>CM045935.1:0-1432500 GCA_025177825.1 Aechmea fasciata
TTACTTTTATCATTCAATCGAACAAAGAGTAAAACCTAATTATTTTGTTCTATTATGCCCGAGAGTGTAAATTTACAACGTATCGATGCCAACGTTCATAAGAACCAAAACCGAACCAACATTAGACTACTCGGTTGCGCCTTTAACTTCATAACTTTGAAAGCAGTACTTTTCTCGTACATCAGAACAACTAGTAAAACTTAATTATATTAATCTATTATGCCCGAGAGTATAAATTTGCAAGCGTATCGATACCAACGTTCATAAGAACCAAAAGAACCAACATTAGACTACAAAGTTGCGCCACTAACGTATAACTTTGGAAACAAGATTTTTCTCACATTCAATCGAACAAAGAGTAAAACCTAATTATTTTGTTCTATTATACCCCGATAGTGTAAATTTGCAACGTATCGATGCCAACGATCACAAAAACCAAAACCGGACCAACATTAGACTACTCAGTTGCGCCCAAACATTATAACTTTGGAAACAGTACTTTTTCTCATTCAATCGAACAAAGAGTAAAACCTAATTATTTTGTTCTATTATGCCCCGAGAGTGCAAATTTGCAACGTATCGATGCCAACGTTCACAAGAACCAAAACCGGACCAACATTAGACTACTCAGTTGTGCCCAAACAGTATAACTTTGGAAATAGAATTTTTTCTCATTCAATCGAACAAAGAGTAAAACCAAATTATTTTGTTCTATTATGCCCCGAGAGTATAAATTTGCAACGTATCGATGCCAACGTTCATAAGAACCAAAACCGAACCAACATTAGACTACTCAGTTGCGCCCTAACTTAATAACTTTGAAACGAGTACTTTTTCTCATGCAACCGAACAACGAGTAAAACCTAATTATATTAATCTATTATGCCCCGAGAGTGTAAATTAGCAACGTATCGATGCCAACGTTCACAAGAACCAAAACCGGCCCAACATTAGACTACTCAGTTGTGCCCAAACAGTATAACTTTGGAAACAGTACTTTTTCTCATTCAATCGAACAAAGAGTAAAACCTAATTATTTTATTCTATTATGCCCCGAGAGTGTAAATTTGCAGTGTATCGATGCCAACGTTCACAAGAACCAAAACCGGACCAACATTAGACTACTCAGTTGTGCCCAGAGAGTACAACTTTGTAAACAGTACTTTTTCTCATTCAATCGAACAAAGAGTAAAACCTAATTATTTTGTTCTATTATGCCCCGAGAGTGTAGATTTGCAACGTATCGATGCCAACGTTCATAAGAACCAAAACCGGACCAACATTAGACTACTCGATTTAACTTCATAACTTTGAAACGAGTACTTTTTCTCATGCAACCGAACAACGAGTAAAACTTAATTATATTAATCTATTATGCCCCGAGAGTATAAATTTGCAACGTATCGATACCAACGTTCATAAGAACCAAAACCGAACCAACATTAGACTACTCAGTTGCGCCCTAACAGTATAACTTTGGAAACAGTACTTTTTCTCATTCAATCGAACAAAGAGAAAAACCTAATTATTTTGTTCTATTATGCCCCGATAGTGTAAATTTGCAACGTATCGATGCCAACGTTCACAAAAACCAAAATCGGACCAACATTAGACTACTCAGTTGCGCCCAAACAGTATAACTTTGGAAACAGTACTTTTTCTCATTCAATCGAACAAAGAATAAAACCTAATTATTTTGTTCTATTATGCCCCGAGAGTGTAAATTTGCAACGTATCGATGCCAACGTTCACAAGAACCAAAACCAAACCAACATTAGACCACTCGCTTGCGCCCTAACAAAGATAACTTTGGAAACAGTACTTTTTCTCATTCAATCGAACAAAGAGTAAAACCTAATTATTTTGTTCTATTATGCCCCGAGAGTGTAAATTTGCAACGTATCGATGCCAACGTTCATAAGAACCAAAACCGAACCAACATTAGACTACTCAGTTGCGCCCTAACAGTATAACTTTGGAAACAGTACTTTTTCTCATTCAATCGAACAAAGAGTAAAACCTAATTATTTTGTTCTATTATGCCCCGAGAGTGTAAATTTGCAACGTATCGATGCCAACGTTCACAAGAACCAAAACCGGACCAACATTAGACTACTCAGTTGTGCCCAAACAGTATAACTTTGGAAACAGTACTTTTTCTCATTCAATCGAATAAAGAGTAAAACCTAATTATTTTGTTCTATTAAGTCCCGAGAGTGTAAATTTGCGGTGTATCGATGCCAACGTTCGGAAGAACCAAAACCGGACCAACATTAGACTACTCGGTTGTGCCCGGAGAGTACAACTTTGTAAACGATTTTTTCTCATTCAATCGAACAAAGAGTAAAACCTAATTATTTTGTTCTATTATGCCCGAGAGTGTAAATTTGCAACGTATCGATGCCAACGTTCATAAGAACCCAAACCGAACCAACATTAGACTACTCAATTGCGCCCTAACTTCATAACTTTGAAACGAGTACTTTTTCTCATGCAACCGAACAACGAGTAAAACCTCATTATATTAATCTATTATGCCCCGAGAGTATAAATTTGCAACGTATCGATACCAACGTTCATAAGAACTAAAACCAAACCAACATTAGACTACTCAGTTGTGCCCAGAGAGTACAACTTTGGAAACATTACTTTTTCTCATTCAATCGAACAAAGAGTAAAACCTAATTATTTTGTTCTATTATGCCCCGAGAGTGAAAATTTGCAATGTATCGATGCCAACGTTCACAAGAACCAAAACCGGACCAACATTAGACTACTCAGTTGCACCCTATCTTTATAAGTTTGAAACGAGTATTTTTTCTCATGCAACCGAACAAAGAGTAAAACCTAATTATATTGATCTATTATGGCGCGAGAGTGTAAATTTGCAACGTATCGATGCCAATGTTCACAAGAACCTAAAACCGGACCCACATTAGACTACTCAGTTGTGCCCAGAGTATAACTTTGTAAACAGTACTTTGTCTCCTTCAATCGAACAAAGTGTAAAACTTAATTATTTTGCTCTATTATGCCCCGAGAGCGTAAATTTGCAACGTATCGATGCCAACGTTCACAAGAACCAAAACCGGACCCACATTAGACTACTCTGTTGTGCCCTAAAAGTTTAACTTTGGAAACAGTACTTTTTCTCATTCAATCGAACAAAGAGTAAAACCTAATTATTTTGTTCTATTATGCCCCGATAGTGTGAATTTGCAACGTATCGATGCCAACGTTCACAAAAACCAAAACCGGACCAACGTTAGACTACTCAGTTGCGCCCTAACAATATAACTTTGGAAACAGTACTCTTTCTCATTCAATCGAATAAAGAGTAAAACCTAATTATTTTGTTCTATTATACCCCGAGAGTATAAATTTGCAACGTATCGATGCGAACGTTCATAAGAACCAAAACCGAACCAACATTAGACTACTCAGTTGCGCCCTAACTTTATAACTTTGAAACGAGTACTTTTTCTCATGCAACCGAACAAGAAGTAAAACCTAATTATATTAATCTATTATGCCCCGAGAGTGTAAATTTGCAACGTAACGATGCCAACGTTCACAAGAACCAAAACCGGACCAACATTAGACTACTCAGTTGTGCCCAAACAGTATAACTTTGGAAACAGTACTTTTTCGCATTCAATTGAACAAAGAGTAAAACCTAATTATTTTGTTCTATTATGCCTCGAGAGTGTAAATTTGCAATGTATCGATTCTAACGTTCACAAGAACCAAAACCGGACCAACATTATACTACTCAGTTGTGCCCAAACAGTATATGTCACGCCCCGAGACCGCTAACAATTTGGTTCGGTTCGAGAACGCCGATCAGGCGCCGAACGGACAGCACCTCCCCTGTCCGCCCAAGGCTCGACAACAAGTCATGTACAAAGAATTGCCCAGGAAATGAAATTCTACACCATACATGACAAAAGGATGCACCTAAAGGTGCGAACAACAATAAGAGCGAGATACAAGTATTCCATACAAGTAATATAAAGAGAGAAGAGTCTAACTATTACAATCATTCAACATTCGTTTACATTGTTTAACTTCAAAATATAAATACATGTTCATCTCCCAAAATCTAGGTTACATCATTTCTTTATACAATTTTGACTCCAATATATACCACGGGTGGCTCTAATGCAAATAGGTGGCCACTATCAACTAGGGCGCTATGCCCTTACCGCGATCCTCCTCGACCGCCCGTGAGCTAGTACCTGTGATAGAGTGGGGTGAGAACTAATGTCACGCCCCGAGACCGCTACCAATTCGGTTCGGTTCGGGGACGCCGATCAGGCGCCGAACGGACAGCACCTCCCCTGTCCGCCCAAGGCTCAACAACAAGTCATGTACAAAGAATCACCCAGGAGATTTAATTCTATATCATACATGACAAGAAGATGCACCTAAAGGTGCGAACGACAACAAGAGCAAGGTACAAGTATTTTATACAAGTAATATAAAGAGAGAAGAATCTATCTATTACAATCATTCAACATTTGTTTACATCTCTTTACATTCTTTCACCAAAATGAATATACATGTTCTTTTCCCCAAAACACATAAGTCATTACATATCCAAAATATACATTCTTTTCTTGTTCATAAGACTATACTAAAATGATATCGGGAAGGTTCTAATGCAAATGGCGGCCTCTATCAACTAGGGCGCGATGCCCTTACCGCGATCCTCACCAGCCGCCCGCGAACTTGCACCTGTAATAGAGTGGGGTGAGAACTAACTTCCTTAGTTCCCAGTGGGCTCGGCCACCGACCCCACCGATCTCCCCACTAGGTCTAAGCAGGCAATAGCAGATAGATATTTATCTTAAAGCTGTAAATACGGTAAGTAAAGCATAATAGAAGAAATGCAATAACTACTTTGCCTGTAACAATAAGGTAAGAGAAATGCTCTAGCCATGTAACCACCAACATGCTAATAGAACTCTATCAAGTAAATTGCAATTCTATCATGCTCAATATGTACTTTTGTACCCAATCTCATAACTCTTTGGAGTTTGTTACCCAATCCATGGCTAGCCCGTAGGCACGCCCACGACTCAACACATTCAACCTCATGGGTTGACTGCGGGACCCCACATAGGCTATCCCTCGGGACCCCACATGGGCTATCCCTATCGAATCACGTGCCAAGACCTCCGGAGACTCGCACTACTCGTGTGGAGCGACCAACCACGAGCGCTGAGCAGACTGTGTGAGTATGATCATCTCCTCCACTTTGGAGGGCATCCATACAAGGGCATCCAACACGGGGGAATCATGCATAAGTGTTCTATACACTATGTTTCCATGTCAATGTCGTCAAGTTGTTTACTTGGTTCATGTCACTAGTGTCGCTACACTATGTCATATGTCATTGTCATTCATCAAGTTCTATGCTTGGTTCATATAGCTCTAGTGTTCTTTACAATAAGTTATTGCACAATATCATAAAGTCATGTTGTCATTGTCATTCATCAAGTTCTATACTTGATTCATATATCTCTAGGTGGCAATCATGCATAACTAAATCATAGTTCTTGTCTCTAGGGTTCGATGTCATTATACTCATTCCTTTGCTTCCTATGTCCAAATGCAAGCCTATGGTGCCGCACGATAAGGAAGGTATGCAAGCATACTCCTATGTCCTAATGCAACACCATAGTCACGCACGATAAGGAGGCACACTAGAATAGTCATTTAATCATACCAACCCTATCATGCATGAAAACTATATACATATGTACATATATGTGCAATATGACCAATATTTACTTAGACATAAAAGGGAGCCCAACGGCTTCGGTAAAGCACCCCCCACCTTTTGGGATGTTCCACGAGGTTAGAATGCCGCTCTTGACGCTTCTAACCACTACTTTGACTCCCCGGCCCAATATCGAAGCTGAAAGCCTTCGTTTGGCTCGGATCGCTTAAACCGTTCGCCGAATCGACGAACCGTCGCCTCGCACGCGTTCGTGGACCTAACAATATGTTAGAAATGAGGTTAAAAGAGATCAAAACCTCATATTTAGAAAACCCCCAATTTGAGCCCTAGAAATTGCCCCGAGCAAAATCTTGCGCTAGAGCTCAAATCGACCGTGTAGATCACTTCTTAGAGAAGCTAGGGTTCCAAGAAAATTATTTCTAAGAGGTACAAAACACTCTAGAAGAAGCTACCATGAAAGCTCTCTAGGGCTTACCTCTATGGTGAGCTCCAATGGTGGAGAGGAAGAAGAAGACTCCAAGGATCTTCCTCTAAGTATGCTTCTCCACCAAAATCTCAACCTTTTTCTCCTTCGCTTTCTTCTATCCTCTTCTCCTTCTTCTTGCTGCTAGAGAGAGAGAGGAGAGTGATCGGGTGAGGGAGGTGAGGAAATAACAGGGAGAGAGAGAGTGGTACCCTCTATAAGCTCTATTGTAACAAGATGCTAAAAGGACCCTCAACTATGCAAACTGCACCAACTGGGCATTTTTCGGGCTCAGGGACCGGTCTCCCTAACCCAGGACCGGTCCCAGAGAGCCTTGCTCCACTCTGCGCAGCTGGGGACCGGTCCCCCCCTTACGAGACCGGTCCCAGAGAGCCTGCTCTCGCGGGACAGCCTTCCGAGACCGGTCTCCCTTTTCAGAGACCGGTCCCCCCAGGGACCATCAGCCCACTCCAAGGACTTAGCCAAATTTTCAGCTTTTCGTCGTTTATTCTCCGTTTTCGCTCGTTTGGCATCCGATTCTTTTCAAATCCAACCGAGACTTTGCAAACATGTTTTCGAACACGTTTTCATCATCTTTTCATCCACGCTAATGCCGGATTTAGCTCACGACCCAACATAGCTTTTCGGGTTCCGTTTTCGCGCCTACGCGCACAAAAATGCCCGAAAGCTTCCGAACTTCACCGGGAGCAACTCCGATGCACTTTTTGCCTTCGGATCAACTTCGAACTTTCTGAAGTCCATCCATTCGACAATCAGTCGATTCTAAACGTGGTGCAACTCTCGGATTTCGAGAATTCACATCCTTACATCCTCCCCGCCTTAAAAGAGTTTCGTCCTCGAAACGAACCCTTAAATCAAACTTAAACTTAAACTTAAACTTAAATCCATACCTCACTCCTCGAATAAATGAGGATGATGCATCTTCATCTCGCTCTCGAGCTCCCAAGTGGCTTCACGATCGTCGTGATTGCTCCACCGAACTCGAACATAAGGAATTTCGCGATTCCGTAACTTGCGCACCTCCCGAGCAATAATTGCCACCGGAAACTCTTCATAGCTCAAGTCCTCTTGAAGCTCCGGCGGTTCAAACATCATGGCATGTTCGGGATTGTGAACATATTTCCGAAGGTTGGAAATGTGAAACACGTTGTGAACGTCCGCTAGGTGCGGCGGCAATGCAATCCGATATGCTACCGCTCCAATACGTTCCAACACTTCAAACGGCCCAATATATCGAGGACTCAACTTTCCTCGAACTCCAAACCGCCTCACGCCTCTCATAGGCGAAACCTTCAAGAACACGCGATCTCCTACCGCGAATTCCAAGTCTCTTCGACGCTTATTCGCATAACTTCGTCTCGATTGCGCCGTAAGCATCCGTTGGCGAGCGAGGCGAACTTTTTCTTCCGCCTCCCGCAACACTTCGGGACCAACCATGGCCCGCTCACCTACATCACCCCAATGTACAGGAGATCGGCATTTCCGCCCGTAAAGGACTTCAAACGGTGCCATCTCCACACTAGCTTGGTAACTATTATTGTAGGCGAACTCGGCCATTGGCAAATATTTGGCCCAACTTCCTTTATAGTCAATGACACACGCCCGCAACATATCCTCCAGAATCTGAATAGTCCTCTCTCGATCGTCCATCCGTCCGAGGGTGAAACGCGTGATCGAACTCGAGTCGTGTGCCAAGTGCTTCCCGTAGGCTCTTCCGTAAATGTGAGGTGAATCGGGATCTCGATCTGACACAATCGACGTCGGCACCCCATGCAATCCGACCACCTCATCAAGATATACCTGCGCCAGTTTCTCACCTGACCATGTCGTGTGGATCGGTAAAAAGTGCGCCGACTTTGACATACGGTCCACAATCACCCAAATCGCGTCGTGGCCGCCCGTCGAACGAGGCAATCCGACCACGAAATCCATCGCGATATCTTCCCATTTCCAAACTGGGATAGGTAGGCTCTGAAGCTTCCCCGCTGGGTATTGGCGCTCTGCTTTCACTTGCTGACACACTAAACATTGCGCCACATAGCGTCCAATGTCAGCCTTCATCCCCGGCCACCAGTACTGCATCTTTAGGTCTCTGTACATTTTGGTGTCGCCCGGGTGAATACTATAAGGAGCCCGATGAGCTTCCTCCAAAATCAGCTTTCGGACCTCTTCATTCTCGGGTACACACCACCGGTTACGGAATCGGAGTGCACCCACGGCATCTATGGTGAAGTCGCCACCGTGTCCGCTCTCAATGTCGCGCCGCACCTTTTGGAGATTAGGGTCCGCGGATTGAAGACTCTTGATCCGCTCCAACAAGGTCGGTGTAACAATAAGAGCCGCTAAAATAGCCGGTACTCCTGCAGCTACTCCCTCAAGAACTAGCCGTCCCAGCTCCAGGCCTGGAGGATCTTGAGCCGTAACCTTCAATGCAAGGTTCTCTACCGATTTTCTCGCCGAGAGCATCGGCGACTACATTCGCTTTCCGGGGTGGTAAAGGATCGAGACATCATAATCCTTTAATAACTCCAACCACCGCCGTTGGCGCATATTCAGCTCTTTCTGCGTAAACAAATACTTCAGTCTTTTGTGGTCCGTTTATATTTCGCAACGCGCGCCATACAAGTAGTGCCTCCACAACTTAAGAGCAAATACCTCAGCGGCTAGCTCTAAGTCATGGATAGGGTAGTTCTTCTCGTAGGTCTTCAATTGACGGGACGCATATGCGATTACCTTCCCGCCCTGCATCAGAACACACCCCAAGCCTGACTAAGACGCGTCGCTATAAACCACGAAGTCTTCGCCTTGCACCGGCAACGCGAGCACCGGAGTCGAAGTCAATCTATCCTTCAACTCTTGGAAACTCCGGTCGCACTCGTCGCTCCAAACGAACTTGGTGCCTTTCTTCGTTAGACGGGTAAGTGGAATTACAATTTTCGAGAAACCTTCCACGAACCGCCTATAATAGCCCGCTAAGCCCACAAAGCTTCGGACTTCCGTGACATTCGTAGGGCGCGGCCAATCCTTGATTGCCTCTATTTTCCTCGGGTCAACAGAAATTCCGCCCTCGGAAATAACATGCCCCAGAAATGCAACTTCCCTCAGCCAAAAGTCGCACTTCTTCAGTTTGGCATATAACTTCTCCTCCCGAAGGATTTGAAGTACTAAGCGTAAATGCTCCGCATGTTCCCCGTCACTGCGGGAATAGACCAGTATGTCATCTATGAAGACTACCACAAACTGATCTAAATACTTTCTGAAGACACGGTTCATTAAGTCCATGAACGCTGCCGGGGCATTCATTAGCCCAAACGTCATCACCGTGAATTCATAGTGTCCATACTGCGTGCGGAATGCGGTTTTTCGAACATCCTCCGCTTAATCCTCAGCGATGATAGCCCGATTGGAGGTCAACCTTGGAATAGACACTCGACCCCTGCAATTGATCAAACAAGTCATCGATTCGAGGCAGCGGATACTTGTTCTTGATCGTGACCTTGTTCAATTCGCGATAGTCCACGCAGAGTCGGAATGTCCCATCCTTCTTTCGCACAAACAACACGGGGGCTCCCCACGGCGATACACTCGGCCGGATAAATTCCTTATCAAGGAGATCCAACAATGGAGCCCTCAACTCTTTTAATTCCGCCGGCGCCATCCGATATGGAGCCTTCGAAATCGGCGCGGTTCCGGGAACCAAGTCGATTACAAACTCGATCTCCCGTTCTGGCGGTATTCCCGGTAATTCGGCAGGAAATACGTCGGGGAACTCTCGAACTACTGATAGTTCCTCGAGTGTCGGGGTCACTCGCTCAACTTCTACAACGGTCGCCATATAGGCGGCGCAACCGCTACTAACAAGCTTCCTCGCTCTCGTCGCCGACACTGTCGCGGCGAAGCAAGAACTCTTACACGCCTTGTAAACAAGTTCCTCTTATCCTGGCTCACGAACCGTTATCACTTTCTCTTTACTCAATCGACGCATAGTATTTCGAAAAGCCCCATGCCCAATATCACGTCAAAATCCTTCAACCCTTTTAGCACTAAGGTTCGGATTGGCATTATCCGATCACCTATCTCGCACCGGACATGCAGGGCATTCTTTATAAATATGAATTACCACCGGGGCTATCCATTCGCAACACCTTTTCACATGCCTTTATATCTATATCATGAGCTCGTGCAAATGATTTACTTATGATTGAATTAGTGGCACCCGTGTCAAACAAAGCTCGGGAGCGTACTCCATTAACTAAAACCATACCTGCCACAACTTCACGATGTTCGGCTTCAGCAGGTTCCTCCACTTGGGCCAGAGCGGCGAATACCCGTCCGCTCGGCGCTGGTCGTGGTAACTCGGGCTGACGCGGAGCCATCACGCGCCCAGCCGACATGGCAGCAGGTGGAGCTCCTCCATAATACACCGGTGTCGATGGAATCGATGCGACTGACGGGGCAGACGGGGCCTTTGCTGGACAGTTCCGGCTGATGTGCCCTTCTTGCCCACAATTGTAGCACTTGCCCAGCCGTTGCCGGCACTGATGTGCCCGATGATTCCCGCCGCCACATATAGTACACTGCTGCGGTCCACGACTCCACGACTGCGTTCGTGGGCTCTTCGGGGGCGTCTTGAAATTTGACTGACCCCCCGAAGGACCGCCCGATCGCTTCTTTCCTTTATCTTTGGACGCTGCCATAAGCTCACGTTCCTCGCGCACATGAGCGTCGCCGTGCTCCGCCCATAATGCACGATCAAATACCTCCGCATACGTAGTGAGCTTAAGAATCGCACCGCCGATATATGCTCGGTCCGAGTCCTCGCAAGAACCGATCCGCCCTGTCCGGCCGTCTCGAACCACTTCCGAACACGATCTATAATATGGGAGAATTCTGCTCGAACTCCGCTACGCGAGCGGTCTCCCGGCCTCAAGGTGCTGAACTTCTCCTGCAACTTTCGCTTCACCGTGTCCGGGAAGTAATTTGCATACATCTCCCTCTTGAACTCCTCCCAGGTGATAGGTGGGAGATCAGAAGGTCGATCTCGCTTCAATCGCTTCCACCACACCTTCGCCGTCTTCTCAAGACAATGCGTGGCGAAGTAGACCTTGTTTTGCTCCGAGGTGTTAAAGTCCTCGAACATCATTTCCATTGAGTCAATCCATGACTCCACTATCTCTGGCTCCACTTGTCCGCCCTCAAAGATTGGTGGGTGGAACTTCATGAATCGAATAAGGGCCGTCAACAGTCGCCCTTGTTCCGTCTCCTCGGCCGAAGCATCGGGGGTTGCCGAACCCGACGCCGCCGGAAGTGCACTTGCCGGCGGAGGACACGCCGCCACCGGAACTGCTGCCACACCCTCGCCTTCAGCCGCCTCAGGTACGTGTACTGAGGGCGCGGGTGGAGTACGATTCTCGGCCGCTGCTGCAGCCGTCGCCGCTATCTGTTGCTCCATTAGCTCCTGGAGCCGATCAAAACGACCCGTCAACGCGTCATCTGCGTCGTAACTCCCTGCACCTCGCTAGGGCCCGTCGACTCGCGCCAAGGAGGTCCAGGTAGATCCGGGTCTCCCGACGACGATGCCGGACCCGACCTACGCGTGTAGCGTCTCGGAGGCATTAGTTCCTGAAACGCAATAACCGGGTTAGTTATCTTAACCCATCGACTTACTCGTAATTAACAATCTACGAGACTCAACATTTAAAAATTAGGCGGAAGCACACAAGTGTACTCATTCTAGACTCTCGGTGTCATGTTGTCGGCCGCCCAACACTTTAAGCCAAGAACTAATACCCTTGAATCCATCTCTATTCACCACTAGAGGTATCTCAACCAATATTTCGACCCAATCGTATTAACTTCCGCCACATGGCATAGGTCCACGTTTCGCTCACGCACCTATTAGCCTTAGGGTTTACCGTCCTAGGGTTTCCTAGGTCCATCCTAGACTCTCTCTTTACTTGCTCTTAGTGGCTCTGATACCAAAAGAATACCTGTCACGCCCCGAGACCGCTACCAATTCGGTTCGGTTCGGGGACGCCGATCAGGCGCCGAACGGACAGCACCTCCCCTGTCCGCCCAAGGCTCAACAACAAGTCATGTACAAAGAATCACCCAGGAGATTTAATTCTATATCATACATGACAAGAAGATGCACCTAAAGGTGCGAACGACAACAAGAGCAAGGTACAAGTATTTTATACAAGTAATATAAAGAGAGAAGAATCTATCTATTACAATCATTCAACATTTGTTTACATCTCTTTACATTCTTTCACCAAAATGAATATACATGTTCTTTTCCCCAAAACACATAAGTCATTACATATCCAAAATATACATTCTTTTCTTGTTCATAAGACTATACTAAAATGATATCGGGAAGGTTCTAATGCAAATGGCGGCCTCTATCAACTAGGGCGCGATGCCCTTACCGCGATCCTCACCAGCCGCCCGCGAACTTGCACCTGTAATGGAGTGGGGTGAGAACTAACTTCCTTAGTTCCCCGTAGGCTCGGCCACCGACCCCACCGGTCTCCCCACTAGGTCTAAGCAGCAATAGCGGATAGATATTTATCTTAAAGGTAAATACGGTAAGTAAAGCATAATAGAAGAAATGCAATAACTACTTTGCAGTAACAATAAGGTAAGAGAAATGCTCTAGCCATGTAACCACCAACATGCTAATAGAACTCTATCAAGTAAATTGCAATTCTATCATGCTCAATATGTACTTTTGTACCCAATCTCATAACTCTTTGGAGTTTGTTACCCAATCCATGGCTAGCCCGTAGGCACGCCCACGACTCAACACATTCAACCTCATGGGTTGTCTGTGGGACCCCACATAGGCTATCCCTCGGGACCCCACATAGGCTATCCCTATCGAATCACGTGCCAAGACCTCCGGAGACTCGCACTACTCGTGTGGAGCGACCAACCACGAGCGCTGAGCAGACTGTGTGAGTATGATCATCTCCTCCACTTTGGAGGGCATCCATACAAGGGCATCCAACACAGGGGAATCATGCATAAGTGTTCTATACACTATGTTTCCATGTCAATGTCGTCAAGTTGTATACTTGGTTCATGTCACTAGTGTCGCTACACTATGTCATATGTCATTGTCATTCATCAAGTTCTATGCTTGGTTCATATAGCTCTAGTGTTCTTTACAATAAGTTATTGCACAATATCATAAAGTCATGTTGTCATTGTCATTCATCAAGTTCTATACTTGATTCATATATCTCTAGGTGGCAATCATGCATAACTAAATCATAGTTCTTGTCTCTAGGGTTCGATGTCATTATACTCATTCCTTTGCTTCCTATGTCCAAATGCAAGCCTATGGTGCCGCACGATAAGGAAGGTATGCAAGCATACTCCTATGTCCTAATGCAACACCATAGTCACGCACGATAAGGAGGCACACTAGAATAGTCATTTAATCATACCAACCCTATCATGCATGAAAACTATATACATATGTACATATATGTGCAATATGACCAATATTTACTTAGACATAAAAGGGAGCCCAACGGCTTCGGTAAAGCACCCCCCACCTTTTGGGATGTTCCACGAGGTTAGAATGCCGCTCTTGACGCTTCTAACCACTACTTTGACTCCCCGGCCCAATATCGAAGCTGAAAGCCTTCGTTTGGCTCGGATCGCTTAAACCGTTCGCCGAATCGACGAACCGTCGCCTCGCACGCGTTCGTGGACCTGACAATAGGTTAGAAATGGGGTTAAAAGAGATCAAAACCTCATAGTTAGAAAACCCCCAAGTTGAGCCCTAGAAATTGCCCCGAGCAAAATCTTGCGCTAGAGCTCAAATCGACCGTGTAGATCACTTCTTAGAGAAGCTAGGGTTCCAAGAAAATTATTTCTAAGAGGTACAAAACACTCTAGAAGAAGCTACCATGAAAGCTCTCTAGGGCTTACCTCTATGGTGAGCTCCAATGGTGGAGAGGAAGAAGAAGACTCCAAGGATCTTCCTCTAAGTATGCTTCTCCACCAAAATCTCAACCTTTTTCTCCTTCTCTTTCTTCTATCCTCTTCTCCTTCTTCTTGCTGCTAGAGAGAGAGAGGAGAGTGATCGGGTGAGGGAGGTGAGGAAATAACAGGGAGAGAGAGAGTGGTACCCTCTATAAGCTCTATTGTAACAAGATGCTAAAAGGACCCTCAACTATGCAACCGCACCAATCGGGCATTTTTCGGGCTCGGGGACCGGTCTCCTAACCCAGACCGGTCCCGAGAGCCTTGCTCCACTCTCGCGTGGGGACCGGTCTCCCCTTACGAGACCGGTCCCCAGAGCTGCTCTCGCGGGACGACCTTCCGAGACCGGTCTCCCTTTTCGAGACCGGTCCCCCGAGACCATCGGCTCCAAGGACTTAGCCAAATTTTCGCTTTCGTCGTTTATTCTCCGTTTTCGCTCGTTTGGCATCCGATTCTTTTCAAATCCAACCGAGACTTTGCAAACATGTTTTCGAACACGTTTTCATCATCTTTTCATCCACGCTAATGCCGGATTTAGCTCACGACCCAACATAGCTTTTCGGGTTCCGGTTTCGCGCCTACGCGCACCAAAACGCCCGAAAGCTTCCGAACTTCACGCGGAGCAACTCCGATGCACTTTTTGCCTTCGGATCAACTTCGAACTTTCTGAAGTCCATCCATTCGACAATCAGTCGATTCTAAACGTGGTGCAACTCTCGGATTTCGAGAATTCACATCCTTACAACTAACTTCCTTAGTTCTCGGTGGGCTCGGCCACCGACCCCACCGATCTCCCCACTAGGTCTAAGCAGGCAAAAGCAGGTAGATAGATAGATAATTTAAAGCTGTAACTGCGGTAAGTAAAGCATGATATAAACAATGCAACTACTGCTATCATGAAACAACAAGATCATGATATAGTTATGAAATATCTATCATGCTACTATGTTCCAATCAAGTATGTATGAAATACTCATTATGTTCTTATGTTATTACCCAATCCTTGGCTAGCCCGTAGGCGCGCCCACGACTCAACACATTCAACCCCATGGGTTGTCTGCGGGACCCCACCTAGGCTATCCCTCGGGACCCCACATAGGCTATCCCTATCGAATCACGTGGCAAGATGTCACGCCCCGAGCCCGCTACCAATTTGGTCCGGCCCGGGCACGTCAAACAGACACCGAACGGACAGCACCTTCCCTGTCCGCCCAAGGCTAAAGCGACGAGATCAAGTACAACAAGTTCCCAGGAAACAACTTGAATACGTACAAGATCAAACAACAACGACGAGAGCACAACCAGTGCTAAACATACAAGAGCAAGCATCACGAGTAATATACAAGTGAATAAAAGAGAGATACTAATCTATTACATCCATACAACAGCTTAATACAACTTGATTGCCAGACAACTTCCAAATATGAACATAAAGCTTACATCCTCGAGAGTATAACATAAGATGTACAATCACTCAAAATACCTCACCACCTATACATCATCTACTCTCCAATATATACACATATGGAAACTCTAGTGCAGATAGGAAGCATCTACGCACTGCACTAGGGCGCTAAGCCCCTACCACGATCCTCAGCAGGCGTACTCGTACCTGTACCTGTAATTGTACCCCAACCACACGGGGTGAGAACTATATAAATATAGTTCCCAGTGGGCTCGGCCGCCGACCCCGCCGATCTTCCCACTAGGTCCAAGGAGGCACAGAAAGACAGATAGATAGATAGATAGATAGATATAATGGAAATCAGCAGCTATACTGTAAATCAGGATGCAATATCTTGCTATGCCTCAGGTCAATGTAATGCATGCATAACTCATAGTGAAGGCTAGCTACTATACCACTATGTTCAATATCATCTAGCTACAATCTGCAATCATGCTAGTGTACTTTAACAACATAGTGAATATAACTACGACATAGCTATGCAGTCTACTATGTCAAATCACGGTATGAGTGCAAGTCCTCTTATGCTGTTCATGCTATGACCCAATTCATGGCCCAATCCCTTAGGCTACCTAGAAATCCTGTGACCCAATCCTTTAGGCTAGTCCGCCTAAGATTTCACATCCAGTGGTCATATCACTCTACTAGTCCCAACACATAATCTCACTCTACTAAGTACAGGGCTACCCCACTCAAATCTCATAGGTGAAGGGATAGTATGTCCACTCATGGCTTGAAGCTAAATCCATTAGGCTCTCTACTAGGCGACTAGGCTCAATGACAATACCACTCATAGCAATGCTAACGACCATACTACTATGCTCAATAAGTTCACTATGTTCTTTAAGTCACCCAATCTCTTGGCTTGCCCGAGGGCTTGCCTCACTCTCGCGTCCCTTGTCTCGACAGCGGGAGTCTAAACTGCTCGACCCGCCCGAGACCGTCTGTGGATAGCTAGCTGCTGCCGGTCAAGCCGCTACTACCATAGCCTGTGCCTAGTACTCCGGAGTGCACGTCTCGTGTGGAGCGACCACCACGAGGATAAAACAGACAACGCGAGCACGGTCCAATCCTCGCCCACGGAGGATACCCTACCAACTAGGGAGTTCATCATATCTTTACACTCAACTTCCTAGTGTCTCAACTGTAGTAAGTTCTTATGCCACTCACCTAGATCGAACTGACTCTAGGTTCACTGTCGACCTATGTTCCATAACACTAGGTTCCTTGCCATTCTTATCCATCCTAGGTTCATGACACTAGGTTAATGCTCGACCTATGTTTAACAACACTAGGTTTGATGTCAATCCATGTTCCACAACACTAGGTTCATATCGACCTATGTTAAATAACACTAGGTTAATGCCACTCTTGATCCACCCTAGGTTCAATAACACTAGGTTCATATCTGCTCAACCTATGTTCACGACGCTAGGTTAATGCCACTCGATCTATCCTAGGTTCAATAACACTAGGTTAATGCAATATGCCACAATTAGAGAAATGCACCTATATTCAATGCCGTAGTATTAACTACACTAGGTTCTCATGCAACATGACACTCGTCCATAGATTAACATTAACTAAATGCCACTCGTCATGGTTTAATGTTCTCAACATATTATTTGCACATATTCACTAAGTTGTCATTCAACTAGAGTTTAATCCACATTAATCGTGTCATTATGAGATTTCACAACACTACGTCATACATGCTAGGTTCTTCTTCCATTTTGCATCATAGGTTTTCAATGTCATTTCCTAATCCTCATGTCCATTACATCAAGTGTTCATATCATAATACTATATTAATCATAGACATCATGCTAGGAGTAGGAATACATGTATCATCACCCTACCATGCAATACCATAAAGCACTATATACATATATCATGCTATATGCAAATCAATAAAGCACTAAGACATAGAAGGAAGCTCAATGGCTTCGGACAACACCCCCACCTTTTACCGCGTTCGGGTGCTCGTCGTCACTCGCAATCGGCCTCCACGCACTCGATATCGGGTTTGGCCCGGACTCTTGCGCGGCCACCCAAACGGTCACCGATCCTCGATCTGAGAATTCGTGGCGTTACCCCACGCCTTCACGATGCCCTGGTTCCGATTTCAAGAATTATGGGCCTCTATTTCGCGTGCTGCAGCTATCTGGTAAGAATATATTAAAATATTAATATCTCTGTAACCGCTCGTCGGATCACCGAACCGAGTGCGCCAACGCGTTCGTTATACCCTCAATTAGGTTTACATACCCTCAAATGAGATCAAACTCAAGTATATAGCAAAACCTCATTTTTGACCCTAGGTTTGCCATATTGCAAAATCCACCATTAGAGCCTTAGATTCAAGCTCTAATCATGCATTTAGCATGCTAGGGTTCTACTAAAACCATCCCTAAAGCTTAGTACCCAAACTAGAAAGAGATACCATTAAAGAGGTAGCAAGCTTACCTCTTAAGCTTGCTCTCATGCACCAAGAGAAGAGGAAGAAGACGGCCTTGATCACCTTCTTCTTCATCTCCTTCTCTTTCTTCTTCTTCTTCTCTCTTTTCTTCCTTTCTTCTTTTCCCTCCTTTGGTCGACAGAGAGAGAGAGGGAGAGAGCTAATCTAGAGAGAGGGGGAGAGTGTGTGTGTTTTAGGGTTAGAATGGTGTGAGGGAGAGAGCTCAACCCACTGTCAAATAACCCCACTTGACAGTTTTGCACTTAGGTCCCTCAACTTCACAAACTGCACCAAACTGGGCATTCTGCGCAGGTGGAGACCGGTCCTGGGATATGGGGACCGGTCCCAGTAAGCCCCCTCAGCCAAACAATTAAGGACTTAGCCAAATTTTCAGCCTTTTCCGTTTTAACTCCGTTTTCGCTCGTTTCTGCTCATTTGATCTCCGATTCTTTTCAAATCGAACCGAGACTCTCCAAACATGTTTTCAATCATGTTTTCATCACCTTTTCACCCACACTAATGCTGGATTTAGCTCACGGCCCAACATAGCCTTTCGGGTTCCGTTTCCGCGCCTCCGCGCCCCGAACTTCACCGAACTTCATCGGGGCCATTCAAATGGCTTTCCAACCAATTGAACATCATAACCTCATGATTTTAGAAGTCCGGTACCTTACACAAGACCTCCGGAGGCTCGAACTACTCGTGTGGAGCGACCAACCACGAGCGCTGAGCAGACTGTGTGAGTATGATCTTCTCCTCCATTTGGAGGGCATCCACGCAGGGGAAATCATACATAGGTGTTCTCTAACACTATGTCACATACCATTGTCATTCATCAAGTTCTATGCTTGGTTCTTGTAGCTCTAGTGTTCTTTACACTAAGTTCAATGCCACTAGTCATCATGTTATCTACTTGGTATACATGTCACTAGTATTCTTTATACTATGTCATAATGTTAATCATCAAGTTATATACTTGGTTCACATTCACATATCTCTAGTGTTCTTTACACTAAGTCATAATGTCATAATGTCAATTATCAAGCTCTATACTTGGTTCATGTATCTCTAGTTGATAATCATGCATAATTAAATTGTCTCTAGGGTTCAATGTCATTTGCTCATTGCTATGCTTCCTATGTCCTAATGCAAATCTACGGTGCCGCACGATAAGGGAGGATGCAAGCATGCTCCCTATGTCCTAATGCAACCCCCCGTAGTTCCACACGATAAGGAAGCACACTAGAGTAGCCATCTAACCATACCAACCCTAGCGTGCATGAAAACGATACATATGTACATATATATGCAATATGACGAATAATTTACTTAGACATAAAAGGGAGCCCAACGGCCTCGGTAAAGCACCCCCCCACCTCTTGGGATGTTCACAGGAGCAAAAATGTCGCTTTCGTTGCCTCCAATGCCTACTTTGACTCCCCGGGCCAAAATCGAAGCTGAAAGCCTTTGTTTGGCTCGGATCGCTTAAACCGTTCGCCGAATCGACGAACCGTCACCTCGCACGCGTTCGTGGACCTAACAATATGTTAGAAATGAGGTTAAAAGAGATCAAAACCTCATCCTAAGAAAAGCCCCAATTTGAGCCCTAGATTTTGCCCCGGGCAAAATCCCACATTAGAGCCCTAATTGCTTGTGCAAACCATCCCTTAAGGATGCTAGGGTTCCAAGAAAATTATTTCTAAGGAATAAAATCCATGCTAGAAGAAGCTACCATGAAAGCTCTTGAAGCTTACCTCAAGTAGAAGCTCCAATGGTGGAGAGGAAGAAGATGAAGCCAAGGATCTTCCTCTTAGCTTGCTTCTCCACCAAATCCTCCACCTTTCTTCTCCTCCTTCCTCTCCTTCTCCTTCTTCTTCTTTCTAGAGAGAGAGAGGGAGAGTGTTATGTTTGTGTATGTGTGTGTGAAATGAGGGAGAGGGAGAGAAGAGAAGCCCTCTATAGGCTCTATTGTAACAAAATGCCAAAAGCCCCCTCAACAATTCAAACTGCACCAAACTGGGCATTTTCGGGCTGCAGGGTCCGGACATCCCCACAATGTCCGACAATGGCACTGCGAAATCCATTTTTGCCCATTTGACAACTTACTGGGTCCGGACATCATCCATTGTCCGGACATTGATCAATGTCCCGACCCAGTGGGTCTCCTCAGCCCAACATTTAAGGACTTAGCCAAATTTCAGCATTTTTCGTTTCTTCTCCGTTTTCGCTCGTTTTCGCTCGTCTTGCCTCCGATTCTTTTCAAATCGCACCGAGACTTTCCAAACATATTTTCGAATACGTTTTCATCATCTTTTCATCCACGCTAATGTCGGATTTAGCTCGCGACCCGACATAGCTTTTCGGGTTCCGTTTTCGCGCCTATGCGCACAAAAACGCCCGAAGGCTTCGAACTTCACCGGGAGCAACTCCGGTGCACTTTCTGCCTTCGGATCAACTTCGAACTTTCCGAAGTCCATCCAATCGACAATCAGTCGATTCTAAACATGGTGCAACTCTCGGATTTCGGTTTTCACGGATTGGCTTACGAAAAACCCTCAGGCTAGTTTCTCCAGCGTACGGGATCCGGTCTTCACGGATTGTCCGGACAATGGATGTCCGGACATTCCTCATTGTCCGGATCCCGAGAGCTAGTATTTCAGGACTTCGCCGAATTTCTTCCCCTGCACGGAGCTCCTTGTGGCATCCGGTCTCCATGGGATGTCCGGTCTCCACTGGCCAAAAACTGCAGAATGGAGCAGTTTGCACCATTTGCGGTCGAGGTCTACTCTAATGCACTTTTTGGCTTAGAGTCAGCTTCGATCTCTCCGATTCTCACCACTACGACACTTAGTCGATTCCGGATGAAGTACAATCCTCATATTTTGAGAATTCACTTTCTTACAGTATAACTTTGGAAACAGTACTTTTTCGCATTCAATTGAACAAAGAGTAAAACCTAATTATTTTGTTCTATTATGCCCCGAGAGTGTAAATTTGCAATGTATCGATTCTAACGTTCACAAGAACCAAAACCGGACCAACATTAGACTACTCAGTTGTGCCCAGAGAGTATAACTTTGTAAACAGTACTTTTTCTCCTTCAATCGAACAAAGTGTAAAACTTAATTATTTTGCGCTATTACCCTCCGAGAGTGTAAATTTGCAACGTATCGATGCCAACGTTCACAAGAACCAAAACCGGACCAACATTAGACTACTCAGTTGTGCCCAAATAGTATAACTTTGGAAATAGTACTTTTTCGCATTCAATCGAAATGTCACGCCCCGAGACCCGCTACCAATTTGGTCCGGTTCGGGCGCGTCGAGAACGAACGCCAGACGGACAAAGACACCTCCACATCCGCCTAAGGCTGGCAACAAGATTGAGTACAACAAGTGCCCAGGACAACTTGATATATTATACACAATCAACCACGAAAGGGCACAACTAGTGCCAAGCACACGCGAGCAAACGACACAAGTAATTAACAAGTGAAAAAGAGAGATAACTTATCTATTACATTCATTCATTTGTCTTAAAGTCTTTCTTTACATTAAATCCTCAAAAATATACAAGTAGCATACATCATCACAAAACCTCACCACCTATACAAGATCTACTCTCAAAAGGGGTAAAAGCGAGGTACTCTAATGCAGTAGGAAGGTAAACTAGTGATACCACTAGGGCGCCAAGCCCTTGCCGCGATCCTCACCCGGTGTCGACGAACTAGGACCTGAAATAGAGTGGGGTGAGAACTATCTTCCATAGTTCCCAGTGGGTTCGGCCTCCGACTCCGCCGGTCTCCCCACTAGGTCCAAGGAGGCAAAGAGTAGACAGTAGATAGATATGAAAATACCTGAAAGCGGTAAAGATACTGTAAAAGTAAATGCATAAATCTACTATGCCTCAAATCTGAATTATATGCATGAAACTCATAGTAAAAAGTAACTATTACTCTATTATGCTCAATGAGTTCATAATTCCCTTGGATACCCAATCCACTTGGCTTGCCCAAGGGCTTGCCACACTCTCGCGTCCCTTGCCTCGACGACGAGGAGTCTAAACTGCTCAACTCGCCCGAGGCCGTCTGTGGATAGCTAGCTGCTGCCGGTCAAGCCGCTACTACCATAGCCTGTGCCTAGTACTCCGGAGTGCACGTCTCGTGTGGAGCGACCACCACGAGGATAAAACAGACAACGCGAGCACGGTCCAATCCTCGCCCACGGAGGATACCCTAGCTAATAGGGATGTCATCGTACTTGTTTTCGACTCTCTACAGTGTTCACACTAATTAATGCCACTCGTTCATGTTTACTAGGTGCCACTCGTCCATATTCAAACCTGTAGCATATCACTTCCCCGTAAAGCGTGCCGAGTTCCGTCGAAATGAGCGGAACGCGGAGTGAGGTAAGTAACACGAAGTTCTAAGAGTTTTTAAACCTATGATAAGTGAAAACGGGACCCGAGAGATCGAAACTGCAATTCTGGAAAAATTTCAGAGTTGGAACTCTTGGGGACCGGTCTCTACAAAGGGGAGACCGGTCTCCCCATGCGCGGAGGGTGGACAAGCTGAAAATCGGCTAAGTCCTGAAAATCGGGCGTTTTTGTGCGCAAAGGCGCGAAAACGAAAACCGAAAAGCTATATTGGGTCGTGAGCTAAATCCGGCGTTAGCGCGGATGAAAAGATGATGAAAATGTGTTCGAAAACATGTTTGCAAAGTCTCGGTTCGATTTGAAACGAATCGGAGGTCAAACGAGCGAAAATGGACAAAAAACGGACCCCGAAGGTGAAAAAGCTGAAAATTTGGCTAAGTCCTAAAATGCTGGAATTCTGGACCTCTCTGGGACCGGACTCGCAAATCCAAGACCGGTCTCCTATATAAAAAAATTGGCGAAAAAGCTGAAAATTTGGCTAAGTCCTTAACTGTTTGGCTGAGGCTTTCTGGGACCGGTCTCCATATCCCAGGACCGGGCTCCAGCTGCGAAAGCTGCCCAGTTTTGGCATAGTGTAGTATTTAGGCTTTGGGGGACTTATGTGCTATTGTAGCAACACCATATAGGCTTGGGGCCTTCTCTATTCACAGCACACTTCATCCCTCACTCTCTTTTCTCACTTTCTCTCTCTAGAAAAGCCCTAGAGCTTGGAGATCAAGGAGAAGAGGAAGAAGAAGGTGACATTGGAGGGCTTTGAAGGATCTTGAAGCTCTCCTACAAGGAGGCTTGGGTTGAGCTTGCTACAAGAGGTAGGTTTTTGCAAGTTTAACTCTAGGGTTTGGGTTTTCTCTTGGATTTTGGGATTTCTAGCTTGTTGCTAGTGTTAGAGAGTTGGGTATACCATGAACTCCATGGAAAACTCATGAGAGCTTTATGAGCTCTAATGGTGGCTTAGTAGGATTTGTAGTAAATGCCTTAGAGATGGTTCTAATGGCTTTAGCATGGTTCTAGAGAGCTTCTCATGGGTTCATAAGCTTTATTTCGCTTGTGTGTGAGATCAATCCCATGAGAATGCCAAAATGGCATTGTTAGGGTTTGGAAATTGGGGCTTTTGCCCTAGGGTGTTTCCAAGGCTAATTGACCTTGTGAAAACCTAATTGGGGGTATTCCCGACGCGTGGGACAACTCCGTTCGTTTAAACGAAAAGCCGATATAGGGGTTACTGTGTAAATCGGCTTTGATTTAGAATCATTTAACGCAGTCGCAAACTAGGGATCGGATAGCCGTGAAACTCGAACCACCACACCACCATAATTTTTAGAGGTGGGGGGTGCATTCCGGAATCATCGAATTCCCTTCTATGTCTATTTCACCTTTTTGAGCATATTATATTGTAGAATACTCATGCATGATAGGGTAGTGAGTAATTATAAGTATGATTGTTCCTTTATGTATTGCTATAATGTAAACGAACTTAGCGAATAAAATGGAACATAGAAATGAGAACAAGAACCCTATGCATGTGTGAATGTGAGAATGACTATGATCTTAGTACACAAAGGTGACATTGAACATAGAAACAAGATTGCCATCGAGATGACATAGAAAGACATAGAGAATGACATGAACAATTAGGTAGAAACCTATTATGACATTGACATTGGAACTAGAGTTTATGGTTTCCCAAGTTGGGAAATTGATCGATACTCACACTTGGCTTGTGGGAGGTAGCTCCTCCACAAGTGGTGTACTCCGGAGTGTAGACGCCGCGGGGAAAGTACCCCGTCGACGAGCCCTCGGGTGATAGCGCCTTGAGCCTTCCCCGGTAGACGGGTAATGAAACGTGAGTGTTGGGGTTAACTTGGTTAACCGGTAAGATTGGGTAAAGAAACAAGTAAAGTAAAGAGCATGCATGCATCGTTAATTACAGTCAATTATCTATCCACTAATCTTTCTTTTGCAGGCATGGTATTTTAGCATATAGTATGGTTACCATTTCCTTTTCTTTGCAATACTTATGCCTAAATGGACCTAGTGGGTAAGTCGGCGGGGTCGGTTGCCGAGCCCACTGGGAACTTCGTTGTAGTTCTCACACCACTAACCCCACAGGTCCTAGCACGAGCGGGGCAGCGGAGGACCGGGGCAAAGGGTTAGCGCCATAGCTAGTGGCCACCGGAGTACATCATAGGCATTCCATTTTGGGTATACTTGTATCAACTTGTTTTGTTGATCTATAGCGATTAAGTTGTAAACATTCAAGTTTATTTTGGTGGAATGGCAAATGCAAGAAGATATGATGTATTGAATGGAAAAGATTGTAATAGTTTTAGTTTACTTGTATTTGGTTTAAATGTAATCAAATATCTTGTATGTGGTATCTATTAGCTTAGTGTTTCTACTTCCGCTGTGTTTGTTGCTTGCCCTCGTGCAAGCCTTGTATAATAGCAAATATCCATTGATTGCCTTATTATACTCGTAGTTGGAGCCTTGGGCGGGCAGGGGAGGCCCTGTCCGTTCGGCGTCTGTTGACGTGGCCCGAACCCGACCAAATAGGCGGGTAGCGGGGCGTGACAAAACCACTCTGCTATATCACATACTAGTAGCTCTCATCTCACACTGCACCTAATTCTCATGCATACTAAGTTGAAAGCATAAAGTAAGCTAGGTTAATCGACATATTAATTAGACATTCCAACTAGCACTCAATTCACACTTTATGCACAATATGCAAGGTTGTTCATTATTCTATACTTGGACATAAAGAGTAGCCTGGCGACTTCGGGATGGACACCACCCACCTTTTGACGTAGCAACACGGTGGAAAGTCTTGTTCTCACGTTCGCTTGTCGCCGCTAAGCACTTGAGCGGAAACGAAGTAGCGACGCACCTCACTCGGCGATATCTTTACTTAGACTCGACGGATCGCAAAACGGTCGCCGCCAACGAGTTCAAACACCTATTAATTAGGTTTACAAGTGATCAAAAGAGATCAAGACTCAATATTAAGAAAAATCCCATTTTTGATGCCCTAGGGCTCCACACATGGAAATCATGTGTTAGGAACCTTAGAAGCATGCATTTAGTGCTATTTAGCACCCATAGGATCCATCTAACCACCCCCAAAAGCTCAAAACCCAAAACCCTAGAAATCACCATTAGAGGGTTTGAGGCCTACCTTGAGCTTGCTCCAACCAAGAGGAAGAAGAGATGGAGAAGATGATGAAGCTCCTCTCCTTTGTCTTCTCCTTCTTCTTCTACTTCTTCTCCTTCTCCTCCTTCTCCTTCTTCTTCTTCTTCTTTCTAGAGAGAGAGGGGGAGAGAGATGTGTGTGAATGAGAGGGAAATGAGGGATTAAGAGAGGGGAAATCACCTCTATACCCTCATTTGTAACAATATGCCAAAAGCCCCCTCAACAATTCAAACTGCACCAAACTGGGCATTTTCGGGCTGCAGGGTCCGGACATCCCCTCAATGTCCGGACATTGGCTTGCGAAATCCATTTTTGCCCATTTGACAGCTTATTGGGTCCGGACATCATCCATTGTCCGGACATTGGATGTCCAGACATTGATCAATGTCCCGACCCAGTGAGTCCCCTCAGCCCAACATTTAAGGACATAGCCAAATTTCAGCACTTTTCGTTTCTTCTCCGTTTTCACTCGTTTTCGCTCGTCCTGCGTCCGATTCTTTTCAAATCGCACCGGGACTTTCCAAACATGTTTTTGAACACGTTTTCATCATCTTTTCATCCAGGCTTATGTCGGATTTAGCTCGCGACCCGACATAGCTTTTCGGTTTCGTTTTCGCGCCTATGCGCACAAAAACGCCCAAAGGCTTCCGAACTTCACCGGGAGCAACTCCGGTGCACTTTTTGCCTTCGGATCAACTTCGAACTTTCCGAAGTCCATCCAATCGACAATCAGTCGATTCTGAACATGGTGAAACTCTCGGATTTCGAGAATTCACTTCGTTACACGAACAAAGAGTAAAACCTAATTATTTTGTTCTACTATGCCCCGAGAGTGTAAATTTGCAATGTATCGATGCCAACATTCACAAGAACCAAAACCGGACCAACATTAGACTACTTAGTTGTGCCCAGAGAGTAGAACTTTGTAAACAGTACTTTTTCTTATTCAATCGAACAAAGAGTAAAACCTAATTATTTTGTTCTATTATGCCCCGAGAGTGTAAATTTGCAACGTATCGATGCCAACGTTCATAAGAACCAAAACCGAACCAACATTAGACTACTCAGTTGCGCCCTAACTTCATAACTTTGAAACAAGTACTTTTTCTCATGCAACCGAACAACGAGTAAAACCTAATTATATTAATCTATTATGCCCCGAGAGTATAAATTTGCAACGTATCGATGCCAACGTTCATAAGAACCAAAACCGAACCAACATTAGACTACTCAGTTGCGCCCTAACAGTATAACTTTGGAAACAGTACTTTTTCTCATTCAATCGAACAAAGAGTAAAACCTAATTATTTTGTTCTATTATGCCCCGAGAGTGTAAATTTGCAATGAATCGATGCCAACGTTCACAAGAACCAAAACCGGACCAACATTAGACTACTCAGTTGCGCCCTAACTTCATAAGTTTGAAATGAGTATTTTTTCTCATGCAACCGAACAAAGAGTAAAACCTAATTATATTGATCTATTATGCCCCGAGAGTGTAAATTTGCAACGTATCGATGCCAATGTTCACAAGAACCTAAACCGGACCAACATTAGACTACTCAGTTGTGCCCAGAGAGTATAACTTTGTAAACAGTACTTTTTCTCCTTCAATCGAACAAAGAGTAAAACCTAATTATTTTGATCTATTATGCCCCGATAGTGTAAATTTGCAACGTATCGATGCCAACGTTCACAAAAACCAAAACGGGACCAACATTAGACTACTCAGTTGCGCCCTAACAGTATAACTTTGGAAACAGTACTTTTTCTCTTTCAATCGAACAAAGAAACCTAATTATTTTGTTCTATTATGCCCCGAGAGTGTAAATTTGCAATGTATCGATGCCAACGTTCACAAGAACCAAAACCGGACCAACATTAGACTACTCAGTTGGGCCATAACTGTACAACTTTGTAAACAGTACTTTTCTCATTCAATCGAACAAAGAGTAAAACCTAATTATTTTGTTCTATTATGCCCCGATAGTGTAAATTTGCAACGTATCGATGCCAACGTTCACAAGAACCAAAATCGAACCAACATTAGACTACTCAGTTGCACCCTAACTTCATAACTTTGAAACGAGTACTTTTTCTGATGCAACCAAACAACGAGTAAAACCTAATTATATTAATCTATTATGCCCCGAGAGTATAAATTTGCAACGAATCGATACCAACGTTCATAAGAACCAAAACCGAACCAACATTAGACTACTCAGTTGCGCCCTAACTTTATAACTTTGGAAACAGTACTTTTTCTCATTCAATCGAACAAAGAGTAAAACCTAATTATTTTGTTCTATTATGCCCCGGGAGTGTAAATTTGCAATGTATCGATGCCAACGTTCACAAGAACCAAAACCGGACCAAAATTAGACTACTCAGTTGCGCCCTACGAGTATAACTTTGGAAACAGTACTTTTTCTCCATCAATCGAACAAAGTGTAAAACTTAATTATTTTGTTCTATTATGCCACGAGAGTGTAAATTTGCAACGTATCGCTGCCAACGTTCACAAGAACCAAAACCGAACCAACATTAGACTACTCAGTTGCGCCCTAACTTCATAACTTTGAAACAAGTACTTTTTCTCATGCAACCGAACAACGAGTAAAACCTAATTATATTAATCTATTATGCCCCGAGAGTATAAATTTGCAATGTATCGATACCAACGTTCATAAGAACCAAAACCGAACCAACATTAGACTACTCAGTTGCGCCCAAACAGTATAACTTTGGAAACAGTACTTTTTCTCATTCAATCGAACAAAGAGTAAAACCTAATTATTTTGTTCTATTATGCCCCGGGAGTGTAAATTTGCAATGAATCGATGCCAACGTGCACAAGAACCAAAACCGGACCAACATTAGACTACTCAGTTGCGCCCTATCCTCATAAGTTTGAAATGAGTATTTTTTCTCATGCAACCGAACAAAGAGTAAAACCTAATTATATTGATCTATTATGCCCCGAGAGTGTAAATTTGCAACGTATCGATGCCAATGTCCACAAGAACCTAAACCGGACCAACATTAGACTACTCAGTTGTGCCCCGGAGAGTATAACTTTGTAAACAGTACTTTTTCTCCTTCAATCGAACAAAGTGTAAAACTTAATTATTTTGCTCTATTATGCTCCGAGAGTGTAAATTTGCAACGTATCGATGCCAACGTTCACAAGAACCAAAACCGGACCCACATTAGACTACTCAGTTGTGCCCTAAAAGTATAACTTTGGAAACAGTACTTTTTCTCATTCAACCGAACAAAGATAAAACCTAATTATTTTGTTCTATTATGCCCCGATAGTGTAAATTTGCAACGTATCGATGCCAACGTTCACAAAAACCAAAACCGAACCAACATTAGACTACTCAGTTGCGCCCTAACAGTATAACTTTGGAAACAGTACTTTTTCTCATTCAATCGAACAAAGAGAAAAACCTAATTATTTTGTTCTATTATGCCCCGAGAGTGTAAATTTGCAATGTATCGATGCCAACGTTCACAAGAACCAAAACCGGACCAACATTAGACTACTCAGTTGTGCCCAGAGAGTACAACTTTGTAAATAGTACTTTTCTCATTCAATCGAACAAAGAGAAAAACCTAATTATTTTGTTCTATTATGCCCGGATAGTGTAAATTTGCAACGTACCGATGCCAACGTTCACAAGAACCAAAATCGGACCAACATTAGACTACTCAGTTGCACCCTAACTTCATAACTTTGAAACGAGTACTTTTTCTGATGCAACCAAACAACGAGTAAAACATAATTATATTAATCTATTATGCCCCGAGAGTATAAATTTGCAACGTATCGATACCAACGTTCACAAGAACCAAAACCGAACCAACATTAGACTACTCAGTTGCGCCCTAACTTTATAACTTTGGAAACAGTACTTTTTCTCATTCAATCGAACAAAGTGTAAAACCTAATTATTTTGTTCTACTATGCCCCGAGAGTGTAAATTTGCAACATATCGATGCCAACGTTCACAAGAACCAAAACCGGACCAACATTAGACTACTCAGTTGTGCCCAGAGAGTATAACTTTGTAAACAGTACTTTTTCTCCATCAATCGAACAAAGTGTAAAACTTAATTATTTTGTTCTATTATGCCACGAGAGTGTAAATTTGCAACGTATCGCTGCCAACGTTCACAAGAACCAAAACGGAACCAACATTAGACTACTCAGTTGCGCCCTAACTTCATAACTTTGAAACAAGTACTTTTTCTCATGCAACCGAACAACGAGTAAAACCTAATTATATTAATCTATTATGCCCCAAGAGTATAAATTTGCAACGTATCGATACCAACGTTCATAAGAACCAAAACCGAACCAACATTAGACTACTCAGTTGCGCCCTAACAGTATAACTTTGGAAACAGTACTATTTCTCATTCAATCGAACAAAGAGTAAAACCTAATTATTTTGTTCTATTATGCCCCGAGAGTGTAAATTTGCAATGAATCGATGCCAACGTTCACAAGAACCAAAACCGGACCAACATTAGACTACTCAGTTGCGCCCTATCTTCATAAGTTTGAAATGAGTATTTTTTCTCATGCAACCGAACAAAGAGTAAAACCTAATTATATTGATCTATTATGCCCCGAGAGTGTAAATTTGCAACGTATCGATGCCAATGTTCACAAGAACCTAAACTGGACCAACATTAGACTACTCAGTTGCGCCCAGAGAGTATAACTTTGTAAACAGTACTTTTTCTCCTTCAATCGAACAAAGTGTAAAACTTAATTATTTTGCTCTATTATGCTCCGAGAGTGTAAATTTGCAACGTATCGATGCCAACGTTCACAAAAACCAAAACTGGACCAACATTAGACTACTCAGTTGCGCCCTAACAGTATAACTTTGGAAACAGTACTTTTTCTCATTCAATCGAACAAAGAGTAAAACCTAATTATTTTGTTCTATTATGCGCCGAGAGTGTAAATTTGCAATGTATCGATGCGAACGTTCACAAGAACCAAAACCGGACCAACATTAGACTACTCGGTTGTGCCGAGAGTACAACTTTGTAAACGATACTTTTCTCATTCAATCGAACAAAGAGTAAAACCTAATTATTTTGTTCTATTATGCCCGATAGTGTAAATTTGCAACGTCGATGCCAACGTTCACAAGAACAAAAATCGGACCAACATTAGACTACTCAGTTGCACCCTAACTTCATAACTTTGAAACGAGTACTTTTTCTGATGCAACCAAACAACGAGTAAAACCTAATTATATTAATCTATTATGCCCCGAGAGTATAAATTTGCAACGTATCGATACCAACGTTCACAAGAACCAAAACCGAACCAACATTAGATTACTCAGTTGCGCCCTTACTTTATAACTTTGGAAACAGTACTTTTTCTCATTCAATCGAACAAAGTGTAAAACCTAATTATTTTGTTCTACTATGCCCCGAGAGTGTAAATTTGCAACATATCGATGCCAACGTTCACAAGAACCAAAACCGGACCAACATTAGACTACTCAGTTGTGCCCAGAGAGTATAACTTTGTAAACAGTACTTTTTCTCCATCAATCGAACAAAGTGTAAAACTTAATTATTTTGTTCTATTATGCCCCGATAGTGTAAATTTGCAACGTATCGATGCCAACGTTCACAAGAACCAAAACCGGACAAACATTAGACTACAGAGTTGTGCCCTAACAGTATAACGTTGGAAACCGTACTTTTTCTCATTCAATCGAACAAAGAGTAAAACCTAATTATTTTGTTCTATTATGCCCCGATAGTGTAAATTTGCAACGAATCGATGCCAACGTTCACAAAAACCAAAACCGGACTAACATTAGACTACTCAGTTGCGCCCAAACAGTATAACTTTGGAAACAGTACTTTTTCTCATTCAATCGAACAAAGAGTAAAACCTAATTATTTTGTTCTATTATGCCCCGAGAGTGTAAATTTGCAACGTATCGATGCCAACGTTCACAAGAACCAAAACCGAACCAACTTTAGACTACTCAGTTGCGCCCTAAAAGTATAACTTTGGAAACAGTAGTTTTTATCATTCAATCGAACAAAGAGTAAAACCAAATTATTTTGTTCTATTATGCCCCGAGAGTTTAAATTTGCAACGTATCGATGCCAACGTTCACAAGAACCAAAACCGGACCAACATTAGACTACTCAGTTGTGCCCAAACAGTATAACTTTGAAACGAGTATTTTTTCTCATGAAACCGAACAAAGAGTAAAACCTAGTTATATTGATCTATTATGCCCCGAGAGTGTAAATTTGCAACGTATCGATGCCAATGTTCACAAGAACCTAAACCGGACCAACATTAGACTACTCAGTTGTGCCCAGAGAGTATAACTTTGTAAACAGTACTTTTTCTGCTTCAATCGAACAAAGTGTAAAACTTAATTATTTTGTTCTATTATGCTCCGAGAGTGTAAATTTGCAACGTATCGATGCCAACGTTCACAAGAACCAAAACCGGACCAACACTAGACTACTCAGTTGCGCCCTAAAAGTATAACTTTGGAAACAGTACTTTTTGTCATTCAATCGAACAAAGAGTAAAACCTAATTATTTTGTTCTATTATGCCCCGAGAGTGTAAATTTGCAACGTATCGATGCCAACGTTCACAAAAACCAAAACCGGCCCAACATTAGACTACTCAGTTGCGCCCAAACAGTATAACTTTGGTAACAGTACTTTTTCTCATTCAATCGAACAAAGAGTAAAACCTAATTATTTCGTTCTATTATGCGTGTAAATTTGCAACGTATCGATGCCAACGTTCACAAGAACCAAAACCAAACCAACACTAGACTACTCAGTTGCGCCCAAACAGTATAAATTTGGAAACAGTACTTTTTCTCATTCAATTTAACAAGGAGTAAAACCAAATTATTTTATTCTATTATGCCCCGAGAGTATAAATTTGCAACGTATCGATGCCAACGTTCATAAGAACCAAAACCGAACCAACATTAGACTACTCAGTGGCGCCTAACTTTATAACTTTGAAACGAGTACTTTTTCTCATGCAAGCGAACAACGAGTAAAACCTAGTTATATTAATCTATTATGCCCCGAGAGTGTAAATTTGCAACGTATCGATGCCAACGTTCACAAGAACCAAAACCAAACCAACATTAGACTACTCAGTTGCGCCCAAACAGTATAACTTTGAAAACAGTACTTTTTCTCATTCAATCGAACAAAGAGTAAAACCTAATAATTTTGTTCTATTATGCCCCGAGAGTGTAAATTTGTAATGTATCGATGCCAACGTTCACAAGAACCAAAACCGGACCAACATTAGACTACTCAGTTGCGCCCTATCTTTATAAGTTTGAAACGAGTAATTTTTCTCATGCAACCGAACAAAGAGTAAAACCTAATTATATTGATCTATTATGCCCGAGAGTATAAATTTGCAACGTATCGATCCCAATGTTCACAAGAACCTAAACCGGACCAACATTAGACTACTCAGTTGTGCCCAGAGAGTATAACTTTGTAAACAGTACTTTTTCTGCTTCAATCGAACAAAGTGTAAAACTTAATTATTTTGTTCTATTATGCTCCGAGAGTGTAAATTTGCAACGTATCGATGCCAACGTTCACAAGAACCACAACCGGACCAACATTAGACTACTCAGTTTTGCCCTAAAAGTATAACTTTGGAAACAGTACTTTTTCTCATTCAATCGAACAAAGAGTAAAACCTAATTATTTTGTTCTATTATGCCCCGATAGTGCAAATTTGCAACGTATCGATGCCAACGTTCACAAAAACCAAAACCGGGCCAACATTAGACTACGCAGTTGCGCCCAAACAGTATAACTTTGGTAACAGTACTTTTTCTCATTCAATCGAACAAAGAGTAAAACCTAATTATTTCGTTCTATTATGCCCCGAGAGTGTAAATTTGCAACGTATCGATGCCAACGTTCACAAGAACCAAAACCAAACCAACATTAGACTACTCAGTTGCGCCCAAACAGTATAACTTTGGAAACAGTACTTTTTCTCATTCAATCGAACAAGTAGTAAAACCTAATTATTTTATTCTATTATGCCCCGAGAGTATAAATTTGCAACGTATCGATGCCAACGTTCATAAGAACCAAAACCGAACCAACATTAGACTACTCAGTGGCGCCCTAACTTTATAACTTTGAAACGAGTACTTTTTCTCATGCAACCGAACAACGAGTAAAACCTAATTATATTAATCTATTATGCCCCGAGGGTGAAAATTTGCAACGTATCGATGCCAACGTTCACAAGAACCAAAACCAAACCAACATTAGACTACTCAGTTGCGCCCAAACAGTATAACTTTGAAACGAGTACTTTTTCTCATGCAACCGAACAAAGAGTAAAACCTAATTATATTGATCTATTATGCCCCGAGAGTGTAAATTTGCAACGTATCGATGCCAACGTTCACAAGAACCAAAACCGGACCAACATTAGACTACTCAGTTGTGCCCAGAGAGTATAACTTTGTAAACAGTACTTTTTCTCCTTCAATCGAACAAAGTGTAAAACTTAATTATTTTGTTCTATTACGCTCCGAGAGTGTAAATTTGCTACGTATCGATGCCAACGTTCACAAGAACCAAAACCGGACCCACATTAGACTACTCAGTTGTGCCCTAAAAGTATAACTTTGGAAACAGTACTTTTTCTCACTCAATCGAACAAAGAGTAAAACCTAATTATTTTTTTCTATTATGCCCCGATAGTGTAAATTTGCAACGTATCGATGCCAACGTTCACAAAAACTAAAACCGGACCAACATTGGACGACTCAGTTGCGCCCAAACAGTATAACTTTGGAAACAGTTCTTTTTCTCATTCAATCGAACAAAGAGTAAAACCTAATTATTTTGTTCTATTATGGCCCGAGAGTATAAATTTGCAACGTATCGATGCCAACGGTCATAAGAACCAAAACCGAACCAACATTAGACTACTCAGTTGCGCCCAAACTTTATAACTTTGAAACGAGTACTTTTTCTCATGCAACCGAAGAACGACTAAAACCTAATTATATAAATCTATTATGCCCCGAGAGTGTAAATTTGCAACGTATCGATGCGAACGTTCACAAGAACCAAAACCGGACCAACATTAGACTACTCAGTTGTGCCCAAACAGTATAACTTTGGAAATAGTACTTTTTCGCATTCAATCGAACAAAGAGAAAAACCTAATTATTTTGTTCTATTTCGCCCCGATAGTGTAAATTTGCAACGAATCGATGCCAACATTCACAAAAACTAAAACCGGACTAACATTAGACTACTCAGTTGCGCCCAAACAGTATAACTTTGGAAACAGTACTTTTTCTCATTCAATCGAACAAAGAGTAAAACCTAATTATTTCGTTCTATTATGCCCGAGAGTGTAAATTTGCAACGTATCGATTCCAACGTTCACAAGAACCAAAACCAAACCAACATTAGACTACTCAGTTGCGCCCTAACAGTATAACTTTGGAAACAGTACTTTTTCTCATTCAATCGAACAAAGAGTAAAACCTAATTATTTTGTTCTATTATGCCCCGAGAGTGTTAATTTGCAATGTATCGATGCGAACGTTCACAAGAACCAAAACCGGACCAACATTAGACTACTCAGTTGCGCCCTAAATTTATAACTTTGAAACGAGTATTTTTTCTCATGCAACCGAACAAAGAGTAAAACCTAATTATATTAATCTATTTTGCCCCGAGAGTGTAAATTTGCAACGTATCGATGCCAACGTTCAGAAGAACCAAAACCGGACCAACATTAGACTACTCAGTTGTGCCCAAACAGTATAACTTTGAAACGAGTATTTTTTCTCATGAAACCGAACAAAGAGTAAAACGTAATTATATTGATCTATTATGCCCCGAGAGTGTAAATTTGCAACGTATCGATGCCAATGTTCACAAGAACCTAAACCGGACAAACATTAGACTACTCAGTTGTGCCCGGAGAGTATAACTTTGTAAAACGATGCTTTTTACGCTTCAATCGAACAAAGTGTAAAACTTAATTATTTTGTTCTATTATGCTCGAGAGTGTAAATTTGCAACGTATCGATGCCAACGTTCACAAGAACCAAAACCGGACCCACATTAGACTACTCAGTTGTGCCCTAAAAGTATAACTTTGGAAACAGTACTTTTTCTCATTCAATCGAACAAAGAGTAAAACCTAATTATTTTGTTCTATTATGCCCCGAGAGTATAAATTTGCAACGTATCGATGCCAACGTTCATAAGAAACAAAACCGGGCCAACATTAGACTACGCGATTCTTGCGCCCAAACGATGACTTTGGTAACAGTACTTTTTCTCATTCAATCGAACAAAGAGTAAAACCTAATTATTTCGTTCTATTATGCCCCGAGAGTGTAAATTTGCAACGTATCGATGCCAACGTTCACAAGAACCAAAACCGGACCCACATTAGACTACTCAGTTGTGCCCTAAAAGTATAACTTTGGAAACAGTCATTTTTCTCACTCAATCGAACAAAGAGTAAAACCTAATTATTTTGTTCTATTATGCCCCGATAGTGTAAATTTGCAATGTATCGATGCCAACGTTCACAAAAACCAAAACCGGACCAACATTAGACGACTCAGTTGCGCCCAAACAGTATAACTTTGGAAACAGTTCTTTTTCTCATTCAATCGAATAAAGAGTAAAACCTAATTATTTTGTTCTATTATGCCCCGAGAGTATAAATTTGCAACGTATCGATGCCAACGTTCACAAGAACCAAAACCGGACCAACATTAGACTACTCAGTTGCGCCCTATCAGTATAACTTTGGAAACAGTACTTTTTCTCATGCAATCGAACAAAGAGTAAAACCTAATTATTTTGTTCTATTATGCCCCGAGAGTGTAAATTTGCAACGTATCGATGCCAACGTTCACAAGAACCAAAACCGACCCACATTAGACTACTCAGTTGTGTCCAAACAGTATAACTTTGAAAACAGTACTTTTTCTCATTCAATCGAACAAAGAGTAAAACCTAATTATTTTGTTCTATTATGCCCCGATAGTGTATATTTGCAACGAATCGATGCCAACGTTCACAATAACCAAAACCGGACCAACATTAGACTACTCAGTTGCGGCCAAACAGTATAACTTTGGAAACAGTACTTTTTCTCATTGAATCGAACAAAGAGTAAAACCTAATTATTTCGTTCTATTATGCCCCGAGAGTGTAAATTTGCAACGTATCGATGCGAACGTTCACAAGAACCAAAACCAAACCAACATTAGACTACTCAGTTGCGCCCTAACAGTATCACTTTGGAAACAGTACTTTTTCTCATTCAATCGAACAAAGAGTAAAACCTAATTATTTTGTTCTATTATGCCCCGATAGTGTAAATTTGCAATGTATCGATGCCAACGTTCACAAGAACCAAAACCGGACCAACATTAGACTACTCAGCTGTGCCCAGAGAGTACAACTTTGTAAACAGTACTTTTCTCATTCAATCGACCAAAGAGTAAAACCTAATTATTTTGTTCTATTATGCCCCGATAATGTAAATTTGCAACGTATCGATGCCAACGTTCATAAGAACCAAAACCGAACCAAATTAGACTACTCAGTTGCGCCCTAACTTCATAACTTTGAAACAAGTACTTTTTCTCATGCAACCGAACAACGAGTAAAACCTAATTATATTAATCTATTATGCCCCGAGAGTATAAATTTGCAACGTATCGATACCAACGTTCATAAGAACCAAAACCGAACCAACATTAGACTACTCAGTTGCGCCCTAACAGTATAACTTTGGAAACAGTACTTTTTCTCATTCAATCGAACAAAGAGTAAAACCTAATTATTTTGTTCTATTATGCCCCGAGAGTGTAAATTTGCAATGAATCGATGCCAACGTTCACAAAAACCAAAACCGGACCAACATTAGACTACTCAGTTGCGCCCTATCTTCATAAGTTTGAAATGAGTATTTTTTCTCATGCAACCGAACAAAGAGTAAAACCTAATTATATTGATCTATTATGCCCCGAGAGTGTAAATTTGCAACGTATCGATGCCAATTTTCACAAGAACCTAAACCGGACCAACATTAGACTACTCAGTTGTGCCCAGAGAGTATAACTTTGTAAACAGTACTTTTTCTCCTTCAATCGAACAAAGAGTAAAACCTAATTATTTTGTTCTATTATGCCCCGATAGTGTAAATTTGCAACGTATCGATGCCAACGTTCACAAAAACCAAAACGGGACCAACATTAGACTACTCGGTTGCGCCCTAACGGTATAACTTTGAAAACATTACTTTTCTCATTCAATCGAACAAAGAGTAAAACCTAATTATTTTGTTCTATTATGCCCCGATAATGTAAATTTGCAACGTATCGATGCCAACGTTCACAAGAACCAAAACCGGACCAACATTAGACTACTCAGCTGTGCCCAGAGAGTACAACTTTGTAAACAGTACTTTTCTCATTCAATCGAACAAAGAGTAAAACCTAATTATTTTGTTCTATTATACCCCGATAGTGTAAATTTGCAACGTATCGATGCCAACGTTCACAAGAACCAAAATCGGACCAACATTAGACTACTCAGTTGCACCCTAACTTCATAACTTTGAAACGAGTACTTTTTCTGATGCAACCAAACAACGAGTAAAACCTAATTATATTAATCTATTATGCCCCGAGAGTATAAATTTGCAACGTATCGATACCAACGTTCATAAGAACCAAAACCGAACCAACATTAGACTACTCAGTTGCGCCCTAACTTTATAACTTTGGAAACAGTACTTTTTCTCATTCAATCGAACAAAGTGTAAAACCTAATTATTTTGTTCTACTATGCCCCGAGAGTGTAAATTTGCAACATATCGATGCCAACGTTCACAATAACCAAAACCGGACCAACATTAGACTACTCAGTTGTGCCCAAACAGTATAACTTTGGAAACAGTACTTTTTCTCCATCAATCGAACAAAGTGTAAAACTTAATTATTTTGTTCTATTATGCCACGAGAGTGTAAATTTGCAACGTATCGCTGCCAACGTTCACAAGAACCAAAACCGAACCAACATTAGACTACTCAGTTGCGCCCTAACTTCATAACTTTGAAACAAGTACTTTTTCTCATGCAACCGACCAACGAGTAAAACCTAATTATATTAATCTATTATGCCCCGAGAGTATAAATTTGCAACGTATCGATACCAACGTTCATAAGAACCAAAACCGAACCAACATTAGACTACTCAGTTGCGCCCTAACAGTATAACTTTGGAAACAGTACTTTTTTCATTCAATCGAACAAACAGTAAAACCTAATTATTTTGTTCTATTATGCCCCGAGAGTATAAATTTGCAACGTATCGATGCCAACGTTCACAAGAACCAAAACCGAACCAACATTAGACTACTCAGTTGTGCCCAGAGAGTACAACTTTGTAAACAGTACTTTTCTCATTCAATCGAACAAAGAGTAAAACCTAATTATTTTGTTCTATTATGCCCCGATAGTGTAAATTTGCAACGTATCGATGCCAACGTTCACAAGAACCAAAATCGGACCAACATTAGACTACTCAGTTGCACCCTAACTTCATAACTTTGAAACGAGTACTTTTTCTGATGCAAGCAAACAACGAGTAAAACCTAATTATATTAATCTATTATGCCCCGAGAGTATAAATTTGCAACGTATCGATACAAACGTTCACAAGAACCAAAACCGAACCAACATTAGACTACTCAGTTGCGCCCTAACTTTATAACTTTGGAAACAGTACTTTTTCTCATTCAATCGAACAAAGTGTAAAACCTAATTATTTTGTTCTACTATGCCCCGAGAGTGTAAATTTGCAACATATCGATGCCAACGTTCACAAGAACCAAAACCGGACCAACATTAGACTACTCAGTTGTGCCCAGAGAGTATAACTTTGTAAACAGTACTTTTTCTCCACCAATCGAACAAAGTGTAAAACTTAATTATTTTGTTCTATTATGCCCCGATAGTGTAAATTTGCAACGTATCGATGCCAACGTTCACAAGAACCAAAACCGGACCAACATTAGACTACTCAGTTGTGCCCAGAGAGTACAACTTTGTAAACAGTACTTTTCTCATTCAATCGAACAAAGAGTAAAACCTAATTATTTTGTTCTACTATGCCCCGAGAGTGTAAATTTGCAACGTATCGAAGCCAACGTTTACAAAAACCAAAACCGGACCAACATTAGACTACTCAGTTGCGCCCTAACTGTATAACTTTGGAAACTGTACTTTTTCTCATTCAATCGAACAAAGAGTAAATCCTAATTGTTTTGTTCTTTTGTGCCCCGAGAGTGTAAATTTGCAACGTATCGATGCCAACGTTCACAAGAACCAAAACTGAACCAACTTTAGACTACTCAGTTGCGCCCTAACAGTATAACTTTGGAAACAGTACTTTTTCTCATTCAATCGAACAAAGAGTAAAACCAAATTATTTTGTTCTATTATGCCCCGAGAGTGTAAATTTGCAATGTATCGATGCCAACGTTCACAAGAACCAAAACCAGACCAACATTAGACTACCTAGTTGCGCCCTATCTTTATAACTTTGAAACGAGTATTTTTTCCCATGCAACCCAATAAAGAGTAAAACCTAATTATATTAATCTATTTTGCCCCGAGAGTTTAAATTTGCAACGTATCGATGCCAACGTTCACAAGAACCAAAACCGGACCAACATTAGACTACTCAGTTGTGCCCAAACAGTATAACTTTGAAACGAGTATTTTTTCTCATGAAACCGAACAAAGAGTAAAACCTAATTATATTGATCTATTATGCCCCGAGAGTGTAAATTTGCAACGTATCGATGCCAATGTTCACAAGAACCTAAAGCAGGACCAACATTAGACTACTCGGTTGTGCCCAGAGTATAACTTTGTAAACGATTACTTTTTACTTCAATCGAACAAAGTGTAAAACTTAATTATTTTGTTCTATTATGCTCCGAGAGTGTAAATTTGCAACGTATCGATGCCAACATTCACAAGAACCAAAATCGGACCGACATTAGACTACTCAGTTGTGCCCTAAAAGTATAACTTTGGAAACAGTACTTTTTCTCATTCAATCGAACAAAGAGTAAAACCTAATTATTTTGTTCTATTATGCCCCGATAGTGCAAATTTGCAACGTTTCGATGCCAACGTTCACAAAAACCAAAACCGGGCCAACATTAGACTACTCAGTTGCGCCCAAACAGTATAACTTTGGTAACAGTACTTTTTCTCATTCAATCGAACAAAGAGTAAAACCTAATTATTTCGTTTTATTATGCCCCGAGTGTGTAAATTTGCAACGTATCGATGCCAACGTTCACAAGAACCAAAACCAAACCAACATTAGACTACTCAGTTGCGCCTAAATAGTATAACTTTGGAAACAGTACTTTTTCTCATTCAATCGAACAAGGAGTAAAACCTAATTATTTTATTCTATTATGCCCCGAGAGTATAAATTTGCATCGTATCGATGCCAACGTTCATAAGAACCAAAACCGAACCAACATTAGACTACTCAGTGGCGCCTAACTTTATAACTTTGAAACAAGTACTTTTTCTCATGCAAGCGAACAACGAGTAAAACCTGGTTATATTAATCTATTATGCCCCGAGAGTGAAAATTTGCAACGTATCGATGCCAACGTTCACATGAACCAAAACCAAACCAACATTAGACTACTCAGTTGCGCCCAAACAGTATAACTTTGGAAACAGTACTTTTTCTCATTCAACCGAACAAAGAGTAAAACCTAATAATTTTGTTCTATTATGCCCCGAGAGTGTAAATTTGCAACGTATCGATGCCAACGTTCACAAGAACCAAAACCGGACCAACATTAGACTACTCGGTTCTATCTTTATAAGTTTGAAACGAGTAATTTTTCTCATGCAACCGAACAAAGAGTGAAACCTAATTATATTGTTCTATTATGCCCCGAGAGTATAAATTTGCAACGTATCGATCCCAATGTTCACAAGAACCTAAACCGACCAACATTAGACTACTCGGTTATTGCCCGAGAGTATAACTTTGTAAACGTACTTTTTCTGCCTCAATCGAACAAAGTGTAAAACTTAATTATTTTGTTCTATTATGCTCCGAGAGTGTAAATTTGCAACGTATCGATGCCAACGTTCACAAGAACCACAACCGGACCCACATTAGACTACTCAGTTTTGCCCTAAAAGTATAACTTTCGAAACAGTACTTTTTCTCATTCAATCGAACAAAGAGTAAAACCTAATTATTTTGTTCTATTATGCCCCGATAGTGCAAATTTGCAACGTATCGATGCCAACGTTCACAAAAACCAAAACCGGGCCAACATTAGACTACTCAGTTGCGCCCAAACAGTATAACTTTGGTAACAGTACTTTTTCTAATTCAATCGAACAAAGAGTAAAACCTAATTATTTCGTTCTATTATGCCCCGAGAGTGTAAATTTGCAACGTATCGATGCCAACGTTCACAAGAACCAAAACCAAACCAACATTAGACTACTCAGTTGCGCCCAAACAGTATAACTTTGGAAACAGTACTTTTTCTCATTCAATCGAACAAGGAGTAAAACCTAATTATTTTATTCTATTATGCCCCGAGAGTATAAATTTGCAACGTATCGATGCCAACGTTCATAAGAACCAAAACCGAACCAACATTAGACTACTCGGACTAACTTTATAACTTTAAAACGAGTACTTTTTCTCATGCAACCGAACAACGAGTAAAACCTAATTATATTAATCTATTATGCCCCGAGGGTGAAAATTTGCAACGTATCGATGCCAACGTTCACAAGAACCAAAACAAAACCAACATTAGACTACTCAGTTGCGCCCAAACAGTATAACTTTGGAAACAATACTTTTCTCAATCAATCGAACAAAGAGTAAAACCTAATAATTTTGTTCTATTATACCCCGAGAGTGTAAATTTGTAATGTATCGATGCCAACGTTCACAAGAACCAAAACCGGACCAACATTAGACTACTCAGTTGTGCCCAGAGAGTATAACTTTGTAAACAGTACTTTTTCTCCTTCAATCGAACAAAGTGTAAAACTTAATTATTTTGTTCTATTACGCTCCGAGAGTGTAAATTTGCAACGTATCGATGCCAACGTTCACAAGAACCAAAATCGGACCCACATTAGACTACTCAGTTGTGCCCTAAAAGTATAACTTTGGAAACAGTACTTTTTCTCACTAAATCGAACAAAGAGTAAAACCTAATTATTTTGTTCTATTATGCCCCGATAGTGTAAATTTGCAACGTATCGATGCCAACGTTCACGAAAACCAAAACCGGACCAACATTGGACGACTCAGTTGCGCCCAAACAGTATAACTTTGGAAACAGTTCTTTTTTTCATTCAATCGTGTTAACGATTTATCTAAGTTGGCGAGTTTTGTATTCGTAAGGAGTTTTGGAGACTTCGATGAAGCTCAAGTCAAAGGATCGCAATTCAAGATCAAAAGCTGAGTTGGATGAAGTTCGATAACTCAGGTATGGACGAGAACACTTAGTGGTGTATTTTAAGTTATTAAAATATGTTTGGAAGACATCAGAACTAATAAAACTATGTTTTGAACTTAACTGATACTTTTTCATGTGTAAACTGGTTGGGACGACCGGTCTCCACCGAGAAGACCGGTCCCAGAGCTCCTTGTTCGCATCTTTACACGAGAGGACCGGTCTCCTCATACGGAAGACCGGTTCGAGAGAGACTTCTCTGCGCCGCCTTACACAGAGGACCGGTCTCCTTATCTAGAGGACCGGTCCCAGAGGCTTGAAATTCGTATGTCGCTGAATGAGACCGGTCCCCAGTCAAGTGAGACCGGTCCCTCGGTGATCAATCTTTTATTGCGCAAGGTAGGATCGGTCTCTAACTTGGAGGACCGGTCCCGCGATACGAAATCTATTTTTTTTTTTAAAGATTTTATCTGTTATATCTAAATCTTTCTAGATGTCTTCTAAACCTATAAATATGAGATGAGGGACTTTTGGATGTTTAAGACTTAGAGAGATATAATGTGAAAAACCCTAGAAAGCTTGTGATGATTTTCTTCGCTCAATATTTTTTATCAAGCTTTTTAGGTTTTGATCATTGAAACGATTCTCTGAAAGAGTTTAATATTCTTAAGAATCTTTTAATGATGAACATCTAGGGTTTTCGCTCCTCATCTCATATGTTCTCTTTTTTTCCATAAAATCACCGCAAAGTTGTTTCAAAGAGATTCGAACTTCGGAGGAAGTTTGGCGCGTGGACTTCGCGTGAAGACCGTGGATTCGGTGGGCGTTTCGTGGATTCGAGACGTGGATCGTGAGGATTTGCAGCGAGATCGATAGAAGGATTTCCATCGATCGAGGACCAACGGAGACGATCTACAACGAGGATTCGGTAAAATCGAGTTGTGTTTAGGATTAAATCACTTGTACTTGATTTTTCTATAGTGGATCGTTTTGCGTGATTGGTCCCGTGGGTTTTTCTCTCCGGCTTGGAGTTTTCCCACGTTAAATCTCGGTGTTTGATTTTATTTTCCGTTTTTATTAATTTTTAAGCATTGAGATTGTTTGTGTTTGCCGTTTACACCTATTCACCCCCCTCTAGGTGTTATTTACCTTTTAGATCTTAGGGATTCATATCTCACAATTGGTATCAGAGCGGGTATAGGTTGTAATCTATGGCCGAGGGTGGTAACATTAATCGACCTCCGCTCTTTGATGGCACTAATTACGCTTACTGGAAAGTTCGTATGAGAGCGTTCCTTATTGCCGTCGACGAGCGTGTTTGGCAATCAATTGAATTTGGATGGAAACATCCAACTGAGGTTGTCGAAAATGTTAGCGGCCCTAAACCTAGAAATAAGTGGACGAAGGATGAAAATGACCTATCATCGTTTAACGGGAAGGGTATCAATGCTTTATTCAATTCTTTAAATCAAACAGAATTTTCTCATGTCTCGGCGTGTCAAACCGCCAAGGAGATATGGGATACTTTACAAGTTACACACGAGGGTACAAGCTTGGTAAAAGTTCAAAAATTGCAAATGCTTACGAGTAAATTTGATTCTATTCGTATGGAAGAACATGAAACTTTTACCGAGTATTATACTCGTTTGCAAGATATAGTTAATACGTGTGCTATCTTGGGAGAAAAGATTTCTGAATCTAAAGTTGTTCGAAAAATTTTAAGAACTCTTCCCGAACGTTTTCGTCCAAAGGTTGCGGCCATAGAAACGGTAAAACATCCGGATGAACTTAAAGTAGAAGAATTAGTCGGTGCCCTTCAAACTTATGAAATGACTTTTCCTACTAATTCATCTTCTTCCAAGTTGTCTTCTAAGTCTACAGGTATGGCTTTGAAATCGACAAAAGGAGACGACTTGACATCTTCATCGGATTCGGATGACGACGTGACATTGGAGGAATTCGAAAAGCAATTGGCTCTATTAACAAGGAAGTTTCGTCGAAACTTTAGGAAGAGACAATATTCAAAACCAAACTTCTCAAAGTCGAATAAATCAAAAGGGAGTTTTCTTTCTTCCTCTTCATCTTCAAAATCTAAAAATTCTGAGAATTACTCTAAGGACACAACCAAAGAAAAGAAGAATAATGAAGGTCAAATTCAATGCTATAAGTGCAGAGGATTTGGTCATATTGCATCGGATTGTCCCAATAAGAAGTCTTTGAAAAAGAAAGCGATGCAAGCAATTACTTGGGATGATTCCTCTGCTGAGGAGTCAACCTCAAGTGATGAGGACGTTAATGCCACTGCACTTATTGCTTGTGATTCTTCTTTTGTGTGTTTATCATCTCCTGACTCTCTTTCTATGATCGCTTTACATGAACAATCCGCCTACGAACATTCAATGGACGAAGAGTCGGATGCGAGGCAAATAGCCGCCGCCTATCACCAACTTGTTGTTGAATCGAAGAAGATGGCGAAACACAACAAGAAGTTGCGGCGAAGAGTATTCGAATTGGGAGAAAAAAATACAAGATTAGAGTCATTAAAGGGAAGTCTAGAACAAGAGAGAGATGGTTTGATTAAGTCCTATAATTCTTTATTAGATAAATGTGAATTGCTTGAGAAGGAAAAGGAAACAAATATTGAAAATATTAATTTCCTCACCAAGCAATACACAGAAGCTAGAGAATCAAACATGGAATTTACTAAGACGATTATTCAGTTAAAATCTGATTTAAACAAATTTTCGTCGGGCTCTAGCAAACTCGACAAAATGATAGGACTTGGTCAAACCAATAAGTTTGGACTTGGTTATGAGAGGACCCCGTCAACAAAGTGATGAAGAAACGGACGAACAACGGATGAAGCGACCGACGGTTTCTGGTAAGTTTGTTTCCCCTAACAATTCGTTTGCTAACAAAATTTGTCATTCTTGTGGTATGTCAGGACATGTGAAAAGATTCTGTATGCAAAAACCAAAGAATGAAGGTACTACCCGATGGATGAAGATGGATAATCCAAAGAAGAAGACGAAGCAAACTTGGAGACGAAAGTCGGATGATCCAAAGAAGTATATAACCAAATTCGTCGACAAGCTAAAGATGTCTCAATCAAGTCAACCGACGCACCCTAAAACACGGAAGGTTTGGGTGCGCAAAGGTGAACTCTTTCCATGTCTTGTCATTCACACTTCTCTTCATGCTTATGATACTTCTTCATGGTATCTAGATAGTGGTTGTTCACGCCATATGACCGGTGATAAAAATTGTTTTAATTCTTTAAATAAAACCTCCGGAGGATTTGTTGTTTTCGGAGATGGCCGGTCATCTAAAATTATTGGAAAAGGAACAGTCACTATCTCTGATGGCCCTACGTTGAACGACGTATTTTATGTTGAGGAGCTTAAATCAAATCTCATAAGCATAAGTCAATTGTGTGATGACGGATATTCAGTAAATTTTTCTGCAAATGAATGTTCTGTGATGAATGATGATAATTCTTTCTTTTTAAAGGGTATTAGGTCACATAATAATTGTTACGTAGTTCCTAGTGCTTCAACTGAATTCTGTAACCTAGCGACTTTGGACACTGAGACTCTTTGGCATGAACGTCTAGGTCACATGAATTTTAAGGAACTATCTAAGATAACGAAAAAGGATGTAGTTAGAGGAGTACCTAAGATAGACTTTAAAGAGAAAATTGTTTGTGAGGGTTGTCAACTGGGAAAACAAATTAGATCCACTCACAAGAGTTTGAATCACTTAGGGACATCTAAACCTCTTGAACTTCTTCATATGGACTTGATGGGACCTTCTAGGATTCAAAGCATTGGGGGAAAACGTTATATCTTGCTTGTAGTTGATGATTTTACACGTTTTGCTTGGTGTGCATTTCTGAGAGAAAAAGCTGATACTTTTGATTCTTTTTCTGAACTCTGTCTTCGTCTTATGAATGAACGTAATGAAAATATTATACGTATAAGAAGTGATCAAGGAGGAGAATTTATAAACTCAAAATTTGTTGATTTTTGTGTTTCAAAAGGAATTAAACATGAATTCTCCGCTCCTTATACTCCACAACAAAATGGAGTTGTTGAACGAAAAAACCGGGTTGTTCAAGAAATGGCACGTGCTATGCTTCATAGTAAGAAAATTGCACTTCATTTTTGGGCCGAAGCAGTTAACACGGCGGTCTATGTGATTAATCGTATTTATACACGCCCGGGTACTTTAAATACTCCTTATGAATTGTGGAATGGTAGAACACCAAATGTAAACTACTTTCGTATTTTTGGGAGTAGATGCTTTATCCTTCGGGATCGTGAGAATCTTGGAAAATTTGACTCTCGAAGTTACGAAGGAATTTTTCTTGGGTACTCTACTACTAGTCGGGCTTATCGTGCGTATAATATAAAAACTAAGACGGTGATAGAATCAAGTAATATAAGAATAGACGCAGCGTTGTCTGCAAACTCTTCTTTGAATGATACTACTTCTACTACTTTGATTGTTGATGATGATGATGATTCTCCATTTATCTTGCCAGTGAACAATGAAAATTTTGTCATTAATGATCCCATTCAAGCGAAAGCGTTACACCACATGAGTCATCGAACCCTCTCTCGAATTGACACCGTGAAAGATCACCCTTTGTCTAATGTGATAGGAGACCCTCTTACTGGTGTAAGAACTAGGAGACAACTTCAGTGTGAATTTGCATGTTATGTTTCCCTAGTTGAGCCAAAACATGTTGACGAAGCTCTTCTTGATGAATTTTGGATAAATGCTATGCAAGAAGAACTTGGTCAATTCACTCGAAATGATGTATGGGAATTAGTGCCACGACCCGAGCAACAACATGTAATTGGTACAAAATGGATTTTTAAAAATAAGAAAAATGAAGATGGTACCATTATTCGAAACAAAGCAAGACTTGTTGCTCAGGGATATTCTCAAATTGAAGGAATTGATTTTGATGAATCCTTCGCCCCGGTTGCTCGTCTAGAATCCATTCGTATTATGTTTGCAATTGCTTGTCATTTTAAAATAACTCTTTTTCAAATGGATGTCAAAAGTGCATTTTTAAATGGATTTTTAAAGGAGGAAGTTTTTGTAGAACAACCAAAAGGGTTTATAGATTCAAAATGTCCAGATCATGTGTTTCGACTGAAAAAGGCACTTTATGGACTTAAACAAGCACCGCGAGCATGGTACGAACGCTTAACAAATTTTCTTTTAGATAAAGGCTACAACCGAGGGGGAGCGGATAGAACTCTTTTTGTAAAACATACGAAAAATGATTTTATTGTGGCTCAAATTTATGTGGATGATATTGTTTTTGGCGCAACTCGAGATGAGGATGCCACTGAACTTGCAAATTTGATGACCAGTGAATTTGAGATGTCAATGATGGGGGAGCTTACTTATTTTCTTGGGTTACAAGTTAAGCAAAGTAGAGATGGAATTCATCTATGTCAATCCAAGTATGCGAGAGAGTTGGTTAAGAAATTTGGATTGGATAGTACAAAAGCTTTTGATACACCAATGGGTACTAGTAACAAAGGACTCGGATTAAATTCTGAAGGACAGAGTGTTGATGAAAAAGCTGCAAGCATCATTGGGAGTTTGCTCTACTTGACTGCGAGTAGACCCGATATTGCTTTTAGTGTTGGGGTTTGTGCCCGATATCAAGTTGATCCGAAAGAGATTCATTTAAAAGCAGTTAAGAGAATAATTCGGTATGTTAAAGGCACGTCTGAACATGGTATCTGGTATCCAAAGGGAACATCTTTAGAATTATTAGGATACTCCGATGCGAATTGGGCCGGTTACGCGGATGATCGTAAGAGTACGAGCGGAGCTTGTTTTTATACGGGACAACTGTCTGGTTGCTTGGCACGGTAAGAAACGAGCGCATTGCACTCTCGATCGCCGAGTATATTACGGCCGGTAGTTGCTCCACTCAATTATTGTGGATGAAAAGCTTGTTGAGTGACTATCGGATTCCGTCTACCATCATGACAATTCTTTGTGATAATACAAGTGCTATTAATATTTCCAAAAACCCTGTGTTACATTCTCGCACAAAACACATTGAACTTCGATATCACTTTTTAAGAGAATTAGTTGATTCAAATATTCTTCAACTTGAATACATTTCCACTGATGATCAACTAGCAGATATTTTGACAAAACCTTTAGATCAAAAACGATTTCTACATTTACGAAAGGCAATTGGTATGAATCTTATAGTCTAGATTTATTCTATGGGCCATAGTTTATGCATATAAAGGTGTCTCATTGCATTTTTTTTGGGTATAAATTGTGATATCCTTCCCATGACTTTAATTGGCTCTTGAAAATATTTGACTAAGTCAAGTTTATTTTTATGTTTATTTGATGTCTTGTTTGTTGATTGACTTGATGGATTAAATTCCTTTTGAGTACATCTTTGTTAAAATCAATACATCTTATTTTGACCTTTAACAACAATGTGCTTGTCTTGTTTGATTATATGTCTTGGTATGAATATTGATTTTCCAATTTCTTGAAATTATCATACTATCGTCATATTGGAGGTTGCACTTTCTTATGTGGAGTCTTTCCTTTGGTTATATCTAAATAAAAAGATGTGGAAAGAGTTACATTCCTACTGGAAGTGTGAAAACTACCACCACATGGAGGAAAGAGCTACCACCCCGGTCGTCCGGCATGTGTGTGAAGCTACCACATGTATTGAAATGCATCTAAAAAAAAAAAAAAAAAAAACAATAATAATAATTTTTATTATTGATTTGGGAATAAGATGCATAGGAGATGATAAAATTTGGTGATGTATCTCCAAGGCGATATAAGGTGATGTTACGGATAAAAGATGCTCAAAGAGCCACTACTTTCTAATTTTGTGCATACTTCAATTTGACCATATTATTTCAGTTTCAATTTTTTGGACTATCGTAATCTTACTCTTGGCAAATATGATAATGGATGAACACTTTCACTTTTCAGTTCTTATTTGATGTGTGGATTTTCACACAATACTCATCTGAAATTTGTTCTGGATTGTTTGTTTGACAAATTTGGACATTGTATTTTATTTAAAATTAAAATTTGACTTCGTGAAATTATTTTGTTGAAAATTCATGTTTAAAATCATGAGGGTATCACATAAATTTTTTTTTGGTGCTTTTCTGTGCAATTGTTTTTGGCTCTGGGACCGGTCCCGCCCATAGGGAGACCGGTCCCGCCGCCCGAACCGATATAAGGGGGCACAAGGGTTCGGTCGCTATTATGTTTCAAACGTTTTGGAGCTTTCTCTCTCTACACTCTGAGTTCTCTGGGAGACCAGTGGTCAAGATTTTGCTTCGATTTCATCTCCATTTCGGTAAGAACCCTAGATTTTGGTTCTTTCTCCCAGAATTTTTCGAACCTAGGGTTTCTAGGGTTTTTGTGCATGTTACTTGTCTTGTTAGCTTTTTGATTTCGGGATTATGGATAAAACTTCTCTCTTGAGATGTTTCATCATGTTTAATTACTTTTCTTCACATCTCTAGCATTTTTTTTTCCATCTTGCGAGTCGGATTTTCTTGATTTTCCTCTTGTTTCGGGTTTCTTTTTCGGAATAGCCGCTGGATTTCATCGTGTTGTTCGGATTTTCTCCATGTACTTTCATCGTGTGTCTTGGCCCTAGGTGAATCTAGCTCTATATGATATTTCATAATGCTTTTCAATCTGTCTCATTTTTGCTATTTTGAATAACAACAGGGACCTCGTCTTTCAAAATGTTCTCGATGATTTTGGTACTTGTATTCTTGATTGTCGGTGGCGAAAGGGCGATGGCGCCGTCGCTCTCTATTCCGCCAATTCGGCCCTCGCGGCGAGGATTTGGGTAGTGATTACGTTCCTAAGGACGAGGAATCTGATGAAGAAGATGAGGATTGGGAGAATTTACCGCTTGAGGAATTGACACATGCTAAGGGCAAAGAAAAAGTAGTACTTGGGGAAAAGAAAGGCGGTAATAAGTCATCTACCAAGGCTAAAGGGAAAAAGAAAGTGACAGAGAAGGAGAAAGGAAAGAAGAAAGTGCCAGCGAAAGAGACAGGGACGACGAAAGTGACAGAAAAGGAGAAAGGAAAGAAGAAGTTATCGACTACAGAAGCGGGGAATCAGAGAGTGTCGCAGCCACCTACCACTCGGAGTGCTCGAAGGAAACCTACGGGTATCAAGTTTAACGAGCCTACCAGTTTTAAACTTCGTGGACACCCGGATTTGTCATCCTCGGAGAGTTCTGTCCCATTTTATACCGAGGAGCCGATTGACTCGAGGCGACGGGCATTATATTGGACAAAGCAATGTATTGGTGAACGCTTTGTTGCCGCTCAGCAACTATACAAGCATGCGCCCGCACTTGAGTCATTGATCGAGGCTGGCGATCTTCACGATGTTTGCAATTTTCACGAGAAGACGGGGTACGGAATTGAGTTAGTTCGTGAATTCTATATGCGAGCCGGGTCTTTGATTGAATCCGAAGGAGGTCCGTATAGCTTCACGTCCCGAGTTCGAGGCTACGATTTCACGGTTACTCCTGCCGATGTTGCTTCGGTTTTGGAAATGGAGGCTCAGACCGAGGGGCAAGACTATCTTGACTCCGGCTTCGACTCAGTGAGGGATTGGTTGACGGTGATGAGAGCACTTACGCTGCCGGACACTGACTCAAATGGTTTGGTTGTGATGTCGAAGGATTTGAAGTTGGAGTATCGGTTTCTAAATTTCATAGTGTGCTATAATGTGATGCCGTTGGTGAACACGAAGGTAGTTCGATGGGATCGAATGCTGTACATGTACCTTCTTGGCCATCCGGACATTGTGCTCAGTCGGAACATTAATCTAAATGTTCCGTTCTTAATATGGCGCCGCATGGCGAAGGATATTAAGGCTTCAAGTCTCACTGAGCGGCTTCCCTTCCCGCTTCTCATCTTGAGGCTTCTAAACAAATTCGGTGTGGACTGGCGTTGTAGCTCGTACGAGTTTCCGTTGGGAGTGATTAGTGAGATTACGCTTGCGAAATCTCTTGGTCAACTTCGATCGGATACCGACGGTCTCCTACTATGGGCCTTCACGGGCGTGGGACGTCGGCTATGCCTACTTCGTCTCGCGGCTAGCTTGCTGGATTCTGTGAGCTCACACTGCTCGAGTCGTCTTTGCTATCTTTCAGGAGGTCACGCGTCTCTCTGCCGAGGTTGCCTCGTTGCGGCGGATGGTCCAAGCTATCTTTGACAAGCTTGGGTGTGCTCTACCTAATCCCACTCCTCCTCCGCCTGGTGATGGATCTGCTTGAATGTGCACCCCCTTTTGATCTTTTTGGCGGTTTCTTGACAAAAAGGGGGAGAAGCTTTTTGAGTGGAGTGGTCAAGGCTTTTTGAGTGGTCACGCACGGAATGGCATTTACTTTTCTTTTGATGTGCTTTTTGATACTAGATCAGCTCTGCTTACTTTTGATACTTGCTCTACTTGTACTTGACTTCATGTTTATCTCTAGCTTACTTTTGATACTTGCTCTACTTGTACTTGACTTCATGTTTAGCTCTACTTGTACTTGACTTCATGTTTACACTAAACTGGTACTACTTTTACTCTTGGAGTTTATGTGTTACTTTGATGATTTTTGCGATGAGTTAATAGCTGTGATGCATATTGTGATGAGTTCATTGAGAATTTTTGCAGGTATCTTCTCAAGACTTCAAAACTCCTTGTCTCGAATAAGTCATAGAGTCTGTTTTAGGGTTGTGAAAGTTTTTTTTTCTTGGTTCTTTCATGCAACGGGACGTTGTTTGGTGATTTTCAACGGTCCCTTATCTTTTCTAGCTTCATTCCTCTAAGTATTATAGGGTTATGTTTTGTCACAAAACCGCCAAAGGGGGAGATTGTTAAGGATTTATCTAAGTTGGCGAGTTTTGTATTCGTAAGGAGTTTTGGAGACTTCGATGAAGCTCAAGTCAAAGGATCGCAATTCAAGATCAAAAGTCGTGTTGAATGAAGTTCGATAACTCAGGTATGGACGAGAACACTTAGTGGTGTATTTTAAGTTATTAAAATATGTTTGGAAGACATCAGAACTAATAAAACTATGTTTTGAACTTAACTGCTACTTTTTCATGTGTAAAGCGGTTGGGACGACCGGTCTCCACCGAGAAGACCGGTCCCGAGAGCTCCTTCTTCGCATCTTTACACGGAGGACCGGTCTCCTCATCCGGAAGACCGGTTCCGAGAGACTTCTCTGCGCGGCCTTACACGAGAGGACCGGTCTCCTTATCTAGAGGACCGGTCCCGAGGCTTGAAATTCGTATGTCGTGAATGAGACCGGTCCCCAGTCAAGTGAGACCGGTCCCTCGGTGATCAATCTTTTATTGCGCAAGGTAGGATCGGTCTCTAACTTGGAGGACCGGTCCCGCGATACGAAATCTGTTTTTTTTTTAAAAGATTTTATCTGTTATATCTAAATCTTTCTAGATGTCTTCTAAACCTATAAATAAGAGATGAGGGACTTTTGGATGTTTAAGACTTAGAGAGATATAATGTGAAAAACCCTAGAAAGCTTGTGATGATTTTCTTCGCTCAATATTTTTTATCAAGCTTTTTAGGTTTTGATCATTGAAACGATTCTCTGAAAGAGTTTAATATTCTTAAGAATCTTTTAATGATGAACATCTAGGGTTTTCGCTCCTCATCTCATATGTTCTCTTTTTTTCCATAAAATCACCGCAAAGTTGTTTCAAAGAGATTCGAACTTCGGAGGAAGTTTGGCGCGTGGACTTCGCGTGAAGACCGTGGATTCCGTGGGCGTTTCGTGGATTCGAGACGTGGATCTTTGTGAGGATTTGCGGCGAGATCGATAGAAGGATTTCCATCGATCGAGGACCAACGGAGACGATCTACAACGAGGATTCGGTAAAATCGAGTTGTGTTTAGGATTAAATCACTTGTACTTGATTTTTCTATAGTGGATCGTTTTGCGTGATTGGTCCCGTGGGTTTTTCTCTCCGGCTTGGAGTTTTCCCACGTTAAATCTCGGTGTTTGATTTTATTTTCCGTTTTTATTAATTTTTAAGCATTGAGATTGTTTGTGTTTGCCGTTTACACCTATTCACCCCCCTCTAGGTGTTATTTACCTTTTAGATCTTAGGGATTCATATCTCACAAATCGAACAAAGAGTAAAACCTAATTATTTTGTTGTATTATGGCCCGAGAGTATAAATTTGCAACGTATCGATGCCAACGGTCATAAGAACCAAAACCGAACCAACATTAGACTACTCAGTTGCGCCCTAACTTTATAACTTTGAAACGAGTACTTTTTCTCATGCAACCGAACAACGACTAAAACCTAATTATATAAATCTATTATGCCCAGAGAGTGTAAATTTGCAACGTATCGATGCCAACGTTCACAAGAACCAAAACCGGACCCACATTAGACTACTCAGTTGTGCCCAAACAGTATAACTTTGAAAACAGTACTTTTTCTCATTCAATCGAACAAAGAGTAAAACCTAATTATTTTGTTCTAATATGCCCCGATAATGTAAATTTGCAACGAATCGATGCCAACGTTCACAAAAACCAAAACCGGACTAACATTAGACTACTCAGTTGCGCCCAAACAGTATAACTTTGGAAACAGTACTTTTTCTCATTCAATCGAACAAAGAGTAAAACCTAATTATTTCGTTCTATTATGCCCGAGAGTGTAAATTTGCAACGTATCGATTCCAACGTTCACAAGAACCAAAACCAAACCAACATTAGACTACTCAGTTGCGCCCTAACAGTATAACTTTGGAAACACTACTTTTTCTCATTCAATCGAACAAAGAGTAAAACATAATTATTTTGTTCTATTATGCCCCGAGAGTGTAAATTTGCAATGTATCGATGCCAACGTTCACAAGAACCAAAACCAGACCAACATTAGACTACTCAGTTGCGCCCTATCTTTATAACTTTGAAACGAGTATTTTTTCTCATGCAACCGAACAAAGAGTAAAACCTAATTATATTAATCTATTTTGCCCCGAGAGTGTAAATTTGCAACGTATCGATGCCAACGTTCACAAGAACCAAAACCGGACCAACATTAGACTACTCGGTTGTGCCCAAACGGTATAACTTTGAAACGAGTATTTTTCTCATGAAACCGAACAAAGAGTAAAACCTAATTATATTGATCTATTATGCCCGAGAGTGTAAATTTGCAACGCATCGATGCCAATGTTCACAAGAACCTAAACCGACCAACATTAGACTACTCGGTTGTGCCAAGAGAGTATAACTTTGTAAACGATTACTTTTTACGCTTCAATCGAACAAAGTGTAAAACTTAATTATTTTGTTCTATTATGCCCCGAGAGTGTAAATTTGCAACGTATCGATGCCAACGTTCACAAGAACCAAAACCGGACCCACATTAGACTACTCAGTTGTGCCCAAACAGTATAACTTTGAAAACAGTACTTTTTCTCATTCAATCGAACAAAGAGTAAAACCTAATTATTTTGTTCTATTATGCCCCGATAGTGCAAATTTGCAACGTATCGATGCCAACGTTCACAAGAACCAAAAGCCGGGCCAACATTAGACTACGCAGTTGCGCCCAAACAGTATAACTTTGGTAACAGTACTTTTTCTCATTCAATCGAACAAAGAGTAAAACCTAATTATTTCGTTCTATTATGCCCCGAGAGTGTAAATTTGCAACGTATCGATGCCAACGTTCACAAGAACCAAAACCAAACCAACATTAGACTACTCAGTTGCGCCCAAACAGTATAACTTTGAAAACAGTACTTTTTCTCATTCAATCGAACAAGGAGTAAAACCTAATTATTTTATTCTATTATGCCCCGAGAGTATAAATTTGCAACGTATCGATGCCAACGTTCATAAGAACCAAAACCGAACCAACATTAGACTACTCAGTGGCGCCCTAACTTTATAACTTTGAAACGAGTACTTTTTCTCATGCAACCGAACAACGAGTAAAACCTAATTATATTAATCTATTATGCCCGAGAGTGAAAATTTGCAACGTATCGATGCCAGCGTTCACAAGAACCAAAACCAAACCAACATTAGACTACTCAGTTGCGCCCAAACAGTATAACTTTGGAAACAGTACTTTTTCTCATTCAATCGAACAAAGAGTAAAACCTAATTATTTCGTTCTATTATGCCCCGAGAGTGTAAATTTGCAACGTATCGATGCCAACGTTCACAAGAACCAAAACCAAACCAACATTAGACTACTCAGTTGCGCCTATCTTTATAAGTTTGAAACGAGTACTTTTTCTCATGCAACCGAACAAAGAGTAAAACCTAATTATATTGTTCTATTATGCCCCGAGAGTATAAATTTGCAACGTATCGATCCCAATGTTCACAAGAACCTAAACCGGACCAACATTAGACTACTCAGTTGTGCCCAGAGAGTATAACTTTGTAAACAGTACTTTTTCTGCTTCAATCGAACAAAGTGTAAAACTTAATTATTTTGTTCTATTATGCTCCGAGAGTGTAAATTTGCAACGTATCGATGCCAACGTTCACAAGAACCACAACCGGACCCACATTAGACTACTCAGTTTTGCCCTAAAAGTATAACTTTGGAAACAGTACTTTTTCTCATTCAATCGAACAAAGAGTAAAACCTAATTATTTTGTTCTATTATGCCCCGATAGTGCAAATTTGCAACGTATCGATGCCAACGTTCACAAAAACCAAAACCGGGCCAACATTAGACTACGCAGTTGCGCCCAAACAGTATAACTTTGGTAACAGTACTTTTTCTCATTCAATCGAACAAAGAGTAAAACCTAATTATTTCGTTCTATTATGCCCCGAGAGTGTAAATTTGCAACGTATCGATGCCAACGTTCACAAGAACCAAAACCAAACCAACATTAGACTACTCAGTTGCGCCCAAACAGTATAACTTTGGAAACAGTACTTTTTCTCATTCAATCGAACAAGGAGTAAAACCTAATTATTTTATTCTATAATGCCCCGAGAGTATAAATTTGCAACGTATCGATGCCAACGTTCATAAGAACCAAAACCGAACCAACATTAGACTACTCAGTGGCGCCTAACTTTATAACTTTGAAACGAGTACTTTTTCTCATGCAAGCGAACAACGAGTAAAACCTAATTATATTAATCTATTATGCCCCGAGGGTTAAAATTTGCAACGTATCGATGCCAACGTTCACAAGAACCAAAACCGGACCCACATTAGACTACTCAGTTGTGCCCAAACAGTATAACTTTGAAAACAGTACTTTTTCTCATTCAATCGAACAAAGAGTAAAACCTAATTATTTTGTTCTATTATGCCCCGATAGTGCAAATTTGCAACGTATCGATGCCAACGTTCACAAGAACCAAAACCAAACCAACATTAGACTACTCAGTTGCGCCCAAACAGTATAACTTTGGAAACAGTACTTTTTCTGCTTCAATCGAACAAAGTGTAAAACTTAATTATTTTGTTCTATTATGCTCCGAGAGTGTAAATTTGCAACGTATCGATGCCAACGTTCACAAGAACCACAACCGGACCCACATTAGACTACTCAGTTTTGCCCTAAAAGTATAACTTTGGAAACAGTACTTTTTCTCATTCAATCGAACAAAGAGTAAAACCTAATTATTTTGTTCTATTATGCCCCGATAGTACAAATTTGCAACGTATCGATGCCAACGTTCACAAAAACCAAAACCGGACCCACATTAGACTACTCTGTTGTGCCCAGAGAGTATAACTTTGTAAACAGTACTTTTTCTCCTTCAATCGAACAAAGTGTAAAACTTAATTATTTTGTTCTATTACGCTCCGAGAGTATAAATTTGCAACGTATCGAAGCCAACGTTCATAAGAACCAAAACCGAACCAACATTAGACTACTCAGTGTCGCCCTAACTTTATAACTTTGAAACGAGTACTTTTTCTCATGCAACCGAACAACGAGTAAAACCTAATTATATTAATCTATTATGCCCCGAGGGTGAAAATTTGCAACGTATCGATGCCAACGTTCACAAGAACCAAAACCAAACCAACATTAGACTACTCAGTTGCGCCCAAACAGTATAACTTTGGAAACAGTACTTTTTCTCATTCAATCGAACAAAGAGTAAAACCTAATAATTTTTTTCTATTATGCCCCGAGAGTGTAAATTTGTAATGTATCGATGCCAACGTTCACAAGAACCAAAACCGGACCAACATTAGACTACTCAGTTGTGCCCAGAGAGTATAACTTTGTAAACAGTACTTTTTCTCCTTCAATCGAACAAAGTGTAAAACTTAATTATTTTGTTCTATTACGCTCCGAGAGTGTAAATTTGCAACGTATCGATGCCAACGTTCACAAGAACCAAAACCGGACCCACATTAGACTACTCAGTTGTGCCCTAAAAGTATAACTTTGGAAACAGTACTTTTTCTCATTCAATCGAACAAAGAGTAAAACCTAATTATTTTGTTCTATTATGCCCCGATAGTGTAAATTTGCAACGTATCGATGCCAACGTTCACAAAAACCAAAACCGGACCAACATTGGACGACTCAGTTGCGCCCAAACAGTATAACTTTGGAAACAGTTCTTTTTCTCATTCAATTGAACAAAGAGTAAAACCTAATTATTTTGTTCTATTATGGCCCGAGAGTATAAATTTGCAACGTATCGATGCCAATGGTCATAAGAACCAAAACCGAACCAACATTAGACTACTCAGTTGCGCCCTAACTTTATAACTTTGAAACGAGTACTTTTTCTCATGCAACCGAACAACGACTAAAACCTAATTATATAAATCTATTATGCCCCGAGAGTGTAAATTTGCAACGTATCGATGCCAACGTTCATAAGAACCATAACCGGACCCACATTAGACTACTCAGTTGTGCCCTAAAAGTATAACTTTGGAAACAGTACTTTTTCTCATTCAATCGAACAAAGAGTAAAACCTTATTATTTTGTTCTATTACGCCCCGAGAGTGTAAATTTGCAACCTATCGATGCCAACGTTCACAAAAACCAAAACCGGGCCAACATTAGACTACTCAGTTGCGCCCTAACAGTATAACTTTGGAAACAGTACTTTTTCTCATTCAATCGAACAAAGAGTAAAACCTAATTATTTTGTTCTATTATGCCTCGAGAGTATAAATTTGCAACGTATCGATGCCAACGTTCATAAGAACCAAAACCGAACCAACATTAGACTACTCAGTTGCGCCCTAACTTTATAACTTTGAAACGAGTACTTTTTCTCATGCAACCGAACAACGAGTAAAACCTAATTATATTAATCTATTATGCCCCGAGAGTTTAAATTTGCAACGTATCGATGCCAACGTTCACAAGAACCAAAACCGGACCAACATTAGACTACTCGGTTATTGCCCAAACGGTATAACTTTGGAAACGGTACTTTTTCTCATTCAATCGAATAAAGAGTAAAACCTAATTATTTTGTTCTATTATGCCCGAGAGTGTAAATTTGCGTGTATCGATGCCAACGTTCGGAAGAACCAAAACCGGACCAACATTAGACTACTCGGTTGTGCCCGAGAGTACAACTTTGTAAACAGTACTTTTTCTCATTCAATCGAACAAAGAGTAAAACCTAATTATTTTGTTCTATTATGCCCCGAGAGTGTAAATTTGCAACGTATCGATGCCAACGTTCATAAGAACCCAAACCGAACCAACATTAGACTACTCAATTGCGCCCTAACTTCATAACTTTGAAACGAGTACTTTTTCTCATGCAACCGAACAACGAGTAAAACCTCATTATATTAATCTATTATGCCCGAGAGTATAAATTTGCAACGTATCGATACCAACGTTCATAAGAACTAAAACCAAACCAACATTAGACTACTCAGTTGTGCCCAGAGAGTACAACTTTGGAAACATTACTTTTTCTCATTCAATCGAACAAAGAGTAAAACCTAATTATTTTGTTCTATTATGCCCCGAGAGTGAAAATTTGCAATGTATCGATGCCAACGTTCACAAGAACCAAAACCGGACCAACATTAGACTACTCAGTTGCACCCTATCTTTATAAGTTTGAAACGAGTATTTTTTCTCATGCAACCGAACAAAGAGTAAAACCTAATTATATTGATCTATTATGGCGCGAGAGTGTAAATTTGCAACGTATCGATGCCAATGTTCACAAGAACCTAAAACCGGACCCACATTAGACTACTCAGTTGTGCCCAGAGAGTATAACTTTGTAAACAGTACTTTTTCTCCTTCAATCGAACAAAGTGTAAAACTTAATTATTTTGCTCTATTATGCTCCGAGAGCGTAAATTTGCAACGTATCGATGCCAACGTTCACAAGAACCAAAACCGGACCCACATTAGACTACTCTGTTGTGCCCTAAAAGTTTAACTTTGGAAACAGTACTTTTTCTCATTCAATCGAACAAAGAGTAAAACCTAATTATTTTGTTCTATTATGCCCCGATAGTGTGAATTTGCAACGTATCGATGCCAACGTTCACAAAAACCAAAACCGGACCAACGTTAGACTACTCAGTTGCGCCCTAACAGTATAACTTTGGAAACAGTACTCTTTCTCATTCAATCGAATAAAGAGTAAAACCTAATTATTTTGTTCTATTATACCCCGAGAGTATAAATTTGCAACGTATCGATGCGAATGTTCATAAGAACCAAAACCGAACCAACATTAGACTACTCAGTTGCGCCCTAACTTTATAACTTTGAAACGAGTACTTTTTCTCATGCAACCGAACAAGAAGTAAAACCTAATTATATTAATCTATTATGCCCCGAGAGTGTAAATTTGCAACGTAACGATGCCAACGTTCACAAGAACCAAAACCGGACCAACATTAGACTACTCAGTTGTGCCCAAACAGTATAACTTTGGAAACAGTACTTTTTCGCATTCAATTGAACAAAGAGTAAAACCTAATTATTTTGTTCTATTATGCCTCGAGAGTGTAAATTTGCAATGTATCGATTCTAACGTTCACAAGAACCAAAACCGGACCAACATTATACTACTCAGTTGTGCCCAAACAGTATATGTCACGCCCCGAGACCGCTAACAATTTGGTTCGGTTCGAGAACGCCGATCAGGCGCCGAACGGACAGCACCTCCCCTGTCCGCCCAAGGCTCGACAACAAGTCATGTACAAAGAATTGCCCAGGAAATGAAATTCTACACCATACATGACAAAAGGATGCACCTAAAGGTGCGAACAACAATAAGAGCGAGATACAAGTATTCCATACAAGTAATATAAAGAGAGAAGAGTCTAACTATTACAATCATTCAACATTCGTTTACATTGTTTAACTTCAAAATATAAATACATGTTCATCTCCCAAAATCTAGGTTACATCATTTCTTTATACAATTTTGACTCCAATATATACCACGGGTGGCTCTAATGCAAATAGGTGGCCACTATCAACTAGGGCGCTATGCCCTTACCGCGATCCTCCTCGACCGCCCGTGAGCTAGTACCTGTGATAGAGTGGGGTGAGAACTAATGTCACGCCCCGAGACCGCTACCAATTCGGTTCGGTTCGGGGACGCCGATCAGGCGCCGAACGGACAGCACCTCCCCTGTCCGCCCAAGGCTCAACAACAAGTCATGTACAAAGAATCGCCCAGGAGATTTAATTCTATATCATACATGACAAGAAGATGCACCTAAAGGTGCGAACGACAACAAGAGCAAGGTACAAGTATTTTATACAAGTAATATAAAGAGAGAAGAATCTATCTATTACAATCATTCAACATTTGTTTACATCTCTTTACATTCTTTCACCAAAATGAATATACATGTTCTTTTCCCCAAAACACATAAGTCATTACATATCCAAAATATACATTCTTTTCTTGTTCATAAGACTATACTAAAATGATATCGGGAAGGTTCTAATGCAAATGGCGGCCTCTATCAACTAGGGCGCGATGCCCTTACCGCGATCCTCACCAGCCGCCCGCGAACTTGCACCTGTAATAGAGTGGGGTGAGAACTAACTTCCTTAGTTCCCAGTGGGCTCGCCACCGACCCCACCGATCTCCCCACTAGGTCTAAGCAGGCAATAGCAGATAGATATTTATCTTAAAGCTGTAAATACGGTAAGTAAAGCATAATAGAAGAAATGCAATAACTACTTTGCCTGTAACAATAAGGTAAGAGAAATGCTCTAGCCATGTAACCACCAACATGCTAATAGAACTCTATCAAGTAAATTGCAATTCTATCATGCTCAATATGTACTTTTGTACCCAATCTCATAACTCTTTGGAGTTTGTTACCCAATCCATGGCTAGCCCGTAGGCACGCCCACGACTCAACACATTCAACCTCATGGGTTGTCTGCGGGACCCCACATAGGCTATCCCTCGGGACCCCACATAGGCTATCCCTATCGAATCACGTGCCAAGACCTCCGGAGACTCGCACTACTCGTGTGGAGCGACCAACCCACGGCGAAGCGGTGTGTGAGTATGATCATCTCCTCCACTTTGGAGGGCATCCATACAAGGGCATCCAACACAGGGGAATCATGCATAAGTGTTCTATACACTATGTTTCCATGTCAATGTCGTCAAGTTGTTTACTTGGTTCATGTCACTAGTGTCGCTACACTATGTCATATGTCATTGTCATTCATCAAGTTCTATGCTTGGTTCATATAGCTCTAGTGTTCTTTACAATAAGTTATTGCACAATATCATAAAGTCATGTTGTCATTGTCATTCATCAAGTTCTATACTTGATTCATATATCTCTAGGTGGCAATCATGCATAACTAAATCATAGTTCTTGTCTCTAGGGTTCGATGTCATTATACTCATTCCTTTGCTTCCTATGTCCAAATGCAAGCCTATGGTGCCGCACGATAAGGAAGGTATGCAAGCATACTCCTATGTCCTAATGCAACACCATAGTCACGCACGATAAGGAGGCACACTAGAATAGTCATTTAATCATACCAACCCTATCATGCATGAAAACTATATACATATGTACATATATGTGCAATATGACCAATATTTACTTAGACATAAAAGGGAGCCCAACGGCTTCGGTAAAGCACCCCCCACCTTTTGGGATGTTCCACGAGGTTAGAATGCCGCTCTTGACGCTTCTAACCACTACTTTGACTCCCGGCCCAATATCGAAGCTGAAAGCCTTCGTTTGGCTCGGATCGCTTAAACCGTTCGCCGAATCGACGAACCGTCGCCTCGCACGCGTTCGTGGACCTAACAATATGTTAGAAATGAGGTTAAAAGAGATCAAAACCTCATATTTAGAAAACCCCCAATTTGAGCCCTAGAAATTGCCCCGAGCAAAATCTTGCGCTAGAGCTCAAATCGACCGTGTAGATCACTTCTTAGAGAAGCTAGGGTTCCAAGAAAATTATTTCTAAGAGGTACAAAACACTCTAGAAGAAGCTACCATGAAAGCTCTCTAGGGCTTACCTCTATGGTGAGCTCCAATGGTGGAGAGGAAGAAGAAGACTCCAAGGATCTTCCTCTAAGTATGCTTCTCCACCAAAATCTCAACCTTTTTCTCCTTCTCTTTCTTCTATCCTCTTCTCCTTCTTTTTAGAGAGAGAGGAGAGGGATCGGGTGAGGGAGGTGAGGAAAGAACAGGGAGAGAGAGAGTGGTACCCTCTATAAGCTCTATTGTAACAAGATGCTAAAAGGACCCTCAACTATGCAAACTGCACCAACTGGGCATTTTTCGGGCTCAGGGACCGGTCTCCCTAACCCAGGACCGGTCCCAGAGAGCCTTGCTCCACTCTGCGCGGTGGGACCGGTCTCCCCTTACGAGACCGGTCCCGAGCTGCTCTCGCGGACAGACCTTCCGAGACCGGTCTCCCTTTTCGGAGACCGGTCCCCCAGACCATCGGCCACTCCAAGGACTTAGCCAAATTTTCACTTTTCGTCGTTTATTCTCCGTTTCGCTCGTTTGGCATCCGATTCTTTTCAAATCCAACCGAGACTTTGCAAACATGTTTTCGAACACGTTTTCATCATCTTTTCATCCACGCTAATGCCGGATTTAGCTCACGACCCAACATAGCTTTTCGGGTTCCGTTTTCGCGCCTACGCGCACAAAAACGCCCGAAAGCTTCCGCACTTCACCGGGAGCAACTCCGATGCACTTTTTGCCTTCGGATCAACTTCGAACTTTCTGAAGTCCATCCATTCGACAATCAGTCGATTCTAAACGTGGTGCAACTCTCGGATTTCGAGAATTCACATCCTTACATCCTCCCCGCCTTAAAAAGAGTTTCGTCCTCGAAACGAACCCTTAAATCAAACTTAAACTTAAACTTAAACTTAAATCCATACCTCACTCCTCGAATAAATGAGGATGATGCATCTTCATCTCGCTCTCGAGCTCCCAAGTGGCTTCACGATCGTCGTGATTGCTCCACCGAACTCGAACATAAGGAATTTCGCGATTCCGTAACTTGCGCACCTCCCGAGCAATAATTGCCACCGGAAACTCTTCATAGCTCAAGTCCTCTTGAAGCTCCGGCGGTTCAAACATCATGGCATGTTCGGGATTGTGAACATATTTCCGAAGGTTGGAAATGTGAAACACGTTGTGAACGTCCGCTAGGTGCGGCGGCAATGCAATCCGATATGCTACCGCTCCAATACGTTCCAACACTTCAAACGGCCCAATATATCGAGGACTCAACTTTCCTCGAACTCCAAACCGCCTCACGCCTCTCATAGGCGAAACCTTCAAGAACACGCGATCTCCTACCGCGAATTCCAAGTCTCTTCGACGCTTATTCGCATAACTTGTCTCGATTGCGCCGTAAGCATCCGTTGGCGAGCGAGGCGAACTTTTTCTTCCGCCTCCCGCAACACTTCGGGACCAACCATGGCCCGCTCACCTACATCACCCCAATGTACAGGAGATCGGCATTTCCGCCCGTAAAGGACTTCAAACGGTGCCATCTCCACACTAGCTTGGTAACTATTATTGTAGGCGAACTCGGCCATTGGCAAATATTTGGCCCAACTTCCTTTATAGTCAATGACACACGCCCGCAACATATCCTCCAGAATCTGAATAGTCCTCTCTGACTGTCCATCTGTCTGAGGGTGAAACGCGGTACTGAACTCGAGTCGTGTGCCAAGTGCTTCCTGTAGGCTCTTCCAGAAATGTGAGGTGAATCGGGGATCTCGATCTGACACAATCGACTTCGGCACCCCATGCAATCTGACCACCTCATCAAGATATACCTGCGCCAGTTTCTCACCTGACCATGTCGTGTGGATCGGTAAAAAGTGCGCCGACTTTGACATACGGTCCACAATCACCCAAATCGCGTCGTGGCCGCCCGTCGAACGAGGCAATCCGACCACGAAATCCATCGCGATATCTTCCCATTTCCAAACTGGGATAGGTAGGCTCTGAAGCTTCCCCGATGGGTATTGGCGCTGCTTTCACTTGCGACACACTAAACATTGCGCCACATAGCGTCCAATGTCGCCTTCATCCCCGGCCACCGCATCGCATCTTTAGGTCTCTGTACATTTTGGTGCCGCCCGGGTGAATACTATAAGGAGCCCGATGAGCTTCCTCCAAAATCAGCTTTCGGACCTCTTCATTCTCGGGTACACACCACCGGTTACGGAATCGGAGTGCACCCACGGCATCTATGGTGAAGTCGCCACCGTGTCCGCTCTCAATGTCGCGCCGCACCTTTTGGAGATTAGGGTCCGCGGATTGAAGACTCTTGATCCGCTCCAACAAGGTCGGTGTAACAATAAGAGCCGCTAAAATAGCCGGTACTTCTGGAGCTACTACCTCAAGATCTAGCCGTCTCATCTCCCAGCATAGAGGATCTTGAGCCGAAACCTTCAATGCAAGGTTCTCTACCGATTTTCTGAGAGCATCGGCGACTACATTCGCTTTCCGGGGTGGTAAAGGATCGAGACATCATAATCCTTAAATAACTCCAACCCACCGCCGTTGGCGCATATTCAGCTCTTTCTGCGTAAACAAATACTTCAGACTTTTGTGGTCCGTGTATATTTCGCAACGCGCGCCATACAAGTAGTGCCTCCACAACTTAAGAGCAAATACCACAGCGGCTAGCTCTAAGTCATGGATAGGGTAGTTCTTCTCGTAGGTCTTCAATTGACGGGACGCATATGCGATTACCTTCCAGCCCTGCATCAGAACACACCCCAAGCCTGAATAAGACGCGTCGCTATAAACCACGAAGTCTTCGCCTTGCACCGGCAACGCGAGCACCGGAGTCGAAGTCAATCTATCCTTCAACTCTTGGAAACTCCGGTCGCACTCGTCGCTCCAAACGAACTTGGTGCCTTTCTTCGTTAGACGGGTAAGTGGAATTACAATTTTCGAGAAACCTTCCACGAACCGCCTATAATAGCCCGCTAAGCCCACAAAGCTTCGGACTTCCGTGACATTCGTAGGCGCGGCCAATCCTTGATTGCCTCTATTTTCCTCGGGTCAACGAAATTCCGCCCTCGGAAATAACATGCCCGTAAATGCAACTTCCCTCGGCCAAAAGTCGCACTTCTTCGCTTTGGCATATAACTTCTCCTCCGAAGGATTTGAAGTACTAAGCGTAAATGCTCCGCATGTTCCCGTCATCGCGGGAATAGACCGATATGTCATCTATGAAGACTACCACAAACCGATCTAAATACTTTACGAAGACACGGTTCATTAAGTCCATGAACGCCGCGGGCAGTCGTGAGCACAAGCGGCATCACTGGGAATTCATAGTGACCAGACCGCGTGCGGAATGCGGTTTTCTGAACATCCTCCGGCTTAATCCTCAACTGATGAAAGCCCGGTTGGAGGTCAATCTTGGAATAGACACTCGACCCACCGCAATTGATCAAACAAGTCATCGATTCGAGGCAGCGGATACTTGTTCTTGATCGTGACCTTGTTCAATTCGCGATAGTCCACGCAGAGTCGGAATGTCCCATCCTTCTTTCGCACAAACAACACGGGGGCTCCCCACGGCGATACACTCGGCCGGATAAATTCCTTATCAAGGAGCTCCAACAATTGAGCCCTCAACTCTTTTAATTCCGCCAGCGCCATCCGATATGGAGCCTTCGAAATCGGCGCGGTTCCGGGAACCAAGTCGATTACAAACTCGATCTCCCGTTCTGGCGGTATTCCCGGTAATTCGGCAGGAAATACGTCGGGGAACTCTCGAACTACTGATAGTTCCTCGAGTGTCGGGGTCACTCGCTCAACTTCTACAACGGTCGCCATATAGGCGGCGCAACCGCTACTAACAAGCTTCCTCGCTCTCGTCGCCGACACTGTCGCGGCGAAGCAAGAACTCTTACACGCCTTGTAAACAAGTTCCTCTTGTCCTGGCTCACGAAACGTTATCACTTTCTCTTTACAGTCAATCGACGCATAGTATTTCGAAAGCCAGTCCATGCCCAATATCACGTCAAAATCCTTCAACCCTTTTAGCACTAAGGTTCGGATTGGCATTATCCAGTCACCTATCTGCACTGGACATGCAGGGCATTCTTTATAAATATGAATTACCTGACCGGGGCTATCCATTCGCCACACCTTTTCACAAGCCTTTATATCTATATCATGAGCTCGTGCAAATGATTTACTTATGATTGAATTAGTGGCACCCGTGTCAAACAAAGCTCTGGAGCGTACTCCATTAACTAAAACCATACCTGCCACAACTTCACGATGTTCGGCTTCAGCAGGTTCCTCCACTTGGGCCAGAGCGGCGAATACCCGTCCGCTCGGCGCTGGTCGTGGTAACTCGGGCTGACGCGGAGCCATCACGCGCCCAGCCGACATGGCAGCAGGTGGAGCTCCTCCATAATACACCGGTGTCGATGGAATCGATGCGACTGACGGGGCAGACGGGGCCTTTGCTGGACAGTTCCGGCTGATGTGCCCTTCTTGCCCACAATTGTAGCACTTGCCCGTGCGTTCTCCCGATGATTCCCGCCGCCACATATAGTACCTGCTGCGGTCCACGACTCCACGATCGCGTTCGTGGGTTCTTCGAGGGCTTCTTGAAATTTGGGACCCCAGAAGGACTGCCCGATCGCTTCTTTCCTTTATCTTTGGACGCTGCCATAAGCTCACGTTCCTCGCGCACATGAGCGTCGCCGTGCTCCGCCCATAATGCACGATCAAATACCTCCGCATACGTAGTGAGCTTAAGAATCTGCACCGCCCGATATATGCTCGGTCTGAGTCCTCGCAAGAACCAGTCCGCCCTGTCCCGGTCGTCTCGAACCACTTCCGGAACACAGTCTATAATATGGGAGAATTCCTGCTCGAACTCCGCTACAGAGCGGTCTCCCTGCCTCAAGGTTCTGAACTTCTCCTGCAACTTTCGCTTCACTGTGTCCGGGAAGTAATTTGCATACATCTCCCTCTTGAACTCCTCCCAGGTGATAGGTGGGAGATCAGAAGGTCGATCTCGCTTCAATCGCTTCCACCACACCTTCGCCGTCTTCTCAAGACAATGCGTGGCGAAGTAGACCTTGTTTTGCTCCGAGGTGTTAAAGTCCTCGAACATCATTTCCATTGAGTCAATCCATGACTCCACTATCTCCGGCTCCACTTGTCCGCCCTCAAAGATTGGTGGGTGGAACTTCATGAATCGAATAAGGGCCGTCAACAGTCGCCCTTGTTCCGTCTCCTCGGCCGAAGCATCGGGGTTGCCGAACCCGACGCCGCCGGAAGTGCACTTGCCGGCGGAGGACACGCCGCCACCGGAACTGCTGCCACACCCTCGCCTTCAGCCGCCTCAGGTACGTGTACTGAGGGCGCGGGTGGAGTACGATTCTCGGCCGCTGCTGCAGCCGTCGCCGCAATCTGCCGCTCCATCAGCTCCTGGAGCCGATCAAAACGACCCGTCAACGCAGTCATCTGCGTCCGTAACTCCTGCACCTCGCTAGGGCCCGTCGACTCTGGCGCCAAAGGAGGTCCGGGTAGATCCGGGTCTCCCGACGACGATGCCGGACCCGACCTACGCGTGTAGCGTCTCGGAGGCATTAGTTCCTGAAACGCAATAACCGGGTTAGTTATCTTAACCCATCGACTTACTCGTAATTAACAATCTACGAGACTCAACATTTAAAAATTAGGCGGAAGCACACAAGTGTACTCATTCTAGACTCTCGGTGTCATGTTGTCGGCCGCCCAACACAAGCACTTTAAGCCAAGAACTAATACCCTTGAATCCATCTCTATTCACCACTAGAGGTATCTCAACCAATATTTCGACCCAATCGTATTAACTTCCGCCACATGGCATAGGTCCACGTTTCGCTCACGCACCTATTAGCCTTAGGGTTTACCGTCCTAGGGTTTCCTAGGTCCATCCTAGACTCTCTCTTTACTTGCTCTTAGTGGCTCTGATACCAAAAGAATACCTGTCACGCCCCGAGACCGCTACCAATTCGGTTCGGTTCGGGGACGCGATCGTGCGCCGAACGACACCTCCACTGTCCGCCCAAGGCTCAACAACAAGTCATGTACAAAGAATCACCCAGAGATTTAATTCTATATCATACATGACAAGAAGATGCACCTAAAGGTGCGAACGACAACAAGAGCAAGGTACAAGTATTTTATACAAGTAATATAAAGAGAGAAGAATCTATCTATTACAATCATTCAACATTTGTTTACATCTCTTTACATTCTTTCACCAAAATGAATATACATGTTCTTTTCCCCAAAACACATAAGTCATTACATATCCAAAATATACATTCTTTTCTTGTTCATAAGACTATACTAAAATGATATCGGGAAGGTTCTAATGCAAATGGCGGCCTCTATCAACTAGGGCGCGATGCCCTTACCGCGATCCTCACCAGCCGCCCGCGAACTTGCACCTGTAATAGAGTGGGGTGAGAACTAACTTCCTTAGTACCCAGTGGCCTCGCCACCGACCCCACCGATCTCCCCACTAGGTCTAAGCAGGCAATAGCAGATAGATATTTATCTTAAAGCGGTAAATACGGTAAGTAAAGCATAATAGAAGAAATGCAATAACTACTTTGCCTGTAACAATAAGGTAAGAGAAATGCTCTAGCCATGTAACCACCAACATGCTAATAGAACTCTATCAAGTAAATTGCAATTCTATCATGCTCAATATGTACTTTTGTACCCAATCTCATAACTCTTTGGAGTTTGTTACCCAATCCATGGCTAGCCCGTAGGCACGCCCACGACTCAACACATTCAACCTCATGGGTTGTGCGGGACCCCACATAGGCTATCCCTCGGGACCCCACATAGGCTATCCCTATCGAATCACGTGCCAAGACCTCAGGAGACTCGCACTACTCGTGTGGAGCGACCAACCACGAGCGGCGGTGTGTGAGTATGATCATCTCCTCCACTTTGGAGGGCATCCATACAAGGGCATCCAACACAGGGGAATCATGCATAAGTGTTCTATACACTATGTTTCCATGTCAATGTCGTCAAGTTGTATACTTGGTTCATGTCACTAGTGTCGCTACACTATGTCATATGTCATTGTCATTCATCAAGTTCTATGCTTGGTTCATATAGCTCTAGTGTTCTTTACAATAAGTTATTGCACAATATCATAAAGTCATGTTGTCATTGTCATTCATCAAGTTCTATACTTGATTCATATATCTCTAGGTGGCAATCATGCATAACTAAATCATAGTTCTTGTCTCTAGGGTTCGATGTCATTATACTCATTCCTTTGCTTCCTATGTCCAAATGCAAGCCTATGGTGCCGCACGATAAGGAAGGTATGCAAGCATACTCCTATGTCCTAATGCAACACCATAGTCACGCACGATAAGGAGGCACACTAGAATAGTCATTTAATCATACCAACCCTATCATGCATGAAAACTATATACATATGTACATATATGTGCAATATGACCAATATTTACTTAGACATAAAAGGGAGCCCAACGGCTTCGGTAAAGCACCCCCCACCTTTTGGGATGTTCCACGAGGTTAGAATGCCGCTCTTGACGCTTCTAACCACTACTTTGACTCCCCGGCCCAATATCGGAAAGCCTTCGTTTGGCTCGGATCGCTTAAACCGTTCGCCGAATCGACGAACCGTCGCCGCACGCGTTCGTGGACCTAACAATATGTTAGAAATGAGGTTAAAAGAGATCAAAACCTCATATTTAGAAACCCCCCAATTTGAGCCCTAGAAATTGCCCCGAGCAAAATCTTGCGCTAGAGCTCAAATCGACCGTGTAGATCACTTCTTAGAGAAGCTAGGGTTCCAAGAAAATTATTTCTAAGAGGTACAAAACACTCTAGAAGAAGCTACCATGAAAGCTCTCTAGGGCTTACCTCTATGGTGAGCTCCAATGGTGGAGAGGAAGAAGAAGACTCCAAGGATCTTCCTCTAAGTATGCTTCTCCACCAAAATCTCAACCTTTTCTCCTTCTCTTTCTTCTATCCTCTTCTCCTTCTTCTTGCTGCTAGAGAGAGAGAGGAGAGTGATCGGGTGAGGGAGGTGAGGAAATAACAGGGAGAGAGAGAGTGGTACCCTCTATAAGCTCTATTGTAACAAGATGCTAAAAGGACCCTCAACTATGCAACCGCACCAATCGGGCATTTTTCGGGCTCGTGGACCGGTCTCCCTAACCCAGGACCGGTCCCAGAGAGCCTTGCTCCACTCTGCGCAGCTGGGGACCGGTCTCCCCCTTACGAGACCGGTCCCAGAGAGCCTGCTCTCGCGGGACAGCCTTCCGAGACCGGTCTCCCTTTTCAGAGACCGGTCCCCCCAGGGACCATCAGCCCACTCCAAGGACTTAGCCAAATTTTCAGCTTTTCGTCGTTTATTCTCCGTTTTCGCTCGTTTGGCATCCGATTCTTTTCAAATCCAACCGAGACTTTGCAAACATGTTTTCGAACACGTTTTCATCATCTTTTCATCCACGCTAATGCCGGATTTAGCTCACGACCCAACATAGCTTTTCGGGTTCCGTTTTCGCGCCTACGCGCACAAAAACGCCCGAAAGCTTCCGAACTTCACCGGGAGCAACTCCGATGCACTTTTTGCCTTCGGATCAACTTCGAACTTTCTGAAGTCCATCCATTCGACAATCAGTCGATTCTAAACGTGGTGCAACTCTCGGATTTCGAGAATTCACATCCTTACAACTAACTTCCTTAGTTCTCGGTGGGCTCGGCCACCGACCCCACCGATCTCCCCACTAGGTCTAAGCAGGCAAAAGCAGGTAGATAGATAGATAATTTAAAGCTGTAACTGCGGTAAGTAAAGCATGATATAAACAATGCAACTACTGCTATCATGAAACAACAAGATCATGATATAGTTATGAAATATCTATCATGCTACTATGTTCCAATCAAGTATGTATGAAATACTCATTATGTTCTTATGTTATTACCCAATCCTTGGCTAGCCCGTAGGCGCGCCCACGACTCAACACATTCAACCCCATGGGTTGTCTGCGGGACCCCACCTAGGCTATCCCTCGGGAACCCACATAGGCTATCCCTATCGAATCACGTGGCAAGATGTCACGCCCCGAGCCAGCTACCAATTTGGTCCGGCCCGGGCACGTCAAACAGACACCGAACGGACAGCACCTTCCCTGTCCGCCCAAGGCTAAAGCGACGAGATCAAGTACAACAAGTTCCCAGGAAACAACTTGAATACGTACAAGATCAAACAACAACGACGAGAGCACAACCAGTGCTAAACATACAAGAGCAAGCATCACGAGTAATATACAAGTGAATAAAAGAGAGATACTAATCTATTACATCCATACAACAGCTTAATACAACTTGATTGCCAGACAACTTCCAAATATGAACATAAAGCTTACATCCTCGAGAGTATAACATAAGATGTACAATCACTCAAAATACCTCACCACCTATACATCATCTACTCTCCAATATATACACATATGGAAACTCTAGTGCAGATAGGAAGCATCTACTCACTGCACTAGGGCGCTAAGCCCCTACCACGATCCTCAGCAGGCGTACTCGTACCTGTACCTGTAATTGTACCCCAACCACACGGGGTGAGAACTATATAAATATAGTTCCCAGTGGGCTCGGCCGCCGACCCCGCCGATCTTCCCACTAGGTCCAAGGAGGCACAGAAAGACAGACAGATAGATAGATAGATATAATGGAAATCAGCAGCTATCTTGTAAATCAGGATGCAATATCTTGCTATGCCTCAGGTCAATGTAATGCATGCATAACTCATAGTGAAGGCTAGCTACTATACCACTATGTTCAATATCATCTAGCTACAATCTGCAATCATGCTAGTGTACTTTAACAACATAGTGAATATAACTACGACATAGCTATGCAGTCTACTATGTCAAATCACGGTATGAGTGCAAGTCCTCTTATGCTGTTCATGCTATGACCCAATTCATGGCCCAATCCCTTAGGCTACCTAGAAATCCTGTGACCCAATCCTTTAGGCTAGTCCGCCTAAGATTTCACATCCAGTGGTCATATCACTCTACTAGTCCCAACACATAATCTCACTCTACTAAGTACAGGGCTACCCCACTCAAATCTCATAGGTGAAGGGATAGTATGTCCACTCATGGCTTGAAGCTAAATCCATTAGGCTCTCTACTAGGCGACTAGGCTCAATGACAATACCACTCATAGCAATGCTAACGACCATACTACTATGCTCAATAAGTTCACTATGTTCTTTAAGTCACCCAATCTCTTGGCTTGCCCGAGGGCTTGCCTCACTCTCGCGTCCCTTGTCTCGACAGCGGGGAGTCTAAACTGCTCGACCCGCCCGAGACCGTCTGTGGATAGCTAGCTGCTGCCGGTCAAGCCGCTACTACCATAGCCTGTGCCTCGTACTCCGGAGTGCACGTCTCGTGTGGAGCGACCACCACGAGGATAAAACAGACAACGCGAGCACGGTCCAATCCTCGCCCACGGAGGATACCCTACCAACTAGGGAGTTCATCATATCTTTACACTCAACTTCCTAGTGTCTCAACTGTAGTAAGTTCTTATGCCACTCACCTAGATCGAACTGACTCTAGGTTCACTGTCGACCTATGTTCCATAACACTAGGTTCCTTGCCATTCTTATCCATCCTAGGTTCATGACACTAGGTTAATGCTCGACCTATGTTTAACAACACTAGGTTTGATGTCAATCCATGTTCCACAACACTAGGTTCATATCTGACCTATGTTAAATAACACTAGGTTAATGCCACTCTTGATCCACCCTAGGTTCAATAACACTAGGTTCATATCTGTTCAACCTATGTTCACGACGCTAGGTTAATGCCACTCGATCTATCCTAGGTTCAATAACACTAGGTTAATGCAATATGCCACAATTAGAGAAATGCACCTATATTCAATGCCGTAGTATTAACTACACTAGGTTCTCATGCAACATGACACTCGTCCATAGATTAACATTAACTAAATGCCACTCGTCATGGTTTAATGTTCTCAACATATTATTTGCACATATTCACTAAGTTGTCATTCAACTAGAGTTTAATCCACATTAATCGTGTCATTATGAGATTTCACAACACTACGTCATACATGCTAGGTTCTTCTTCCATTTTGCATCATAGGTTTTCAATGTCATTTCCTAATCCTCATGTCCATTACATCAAGTGTTCATATCATAATACTATATTAATCATAGACATCATGCTAGGAGTAGGAATACATGTATCATCACCCTACCATGCAATACCATAAAGCACTATATACATATATCATGCTATATGCAAATCAATAAAGCACTAAGACATAGAAGGAAGCTCAATGGCTTCGGACAACACCCCCCACCTTTTACCGCGTTCCGATTGCTCGTCGTCACTCGCAATCGGCCTCCACGGCACTCGATATCGGGTTTGGCCCGGACTCTTGCGCGGCCACCCAAACGGTCACCGATCCTCGATCTGAGAATTCGTGGCGTTACCCCACGCCTTCACGATGCCCTGGTTCCGATTTCAAGAATTATGGGCCTCTATTTCGCGTGCTGCAGCTATCTGGTAAGAATATATTAAAATATTAATATCTCTGTAACCGCTCGTCGGATCACCGAACCGAGTGCGCCAACGCGTTCGTTATACCCTCAATTAGGTTTACATACCCTCAAATGAGATCAAACTCAAGTATATAGCAAAACCTCATTTTTGACCCTAGGTTTGCCATATTGCAAAATCCACCATTAGAGCCTTAGATTCAAGCTCTAATCATGCATTTAGCATGCTAGGGTTCTACTAAAACCATCCCTAAAGCTTAGTACCCAAACTAGAAAGAGATACCATTAAAGAGGTAGCAAGCTTACCTCTTAAGCTTGCTCTCATGCACCAAGAGAAGAGGAAGAAGACGGCCTTGATCACCTTCTTCTTCATCTCCTTCTCTTTCTTCTTCTTCTTCTCTCTTTTCTTCCTTTCTTCTTTTCCCTCCTTTGGTCGACAGAGAGAGAGAGGGAGAGAGCTAATCTAGAGAGAGGGGGAGAGTGTGTGTGTTTTAGGGTTAGAATGGTGTGAGGGAGAGAGCTCAACCCACTGTCAAATAACCCCACTTGACAGTTTTGCACTTAGGTCCCTCAACTTCACAAACTGCACCAAACTGGGCATTCTGCGCAGGTGGAGACCGGTCCTGGGATATGGGGACCGGTCCCAGTAAGCCCCCTCAGCCAAACAATTAAGGACTTAGCCAAATTTTCAGCCTTTTCCGTTTTAACTCCGTTTTCGCTCGTTTCTGCTCATTTGATCTCCGATTCTTTTCAAATCGAACCGAGACTCTCCAAACATGTTTTCAATCATGTTTTCATCACCTTTTCACCCACACTAATGCTGGATTTAGCTCACGGCCCAACATAGCCTTTCGGGTTCCGTTTCCGCGCCTCCGCGCACCGAAACGCCCGAATGCTCCCGAACTTCACCGAACTTCATCGGGGCCATTCAAATGGCTTTCCAACCAATTGAACATCATAACCTCATGATTTTAGAAGTCCGGTACCTTACACAAGACCTCCGGAGGCTCGAACTACTCGTGTGGAGCGACCAACCACGAGCGCTGAGCTGACTGTGTGAGTATGATCTTCTCCTCCATTTGGAGGGCATCCACGCAGGGGAAATCATACATAGGTGTTCTCTAACACTATGTCACATACCATTGTCATTCATCAAGTTCTATGCTTGGTTCTTGTAGCTCTAGTGTTCTTTACACTAAGTTCAATGCCACTAGTCATCATGTTATCTACTTGGTATACATGTCACTAGTATTCTTTATACTATGTCATAATGTTAATCATCAAGTTATATACTTGGTTCACATTCACATATCTCTAGTGTTCTTTACACTAAGTCATAATGTCATAATGTCAATTATCAAGCTCTATACTTGGTTCATGTATCTCTAGTTGATAATCATGCATAATTAAATTGTCTCTAGGGTTCAATGTCATTTGCTCATTGCTATGCTTCCTATGTCCTAATGCAAATCTACGGTGCCGCACGATAAGGGAGGATGCAAGCATGCTCCCTATGTCCTAATGCAACCCCCCGTAGTTCCACACGATAAGGAAGCACACTAGAGTAGCCATCTAACCATACCAACCCTAGCGTGCATGAAAACGATACATATGTACATATATATGCAATATGACGAATAATTTACTTAGACATAAAAGGGAGCCCAACGGCCTCGGTAAAGCACCCCCCCACCTCTTGGGATGTTCACAGGAGCAAAAATGTCGCTTTCGTTGCCTCCAATGCCTACTTTGACTCCCCGGGCCAAAATCGAAGCTGAAAGCCTTTGTTTGGCTCGGATCGCTTAAACCGTTCGCCGAATCGACGAACCGTCACCTCGCACGCGTTCGTGGACCTAACAATATGTTAGAAATGAGGTTAAAAGAGATCAAAACCTCATCCTAAGAAAAGCCCCAATTTGAGCCCTAGATTTTGCCCCGAGCAAAATCCCACATTAGAGCCCTAATTGCTTGTGCAAACCATCCCTTAAGGATGCTAGGGTTCCAAGAAAATTATTTCTAAGGAATAAAATCCATGCTAGAAGAAGCTACCATGAAAGCTCTTGAAGCTTACCTCAAGTAGAAGCTCCAATGGTGGAGAGGAAGAAGATGAAGCCAAGGATCTTCCTCTTAGCTTGCTTCTCCACCAAATCCTCCACCTTTCTTCTCCTCCTTCCTCTCCTTCTCCTTCTTCTTCTTTCTAGAGAGAGAGAGGGAGAGTGTTATGTTTGTGTATGTGTGTGTGAAATGAGGGAGAGGGAGAGAAGAGAAGCCCTCTATAGGCTCTATTGCAACAAAATGCCAAAAACCCCCTCAACAATTCAAACTGCACCAACCGGGCATTTTCGGGTGCAGGTCCTGGACATCCCCTCAATGTCCTGGACAATGGCTCATTTGCCCATTTGACGACCATCGGGTCCGGACATCATCCATTGTCTGGACATTGATCAATGTCCCGACCCAGTGGGTCTCCTCAGCCCAACATTTAAGGACTTAGCCAAATTTCAGCATTTTTCGTTTCTTCTCCGTTTTCGCTCGTTTTCGCTCGTCTTGCCTCCGATTCTTTTCAAATCGCACCGAGACTTTCCAAACATATTTTCGAATACGTTTTCATCATCTTTTCATCCACGCTAATGTCGGATTTAGCTCGCGACCCGACATAGCTTTTCGGGTTCCGTTTTCGCGCCTATGCGCACAAAAACGCCCGAAGGCTTCGAACTTCACCGGGAGCAACTCCGGTGCACTTTCTGCCTTCGGATCAACTTCGAACTTTCCGAAGTCCATCCAATCGACAATCAGTCGATTCTAAACATGGTGCAACTCTCGGATTTCGGTTTTCACGGATTGGCTTACGAAAAACCCTCAGGCTAGTTTCTCCAGCGTACGGGATCCGGTCTTCACGGATTGTCCGGACAATGGATGTCCGGACATTCCTCATTGTCCGGATCCCGAGAGCTAGTATTTCAGGACTTCGCCGAATTTCTTCCCCTGCACAGCAGGGCTCCTTGTGGCATCCGGTCTCCATGGGATGTCCGGTCTCCACTGGCCAAAAACTGCAGAATGGAGCAGTTTGCACCATTTGCGGTCGAGGTCTACTCTAATGCACTTTTTGGCTTAGAGTCAGCTTCGATCTCTCCGATTCTCACCACTACGACACTTAGTCGATTCCGGATGAAGTACAATCCTCATATTTTGAGAATTCACTTTCTTACAGTATAACTTTGGAAACAGTACTTTTTCGCATTCAATTGAACAAAGAGTAAAACCTAATTATTTTGTTCTATTATGCCCCGAGAGTGTAAATTTGCAATGTATCGATTCTAACGTTCACAAGAACCAAAACCGGACCAACATTAGACTACTCAGTTGTGCCCAGAGAGTATAACTTTGTAAACAGTACTTTTTCTCCTTCAATCGAACAAAGTGTAAAACTTAATTATTTTGCGCTATTACCCTCCGAGAGTGTAAATTTGCAACGTATCGATGCCAACGTTCACAAGAACCAAAACCGGACCAACATTAGACTACTCAGTTGTGCCCAAATAGTATAACTTTGGAAATAGTACTTTTTCGCATTCAATCGAAATGTCACGCCCCGAGACCCGCTACCAATTTGGTCCGGTTCGGGCGCGTCGAACAGACGCCAGACGGACAGCACCTCCCCTGTCCGCCTAAGGCTGGCAACAAGATTGAGTACAACAAGTGCCCAGGACAACTTGATATATTATACACAATCAACCACGAAAGGGCACAACTAGTGCCAAGCACACGCGAGCAAGCGACACAAGTAATTAACAAGTGAAAAAGAGAGATAACTTATCTATTACATTCATTCATTTGTCTTAAAGTCTTTCTTTACATTAAATCCTCAAAAATATACAAGTAGCATACATCATCACAAAACCTCACCACCTATACAAGATCTACTCTCAAAAGGGGTAAAAGCGAGGTACTCTAATGCAGTAGGAAGGTAAACTAGTGATACCACTAGGGCACCAAGCCCTTGCCGCGATCCTCACCCTGTCGACGAACTAGGGCCTGAAATAGAGTGGGGTGAGAACTAGCTTCCATAGTTCCCAGTGGGTTCGGCCTCCGACTCCGCCGGTCTCCCCACTAGGTCCAAGGAGGCAAAGAGTAGACAGTAGATAGATATGAAAATATCTGAAAGCGGTAAAGATACTGTAAAAGTAAATGCATAAATCTACTATGCCTCAAATCTGAATTATATGCATGAAACTCATAGTAAAAAGTAACTATTACTCTATTATGCTCAATGAGTTCATAATTCCCTTGGATACCCAATCCACTTGGCTTGCCCAAGGGCTTGCCACACTCTCGCGTCCCTTGCCTCGACGACGAGGAGTCTAAACTACTCAACTCGCCCGAGGCCGTCTGTGGATAGCTAGCTGCTGCCGGTCAAGCCGCTACTACCATAGCCTGTGCCTAGTACTCCGGAGTGCACGTCTCGTGTGGAGCGACCACCACGAGGATAAAACAGACAACACGAGCACGGTCCAATCCTCGCCCACGGAGGATACCCTAGCTAATAGGGATGTCATCGTACTTGTTTTCGACTCTCTACAGTGTTCACACTAATTAATGCCACTCGTTCATGTTTACTAGGTGCCACTCGTCCATATTCAAACCTGTAGCATATCACTTCCCCGTAAAGCGTGCCGAGTTCCGTCGAAATGAGCGGAACGCGGAGTGAGGTAAGTAACACGAAGTTCTAAGAGTTTTTAAACCTATGATAAGTGAAAACGGGACCCGAGAGATCGAAACTGCAATTCTGGAAAAATTTCAGAGTTGGAACTCTTGGGGACCGGTCTCTACAAAGGGGAGACCGGTCTCCCCATGCGCGGAGGGTGGACAAGCTGAAAATCGGCTAAGTCCTGAAAATCGGGCGTTTTTGTGCGCAAAGGCGCGAAAACGAAAAACGAAAAGCTATATTGGGTCGTGAGCTAAATCCGGCGTTAGCGCGGATGAAAAGATGATGAAAATGTGTTCGAAAACATGTTTGCAAAGTCTCGGTTCGATTTGAAACGAATCGGAGGTCAAACGAGCGAAAATGGACAAAAAACGGACCCCGAAGGTGAAAAAGCTGAAAATTTGGCTAAGTCCTAAAATGCTGGAATTCTGGACCTCTCTGGGACCGGACTCGCAAATCCAAGACCGGTCTCCTATATAAAAAAATTGGCGAAAAAGCTGAAAATTTGGCTAAGTCCTTAACTGTTTGGCTGAGGCTTTCTGGGACCGGTCTCCATATCCCAGGACCGGTCTCCAGCTGCGAAATCTGCCCAGTTTTGGCAGATTGTAATATTTAGGGTTTGGGGGACTTATGTGCTATTGTAGCAACACCATATAGGCTTGGGGCCTTCTCTATTCACAAAGACACTTCATCCCTCACTCTCTTTTCTCACTTTCTCTCTCTAGAAAAGCCCTAGAGCTTGGAGATCAAGGAGAAGAGGAAGAAGAAGGTGACATTGGAGGGCTTTGAAGGATCTTGAAGCTCTCCTACAAGGAGGCTTGGGTTGAGCTTGCTACAAGAGGTAGGTTTTTGCAAGTTTAACTCTAGGGTTTGGGTTTTCTCTTGGATTTTGGGATTTCTAGCTTGTTGCTAGTGTTAGAGAGTTGGGTATACCATGAACTCCATGGAAAACTCATGAGAGCTTTATGAGCTCTAATGGTGGCTTAGTAGGATTTGTAGTAAATGCCTTAGAGATGGTTCTAATGGCTTTAGCATGGTTCTAGAGAGCTTCTCATGGGTTCATAAGCTTTATTTCGCTTGTGTGTGAGATCAATCCCATGAGAATGCCAAAATGGCATTGTTAGGGTTTGGAAATTGGGGCTTTTGCCCTAGGGTGTTTCCAAGGCTAATTGACCTTGTGAAAACCTAATTGGGGGTATTCCCGACGCGTGGGACAACTCCGTTCGTTTAAACGAAAAGCCGATATAGGGGCTACTGTGTAAATCGGCCTGATTTAGAATCTGTTTAACGCGTAGGTCGCAAACTAGGGATCGGATAGCCGTGAAATTCGAACCACAACTCCACCATAATTTTTAGAGGTGGGGGGTGCATTCCGGAATCATCGAATTCCCTTCTATGTCTATTTCACCTTTTTGAGCATATTATATTGTAGAATACTCATGCATGATAGGGTAGTGAGTAATTATAAGTATGATTGTTCCTTTATGTATTGCTATAATGTAAACGAACTTAGCGAATAAAATGGAACATAGAAATGAGAACAAGAACCCTATGCATGTGTGAATGTGAGAATGACTATGATCTTAGTACACAAAGGTGACATTGAACATAGAAACAAGATTGCCATCGAGATGACATAGAAAGACATAGAGAATGACATGAACAATTAGGTAGAAACCTATTATGACATTGACATTGGAACTAGAGTTTATGGTTTCCCAAGTTGGGAAATTGATCGATACTCACACTTGGCTTGTGGGAGGTAGCTCCTCCACAAGTGGTGTACTCCGGAGTGTAGACGCCGCGGGGAAAGTACCCCGTCGACGAGCCCTCGGGTGATAGCGCCTTGAGCCTTCCCCGGTAGACGGGTAATGAAACGTGAGTGTTGGGGTTAACTTGGTTAACCGGTAAGATTGGGTAAAGAAACAAGTAAAGTAAAAGCATGCATGCATCGTTAATTACGATCAATTATCTATCCACTAATCTTTCTTTTGCCGGCATGGTATTTTAGCATATAGTATGGTTACCATTTCCTTTTCTTTGCAATACTTATGCCTAAATGGACCTAGTGGGTAAGTCGGCGGGGTCGGTTGCCGAGCCCACTGGGAACTTCGTTGTAGTTCTCACACCACTAACCCTACAGGTCCTAGCTCGAGTGCGGCGGCGGAGGACCGGGGCAAAGGGTTAGCGCCATAGCTAGTGGCCACCGGAGTACATCATAGGCATTCCATTTTGGGTATACTTGTATCAACTTGTTTTGTTGATCTATAGCGATTAAGTTGTAAACATTCAAGTTTATTTTGGTGGAATGGCAAATGCAAGAAGATATGATGTATTGAATGGAAAAGATTGTAATAGTTTTAGTTTACTTGTATTTGGTTTAAATGTAATCAAATATCTTGTATGTGGTATCTATTAGCTTAGTGTTTCTACTTCCGCTGTGTTTGTTGCTTGCCCTCGTGCAAGCCTTGTATAATAGCAAATATCCATTGATTGCCTTATTATACTCGTAGTTGGAGCCTTGGGCGGGCAGGGGAGGCCCTGTCCGTTCGGCGTCTGTTGACGTGGCCCGAACCCGACCAAATAGGCGGGTAGCGGGGCGTCACAAAACCACTCTGCTATATCACATACTAGTAGCTCTCATCTCACACTGCACCTAATTCTCATGCATACTAAGTTGAAAGCATAAAGTAAGCTAGGTTAATCGACATATTAATTAGACATTCCAACTAGCACTCAATTCACACTTTATGCACAATATGCAAGGTTGTTCATTATTCTATACTTGGACATAAAGAGTAGCCTGGCGACTTCGGGATGGACACCACCCACCTTTTGACGTAGCAACACGGTGGAAAGTCTTGTTCTCACGTTCGCTTGTCGCCGCTAAGCACTTGAGCGGAAACGAAGTAGCGACGCACCTCACTCGGCGATATCTTTACTTAGACTCGACGGATCGCAAAACGGTCGCCGCCAACGAGTTCAAACACCTATTAATTAGGTTTACAAGTGATCAAAAGAGATCAAGACTCAATATTAAGAAAAATCCCATTTTTGATGCCCTAGGGCTCCACACATGGAAATCATGTGTTAGGAACCTTAGAAGCATGCATTTAGTGCTATTTAGCACCCATAGGATCCATCTAACCACCCCCAAAAGCTCAAAACCCAAAACCCTAGAAATCACCATTAGAGGGTTTGAGGCCTACCTTGAGCTTGCTCCAACCAAGAGGAAGAAGAGATGGAGAAGATGATGAAGCTCCTCTCCTTTGTCTTCTCCTTCTTCTTCTACTTCTTCTCCTTCTCCTCCTTCTCCTTCTTCTTCTTCTTTCTAGAGAGAGAGAGATGTGTGTGAATGAGAGGGAAATGAGGGATTAAGAGAGGGGAAATCACCTCTATACCCTCATTTGTAACAATATGCCAAAAGCCCCCTCAACAATTCAAACTGCACCAAACTGGGCATTTTCGGGCTGCAGGGTCCGGACATCCCCTCAATGTCCGGACATTGGCCTGCGAAATCCATTTTTGCCCATTTGACAGCTTATTGGGTCCGGACATCATCCATTGTCCGGACATTGGATGTCCAGACATTGATCAATGTCCCGACCCAGTGAGTCCCCTCAGCCCAACATTTAAGGACATAGCCAAATTTCAGCACTTTTCGTTTCTTCTCCGTTTTCACTCGTTTTCGCTCGTCCTGCGTCCGATTCTTTTCAAATCGCACCGGGACTTTCCAAACATGTTTTTGAACACGTTTTCATCATCTTTTCATCCAGGCTTATGTCGGATTTAGCTCGCGACCCGACATAGCTTTTCGGGTTTCGTTTTCGCGCCTATGCGCACAAAAACGCCCAAAGGCTTCCGAACTTCACCGGGAGCAACTCCGGTGCACTTTTTGCCTTCGGATCAACTTCGAACTTTCCGAAGTCCATCCAATCGACAATCAGTCGATTCTGAACATGGTGAAACTCTCGGATTTCGAGAATTCACTTCGTTACACGAACAAAGAGTAAAACCTAATTATTTTGTTCTACTATGCCCCGAGAGTGTAAATTTGCAATGTATCGATGCCAACATTCACAAGAGCCAATACCGGACCAGCATTAGACTACTTAGTTGTGCCCAGAGAGGAGAACTTTGTAAATGTACTTTTTCTCATTCAATCGAACAAAGAGTAAAACCTAATTATTTTGTTCTATTATGCCCCGAGAGTGTAAATTTGCAACGTATCGATGCCAACGTTCACAAGAACCAAAACCGAACCAACATTAGACTACTCAGTTGCGCCCTAACTTCATAACTTTGAAACAAGTACTTTTTCTCATGCAACCGAACAACGAGTAAAACCTAATTATATTAATCTATTATGCCCCGAGAGTATAAATTTGCAACGTATCGATACCAACGTTCATAAGAACCAAAACCGAACCAACATTAGACTACTCACTGGCGCCCTAACAGTATAACTTTGGAAACAGTTCTTTTTCTCATTCAATCGAACAAAGAGTAAAAACTAATTATTTTGTTCTATTATGCCCCGAGAGTGTAAATTTGCAATGAATCGATGCCAACGTTCAAAAGAACCAAAACCGGACCAACATTAGACTACTCAGTTGCGCCCTATCTTCATAAGTTTGAAATGAGTATTTTTTCTCATGCAACCGAACAAAGAGTAAAACCTAATTATATTGATCTATTATGCCTCGAGAGTGTAAATTTGCAACGTATCGATGCCAATGTTCACAAGAACCTAAACCGGACCAACATTAGACTACTCAGTTGTGCCCAGAGAGTATAACTTTGTAAACAGTACTTTTTCTCCTTCAATCGAACAAAGAGTAAAACCTAATTATTTTGATCTATTATGCCCCGATAGTGTAAATTTGCAACGTATCGATGCCAACGTTCACAAAAACCAAAACGGGACCAACATTAGACTACTCAGTTGCGCCCTAACAGTATAACTTTGGAAACAGTACTTTTTCTCTTTCAATCGAACAAAGAAACCTAATTATTTTGTTCTATTATGCCCCGAGAGTGTAAATTTGCAATGTATCGATGCCAACGTTCACAAGAACCAAAACCGGACCAACATTAGACTACTCAGTTGTGCCCAGAGTACAACTTTGTAAACAACTTTTCTCATTCAATCGAACAAAGAGTAAAACCTAATTATTTTGTTCTATTATGCCCCGATAGTGTAAATTTGCAACGTATCGATGCCAACGTTCACAAGAACCAAAATCGAACCAACATTAGACTACTCAGTTGCACCCTAACTTCATAACTTTGAAACGAGTACTTTTTCTCATGCAACCAAACAACGAGTAAAACCTAATTATATTAATCTATTATGCCCCGAGAGTATAAATTTGCAACGAATCGATACCAACGTTCATAAGAACCAAAACCGAACCAACATTAGACTACTCAGTTGCGCCCTAACTTTATAACTTTGGAAACAGTACTTTTTCTCATTCAATCGAACAAAGTGTAAAACCTAATTATTTTGTTCTACTATGCCCCGAGAGTGTAAATTTGCAACATATCGATGCCAACGTTCACAAGAACCAAAACCGGACCAACATTAGACTACTCGGTTATTGCCCCAGAGTATAACTTTGTAAAGATTTTTCTCCATCAATCGAACAAAGTGTAAAACTTAATTATTTTGTTCTATTATGCCACGAGAGTGTAAATTTGCAACGTATCGCTGCCAACGTTCACAAGAACCAAAACCGAACCAACATTAGACTACTCAGTTGCGCCCTAACTTCATAACTTTGAAACAAGTACTTTTTCTCATGCAACCGAACAACGAGTAAAACCTAATTATATTAATCTATTATGCCCCGAGAGTATAAATTTGCAATGTATCGATACCAACGTTCATAAGAACCAAAACCGAACCAACATTAGACTACTTAGTTGCGCCCTAACAGTATAACTTTGGAAACAGTACTTTTTCTCATTCAATCGAACAAAGAGTAAAACCTAATTATTTTGTTCTATTATGCCCCGGGAGTGTAAATTTGCAATGAATCGATGCCAACGTGCACAAGAACCAAAACCGGACCAACATTAGACTACTCAATTGCGCCCTATCCTCATAAGTTTGAAATGAGTATTTTTTCTCATGCAACCGAACAAAGAGTAAAACCTAATTATATTGATCTATTATGCCCCGAGAGTGTAAATTTGCAACGTATCGATGCCAATGTCCACAAGAACCTAAACCGGACCAACATTAGACTACTCAGTTGTGCCCTAACAGTATAACTTTGTAAACAGTACTTTTTCTCATTCAATCGAACAAAGTGTAAAACTTAATTATTTTGTTCTATTATGCCCCGAGAGTGTAAATTTGCAACGTATCGATGCCAACGTTCACAAGAACCAAAACCGGACCCACATTAGACTACTCAGTTGTGCCCTAAAAGTATAACTTTGGAAACAGTACTTTTTCTCATTCAACCGAACAAAGATAAAACCTAATTATTTTGTTCTATTATGCCCCGATAGTGTAAATTTGCAACGCATCGATGCCAACGTTCACAAAAACCAAAACGGGACCAACATTAGACTACTCAGTTGCGCCCTAACAGTATAACTTTGGAAACAGTACTTTTTCTCATTCAATCGAACAACGAGTAAAACCTAATTATTTTGTTCTATTATGCCCCGAGAGTGTAAATTTGCAATGTATCGATGCCAACGTTCACAAGAACCAAAACCGGACCAACATTAGACTACTCAGTTGTGCCCAGAGAGTACAACTTTGTAAATAGTACTTTTCTCATTCAATCGAACAAAGAGAAAAACCTAATTATTTTGTTCTATTATGCCCCGATAGTGTAAATTTGCAACGTATCGATGCCAACGTTCATAAGAACCAAAACCGACCAACATTAGACTACTCAGTTGCGCCCTAACTTCATAACTTTGAAACGAGTACTTTTTCTCATGCAACCGAACAACGAGTAAAACCTAATTATATTAATCTATTATGCCCCGAGAGTATAAATTTGCAACGTATCGATACCAACGTTCACAAGAACCAAAACCGAACCAACATTAGACTACTCAGTTGCGCCCTAACTTTATAACTTTGGAAACAGTACTTTTTCTCATTCAATCGAACAAAGTGTAAAACCTAATTATTTTGTTCTACTATGCCCCGAGAGTGTAAATTTGCAACATATCGATGCCAACGTTCACAAGAACCAAAACCGGACCAACATTAGACTACTCAGTTGTGCCCAGAGTATAACTTTGTAAACAGTACTTTTTCTCCATCAATCGAACAAAGTGTAAAACTTAATTATTTTGTTCTATTATGCCACGAGAGTGTAAATTTGCAACGTATCGCTGCCAACGTTCACAAGAACCAAAACGGAACCAACATTAGACTACTCAGTTGCGCCCTAACTTCATAACTTTGAAACAAGTACTTTTTCTCATGCAACCGAACAACGAGTAAAACCTAATTATATTAATCTATTATGCCCCAAGAGTATAAATTTGCAACGTATCGATACCAACGTTCATAAGAACCAAAACCGAACCAACATTAGACTACTCAGTTGCGCCTAACAGTATAACTTTGGAAACAGTACTTTTTCTCATTCAATCGAACAAAGAGTAAAACCTAATTATTTTGTTCTATTATGCCCCGAGAGTGTAAATTTGCAATGAATCGATGCCAACGTTCACAAGAACCAAAACCGGACCAACATTAGACTACTCAGTTGCGCCCTATCTTCATAAGTTTGAAATGAGTATTTTTTCTCATGCAACCGAACAAAGAGTAAAACCTAATTATATTGATCTATTATGCCCCGAGAGTGTAAATTTGCAACGTATCGATGCCAATATTCACAAGAACCTAAACTGGACCAACATTAGACTACTCAGTTGTGCCCAGAGAGTATAACTTTGTAAACAGTACTTTTTCTCCTTCAATCGAACAAAGTGTAAAACTTAATTATTTTGCTCTATTATGCTCCGAGAGTGTAAATTTGCAACGTATCGATGCCAACGTTCACAAAAACCAAAACCGGACCAACATTAGACTACTCAGTTGCGCCCTAACAGTATAACTTTGGAAACAGTACTTTTTCTCATTCAATCGAACAAAGAGTAAAACCTAATTATTTTGTTCTATTATGCCCCGAGAGTGTAAATTTGCAGTGTATCGATGCCAACGTTCACAAGAACCAAAACCGGACCAACATTAGACTACTCAGTTGTGCCCAGAGAGTACAACTTTGTAAACAGTACTTTTTCTCATTCAATCGAACAAAGAGTAAAACCTAATTATTTTGTTCTATTATGCCCCGATAGTGTAAATTTGCAACGTACCGATGCCAACGTTCACAAGAACAAAAATCGGACCAACATTAGACTACTCAGTTGCACCCTAACTTCATAACTTTGAAACGAGTACTTTTTCTGATGCAACCAAACAACGAGTAAAACCTAATTATATTAATCTATTATGCCCCGAGAGTATAAATTTGCAACGTATCGATACCAACGTTCACAAGAACCAAAACCGAACCAACATTAGACTACTCAGTTGCGCCCTAACTTTATAACTTTGGAAACAGTACTTTTTCTCATTCAATCGAACAAAGTGTAAAACCTAATTATTTTGTTCTACTATGCCCCGAGAGTGTAAATTTGCAACATATCGATGCCAACGTTCACAAGAACCAAAACCGGACCAACATTAGACTACTCAGTTGTACCCACAGAGTATAACTTTGTAAACAGTACTTTTTCTCCATCAATCGAACAAAGTGTAAAACTTAATTATTTTGTTCTATTATGCCCCGATAGTGTAAATTTGCAACGTATCGATGCCAACGTTCACAAGAACCAAAACCGGACAAACATTAGACTACAGAGTTGTGCCCTAACAGTATAACGTTGGAAACAGTACTTTTTCTCATTCAATCGAACAAAGAGTAAAACCTAATTATTTTGTTCTACTATGCCCCGAGAGTGTAAATTTGCAACGTATCGATGCCAACGTTCACAAAAACCAAAACCGGACCAACATTAGACTACTCAGTTGCGCCCTAAGAGTATAACTTTGGAAACAGTACTTTTTCTCATTCAATCGAACAAAGAGTAAATCCTAATTGTTTTGTTCTATTGTGCCCCGAGAGTGTAAATTTGCAACGTATCGATGCCAACGTTCACAAGAACCAAAACCGAACCAACTTTAGACTACTCAGTTGCGCCCTAAAAGTATAACTTTGGAAACAGTAGTTTTTATCATTCAATCGAACAAAGAGTAAAACCAAATTATTTTGTTCTATTATGCCCCGAGAGTTTAAATTTGCAACGTATCGATGCCAACGTTCACAAGAACCAAAACCGGACCAACATTAGACTACTCAGTTGTGCCCAAACAGTATAACTTTGAAACGAGTATTTTTTCTCATGAAACCGAACAAAGAGTAAAACCTAGTTATATTGATCTATTATGCCCCGAGAGTGTAAATTTGCAACGTATCGATGCCAATGTTCACAAGAACCTAAACCGGACCAACATTAGACTACTCAGTTGTGCCCAGAGAGTATAACTTTGTAAACAGTACTTTTTCTCATTCAATCGAACAAAGTGTAAAACTTAATTATTTTGTTCTATTATGCCCCGAGAGTGTAAATTTGCAACGTATCGATGCCAACGTTCACAAGAACCAAAACCGGACCAACACTAGACTACTCTTGCGCCTAACAGTATAACTTTGGAAACAGTACTTTTTGTCATTCAATCGAACAAAGAGTAAAACCTAATTATTTTGTTCTATTATGCCCCGATAGTGCAAATTTGCAACGTATCGATGCCAACGTTCACAAAAACCAAAACCGGCCCAACATTAGACTACTCAGTTGCGCCCAAACAGTATAACTTTGGTAACAGTACTTTTTCTCATTCAATCGAACAAAGAGTAAAACCTAATTATTTCGTTCTATTATGCCCCGAGCGTGTAAATTTGCAACGTATCGATGCCAACGTTCACAAGAACCAAAACCAAACCAACACTAGACTACTCAGTTGCGCCCAAACAGTATAAATTTGGAAACAGTACTTTTTCTCATTCAATCGAACAAGGAGTAAAACCAAATTATTTTATTCTATTATGCCCCGAGAGTATAAATTTGCAACGTATCGATGCCAACGTTCATAAGAACCAAAACCGAACCAACATTAGACTACTCAGTGGCGCCTAACTTTATAACTTTGAAACGAGTACTTTTTCTCATGCAAGCGAACAACGAGTAAAACCTAGTTATATTAATCTATTATGCCCCGAGAGTGAAAATTTGCAACGTATCGATGCCAACGTTCACATGAACCAAAACCAAACCAACATTAGACTACTCAGTTGCGCCCAAACAGTATAACTTTGGAAACAGTACTTTTTCTCATTCAATCGAACAAAGAGTAAAACCTAATAATTTTGTTCTATTATGCCCCGAGAGTGTAAATTTGTAATGTATCGATGCCAACGTTCACAAGAACCAAAACCGGACCAACATTAGACTACTCAGTTGCGCCCTATCTTTATAAGTTTGAAACGAGTAATTTTTCTCATGCAACCGAACAAAGAGTAAAACCTAATTATATTGATCTATTATGCCCCGAGAGTATAAATTTGCAACGTATCGATCCCAATGTTCACAAGAACCTAAACCGGACCAACATTAGACTACTCAGTTGTGCCCAAACTGTATAACTTTGTAAACAGTACTTTTTCTCATTCAATCGAACAAAGAGTAAAACCTAATTATTTTGTTCTATTATGCCCCGAGAGTGTAAATTTGCAACGTATCGATGCCAACGTTCACAAGAACCAAAACCGAACCAACTTTAGACTACTCAGTTGCGCCCTAACAGTATAACTTTGGAAACAGTACTTTTTATCATTCAATCGAACAAAGAGTAAAACCTAATTATTTTGTTCTATTATGCCCCGATAGTGCAAATTTGCAACGTATCGATGCCAACGTTCACAAAAACCAAAACCGGGCCAACATTAGACTACTCAGTTGCGCCCAAACAGTATAACTTTGGAAACAGTACTTTTTCTCATTCAATCGAACAAAGAGTAAAACCAAATTATTTCGTTCTATTATGCCCCGAGAGTGTAAATTTGCAACGTATCGATGCCAACGTTCACAAGAACCAAAACCAAACCAACATTAGACTACTCAGTTGCGCCCAAACAGTATAACTTTGGAAACAGTACTTTTTCTCATTCAATCGAACAAGTAGTAAAACCTAATTATTTTATTCTATTATGCCCCGAGAGTATAAATTTGCAACGTATCGATGCCAACGTTCATAAGAACCAAAACCGAACCAACATTAGACTACTCAGTGGCGCCCTAACTTTATAACTTTGAAACGAGTACTTTTTCTCATGCAACCGAACAACGAGTAAAACCTAATTATATTAATCTATTATGCCCCGAGGGTGAAAATTTGCAACGTATCGATGCCAACGTTCACAAGAACCAAAACCAAACCAACATTAGACTACTCAGTTGCGCCCAAACAGTATAACTTTGGAAACAAGATTTTTCTCATTCAATCGAACAAAGAGTAAAACCAAATAATTTTGTTCTATTATACCCCGAGAGTGTAAATTTGTAATGTATCGATGCCAACGTTCACAAGAACCAAAACCGGACCAACATTAGACTACTCGCCTTGTGTCCAGAGTATAACTTTGTAAACAAGATTTTTTCTCCTTCAATCGAACAAAGTGTAAAACTTAATTATTTTGTTCTATTACGCTCCGAGAGTGTAAATTTGCTACGTATCGATGCCAACGTTCACAAGAACCAAAACCGGACCCACATTAGACTACTCAGTTGTGCCCTAAAAGTATAACTTTGGAAACAGTACTTTTTCTCACTCAATCGAACAAAGAGTAAAACCTAATTATTTTTTTCTATTATGCCCCGATAGTGTAAATTTGCAACGTATCGATGCCAACGTTCACAAAAACTAAAACCGGACCAACATTAGACTACTCAGTTGTGCCCTAACAGTATAACTTTGGAAACAGTACTTTTTCTCATTCAATCGAACAAAGAGTAAAACCTAATTATTTTGTTCTATTATGGCCCGAGAGTATAAATTTGCAACGTATCGATGCCAACGGTCATAAGAACCAAAACCGAACCAACATTAGACTACTCAGTTGCGCCCAAACTTTATAACTTTGAAACGAGTACTTTTTCTCATGCAACCGAAGAACGACTAAAACCTAATTATATAAATCTATTATGCCCCGAGAGTGTAAATTTGCAACGTATCGATGCGAACGTTCACAAGAACCAAAACCGGACCCACATTAGACTACTCAGTTGTGCCCAAACAGTATAACTTTGGAGACAGTACTTTTTCTCATTCAATCGAACAAAGAGTAAAACCTAATTATTTTGTTCTATTTCGCCCCGAGAGTGTAAATTTGCAACGAATCGATGCCAACATTCACAAAAACTAAAACCGGACTAACATTAGACTACTCAGTTGCGCCCAAACAGTATAACTTTGGAAACAGTACTTTTTCTCATTCAATCGAACAAAGAGTAAAACCTAATTATTTCGTTCTATTATGCCCGAGAGTGTAAATTTGCAACGTATCGATTCCAACGTTCACAAGAACCAAAACCAAACCAACATTAGACTACTCAGTTGCGCCCTAACAGTATAACTTTGGAAACAGTATTTTTTCTCATTCAATCGAACAAAGAGTAAAACCTAATTATTTTGTTCTATTATGCCCCGAGAGTGTTAATTTGCAATGTATCGATGCCAACGTTCACAAGAACCAAAACCAGACCAACATTAGACTACTCAGTTGCGCCCTATCTTTATAACTTTGAAACGAGTATTTTTTCTCATGCAACCGAACAAAGAGTAAAACCTAATTATATTAATCTATTTTGCCCCGAGAGTGTAAATTTGCAACGTATCGATGCCAACGTTCAGAAGAACCAAAACCGGACCAACATTAGACTACTCAGTTGTGCCCAAACAGTATAACTTTGAAACGAGTATTTTTTCTCATGAAACCGAACAAAGAGTAAAACGTAATTATATTGATCTATTATGCCCCGAGAGTGTAAATTTGCAACGTATCGATGCCAATGTTCACAAGAACCTAAACCGGACCAACATTAGACTACTCAGTTGTGCCCGGAGAGTATAACTTTGGAAACAGTACTTTTTCTCATTCAATCGAACAAAGTGTAAAACTTAATTATTTTGTTCTATTATGCTCCGAGAGTGTAAATTTGCAACGTATCGATGCCAACGTTCACAAGAACCAAAACCGGACCCACATTAGACTACTCAGTTGTGCCCTAAAAGTATAACTTTGGAAACAGTACTTTTTCTCATTCAATCGAACAAAGAGTAAAACCTAATTATTTTGTTCTATTATGCCCCGATAGTGCAAATTTGCAACGTATCGATGCCAACGTTCACAAAAACCAAAACCGGGCCAACATTAGACTACGCAGTTGCGCCCAAACAGTATAACTTTGGTAACAGTACTTTTTCTCATTCAATCGAACAAAGAGTAAAACCTAATTATTTTGTTCTATTATGCCCCGAGAGTGTAAATTTGCAACGTATCGATGCCAACGTTCACAAGAACCAAAACCGGACCCACATTAGACTACTCAGTTGTGCCCTAAAAGTATAACTTTGGAAACAGTCATTTTTCTCACTCAATCGAACAAAGAGTAAAACCTAATTATTTTGTTCTATTATGCCCCGATAGTGTAAATTTGCAATGTATCGATGCCAACGTTCACAAGAACCAAAACCGGACCAACATTAGACTACTCAGTTGCGCCCAAACAGTATAACTTTGGAAACAGTACTTTTTCTCATTCAATCGAATAAAGAGTAAAACCTAATTATTTTGTTCTATTATGCCCCGAGAGTATAAATTTGCAACGTATCGATGCCAACGTTCATAAGAACCAAAACCGAACCAACATTAGACTACTAAGTTGCGCCCTAACTTTATAACTTTGAAACGAGTACTTTTTCTCATGCAACCGAACAACGACTAAAACCTAATTATATAAATCTATTATGCCCCGAGAGTGTAAATTTGTAACGTATCGATGCCAACGTTCACAAGAACCAAAACCGGACCCACATTAGACTACTCAGTTGTGTCCAAACAGTATAACTTTGAAAACAGTACTTTTTCTCATTCAATCGAACAAAGAGTAAAACCTAATTATTTTGTTCTATTATGCCCCGATAGTGTAAATTTGCAACGTATCGATGCCAACGTTCACAAAAACCAAAACCGGACCAACATTAGACTACTCAGTTGCGGCCAAACAGTATAACTTTGGAAACAGTACTTTTTCTCATTGAATCGAACAAAGAGTAAAACCTAATTATTTCGTTCTATTATGCCCCGAGAGTGTAAATTTGCAACGTATCGATGCGAACGTTCACAAGAACCAAAACCAAACCAACATTAGACTACTCAGTTGCGCCCTAACAGTATCACTTTGGAAACAGTACTTTTTCTCATTCAATCGAACAAAGAGTAAAACCTAATTATTTTGTTCTATTATGCCCCGATAGTGTAAATTTGCAATGTATCGATGCCAACGTTCACAAGAACCAAAACCGGACCAACATTAGACTACTCAGCTGTGCCCAGAGAGTACAACTTTGTAAACAGTACTTTTCTCATTCAATCGACCAAAGAGTAAAACCTAATTATTTTGTTCTATTATGCCCCGATAATGTAAATTTGCAACGTATCGATGCCAACGTTCATAAGAACCAAAACCGAACCAAATTAGACTACTCAGTTGCGCCCTAACTTCATAACTTTGAAACAAGTACTTTTTCTCATGCAACCGAACAACGAGTAAAACCTAATTATATTAATCTATTATGCCCCGAGAGTATAAATTTGCAACGTATCGATACCAACGTTCATAAGAACCAAAACCGAACCAACATTAGACTACTCAGTTGCGCCCTAACAAGATAACTTTGGAAACGATTTTTCTCATTCAATCGAACAAAGAGTAAAACCTAATTATTTTGTTCTATTATGCCCCGAGAGTGTAAATTTGCAATGTATCGATGCCAACGTTCACAAAAACCAAAACCGGACCAACATTAGACTACTCAGTTGCGCCCTATCTTCATAAGTTTGAAATGAGTATTTTTTCTCATGCAACCGAACAAAGAGTAAAACCTAATTATATTGATCTATTATGCCCCGAGAGTGTAAATTTGCAACGTATCGATGCCAATTTTCACAAGAACCAAAACCGGACCAACATTAGACTACTCAGTTGTGCCCAGAGTGTATAACTTTGTAAACAGTACTTTTTCTCATTCAATCGAACAAAGAGTAAAACCTAATTATTTTGTTCTATTATGCCCCGATAGTGTAAATTTGCAACGCATCGATGCCAACGTTCACAAAAACCAAAACGGGACCAACATTAGACTACTCAGTTGCGCCCTAACAGTATAACTTTGGAAAACAGAACTTTTTCCCATTCAATCGAACAAAGAGTAAAACCTAATTATTTTGTTCTATTACGCCCCGAGAGTGTAAATTTGCAACCTATCGATGCCAACGTTCACAAGAACCAAAACCGGACCAACATTAGACTACTCAGTTGTGCCCAAAGAGTACAACTTTGTAAACATTACTTTTCTCATTCAATCGAACAAAGAGTAAAACCTAATTATTTTGTTCTATTATACCCCGATAGTGTAAATTTGCAACGTATCGATGCCAACGTTCACAAGAACCAAAATCGGACCAACATTAGACTACTCAGTTGCACCCTAACTTCATAACTTTGAAACGAGTACTTTTTCTGATGCAACCAAACAACGAGTAAAACCTAATTATATTAATCTATTATGCCCCGAGAGTATAAATTTGCAACGTATCGATACCAACGTTCATAAGAACCAAAACCGAACCAACATTAGACTACTCAGTTGCGCCCTAACTTTATAACTTTGGAAACAGTACTTTTTCTCATTCAATCGAACAAAGTGTAAAACCTAATTATTTTGTTCTACTATGCCCCGAGAGTGTAAATTTGCAACATATCGATGCCAACGTTCACAAGAACCAAAACCGGACCAACATTAGACTACTCAGTTGTGCCCACAGTATAACTTTGTAAACAGTACTTTTTCTCCATCAATCGAACAAAGTGTAAAACTTAATTATTTTGTTCTATTATGCCACGAGAGTGTAAATTTGCAACGTATCGCTGCCAACGTTCACAAGAACCAAAACCGAACCAACATTAGACTACTCAGTTGCGCCCTAACTTCATAACTTTGAAACAAGTACTTTTTCTCATGCAACCGACCAACGAGTAAAACCTAATTATATTAATCTATTATGCCCCGAGAGTATAAATTTGCAACGTATCGATACCAACGTTCATAAGAACCAAAACCGAACCAACATTAGACTACTCAGTTGCGCCCTAACAGTATAACTTTGGAAACAGTACTTTTTTTCATTCAATCGAACAAAGAGTAAAACCTAATTATTTTGTTCTATTATGCCCCGAGAGTGTAAATTTGCAATGAATCGATGCCAACGTTCACAAGAACCAAAACCGGACTAACATTAGACTACTCAGTTGTGCCCAGAGAGTACAACTTTGTAAACAGTACTTTTCTCATTCAATCGAACAAAGAGTAAAACCTAATTATTTTGTTCTATTATGCCCCGATAGTGTAAATTTGCAACGTATCGATGCCAACGTTCACAAGAACCAAAATCGGACCAACATTAGACTACTCAGTTGCACCCTAACTTCATAACTTTGAAACGAGTACTTTTTCTGATGCAAGCAAACAACGAGTAAAACCTAATTATATTAATCTATTATGCCCCGAGAGTATAAATTTGCAACGTATCGATACAAACGTTCACAAGAACCAAAACCGAACCAACATTAGACTACTCAGTTGCGCCCTAACTTTATAACTTTGGAAACAGTACTTTTTCTCATTCAATCGAACAAAGAGTAAAACCTAATTATTTTGTTCTACTATGCCCCGAGAGTGTAAATTTGCAACATATCGATGCCAACGTTCACAAGAACCAAAACCGGACCAACATTAGACTACTCAGTTGTGCCCAGAGAGTATAACTTTGTAAACAGTACTTTTTCTCCACCAATCGAACAAAGTGTAAAACTTAATTATTTTGTTCTATTATGCCCCGATAGTGTAAATTTGCAACGTATCGATGCCAACGTTCACAAGAACCAAAACCGGACAAACATTAGACTACAGAGTTGTGCCCTAACAGTATAACTTTGGAAACAGTACTTTTTCTCATTCAATCGAACAAAGAGTAAAACCTAATTATTTTGTTCTACTATGCCCCGAGAGTGTAAATTTGCAACGTATCGAAGCCAACGTTTACAAAAACCAAAACCGGACCAACATTAGACTACTCAGTTGCGCCCTAACTGTATAACTTTGGAAACTGTACTTTTTCTCATTCAATCGAACAAAGAGTAAATCCTAATTGTTTTGTTCTTTTGTGCCCCGAGAGTGTAAATTTGCAACGTATCGATGCCAACGTTCACAAGAACCAAAACTGAACCAACTTTAGACTACTCAGTTGCGCCCTAACAGTATAACTTTGGAAACAGTAGTTTTTATCATTCAATCGAACAAAGAGTAAAACCAAATTATTTTGTTCTATTATGCCCCGAGAGTGTAAATTTGCAATGTATCGATGCCAACGTTCACAAGAACCAAAACCAGACCAACATTAGACTACCTAGTTGCGCCCTATCTTTATAACTTTGAAACGAGTATTTTTTCTCATGCAACCCAATAAAGAGTAAAACCTAATTATATTAATCTATTTTGCCCCGAGAGTTTAAATTTGCAACGTATCGATGCCAACGTTCACAAGAACCAAAACCAGACCAACATTAGACTACTCAGTTGTGCCCAAACAGTATAACTTTGAAACGAGTATTTTTTCTCATGAAACCGAACAAAGAGTAAAACCTAATTATATTGATCTATTATGCCCCGAGAGTGTAAATTTGCAACGTATCGATGCCAAGGTTCACAAGAACCTAAACCGGACCAACATTAGACTACTCAGTTGTGCCCAGAGAGTATAACTTTGTAAACAGTACTTTTTCTGCTTCAATCGAACAAAGTGTAAAACTTAATTATTTTGTTCTATTATGCTCCGAGAGTGTAAATTTGCAACGTATCGATGCCAACATTCACAAGAACCAAAATCGGACCGACATTAGACTACTCAGTTGTGCCCTAAAAGTATAACTTTGGAAACAGTACTTTTTCTCATTCAATCGAACAAAGAGTAAAACCTAATTATTTTGTTCTATTATGCCCCGATAGTGCAAATTTGCAACGTTTCGATGCCAACGTTCACAAAAACCAAAACCGGGCCAACATTAGACTACTCAGTTGCGCCCAAACAGTATAACTTTGGTAACAGTACTTTTTCTCATTCAATCGAACAAAGAGTAAAACCTAATTATTTCGTTTTATTATGCCCCGAGTGTGTAAATTTGCAACGTATCGATGCCAACGTTCACAAGAACCAAAACCAAACCAACATTAGACTACTCAGTTGCGCCCAAATAGTATAACTTTGGAAACAGTACTTTTTCTCATTCAATCGAACAAGGAGTAAAACCTAATTATTTTATTCTATTATGCCCCGAGAGTATAAATTTGCATCGTATCGATGCCAACGTTCATAAGAACCAAAACCGAACCAACATTAGACTACTCAGTGGCGCCTAACTTTATAACTTTGAAACAAGTACTTTTTCTCATGCAAGCGAACAACGAGTAAAACCTGGTTATATTAATCTATTATGCCCCGAGAGTGAAAATTTGCAACGTATCGATGCCAACGTTCACATGAACCAAAACCAAACCAACATTAGACTACTCAGTTGCGCCCAAACAGTATAACTTTGGAAACAGTACTTTTTCTCATTCAATCGAACAAAGAGTAAAACCTAATAATTTTGTTCTATTATGCCCCGAGAGTGTAAATTTGCAATGTATCGATGCCAACGTTCACAAGAACCAAAACCGGACCAACATTAGACTACTCAGTTGCGCCCTATCTTTATAAGTTTGAAACGAGTAATTTTTCTCATGCAACCGAACAAAGATTAAACCTAATTATATTGATCTATTATGCCCCGAGAGTATAAATTTGCAACGTATCGATCCCAATGTTCACAAGAACCTAAACCGGACCAACATTAGACTACTCAGTTGTGCCCAGAGAGTATAACTTTGTAAACAGTACTTTTTCTGCCTCAATCGAACAAAGTGTAAAACTTAATTATTTTGTTCTATTATGCTCCGAGAGTGTAAATTTGCAACGTATCGATGCCAACGTTCACAAGAACCACAACCGGACCCACATTAGACTACTCAGTTTTGCCCTAAAAGTATAACTTTCGAAACAGTACTTTTTCTCATTCAATCGAACAAAGAGTAAAACCTAATTATTTTGTTCTATTATGCCCCGATAGTGCAAATTTGCAACGTATCGATGCCAACGTTCACAAAAACCAAAACCGGGCCAACATTAGACTACTCGATTGCGCCCAAACAAGATAACTTTGGTAATGATTTTTCTAATTCAATCGAACAAAGAGTAAAACCTAATTATTTCGTTCTATTATGCCCCGAGAGTGTAAATTTGCAACGTATCGATGCCAACGTTCACAAGAACCAAAACCAAACCAACATTAGACTACTCAGTTGCGCCCAAACAGTATAACTTTGGAAACAGTACTTTTTCTCATCCAATCGAACAAGGAGTAAAACCTAATTATTTTATTCTATTATGCCCCGAGAGTATAAATTTGCAACGTATCGATGCCAACGTTCATAAGAACCAAAACCGAACCAACATTAGACTACTCAGTGGCGCCCTAACTTTATAACTTTGAAACGAGTACTTTTTCTCATGCAACCGAACAACGAGTAAAACCTAATTATATTAATCTATTATGCCCCGAGGGTGAAAATTTGCAACGTATCGATGCCAACGTTCACAAGAACCAAAACAAAACCAACATTAGACTACTCAGTTGCGCCCAAACAGTATAACTTTGGAAACAATACTTTTCTCAATCAATCGAACAAAGAGTAAAACCTAATAATTTTGTTCTATTATACCCCGAGAGTGTAAATTTGTAATGTATCGATGCCAACGTTCACAAGAACCAAAACCGGACCAACATTAGACTACTCAGTTGTGCCCATAGAGTATAACTTTGTAAACAGTACTTTTTCTCCTTCAATCGAACAAAGTGTAAAACTTAATTATTTTGTTCTATTACGCTCCGAGAGTGTAAATTTGCAACGTATCGATGCCAACGTTCACAAGAACCAAAATCGGACCCACATTAGACTACTCAGTTGTGCCCTAAAAGTATAACTTTGGAAACAAGATTTTTCTCACTAAATCGAACAAAGAGTAAAACCTAATTATTTTGTTCTATTATGCCCCGATAGTGTAAATTTGCAACGTATCGATGCCAACGTTCACGAAAACCAAAACCGGACCAACATTGGACGACTCAGTTGCGCCCAAACAGTATAACTTTGGAAACAGTTCTTTTTGTCATTCAATCGTGTTAACGATTTATCTAAGTTGGCGAGTTTTGTATTCGTAAGGAGTTTTGGAGACTTCGATGAAGCTCAAGTCAAAGGATCGCAATTCAAGATCAAAAGCTGTGTTGAATGAAGTTCGATAACTCGTATGGACGAGAACACTTAGTGGTGTATTTTAAGTTATTAAAATATGTTTGGAAGACATCAGAACTAATAAAACTATGTTTTGAACTTAACTGATACTTTTTCATGTGTAAACTGGTTGGGACGACCGGTCTCCACACTGAGAAGACCGGTCCCAGAGAGCTCCTTGTTCGCATCTTTACACAGAGGACCGGTCTCCTCATCTGGAAGACCGGTTCCAGAGAGACTTCTCTGCGCAGCCTTACATAGAGGACCGGTCTCCTTATCTAGAGGACCGGTCCCAGAGGCTTGAAATTCGTATGTCGTCGAATGAGACCGGTCCCCGCCAAGTGAGACCGGTCCTCGGTGATCAATCTTTTATTGCGCAAGGTAGGATCGGTCTCTAACTTGGAGGACCGGTCCCGCGATACGAAATCTATTTTTTTTTTAAAGATTTTATCTGTTATATCTAAATCTTTCTAGATGTCTTCTAAACCTATAAATATGAGATGAGGGACTTTTGGATGTTTAAGACTTAGAGAGATATAATGTGAAAAACCCTAGAAAGCTTGTGATGATTTTCTTCGCTCAATATTTTTTATCAAGCTTTTTAGGTTTTGATCATTGAAACGATTCTCTGAAAGAGTTTAATATTCTTAAGAATCTTTTAATGATGAACATCTAGGGTTTTCGCTCCTCATCTCATATGTTCTCTTTTTTTCCATAAAATCACCGCAAAGTTGTTTCAAAGAGATTCGAACTTCGGAGGAAGTTTGGCGCGTGGACTTCGCGTGAAGACCGTGGATTCGGTGGGCGTTTCGTGGATTCGAGACGTGGATGCTGTGAGGATTTGCAGCGAGATCGATAGAAGGATTTCCATCGATCGAGGACCAACGGAGACGATCTACAACGAGGATTCGGTAAAATCGAGTTGTGTTTAGGATTAAATCACTTGTACTTGATTTTTCTATAGTGGATCGTTTTGCGTGATTGGTCCCGTGGGTTTTTCTCTCCGGCTTGGAGTTTTCCCACGTTAAATCTCGGTGTTTGATTTTATTTTCCGTTTTTATTAATTTTTAAGCATTGAGATTGTTTGTGTTTGCCGTTTACACCTATTCACCCCCCTCTAGGTGTTATTTACCTTTTAGATCTTAGGGATTCATATCTCACAATTGGTATCAGAGCGGGTATAGGTTGTAATCTATGGCCGAGGGTGGTAACATTAATCGACCTCAGCTCTTTGATGGCACTAATTACATCGGAAAGTTCGTATGAGAGCGTTCCTTATTGTTGTCGACGAGCGTGTTTGGCAATCAATTGAATTTGGATGGAAACATCCAACTGAGGTTGTCGAAAATGTTAGCGGCCCTAAACCTAGAAATAAGTGGACGAAGGATGAAAATGACCTATCATCGTTTAACGGGAAGGGTATCAATGCTTTATTCAATTCTTTAAATCAAACAGAATTTTCTCGTGTCTCGGCGTGTCAAACCGCCAAGGAGATATGGGATACTTTACAAGTTACACACGAGGGTACAAGCTTGGTAAAAGTTCAAAAATTGCAAATGCTTACGAGTAAATTTGATTCTATTCGTATGGAAGAACATGAAACTTTTACCGAGTATTATACTCGTTTGCAAGATATAGTTAATACGTGTGCTATCTTGGGAGAAAAGATTTCTGAATCTAAAGTTGTTCGAAAAATTTTAAGAACTCTTCCCGAACGTTTTCGTCCAAAGGTTGCGGCCATAGAAACGGTAAAACATCCGGATGAACTTAAAGTAGAAGAATTAGTCGGTGCCCTTCAAACTTATGAAATGACTTTTCCTACTAATTCATCTTCTTCCAAGTTGTCTTCTAAGTCTACCGGTATGGCTTTGAAATCGACAAAAGGAGACGACTTGACATCTTCATCGGATTCGGATGACGACGTGACATTGGAGGAATTCGAAAAGCAATTGGCTCTATTAACAAGGAAGTTTCGTCGAAACTTTAGGAAGAGACAATATTCAAAACCAAACTTCTCAAAGTCGAATAAATCAAAAGGGAGTTTTCTTTCTTCCTCTTCATCTTCAAAATCTAAAAATTCTGAGAATTACTCTAAGGACACAACAAAAGAAAAGAAGAATAATGAAGGTCAAATTCAATGCTATAAGTGCAGACGATTTGGTCATATTGCATCGGATTGTCCCAATAAGAAGTCTTTGGAAAAGAAAGCGATGCAAGCAATTACTTGGGATGATTACTCTGCTGATGAGTCAACCTCAAGTGATGAGGACGGTAATGCCACTGCACTTATTGCTTGTGATTCTTCTTTTGTGTGTTTATCATCTACCGACTCTATTTCTATGATCGTTTACATGAACAATCCGCTCTCGAACATTCAATGGACGAAGAGTCGGATGCGATTTAAATGGCCGCCGCCTATCACCAACTTGTTGTTGAATCGAAGAAGATGGCGAAACACAACAAGAAGTTGCGGCGAAGATTATTCGAATTGGGAGAAGAAAATACAAGATTAGAGTCATTGAAGGGAAGCCTAGAACAAGAGAGAGATGGTTTGATTAAGTCCTATAATTCTTTATTAGATAAATGTGAATTGCTTGAGAAGGAAAAGGAAACAAATATTGAAAATATTAATTTCCTCACCAAGCAATACACAGAAGCTAGAGAATCAAACATGGAATTTACTAAGACGATTATTCGCTTAAAATCGATTTAAACAAATTTTCGTCTGCTCTAGCAAACTCTTCAAAATGATAGGACTTGGTCAAACCAATAAGTTTGGACTTGGTTTTGAGAGGATCCCTGACAACAAAGTGGTGAAGAAAGTAGACGAACAACGGATGAAGCGGCACCGACGATTTCTCGGTAAGTTTGTTTCCCTAACAATTCGTTTGCTAACAAAATTTGTCATTCTTGTGGTATGTCAGGACATGTGAAAAGATTCTGTATGCAAAAACCAAAGAATGAAGGTACTACCCGATGGATGAAGATGGATAATCCAAAGAAGAAGACGAAGCAAACTTGGAGACGAAAGTCGGATGATCCAAAGAAGTATATAACCAAATTCGTCGACAAGCTAAAGATGTCTCAATCAAGTCAACCGACGCACCCTAAAACACGGAAGGTTTGGGTGCGCAAAGGTGAACTCTTTCCATGTCTTGTCATTCACACTTCTCTTCATGCTTATGATACTTCTTCATGGTATCTAGATAGTGGTTGTTCACGCCATATGACCGGTGATAAAAATTGTTTTAATTCTTTAAATAAAACCTCCGGAGGATTTGTTGTTTTCTGGAGATGGCCGGTCATCTAAAATTATTGGAAAAGGAACAATACTATCTCTCGATGGCCCTACGTTGAACGACGTATTTTATGTTGAGGGCTTAAATCAAATCTCATAAGCATAAGTCAATTGTGTGATGACGGATATTCGAAATTTTTCTCGCAAATGAATGTTCGTGATGAATGATGATAATTCTTTCTTTTTAAAAGGTATTAGGTCACGTAATAATTGTTACGTAGTTCCGAGTGCTGCAACTGAAATCTGTAACCTAGCTACTTTGGACACTGAGACTCTTTGGCATGAACGTCTAGGTCACATGAATTTTAAGGAACTATCTAAGATAACGAAAAAGGATGTAGTTAGAGGAGTACCTAAGATAGACTTTAAAGAGAAAATTGTTTGTGAGGGTTGTCAACTGGGAAAACAAATTAGATCCACTCACAAGAGTTTGAATCACTTAGGGACATCTAAACCTCTTGAACTTCTTCATATGGACTTGATGGGACCTTCTAGGATTCAAAGCATTGGGGGAAAACGTTATATCTTGCTTGTAGTTGATGATTTTACACGTTTTGCTTGGTGTGCATTTCTGAGAGAAAAAGCTGATACTTTTGATTCTTTTTCTGAACTCTGTCTTCGTCTTATGAATGAACGTAATGAAAATATTATACGTATAAGAAGTGATCAAGGAGGAGAATTTATAAACTCAAAATTTGTTGATTTTTGTGTTTCAAAAGGAATTAAACATGAATTCTCCGCTCCTTATACTCCACAACAAAATGGAGTTGTTGAACGAAAAAACCGGGTTGTTCAAGAAATGGCACGTGCTATGCTTCATAGTAAGAACATTGCACTTCATTTTTGGGCCGAAGCAGTTAACACGGCGGTCTATGTGATTAATCGTATTTATACACGCCCGGGTACTTTAAATACTCCTTATGAATTGTGGAATGGTAGAACACCAAATGTAAACTACTTTCGTATTTTTGGGAGTAGATGCTTTATCCTTCGGGATCGTGAGAATCTTGGAAAATTTGACTCTCGAAGTTACGAAGGAATTTTTCTTGGGTACTCTACTACTAGTCGGGCTTATCGTGCGTATAATATAAAAACTAAGACGGTGATAGAATCAAGTAATATAAGAGTAGACGAAGCTTTTTCTGCAAATTCTTCTTTGAATGATACTACTTCTACTACTTTGATTGTTGATGATGATGATGATTCTCCATTTATCTTGCATGTGAACAATGAAAATTTTGTCATTAATGATCCCATTCAAACTGAAACTGTTACACCACATGAGTCATCCGAACCCTCTATCATATCGAATTGACACCTGTGAAAGATCACCCTTTGTCTAATGTGATAGGAGACCCTCTTACTGGTGTAAGAACTAGGAGACAACTTCAGTGTGAATTTGCATGTTATGTTTCCCTAGTTGAGCCAAAACATGTTGACGAAGCTCTTCTTGATGAATTTTGGATAAATGCTATGCAAGAAGAACTTGGTCAATTCACTCGAAATGATGTATGGGAATTAGTGCCACGACCCGAGCAACAACATGTAATTGGTACAAAATGGATTTTTAAAAATAAGAAAAATGAAGATGGTACCATTATTCGAAACAAAGCAAGACTTGTTGCTCAGGGATATTCTCAAATTGAAGGAATTGATTTTGATGAATCCTTCGCCCCGGTTGCTCGTCTAGAATCCATTCGTATTATGTTTGCAATTGCTTGTCATTTTAAAATAACTCTTTTTCAAATGGATGTCAAAAGTGCATTTTTAAATGGATTTTTAAAGGAGGAAGTTTTTGTAGAACAACCAAAAGGGTTTATAGATTCAAAATGTCCAGATCATGTGTTTCGACTGAAAAAGGCACTTTATGGACTTAAACAAGCACCGCGAGCATGGTACGAACGCTTAACAAATTTTCTTTTAGATAAAGGCTACAACCGAGGGGGAGCGGATAGAACTCTTTTTGTAAAACATACGAAAAATGATTTTATTGTGGCTCAAATTTATGTGGATGATATTGTTTTTGGCGCAACTCGAGATGAGGATGCCACTGAACTTGCAAATTTGATGACCAGTGAATTTGAGATGTCAATGATGGGGGAGCTTACTTATTTTCTTGGGTTACAAGTTAAGCAAAGTAGAGATGGAATTCATCTATGTCAATCCAAGTATGCGAGAGAGTTGGTTAAGAAATTTGGATTGGATAGTACAAAAGCTTTTGATACACCAATGGGTACTAGTAACAAAGGACTCGGATTAAATTCTGAAGGACAGAGTGTTGATGAAAAACTGTACCGAAGCATCATTGGGAGTTTGCTCTACTTGACTGCGAGTAGACCCGATATTGCTTTTAGTGTTGGGGTTTGTGCCCGATATCAAGTTGATCCGAAAGAGATTCATTTAAAAGCAGTTAAGAGAATAAGTCGGTATGTTAAAGGCACGTCTGAACATGGTAGCTGGTATCCAAAGGGAACATCTTTAGAATTATTAGGATACTCCGATGCAGATTGGGCCGGTTCTGCGGATGATCGTAAGAGTACGAGCGGAGCTTGTTTTTATCTGGGACACTGTCTGGTTGCTTGGCACAAGAAGAAACGTAATCGCATTGCACTCTCGATCGCCGAGGCAGAGTATATTGCAGCCGGTAGTTGCTCCACTCAATTATTGTGGATGAAAAGCTTGTTGAGTGACTATCGGATTCCGTCTACCATCATGACAATTCTTTGTGATAATACAAGTGCTATTAATATTTCCAAAAACCCCGTGTTACATTCTCGCACAAAACACATTGAACTTCGATATCACTTTTTAAGAGAATTAGTTGATTCAAATATTCTTCAACTTGAATACATTTCCACTGATGATCAACTAGCAGATATTTTGACAAAACCTTTAGATCAAAAACGATTTCTACATTTACGAAAGGCAATTGGTATGAATCTTATAGTCTAGATTTATTCTATGGGCCATAGTTTATGCATATAAAGGTGTCTCATTGCATTTTTTTTTTGGGTATAAATTGTGATATCCTTCCCATGACTTTAATTGGCTCTTGAAAATATTTGACTAAGTCAAGTTTATTTTTATGTTTATTTGATGTCTTGTTTGTTGATTGACTTGATGGATTAAATTCCTTTTGAGTACATGTTAAAATCAATACATCTTATTTTGACCTTTAACAACAATGTGCTTGTCTTGTTTGATTATATGTCTTGGTATGAATATTGATTTTCCAATTTCTTGAAATTATCATACTATCGTCATATTGGAGGTTGCACTTTCTTATGGGGAGTCTTTCCTGTGGTTATATCTAAATAAAAAGATGTGGAAAGAGTTACATTCCTACTGGAAGTGTGAAAACTACCACCACATGGAGGAAAGAGCTACCACCCTTGTCGTCGGACGTGTGTGTGAAGCTACCACATGTATTGAAATGCATCTAAAAAAAAAAAAAAAAAAAAACAATAATAATAATTTTTATTATTGATTTGGGAATAAGATGCATAGGAGATGATAAAATTTGGTGATGTATCTCCAAGGCGATATAAGGTGATGTTACGGATAAAAGATGCTCAAAGAGCCACTACTTTCTAATTTTGTGCATACTTCAATTTGACCATATTATTTCGCTAATTTTTTGGACTATCGTAATCTTACTCTTGGCAAATATGATAATGGATGAACACTTTCACTTTTCAGTTCTTATTTGATGTGTGGATTTTCACACAATACTCATCTGACATTTGTTCTGGATTGTTTGTTTGACAAATTTGGACATTGTATTTTATTTAAAATTGAAATTTGACTTCGTGAAATTATTTTGATGAACATTCATGTTTAAAATCATGAGGGTATCACATAAATTTTTTTTGGTGCTTTTCTGTGCAATTGTTTTTGGCTCTGGGACCGGTCCCGCCCATAGGGAGACCGGTCCCGCCGCCCGAACCGATATAAGGGGGCACAAGGGTTCGGTCGCTTTTATGTTTCAAACGTTTTGGAGCTTTCTCTCTACACTCTGAGCTCTCCAGGAGACCAGTGGTCAAGATTTTGCTTCGATTTCATCTCCATTTGGATAAGAACCCTAGATTTTGGTTCTTTCTCCAGAATTTTTCGAACCTAGGGTTTCTAGGGTTTTTGTGCATGTTACTTGTCTTGTTAGCTTTTTGATTTCGGGATTATGGATAAAACTTCTCTCTTGAGATGTTTCATCATGTTTAATTACTTTTCTTCACATCTCTAGCATTTTTTTTTCCATCTTGCGAGTCGGATTTTCTTGATTTTCCTCTTGTTTCGGGTTTCTTTTTCGGAATAGCCGCTGGATTTCATCGTGTTGTTCGGATTTTCTCCATGTACTTTCATCGTGTGTCTTGGCCCTAGGTGAATCTAGCTCTATATGATATTTCATAATGCTTTTCAATCTGTCTCATTTTTGCTATTTTGAATAACAACAGGGACCTCGTCTTTCAAAATGTTCTCGATGATTTTGGTACTTGTATTCTTGATGGCCGGTGGCGGAAAGGGCAGTAAGCGCCGTCGCTCTCCTATTCCGCCAATTCCGGCCCCTCGCGCTGAGGATTTGGGTAGTGATTACGTTCCTAAGGACGAGGAATCTGATGAAGAAGATGAGGATTGGGAGAATTTACCGCTTGAGGAATTGACACATGCTAAGGGCAAAGAAAAAGTAGTACTTGGGGAAAAGAAAGGCGGTAATAAGTCATCTACCAAGGCTAAAGGGAAAAAGAAAGTGACAGAGAAGGAGAAAGGAAAGAAGAAAGTGCCAGCGAAAGAGACAGGGACGACGAAAGTGACAGAAAAGGAGAAAGGAAAGAAGAAGTTATCGACTACAGAAGCGGGGAATCAGAGAGTGTCGCAGCCACCTACCACTCGGAGTGCTCGAAGGAAACCTACGGTTATCAAGTTTAACGAGCCTACCAGTTTTAAACTTCGTGGACACCCTGATTTGTCATCCTCGGAGAGTTCTGTCCCATTTTATACCGAGGAGCCGATTGACTCGAGGCGACGGCATTATATTGGACAAAGCAATGTATTGGTGAACGCTTTGTTGCCGCTCAAAGAACTATACAAGCATGCGCCCGCACTTGAGTCATTGATCGAGGCTGGCGATCTTCACGATGTTTGCAATTTTCACGAGAAGACGGAATTGAGCTAGTTCGTGAATTCTATATGCGAGCCGGGTCTTTGATTGAATCCGAAGGAGGTCCGTATAGCTTCACGTCCCGAGTTCGAGGCTACGATTTCACGGTTACTCCTGCCGATGTTGCTTCGGTTTTGGAAATGGAGGCTCAGACCGAGGGGCAAGACTATCTTGACTCCGGCTTCGACTCAGTGAGGGATTGGTTGACGGTGATGAGAGCACTTACGCTGCCGGACACTGACTCAAATGGTTTGGTTGTGATGTCGAAGGATTTGAAGTTGGAGTATCGGTTTCTAAATTTCATAGTGTGCTATAATGTGATGCCGTTGGTGAACACGAAGGTAGTTCGATGGGATCGAATGCTGTACATGTACCTTCTTGGCCATCCGGACATTGTGCTCAGTCGGAACATTAATCTAAATGTTCCGTTCTTAATATGGCGCCGCATGGCGAAGGATATTAAGGCTTCAAGTCTCACTGAGCGGCTTCCCTTCCCGCTTCTCATCTTGAGGCTTCTAAACAAATTCGGTGTGGACTGGCGTTGTAGCTCGTACGAGTTTCCGTTGGGAGTGATTAGTGAGATTACGCTTGCGAAATCTCTTGGTCAACTTCAGTCGGATACCCGACGGTCTCCTACTATGGGCCTTCACGGGCGTGGGACGTCGGCTATGCCTACTTCGTCTCGCGCTGCTGCTAGTTCTGCTGAGCTCACACCGCTCGAGTCGTCTTTGCTATCTTTCAGGAGGTCACGCGTCTCTCTGCCGAGGTTGCCTCGTTGCGGCGGATGGTCCAAGCTATCTTTGACAAGCTTGGGTGTGCTCTACCTAATCCCACTCCTCCTCCGCCTGGTGATGGATCTGCTTGAATGTGCACCCCCTTTTGATCTTTTCGGCGGTTTCTTGACACAAAAAGGGGGAGAAGCTTTTTGAGTGGAGTGGTCAAGGCTTTTTGAGTGGTCACGCACGGAATGGCATTTACTTTTCTTTTGATGTGCTTTTTGATACTTGATCTGCTCTGCTTACTTTTGATACTTGCTCTACTTGTACTTGACTTCATGTTTAGCTCTGCTTACTTTTGATACTTGCTCTACTTGTACTTGACTTCATGTTTAGCTCTACTTGTACTTGACTTCATGTTTACACTAAACTGGTACTACTTTTACTCTTGGAGTTTATGTGTTACTTTGATGATTTTTGCGTTGAGTTAATAGATGCATGCATATTGTGATGAGTTCATTGAGAATTTTTGCAGGTATCTTCTCAAGACTTCAAAACTCCTTGTCTCGAATAAGTCATAGAGTCTGTTTTAGGGTTGTGAAAGTTTTTTTTTCTTTTCTTGGTTCTTTCATGCAACGGGACGTTGTTTGGTGATTTTCAACGGTCCCTTATCTTTTCTAGCTTCATTCCTCTAAGTATTATAGGGTTATGTTTTGTCACAAAACCGCCAAAGGGGGAGATTGTTAAGGATTTATCTAAGTTGGCGAGTTTTGTATTCGTAAGGAGTTTTGGAGACTTCGATGAAGCTCAAGTCAAAGGATCGCAATTCAAGATCAAAAGCTGCGTTGGATGAAGTTCGATAACTCGTATGGACGAGAACACTTAGTGGTGTATTTTAAGTTATTAAAATATGTTTGGAAGACATCAGAACTTATAAAACTATGTTTTGAACTTAACTGATACTTTTTCTTGTGTAAACTGGTTGGGACGACCGGTCTCCACACTGAGAAGACCGGTCCCAGAGAGCTCCTTCTTCGCATCTTTACACAGAGGACCGGTCTCCTCATCTGGAAGACCGGTTCCGAGAGACTTCTCTCGCAGCCTTACTGCAGGACCGGTCTCCTTATCTAGAGGACCGGTCCTGAGGCTTGAAATTCGTATGTCGGAATGAGACCGGTCCCCGATCAAGTGAGACCGGTCCCTCGGTGATCGATCTGTTATTGCGCAAGTTAGGTTCGGACTCTAACATGGAGGACCGGTATGGAGCTACGAACTCTGTTTTTTTGAAAGATTTTATCTGTTATATCTAAATCTTTCTAGATGTCTTCTAAACCTATAAATAAGAGATGAGGGACTTTTGGATGTTTAAGACTTAGAGAGATATAATGTGAAAAACCCTAGAAAGCTTGTGATGATTTTCTTCGCTCAATATTTTTTATCAAGCTTTTTAGGTTTTGATCATTGAAACGATTCTCTGAAAGAGTTTAATATTCTTAAGAATCTTTTAATGATGAACATCTAGGGTTTTCGCTCCTCATCTCATATGTTCTCTTTTTTTCCATAAAATCACCGCAAAGTTGTTTCAAAGAGATTCGAACTTCGGAGGAAGTTTGGCGCGTGGACTTCGCGTGAAGACCGTGGATTCCGTGGGCGTTTCGTGGATTCGAGACGTGGATCTTTGTGAGGATTTGCGGCGAGATCGATAGAAGGATTTCCATCGATCGAGGACCAACGAGACGATCTACAACGAGGATTCGGTAAAATCGAGTTGTGTTTAGGATTAAATCACTTGTACTTGATTTTTCTATAGTGGATCGTTTTGCGTGATTGGTCCCGTGGGTTTTTCTCTCCGCTTGGAGTTTTCCCACGTTAAATCTCGGTGTTTGATTTTATTTTCCGTTTTTATTAATTTTTAAGCATTGAGATTGTTTGTGTTTTGCGTTTACACCTATTCACCCCCCTCTAGGTGTTATTTACCTTTTAGATCTTAGGGATTCATATCTCACAAATCGAACAAAGAGTAAAACCTAATTATTTTGTTGTATTATGGCCCGAGAGTATAAATTTGCAACGTATCGATGCCAACGGTCATAAGAACCAAAACCGAACCAACATTAGACTACTCAGTTGCGCCCTAACTTTATAACTTTGAAACGAGTACTTTTTCTCATGCAACCGAACAACGACTAAAACCTAATTATATAAATCTATTATGCCCCGAGAGTGTAAATTTGCAACGTATCGATGCCAACGTTCACAAGAACCAAAACCGGACCCACATTAGACTACTCAGTTGTGCCCAAACAAGGATAACTTTGAAAACAGTACTTTTTCTCATTCAATCGAACAAAGAGTAAAACCTAATTATTTTGTTCTAATATGCCCCGATAATGTAAATTTGCAACGAATCGATGCCAACGTTCACAAAAACCAAAACCGGACTAACATTAGACTACTCAGTTGCGCCCAAACAGTATAACTTTGGAAACAGTACTTTTTCTCATTCAATCGAACAAAGAGTAAAACCTAATTATTTCGTTCTATTATGCCCCGAGAGTGTAAATTTGCAACGTATCGATTCCAACGTTCACAAGAACCAAAACCAAACCAACATTAGACTACTCAGTTGCGCCCTAACAGTATAACTTTGGAAACACTACTTTTTCTCATTCAATCGAACAAAGAGTAAAACATAATTATTTTGTTCTATTATGCCCCGAGAGTGTAAATTTGCAACGTATCGATGCCAACGTTCACAAGAACCAAAACCGGACCAACATTAGACTACTCAGTTGCGCCCTAACATTATAACTTTGAAACGAGTATTTTTTCTCATGCAACCGAACAAAGAGTAAAACCTAATTATATTAATCTATTTTGCCCCGAGAGTGTAAATTTGCAACGTATCGATGCCAACGTTCACAAGAACCAAAACCGGACCAACATTAGACTACTCAGTTGTGCCCAAACAGTATAACTTTGAAACGAGTATTTTTTCTCATGAAACCGAACAAAGAGTAAAACCTAATTATATTGATCTATTATGCCCCGAGAGTGTAAATTTGCAACGCATCGATGCCAATGTTCACAAGAACCTAAACCGGACCAACATTAGACTACTCAGTTGTGCCCAGAGAGTATAACTTTGTAAACAGTACTTTTTCTGCTTCAATCGAACAAAGTGTAAAACTTAATTATTTTGTTCTATTATGCTCCGAAAGTGTAAATTTGCAACGTATCGATGCCAACGTTCACAAGAACCAAAACCGGACCCACATTAGACTACTCAGTTGTGCCCTAAAAGTATAACTTTGGAAACAGTACTTTTTCTCATACAATCGAACAAAGAGTAAAACCTAATTATTTTGTTCTATTATGCCCCGATAGTGCAAATTTGCAACGTATCGATGCCAACGTTCACAAAAACCAAAACCGGGCCAACATTAGACTACGCAGTTGCGCCCAAACAGTATAACTTTGGTAATAAAGATTTTTTTCTCATTCAATCGAACAAAGAGTAAAACCTAATTATTTCGTTCTATTATGCCCCGAGAGTGTAAATTTGCAACGTATCGATGCCAACGTTCACAAGAACCAAAACCAAACCAACATTAGACTACTCAGTTGCGCCCAAACAGTATAACTTTGAAAACAGTACTTTTTCTCATTCAATCGAACAAGGAGTAAAACCTAATTATTTTATTCTATTATGCCCCGAGAGTATAAATTTGCAACGTATCGATGCCAACGTTCATAAGAACCAAAACCGAACCAACATTAGACTACTCGGCGCCCTAACTTTATAACTTTGAAACGAGTACTTTTTCTCATGCAACCGAACAACGAGTAAAACCTAATTATATTAATCTATTATGCCCCGAGAGTGAAAATTTGCAACGTATCGATGCCAACGTTCACAAGAACCAAAACCAAACCAACATTAGACTACTCGGTTGCGCCCAAACAGTATAACTTTGGAAACAGTACTTTTTCTCATTCAATCGAACAAAGAGTAAAACCTAATTATTTTGTTCTATTATGCCCCGAGAGTGTAAATTTGCAATGTATCGATGCCAACGTTCACAAGAACCAAAACCAGACCAACATTAGACTACTCAGTTGCGCCCTATCTTTATAAGTTTGAAACGAGTAATTTTTCTCATGCAACCGAACAAAGAGTAAAACCTAATTATATTGATCTATTATGCCCCGAGAGTATAAATTTGCAACGTATCGATCCCAATGTTCACAAGAACCTAAACCGGACCAACATTAGACTACTCAGTTGTGCCCAGAGAGTATAACTTTGTAAACAGTACTTTTTCTCCTTCAATCGAACAAAGTGTAAAACTTAATTATTTTGTTCTATTATGCTCCGAGAGTGTAAATTTGCAACGTATCGATGCCAACGTTCACAAGAACCACAACCGGACCCACATTAGACTACTCAGTTTTGCCCTAAAAGTATAACTTTGGAAACAGTACTTTTTCTCATTCAATCGAACAAAGAGTAAAACCTAATTATTTTGTTCTATTATGCCCCGATAGTGTAAATTTGCAACGTATCGATGCCAACGTTCACAAAAACCAAAACCGGGCCAACATTAGACTACTCAGTTGTGTCCTAACTGTATAATTTTGGAACAAGTACTTTTTCTCATTCAATCGAACAAAGAGTAAAACCTAATTATTTTGTTCTATTATGCCCCGAGAGTGTAAATTTGCAACGTATCGATGCCAACGTTCACAAAAACCAAAACCGGACCAACATTAGACTACGCAGTTGCGCCCAAACAGTATAACTTTGGAAACAGTACTTTTTCTCATTCAATCGAACAAGGAGTAAAACCTAATTATTTTATTCTATAATGCCCCGAGAGTATAAATTTGCAACGTATCGATGCCAACGTTCATAAGAACCAAAACCGAACCAACATTAGACTACTCAGTGGCGCCTAACTTTATAACTTTGAAACGAGTACTTTTTCTCATGCAAGCGAACAACGAGTAAAACCTAATTATATTAATCTATTATGCCCCGAGGGTGAAAATTTGCAACGTATCGATGCCAACGTTCACAAGAACCAAAACCGGACCCACATTAGACTACTCAGTTGTGCCCAAACAGTATAACTTTGGAAACAGTACTTTTTCTCATTCAATCGAACAAAGAGTAAAACCTAATTATTTTGTTCTATTATGCCCCGATAGTGCAAATTTGCAACGTATCGATGCCAACGTTCACAAGAACCAAAACCAAACCAACATTAGACTACTCAGTTGCGCCCAAACAGTATAACTTTGGAAACAGTACTTTTTCTGCTTCAATCGAACAAAGTGTAAAACTTAATTATTTTGTTCTATTATGCTCCGAGAGTGTAAATTTGCAACGTATCGATGCCAACGTTCACAAGAACCACAACCGGACCAACATTAGACTACTCAGTTTTGCCCTAAAAGTATAACTTTGGAAACAGTACTTTTTCTCATTCAATCGAACAAAGAGTAAAACCTAATTATTTTGTTCTATTATGCCCCGATAGTACAAATTTGCAACGTATCGATGCCAACGTTCACAAAAACCAAAACCGGACCCACATTAGACTACTCTGTTGTGCCCAGAGAGTATAACTTTGTAAACAGTACTTTTTCTCCTTCAATCGAACAAAGTGTAAAACTTAATTATTTTGTTCTATTACGCTCCGAGAGTATAAATTTGCAACGTATCGAAGCCAACGTTCATAAGAACCAAAACCGAACCAACATTAGACTACTCAGTGTCGCCCTAACTTTATAACTTTGAAACGAGTACTTTTTCTCATGCAACCGAACAACGAGTAAAACCTAATTATATTAATCTATTATGCCCCGAGGGTGAAAATTTGCAACGTATCGATGCCAACGTTCACAAGAACCAAAACCAAACCAACATTAGACTACTCAGTTGCGCCCAAACAGTATAACTTTGGAAACAGTACTTTTTCTCATTCAATCGAACAAAGAGTAAAACCTAATAATTTTTTTCTATTATGCCCCGAGAGTGTAAATTTGTAATGTATCGATGCCAACGTTCACAAGAACCAAAACCGGACCAACATTAGACTACTCAGTTGTGCTCAGAGAGTATAACTTTGTAAACAGTACTTTTTCTCCTTCAATCGAACAAAGTGTAAAACTTAATTATTTTGTTCTATTACGCTCCGAGAGTGTAAATTTGCAACGTATCGATGCCAACGTTCACAAGAACCAAAATCGGACCAACATTAGACTACTCAGTTGTGCCCTAAAAGTATAACTTTGGAAACAAGATTTTTCTCACTCAATCGAACAAAGAGTAAAACCTAATTATTTTGTTCTATTATGCCCCGATAGTGTAAATTTGCAACGTATCGATGCCAACGTTCACAAAAACCAAAACCGGGCCAACATTAGACTACTCAGTTGCGCCCAAACTGTATAACTTTGGTAACAGTACTTTTTTTCATGCAAGCGAACAAAGAGTAAAACCTAATTATTTTGTTCTATTATGGCCCGAGAGTATAAATTTGCAACGTATCGATGCCAATGGTCATAAGAACCAAAACCGAACCAACATTAGACTACTCAGTTGCGCCCTAACTTTATAACTTTGAAACGAGTACTTTTTCTCATGCAACCGAACAACGACTAAAACCTAATTATATAAATCTATTATGCCCCGAGAGTGTAAATTTGCAACGAATCGATGCCAACGTTCATAAGAACCATAACCGGACCCACATTAGACTACTCAGTTGTGCCCTAAAAGTATAACTTTGGAAACAAGATTTTTCTCATTCAATCGAACAAAGAGTAAAACCTAATTATTTTGTTCTATTATGCCCCGAGAGTGTAAATTTGCAATGTATCGATGCCAACGTTCACAAAAACCAAAACCGGACAACATTAGACTACTCAGTTGCGCCCAAACAGTATAACTTTGGAAACAGTACTTTTTCTCATTCAATCGAACAAAGAGTAAAACCTAATTATTTCGTTCTATTATGCCCCGAGAGTGTAAATTTGCAACGTATCGATCCCAACGTTGACAAGAACCAAAACCAAACCAACATTAGACTACTCAGTTGCGCCCAAACAGTATAACTTTGGAAACAGTACTTTTTCTCATTCAATCGAACAAAGAGTAAAACCTAATTATTTTGTTCTATTATGCCCCGAGAGTATAAATTTGCAACGTATCGATGCCAACGTTCATAAGAACCAAAACCGAACCAACATTAGACTACTCCTGGCGCCTAACTTTATAACTTTGAAACGAGTACTTTTTCTCATGCAACCGAACAACGAGTAAAACCTAATTATATTAATCTATTATGCCCCGAGGGTGAAAATTTGCAACGTATCGATGCCAACGTTCACAAGAACCAAAACAAAACCAACATTAGACTACTCAGTTGCGCCCAAACAGTATAACTTTGGAAACAGTACTTTTTCTCAATCAATCGAACAAAGAGTAAAACCTAATAATTTTGTTCTATTATACCCCGAGAGTGTAAATTTGTAATGTATCGATGCCAACGTTCACAAGAACCAAAACCGGACCAACATTAGACTACTCAGTTGTGCCCAGAGAGTATAACATTGTAAACAAGATTTTTCTCCTTCAATCGAACAAAGTGTAAAACTTAATTATTTTGTTCTATTACGCTCCGAGAGTGTAAATTTGCAACGTATCGATGCCAACGTTCACAAGAACCAAAATCGGACCCACATTAGACTACTCAGTTGTGCCCTAAAAGTATAACTTTTGAAACAGCACTTTTTCTCATTCAGTCGAACAAAGAGTAAAACCTAATTATTTTGTTCTATTATGCCCCGATAGTGTAAATTTGCAACGAATCGATGCCAACGTTCACAAAAACCAAAACCGGACTAACATTAGACTACTCAGTTGCGCCCAAACAGTATAACTTTGGAAACAGTACTTTTTCTCATTCAATCGAACAAAGAGTAAAACCTAATTATTTCGTTCTATTATGCCCCGAAAGTGTAAATTTGCAACGTATCGATTCCAACGTTCACAAGAACCAAAACCAAACCAACATTAGACTACTCAGTTGCGCCCTAACAGTATAACTTTGGAAACACTACTTTTTCTCATTCAATCGAACAAAGAGTAAAACCTAATTATTTTGTTCTATTATGCCCCGAGAGTGTAAATTTGCAATGTATCGATGCCAACGTTCACAAGAACCAAAACCAGACCAACATTAGACTACTCAGTTGCGCCCTATCTTTATAACTTTGAAACGAGTATTTTTTCTCATGCAACCGAACAAAGAGTAAAACCTAATTATATTAATCTATTTTGCCCCGAGAGTGTAAATTTGCAACGTATCGATGCCAACGTTCACAAGAACCAAAACCGGACCAACATTAGACTACTCAGTTGTGCCCAAACAGTATAACTTTGAAACGAGTATTTTTTCTCATGAAACCGAACAAAGAGTAAAACCTAATTATATTGATCTATTATGCCCCGAGAGTGTAAATTTGCAACGCATCGATGCCAATGTTCACAAGAACCTAAACCGGACCAACATTAGACTACTCAGTTGTGCCCAGAGAGTATAACTTTGTAAACAGTACTTTTTCTGCTTCAATCGAACAAAGTGTAAAACTTAATTATTTTGTTCTATTATGCTCCGAGAGTGTAAATTTCCAACGTATCGATGCCAACGTTCACAAGAACCAAAACCGGACCCACATTAGACTACTCAGTTGTGCCCTAAAAGTATAACTTTGGAAACAGTACTTTTTCTCATACAATCGAACAAAGAGTAAAACCTAATTATTTTGTTCTATTATGCCCCGATAGTGCAAATTTGCAACGTATCGATGCCAACGTTCACAAAAACCAAAACCGGGCCAACATTAGACTACGCAGTTGCGCCCAAACAGTATAACTTTGGAAACAGTACTTTTTCTCATTCAATCGAACAAAGAGTAAAACCTAATTATTTCGTTCTATTATGCCCCGAGAGTGTAAATTTGCAACGTATCGATGCCAACGTTCACAAGAACCAAAACCGGACCAACATTAGACTACTCAGTTGCGCCCTATCTTTAAAACTTTGAAACGAGTATTTTTTCTCATGCAACCGAACAAAGAGTAAAACCTAATTATATTAATCTATTTTGCCCCGAGAGTGTAAATTTGCAACGTATCGATGCCAACGTTCACAAGAACCAAAACCGGACCAACATTAGACTACTCAGTTGTGCCCAAACAGTATAACTTTGAAACGAGTATTTTTTCTCATGAAACCGAACAAAGTGTAAAACCTAATTATATTGATCTATTATGCCCCGAGAGTGTAAATTTGCAACGCATCGATGCCAATGTTCACAAGAACCTAAACCGGACCAACATTAGACTACTGTGCCTCAGAGTATAACTTTGTAAACAAGATTTGTCTGCTTCAATCGAACAAAGTGTAAAACTTAATTATTTTGTTCTATTATGCTCCGAGAGTGTAAATTTCCAACGTATCGATGCCAACGTTCACAAGAACCAAAACCGGACCCACATTAGACTACTCAGTTGTGCCCTAAAAGTATAACTTTGGAAACAGTACTTTTTCTCATACAATCGAACAAAGAGTAAAACCTAATTATTTTGTTCTATTATGCCCCGATAGTGCAAATTTGCAACGTATCGATGCCAACGTTCACAAAAACCAAAACCGGGCCAACATTAGACTACGCAGTTGCGCCCAAACAAGATAACTTTGGTAACAAGATTTTTTTCCCATTCAATCGAACAAAGAGTAAAACCTAATTATTTCGTTCTATTATGCCCCGAGAGTGTAAATTTGCAACGTATCGATGCCAACGTTCACAAGAACCAAAACCAAACCAACATTAGACTACTCAGTTGCGCCCAAACAGTATAACTTTGAAAACAGTACTTTTTATCATTCAATCGAACAAGGAGTAAAACCTAATTATTTTATTCTATTATGCCCCGAGAGTATAAATTTGCAACGTATCGATGCCAACGTTCATAAGAACCAAAACCGAACCAACATTAGACTACTCTGGCGCCTAACTTTATAACTTTGAAACGAGTACTTTTTCTCATGCAACCGAACAACGAGTAAAACCTAATTATATTAATCTATTATGCCCCGAGAGTGAAAATTTGCAACGTATCGATGCCAGCGTTCACAAGAACCAAAACCAAACCAACATTAGACTACTCAGTTGCGCCCAAACAGTATAACTTTGGAAACAGTACTTTTTCTCATTCAATCGAACAAAGAGTAAAACCTAATAATTTTGTTCTATTATGCCCCGAGAGTGTAAATTTGTAATGTATCGATGCCAACGTTCACAAGAACCAAAACCGGACCAACATTAGACTACTCTTGCGCCTATCTTTATAAGTTTGAAACGAGTAATTTTTCTCATGCAACCGAACAAAGAGTAAAACCTAATTATATTGATCTATTATGCCCCGAGAGTATAAATTTGCAACGTATCGATCCCAATGTTCACAAGAACCTAAACCGGACCAACATTAGACTACTCAGTTGTGCCCAGACAGTATAACTTTGGAAACAGTACTTTTTCTCATTCAATCGAACAAAGTGTAAAACCTAATTATTTTGTTCTATTATGCCCCGAGAGTGTAAATTTGCAACGTATCGATGCCAACGTTCACAAGAACCAAAACCGGACCAACATTAGACTACTCGCTTGTGCCCTAAAAGTATAACTTTGGAAAAGATTTTTCTCATACAATCGAACAAAGAGTAAAACCTAATTATTTTGTTCTATTATGCCCCGATAGTGCAAATTTGCAACGTATCGATGCCAACGTTCACAAAAACCAAAACCGGGCCAACATTAGACTACGCAGTTGCGCCCAAACAGTATAACTTTGGTAACAGTACTTTTTCTCATTCAATCGAACAAAGAGTAAAACCTAATTATTTTGTTCTATTATGCCCCGATAGTGCAAATTTGCAACGTATCGATGCCAACGTTCACAAGAACCAAAACCAAACCAACATTAGACTACTCAGTTGCGCCCAAACAGTATAACTTTGGAAACAGTACTTTTTCTCATTCAATCGAACAAAGAGTAAAACCTAATTATTTTATTCTATTATGCCCCGAGAGTATAAATTTGCAACGTATCGATGCCAACGTTCATAAGAACCAAAACCGAACCAACATTAGACTACTCAGTTGCGCCCTAACTTTATAACTTTGAAACGAGTACTTTTTCTCATGCAACCGAACAACGAGTAAAACCTAATTATATTAATCTATTATGCCCCGAGAGTGAAAATTTGCAACGTATCGATGCCAACGTTCACAAGAACCAAAACCAAACCAACATTAGACTACTCAGTTGCGCCCAAACAGTATAACTTTGGAAACAGTACTTTTTCTCATTCAATCGAACAAAGAGTAAAACCTAATAATTTGGTTCTATTATGCCCCGAGAGTGTAAATTTGTAATGTATCGATGCCAACGTTCACAAGAACCAAAACCGGACCAACATTAGACTACTCAGTTGCGCCCTATCTTTATAAGTTTGAAACGAGTAATTTTTCTCATGCAACCGAACAAAGAGTAAAACCTAATTATATTGATCTATTATGCCCCGAGAGTATAAATTTGCAACGTATCGATCCCAATGTTCACAAGAACCTAAACCGGACCAACATTAGACTACTCGCTTGTGCCTGTGAGAGTATAACTTTGTAAACAAGATTTTTCTCGCTTCAATCGAACAAAGTGTAAAACTTAATTATTTTGTTCTATTATGCTCCGAGAGTGTAAATTTGCAACGTATCGATGCCAACGTTCACAAGAACCACAACCGGACCCACATTAGACTACTCAGTTTTGCCCTAAAAGTATAACTTTGGAAACAGTACTTTTTCTCATTCAATCGAAAAAAGAGTAAAACCTAATTATTTTGTTCTATTATGCCCCGATAGTGCAAATTTGCAACGTATCGATGCCAACGTTCACAAAAACCAAAACCGGGCCAACATTAGACTACTCGCTTGCGCCCAAATCGTATAACTTTGGTAATAAAGATTTTTCTCATTCAATCGAACAAAGAGTAAAACCTAATTATTTCGTTCTATTATGCCCGAGAGTGTAAATTTGCAACGTATCGATGCCAACGTTCACAAGAACCAAAACCAAACCAACATTAGACTACTCGCTTGCGCCCAAACAAGATAACTTTGGAAATGATTTCTTCTCATTCAATCGAACAAGGAGTAAAACCTAATTATTTTATTCTATAATGCCCCGAGAGTATAAATTTGCAACGTATCGATGCCAACGTTCATAAGAACCAAAACCGAACCAACATTAGACTACTCGGGCGCCTAACTTTATAACTTTGAAACGAGTACTTTTTCTCATGCAAGCGAACAACGAGTAAAACCTAATTATATTAATCTATTATGCCCCGAGGGTGAAAATTTGCAACGTATCGATGCCAACGTTCACAAGAACCAAAACCGGACCCACATTAGACTACTCAGTTGTGCCCAAACAGTATAACTTTGAAAACAGTACTTTTTCTCATTCAATCGAACAAAGAGTAAAACATAATTATTTTGTTCTATTATGCCCCGATAGTGCAAATTTGCAACGTATCGATGCCAACGTTCACAAGAACCAAAACCAAACCAACATTAGAATACTCAGTTGCGCCCAAACAGTATAACTTTGGAAACAGTACTTTTTCTGCTTCAATCGAACAAAGTGTAAAACTTAATTATTTTGTTCTATTATGCTCCGAGAGTGTAAATTTGCAACGTATCGATGCCAACGTTCACAAGAACCACAACCGGACCCACATTAGACTACTCAGTTTTGCCCTAAAAGTATAACTTTGGAAACAGTACTTTTTCTCATTCAATCGAACAAAGAGTAAAACCTAATTATTTTGTTCTATTATGCCCCGATAGTGCAAATTTGCAACGTATCGATGCCAACGTTCACAAAAACCAAAACCGGACCCATATTAGACTACTCTGTTGTGCCCAGAGAGTATAACTTTGTAAACAGTACTTTTTCTCCTTCAATCGAACAAAGTGTAAAACTTAATTATTTTGTTCTATTACGCTCCGAGAGTATAAATTTGCAACGTATCGATGCCAACGTTCATAAGAACCAAAACCGAACCAACATTAGACTACTCAGTGGCGCCCTAACTTTATAACTTTGAAACGAGTACTTTTTCTCATGCAACCGAACAACGAGTAAAACCTAATTATATTAATCTATTATGCCCCGAGGGTGAAAATTTGCAACGTATCGATGCCAACGTTCACAAGAACCAAAACCAAACCAACATTAGACTACTCAGTTGCGCCCAAACAGTATAACTTTGGAAACAGTACTTTTTCTCATTCAATCGAACAAAGAGTAAAACCTAATAATTTTTTTCTATTATGCCCCGAGAGTGTAAATTTGTAATGTATCGATGCCAACGTTCACAAGAACCAAAACCGGACCAACATTAGACTACTCAGTTGTGCCCAGAGAGTATAACTTTGTAAACAGTTCTTTTTCTCCTTCAATCGAACAAAGTGTAAAACTTAATTATTTTGTTCTATTACGCTCCGAGAGTATAAATTTGCAACGTATCGATGCCAACGTTCACAAGAACCAAAACCGGACCAACATTAGACTACTCAGTTGCGCCCTAACAGTATAACTTTGGAAACAGTACTTTTTCTCACTCAATCGAACAAAGAGTAAAACCTAATTATTTTGTTCTATTATGCCCCGATAGTGTAAATTTGCAACGTATCGATGCCAACGTTCACAAAAACCAAAACCGGACCAACATTGGACGACTCAGTTGCGCCCAAACAGTATAACTTTGGAAACAGTTCTTTTTCTCATTCAATTGAACAAAGAGTAAAACCTAATTATTTTGTTCTATTATGGCCCGAGAGTATAAATTTGCAACGTATCGATGCCAATGGTCATAAGAACCAAAACCGAACCAACATTAGACTACTCAGTTGCGCCCTAACTTTATAACTTTGAAACGAGTACTTTTTCTCATGCAACCGAACAACGACTAAAACCTAATTATATAAATCTATTATGCCCCGAGAGTGTAAATTTGCAACGAATCGATGCCAACGTTCATAAGAACCATAACCGGACCCACATTAGACTACTCAGTTGTGCCCTAACAGTATAACTTTGGAAACAGTACTTTTTCTCATTCAATCGAACAAAGAGTAAAACCTTATTATTTTGTTCTGTTATGCCCCGAGAGTGTAAATTTGCAACGTATAGATGCCAACGTTCACAAGAACCAAAACCGGACCAACATTAGACTACTCGGCGCCCAAACAAAGATAACTTTGGAAACAGTACTTTTTCTCATTCAATCGAACAAAGAGTAAAACCTAATTATTTCGTTCTATTATGCCCCGAGAGTGTAAATTTGCAACGTATCGATCCCAACGTTGACAAGAACCAAAACCAAACCTGTGACATATCGAACTTCTAAAGTCTTGAAGTTACGAGGTATGTTGGCTTAGAAGGCCATAAGAGTGGTTCCGGTGAAGTCTGGAAGCTTTCGGGTGTTTTCGGTGCACTAGGTGCGAAAACGGAGCCCGAAAGGCTACTTTGGGCCGTGAGCCAAATCCGGCGCTTGCGCGGATGAGATACTGATGTGGACATGATTTAAATCATGTGTGGAGAGGCTCGGTTCGATTTGAAAAGAATCGGAGGTCAAACGAGCCAAAAGTGAGTTGGAACGGAGAAGAAACGGAAAAAGCTGAAAATTTGGCTAAGTCCTTGGACTAGGTGGTCCCCTGGGGGACCGGTCCCCGAAAGGGAGACCGGTCCCGGAAGGCCGTCTCCGCGAGAGCGAGCTCTGGGACCGGTCTCTTAAGGGGGAGACCGGTCTCCAGCTGCGCAGAGTGGAGCAAGGCTCTCTGGGACCGGTCTCTTAAGGGGGAGACCGGTCTCCAGCTGCGCAGAGTGGAGCAAGGCTCTCTGGGACCGGTCCTGGGTTAGGGAGACCGGTCCCCCGAGCCCGAAAATGCCTTTGGGTGTTTCAAATATTGTAAAGTTGAGGGGCCTTATAGCAATTGTGCAGGGGGTTAGTTGTAAAGAGAGGGATAAAACCTCTTCTCTCTCTCTCTCTCCCTCACTCTGATCGCTCCCTCCCTCTCTCTCTCTCTCTCTTCTCTGTTCCACAGCAAGAAGAAGAGAAGAAGGAAAGAAGAAGAAGAAGAAGAAGAAGGAGAAGGAGATGGAGAAGAAGATGATGGTGATGATGATGATGACCATCTCCTCCTTCTCCCTCATGTGGGCAAGCTCTTGAGAGGTAAGCTTGAGCTCTCCCTCTCTCTCTCTCATGGTAGATCCCCTTGTAGTGGGTCTTAAACCCTAGAGTTGGGATTTATGGAACCCTAGCATGCTAGCAAGATGAGTATTCCCCATTTCGTAGATCGATTTGGTGAATTTGGCTATAGTAGCATCTAGGGCATCCAAATGGGGATTTTAAAAATAGATGAGATTGATCTCATTTGACCCCATAGAAACCTAATTGGGGGTACAACGAACGCGTTGGCGCGCTCGGTTCGGTGATCCGACGAGCGGTTGCAAAGATATTAATATTTTAATATATTCATACCAGATGTCTACAGCACGCAAGATAGGAGCCCTAAATTCACGAAAACGGAACTGGGGCAACTTGAAGACGTGGGGCAACGACACGAAGTCTCAGATCGAGATTCGGAGATCGTTCGGTTGGTCGCGCACGAGTCGAGCCGAATCGGGTCACGGGTGCCGCGGGCGGCCGATTGCAAGTGTCGACGAGCAATCGGAGAGCAAAACAGGTGGGTGCGGTTACCGAAGCGACTAGGTCGCCTATATGTCTAAGAGTTACTTAACTCCCGTTGATGCATGTTCAATAATGCATGAGTAGAAATGCATGCTAGTGAGGTAAAGTAAAATGCTAAGTAGATGCAAGTAAATGAATGAAGTGCATGATAATAGCATAAAGTACAATGCTAGAAGAGTAAAAGAATGCATGCTTAGCATAATAGAAACATGCATATGAGTGGATTGATAGACATAAGAGAGCCAAGTAAAGAATGCCAAGTAAAGAATGTGAGTCATGGACTAAATGCACATATAGATCGAGTGGCATCTAACCTAGTGTAAAGAACATGAGTTATAGCAAACCTAGAGTCAATGGATCTAGGTGAGTGGCATTGAACCTAGTGTCAAGGACATAGGTTGAACAACGATGGCAATGGACCTAGTGCGAGTAAACCTAGGTCGAGCTAGAATGACATTGAACCTAGAGTTAAGACAATCTAGGTTATGTGACAAGGAATGAACCCTAGAGTCAAGTGGACCTAGGATGTAAAGAACAATGGACCTAGTGGGTCGACTCTTGAGGGTTAAGGCCAACCCTCAAGCAAAGTGGAATGGATTCCGGAATCCCGTGAATTGTGAGCTCGATAGTTCTGGTTCCGCGGGTGTATGCGGCATGTTCCTCTCCCACCGGAAGAACTTCGAGGATTGTGACTAAGCAAGAACAAAGTGAGCGCTAGGGTGTATGCGGCATGTTCCTCTCCCTATCAGGGAATCTTGGCTATGGGTGTATGCGGCATGTTCCTCTCCCACTGGCGGATCCCTGACCACGGTGCACGGACCTTCGGGCGGACCGTTGGGCGATGTGGTTCTTGGCTTGCAGGCTGAGGTGTAAGTGACAGGGTCCTTCACCTCGAGCCAGGCAAAGTGCGAATTATCCGCTATTGATTGACTTATGGCCGAGTCGGGTGGCTAGCTGGAATCAGGTAGAGAGAACCTTGAGAGCTAGTGATATGTATGGTGAACCAAAGGTAATAGACACCTTAGAAGCAAGTTGGACTTGAGATGGAAACCTAGGGTTATAAAAACCTTGGAAGTTAATGACATGAGCTAAGGTAAGTAGAAATCTTAGAGTTACAACGGGTATGAGTTATGAATAGCTAAGTAAGAATGAAATAGCTAAAGTACAGAATAGCAAAAAGGTAAAGAAAAGCTAAGAGCTAAAGTAATAATTTGCATGTTGCATTTGTGAGGCATGTTTTTATGTTAGTTGCAAGTTATATACCTATATATGTTTTTGGGCTAACATATTTGCAGTGCCTCCTTGGACCTATTGGTCGAGCTGTTCTCTTGGGTGACCGTACCCACGAGAACTATGGACAATAGTTCTCACCCCCGTGTTGTGGTTTTGGGGGTACATGGTATACACGTGAGCGGCGCAGCAGCCAGCGCGAGGCTAGGCGTAGATCTCGTAGATAGCGCCCTACCAGAGACCAGAGAGGTAGCAAGACTCGAGGCCGTCTTAATAGCGGGGACTAGAGGGTAGTGAGCAAAAATGTAACTAACTTGTGAAATGATGTAATCATAAGTAGATTGTATTTGGAAGTCTAATGTAAATTAATCGGTGATGTAAAATGAATGTGGAATGAATGTAATAACATAGGATGTGTTTATGTTGTTTGATACCTAGCTTCCTTATGCAATCGTTGTATGTCGAATCCGTTCCTAGTTGGAACCTTCTTGTAATTGTATCGATTGCGACGCCTTGGACGTACAAGTGGAGACTCGTGGAGACTCGTCCGTTCATGTCGCTCACGGCCGCCGAATCCGACCGAATTCAAGTGGCTCGGGCGTGACAAAACCAACATTAGACTACTCCTTGCGCCCAAACAAGATAACTTTGGAAACAAGATTTTTCTCATCAATCGAATAAAGAGTAAAACCTAATTATTTTGTTCTATTATGCCCCGAGAGTGTAAATTTGCAACGTATCGATGCCAACGTTCATAAGAACCAAAACCGAACCAACATTAGACTACTCAGTTGCGCCCTAACTTCATAACTTTGAAACGAGTACTTTTTCTCATGCAACCGAACAACGAGTAAAACCTAATTATATTAATCTATTATGCCCCGAGGGTGAAAATTTGCAACGTATCGATGCCAACGTTCACAAGAACCAAAACAAAACCAACATTAGACTACTCAGTTGCGCCCAAACAGTATAACTTTGGAAACAATACTTTTCTCAATCAATCGAACAAAGAGTAAAACCTAATAATTTTGTTCTATTATGCCCCGAGAGTGTAAATTTGTAATGTATCGATGCCAACGTTCACAAGAACCAAAACCGGACCAACATTAGACTACTCAGTTGTGCCCAGAGAGTATAACTTTGTAAACAGTACTTTTTCTCCTTCAATCGAACAAAGTGTAAAACTTAATTATTTTGTTCTATTACGCTCCGAGAGTGTAAATTTGCAACGTATCGATGCCAACGTTCACAAGAACCAAAATCGGACCCACATTAGACTACTCAGTTGTGCCCTAACAGTATAACTTTGGAAACAGTACTTTTTCTCACTAAATCGAACAAAGAGTAAAACCCAATTATTTTGTTCTATTATGCCCCGATAGTGTAAATTTGCAACGAATCGATGCCAACGTTCACAAAAACCAAAACCGGACTAACATTAGACTACTCAGTTGCGCCCAAACAGTATAACTTTGGAAACAGTACTTTTTCTCATTCAATCGAACAAAGAGTAAAACCTAATTATTTCGTTCTATTATGCCCCGAAAGTGTAAATTTGCAACGTATCGATTCCAACGTTCACAAGAACCAAAACCAAACCAACATTAGACTACTCAGTTGCGCCCTAACAGTATAACTTTGGAAACACTACTTTTTCTCATTCAATCGAACAAAGAGTAAAACCTAATTATTTTGTTCTATTATGCCCCGAGAGTGTAAATTTGCAACGTATCGATGCCAACGTTCACAAGAACCAAAACCGGACCAACATTAGACTACTCAGTTGTGCCCAAACAGTATAACTTTGAAACGAGTATTTTTTCTCATGCAACCGAACAAAGAGTAAAACCTAATTATATTGATCTATTTTGCCCCGAGAGTGTAAATTTGCAACGTATCGATGCCAACGTTCACAAGAACCAAAACCGGACCAACATTAGACTACTCAGTTGTGCCCAAACAGTATAACTTTGAAACGAGTATTTTTTCTCATGAAACCGAACAAAGAGTAAAACCTAATTATATTGATCTATTATGCCCCGAGAGTGTAAATTTGCAACGCATCGATGCCAATGTTCACAAGAACCTAAACCGGACCAACATTAGACTACTCAGTTGTGCCCAGAGAGTATAACTTTGTAAACAGTACTTTTTCTCCTTCAATCGAACAAAGTGTAAAACTTAATTATTTTGTTCTATTACGCTCCGAGAGTGTAAATTTGCAACGTATCGATGCCAACGTTCACAAGAACCAAACCGACGCATATTAGACTACTCATTGTGCCCTAAAAGTATAACTTTGGAAATGATTTTTGTCATACAATCGAACAAAGAGTAAAACCTAATTATTTTGTTCTATTATGCCCCGATAGTGCAAATTTGCAACGTATCGATGCCAACGTTCACAAAAACCAAAACCGGGCCAACATTAGACTACGCAGTTGCGCCCAAACAGTATAACTTTGGTAACAGTACTTTTTCTCATTCAATCGAACAAAGAGTAAAACCTAATTATTTCGTTCTATTATGCCCCGAGAGTGTAAATTTGCAATGTATCGATGCCAACGTTCACAAGAACCAAAACCAGACCAACATTAGACTACTCAGTTGCGCCCTATCTTTATAACTTTGAAACGAGTATTTTTTCTCATGCAACCGAACAAAGAGTAAAACCTAATTATATTAATCTATTTTGCCCCGAGAGTGTAAATTTGCAACGTATCGATGCCAACGTTCACAAGAACCAAAACCGGACCAACATTAGACTACTCAGTTGTGCCCAAACAGTATAACTTTGAAACGAGTATTTTTTCTCATGAAACCGAACAAAGAGTAAAACCTAATTATATTGATCTATTATGCCCCGAGAGTGTAAATTTGCAACGCATCGATGCCAATGTTCACAAGAACCTAAACCGGACCAACATTAGACTACTCAGTTGTGCCCAGAGAGTATAACTTTGTAAACAGTACTTTTTCTGCTTCAATCGAACAAAGTGTAAAACTTAATTATTTTGTTCTATTATGCTCCGAGAGTGTAAATTTCCAACGTATCGATGCCAACGTTCACAAGAACCAAAACCGGACCCACATTAGACTACTCAGTTGTGCCCTAAAAGTATAACTTTGGAAACAGTACTTTTTCTCATACAATCGAACAAAGAGTAAAACCTAATTATTTTGTTCTATTATGCCCCGATAGTGCAAATTTGCAACGTATCGATGCCAACGTTCACAAAAACCAAAACCGGACCAACATTAGACTACGCAGCTTGCGCCCAAACAAGATAACTTTGGTAACTGATTTTTCTCATTCAATCGAACAAAGAGTAAAACCTAATTATTTCGTTCTATTATGCCCCGAGAGTGTAAATTTGCAACGTATCGATCCCAACGTTCACAAGAACCAAAACCAAACCAACATTAGACTACTCAGTTGCGCCCAAACAAAGATAACTTTGAAAACGATTTTTCTCATTCAATCGAACAAAGAGTAAAACCTAATTATTTTATTCTATTATGCCCCGAGAGTATAAATTTGCAACGTATCGATGCCAACGTTCATAAGAACCAAAACCGAACCAACATTAGACTACTCAGTGGCGCCCTAACTTTATAACTTTGAAACGAGTACTTTTTCTCATGCAACCGAACAACGAGTAAAACCTAATTATATTAATCTATTATGCCCCGAGAGTGAAAATTTGCAACGTATCGATGCCAGCGTTCACAAGAACCAAAACCAAACCAACATTAGACTACTCAGTTGCGCCCAAACAAAGATAACTTTGGAAACAAGATTTTTCTCATTCAATCGAACAAAGAGTAAAACCTAATAATTTTGTTCTATTATGCCCCGAGAGTGTAAATTTGTAATGTATCGATGCCAACGTTCACAAGAACCAAAACCGGACCAACATTAGACTACTCAGTTGCGCCCTATCTTTATAAGTTTGAAACGAGTAATTTTTCTCATGCAACCGAACAAAGAGTAAAACCTAATTATATTGATCTATTATGCCCCGAGAGTATAAATTTGCAACGTATCGATCCCAATGTTCACAAGAACCTAAACCGGACCAACATTAGACTACTCAGTTGTGCCCAGAGAGTATAACTTTGTAAACAGTACTTTTTCTGCTTCAATCGAACAAAGTGTAAAACTTAATTATTTTGTTCTATTATGCTCCGAGAGTGTAAATTTCCAACGTATCGATGCCAACGTTCACAAGAACCAAAACCGGACCAACATTAGACTACTCAGTTGTGCCCTAACAGTATAACTTTGGAAACAGTACTTTTTCTCATTCAATCGAACAAAGAGTAAAACCTAATTATTTTGTTCTATTATGCCCCGATAGTGCAAATTTGCAACGTATCGATGCCAACGTTCACAAAAACCAAAACCGGGCCAACATTAGACTACGCAGTTGCGCCCAAACAAAGATAACTTTGGTAACAGTACTTTTTCTCATTCAATCGAACAAAGAGTAAAACCTAATTATTTCGTTCTATTATGCCCCGAGAGTGTAAATTTGCAACGTATCGATGCCAACGTTCACAAGAACCAAAACCAAACCAACATTAGACTACTCAGTTGCGCCCAAACAGTATAACTTTGGAAACAGTACTTTTTCTCATTCAATCGAACAAGGAGTAAAACCTAATTATTTTATTCTATTATGCCCCGAGAGTATAAATTTGCAACGTATCGATGCCAACGTTCATAAGAACCAAAACCGAACCAACATTAGACTACTCTGTTGCGCCCTAACTTTATAACTTTGAAACGAGTACTTTTTCTCATGCAACCGAACAACGAGTAAAACCTAATTATATTAATCTATTATGCCCCGAGAGTGAAAATTTGCAACGTATCGATGCCAGCGTTCACAAGAACCAAAACCAAACCAACATTAGACTACTCGCTTGCGCAAACAATATAACTTTGCAAACAATACATTTTCTCATTCAATCGAACAAAGAGTAAAACCTAATAATTTTGTTCTATTATGCCCCGAGAGTGTAAATTTGTAATGTATCGATGCCAACGTTCACAAGAACCAAAACCGGACCAACATTAGACTACTCAGTTGCGCCCTATCTTTATAAGTTTGAAACGAGTAATTTTTCTCATGCAACCGAACAAAGAGTAAAACCTAATTATATTGATCTATTATGCCCCGAGAGTATAAATTTGCAACGTATCGATCCCAATGTTCACAAGAACCTAAACCGGACCAACATTTGACTGCTCAGTTGTGCCCAGAGAGTATAACTTTGTAAACGATTTTTCTACTTTCAATCGAACAAAGTGTAAAACTTAATTATTTTGTTCTATTATGCTCCGAGAGTGTAAATTTCCAACGTATCGATGCCAACGTTCACAAGAACCAAAACCGGACCCACATTAGACTACTCAGTTGTGCCCTAAAAGTATAACTTTGGAAAAGATTTTTCTCATTCAATCGAACAAAGAGTAAAACCTAATTATTTTGTTCTATTATGCCCCGATAGTGCAAATTTGCAACGTATCGATGCCAACGTTCACAAAAACCAAAACCGGGCCAACATTAGACTACGAGCTTGCGCCCAAACAAGATATAACTTTGGTAACGATTTTTCTCATTCAATCGAACAAAGAGTAAAACCTAATTATTTCGTTCTATTATGCCCCGAGAGTGTAAATTTGCAACGTATCGATGCCAACGTTCACAAGAACCAAAACCGGACCAACATTAGACTACTCAGTTGCGCCCTATCTTTATAACTTTGAAACGAGTATTTTTTCTCATGCAACCGAACAAAGAGTAAAACCTAATTATATTAATCTATTTTGCCCTGAGAGTGTAAATTTGCAACGTATCGATGCCAACGTTCACAAGAACCAAAACCGGACCAACATTAGACTACTCAGTTGTGCCCAAACAGTATAACTTTGAAACGAGTATTTTTTCTCATGAAACCGAACAAAGTGTAAAACCTAATTATATTGATCTATTATGCCCCGAGAGTGTAAATTTGCAACGCATCGATGCCAATGTTCACAAGAACCTAAACCGGACCAACATTAGACTACTCAGTTGTGCCCAGAGAGTATAACTTTGTAAACAGTACTTTTTCTGCTTCAATCGAACAAAGTGTAAAACTTAATTATTTTGTTCTATTATGCTCCGAGAGTGTAAATTTCCAACGTATCGATGCCAACGTTCACAAGAACCAAAACCGGACCCACATTAGACTACTCAGTTGTGCCCTAAAAGTATAACTTTGGAAAAGATTTTTCTCATACAATCGAACAAAGAGTAAAACCTAATTATTTTGTTCTATTATGCCCCGATAGTGCAAATTTGCAACGTATCGATGCCAACGTTCACAAAAACCAAAACCGGCCAACATTAGACTACGAGCTTGCGCCCAAACAAGATAACTTTGGTAACAAAGATTTTTCTCATGCAACCGAACAACGAGTAAAACCTAATTATATTAATCTATTATGCCCCGAGAGTGAAAATTTGCAACGTATCGATGCCAGCGTTCACAAGAACCAAAACCAAACCAACATTAGACTACTCAGTTGCGCCCAAACAGTATAACTTTGGAAACAGTACTTTTTCTCATTCAATCGAACAAGGAGTAAAACCTAATTATTTTATTCTATTATGCCCCGAGAGTATAAATTTGCAACGTATCGATGCCAACGTTCATAAGAACCAAAACCGAACCAACATTAGACTACTCAGTGGCGCCCTAACTTTATAACTTTGAAACGAGTACTTTTTCTCATGCAACCGAACAACGAGTAAAACCTAATTATATTAATCTATTATGCCCCGAGAGTGAAAATTTGCAACGTATCGATGCCAGCGTTCACAAGAACCAAAACCAAACCAACATTAGACTACTCAGTTGCGCCCAAACAGTATAACTTTGGAAACAGTATTTTTTCTCATTCAATCGAACAAAGAGTAAAACCTAATAATTTTGTTCTATTATGCCCCGAGAGTGTAAATTTGTAATGTATCGATGCCAACGTTCACAAGAACCAAAACCGGACCAACATTAGACTACTCAGTTGCGCCTATCTTTATAAGTTTGAAACGAGTAATTTTTCTCATGCAACCGAACAAAGAGTAAAACCTAATTATATTGATCTATTATGCCCCGAGAGTATAAATTTGCAACGTATCGATCCCAATGTTCACAAGAACCTAAACCGACCAACATTAGACTACTCGCTTGTGCCTGAGAGTATAACTTTGTAAAAAAGATTTTTCTGCTTCAATCGAACAAAGTGTAAAACTTAATTATTTTGTTCTATTATGCTCCGAGAGTGTAAATTTCCAACGTATCGATGCCAACGTTCACAAGAACCAAAACCGGACCCACATTAGACTACTCAGTTGTGCCCTAAAAGTATAACTTTGGAAACAGTACTTTTTCTCATACAATCGAACAAAGAGTAAAACCTAATTATTTTGTTCTATTATGCCCCGATAGTGCAAATTTGCAACGTATCGATGCCAACGTTCACAAAAACCAAAACCAAACCAACATTTGACTACTCAGTTGCGCCCAAACAGTATAACTTTGGAAACAGTACTTTTTCTCATTCAATCGAACAAAGAGTAAAACCTAATTATTTCGTTCTATTATGCCCCGAGAGTGTAAATTTGCAACGTATCGATGCCAACGTTCACAAGAACCAAAACCAAACCAACATTAGACTACTCAGTTGCGCCCAAACAGTATAACTTTGAAAACAGTACTTTTTCTCATTCAATCGAACAAAGAGTAAAACCTAATTATTTTATTCTATTATGCCCCGAGAGTATAAATTTGCAACGTATCGATGCCAACGTTCATAAGAACCAAAACCGAACCAACATTAGACTACTCAGTGGCGCCTAACTTTATAACTTTGAAACGAGTACTTTTTCTCATGCAATCGAACAACGAGTAAAACCTAATTATATTAATCTATTATGCCCCGAGAGTGAAAATTTGCAACGTATCGATGCCAACGTTCACAAGAACCAAAACCAAACCAACATTAGACTTACTCAAATGCGCCAAACAAGATAACTTTGGAAACAAAGATTTTTCTCATTCAATCGAACAAAGAGTAAAACCTAATAATTTTGTTCTATTATGCCCCGAGAGTGTAAATTTGTAATGTATCGATGCCAACGTTCACAAGAACCAAAACCGGACCAACATTAGACTACTCAGTTGCGCCCTATCTTTATAAGTTTGAAACGAGTAATTTTTCTCATGCAACCGAACAAAGAGTAAAACCTAATTATATTGATCTATTATGCCCCGAGAGTATAAATTTGCAACGTATCGATCCCAATGTTCACAAGAACCTAAACCGACCAACATTTGATCGCTCGGTTGTGCCAGAGAGTATAACTTTGTAAACAGTACTTTTTTTCCTTCAATCGAACAAAGTGTAAAACTTAATTATTTTGCTCTATTATGCCCCGAGAGTGTAAATTTGCAACGTATCGATGCCAACGTTCACAAGAACCAAAATCGGACCAACATTAGACTACTCAGTTGTGCCCAAACAGTATTACTTTGGAAACAGTACTTTTTCTCATTCAATCGAACAAAGAGTAAAACCTAATTATATTGTTCTATTACGCCCCGAGAGTGTAAATTTGCAACGTATCGATGCCAACGTTCACAAAAACCAAAACCGGCCAACATTAGACTACGCAGCTTGCGCCCAAACAAGATAACTTTGGTAATGATTTTTCTCATTCAATCGAACAAAGAGTAAAACCTAATTATTTCGTTCTATTATGCCCCGAGAGTGTAAATTTGCAATGTATCGATGCCAACGTTCACAAGAACCAAAACCAGACCAACATTAGACTACTCAGTTGCGCCCTATCTTTATAACTTTGAAACGAGTTATTTTTCTCATGCAACCGAACAAAGAGTAAAACCTAATTATATTAATCTATTATGCCCCGAGAGTGTAAATTTGCAACGTATCGATGCCAACGTTCACAAGAACCAAAACCGGACCAACATTGGACTACTCAGTTGTGCCCAAACATTATAACTTTGAAACGAGTATTTTTCCTCATGAAACCGAACAAAGTGTAAAACCTAATTATATTGATCTATTATGCCCCGAGAGTGTAAATTTGCAACGCATCGATGCCAACGTTCACAAGAACCAAAACCGGACCAACATTAGACTACTCAGTTGTGCCTGTGAGAGTATAACTTTGTAAACAGTACTTTTTCTGCTTCAATCGAACAAAGTGTAAAACTTAATTATTTTGTTCTATTATGCTCCGAGAGTGTAAATTTCCAACGTATCGATGCCAACGTTCACAAGAACCAAAACCGGACCCACATTAGACTACTCAGTTGTGCCCTAAAAGTATAACTTTGGAAATGATTTTTCTCATGCAATCGAACAAAGAGTAAAACCTAATTATTTTGTTCTATTATGCCCCGAGAGTGTAAATTTGCAATGTATCGATGCCAACGTTCACAAGAACCAAAACCGGACCAACATTAGACTACGCAGCTTGCGCCCAAACAAGATAACTTTGGTAAGATTTTGCTCATTCACTCGAACAAAGAGTAAAACCTAATTATTTCGTTCTATTATGCCCCGAGAGTGTAAATTTGCAACGTATCGATGCCAACGTTCACAAGAACCAAAACCAAACCAACATTAGACTACTCAGTTGCGCCCAAACAGTATAACTTTGAAAACAGTACTTTTTCTCATTCAATCGAACAAGGAGTAAAACCTAATTATTTTATTCTATTATGCCCCGAGAGTATAAATTTGCAACGTATCGATGCCAACGTTCATAAGAACCAAAACCGAACCAACATTAGACTACTCAGTGGCGCCCTAACTTTATAACTTTGAAACGAGTACTTTTTCTCATGCAACCGAACAACGAGTAAAACCTAATTATATTAATCTATTATGCCCCGAGAGTGAAAATTTGCAACGTATCGATGCCAGCGTTCACAAGAACCAAAACCAAACCAACATTAGACTACTCAGTTGCGCCCAAACAAGATAACTTTGGAAACAAGATTTTTTCTCATTCAATCGAACAAAGAGTAAAACCTAATAATTTTGTTCTATTATGCCCCGAGAGTGTAAATTTGTAATGTATCGATGCCAACGTTCACAAGAACCAAAACCGGACCAACATTAGACTACTCAGTTGCGCCTATCTTTATAAGTTTGAAACGAGTAATTTTTCTCATGCAACCGAACAAAGAGTAAAACCTAATTATATTGATCTATTATGCCCCGAGAGTATAAATTTGCAACGTATCGATCCCAATGTTCACAAGAACCTAAACCGGACCAACATTAGACTACTCAGTTGTGCCCAGAGAGTATAACTTTGTAAACAGTACTTTTTCTGCTTCAATCGAACAAAGTGTAAAACTTAATTATTTTGTTCTATTATGCCCCGAGAGTGTAAATTTGCAACGTATCGATGCCAACGTTCACAAGAACAAAAACCGACCCACATTAGACTACTCGCTTGTGCCCTAAAAGTATAACTTTGGAAACAAGATTTTTCTCATACAATCGAACAAAGAGTAAAACCTAATTATTTTGTTCTATTATGCCCCGATAGTGCAAATTTGCAACGTATCGATGCCAACGTTCACAAAAACCAAAACCGGGCCAACATTAGACTACGCAGTTGCGCCCAAACAGGATAACTTTGGAAACAGTACTTTTTCTCATTCAATCGAACAAAGAGTAAAACCTAATTATTTCGTTCTATTATGCCCCGAGAGTGTAAATTTGCAACGTATCGATGCCAACGTTCACAAGAACCAAAACCAAACCAACATTAGACTACTCAGTTGCGCCCAAACAGTATAACTTTGAAAACAGTACTTTTTCTCATTCAATCGAACAAGGAGTAAAACCTAATTATTTTATTCTATTATGCCCCGAGAGTATAAATTTGCAACGTATCGATGCCAACGTTCATAAGAACCAAAACCGAACCAACATTAGACTACTCAGTGGCGCCTAACTTTATAACTTTGAAACGAGTACTTTTTCTCATGCAAGCGAACAACGAGTAAAACCTAATTATATTAATCTATTATGCCCCGAGAGTGAAAATTTGCAACGTATCGATGCCAGCGTTCACAAGAACCAAAACCAAACCAACATTAGACTACTCAGTTGCGCCCAAACAGTATAACTCTGGAAACAAGATTTTTCTCATTCAATCGAACAAAGAGTAAAACCTAATAATTTTGTTCTATTATGCCCCGAGAGTGTAAATTTGTAATGTATCGATGCCAACGTTCACAAGAACCAAAACCGGACCAACATTAGACTACTCAGTTGCGCCCTATCTTTATAAGTTTGAAACGAGTAATTTTTCTCATGCAAACAAAGAGTAAAACCTAATTATATTGATCTATTATGCCCCGAGAGTATAAATTTGCAACGTATCGATCCCAATGTTCACAAGAACCTAAACCGACCAACATTAGACTACTGTGCCCAGAGAGTATAACTTTGTAAACAAGATTTTTCTCGCTTCAATCAAACAAAGAGTAAAACCTAATTATTTTGTTCTATTATGCTCCGAGAGTGTAAATTTGCAACGTATCGATGCCAACGTTCACAAGAACCACAACCGGACCCACATTAGACTACTCAGTTTTGCCCTAAAAGTATAACTTTGGAAACAGTACTTTTTCTCATTCAATCAAAAAAAGAGTAAAACCTAATTATTTTGTTCTATTATGCCCCGATAGTGCAAATTTGCAACGTATCGATGCCAACGTTCACAAAAACCAAAACCGGGCCAACATTAGACTACGCAGTTGCACCCAAACAGTATAACTTTGGTAACAGTACTTTTTCTCATTCAATCGAACAAAGAGTAAAACCTAATTATTTCGTTCTATTATGCCCCGAGAGTGTAAATTTGCAACGTATCGATGCCAACGTTCACAAGAACCAAAACCAAACCAACATTAGACTACTCAGTTGCGCCCAAACAGTATAACTTTGGAAACAAGATTTTTTTCTCATTCAATCGAACAAGGAGTAAAACCTAATTATTTTATTCTATAATGCCCCGAGAGTATAAATTTGCAACGTATCGATGCCAACGTTCATAAGAACCAAAACCGAACCAACATTAGACTACTCAGTGGCGCCTAACTTTATAACTTTGAAACGAGTACTTTTTCTCATGCAAGCGAACAACGAGTAAAACCTAATTATATTAATCTATTATGCCCCGAGGGTGAAAATTTGCAACGTATCGATGCCAACGTTCACAAGAACCAAAACAGGACCCACATTAGACTACTCAGTTGTGCCCAAACAGTATAACTTTGAAAACGTAACTTTTTCTCATTCAATCCAACAAAGAGTAAAACATAATTATTTTGTTCTATTATGCCCCGATAGTGCAAATTTGCAACGTATCGATGCCAACGTTCACAAGAACCAAAACCAAACCAACATTAGAATACTCAGTTGCGCCCAAACAGTATAACTTTGGAAACAGTACTTTTTCTGCTTCAATCGAACAAAGTGTAAAACTTAATTATTTTGTTCTATTATGCTCCGAGAGTGTAAATTTGCAACGTATCGATGCCAACGTTCACAAGAACCACAACCGACCCACATTAGACTACTCGCTTTGCCCTAAAAGTATAACTTTGGAAATGATTTTTCTCATTCAATCGAACAAAGAGTAAAACCTAATTATTTTGTTCTATTATGCCCCGATAGTGCAAATTTGCAACGTATCGATGCCAACGTTCACAAAAACCAAAACCGGGCCAACATTAGACTACTCAGTTGCGCCCAAACTGTATAACTTTGGTAACAGTACTTTTTCTCATTCAATCGAACAAAGAGTAAAACCTAATTATTTCGTTCTATTATGCCCCGAGAGTGTAAATTTGCAACGTATCGATGCCAACGTTCACAAGAACCAAAACCAAACCAACATTAGACTACTCAGTTGCGCCCAAACAGTATAACTTTGGAAACAGTACTTTTTCTCATTCAATCGAACAAGGAGTAAAACCTAATTATTTTATTCTATAATGCCCCGAGAGTATAAATTTGCAACGTATCGATGCCAACGTTCATAAGAACCAAAACCGAACCAACATTAGACTACTCAGTGGCGCCTAACTTTATAACTTTGAAACGAGTACTTTTTCTCATGCAAGCGAACAACGAGTAAAACCTAATTATATTAATCTATTATGCCCCGAGGGTGAAAATTTGCAACGTATCGATGCCAACGTTCACAAGAACCAAAACCGGACCCACATTAGACTACTCGCTTGTGCCCAAACAAGATAACTTTGAAAACAAGATTTTTCTCATTCAATCGAACAAAGAGTAAAACATAATTATTTTGTTCTATTATGCCCCGATAGTGCAAATTTGCAACGTATCGATGCCAACGTTCACAAGAACCAAAACCAAACCAACATTAGAATACTCAGTTGCGCCCAAACAGTATAACTTTGGAAACAGTACTTTTTCTGCTTCAATCGAACAAAGTGTAAAACTTAATTATTTTGTTCTATTATGCTCCGAGAGTGTAAATTTGCAACGTATCGATGCCAACGTTCACAAGAACCACAACCGGACCAACATTAGACTACTCAGTTTTGCCCTAAAAGTATAACTTTGGAAACAGTACTTTTTCTCATTCAATCGAACAAAGAGTAAACCTAATTATTTTGTTCTATTATGCCCCGAGAGTGTAAATTTGCAACGTATCGATGCCAACGTTCACAAAAACCAAAACCGGACCCATATTAGACTACTCACAGCCCAGAGTATAACTTTGTAAACAAGATTTTTCTCCTTCAATCGAACAAAGTGTAAAACTTAATTATTTTGTTCTATTACGCTCCGAGAGTATAAATTTGCAACGTATCGATGCCAACGTTCATAAGAACCAAAACCGAACCAACATTAGACTACTCAGTGTCGCCCTAACTTTATAACTTTGAAACGAGTACTTTTTCTCATGCAACCGAACAACGAGTAAAACCTAATTATATTAATCTATTATGCCCCGAGGGTGAAAATTTGCAACGTATCGATGCCAACGTTCACAAGAACCAAAACCAAACCAACATTAGACTACTCAGTTGCGCCCAAACAGTATAACTTTGGAAACAGTACTTTTTCTCATTCAATCGAACAAAGAGTAAAACCTAATAATTTTTTTCTATTATGCCCCGAGAGTGTAAATTTGTAATGTATCGATGCCAACGTTCACAAGAACCAAAACCGGACCAACATTAGACTACTCAGTTGTGCCCAGAGAGTATAACTTTGTAAACAGTACTTTTTTCTCCTTCAATCGAACAAAGTGTAAAACTTAATTATTTTGTTCTATTACGCTCCGAGAGTGTAAATTTGCAACGTATCGATGCCAACGTTCACAAGAACCAAAACCGGACCCACATTAGACTACTCAGTTGTGCCCTAAAAGTATAACTTTGGAAACAAGATTTTTCTCATTCAATCGAACAAAGAGTAAAACCTAATTATTTTGTTCTATTATGCCCCGATAGTGTAAATTTGCAACGTATCGATGCCAACGTTCACAAGAACCAAAACCGGACCAACATTAGACTACTCAGTTGTGCCCAAACAGTATAACTTTGGAAACAGTACTTTTTCTCATTCAATTGAACAAAGAGTAAAACCTAATTATTTTGTTCTATTATGGCCCGAGAGTATAAATTTGCAACGTATCGATGCCAATGGTCATAAGAACCAAAACCGAACCAACATTAGACTACTCAGTTGCGCCCTAACTTTATAACTTTGAAACGAGTACTTTTTCTCATGCAACCGAACAACGACTAAAACCTAATTATATAAATCTATTATGCCCCGAGAGTGTAAATTTGCAACGAATCGATGCCAACGTTCATAAGAACCATAACCGGACCCACATTAGACTACTCAGTTGTGCCCTAAAAGTATAACTTTGGAAACAGTACTTTTTCTCATTCAATCGAACAAAGAGTAAAACCTTATTATTTTGTTCTATTATGCCCCGATAGTGTAAATTTGCAACGTATCGATGCCAACTTTCACAAAAACCAAAACCGGGCCAACATTAGACTACTCAGTTGCGCCCAAACAGTATAACTTTGGAAACAGTACTTTTTCTCATTCAATCGAACAAAGAGTAAAACCTAATTATTTCGTTCTATTATGCCCCGAGAGTGTAAATTTGCAACGTATCGATCCCAACGTTGACAAGAACCAAAACCAAACCAACATTGCACTACCCATTGCTACCAAACAAACGATAACTTTGGAAACAACATTTTTCTCGATCAATCGAACAAAGAGTAAAACCTAATTATTTTGTTCTATTATGCCCCGAGAGTATAAATTTGCAACGTATCGATGCCAACGTTCATAAGAACCAAAACCGAACCAACATTAGAATACTCAGTGGCGCCCTAACTTTATAACTTTGAAACGAGTACTTTTTCTCACGCAACCGAACAACGAGTAAAACCTAATTATATTAATCTATTATGCCCCGAGGGTGAAAATTTGCAACGTATCGATGCCAACGTTCACAAGAACCAAAACAAAACCAACATTAGACTACTCAGTTGCGCCCAAACAGTATAACTTTGGAAACAGTACTTTTTCTCAATCAATCGAACAAAGAGTAAAACCTAATAATTTTGTTCTATTATACCCCGAGAGTGTAAATTTGTAATGTATCGATGCCAACGTTCACAAGAACCAAAACCGGACCAACATTAGACTACTCAGTTGTGCCCAGAGAGTATAACTTTGTAAACAGTACTTTTTCTCCTTCAATCGAACAAAGTGTAAAACTTAATTATTTTGTTCTATTACGCTCCGAGAGTGTAAATTTGCAACGTATCGATGCCAACGTTCACAAGAACCAAAATCGGACCCACATTAGACTACTCAGTTGTGCCCTAAAAGTATAACTTTGGAAACAGTACTTTTTCTCACTAAATCGAACAAAGAGTAAAACCCAATTATTTTGTTCTATTATGCCCCGATAGTGTAAATTTGCAACGAATCGATGCCAACGTTCACAAAAACCAAAACCGGACTAACATTAGACTACTCAGTTGCGCCCAAACAGTATAACTTTGGAAACAGTACTTTTTCTCATTCAATCGAACAAAGAGTAAAACCTAATTATTTCGTTCTATTATGCCCCGAAAGTGTAAATTTGCAACGTATCGATTCCAACGTTCACAAGAACCAAAACCAAACCAACATTAGACTACTCAGTTGCGCCCTAACAGTATAACTTTGGAAACAGTACTTTTTCTCATTCAATCGAACAAAGAGTAAAACCTAATTATTTTGTTCTATTATGCCCCGAGAGTGTAAATTTGCAATGTATCGATGCCAACGTTCACAAGAACCAAAACCAGACCAACATTAGACTACTCAGTTGCGCCCTATCTTTATAACTTTGAAACGAGTATTTTTTCTCATGCAACCGAACAAAGAGTAAAACCTAATTATATTAATCTATTTTGCCCCGAGAGTGTAAATTTGCAACGTATCGATGCCAACGTTCACAAGAACCAAAACCAGACCAACATTAGACTACTCAGTTGTGCCCAAACAGTATAACTTTGAAACGAGTATTTTTTCTCATGAAACCGAACAAAGAGTAAAACCTAATTATATTGATCTATTATGCCCCGAGAGTGTAAATTTGCAACGCATCGATGCCAATGTTCACAAGAACCTAAACCGGACCAACATTAGACTACTCAGTTGTGCCCAGAGAGTATAACTTTGTAAACAAGATTTTTCTCGCTTCAATCGAACAAAGTGTAAAACTTAATTATTTTGTTCTATTATGCTCCGAGAGTGTAAATTTCCAACGTATCGATGCCAACGTTCACAAGAACCAAAACCGGACGCATATTAGACTACTCAGTTGTGCCCTAAAAGTATAACTTTGGAAACAGTACTTTTTCTCATACAATCGAACAAAGAGTAAAACCTAATTATTTTGTTCTATTATGCCCCGATAGTGCAAATTTGCAACGTATCGATGCCAACGTTCACAAAAACCAAAACCGGGCCAACATTAGACTACGCAGTTGCGCCCAAACAGTATAACTTTGGTAACAGTACTTTTTCTCATTCAATCGAACAAAGAGTAAAACCTAATAATTTTGTTCTATTATGCCCCGAGAGTGTAAATTTGTAATGTATCGATGCCAACGTTCACAAGAACCAAAACCGGACCAACATTAGACTACTCAGTTGCGCCCTATCTTTATAAGTTTGAAACGAGTAATTTTTCTCATGCAACCGAACAAAGAGTAAAACCTAATTATATTGATCTATTATGCCCCGAGAGTATAAATTTGCAACGTATCGATCCCAATGTTCACAAGAACCTAAACCGGACCAACATTAGACTACTCAGTTGTGCCCAGAGAGTATATCTTTGTAAACTTTACTTTTTCTCCTTCATTCGAACAAAGTGTAAAACTTAATTATTTTGTTCTATTACGCTCCGAGAGTGTAAATTTGCAACGTATCGATGCCAACGTTCACAAGAACGAAAATCGGACCCACATTAGACTACTCAGTTTTGCCCTAAAAGTATAACTTTGGAAACAGTACTTTTTCTCATTCAATCGAAAAAAGAGTAAAACCTAATTATTTTGTTCTATTATGCCCCGATAGTGCAAATTTGCAACGTATCGATGCCAACGTTCACAAAAACCAAAACCGGGCCAACATTAGACTACTCAGTTGCGCCCAAACAGTATAACTTTGGTAACAGTACTTTTTCTCATTCAATCGAACAAAGAGTAAAACCTAATTATTTCGTTCTATTATGCCCCGAGAGTGTAAATTTGCAACGTATCGATGCCAACGTTCACAAGAACCAAAACCAAACCAACATTAGACTACTCAGTTGCGCCCAAACAGTATAACTTTGGAAACAGTACTTTTTCTCATTCAATCGAACAAAGAGTAAAACCTAATTATTTCGTTCTATTATGCCCCGAGAGTGTAAATTTGCAACGTATCGATGCCAACGTTCACAAGAACCAAAACCAAACCAACATTAGACTACTCAGTTGCGCCCAAACAGTATAACTTTGGAAACAGTACTTTTTCTCATTCAATCGAACAAGGAGTAAAACCTAATTATTTTATTCTATAATGCCCCGAGAGTATAAATTTGCAACGTATCGATGCCAACGTTCATAAGAACCAAAACCGAACCAACATTAGACTACTCAGTTGCGCCCTAACTTTATAACTTTGAAACGAGTACTTTTTCTCATGCAACCGAACAACGAGTAAAACCTAATTATATTAATCTATTATGCCCCGAGGGTGAAAATTTGCAACGTATCGATGCCAACGTTCACAAGAACCAAAACCGGACCAACATTAGACTACTCAGTTGCGCCCAAACAGTATAACTTTGGAAACAGTACTTTTTCTCATTCAATCGAACAAAGAGTAAAACCTAATTATTTTGTTCTATTATGCCCCGATAGTGCAAATTTGCAACGTATCGATGCCAACGGTCACAAGAACCAAAACCAAACCAACATTAGACTACTCAGTTGCGCCCAAACAGTATAACTTTGGAAACAGTACTTTTTCTCATTCAATCGAACAAAGTGTAAAACTTAATTATTTTGTTCTATTATGCTCCGAGAGTGTAAATTTGCAACGTATCGATGCCAACGTTCACAAGAACCACAACCGGACCCACATTAGACTACTCAGTTTTGCCCTAAAAGTATAACTTTGGAAACAGTACTTTTTCTCATTCAATCGAACAAAGAGTAAAACCTAATTATTTTGTTCTATTATGCCCCGATAGTGCAAATTTGCAACGTATCGATGCCAACGTTCACAAAAACCAAAACCGGACCCACATTAGACTACTCTGTTGTGCCCAGAGAGTATAACTTTGTAAACAGTACTTTTTCTCCTTCAATCGAACAAAGTGTAAAACTTAATTATTTTGTTCTATTACGCTCCGAGAGTATAAATTTGCAACGTATCGATGCCAACGTTCATAAGAACCAAAACCGAACCAACATTAGACTACTCAGTGTCGCCCTAACTTTATAACTTTGAAACGAGTACTTTTTCTCATGCAACCGAACAACGAGTAAAACCTAATTATATTAATCTATTATGCCCCGAGGGTGAAAATTTGCAACGTATCGATGCCAACGTTCACAAGAACCAAAACCAAACCAACATTAGACTACTCAGTTGCGCCCAAACAGTATAACTTTGGAAACAGTACTTTTTCTCATTCAATCGAACAAAGAGTAAAACCTAATAATTTTGTTCTATTATGCCCCGAGAGTGTAAATTTGTAATGTATCGATGCCAACGTTCACAAGAACCAAAACCGGACCAACATTAGACTACTCAGTTGCGCCCAAACAGTATAACTTTGGAAACAGTACTTTTTCTCATTCAATCGAACAAAGAGTAAAACCTAATTATTTCGTTCTATTATGCCCCGAGAGTGTAAATTTGCAACGTATCGATGCCAACGTTCACAAGAACCAAAACCAAACCAACATTAGACTACTCAGTTGCGCCCTAACAGTATAACTTTGGAAACACTACTTTTTCTCATTCAATCGAACAAAGAGTAAAACCTAATTATTTTGTTCTATTATGCCCCGAGAGTGTAAATTTGCAATGTATCGATGCCAACGTTCACAAGAACCAAAACCAGACCAACATTAGACTACTCAGTTGCGCCCTCTCTTTATAACTTTGAAACGAGTATTTTTTCTCATGCAACCGAACAAAGAGTAAAACCTAATTATATTAATCTATTTTGCCCCGAGAGTGTAAATTTGCAACGTATCGATGCCAACGTTCACAAGAACCAAAACCGGACCAACATTAGACTACTCAGTTGTGCCCAAACAGTATAACTTTGAAACGAGTATTTTTTCTTATGAAACCGAACAAAGAGTAAAACCTAATTATATTGATCTATTATGCCCCGAGAGTGTAAATTTGCAACGCATCGATGCCAATGTTCACAAGAACCTAAACCGGACCAACATTAGACTACTCTTGTGCTCAGAGAGTATAACTTTGTAAATGATTTTTCTGCTTCAATCGAACAAAGTGTAAAACTTAATTATTTTGTTCTATTATGCTCCGAGAGTGTAAATTTCCAACGTATCGATGCCAACGTTCACAAGAACCAAAACCGGACCCACATTAGACTACTCAGTTGTGCCCTAAAAGTATAACTTTGGAAACAGTACTTTTTCTCATACAATCGAACAAAGAGTAAAACCTAATTATTTTGTTCTATTATGCCCCGATAGTGCAAATTTGCAACGTATCGATGCCAACGTTCACAAAACCAAAACCGGGCCAACATTAGACTACGCAGCTTGCGCCCAAACAAGATAACTTTGGTACGATTTCTTTTCTCATTCAATCGAACAAAGAGTAAAACCTAATTATTTTGTTCTATTATGCCCCGAGAGTGTAAATTTGCAATGTATCGATGCCAACGTTCACAAGAACCAAAACCAGACCAACATTAGACTACTCAGTTGCGCCCTATCTTTATAACTTTGAAACGAGTATTTTTTCTCATGCAACCGAACAAAGAGTAAAACCTAATTATATTAATCTATTTTGCCCCGAGAGTGTAAATTTGCAACGTATCGATGCCAACGTTCACAAGAACCAAAACCGGACCAACATTAGTGTCACGCCCCGAGACCGCTACCACCCGGTTCGGGACGCGATCGTGCGCCGAACGGACAGCACCTCCCCTGTCCGCCCAAGGCTCAACAACAAGTCATGTACAAAGAATCACCCAGGAGATTTAATTCTATATCATACATGACAAGAAGATGCACCTAAAGGTGCGAACGACAACAAGAGCAAGGTACAAGTATTTTATACAAGTAATATAAAGAGAGAAGAATCTATCTATTACAATCATTCAACATTTGTTTACATCTCTTTACATTCTTTCACCAAAATGAATATACATGTTCTTTTCCCCAAAACACATAAGTCATTACATATCCAAAATATACATTCTTTTCTTGTTCATAAGACTATACCAAAATGATATCGGGAAGGTACTAATGCAAATGGCGGCCTCTATCAACTAGGGCGCGATGCCCTTACCGCGATCCTCACCAGCCGCCCGCGAACTTGCACCTGTAATAGAGTGGGGTGAGAACTAACTTCCTTAGTTCCCAGTGGGCTCGGCCACCGACCCCACCGATCTCCCCACTAGGTCTAAGCGGGCAATAGCGTATAAATATTTATCTTAAAGTCAGAATACGGTAAGTAAAGCATAATAGAAGAAATGCAATAACTACTTTGTAACAATAAGGTAAGAGTAATGCTCTAGCCATGTAACCACCAACATGCTAATAGAACTCTATCAAGTAAATTGCAATTCTATCATGCTCAATATGTACTTTTGTACCCAATCTCATAACTCTTTGGAGTTTGTTACCCAATCCATGGCTAGCCCGTAGGCACGCCCACGACTCAACACATTCAACCTCATGGGTTGTCTGCGGGACCCCACATAGGCTATCCCTCGGGACCCCACATAGGCTATCCCTATCGAATCACGTGCCAAGACCTCCGGAGACTCGCACTACTCGTGTGGAGCGACCAACCACGAGCGCTGAGCAGACTGTGTGAGTATGATCATCTCCTCCACTTTGGAGGGCATCCATACAAGGGCATCCAACACAGGGGAATCATGCATAAGTGTTCTATACACTATGTTTCCATGTCAATGTCGTCAAGTTGTTTACTTGGTTCATGTCACTAGTGTCGCTACACTATGTCATATGTCATTGTCATTCATCAAGTTCTATGCTTGGTTCATATAGCTCTAGTGTTCTTTACACTAAGTTATTGCACAATATCATAAAGTCATGTTGTCATTGTCATTCATCAAGTTCTATACTTGATTCATATATCTCTAGGTGGCAATCATGCATAACTAAATCATAGTTCTTGTCCCTAGGGTTCGATGTCATTATACTCATTCCTTTGCTTCCTATGTCCAAATGCAAGCCTATGGTGCCGCACGATAAGGAAGGTATGCAAGCATACTCCTATGTCCTAATGCAACACCATAGTCACGCACGATAAGGAGGCACACTAGAATAGTCATTTAATCATACCAACCCTATCATGCATGAAAACTATATACATATGTACATATATGTGCAATATGACCAATATTTACTTAGACATAAAAGGGAGCCCAACGGCTTCGGTAAAGCACCCCCCACCTTTTGGGATGTTCCACGAGGTTAGAATGCCGCTCTCGACGCTTCTAACCACTACTTTGACTCCCCGGCCCAATATCGAAGCTGAAAGCCTTCGTTTGGCTCGGATCGCTTAAACCGTTCGCCGAATCGACGAACCGTCGCTCGCACGCGTTCGTGGACCTAACAATATGTTAGAAATGAGGTTAAAAGAGATCAAAACCTCATATTTAGAAAAACCCCAATTTGAGCCCTAGAAATTGCCCCGAGCAAAATCTTGCGCTAGAGCTCAAATCGACCGTGTAGATCACTTCTTAGAGAAGCTAGGGTTCCAAGAAAATTATTTCTAAGAGGTACAAAACACTCTAGAAGAAGCTACCATGAAAGCTCTCTAGGGCTTACCTCTATGGTGAGCTCCAATGGTGGAGAGGAAGAAGAAGACTCCAAGGATCTTCCTCTAAGTATGCTTCTCCACCAAAATCTCAACCTTTTTCTCCTTCTCTTTCTTCTATCCTCTTCTCCTTCTTCTTGCTGCTAGAGAGAGAGAGAGGAGAGTGATCGGGTGAGGGAGGTGAGGAAATAACAGGGAGAGAGAGAGTGGTACCCTCTATAAGCTCTATTGTAACAAGATGCTAAAAGGACCCTCAACTATGCAAACTGCACCAACTGGGCATTTTTCGGGCTCAGGGACCGGTCTCCCTAACCCAGACCGGGTCCCAGAGCCTTGCTCCACTCGCACTGGGACCGGTCTCCCCTTACGAGACCGGTCCCGTAGAGCTCGCTCTCGCGGGACAGCCTTTCCGAGACCGGTCTCCTTTTCGTAGACCGGTCCCCCCGAGACCATCGGCCCACTCCAAGGACTTAGCCAAATTTTCACTTTTCGTCGTTTATTCTCCGTTTCGCTCGCTTGGCATCCGATTCTTTTCAAATCCAACCGAGACTTTGCAAACATGTTTTCGAACACGTTTTCATCATCTTTTCATCCACGCTAATGCCGGATTTAGCTCACGACCCAACATAGCTTTTCGGGTTCCGTTTCCGCCTACGCGCACAAAACGCCCGAAAGCTTCCGAACTTCACCGGAGCAACTCCGATGCACTTTTTGCCTTCGGATCAACTTCGAACTTTCTGAAGTCCATCCATTCGACAATCAGTCGATTCTAAACGTGGTGCAACTCTCGGATTTCGAGAATTCACATCCTTACATCCTCCCCGCCTTAAAAAGAGTTTCGTCCTCGAAACGAACCCTTAAATCAAACTTAAACTTAAACTTAAACTTAAATCCATACCTCACTCCTCGAATAAATGAGGATGATGCATCTTCATCTCGCTCTCGAGCTCCCAAGTGGCTTCACGATCGTCGTGATTGCTCCACCGAACTCGAACATAAGGAATTTCGCGATTCCGTAACTTGCGCACCTCCCGAGCAATAATTGCCACCGGAAACTCTTCATAGCTCAAGTCCTCTTGAAGTTCCGGCGGTTCAAACATCATGGCATGTTCGGGATTGTGAACATATTTCCGAAGGTTGGAAATGTGAAACACGTTGTGAACGTCCGCTAGGTGCGGCGGCAATGCAATCCGATATGCTACCGCTCCAATACGTTCCAACACTTCAAACGGCCCAATATATCGAGGACTCAACTTTCCTCGAACTCCAAACCGCCTCACGCCTCTCATAGGCGAAACCTTCAAGAACACGCGATCTCCTACCGCGAATTCCAAGTCTCTTCGACGCTTATTCGCATAACTTCGCTGTCTCGATTGCGCCGTAAGCATCCGTTGGCGAGCGAGGCGAACTTTTGCTTCCGCCTCCCGCAACACTTCGGGACCAACCATGGCCCGCTCACCTACATCACCCCAATGTACAGGAGATCGGCATTTCCGCCCGTAAAGGACTTCAAACGGTGCCATCTCCACACTAGCTTGGTAACTATTATTGTAGGCGAACTCGGCCATTGGCAAATATTTGGCCCAACTTCCTTTATAGTCAATGACACACGCCCGCAACATATCCTCCAGAATCTGAATAGTCCTCTCTGACTGTCCATCTGTCTGAGGGTGAAACGCGGTACTGAACTCGAGTCGTGTGCCAAGTGCTTCCTGTAGGCTCTTGCAGAAATGTGAGGTGGATCGGGGATCACGATGTGACACAATCGACTTCGGCACCCCATGCAATCTGCCCACCTCATCAAGATATACCTGCGCCAGTTTCTCACCTGACCATGTCGTGTGGATCGGTAAAAAGTGCGCCGACTTTGACATACGGTCCACAATCACCCAAATCGCGTCGTGGCCGCCCGTCGAACGAGGCAATCCGACCACGAAATCCATCGCGATATCTTCCCATTTCCAAACTGGGATAGGTAGGCTCTGAAGCTTCCCGTGGGTATTGGCGCTCCGCTTTCACTTGCCGACATACTAAACATTGCGCCACATAGCGTCCAATGTCGGCCTTCATCCCCGGCCACCGCATCGCATCTTTAGGTCTCTGGACATTTTGGTGTCGCCCGGGTGAATACTATAAGGAGCCCGATGAGCTTCCTCCAAAATCAGCTTTCGGACCTCTTCATTCTCGGGTACACACCACCGGTTACGGAATCGGAGTGCACCCACGGCATCTATGGTGAAGTCGCCACCGTGTCCGCTCTCAATGTCGCGCCGCACCTTTTGGAGATTAGGGTCCACGGATTGAAGACTCTTGATCCGCTCCAACAAGGTCGGTGTAACAATAAGAGCCGCTAAAATAGCCGGTACTTCTGGAGCTACTACCTCAAGATCTAGCCGTCTCATCTCCCGGCATAGAGGATCTTGAGCCGTAACCTTCAATGCAAGGTTCTCTACCGATTTTCTGCTGAGAGCATCGGCGACTACATTCGCTTTCCCGGGGTGGTAAAGGATCGAGACATCATAATCCTTTAATAACTCCAACCACCGCCGTTGGCGCATATTCAGCGCTTTCTGCGTAAACAAATACTTCAGACTTTTGTGGTCCGTGTATATTTCGCAACGCGCGCCATACAAGTAGTGCCTCCACAACTTAAGAGCAAATACCACAGCGGCTAGCTCTAAGTCATGGATAGGGTAGTTCTTCTCGTAGGTCTTCAATTGACGGGACGCATATGCGATTACCTTCCCGCCCTGCATCAGAACACACCCCAAGCCTGAATAAGACGCGTCGCTATAAACCACGAAGTCTTCGCTTTGCACCGGCAACGCGAGCACCGGAGTCGAAGTCAATCTATCCTTCAACTCTTGGAAACTCCGGTCGCACTCGTCGCTCCAAACGAACTTGGTGCCTTTCTTCGTTAGACGGGTAAGTGGAATTACAATTTTCGAGAAACCTTCCACGAACCGCCTATAATAGCCCGCTAAGCCCACAAAGCTTCGGACTTCCGTGACATTCGTAGGGCGCGGCCAATCCTTGATTGCCTCTATTTTCCTCGGGTCAACAGAAATTCCGCCCTCGGAAATAACATGCCCCGTAAATGCAACTTCCCTCGGCCAAAAGTCGCACTTCTTCGCTTGGCATATAACTTCTCCTCCCGAAGGATTTGAAGTACTAAGCGTAAATGCTCCGCATGTTCCTCGTCACTGCGGGAATAGACCAGTATGTCATCTATGAAGACTACCACAACCGATCTAAATACTTTCGAAGACACGGTTCATTAAGTCCATGAACGGCGGGCATTCGTGAGCCCAAACGGCATCACCGTGAATTCATAGTGTCCATACCGCGTGCGGAATGCGGTTTTCTGAACATCCTCCGGCTTAATCCTCAACTGATGATAGCCCGATTGGAGGTCAATCTTGGAATAGACACTCGACCCCTGCAATTGATCAAACAAGTCATCGATTCGAGGCAGCGGATACTTGTTCTTGATCGTGACCTTGTTCAATTCGCGATAGTCCACGCAGAGTCGGAATGTCCCATCCTTCTTTCGCACAAACAACACGGGGGCTCCCCACGGCGATACACTCGGCCGGCTAAATTCCTTATCAAGGAGATCCAACAATTGAGCCCTCAACTCTTTTAATTCCGCCGGCGCCATCCGATATGGAGCCTTCGAAATCGGCGCGGTTCCGGGAACCAAGTCGATTACAAACTCGATCTCCCGTTCTGGCGGTATTCCCGGTAATTCGGCCGGAAATACGTCGGGGAACTCTCGAACTACTGATAGTTCCTCGAGTGTCGGGGTCACTCGCTCAACTTCTACAACGGTCGCCATATAGGCGGCGCAACCGCTACTAACAAGCTTCCTCGCTCTCGTCGCCGACACTGTCGCGGCGAAGCCAGAACTCTTACACGCCTTGTAAACAAGTTCCTCTTGTCCCGCTCACGAAACGTTATCACTTTCTCTTTACGGTCAATCGACGCATAGTATTTCGAAAGCCACCCATGCCCAATATCACGTCAAAATCCTTCAACCCTTTTAGCACTAAGGTTCGGATTGGCATTATCCGATCACCTATCTCGCACCGGACATGCAGGCATTCTTTATAAATATGAATTACCCGACCGGGCTATCCATTCGCCACACCTTTTCACAAGCCTTTATATCTATATCATGAGCTCGTGCAAATGATTTACTTATGATTGAATTAGTGGCACCCGTGTCAAACAAAGCTCTGGAGCGTACTCCATTAACTAAAACCATACCTGCCACAACTTCACGATGTTCGGCTTCAGCAGGTTCCTCCACTTGGGCCAGAGCGGCGAATACCCGTCCGCTCGGCGCTGACCGTGTTGTCTCGGGCTGACGCGGAGCCATCACGCGCCCAGCCGACATGGCAGCAGGTGGAGCTCCTCCATAATACACCGGTGTCGATGGAGTCGATGCGGCCCGACGGGGGCGAGACGGGGCCTTTCGACGATGTGCCCTTCTTGCCCACAATTGTATCACTTGCCCAGCCGTTGCCGGCACTGATGTGCCCGATGATTCCCGCCGCCACATATAGTACACCGTGCGGTCCACGACTCCACGATGCGTTCGTGGGTTCTTCGAGGGCTTCTTGAAATTTGACCGACCCCCGAAGGACCGCCGATCGCTTCTTTCCTTTATCTTTGGACGCTGCCATAAGCTCACGTTCCTCGCGCACATGAGCGTCGCCGTGCTCCGCCCATAATGCACGATCAAATACCTCCGCATACGTAGTGAGCTTAAGAATCTGCACCGCCCGATATATGCTCGGTCTGAGTCCTCGCAAGAACCAGTCCGCCCTGTCCCGGTCGTCTCGAACCACTTCCGGAACACAGTCTATAATATGGGAGAATTCCTGCTCGAACTCCGCTACAGAGCGGTCTCCCTGCCTCAAGGTTCTGAACTTCTCCTGCAACTTTCGCTTCACTGTGTCCGGGAAGTAATTTGCATACATCTCCCTCTTGAACTCCTCCCAGGTGATAGGTGGGAGATCAGAAGGTCGATCTCGCTTCAATCGCTTCCACCACACCTTCGCCGTCTTCTCAAGACAATGCGTGGCGAAGTAGACCTTGTTTTGCTCCGAGGTGTTAAAGTCCTCGAACATCATTTCCATTGAGTCAATCCATGACTCCACTATCTCCGCTCCACTTGTCCGCCCTCAAAGATTGGTGGGTGGAACTTCATGAATCGAATAAGGGCCGTCAACGTCGCCCTTGTTCCGTCTCCTCGCCGAAGCATCGGTGGTTGCCGAACCCGACGCCGCCGGAAGTGCACTTGCCGGCGGAGGACACGCCGCCACCGGAACTGCTGCCACACCCTCGCCTTCAGCCGCCTCAGGTACGTGTACTGAGGGCGCGGGTGGAGTCCGATTCTCGCCGCCGCCGCAGCCGGCGCCGCTATCTGTTGCCCCATTAGCCCCTGGAGCCGATCAAAACGACCCGTCAACGCAGTCATCTGCGTCCGTAACTCCTGCACCTCGCTAGGGCCCGTCGACTCTGGCGCCAAAGGAGGTCCAGGTAGATCCGGGTCTCCCGACGACGATGCCGGACCCGACCTACGCGTGTAGCGTCTCGGAGGCATTAGTTCCTGAAACGCAATAACCGGGTTAGTTATCTTAACCCATCGACTTACTCGTAATTAACAATCTACGAGACTCAACATTTAAAAATTAGGCGGAAGCACACAAGTGTACTCATTCTAGACTCTCGGTGTCATGTTGTCGGCCGCCCAACACAAGCACTTTAAGCCAAGAACTAATACCCTTGAATCCATCTCTATTCACAACTAGAGATATCTCAACCATTACTTCGACCCAATCGTATTAACTTCCGCCACATGGCATAGGTCCACGTTCCGCTCACGTACCTATAGCCTTAGGGTTTACCGTCCTAGGGTTTCCTAGGTCCATCCTAGACTCTCTCTTTACTTGCTCTTAGTTGCTCTGATACCAAAAGAATACATCACGCCCGAGACCGCTACCAATTTGGTTCGGTTCGGGGACGCCGATCAGGCGTCGAACGGACAGCACCTCCCCTGTCCGCCCAAGGCTCAACAACAAGTCATGTACAAAGAATCACCCAGAGATTTAATTCTATATCATACATGACAAGAAGATGCACCTAAAGGTGCGAACGACAACAAGAGCAAGGTACAAGTATTTTATACAAGTAATATAAAGAGAGAAGAATCTATCTATTACAATCATTCAACATTTGTTTACATCTCTTTACATTCTTTCACCAAAATGAATATACATGTTCTTTTCCCCAAAACACATAAGTCATTACATATCCAAAATATACATTCTTTTCTTGTTCATAAGACTATACCAAAATGATATCGGGAAGGTACTAATGCAAATGGCGGCCTCTATCAACTAGGGCGCGATGCCCTTACCGCGATCCTCACCAGCCGCCCGCGAACTTGCACCTGTAATAGAGTGGGGTGAGAACTAACTTCCTTAGTTCCCAGTGGGCTCGGCCACCGACCCCACCGATCTCCCCACTAGGTCTAAGCAGGCAATAGCAGATAGATATTTATCTTAAAGCTGTAAATACGGTAAGTAAAGCATAATAGAAGAAATGCAATAACTACTTTGCCTGTAACAATAAGGTAAGAGTAATGCTCTAGCCATGTAACCACCAACATGCTAATAGAACTCTATCAAGTAAATTGCAATTCTATCATGCTCAATATGTACTTTTGTACCCAATCGCATAACTCTTTGGAGTTTGTTACCCAATCCATGGCTAGCCCGTAGGCACGCCCACGACTCAACACATTCAACCTCATGGGTTGTCTGCGGGACCCCACATAGGCTATCCCTCGGGACCCCACATAGGCTATCCCTATCGAATCACGTGCCAAGACCTCCGGAGACTCGCACTACTCGTGTGGAGCGACCAACCACGAGCGCTGAGCAGACTGTGTGAGTATGATCATCTCCTCCACTTTGGAGGGCATCCATACAAGGGCATCCAACACAGGGGAATCATGCATAAGTGTTCTATACACTATGTTTCCATGTCAATGTCGTCAAGTTGTTTACTTGGTTCATGTCACTAGTGTCGCTACACTATGTCATATGTCATTGTCATTCATCAAGTTCTATGCTTGGTTCATATAGCTCTAGTGTTCTTTACACTAAGTTATTGCACAATATCATAAAGTCATGTCGTCATTGTCATTCATCAAGTTCTATACTTGATTCATATATCTCTAGGTGGCAATCATGCATAACTAAATCATAGTTCTTGTCCCTAGGGTTCGATGTCATTATACTCATTCCTTTGCTTCCTATGTCCAAATGCAAGCCTATGGTGCCGCACGATAAGGAAGGTATGCAAGCATACTCCTATGTCCTAATGCAACACCATAGTCACGCACGATAAGGAGGCACACTAGAATAGTCATTTAATCATACCAACCCTATCATGCATGAAAACTATATACATATGTACATATATGTGCAATATGACCAATATTTACTTAGACATAAAAGGGAGCCCAACGGTAAAGCACCCCCACCTTTTGGGATGTTCCACGAGGTTAGAATGCCGCTCTCGACGCTTCTAACCACTACTTTGGCCCCCCGGCCCAATATCGAAGCTGAAAGCCTTCGTTTGGCTCGGATCGCTTAAACCGTTCGCCGAATCGACGAACCGTCGCCTCGCACGCGTTCGTGGACCTAACAATATGTTAGAAATGAGGTTAAAAGAGATCAAAACCTCATATTTAGAAAACCCCCAATTTGAGCCCTAGAAATTGCCCCGAGCAAAATCTTGCGCTAGAGCTCAAATCGACCGTGTAGATCACTTCTTAGAGAAGCTAGGGTTCCAAGAAAATTATTTCTAAGAGGTACAAAACACTCTAGAAGAAGCTACCATGAAAGCTCTCTAGGGCTTACCTCTATGGTGAGCTCCAATGGTGGAGAGGAAGAAGAAGACTCCAAGGATCTTCCTCTAAGTATGCTTCTCCACCAAAATCTCAACCTTTTTCTCCTTCTCTTTCTTCTATCCTCTTCTCCTTCTTTGCTAGAGAGAGAGAGAGAGAGGAGAGTGATCGGGGGAGGGAGGTGAGGGAATAACAGGGAGAGAGAGAGAGTGGTACCCTCTATAAGCTCTATTGTAACAAGATGCTAAAAGGACCCTCAACTATGCAACCGCACCAATCGGGCATTTTTCGGGCTCGTGGACCGGTCTCCTAACCCAGACCGGTCCCCAGAGCCTTGCTCCACTGCGCACTGGGACCGGTCTCCCCTTACGAGACCGGTCCGCAGAGCTCGCTCGCGGGACAGCCTTCCGAGACCGGTCTCCCTTTTCAGAGACCGGTCCCCCCCAGGGACCATCAGCCCACTCCAAGGACTTAGCCAAATTTTCAGCTTTTCGTCGTTTATTCTCCGTTTTCGCTCGTTTGGCATCCGATTCTTTTCAAATCCAACCGAGACTTTGCAAACATGTTTTCGAACACGTTTTCATCATCTTTTCATCCACGCTAATGCCGGATTTAGCTCACGACCCAACATAGCTTTTCGGGTTCCGTTTTCGCGCCTACGCGCACAAAAACGCCCGAAAGCTTCCGAACTTCACCGGGAGCAACTCCGATGCACTTTTTGCCTTCGGATCAACTTCGAACTTTCTGAAGTCCATCCATTCGACAATCAGTCGATTCTAAACGTGGTGCAACTCTCGGATTTCGAGAATTCACATCCTTACAATTAGACTACTCAGTTGTGCCCAAACAGTATAACTTTGAAACGAGTATTTTTTCTCATGAAACCGAACAAAGAGTAAAACCTAATTATTTTGTTCTATTATGCCCCGAGAGTGTAAATTTGCAATGTATCGATTCTAACGTTCACAAGAACCAAAACCGGACCAACATTAGACTACTCAGTTGTGCCCAGAGAGTATAACTTTGTAAACAGTACTTTTTCTCCTTCAATCGAACAAAGTGTAAAACTTAATTATTTTGTTCTATTATGCTCCGAGAGTGTAATTTTCCAACGTATCGATGCCAACGTTCACAAGAACCAAAACCGGACCCACATTAGACTACTCAGTTGTGCCCTAAAAGTATAACTTTGGAAACAGTACTTTTTCTCATACAATCGAACAAAGAGTAAAACCTAATAATTTTGTTCTATTATGCCCCGATAGTGCAAATTTGCAACGTATCGATGCCAACGTTCACAAAAACCAAAACCGGGCCAACATTAGACTACGCAGTTGCGCCCAAACAGTATAACTTTGGTAACAGTACTTTTTCTCATTCAATCGAACAAAGAGTAAAACCTAATTATTTCGTTCTATTATGCCCCGAGAGTGTAAATTTGCAACGTATCGATGCCAACGTTCACAAGAACCAAAACCAAACCAACATTAGACTACTCAGTTGCGCCCAAACAGTATAACTTTGAAAACAGTACTTTTTCTCATTCAATCGAACAAGGAGTAAAACCTAATTATTTTATTCTATTATGCCCCGAGAGTATAAATTTGCAACGTATCGATGCCAACGTTCATAAGAACCAAAACCGAACCAACATTAGACTACTCGGCGCCCTAACTTTATAACTTTGAAACGAGTACTTTTTCTCATGCAACCGAACAACGAGTAAAACCTAATTATATTAATCTATTATGCCCCGAGAGTGAAAATTTGCAACGTATCGATGCCAGCGTTCACAAGAACCAAAACCAAACCAACATTAGACTACTCAGTTGCGCCCAAACAGTATAACTTTGGAAACAGTACTTTTTCTCATTCAATCGAACAAAGAGTAAAACCTAATTATTTTGTTCTATTATGCCCCGAGAGTGTAAATTTGTAATGTATCGATGCCAACGTTCACAAGAACCAAAACCGGACCAACATTAGACTACTCAGTTGCGCCCTATCTTTATAAGTTTGAAACGAGTAATTTTTCTCATGCAACCGAACAAAGAGTAAAACCTAATTATATTGATCTATTATGCCCCGAGAGTATAAATTTGCAACGTATCGATCCCAATGTTCACAAGAACCTAAACCGAACCAACATTAGACTACTCAGTTGTGCCCGAGAGTATAACTTTGTAAACGATTTTTTTCGCTTCAATCGAACAAAGAGTAAAACCTAATTATTTTGTTCTATTATGCCCCGAGAGTGTAAATTTGCAACGAATCGATGCCAACGTTCACAAGAACCAAAACAGGACCAACATTAGACTACTCAGTTGCGCCCTAACAGTATAACTTTGGAAACAGTACTTTTTCTCATTCAATCGAACAAAGAGTAAAACCTAATTATATTGTTCTATTATGCCCCGATAGTGCAAATTTGCAACGTATCGATGCCAACGTTCACAAAAACCAAAACCGGCCAACATTAGACTACGCAGCTTGCGCCCAAACGATAACTTTGGTAACGATTTTTCTCATTCAATCGAACAAAGAGTAAAACCTAATTATTTCGTTCTATTATGCCCCGAGAGTGTAAATTTGCAACGTATCGATGCCAACGTTCACAAGAACCAAAACCAAACCAACATTAGACTACTCAGTTGCGCCCAAACAGTATAACTTTGAAAACAGTACTTTTTCTCATTCAATCGAACAAGGAGTAAAACCTAATTATTTTATTCTATTATGCCCCGAGAGTATAAATTTGCAACGTATCGATGCCAACGTTCATAAGAACCAAAACCGAACCAACATTAGACTACTCAGTGGCGCCCTAACTTTATAACTTTGAAACGAGTACTTTTTCTCATGCAACCGAACAACGAGTAAAACCTAATTATATTAATCTATTATGCCCCGAGAGTGAAAATTTGCAACGTATAGATGCCAGCGTTCACAAGAACCAAAACCAAACCAACATTAGACTACTCAGTTGCGCCCAAACAGTATAACTTTGGAAACAGTACTTTTTCTCATTCAATCGAACAAAGAGTAAAACCTAATAATGTTGTTCTATTATGCCCCGAGAGTGTAAATTTGTAATGTATCGATGCCAACGTTCACAAGAACCAAAACCGGACCAACATTAGACTACTCAGTTGCGCCCTATCTTTATAAGTTTGAAACGAGTAATTTTTCTCATGCAACCGAACAAAGAGTAAAACCTAATTATATTGATCTATTATGCCCCGAGAGTATAAATTTGCAACGTATCGATCCCAATGTTCACAAGAACCTAAACCGGACCAACATTAGACTACTCGGTTGTGCCCCAGAGAGTATAACTTTGTAAAAGATTTTTCTCGCTTCAATCGAACAAAGAGTAAAACTTAATTATTTTGTTCTATTATGCTCCGAGAGTGTAAATTTCCAACGTATCGATGCCAACGTTCACAAGAACCAAAACCGGACCCACATTAGACTACTCAGTTGTGCCCTAAAAGTATAACTTTGGAAACAGTACTTTTTCTCATACAATCGAACAAAGAGTAAAACCTAATTATTTTGTTCTATTATGCCCCGATAGTGCAAATTTGCAACGTATCGATGCCAACGTTCACAAGAACCAAAACCGGACCAACATTAGACTACGCAGCTTGCGCCCAAACAAGATAACTTTGGTAATGGATTTTTCTCATTCAATCGAACAAAGAGTAAAACCTAATTATTTCGTTCTATTATGCCCGAGAGTGCAAATTTGCAACGTATCGATGCCAGCGTTCACTAGAACCAAAACCAAACCAACATTAGACTACTCAGTTGCGCCCAAACAGTATAACTTTGGAAACAGTACTTTTTCTCATTCAATCGAACAAGGAGTAAAACCTAATTATTTTGTTCTATTATGCCCCGAGAGTATAAATTTGCAACGTATCGATGCCAACGTTCATAAGAACCAAAACCGAACCAACATTAGACTACTCAGTGGCGCCCTAACTTTATAACTTTGAAACGAGTACTTTTTCTCATGCAACCGAACAACGAGTAAAACCTAATTATATTAATCTATTATGCCCGAGAGTGAAAATTTGCAACGTATCGATGCCCGTTCACAAGAACCAAAACCAAACCAACATTAGACTACTCGGTTGCGCCCAAACAAGTATAACTTTGGAAACATGACTTTTTCTCATTCAATCGAACAAAGAGTAAAACCTAATAATTTTGTTCTATTATGCCCCGAGAGTGTAAATTTGTAATGTATCGATTCCAACGTTCACAAGAACCAAAACCGGACCAACATTAGACTACTCAGTTGCGCCCTATCTTTATAAGTTTGAAACGAGTAATTTTTCTCATGCAACCGAACAAAGAGTAAAACCTAATTATATTGATCTATTATGCCCGAGAGTATAAATTTGCAACGTATCGATCCCAATGTTCACAAGAACCTAAACCGACCAACATTAGACTACTCGGTTGTGCCCGAGAGTATAACTTTGTAAAAGATTTTTCGCTTCAATCGAACAAAGTGTAAAACTTAATTATTTTGTTCTATTATGCTCGAGAGTGTAAATTTGCAACGTATCGATGCCAACGTTCACAAGAACCACAACCGGACCCACATTAGACTACTCAGTTTTGCCCTAAAAGTATAACTTTGGAAACAGTACTTTTTCTCATTCAATCGAAAAAAGAGTAAAACCTAATTATTTTGTTCTATTATGCCCCGATAGTGCAAATTTGCAACGTATCGATGCCAACGTTCACAAAAACCAAAACCGGGCCAACATTAGACTACTCAGTTGCGCCCAAACTGTATAACTTTGGTAACAGTACTTTTTCTCATTCAATCGAACAAAGAGTAAAACCTAATTATTTCGTTCTATTATGCCCCGAGAGTGTAAATTTGCAACGTATCGATGCCAACGTTCACAAGAACCAAAACCAAACCAACATTAGACTACTCAGTTGCGCCCAAACAGTATAACTTTGGAAACATGACTTTTCTCATTCAATCGGACAAAGAGTAAAACCTAATTATTTCGTTCTATTATGCCCGAGAGTGTAAATTTGCAACGTATCGATGCCAAGGTACACAAGAACCAAAACCTGAACAACATTAGACTCCTCAGTTGAGCCCAAACAGTATAACTTTGGAAACAGTACTTTTTCTCATTCAATCGAACAAGGAGTAAAACCTAATTATTTTATTCTATAATGCCCCGAGAGTATAAATTTGCAACGTATCGATGCCAACGTTCATAAGAACCAAAACCGAACCAACTTTAGACTACTCAGTGGCGCCTAACTTTATAACTTTGAAACGAGTACTTTTTCTCATGCAAGCGAACAACGAGTAAAACCTAATTATATTAATCTATTATGCCCCGAGAGTGAAATTTGCAACGTATCGATGCCAACGTTCACAAGAACCAAAACCGGACCAACATTAGACTACTCAGTTGTGCCCAAACAAAGATAACTTTGAAAACGCATTTTTCTCATTCAATCGAACAAAGAGTAAAACCTAATTATTTTGTTCTATTATTCCCCGATAGTGCTAATTTGCAACGTATCGATGCCAACGGTCACAAGAACCAAAACCAAACCAACATTAGACTACTCAGTTGCGCCCAAACAGTATAACTTTGGAAACAGTACTTTTTCTCATTCAATCGAACAAAGAGTAAAACCTAATTATTTTGTTCTATTATGCCACGAGAGTGTAAATTTGCAACGTATCGCTGCCAACGTTCACAAGAACCAAAACCGGACCAACATTAGACTACTCAGTTTTGCCCTAAAAGTATAACTTTGGAAACAGTACTTTTTCTCATTCAATCGAACAAAGAGTAAAACCTAATTATTTTGTTCTATTATGCCCCGATAGTGCAAATTTGCAACGTATCGATGCCAACGTTCACAAAAACCAAAACCGGACCAACATTAGACTACTCAGTTGTGCCCAGAGAGTATAACTTTGTAAACAGTACTTTTTCTCCTTCAATCGAACAAAGTGTAAAACTTAATTATTTTGTTCTATTACGCTCCGAGAGTATAAATTTGCAACGTATCGATGCCAACGTTCATAAGAACCAAAACCGAACCAACATTAGACTACTCAGTGTCGCCCTAACTTTATAACTTTGAAACGAGTACTTTTTCTCATGCAACCGAACAACGAGTAAAACCTAATTATATTAATCTATTATGCCCCGAGGGTGAAAATTTGCAACGTATCGATGCCAACGTTCACAAGAACCAAAACCAAACCAACATTAGACTACTCAGTTGCGCCCAAACAAAGATAACTTTGGAAACAGTACTTTTTCTCATTCAATCGAACAAAGAGTAAAACCTAATAATTTTTTTCTATTATGCCCCGAGAGTGTAAATTTGTAATGTATCGATGCCAACGTTCACAAGAACCAAAACCGGACCAACATTAGACTACTCAGTTGTGCCCAGAGAGTATAACTTTGTAAATGATTTTTCTCCTTCAATCGAACAAAGTGTAAAACTTAATTATTTTGTTCTATTATGCCCCGAGAGTGTAAATTTGCAACGTATCGATGCCAACGTTCACAAGAACCAAAACCGACCAACATTAGACTACTCAATTGTGCCCAAACAGTATAACTTTGGAAACAGTACTTTTTCTCACTCAATCGAACAAAGAGTAAAACCTAATTATTTTGTTCTATTATGCCCCGAGAGTGTAAATTTGCAACGTATCGATGCCAACGTTCACAAAAACCAAAACCGGACCAACATTGGACTACTCAATTGCACCCTATCACTATAACTTTGGAAACAGTACTTTTTCTCATTCAATCGAACAAAGAGTAAAACCTAATTATTTTGTTCTATTATGGCCCGAGAGTATAAATTTGCAACGTATCGATGCCAATGGTCATAAGAACCAATACCGAACCAACATTAGACTACTCAGTTGCGCCCTAACTTTATAACTTTGAAACGAGTACTTTTTCTCATGCAACCGAACAACGACTAAAACCTAATTATATAAATCTATTATGCCCCGAGAGTGTAAATTTGCAACGTATCGATGCCAACGTTCACAAGAACCAAAACCGGACCAACATTAGACTACTCAGTTATGCCCTAACAGTATAACTTTGGAAACAGTACTTTTTCTCATTCAACCGAACAAAGAGTAAAACCTAATTATTTTGTGCTATTATGCCCCGAGAGTGTAAATTTGCAACGTATCGATGCCAACGTTCACAAGAACCAAAACCGGACCAACATTAGACTACTCGATGCGCCAAACAGTATAACTTTGGAAACAGTACTTTTTCTCATTCAATCGAACAAAGAGTAAAACCTAATTATTTCGTTCTATTATGCCCCGAGAGTGTAAATTTGCAACGTATCGATCCCAACGTTGACAAGAACCAAAACCAAACCAACATTAGACTACTCAGTTGCGCCCAAACAGTATAACTTTGGAAACAGTACTTTTTCTCATTCAATCGAACAAAGAGTAAAACCTAATTATTTTGTTCTATTATGCCCCGAGAGTATAAATTTGCAACGTATCGATGCCAACGTTCATAAGAACCAAAACCGAACCAACATTAGACTACTCAGTGGCGCCCTAACTTTATAACTTTGAAACGAGTACTTTTTCTCATGCAACCGAACAACGAGTAAAACCTAATTATATTAATCTATTATGCCCCGAGGGTGAAAATTTGCAACGTATCGATGCCAACGTTCACAAGAACCAAAACAAAACCAACATTAGACTACTTAGTTGTGCCCAGAGAGTAGAACTTTGTAAACAGTACTTTTTCTCATTCAATCGAACAAAGAGTAAAACCTAATAATTTTGTTCTATTATACCCCGAGAGTGTAAATTTGTAATGTATCGATGCCAACGTTCACAAGAACCAAAACCGGACCAACATTAGACTACTCAGTTGTGCCCAGAGAGTATAACTTTGTAAATGTGATTTTTCTCCTTCAATCGAACAAAGTGTAAAACTTAATTATTTTGTTCTATTACGCTCCGAGAGTGTAAATTTGCAACGTATCGATGCCAACGTTCACAAGAACCAAAATCGACCCACATTAGACTACTCGCCTGTGCCCTAAAAGTATAACTTTGGAAACAGTACTTTTTCTCACTAAATCGAACAAAGAGTAAAACCTAATTATTTTGTTCTATTATGCCCCGATAGTGTAAATTTGCAACGAATCGATGCCAACGTTCACAAAAACCAAAACCGGACTAACATTAGACTACTCAGTTGCGCCCAAACAGTATAACTTTGGAAACAGTACTTTTTCTCATTCAATCGAACAAAGAGTAAAACCTAATTATTTCGTTCTATTATGCCCCGAAAGTGTAAATTTGCAACGTATCGATTCCAACGTTCACAAGAACCAAAACCAAACCAACATTAGACTACTCAGTTGCGCCCAAACAGTAAAATTTTGGAAACACTACTTTTTCTCATTCAATCGAACAAAGAGTAAAACTTAATTATTTTGCTCTATTATGCCCCGAGAGTGTAAATTTGCAACGTATCGATGCCAACGTTCACAAGAACCAAAACCGGACCAACATTAGACTACTCGCTTGCGCCCTATCTTTATAACTTTGAAACGAGTATTTTTTCTCATGCAACCGAACAAAGAGTAAAACCTAATTATATTAATCTATTTTGCCCCGAGAGTGTAAATTTGCAACGTATCGATGCCAACGTTCACAAGAACCAAAACCGGACCAACATTAGACTACTCAGTTGTGCCCAAACAGTATAACTTTGAAACGAGTATTTTTTCTCATTAAACCGAACAAAGAGTAAAACCTAATTATATTGATCTATTATGCCCCGAGAGTGTAAATTTGCAACGCATCGATGCCAATGTTCACAAGAACCTAAACCGGACCAACATTAGACTACTCAGTTGTGCCAAGAGAGTATAACTTTGTAAACAGTACTTTTTCTGCTTCAATCGAACAAAGAGTAAAACCTAATTATTTTGTTCTATTATGCCCCGAGAGTGTAAATTTCCAACGTATCGATGCCAACGTTCACAAGAACCAAAACCGGACCCACATTAGACTACTCAGTTGTGCCCTAAAAGTATAACTTTGGAAACAGTACTTTTTCTCATACAATCGAACAAAGAGTAAAACCTAATTATTTTGTTCTATTATGCCCCGATAGTGCAAATTTGCAACGTATCGATGCCAACATTCACAAAACCAAAACCGGCCAACATTAGACTACTCAGTTGCGCCCAAACAGTATAACTTTGGAAACAGTACTTTTTCTCATTCAATCGAACAAAGAGTAAAACCTAATTATTTCGTTCTATTATGCCCCGAGAGTGTAAATTTGCAACGTATCGATCCCAACGTTGACAAGAACCAAAACCAAACCAACATTAGACTGCGCCCAAACAAGATAACTTTGGAAACAAGATTTTTCTCACCAATCGAACAAAGAGTAAAACCTAATTATTTTGTTCTATTATGCCCCGAGAGTGTAAATTTGCAACGTATCGATGCCAACGTTCACAAGAACCAAAACCGAACCAACATTAGACTACTCAGTGGCGCCCTAACTTTATAACTTTGAAACGAGTACTTTTTCTCATGCAACCGAACAACGAGTAAAACCTAATTATATTAATCTATTATGCCCCGAGGGTGAAAATTTGCAACGTATCGATGCCAACGTTCACAAGAACCAAAACAAAACCAACATTAGACTACTCAGTTGCGCCCAAACAGTATAACTTTGGAAACAGTACTTTTTCTCAATCAATCGAACAAAGAGTAAAACCTAATAATTTTGTTCTATTATACCCCGAGAGTGTAAATTTGTAATGTATCGATGCCAACGTTCACAAGAACCAAAACCGGACCAACATTAGACTACTCAACAGCTCAGAGAGTATAACTTTGTAAACAGTACTTTTTCTCCTTCAATCGAACAAAGTGTAAAACTTAATTATTTTGTTCTATTACGCTCCGAGAGTGTAAATTTGCAACGTATCGATGCCAACGTTCACAAGAACCAAAATCGGACCCACATTAGACTACTGAGTTGTGCCCTAAAAGTATAACTTTGGAAACAGTACTTTTTCTCACTAAATCGAACAAAGAGTAAAACCTAATTATTTTGTTCTATTATGCCCCGATAGTGTAAATTTGCAACGAATCGATGCCAACGTTCACGAAAACCAAAACCGGACCAACATTAGACTACTCAGTTGCGCCCAAACAGTATAACTTTGGAAACAGTACTTTTTCTCATTCAATCGAACAAAGAGTAAAACCTTATTATTTCGTTCTATTATGCCCCGAAAGTGTAAATTTGCAACGTATCGATTCCAACGTTCACAAGAACCAAAACCAAACCAACATTAGACTACTCAGTTGCGCCTAACAAAGATAACTTTGGAAACACTACTTTTTCTCATTCAATCGAACAAAGAGTAAAACCTTATTATTTTGTTCTATTACGCCCCGAGAGTGTAAATTTGCAACCTATCGATGCCAACGTTCACAAGAACCAAAACCAGACCAACATTAGACTAATCTCTTGCGCCTATCTTTATAACTTTGAAACGAGTATTTTTTCTCATGCAACCGAACAAAGAGTAAAACCTAATTATATTAATCTATTTTGCCCCGAGAGTGTAAATTTGCAACGTATCGATGCCAACGTTCACAAGAACCAAAACCGGACCAACATTAGACTACTCAGTTGTGCCCAAACAGTATAACTTTGAAACGAGTATTTTTTCTCATTAAACCGAACAAAGAGTAAAACCTAATTATATTGATCTATTATGCCCCGAGAGTGTAAATTTGCAACGCATCGATGCCAATGTTCACAACAACCTAAACCGACCAACATTAGACTACTCTTGTGCCAGAGAGTATAACTTTGTAAACAAGATTTTTCTCGCTTCAATCGAACAAAGTGTAAAACTTAATTATTTTGTTCTATTATGCCCCGAGAGTGTAAATTTGCAACGTATCGATGCCAACGTTCACAAGAACCAAAACCGGACCAACATTAGACTACTCAGTTGTGCCCTAAAAGTATAACTTTGGAAACAGTACTTTTTCTCATACAATCGAACAAAGAGTAAAACCTAATTATTTTGTTCTATTATGCCCCGATAGTGCAAATTTGCAACGTATCGATGCCAACGTTCACAAAAACCAAGACCGGCCAACATTAGACTACGCAGCCCAAACAAAGATAACTTTGGAAACAGTACTTTTTCTCATTCAATCGAACAAAGAGTAAAACCTAATTATTTCGTTCTATTATGCCCCGAGAGTGTAAATTTGCAACGTATCGATCCCAACGTTGACAAGAACCAAAACCAAACCAACATTAGACTACTCGCTTGCGCCCAAACAAAGATAACTTTGGAAACAAGATTTTTCTCATCAATCGAACAAAGAGTAAAACCTAATTATTTTGTTCTATTATGCCCCGAGAGTATAAATTTGCAACGTATCGATGCCAACGTTCATAAGAACCAAAACCGAACCAACATTAGACTACTCAGTGGCGCCCTAACTTTATAACTTTGAAACGAGTACTTTTTCTCATGCAACCGAACAACGAGTAAAACCTAATTATATTAATCTATTATGCCCCGAGGGTGAAAATTTGCAACGTATCGATGCCAACGTTCACAAGAACCAAAACAAAACCAACATTAGACTACTCAGTTGCGCCCAAACAGTATAACTTTGGAAACAGTACTTTTTCTCAATCAATCGAACAAAGAGTAAAACCTAATAATTTTGTTCTATTATACCCCGAGAGTGTAAATTTGTAATGTATCGATGCCAACGTTCACAAGAACCAAAACCGGACCAACATTAGACTACTCAGTTGTGCCCAGAGAGTATAACTTTGTAAATGATTTTTCTCCTTCAATCAAACAAAGTGTAAAACTTAATTATTTTGTTCTATTACGCTCCGAGAGTGTAAATTTGCAACGTATCGATGCCAACGTTCACAAGAACCAAAATCGGACCCACATTAGACTACTGAGTTGTGCCCTAAAAGTATAACTTTGGAAACAGTACTTTTTCTCACTAAATCGAACAAAGAGTAAAACCTAATTATTTTGTTCTATTATGCCCCGATAGTGTAAATTTGCAACGAATCGATGCCAACGTTCACAAAAACCAAAACCGGACTAACATTAGACTACTCAGTTGCGCCCAAACAGTATAACTTTGGAAACAGTACTTTTTCTCATTCAATCGAACAAAGAGTAAAACCTAATTATTTCGTTCTATTATGCCCCGAAAGTGTAAATTTGCAACGTATCGATTCCAACGTTCACAAGAACCAAAACCAAACAAACATTAGACTACTCAGTTGCGCCCTAACAGTATAACTTTGGAAACAGTACTTTTTCTCATTCAATCGAACAAAGAGTAAAACCTAATTATTTTGTTCTATTATGCCCCGAGAGTGTAAATTTGCAATGTATCGATGCCAACGTTCACAAGAACCAAAACCAGCCCAACATTAGACTACTCAGTTGCGCCCTATCTTTATAACTTTGAAACGAGTATTTTTTCTCATGCAACCGAACAAAGAGTAAAACCTAATTATATTAATCTATTTTGCCCCGAGAGTGTAAATTTGCAACGTATCGATGCCAACGTTCACAAGAACCAAAACCGGACCAACATTAGACTACTCAGTTGTGCCCAAACAGTATAACTTTGAAACGAGTATTTTTTCTCATGAAACCGAACAAAGAGTAAAACCTAATTATATTGATCTATTATGCCCCGAGAGTGTAAATTTGCAACGCATCGATGCCAATGTTCACAAGAACCTAAACCGGACCAACATTAGACTACTCAGTTGTGCCCAGAGAGTATAACTTTGTAAACAGTACTTTTTCTGCTTCAATCGAACAAAGTGTAAAACTTAATTATTTTGTTCTATTATGCTCCGAGAGTGTAAATTTCCAACGTATCGATGCCAACGTTCACAAGAACCAAAACCCGACCCATATTAGACTACTCAGTTGTGCCCTAAAAGTATAACTTTGGAAACAGTACTTTTTCTCATACAATCGAACAAAGAGTAAAACCTAATTATTTTGTTCTATTATGCCCCGATAGTGCAAATTTGCAACGTATCGATGCCAACGTTCACAAGAACCAAAACCGGCCAACATTAGACTACGCAGCTTGCGCCCAAACAAGATAACTTTGGTAATAAAGATTTTTCTCATTCAATCGAACAAAGAGTAAAACCTAATTATTTCGTTCTATTATGCCCCGAGAGTGTAATTTTGCAACGTATCGATTCCAACTTTCACATTAACCAAAACCGGACCAACATTAGACTACTCTGTTGTGCCCTAAAAGTATAACTTTGGAAACAGTACTTTTTCTCACTCAATCGAACAAAGAGTAAAACCTAATTATTTTGTTCTATTATGCCCCGATAGTGTAAATTTGCAACGTATCGATGCCAACGTTCACAAAAACCAAAACCGACCAACATTGGACGACTCATTGCGCCAAACAAGATAACTTTGGAAACAGTACTTTTTCTCATTCAATCGAACAAAGAGTAAAACCTAATTATTTTGTTCTATTATGGCCCGAGAGTATAAATTTGCAACGTATCGATGCCAATGGTCATAAGAACCAATACCGAACCAACATTAGACTACTCAGTTGCGCCCTAACTTTATAACTTTGAAACGAGTACTTTTTCTCATGCAACCGAACAACGACTAAAACCTAATTATATAAATCTATTATGCCCCGAGAGTGTAAATTTGCAACGTATCGATGCCAACGTTCACAAGAACCAAAACCGGACCAACATTAGACTACGCAGTGGTGCCCAGAGAGTAGAACTTTGTAAACAGTAGTTTTTCTCATTCTATCGAACAGAGAGTAAAACCTTATTATTTTGTTCTATTATGCCCCGAGAGTGTAAATTTGCAACGTATCGATGCCAACTTTCACAAAAACCAAAACCGGCCAACATTAGACTACTCGATGCGCCAAACAGTATAACTTTGGAAACAGTACTTTTTCTCATTCAATCGAACAAAGAGTAAAACCTAATTATTTCGTTCTATTATGCCCCGAGAGTGTAAATTTGCAACGTATCGATCCCAACGTTGACAAGAACCAAAACCAAACCAACATTAGACTACTCAGTTGCGCCCAAACAGTATAACTTTGGAAACAAGATTTTTCTCACAATCGAACAAAGAGTAAAACCTAATTATTTTGTTCTATTATGCCCCGAGAGTGTAAATTTGCAACGTATCGATGCCAACGTTCACAAGAACCAAAACCGAACCAACATTAGACTACTCAAAGGGCGCCCTAACTTTATAACTTTGAAACGAGTACTTTTTCTCATGCAACCGAACAACGAGTAAAACCTAATTATATTAATCTATTATGCCCCGAGGGTGAAAATTTGCAACGTATCGATGCCAACGTTCACAAGAACCAAAACAAAACCAACATTAGACTACTCAGTTGCGCCCAAACAGTATAACTTTGGAAACAGTACTTTTTCTCAATCAATCGAACAAAGAGTAAAACCTAATAATTTTGTTCTATTATACCCCGAGAGTGTAAATTTGTAATGTATCGATGCCAACGTTCACAAGAACCAAAACCGGACCAACATTAGACTACTCAGTTGTGCCCAAAGAGTATAACTTTGTAAACAGTACTTTTTCTCCTTCAATCGAACAAAGTGTAAAACTTAATTATTTTGTTCTATTACGCTCCGAGAGTGTAAATTTGCAACGTATCGATGCCAACGTTCACAAGAACCAAAATCGGACCCACATTAGACTACTCAGTTGTGCCCTAACAGTATAACTTTGCAAACAAGATTTTTCTCACTAAATCGAACAAAGAGTAAAACCTAATTATTTTGTTCTATTATGCCCCGAGAGTGTAAATTTGCAACCTATCGATGCCAACGTTCACAAGAACCAAAACCGGACTAACATTAGACTACTCAGTTGCGCCCAAACAGTATAACTTTGGAAACAGTACTTTTTCTCATTCAATCGAACAAAGAGTAAAACCTAATTATTTCGTTCTATTATGCCCCGAAAGTGTAAATTTGCAACGTATCGATTCCAACGTTCACAAGAACCAAAACCAAACCAACATTAGACTACCGCCTAACAAAGATAACTTTGGAAACACTACTTTTTCTCATTCAATCGAACAAAGAGTAAAACCTAATTATTTTGTTCTATTATGCCCCGAGAGTGTAAATTTGCAATGTATCGATGCCAACGTTCACAAGAACCAAAACCGGACCAACATTAGACTACTCAGTTGCTCCCTATCTTTATAACTTTGAAACGAGTATTTTTTCTCATGCAACCGAACAAAGAGTAAAACCTAATTATATTAATCTATTTTGCCCCGAGAGTGTAAATTTGCAACGTATCGATGCCAACGTTCACAAGAACCAAAACCGGACCAACATTAGACTACTCAGTTGTGCCCAAACAGTATAACTTTGAAACGAGTATTTTTTCTCATTAAACCGAACAAAGAGTAAAACCTAATTATATTGATCTATTATGCCCCGAGAGTGTAAATTTGCAACGCATCGATGCCAATGTTCACAAGAACCTAAACCGGACCAACATTAGACTACTCGCCAGCTCAGAGAGTATAACTTTGTAAACAAGATTTTTCTCTCGCTTCAATCGAACAAAGAGTAAAACCTAATTATTTTGTTCTATTATGCCCCGAGAGTGTAAATTTGCAACGTATCGATGCCAGCTTTCACAAAAACTAAAACCGGACCAACATTAGACTACTCTGTTGTGCCCTAATAGTATAACTTTGGAAACAGTACTTTTTCTCATACAATCGAACAAAGAGTAAAACCTAATTATTTTGTTCTATTATGCCCCGATAGTGCAAATTTGCAACGTATCGATGCCAACATTCACAAAAACCAAAACCGGGCCAACATTAGACTACGCAGTTGCGCCCAAACAGTATAACTTTGGTAACAGTACTTTTTCTCATTCAATCGAACAAAGAGTAAAACCTAATTATTTCGTTCTATTATGCCCCGAGAGTGTAAATTTGCAACGTATCGATCCCAACGTTGACAAGAACCAAAACCAAACCAACATTAGACTACTCAACTTGCGCCCAAACAAGATAACTTTGGAAACAAGATTTTTCTCAGGCAATCGAACAAAGAGTAAAACCTAATTATTTTGTTCTATTATGCCCCGAGAGTATAAATTTGCAACGTATCGATGCCAACGTTCATAAGAACCAAAACCGAACCAACATTAGACTACTCAGTGGCGCCCTAACTTTATAACTTTGAAACGAGTACTTTTTCTCATGCAACCGAACAACGAGTAAAACCTAATTATATTAATCTATTATGCCCCGAGGGTGAAAATTTGCAACGTATCGATGCCAACGTTCACAAGAACCAAAACAAAACCAACATTAGACTACTCAGTTGCGCCCAAACAGTATAACTTTGGAAACAGTACTTTTTCTCATTCAGTCGAACAAAGAGTAAAACCTAATAATTTTGTTCTATTATACCCCGAGAGTGTAAATTTGTAATGTATCGATGCCAACGTTCACAAGAACCAAAACCGGACCAACATTAGACTACTCAGTTGTGCCCAGAGAGTATAACTTTGTAAACAGTACTTTTTCTCCTTCAATCAAACAAAGTGTAAAACTTAATTATTTTGTTCTATTACGCTCCGAGAGTGTAAATTTGCAACGTATCGATGCCAACGTTCACAAGAACCAAAATCGGACCAAAGATAGACTACTAAGTTGTGCCCTAAAAGTATAACTTTGGAAACAAGATTTTTCTCACTAAATCGAACAAAGAGTAAAACCTAATTATTTTGTTCTATTACGCCCCGAGAGTGTAAATTTGCAACCTATCGATGCCAACGTTCACAAGAACCAAAACCGGACCAACATTAGACTACTTGCGCCAAACAGTATAACTTTGGAAACAGTACTTTTTCTCATTCAATCGAACAAAGAGTAAAACCTAATTATTTCGTTCTATTATGCCCCGAAAGTGTAAATTTGCAACGTATCGATTCCAACGTTCACAAGAACCAAAACCAAACCAACATTAGACTACTCAGTTGCGCCCAAAAAGTATAACTTTGGAAACAGTACTTTTTCTCATTCAATCGAACAAAGAGTAAAACCTAATTATATTCTTCTATTACGCCCCGAGAGTGTATATTCGCAACGTATCCATGCCAACATTTACAAGAACCAAAACCGGACCAACATTAGACTACTCGCTTGCGCCCTATCTTTATAACTTTGAAACGAGTATTTTTTCTCATGCAACCGAACAAAGAGTAAAACCTAATTATATTAATCTATTTTGCCCCGAGAGTGTAAATTTGCAACGTATCGATGCCAACGTTCACAAGAACCAAAACCGGACCAACATTAGACTACTCACAGTGCCCAAACAGTATAACTTTGAAACGAGTATTTTGTCTCATGAAACCGAACAAAGAGTAAAACCTAATTATATTGATCTATTATGCCCCGAGAGTGTAAATTTGCAACGCATCGATGCCAATGTTCACAAGAACCTAAACCGGACCAACATTAGACTACTCAGTTGTGCCCAGAGAGTATAACTTTGTAAACAGTACTTTTTCTGCTTCAATCGAACAAAGTGTAAAACTTAATTATTTTGTTCTATTATGCTCCGAGAGTGTAAATTTCCAACGTATCGATGCCAACGTTCACAAGAACCAAAACCGACCCACAATAGACTACTCGCTTGTGCCCTAAAAGTATAACTTTGGAAACAAGATTTTTCTCATACAATCGAACAAAGAGTAAAACCTAATTATTTTGTTCTATTATGCCCCGATAGTGCAAATTTGCAACGTATCGATGCCAACGTTCACAAAAACCAAAACCGGGCCAACATTAGACTACGCAGTTGCGCCCAAACAGTATAACTTTGGTAACAGTACTTTTTCTCATTCAATCGAACAAAGAGTAAAACCTAATTATTTTGTTCTATTATGCCCCGAGAGTGTAAATTTGCAACGTATCGATGCCAACGTTCACAAGAACCAAAACCAAACCAACATTAGACTACTCAGTTGCGCCCAAACAGTATAACTTTGAAAACAGTACTTTTTCTCATTCAATCGAACAAGGAGTAAAACCTAATTATTTTATTCTATTATGCCCCAAGAGTATAAATTTGCAACGTATCGATGCCAATGTTCATAAGAACCAAAACCGAACCAACATTAGACTACTCAGTGGCGCCCTAACTTTATAACTTTGAAACGAGTACTTTTTCTCATGCAACCGAACAACGAGTAAAACCTAATTATATTAATCTATTATGCCCCGAGAGTGAAAATTTGCAACGTATCGATGCCAGCGTTCACAAGAACCAAACCAAACCAACATTAGACTACTCAGTTGCGCCCAAACAGTATAACTTTGGAAACAGTACTTTTTCTCATTCAATCGAACAAAGAGTAAAACCTAATAATTTTGTTCTATTATGCCCCGAGAGTGTAAATTTGTAATGTATCGATGCCAACGTTCACAAGAACCAAAACCGGACCAACATTAGACTACTCAGTTGCGCCCTATCTTTATAAGTTTGAAACGAGTAATTTTTCTCATGCAACCGAACAAAGAGTAAAACTTAATTATATTGATCTATTATGCCCCGAGAGTATAAATTTGCAACGTATCGATCCCAATGTTCACAAGAACCTAAACCGACCAACATTAGACTACTCGCTTGTGCCTGAGAGTATAACTTTGTAAACAAGATTTTTTCTCGCTTCAATCGAACAAAGTGTAAAACTTAATTATTTTGTTCTATTATGCTCCGAGAGTGTAAATTTGCAACGTATCGATGCCAACGTTCACAAGAACCACAACCGACCCACATTAGACTACTCGCTTTGCCCTAAAAGTATAACTTTGGAAAAGATTTTTCTCATTCAATCGAACAAAGAGTAAAACCTAATTATTTTGCTCTACGATGCCCCGGTACTGTAAATTTGCAACGTATCGATCCCAAAGTTCACAAAAACCAAAACCGGACCAACATTAGACTACTCGCTTGCGCCCAAACTGTATAACTTTGGTAACAGTACTTTTTCTCATTCAATCGAACAAAGAGTAAAACCTAATTATTTCGTTCTATGATGCCCCGAGAGTGTAAATTTGCAACGTATCGATGCCAACGTTCACAAGAACCAAAACCAAACCAACATTAGACTACTCAGTTGCGCCCAAACAGTATAACTTTGGAAACAGTACTTTTTCTCATTCAATCGAACAAGGAGTAAAACCTAATTATTTTATTCTATAATGCCCCGAGAGTATAAATTTGCAACGTATCGATGCCAACGTTCATAAGAACCAAAACCGAACCAACATTAGACTACTCAGTTGCGCCCTAACTTTATAACTTTGAAACGAGTACTTTTTCTCATGCAACCGAACAACGAGTAAAACCTAATTATATTAATCTATTATGCCCCGAGAGTGTAAATTTGCAACGTATCGATGCCAACGTTCACAAGAACCAAAACCGGACCAACATTAGACTACTCAGTTGTGCCCAAACAGTATAACTTTGGAAACAGTACTTTTTCTCATTCAATCGAACAAAGAGTAAAACCTAATTATTTTGTTCTATTATGCCCCGAGAGTGTAAATTTGCAACGTATCGATGCCAACGTTCACAAAAACCAAAACCGGACCAACATTAGACTACTCAGTTGCGCCCAAACTGTATAACTTTGGAAACAGTACTTTTTCTCATTCAATCGAACAAAGAGTAAAACCTAATTATTTCGTTCTATTATGCCCCGAGAGTGTAAATTTGCAACGTATCGATCCCAACGTTGACAAGAACCAAAACCAAACCAACATTAGACTACTCAGTTGCGCCCAAACAGTATAACTTTGGAAACAGTACTTTTTCTCAGTCAATCGAACAAAGAGTAAAACCTAATTATTTTGTTCTATTATGCCCCGAGAGTATAAATTTGCAACGTATCGATGCCAACGTTCATAAGAACCAAAACCGAACCAACATTAGACTACTCAGTGGCGCCTAACTTTATAACTTTGAAACGAGTACTTTTTCTCATGCAACCGAACAACGAGTAAAACCTAATTATATTAATCTATTATGCCCCGAGGGTGAAAATTTGCAACGTATCGATGCCAACGTTCACAAGAACCAAAACAAAACCAACATTAGACTACTCAGTTGCGCCCAAACAGTATAACTTTGGAAACAGTACTTTTTCTCAATCAATCGAACAAAGAGTAAAACCTAATAATTTTGTTCTATTATACCCCGAGAGTGTAAATTTGTAATGTATCGATGCCAACGTTCACAAGAACCAAAACCGGACCAACATTAGACTACTGTGCAGAGAGTATAACTTTGTAAACAAGATTTTTCTCCTTCAATCGAACAAAGTGTAAAACTTAATTATTTTGTTCTATTACGCTCCGAGAGTGTAAATTTGCAACGTATCGATGCCAACGTTCACAAGAACCAAAATCGGACCCACATTAGACTACTCAGTTGTGCCCTAAAAGTATAACTTTGGAAACAGTACTTTTTCTCACTAAATCGAACAAAGAGTAAAACCTAATTATTTTGTTCTATTATGCCCCGATGGTGTAAATTTGCAACGAATCGATGCCAACGTTCACAAGAACCAAAACCGGACTAACATTAGACTACTCAGTTGTGCCCTAACAGTATAACTTTGGAAACAGTACTTTTTCTCATTCAATCGAACAAAGAGTAAAACCTAATTATTTCGTTCTATTATGCCCCGAAAGTGTAAATTTGCAACGTATCGATTCCAACGTTCACAAGAACCAAAACCAAACCAACATTAGACTACTCAGTTGCGCCCTAACAGTATAACTTTGGAAACACTACTTTTTCTCATTCAATCGAACAAAGAGTAAAACCTAATTATTTTGTTCTATTATGCCCCGAGAGTGTAAATTTGCAACGTATCGATGCCAACGTTCACAAGAACCAAAACCACCAACATTAGACTACTCTTGCGCCTATCTTTATAACTTTGAAACGAGTATTTTTTCTCATGCAACCGAACAAAGAGTAAAACCTAATTATATTAATCTATTTTGCCCCGAGAGTGTAAATTTGCAACGTATCGATGCCAACGTTCACAAGAACCAAAACCGGACCAACATTAGACTACTCAGTTGTGCCCAAACAGTATAACTTTGAAACGAGTATTTTTTCTCATGAAACCGAACAAAGAGTAAAACCTAATTATATTGATCTATTATGCCTCGAGAGTGTAAATTTGCAACGCATCGATGCCAATGTTCACAAGAACCTAAACCGGACCAACATTAGACTACTCAGTTGTGCCCAAAGAGTATAACTTTGTAAACAAGATTTTTCTCCTTCAATCGAACAAAGTGTAAAACTTAATTATTTTGTTCTATTATGCTCCGAGAGTGTAAATTTCCAACGTATCGATGCCAACGTTCACAAGAACCAAAACCGGACCCACATTAGACTACTCAGTTGTGCCCTAACAGTATAACTTTGGAAACAGTACTTTTTCTCATACAATCGAACAAAGAGTAAAACCTAATTATTTTGTTCTATTATGCCCCGATAGTGCAAATTTGCAACGTATCGATGCCAACGTTCACAAAAACCAAAACCGGGCCAACATTAGACTACGCAGTTGCGCCCAAACAGTATAACTTTGGTAACAGTACTTTTTCTCATTGAATCGAACAAAGAGTAAAACCTAATTATTTCGTTCTATTATGCCCCGAGAGTGTAAATTTGCAACGTATCGATCCCAACGTTGACAAGAACCAAAACCAAACCAACATTAGACTACTCTTGCGCCCAAACAAGATAACTTTGTAAACAGTACTTTTTCTCATTCAATCGAACAAAGAGTAAAACCTAATTATTTTGTTCTATTATGCCCCGAGAGTGTAAATTTGCAACGTATCGATGCCAACGTTCATAAGAACCAAAATCGAACCAACATTAGACTACTCAGTTGCGCCCTAACTTTATAACTTTGAAACGAGTACTTTTTCTCATGCAACCGAACAACGAGTAAAACCTAATTATATTAATCTATTATGCCCCGAGGGTGAAAATTTGCAACGTATCGATGCCAACGTTCACAAGAACCAAAACAAAACCAACATTAGACTACTCAGTTGCGCCCAAACAGTATAACTTTGGAAACAGTACTTTTTCTCAATCAATCGAACAAAGAGTAAAACCTAATAATTTTGTTCTATTATACCCCGAGAGTGTAAATTTGTAATGTATCGATGCCAACGTTCACAAGAACCAAAACCGGACCAACATTAGACTACTCAGTTGTGCCCAGAGAGTATAACTTTGTAAACAGTACTTTTTCTCCTTCAATCAAACAAAGTGTAAAACTTAATTATTTTGTTCTATTACGCTCCGAGAGTGTAAATTTGCAACGTATCGATGCCAACGTTCACAAGAACCAAAATCGGACCCACATTAGACTACTGAGTTGTGCCCTAAAAGTATAACTTTGGAAACAGTACTTTTTCTCACTAAATCGAACAAAGAGTAAAATCTAATTATTTTGTTCTATTATGCCCCGATAGTGTAAATTTGCAACGAATCGATGCCAACGTTCACAAAAACCAAAACCGGACTAACATTAGACTACTCGCTTGCGCCCAAACAAGATAACTTTGGAAATGATTTTTCTCATTCAATCGAACAAAGAGTAAAACCTAATTATTTCGTTCTATTATGCCCGAGAGTGTAAATTTGCAACGTATCGATTCCAACGTTCACAAGAACCAAAACCAAACCAACATTAGACTACTCAGTTGCGCCCTAACAGTATAACTTTGGAAACACTACTTTTTCTCATTCAATCGAACAAAGAGTAAAACCTAATTATTTTGTTCTATTATGCCCCGAGAGTGTAAATTTGCAATGTATCGATGCCAACGTTCACAAGAACCAAAACCAGACCAACATTAGACTACTCAGTTGCGCCCTATCTTTATAACTTTGAAACGAGTTATTTTTCTCATGCAACCGAACAAAGAGTAAAACCTAATTATATTAATCTATTTTGCCCCGAGAGTGTAAATTTGCAACGTATCGATGCCAACGTTCACAAGAACCAAAACCGGACCAACATTAGACTACTCAGTTGTGCCCAAACAGTATAACTTTGAAACGAGTATTTTTTCTCATGAAACCGAACAAAGAGTAAAACCTAATTATATTGATCTATTATGCCCCGAGAGTGTAAATTTGCAACGCATCGATGCCAATGTTCACAAGAACCTAAACCGGACCAACATTAGACTACTCGCCAGCTCAGAGAGTATAACTTTGTAAACAGTACTTTTTCTCATTCAATCGAACAAAGAGTAAAACTTAATTATTTTGTTCTATTATGCCCCGAGAGTGTAAATTTGCAACGTATCGATGCCAACGTTCACAAGAACAAAAACCGACCCACATTAGACTACTCGCTTGTGCCCTAAAAGTATAACTTTGGAAACAAGATTTTTCTCATACAATCGAACAAAGAGTAAAACCTAATTATTTTGTTCTATTATGCCCCGAGAGTGTAAATTTGCAACGTATCGATGCCAACGTTCACAAGAACCAAAACCGGACCAACATTAGACTACGCAGCTTGCGCCCAAACAAGATAACTTTGGTAAGATTTTTCTCATTCAATCGAACAAAGAGTAAAACCTAATTATTTCGTTCTATTATGCCCCGAGAGTGTAAATTTGCAACGTATCGATGCCAACGTTCACAAGAACCAAAACCAAACCAACATTAGACTACTCAGTTGCGCCCAAACAGTATAACTTTGAAAACAGTACTTTTTCTCATTCAATCGAACAAGGAGTAAAACCTAATTATTTTATTCTATTATGCCCCAAGAGTATAAATTTGCAACGTATCGATGCCAACGTTCATAAGAACCAAAACCGAACCAACATTAGACTACTCAGTGGCGCCCTAACTTTATAACTTTGAAACGAGTACTTTTTCTCATGCAACCGAACAACGAGTAAAACCTAATTATATTAATCTATTATGCCCCGAGAGTGAAAATTTGCAACGTATCGATGCCAACGTTCACAAGAACCAAAACCAAACCAACATTAGACTACTGCGCCCAAACAAGATAACTTTGGAAACAAGATTTTTCTCATTCAATCGAACAAAGAATAAACCCTAATAATTTTGTTCTATTATGCCCCGAGAGTGTAAATTTGTAATGTATCGATGCCAACGTTCACAAGAACCAAAACCGGACCAACATTAGACTACTCAGTTGCGCCCTATCTTTATAAGTTTGAAACGAGTAATTTTTCTCATGCAACCGAACAAAGAGTAAAACTTAATTATATTGATCTATTATGCCCCGAGAGTATAAATTTGCAACGTATCGATCCCAATGTTCACAAGAACCTAAACCGGACCAACATTAGACTACTCAGTTGTGCCCAGAGAGTATAACTTTGTAAGCAATATTTTTTTCTCGCTTCAATCGAACAAAGAGTAAAACCTAATTATTTTGTTCTATTATGCCCCGAGAGTGTAAATTTGCAATGTATCGATGCCAAAGTTCACAAGAAACAAAAACGGACCAACAGTAGACTACCCAGGTGTGCCCTAAAAGTATAACTTTGGAAATAGTACTTTTTCTCATTCAATCGAACAAAGAGTAAAACCTAATTATTTTGTTCTATTATGCCCCGATAGTGCAAATTTGCAACGTATCGATGCCAACGTTCACAAACCAAAACCGGCCAACATTAGACTACTCGCTTGCGCCCAAACCGTATAACTTTGGTAATAAAGATTTTTCTCATTCAATCGAACAAAGAGTAAAACCTAATTATTTTGTTCTATGATGCCCCGAGAGTGTAAATTTGCAACGTATCGATGCCAACGTTCACAAGAACCAAAACCAAACCAACATTAGACTACTCAGTTGCGCCCAAACAGTATAACTTTGGAAACAGTACTTTTTCTCATTCAATCGAACAAGGAGTAAAACCTAATTATTTTATTCTATTATGCCCCGAGAGTGTAAATTTGCAACGTATCGATGCCAACGTTCATAATAACCAAAACCGAACCAACATTAGACTACTCAGTTGCGCCCTAACAGTATAACTTTGGAAACAGTACTTTTTCTCATGCAAGCGAACAACGAGTAAAACCTAATTATATTAATCTATTATGCCCCGAGGGTGAAAATTTGCAACGTATCGATGCCAACGTTCACAAGAACCAAAACCGGACCCACATTAGACTACTCAGTTGTGCCCAAACAGTATAACTTTGAAAACAAGATTTTTCTCATTCAATCGAACAAAGAGTAAAACCTAATTATTTTGTTCTATTATGCCCCGATAGTGCAAATTTGCAACGTATCGATGCCAACGTTCACAAGAACCAAAACCAAACCAACATTAGACTACTCTTGCGCCAAACAAAGATAACTTTGGAAACAAGATTTTTCTCGTTTCAATCGAACAAAGTGTAAAACTTAATTATTTTGTTCTATTATGCCCCGAGAGTGTAAATTTGCAACGTATCGATGCCAACGTTCACAAGAACCAAAACCGGACCCACATTAGACTACTCGCTTTGCCCTAAAAGTATAACTTTGGAAAATTTTTCTCATTCAATCGAACAAAGAGTAAAACCTAATTATTTTGTTCTATTATGCCCCGAGAGTGTAAATTTGCAACGTATCGATGCCAACGTTCACAAAAACCAAAACCGGACCAACATTAGACTACTCACAGCCTGCAGTGTATAACTTTGTAAACAAGATTTTTCTCCTTCAATCGAACAAAGTGTAAAACTTAATTATTTTGTTCTATTACGCTCCGAGAGTATAAATTTGCAACGTATCGATGCCAACGTTCATAAGAACCAAAACCGAACCAACATTAGACTACTCAGTGGCGCCCTAACTTTATAACTTTGAAACGAGTACTTTTTCTCATGCAACCGAACAACGAGTAAAACCTAATTATATTAATCTATTATGCCCCGAGGGTGAAAATTTGCAACGTATCGATGCCAACGTTCACAAGAACCAAAACCGGACCCACATTAGACTACTCAGTTGTGCCCAAACAGTATAACTTTGAAAACAGTACTTTTTCTCATTCAATCGAACAAGGAGTAAAACCTAATTATTTTATTCTATTATGCCCCGAGAGTATAAATTTGCAACGTATCGATGCCAACGTTCATAAGAACCAAAACCGAACCAACATTAGACTACTCAGTGGCGCCCTAACTTTATAACTTTGAAACGAGTACTTTTTCTCATGCAACCGAACAACGAGTAAAACCTAATTATATTAATCTATTATGCCCCGAGAGTGAAAATTTGCAACGTATCGATGCCAGCGTTCACAAGAACCAAAACCAAACCAACATTAGACTACTCAGTTGCGCCCAAACAGTATAACTTTGGAAACAGTACTTTTTCTCATTCAATCGAACAAAGAGTAAAACCTAATTATTTTGTTCTATTATGCCCCGAGAGTGTAAATTTGTAATGTATCGATGCCAACGTTCACAAGAACCAAAACCGGACCAACATTAGACTACTCAGTTGCGCCCTATCTTTATAAGTTTGAAACGAGTAATTTTTCTCATGCAACCGAACAAAGAGTAAAACCTAATTATATTGATCTATTATGCCCCGAGAGTATAAATTTGCAACGTATCGATCCCAATGTTCACAAGAACCTAAACCGGACCAACATTAGACTACTTGTGCTCAGAGAGTATAACTTTGTAAACAAGATTTTTCTCGCTTCAATCGAACAAAGAGTAAAACCTAATTATTTTGTTCTATTATGCCCCGAGAGTGTAAATTTGCAACGTATCGATGCCATCGTTCACAAGAACCACAACCGACCCACATTAGACTACTCGCTTTGCCCTAAAAGTATAACTTTGGAAACAGTACTTTTTCTCATTCAATCGAACAAAGAGTAAAACCTAATTATTTTGTTCTATTATGCCCCGATAGTGCAAATTTGCAACGTATCGATGCCAACGTTCACAAAAACCAAAACCGGGCCAACATTAGACTACTCAGTTGCGCCCAAACTGTATAACTTTGGTAACAGTACTTTTTTTCATTCAATCGAACAAAGAGTAAAACATAATTATTTTGTTCTATTATGCCCCGATAGTGCAAATTTGCAACGTATCGATGCCAACGTTCACAAGAACCAAAACCGGACCAACATTAGACTACTCAGTTGTGCCCAGAGAGTATAACTTTGTAAACAGTACTTTTTCTCCTTCAATCGAACAAAGTGTAAAACTTAATTATTTTGTTCTATTACGCTCCGAGAGTGTAAATTTGCAACGTATCGATGCCAACGTTCACAAGAACCAAAACCGAACCAACATTAGACTACTCCCTAACTTTATAACTTTGAAACGAGTACTTTTTCTCATGCAACCGAACAACGAGTAAAACCTAATTATATTAATCTATTATGCCCCGAGGGTGAAAATTTGCAACGTATCGATGCCAACGTTCACACGAACCAAAACCAAACCAACATTAGACTACTCAGTTGCGCCCAAACAGTATAACTTTGGAAACAGTACTTTTTCTCATTCAATCGAACAAAGAGTAAAACCTAATAATTTTTTTCTATTATGCCCCGAGAGTGTAAATTTGTAATGTATCGATGCCAACGTTCACAAGAACCAAAACCGGACCAACATTAGACTACTCATTTGTGCCCAGAGAGTATAACTTTGTAAACAGTACTTTTTCTCCTTCAATCGAACAAAGTGTAAAACTTAATTATTTTGTTCTATTACGCTCCGAGAGTGTAAATTTGCAACGTATCGATGCCAACGTTCACAAGAACCAAAACCGGACCCACATTAGACTACTCGCTCTAAAAGTATAACTTTGGAAACAGTACTTTTTCTCACTCAATCGAACAAAGAGTAAAACCTAATTATTTTGTTCTATTATGCCCCGATAGTGTAAATTTGCAACGTATCGATGCCAACGTCCACAAAAACCAAAACCGGACCAACATTGGACGACTCAGTTGCGCCCAAACAGTATAACTTTGGAAACAGTTCTTTTTCTCATTCAATCGAACAAAGAGTAAAACCTAATTATTTTGTTCTATTATGGCCCGAGAGTATAAATTTGCAACGTATCGATGCCAATGGTCATAAGAACCAAAACCGAACCAACATTAGACTACTGCCTAACTTTATAACTTTGAAACGAGTACTTTTTCTCATGCAACCGAACAACGACTAAAACCTAATTATATAAATCTATTATGCCCCGAGAGTGTAAATTTGCAACGTATCGATGCCAACGTTCATAAGAACCATAACCGGACCCACATTAGACTACTCAGTTGTGCCCTAAAAGTATAACTTTGGAAACAGTACTTTTTCTCATTCAATCGAACAAAGAGTAAAACCTTATTATTTTGTTCTATTATGCCCCGATAGTGTAAATTTGCAACGTATCGATGCCAACGTTCACAAAACCAAAACCGGCCAACATTAGACTACTCGCTTGCGCCCAAACAAAGATAACTGTGGAAACAGTACTTTTTCTCATTCAATCGAACAAAGAGTAAAACCTAATTATTTCGTTCTATTATGCCCCGAGAGTGTAAATTTGCAACGTATCGATCCCAACGTTGACAAGAACCAAAACCAAACCAACATTAGACTACTCAGTTGCGCCCAAACAGTATAACTTTGGAAACAAGATTTTTCTCACTAATCGAACAAACAAGAAACCTAATTATTTTGTTCTATTATGCCCCGAGAGTATAAATTTGCAACGTATCGATGCGAACGTTCATAAGAACCAAAACCGAACCAACATTAGACTTCTCAGTGGCGCCCTAACTTTATAACATTGAAACGAGTACTTTTTCTCATGCAACCGAACAACGAGTAAAACCTAATTATATTAATCTATTATGCCCCGAGAGTGTAAATTTGCAACGTATCGATGCCAACGTTCACAAGAACCAAAACCGGACCAACATTAGACTACTCGCTTGTGCCCAAACAAGATAACTTTGGAAACAAGATTTTTTTTCTCATTCATTCGAACAATGAGTAAAACCTAATTATTTTGTTCTATTATGCCCCGAGATTGTAAATTTGCAATGTATTGATGGTAACTTTACAAGAACCAAAACCGAACAACATTAGACTACTGGCTTGTGCCTGCAGAGTATAACTTTGTAAACAGTACTTTTTCTCATTCAATCAAACAAAGAGTAAAACCTAATTATTTTGTTCTATTATGCCCCGATAGTGTAAATTTGCAACGTATCGATGCCAACGTTCACAAAAACCAAAACCGGACCAACATTAGACTACTCAGTTGCGCCCAAACAGTATAACTTTGGAAACAGTACTTTTTCTCATTCAATCGAACAAAGAGTAAAACCTAATTATTTCGTTCTATTATGCCCCGAGAGTGTAAATTTGCAACGTATCGATGCCATCATTCACAAGAACCAAATCCAAACCAACATTAGACTACTCAGTTGCGCCCAATCTTTATAAGTTTGAAACGAGTACTTTTTCTCTTTCAATCGAACAAAGAGTAAAACCTAATTATTTTGTTCTATTATACCCCGAGAGTATAAATTTGCAACGTATCGATGCCAACGTTCATAAGAACCAAAACCGAACCAACATTAGACTACTCAGTGGCGCCCTAACTTTGTAACTTTGAAACGAGTACTTTTTCTCTTGCAACCGAACAACGAGTAAAACCTAATTATATTAATCTATTATGCCCCGAGAGTGAAAATTTGCAACGTATCGATGCCAACGTTCACAAGAACCAAAACCAAACGAACATTAGACTACTCAGTTGCGCCCAAACAGTATAACTTTGGAAACAGTACTTTTTCTTATTTAATCGAACAAAGAGTAAAACCTAATTATTTTGTTCTATTATGCCCCGAGAGTATAAATTTGCAACGTATCGATGCCAACGTTCACAAGAACCAAAACCGAACCAACATTAGACTACTGGGCGCCTAACTTCATAACTTTGAAACGAGTACTTTTTCTCATGCAACCGAACAACGAGTAAAACCTAATTATATTAATCTATTATGCCCCGAGAGTGTAAATTTGCAACGTATCGATGCCAACGTCACAAGAACCAAAACCGGACCAACATTAGACTACTGTGCCCAAATTTTTCTCATTCAATCGAACAAAGAGTAAAACCTAATTATTTTGTTCTATTATGCCCCGAGAGTATAAATTTGCAACGTATCGATGCCAACGTTCATAAGAACCAAAACCGACCAACATTAGACTACTCAGTTGCGCCCTAACTTCATAACTTTGAAACGAGTACTTTTTCTCATGCAACCGAACAACGAGTAAAACCTAATTATATTAATCTATTATGCCCCGAGAGTATAAATTTGCAACGTATCGATACCAACGTTCATAAGAACCAAAACCGAACCAACATTAGACTACTCAGTTGCGCCCTGACTTTATAACTTTGGAAACAGTACTTTTTATTATTCAATCGAACAAAGAGTAAAACCTAATTATTTTGTTCTATTATGCCCCGAGAGTATAAATTTGCAACTTATCGATGCCAACGTTCATAAGAACCAAAACCGGACCCACATTAGACTACTCACTTGTGACCTAAAAGTATAACTTTGGAAACAGTACGTTTTCTCATTCAATCGAACAAAGAGTAAAACCTTATTATTTTGTTCTATTATGCCCCGATAGTGTAAATTTGCAACGTATCGATGCCAACTTTCACAAAAACCAAAACCGGGCCAACATTAGACTACTCAGTTGCGCCCAAACAGTATAACTTTGGAAACAGTACTTTTTCTCATTCAATCGAACAAAGAGTAAAACCTAATTATTTTCTTCTATTATGCCCCGAGAGTGTAGATTTGAAACGTATCGATGCCAACGTTCACAAGAACCAAAACCGAACCAACTTTAGACTTCTCAGTTGTGCCCAGAGAGTATAACTTTGTAAAAAGATTTTTCTCCATCAATCGAACAAAGTGTAAAACTTAATTATTTTGTTGTATTATGCCCCGACAGTGTAAATTTGCAACGTATCGATACCAACGTTCACAAGAACCAAAACCGTACCCACATTAGACTACTCAGTTGTGCCCAAACAGCATAACTTTGGAAACAGTACTTTTTTTCATTCAATCGAACAAAGAGTAAAACCTAATTATTTTGTTCTATTATGCCCCGAGAGTGTAAATTTGCAATGTATCGATGCCAACGTTCACAAGAACCAAAACCGGACAACATTAGACTACTCAGTTGTGCCCTAACTTCATAACTTTGAAACGAGAACTTTTTCTCATGCAACCGAACAACGAGTAAAACCTAATTATATTAATCTATTATGCCCCGAGAGTATAAATTTCCAACGTATCGATACCAACGTTCATAAGAACCAAAACCGAACCAACATTAGCTACTGCGCCTAACAAAGATAACTTTGGAAACAAGATTTTTCGCATTCAATCGAACAAAGAGTAAAACCTAATTATTTTGTTCTATTATGCCCCGAGAGTGTAAATTTGTAATGTATCGATGCCAACGTTCACAAGAACCAAAACCGGACCAACATTAGACTACTCAGTTGCGCCCTATCTTTATAAGTTTGAAACGAGTATTTTTTCTCACGCAACCGAACAAAGAATAAAGCCTAATTATATTGAATAATGCCCCGAGATTGTAAATTTGCAACGTATCGATGCCAATGTTCACAAGAACCTATACCGGACCAACATTAGAATACTCAGTTGTGCCCAGAGAGTATAACTTTGTAAACAGTACTTTTTCTCCATCAATCGAACAAAGTTTAAAACTTAATTATTTTGCTCTATTATGCTCCGAGAGTGTAAATTTGCAACGTATCGATGCCAACGTTCACAAAAACCAAAACCAAACCAACATTAGACTACTCAGTTGCGCCCAAACAGTATAACTTTGGAAACAGTACTTTTTCTCATTCAATCGAACAAAGAGTAAAACCTAATTATTTTGTTCTATTATGCCCCGAGAGTATAAATTTGCAACGTATCGATGCCAACGTTCATAAGAACCAAAACCGACCCACATTAGACTACTCAATCGTGCCCTAACAGTATAACTTTGGAAACAGTACTTTTTCTCATTCAATCGAACAAAGAGTAAAACCTAATTATTTTGTTCTATTATGCCCCGATAGTGTAAATTTGCAACGTATCGATGCCAACTTTCCCAAAACCAAAACCGGCCAACATTAGACTACTCACTTGCGCCAAACAAGATAACTTTGGAAACAAGATTTTTCTCATTCAATCGAACAAAGAGTAAAACCTAATTATTTCGTTCTATTATGCCTCGAGAGTGTAAATTTGCAACGTATCGATCCCAACGTTCACAAGAACCAAAACCAAAGCCAACATTAGACTACTCAGTTGCGCCCAAACAGTATAACTTTGGAAACAGTACTTTTTCTCAGTCAATCGAACAAAGAGTAAAACCTAATTATTTTGTTCTATTATGCCCCGAGAGTATAAATTTGCAACGTATCGATGCGAACGTTCATAAGAACCAAAACCGAACCAACATTAGACTACGCAGTTGCGCCCTAACAGTATAACTTTGGAAACAGTACTTTTTCTCATTCAATCGAACAAAGTGTAAAACCTAATTATATTAATCTATTATGCCCCGAGAGTTTAAATTTGCAACGTATCGATGCCAACGTTCACAAGAACCAAAACCGGACCAACATTAGACTACTCAGTTGTGCCCAAACAGTATAACTTTGGAAACAGTACTTTTTCTCATGCAACCGAACAACGACTAAAACCTAATTATATAAATCTATTATGCCCCGAGAATGTAAATTTGCAACGTATCGATGCCAACGTTCATAAGAACCATAACCGGACCCACATTAGACTACTCAGTTGTGCCCTAAAAGTATAACTTTGGAAACAGTACTTTTTCTCATTCAATCGAACAAAGAGTAAAACCTTATTATTTTGTTCTATTATGCCCCGATAGTGTAAATTTGCAACGTATCGATGCCAACTTTCACAAAAACCAAAACCGGGCCAACATTAGACTACTCAGTTGCGCCCAAACAGTATAACTTTGGAAACAGTACTTTTTCTCATTCAATCGAACAAAGAGTAAAACCTAATTATTTCGTTCTATTATGCCCCGAGAGTGTAAATTTGCAACGTATCGATCCCAACGTTGACAAGAACCAAAACCAAACCAACATTAAACTACTCAGTTGCGCCCTGTCACGCCCCGAGCCCGCCTATTTGGTCGAGTTCGGGTATGCCGACAGATCACGAATCCGACAGAGTTTTCCCCCGTACGCGACGTAGTCTCCCCGTACGTTCTAGGCGTCGCAATCAATACAATTACAAGGGTTCCGACCAGAATGATTCAACATACAATGATTGCATAAGGAAGTATCAAACATAAATAGCTAAGTTATTACAAGCATTCACCAGCTTACATTTAAACTTTACATATTACACTTAACTTCCAAATACAATCTGAATTTATTACAATTATATTACAAGTTTGATACATTTGTTCTTGTCATCTCTATACCCCTAGAATATACCGACGGGTAATCGTTATCTCTCGGTCTCCGGTAGGGCGCTATCTACTCGCCTACGCCTTGCTCGCGCCGCCGTCTGCCGCGCCACTCACGTGTGTACCGTACCCCCAAAACCGCAACACGGGGGTGAGAACTATTGTCCATAGTTCTCGTGGGTATAGTCACCCAAGAGAAAAGTTCGACCAACAGGTCCGAAGGAGGCAGCTGCAGGTTAGTTTGATAAATAGATAGATATATACTTGATTATGCAACTAATAAAACCATACATTGCCTCACAAATGCAATATTGAAATACTAAATGCAAATCATGCAATAATACAACTATCATAAGTAGATCACTCAATTCTACTTCTACCTGACCAACTAGTTCACATTCAACTAGCTCTAAGGTTCTATCTACCTTATTCAAGCTAGCCACCCGACTCGCCCTCGAGTCAATCCACTGCGGCTAATCCGAGCTCTGTCCGCTCAAGGTGAAGGAACTCTCAACTTACACCCCGCCTTCAATCCACAATCACATTGCCCAACGGGTCGCCCGTAGCCGCGTACACCCGTGGTCGTGATCTTTCCTGGGAAGGGGAACCATGCCACACTCGACCCGCGGCCCAAGACCCCGATAGGAAGGGGAACATGCCACACTCAACCCTAGCGATCTTTGATTCTCGCCAATGGGAGGGGGAACTCCGCCACACACGACCCACGGCCTCGAATCAGCTTAAAGCTCAACCTCGAAGTTCTTCCTGTGGTTGGGGCACATGCCACACACCCACGGACCCGCACTGTCGAGTTCACAAATCCTGAGATTCCGGAATCCACTTTCCAAGTCTCTAGGGTAGTCTAAAACCCTATAACATTGACCTTTCTATGCCCAGTGCACTTTCCACCCTAGGTCTAATAGACTGTAGGTTTAATGCCCTTATCACATGGCCTATGTTCCTTGAACTAGGTTAACACCTCTCACCTAGGTCTAATTAACTCTAGGTTTAACAACCCTATGTTCAGTGTCAACCTATGCTCAACAACACTAGGTGCGATATCAACCTGCCTAGATCTTGATTCTAGGTTCATTCTATTCAACCTATGTTCACGACATTAGGTTCAGTACCACCTATGTTATATAACCCTAGGTTCAACATTATTCTTATTCATCCTAGGTTCTCGACCCTAGGTTCATATTCGACCTATGTTAATTACACTAGGTTCGATGCCACTCGATCTTTCCTATTGTCACGACACTAGGTTCAACACAACCTATGTTATAGAACACTAGATTAATGCCACTCGATCTAGTTGATACCTAGTTGTCACATCGAGTTCTATAGTTGCACACTCTCTAGCACATGCTCACATTGCCAATATGAATATTTATCTATCATGATCTCATAATGCTAATACCCCTAGCATATATTTCATTAAGCATATATGTGTCAAGATCTTTATACGCATATGTTCTCTAACATGATCTACAACATGTTATCATTCACTTACATGCTCTATTGCATATCAACATGAAACTCAACACTAGCATATATTTTAAATGCATCAACTTGCTATTATGCATATAAGTTCTCTATCTAGCATTTAAATCCACATGCATAAACCTCTAAACCAAGTAATTAGGTTTACATGCATACATTCTTAATCTAGCATAATTACCATGCTATCATGAGGCTAACATGCATATTTTATATTAAATTGCTCTAGCATGCTCTACTATGACATCATACCCATACATATGCGTCAACGAGAAAACATACTTTTCTTCGACCTGCGGGGCGACCTAGTCGCTTCTAAACACAACCCACCCGTTATCGCGTTCCGATTGCTCGTCGACACTTGCAATCGCCGCCAACGGCACTCAGATCCGGTTCGCTCGGACTCTCGCGCGCCCCACCGAACGGTCGCCAATTCCCTCAATCAAGATTTCCCGCGTTACTCCACGACTCCACGATGCCCCGCATCCGATTTCACGATTTATGGGCTTCTATTTTGCGTGTCGCGGCTTATCTCGGTAAGAATATATTAAAATATTAATATCTTTGCAACCGCTCGTTTGGATCACCGAACCGAGCGCGCCAACGCGTTCGTTAGGTCCCCAATTAGGTTTCTAGAGGGTCAATTGAGATCAAACTCAACTATTTTACAAAACCCTCATTTGAACCCTAGCCTACAACTATTGCAAGAATACTTCAAATAGCTTCATTATTCTAGCAATAATCATCTCTTTAGCATCCTAGGGTTCAATTAATACCAACCCTAGAGTTTAAAAACCCAACTCTAATAATCTACCATTGTTGCTCTAGGAGCTTACCTCAAGAGCTAACTCCAAGGCCAAGGTAGAAGACGAAGAAGGTGAAGATCTCCTCCCTTTGCTTCTTCTCCACCAATCCTTCTCCTTCTTTTTCTTTCTCTTCTCTTTCTTTCTTTCTTTCTTTTCCTTCCTTTGGTCGACAGAGAGAGAGAGGGCGAGAGTGTTCTTTTAGGTTAGAACACCACAAATGAGAGAAAGAGAGAGGACCTATGCTACTATAACCTCTCATAAGTGCACAATTGCTGAAAACACCCTCAGCTTCGCAGACTGCACCAAACTGGGCATTTTTCGCGTACGGAGACCGGTCTTGAGATATGGAGACCGGTCTCGCAAGCCCCCTCACCAAACAATTAAGGACTTAGCCAAATTTTCAGCCTTTTTCGTTTTCTTCTCCGTTTTCGCCCGTCTTCGCTCGTACGACCTCCGATTCATTTCAAATCGAACCGAGACTTTCCAAACATGCTTTCGAACATGTTTTCATCATCTTTTCATCCACGCTAATGCCGGATTTAGCTCATGGCCCAACCTAGCCTTTCGGGTTCCGTTTCCACGCCTACGCGCACCGAAACGCCCGAACGCTCCCAAACTTCACCGAACCTCACTATAACCATTCAAATGGCTCTCCAACCAATTGTACACCATAACTTCATGATCTTAGAAGTCCGATACCTTACATTCTCCCCTTCTTAAAAGAGTTTCGTCCCCGAAACTAACTCTCCTCAACTCCAATCACTCTCCAACTCGATTAATCGAGCAATCGGGGATTCCGTTGCACTTTTCTATCTCGGAGTGGCCTCTCACTCATTGGAACTATCCAAAGGCCCACTACGGAGGATGTGAGGCTAGATTTACTCACATTTACTAAGTATGACTCCAAAAGTGCATTACCACCATGCAAAGAACTACTCTTTGTACTACACTCTCAATCGGGAAACTCACTCCGATTCGATCACCGGTATTGCATAAAAGCAATATCGTTGGTGCATCGACTAATCGCGAGTGCTACTATCCTCAATCTGATCCTCGCTCCATCACGAGATGGCACACTCCGGCACATCTCCTATTTTAACCTCCAAAAGAGCTTTATCCACAAGCTCCAATTCTCACGTGGCTTTCTACATTTCAATGTCTCACAAGAGCATTTCATCCTTTGCCATCACAAGCCACGACCAATTCGATTTCGCCGTCGCACTGAACTCACACGAACACTTCATTCGTGGATTCAAGCCAAACTCATTAACAGAGTTATCAGCTAAACCGATTTCCTCAGCTTTCCATAGGTGAGCCATAGGCCACCTATCCTACGTATGCCTACCGCCTCTGCCTCAACTACGCGTAGCAACGCAGACCCAATCAGCATTGGGCGAAATTCTCACTTTGGAATCCGCACACACTCCAACCAGGAGCAACCATGACCCCAAACCACGTCAACCTTTAGGTTGGGTCACTACACACTTCGATCTGGAGCTATCATCAATCCCGCGATCCTACACGACAAACTCTACCGAGTCACACGTACCTCTATCGGCTCCTATGCACCTAGTGCGAGCCATCAGCCCCACGAGTGATCCCAGGCACGCTTCACACCTAGCAATGCTACAGTGCTACTGCCATCTCACTTTCTTGACCGAATCAATTCCGCACTCTACGAGTACCTACACTCGAGCGCTCTACACGCAAGTCTAGTGTTAGGCACTTGCCTAATCACACTAGCTACAAGCACGACTCGCTCACCTCAATTCGAGGTATCGCTAGGTCCACGTGCCGCACTCGCTACCAACTAATCGCTCTACCACGAGCCCTATTCTCGGTTCATCACCAGCAACCAGCTGGCACTGACCAATCACCTATCCACTTAGGTAGGCGACGCACTACCACAACTATGCATGCTAGGGTAGTCACATTGACCCTTGTCTCGGTCCCTACTAAACTCATAAATAATGGTAGTAAACGACTACAACTATAGATGCATGCAATGCTTTAGCTCTATACCATGCAGAAGTCTAATTGCTTCAATTAAACCATACCTGCTATGACATCAGCAGCAGCTGCAGGTTCGTCAACCTGGGTCGCATATCCACGGTCGCTTGGCACTTGCCGCGAACCCTCTAGTTGCCTGATCACCAACCCTCGCTCTCCAGACTGTGCCAAAGGTTGCACATCCATGAACTGTCCGGAGAAGAGAATGCCGTTGCCGCTCTGGCAGAGGTTGACCATCGCCCACAGACAATCGTACTTTCGTGGTCCAACCGCCCGCAATAAAAGCATCTTCCCCGGCGCAGCCGCACACCGCCGCGCCCTATGGGATCCGCCACAAATCACACATCCCGAAAAGATCCGACTCGCAGAATAGCTTCGGGGTTCGAGACCGTGATTGCGATCGACTCAGTGGGTTGCTCGGAACCCGATTGACCACCCAAACAGCTTTCTGGCCGCATAGCTCCCATTTCTTGCTCATCGACTCGTGCTCCTCTCGCACGTAATCATCGCCCGCTCCACCCACAAGGCCCGATCCAAGGCTCCTGCAAAAGTTCTAAACTTGAACGGATGAATATATCGGAAAATTTCCTACCGAAGTCCCCGTACAAAGCAGTCAGCCTTGTCCTTGCTATCCTGTACCACATGTGGGATACAATTCACAATACGGGTGAATTCCCGCTCATATTCCCTCACTGTACGGTCTCCCTGCCGCAGCTTCCTGAATCTCTCTTGAAGCCTTCTCTTCTCACCGTTCTGGGAAATACTCTGAGAATACCAATCCCCGAAACTCATCCCAAGTTATAGGAGGGAGACTAGGCGCTCGCTCTTGTTTGACGCCTCTCCACCGCACTTTCGCCGACTTCTCCACACAATGGGCGGCTAGGTGCACCTTGCCCTGTTCCAAGGTATATAGATCCTCAAACGTGGCTTCTATGGAATCTATCCACGTCTTCACAATCCACGGATCTGCATCCTCTCCATCATAGGTAGGTGGCTTAAGTTTCTTGAAAGCCATGAGGGCCGCCAAAGCTCGTGCCCTCTCACCTCCATTTCCATAGAACTAGGGGCCACAGCCCCGAATCCACCGCTACTTCGACGCGCAAGACGGCGCGCGCACGGGCAGCCGCCGTAGCCATTCTCCCAGTCGCATTAGGTGAACCGACTGGAGGCGCCATTGGCTCCTGTCCTGCTCGAGCCGTTTCAGCCTGTCGTGCCAACAACTCATGGAGCCCCTTGATTTGCTCCTCCCGTCGCCGCACCGCACCCGTCGTTGTATTCAATTGCTCACGAGCACCGAGTCTCCGCCGCCTCGCCTTGCTCGGGGACACCACTTGTCCCACCCCGCGCCGATCCGGATGAAGATCGCCACGCGGTGCCATCGTCTCGAAATAGGACAACTCGATAAGTTCTCAACCTTCTAGGTCAAGTATAAACGACTAACATAACACGGATTAAATCAAAAGTCAACAAGTGGCGTCTATTCTCATCACTCTGCTTCATGTTGTCGCGCGCCAACATGAACTTCCTGCTTGAGAATAAGCCACGCCTTGAGTCTACCTCTAATATCCATCTTAGAGGTTTCAACACTACCCAATCCATAATTCTTTCGCCACACAGTACAAGTCCTCGTCTCTCACGAGCCTTAGCCTCTATGGTTTTACTATCCTAGAGTCTCCTAGGTCCATCTAAACCATTTGCCCATTCTCTACTTTATGCTCTGATACCATCTTATCTGTCACGCCCCGAGCCCGCCTATTTGGTCGAGTTCGGGTACGCCGACAGACCGCCGAACGGACAGAGTTTTCCCCTGTACGCGGACAGAGTCTCCCCTGTACGTTCTAGGCGTCGCAATCAATACAATTACAAGGGTTCCGACCAGAATGTATTCAACATACAATGATTGCATAAGGAAGTATCAAACATAAATAGCTAAGTTATTACAAGCATTCACCTTACATTTAAACTTTACATATTACACTTAACTTCCAAATACAATCAATTTATTACAATTATATTACAAGTTTGATACATTTGTTCTTGTCATATCTATACTCTTATAATATACTGACGGGGTACGTTATCTCTCGGTCTCCCGGTAGGGCGCTATCTACTCGCCTACGCCTTGCCTCGCGCCGTCGCCGCGCCACTCACGTGTGTACCGTACCCCCAAAACCGCAACACGGGGTGAGAACTATTGTCCATAGTTCTCGTGGGTATAGTCACCCAAGAGAAAAGATCGACCAACAGATCCCAAGGAGGCAGCTGCAGGTTAGTTTGATAAATAGATAGATATATACTTGATTATGCAACTAATAAAACCATACATTGCCTCACAAATGCAATATTGAAATACTAAATGCAAATCATGCAATAATACAACTATCATAAGTAGATCACTCAATTCTACTTCTACCTGACCAACTAGTTCACATTCAACTAGCTCTAAGGTTCTATCTACCTTATTCAAGCTAGCCACCCGACTCGGCCTCGAGTCAATCAACTGCGGCTAATCCGCGCTCCGTCCGCCAAGGTGAAGGAACTCTCAACTTACACCCCGCCTTCAATCCACAATCACATTGCCCAACGGGTCGCCCGTAGCCGCAGTACACCCGTGGTCGTGGATCTTTCCTGGGAAGGGGAACCATGCCACACTCGACCCGCGCCCAAGACCCCGATAGGAAGGGGAACATGCCACACTCAACCCTAGCGATCTTTGATTCTCGCCACGGGAGTGGGAACCCGCCACACACGACCCACGCCTCGAATCGCCTCAGCTCAACTCGAAGTTCTTCCCGTGGAGGGAACATGCCACACACCCACGGACCCGAACCGTCGAGTTCACAAATCCCGGGATTCCTAATCCACTTTCCAAGTCTCTAGGGTAGTCTAAAACCCTATAACATTGACCTTTCTAAGCCTGGCACTTTCCACCCTAGGTCTAATAGACTGTAGGTTTAATGCCCTTATCACATGGCCTATGTTCCTTGAACTAGGTTAACACCTCTCACCTAGGTCTAATTAACTCTAGGTTTAACAACCCTATGTTCAGTGTCAACCTATGCTCAACAACACTAGGTGCGATATCAACCTGCCTAGATCTTGATTCTAGGTTCATTCTATTCAACCTATGTTCACGACATTAGGTTCAGTACAACCTATGTTATATAACCCTAGGTTCAACATTATTCTTATTCATCCTAGGTTCTCGACCCTAGGTTCATATTCGACCTATGTTAATTACACTAGGTTCGATGCCACTCGATCTTTCCTATTGTCACGACACTAGGTTCAACACAACCTATGTTATAGAACACTAGATTAATGCCACTCGATCTAGTTGATACCTAGTTGTCACATCGAGTTCTATAGTTGCACACTCTCTAGCACATGCTCACATTGCCAATATGAATATTTATCTATCATGATCTCATAATGCTAATACCCCTAGCATATATTTCATTAAGCATATATGTGTCAAGATCTTTATACGCATATGTTCTCTAACATGATCTACAACATGTTATCATTCACTTACATGCTCTATTGCATATCAACATGAAACTCAACACTAGCATATATTTTAAATGCATCAACTTGCTATTATGCATATAAGTTCTCTATCTAGCATTTAAATCCACATGCATAAACCTCTAAACCAAGTAATTAGGTTTACATGCATACATTCTTAATCTAGCATAATTACCATGCTATCATGAGGCTAACATGCATATTTTATATTAAATTGCTCTAGCATGCTCTACTATGACATCATACCCATACATATGCGTCAACGAGAAAACATACTTTTCTTCGATACGCGGGCGACCTAGTCGCTTCGGTAAACACAACCCACCTGTTATCGCGTTCCGATTGCTCGTCGACACTTGCAATCGGCCGCCAACGGCACTCGGTATCCGGTTCGGCTCGGACTCTCGCGCGCCCCACCGAACGGTCGCCAATTCTCAATCTGAAGATTTCCCGCGTTACTCCACGACTCCACGATGCCCCAGATCCGATTTCACGATTTATGGGCTTCTATTTTGCGTGTCGCTTATCTCGGTAAGAATATATTAAAATATTAATATCTTTGCAACCGCTCGTCGGATCACCGAACCGAGCGCGCCAACGCGTTCGTTAGGTCCCCAATTAGGTTTCTAGAGGGTCAATTGAGATCAAACTCAACTATTTTACAAAACCCTCATTTGAACCCTAGCCTACAACTATTGCAAGAATACTTCAAATAGCTTCATTATTCTAGCAATAATCATCTCTTTAGCATCCTAGGGTTCAATTAATACCAACCCTAGAGTTTAAAAACCCAACTCTAATAATCTACCATTGTTGCTCTAGGAGCTTACCTCAAGAGCTAACTCCAAGGCCAAGGTAGAAGACGAAGAAGGTGAAGATCTCCTCCCTTTGCTTCTTCTCCACCAATCCTTCTCCTTCTTTTTCTTTCTTCTCTTTTCTTTCTTTCTTTCTTTTCCTTCCTTTGGTCGACAGAGAGAGAGAGGGAGAGAGTGTTCTTTTAGGTTAGAACACCACAAATGAGAGAAAGAGAGAGGACCTATGCTACTATAACCTCTCATAAGTGCACAATTGCTGAAAACACCCTCAGCTTCTCAAACTGCACCAAACTGGGCATTTTTCGCGCACGGAGACCGGTCTTGAGATATGGAGACCGGTCTCGCAAGCCCCCTCACCCAAACAATTAAGGACTTAGCCAAATTTTCACCTTTTCGTTTTCTTCTCCGTTTTCGCCCGTCTTCGCTCGTACGACCTCCGATTCATTTCAAATCGAACCGAGACTTTCCAAACATGCTTTCGAACATGTTTTCATCATCTTTTCATCCACGCTAATGCCGGATTTAGCTCATGGCCCAACCTAGCCTTTCGGGTTCCGTTTCCACGCCTACGCGCACCGAAACGCCCGAACGCTCCCAAACTTCACCGAACCTCACTATAACCATTCAAATGGCTCTCCAACCAATTGTACACCATAACTTCATGATCTTAGAAGTCCGGTACCTTACACGCCCAAACAGTATAGCTTTGGAAACAGTACTTTTTCTCAGTCAATCGAACAAAGAGTAAAACCTAATTATTTTGTTCTATTATGCCCCGAGAGTATAAATTTGCAACGTATCGATGCGAACGTTCATAAGAACCAAAACCGAACCAACATTAGACTTCTCAGTGGCGCCCTAACTTTATAACATTGAAACGAGTACTTTTTCTCATGCAACCGAACAACGAGTAAAACCTAATTATATTAATCTATTATGCCCCGAGAGTGTAAATTTGCAACGTATCGATGCCAACGTTCACAAGAACCAAAACCGGACCAACATTAGACTACTCAGTTGTGCCCAAACAGTATAACTTTGGAAATAGTACTTTTTCTCATTCATTCGAACAATGAGTAAAACCTAATTATTTTGTTCTATTATGCCCCGAGATTGTAAATTTGCAATGTATTGATGGTAACTTTACAAGAACCAAAACCGGAACAACATTAGACTACTCAGTTGTGCCCAGAGAGTACAACTTTGTAAACAGTACTTTTTCTCATTCAATCGAACAAAGAGTAAAACCTAATTATTTTGTTCTATTATGCCCCGATAGTGTAAATTTGCAACGTATCGATGCCAACGTTCCCAAAAACCAAACCGACCAACATTAGACTACTCAGTTGCGCCCAAACAGTATAACTTTGGAAACAGTACTTTTTCTCATTCAATCGAACAAAGAGTAAAACCTAATTATTTCGTTCTATTATGCCCCGAGAGTGTAAATTTGCAACGTATCGATGCCATCATTCACAAGAACCAAATCCAAACCAACATTAGACTACTCAGTTGCGCCCAAACAGTATAACTTTGGAAACAGTACTTTTTCTCATTCAATCGAACAAAGAGTAAACCTAATTATTTTGTTCTATTATGCCCCGAGAGTATAAATTTGCAACGTATCGATGCCAACGTTCATAAGAACCAAAACCGAACCAACATTAGACTACTCAGTGGCGCCCTAACTTTGTAACTTTGAAACGAGTACTTTTTCTCATGCAACCGAACAACGAGTAAAACCTAATTATATTAATCTATTATGCCCCGAGAGTGAAAATTTGCAACGTATCGATGCCAACGTTCACAAGAACCAAAACCAAACGAGCATTAGACTACTCAGTTGCGCCCAAACAGTATAACTTTGGAAACAGTACTTTTTCTTATTCAATCGAACAAAGAGTAAAACCTAATTATTTTGTTCTATTATGCCCCGAGAGTATAAATTTGCAACTTATCGATGCCAACGTTCATAAGAACCAAAACCGAACCAACATTAGACTACTCAGTGGCGCCCTAACTTTATAACTTTGAAACGAGTACTTTTTCTCATGCAACCGAACAACGAGTAAAACCTAATTATATTAATCTATTATGCCCCGAGAGTGTAAATTTGCAACGTATCGATGCCAACGTCACAAGAACCAAAACCGGACCAACATTAGACTACTCAGTTGTGCCCAAATTTTTCTCATTCAATCGAACAAAGAGTAAAACCTAATTATTTTGTTCTATTATGCCCCGAGAGTATAAATTTGCAACGTATCGATGCCAACGTTCATAAGAACCAAAACCGACCAACATTAGACTACTCCTGCGCCTAACTTCATAACTTTGAAACGAGTACTTTTTCTCATGCAACCGAACAACGAGTAAAACCTAATTATATTAATCTATTATGCCCCGAGAGTATAAATTTGCAACGTATCGATACCCACGTTCATAAGAACCAAAACCGAACCAACATTAGACTACTCAGTTGCGCCCTGACTTTATAACTTTGGAAACAGTACTTTTTCTTATTCAATCGAACAAAGAGTAAAACCTAATTATTTTGTTCTATTATGCCCCGAGAGTATAAATTTGCAACTTATCGATGCCAACGTTCATAAGAACCAAAACCGGACCCACATTAGACTACTCACTTGTGCCCTAAAAGTATAACTTTGGAAACAGTACGTTTTCTCATTCAATCGAACAAAGAGTAAAACCTTATTATTTTGTTCTATTATTCCCCGATAGTGTAAATTTGCAACGTATCGATGCCAACTTTCACAAAAACCATAACCGAGCCAACAGTATACTACTCAGTTGCGCCCAAACAAGATAACTTTGGAAACAAAGATTTCTTTCTCATTCAATCGAACAAAGAGTAAAACCTAATTATTTTCTTCTATTATGCCCCGAGAGTGTAGATTTGAAACGTATCGATGCCAACGTTCACAAGAACCAAAACCGAACCAACTTTAGACTTCTCAGTTGTGCCCAGAGAGTATAACTTTGTAAACAGTACTTTTTCTCCATCAATCGAACAAAGTGTAAAACTTAATTATTTTGTTGTATTATGCCCCGACAGTGTAAATTTGCAACGTATCGATACCAACGTTCACAAGAACCAAAACCGGACCCACATTAGACTACTCAGTTGTGCCCAAACAATACAACTTTGGAAACAGTACTTTTTCTCATTCAATCGAACAAAGAGTAAAACCTAATTATTTTGTTCTATTATGCCCCGAGAGTGTAAATTTGCAATGTATCGATGCCAACGTTCACAAAAACCAAAACCAGACCAAAATTAGACTACTCTTGCGCCAAACAAGATAACTTTGGAAACAAGATTTTTCTCAGTCAATCGAACAAAGAGTAAAACCTAATTATTTTGTTCTATTATGCCCCGAGAGTATAAATTTGCAACGTATCGATGCGAACGTTCATAAGAACCAAAACCGAACCAACATTAGACTTCTCAGTGGCGCCCTAACTTTATAACATTGAAACGAGTACTTTTTCTCATGCAACCGAACAACGAGTAAAACCTAATTATATTAATCTATTATGCCCCGAGAGTGTAAATTTGCAACGTATCGATGCCAACGTTCACAAGAACCAAAACCGGACCAACATTAGACTACTCAGTTGTGCCCAAACAGTATAACTTTGGAAACAGTACTTTTTCTCATTCATTCGAACAATGAGTAAAACCTAATTATTTTGTTCTATTATGCCCCGAGATTGTAAATTTGCAATGTATTGATGGTAACTTTACAAGAACCAAAACCGGAACAACATTAGACTACTCAGTTGTGCCCAGAGAGTACAACTTTGTAAATAGTACTTTTTCTCATTCAATCAAACAAAGAGTAAAACCTAATTATTTTGTTCTATTATGCCCCGATAGTGTAAATTTGCAACGTATCGATGCCAACGTTCACAAAAACCAAAACCGGACCAACATTAGACTACTCAGTTGCGCCCAAACAGTATAACTTTGGAAACAGTACTTTTTCTCATTCAATCGAACAAAGAGTAAAACCTAATTATTTTGTTCTATTATGCCCCGAGAGTGTAAATTTGCAACGTATCGATGCCATCATTCACAAGAACCAAATCCAAACCAACATTAGACTACTCAGTTGCGCCCAAACAGTATAACTTTGGAAACAGTACTTTTTCTCATTCAGTCGAACAAAGAGTAAAACCTAATTATTTTGTTCTATTATACCCCGAGAGTATAAATTTGCAACGTATCGATGCCAACGTTCATAAGAACCAAAACCGAACCAACATTAGACTACTCAGTGGCGCCCTAACTTTGTAACTTTGAAACGAGTACTTTTTCTCATGCAACCGAACAACGAGTAAAACCTAATTATATTAATCTATTATGCCCCGAGAGTGAAAATTTGCAACGTATCGATGCCAACGTTCACAAGAACCAAAACCAAACGAACATTAGACTACTCAGTTGCGCCCAAACAGTATAACTTTGGAAACAGTACTTTTTATTATTCAATCGAACAAAGAGTAAAACCTAATTATTTTGTTCTATTATGCCCCGAGAGTATAAATTTGCAACTTATCGATGCCAACGTTCATAAGAACCAAAACCGAACAAACATTAGACTACTCAGTTGCGCCCTAACTTTATAACTTTGAAACGAGTACTTTTTCTCATGCAACCGAACAACGAGTAAAACCTAATTATATTAATCTATTATGCCCCGAGAGTGTAAATTTGCAACGTATCGATGCCAACGTCACAAGAACCAAAACCGGACCAACATTAGACTACTCAGTTGTGCCCAAATTTTTCTCATTCAATCGAACAAAGAGTAAAACCTAATTATTTTGTTCTATTATGCCCCGAGAGTATAAATTTGCAACGTATCGATGCCAACGTTCATAAGAACCAAAACCGACCAACATTAGACTACTCGTTCTAACTTAATAACTTTGAAACGAGTACTTTTTCTCATGCAACCGAACAACGAGTAAAACCTAATTATATTATTCTATTATGCCCCGAGAGTATAAATTTGCAACGTATCGATACCAACGTTCATAAGAACCAAAACCGAACCAACATTAGACTACTCAGTTGCGCCCTGACTTTATAACTTTGGAAACAGTACTTTTTCTTATTCAATCGAACAAAGAGTAAAACCTAATTATTTTGTTCTATTATGCCCCGAGAGTATAAATTTGCAACGTATCGATGCCAACGTTCATAAGAACCAAAACCGGACCCACATTAGACTACTCAGTTGTGCCCTAAAAGTATAACTTTGGAAACAGTACGTTTTCTCATTCAATCGAACAAAGAGTAAAACCTTATTATTTTGTTCTATTATGCCCCGATAGTGTAAATTTGCAACGTATCGATGCCAACTTTCACAAAAACCAAAACCGGGCCAACATTAGACTACTCAGTTGCGCCCAAACAGTATAACTTTGGAAACAGTACTTTTTCTCATTCAATCGAACAAAGAGTAAAACCAAATTATTTTGTTCTATTATGCCCGGAGAGTCAAATTTGCAATGTATCGATGCCAACGTTCACAAGAACCAAAACCGAACCAAAATTAGACTTCTCGGTTGTGCCCAGAGTATAACTTTGTAAACAGTACTTTTTCTCCATCAATCGAACAAAGTGTAAAACTTAATTATTTTGTTGTATTATGCCCCGACAGTGTAAATTTGCAACGTATCGATACCAACGTTCACAAGAACCAAAACCGGACCCACATTAGACTACTCAGTTGTGCCCAAACAGTATAACTTTGGAAACAGTACTTTTTCTCATTCAATCGAACAAAGAGTAAAACCTAATTATTTTGTTCTATTATGCCCCGAGAGTGTAAATTTGCAATGTATCGATGCCAACGTTCACAAAAACCAAAACCGGACAACATTAGACTACTCAGTTGTGCCCTAACTTCATAACTTTGAAACGAGAACTTTTTCTCATGCAACCGAACAACGAGTAAAACCTAATTATATTAATCTATTATGCCCGAGAGTATAAATTTCCAACGTATCGATACCAACGTTCATAAGAACCAAAACCGAACCAACATTAGACTACGCGATTCTTGCGCCTAACAAAGTATAACTTTGGAAATGATTTTGCTCATTCAATCGAACAAAGAGTAAAACCTAATAATTTTGTTCTATTATGCCCCGAGAGTGTAAATTTGTAATGTATCGATGCCAACGTTCACAAGAACCAAAACCGGACCAACATTAGACTACTCAGTTGCGCCCTATCATTATAAGTTTGAAACGAGTATTTTTTCTCATGCAACCGAACAAAGAATAAAACCTAATTATATTGAATAATGCCCCGAGATTGTAAATTTGCAACGTATCGATGCCAATGTTCACAAGAACCTATACCGGACCAACATTAGAATACTCAGTTGTGCCCAGAGAGTATAACTTTGTAAACGGTACTTTTTCTCCATCAATCGAACAAAGTTTAAAACTTAATTATTTTGCTCTATTATGCTCCGAGAGTGTAAATTTGCAACGTATCGATGCCAACATTCACAAAAACCAAAACCAAACCAACATTAGACTACTCAGTTGCGCCCAAACAGTATAACTTTGGAAACAGTACTTTTTCTCATTCAATCGAACAAAGAGTAAAACCTAATTATTTTCTTCTATTATGCCCCGAGAGTATAAATTTGCAACGTATCGATGCCAACGTTCATAAGAACCAAAACCGGACCCACATTAGACTACTCAGTTGTGCCCTAAAAGTATAACTTTGGAAACAGTACTTTTTCTCATTCAATCGAACAAAGAGTAAAACCTTATTATTTTGTTCTATTATGCCCCGATAGTGTAAATTTGCAACGTATCGATGCCAACTTTCACAAAAACCAAAACCGGGCCAACATTAGACTACTCAGTTGCGCCCAAACAGTATAACTTTGGAAACAGTACTTTTTCTCATTCAATCGAACAAAGAGTAAAACCTAATTATTTCGTTCTATTATGCCTCGAGAGTGTAAATTTGCAACGTATCGATCCCAACGTTCACAAGAACCAAAACCAAAGCCAACATTAGACTACTCAGTTGCGCCCAAACAGTATAACTTTGGAAACAGTACTTTTTCTCAGTCAATCGAACAAAGAGTAAAACCTAATTATTTTGTTCTATTATGCCCCGAGAGTATAAATTTGCAACGTATCGATGCGAACGTTCATAAGAACCAAAACCGAACCAACATTAGACTACTCAGTGGCGCCCTAACTTTATAACATTGAAACGAGTACTTTTTCTCATGCAACCGAACAACGAGTAAAACCTAATTATATTAATCTATTATGCCCCGAGAGTGTAAATTTGCAACGTATCGATGCCAACGTTCACAAGAACCAAAACCGGACCAACATTAGACTACTCAGTTGTGCACAAAAAGTAAAACTTTGGAAACAGTACTTTTTCTCATTTATTCGAACAATGAGTAAAACCTAATTATTTTGTTCTATTATGCCCCGAGATTGTAAATTTGCAATGTATTGATGGTAACTTTTACAAGAACCAAAACCGGAACAACATTAGACTACTCAGTTGTGCCCAGAGAGTACAACTTTGTAAATAGTACTTTTTCTCATTCAATCAAACAAAGAGTAAAACCTAATTATTTTGTTCTATTATGCCCCGATAGTGTAAATTTGCAACGTATCGATGCCAACGTTCACAAGAACCAAATCCAAACCAACATTAGACTACTCAGTTGCTCCCAAACAGTATAACTTTGGAAACAGTACTTTTTCTCATTCAATCGAACAAAGAGTAAAACCTAATTATTTTGTTCTATTATGCCCCGAGAGTATAAATTTGCAACGTATCGATGCCAACGTTCATAAGAACCAAAACCGAACCAACATTAGACTACTCAGTTGCGCCCTAACTTTATAACTTTGAAACGAGTACTTTTTCTCATGCAACCGAACAACGAGTAAAACCTAATTATATTAATCTATTATGCCCCGAGAGTGAAAATTTGCAATGTATCGATGCCAACGTTCACAAGAACCAAAACCGGACCAACATTAGACTACTCAGTTGAACCCAAATTTTTCTTATTCAATCGAACAAAGAGTAAAACCTAATTATTTTGTTCTATTATGCCCCGAGAGTATAAATTTGCAACGTATCGATGCCAACGTTCATAAGAACCAAAACCGAACCAACATTAGACTACTCAGTGGCGCCCTAACTTTATAACTTTGAAACGAGTACTTTTTCTCATGCAACCGAACAACGAGTAAAACCTAATTATATTAATCTATTATGCCCCGAGAGTGTAAATTTGCAACGTATCGATGCCAACGTCACAAGAACCAAAACCGGACCTATATTAGACTACTCAGTTGTGCCCAAACAGTATAACTTTGGAAACAGTACTTTTTCTCATTCAATCGAACAAAGAGTAAAACCTAATTATTTTGTTCTATTATGCCCCGAGAGTATAAATTTGCAACGTATCGATGCCAGCGTTCATAAGAACAAAAACCGACCAACATTAGACTACTCAGTTGCGCCCTAACTTCATAACTTTGAAACGAGTACTTTTTCTCATGCAACCGAACAACGAGTAAAACCTAAGTATATTAATCTATTATGCCCCGAGAGTATAAATTTGCAACGTATCGATACCAACGTTCATAAGAACCAAAACCGGACCAACATTAGACTACTCGATTGCGCCCGATTTTATAACTTTGGAAACAGTACTTTTTCTCATTCAATCGAACAAAGAGTAAAACCTAATTATTTTGTTCTATTATGCCCCGAGAGTATAAATTTGCAACGTATCGATGCCAACGTTCATAAGAACCAAAACCGACCCACATTAGACTACTCACTTGTGCCCTAAAAGTATAACTTTGGAAACAGTACGTTTTCTCATTCAATCGAACAAAGAGTAAAACCTTATTATTTTGTTCTATTATGCCCCGATAGTGTAAATTTGCAACGTATCGATGCCAACTTTCACAAAAACCAAAACCGGGCCAACATTAGACTGCTCGCTTGCGCCCAAACAAGATAACTTTGGAAACAAGATTTTTCTCATTCAATCGAACAAAGAGTAAAACCTAATTATTTTCTTCTATTATACCCCGAGAGTGTAGATTTGAAACGTATCGATGCCAACGTTCACAAGAACCAAAACCGAACCAACTTTAGACTTCTCAGTTGTGCCCAGAGAGTATAACTTTGTAAACAGTACTTTTTCTCCATCAATCGAACAAAGTGTAAAACTTAATTATTTTGTTGTATTATGCCCCGACAGTGTAAATTTGCAACGTATCGATACCAACGTTCACAAGAACCAAAACCGGAACCACATTAGACTACTCAGTTGTGCCCAAACAGTATAACTTTGGAAACAGTACTTTTTCTCATTCAATCGAACAAAGAGTAAAACCTAATTATTTTGTTCTATTATGCCCCGAGAGTATAAATTTGCAATGTATCGATGCCAACGTTCACAAGAACCAAAACCGGACAACATTAGACTACTCAGTTGTGCCCTAACTTCATAACTTTGAAACGAGAACTTTTTCTCATGCAACCGAACAACGAGTAAAACCTAATTATATTAATCTATTATGCCCCGAGAGTATAAATTTCCAACGTATCGATACCAACGTTCATAAGAACCAAAACCGAACCAACATTAGACTACGCTTGCGCCCTAACAAGATAACTTTGGAAAAAGATTTTTCTCATTCAATCGAACAAAGTGTAAAACCTAATTATTTTGTTCTATTATGCCCGAGAGTGTAAATTTGTAATGTATCGATGCCAACGTTCACAAGAACCAAAACCGAACAACATTAGACTACTCGGTTACTGCGCCCTATCTTTATAAGTTTGAAACGAGTATTTTTTCTCACGCAACCGAACAAAGAATAAAACCTAATTATATTGAATAATGCCCCGAGATTGTAAATTTGCAACGTATCGATGCCAATGTTCTCAAGAACCTATACCGGACCAACATTAGAATACTCAGTTGTGCCCAGAGAGTATAACTTTGTAAACAGTACTTTTTCTCCATCAATCGAACAAAGTTTAAAACTTAATTATTTTGCTCTATTATGCTCCGAGAGTGTAAATTTGCAACGTATCGATGCCAACGTTCACAAAAACCAAAACCAAACCAACATTATACTACTCAGTTGCGCCCAAACAGTATAACTTTGGAAACAGTACTTTTTCTCATTCAATCGAACAAAGAGTAAAACCTAATTATTTTGTTCTATTATGCCCCGAGAGTATAAATTTGCAACGTATCGATGCCAACGTTCATAAGAACCAAAACCGGACCCACATTAGACTACTCAGTTGTGCCCTAAAAGTATAACTTTGGAAACAGTACTTTTTCTCATTCAATCGAACAAAGAGTAAAACCTTATTATTTTGTTCTATTATGCCCCGATAGTGTAAATTTGCAACGTATCGATGCCAACTTTCACAAAAACCAAAACCGGGCCAACATTAGACTACTCAGTTGCGCCCAAACAGTATAACTTTGGAAACAGTACTTTTTCTCATTCAATCGAACAAAGAGTAAAACCTAATTATTTCGTTCTATTATGCCTCGAGAGTGTAAATTTGCAACGTATCGATCCCAACGTTCACAAGAATCAAAACCAAAGCCAACATTAGACTACTCAGTTGCGCCCAAACAGTATAACTTTGGAAACAGTACTTTTTCTCAGTCAATCGAACAAAGAGTAAAACCTAATTATTTTGTTCTATTATGCCCCGAGAGTATAAATTTGCAACGTATCGATGCGAACGTTCATAAGAACCAAAACCGAACCAACATTAGACTACTCAGTGGCGCCCTAACTTTATAACATTGAAACGAGTACTTTTTCTCATGCAACCGAACAACGAGTAAAACCTAATTATATTAATCTATTATGCCCCGAGAGTATAAATTTCCAACGTATCGATACCAACGTTCATAAGAACCAAAACCGAACCAACATTAGACTACGCAGTTGCGCCCTAACAGTATAACTTTGGAAACAGTACTTTTTCTCATTCAATCGAACAAAGTGTAAAACCTAATTATTTTGTTCTATTATGCCCCGAGAGTGTAAATTTGTAATGTATCGATGCCAACGTTCACAAGAACCAAAACCGGAACAACATTAGACTACTCAGTTGCGCCTATCTTTATAAGTTTGAAATGAGTATTTTTTCTCACGCAACCGAACAAAGAATAAAACCTAATTATATTGAATAATGCCCCGAGATTGTAAATTTGCAACGTATCGATGCCAATGTTCTCAAGCACCTATACCGGACCAACATTAGAATACTAAGTTGTGCCCAGAGAGTATAACTTTGTAAACAGTACTTTTTCTCCATCAATCGAACAAAGTTTAAAACTTAATTATTTTGCTCTATTATGCTCCGAGAGTGTAAATTTGCAACGTATCGATGCCAACGTTCACAAAAACCAAAACCAAACCAACATTAGACTACTCAGTTGCGCCCAAACAGTATAACTTTGGAAACGATTTTTTGATCATTCAATCGAACAAAGAGTAAAACCTAATTATATTATTCTATTATGCCCCGAGAGTGTAAATTTGCAACGTATCGATGCCAACGTTCATAAGAACCATAACCGGACCCACATTAGACTACTCAGTTGTGCCCTAAAAGTATAACTTTGGAAACAGTACTTTTTCTCATTCAATCGAACAAAGAGTAAAACCTTATTATTTTGTTCTATTATGCCCCGATAGTGTAAATTTGCAACGTATCGATGCCAACTTTCACAAAAACCAAAACCGGGCTAACATTAGACTACTCGATTGCGCCAAACAAGATAACTTTGGAAAGATTTTTCTCATTCAATCGAACAAAGAGTAAAACCTAATTATTTCGTTCTATTATGCCTCGAGAGTGTAAATTTGCAACGTATCGATCCCAACGTTCACAAGAACCAAAACCAAAGCCAACATTAGACTACTCAGTTGCGCCCAAACAGTATAACTTTGGAAACAGTACTTTTTCTCAGTCAATCGAACAAAGAGTAAAACCTAATTATTTTGTTCTATTATGCCCCGAGAGTATAAATTTGCAACGTATCGATGCGAACGTTCATAAGAACCAAAACCGAACCAACATTAGACTACTCAGTGGCGCCCTAACTTTATAACATTGAAACGAGTACTTTTTCTCATGCAACCGAACAACGAGTAAAACCTAATTATATTAATCTATTATGCCCCGAGAGTGTAAATTTGCAACGTATCGATGCCAACGTTCACAAGAACCAAAACCGGACCAACATTAGACTACTCAGTTGTGCCCAAACAATATAACTTTGGAAACGAGATTTTTCGCATTTATTCGAACAAAGAGTAAAACCTAATTATTTTGTTCTATTATGCCCCGAGAGTGTAAATTTGCAACGTATCGATGCCAACGTTCACAAGAACCAAAACCGAACAACATTAGACTACTCGGTTGTGCCCGGAGAGTACAACTTTGTAAATAGTACTTTTTCTCATTCAATCAAACAAAGAGTAAAACCTAATTATTTTGTTCTATTATGCCCCGAGAGTGTAAATTTGCAACGTATCGATGCCAACGTTCACAAGAACCAAATCCAAACCAACATTAGACTACTCAGTTGCGCCCAAACAGTATAACTTTGGAAACAGTACTTTTTCTCATTCAGTCGAACAAAGAGTAAAACCTAATTATTTTGTTCTATTATGCCCCGAGAGTATAAATTTGCAACGTATCGATGCCAACGTTCATAAGAACCAAAACCGAACCAACATTAGACTACTCAGTGGCGCCCTAACTTTATAACTTTGAAACGAGTACTTTTTCTCATGCAACCGAACAACGAGTAAAACCTAATTATATTAATCTATTATGCCCCGATAGTGCAAATTTGCAACGTATCGATGCCAACGTTCACAAGAACCAAAACCAAACCAACATTAGACTACTCGGTTGCGCCCAAACAGTATAACTTTGGAAACAGTACTTTTTATTATTCAATCGAACAAAGAGTAAAACCTAATTATTTTGTTCTATTATGCCCCGAGAGTGTAAATTTGCAACTTATCGATGCCAACGTTCATAAGAACCAAAACCGAACCAACATTAGACTACTCAGTGGCGCCCTAACTTTATAACTTTGAAACGAGTACTTTTTCTCATGCAACCGAACAACGAGTAAAACCTAATTATATTAATCTATTATGCCCCGAGAGTGAAAATTTGCAACGTATCGATGCCAACGTTCACAAGAACCAAAACCAAACCAACATTAGACTACTCAGTTGCGCCCAAACAGTATAACTTTGGAAACGACTTTTTATTATTCAATCGAACAAAGAGTAAAACCTAATTATTTTGTTCTATTATGCCCCGAGAGTATAAATTTGCAACTTATCCATGCCAACGTTCATAAGAACCAAAACCGAACCAACATTAGACTACTCAGTGGCGCCCTAACTTTATAACTTTGAAACGAGTACTTTTTCTCATGCAACCGAACAACGAGTAAAACCTAATTATATTAATCTATTATGCCCCGAGAGTGTAAATTTGCAACGTATCGATGCCAACGTCACAAGAACCAAAACCGGACCAACATTAGACTACTCAGTTGTGCCCAAACAGTATAACTTTGGAAACAGTACTTTTTCTCATTCAATCGAACAAAGAGTAAAACCTAATTATTTTGTTCTATTATGCCCGAGAGTAAAAATTTGCAACGTATCGATGCCAACGTTCATAAGAACCAAAACCGACCAACATTAGACTACTCAGTTGCACCTTAACTTCATAACTTTGAAACGAGTACTTTTTCTCATGCAACCGAACAACGAGTAAAACCTAATTATATTAATCTATTATGCCCCGAGAGTATAAATTTGCAACGTATCGATACCAACGTTCATAAGAACCAAAACCGAACCAACCTTAGACTACTCAGTTGCGCCCTGACTTTATAACTTTGGAAACAGTACTTTTTCTTATTCAATCGAACAAAGAGTAAAACCTAATTATTTTGTTCTATTATGCCCCAAGAGTATAAATTTGCAACTTATCGATGCCAACGTTCATAAGAACCAAAACCGAACCCACATTAGACTACTCACTTGTGCACTAAAAGTATAACTTTGGAAACAGTACGTTTTCTCATTCAATCGAACAAAGAGTAAAACCTTATTATTTTGTTCTATTATGCCCCGATAGTGTAAATTTGCAACGTATCGATGCCAACTTTCACAAAAACCAAAACCGGGCCAACATTAGACTACTCAGTTGCGCCCAAACAGTATAACTTTGGAAACAGTACTTTTTCTCATTCAATCGAACAAAGAGTAAAACCTAATTATTTTCTTCTATTATGCCCCGAGAGTGTAGATTTGAAACGTATCGATGCCAACGTTCACAAGAACCAAAACCGAACCAACTTTAGACTTCTCGGTTGTGCCCGGAGAGTATAACTTTGTAAAATGATTTTTCTCCATCAATCGAACAAAGTGTAAAACTTAATTATTTTGTTGTATTATGCCCCGACAGTGTAAATTTGCAACGTATCGATACCAACGTTCACAAGAACCAAAACCGGACCCACATTAGACTACTCAGTTGTGCCCAAACAGTATAACTTTGGAAACAGTACTTTTTCTCATTCAATCGAACAAAGAGTAAAACCTAATTATTTTGTTCTATTATGCGCCGAGAGTGTAAGTTTACAGTGTATCGATGCCAACGTTCACAAGAACCAAAACCGACAACATTAGACTACTCAATTGCCCCCTAACTTCAGAACAGTGAAACGAGAACTTTTTCTCATGCAACCGAACAAAGAGTAAAACCTAATTATATTAATCTATTATGCCCCGAGAGTATAAATTTGCAACGTATCGATACCAACGTTCATAAGAACCAAAACCGAACCAACATTAGACTACTCAGTTGCGCCCTAACAGTATAACTTTGGAAACAGTACTTTTTCTCATTCAATCGAACAAAGAGTAAAACCTAATTATTTTGTTCTATTATGCCCCGAGAGTGTAAATTTGTAATGTATCGATGCCAACGTTCACAAGAACCAAAACCGGACCAACATTAGACTACTCAGTTGCGCCCTAACTTTATAAGTTTGAAACGAGTAATTTTTCTCATACAACCGAACAAAGAATAAAACCTAATTATTTTGTTCTATTATGCCCCGAGAGTGTAAATTTGCAACGTATCGATGCCAACGTTCACAAGACCCAAAACCGGACCAACATTAGACTACTCAGTTGTGCCCAGAGAGTATAACTTTGGAAACAGTACTTTTTCTCCATCAATCGAACAAAGAGTAAAACTTAATTATTTTGTTCTATTATGCCCCGAGAGTGTAAATTTGCAACGTATCGATGCCAACGTTCACAAGAACCAAAACCAAACCAACATTAGACTACTCAGTTGCGCCCTAACAGTATAACTTTGGAAACAGTACTTTTTCTCATTCAATCGAACAAAGAGTAAAACCTAATTATTTTGTTCTATTATGCCCCGAGAGTATAAATTTGCAACGTATCGATGCCAACGTTCATAAGAACCAAAAGCAGGACCCACATTAGACTACTCGGTTGTGCCCTAAAAGTATAACTTTGGAAAGCGTACTTTTTCTCGTTCAATCGAACAAAGTAAAACCTTATTATTTTGTTCTATTATGCCCCGATAGTGTAAATTTGCAACGTATCGATGCCAACTTTCACAAAAACCAAAACCGGGCCAACATTAGACTACTCAGTTGCGCCCAAACAGTATAACTTTGGAAACAGTACTTTTTCTCATTCAATCGAACAAAGAGTAAAACCTAATTATTTCGTTCTATTATGCCTCGAGAGTGTAAATTTGCAACGTATCGATCCCAACGTTCACAAGAACCAAAACCAAAGCCAAAATTAAACTACTCTTGCGCCCAAACAAGATAACTTTGGAAACAAGATTTTTCTCAGTCAATCGAACAAAGAGTAAAACCTAATTATTTTGTTCTATTATGCCCCGAGAGTATAAATTTGCAACGTATCGATGCCAACGTTCATAAGAACCAAAACCGAACCAACATTAGACTACTGGCGCCCTAACTTTATAACATTGAAACGAGTACTTTTTCTCATGCAACCGAACAACGAGTAAAACCTAATTATATTAATCTATTATGCCCCGAGAGTTTAAATTTGCAACGTATCGATGCCAACGTTCACAAGAACCAAAACCGGACCAACATTAGACTACTCAGTTGTGCCCAAACAGTATAACTTTGGAAACAAGATTTTTCTCATTCATTCGAACAATGAGTAAAACCTAATTATTTTGTTCTATTATGCCCCGAGATTGTAAATTTGCAATGTATTGATGGTAACTTTACAAGAACCAAAACCGAACAACATTAGACTACTCAGTTGTGCCCAGAGAGTACAACTTTGTAAATAGTACTTTTTCTCATTCAATCAAACAAAGAGTAAAACCTAATTATTTTGTTCTATTATGCCCCGAGAGTGTAAATTTGCAACGTATCGATGCCAACGTTCACAAGAACCAAATCCAAACCAACATTAGACTACTCACTGCGCCCAAACAAGATAACTTTGGAAACAGTACTTTTTCTCATTCAATCGAACAAAGAGTAAAACCTAATTATTTTGTTCTATTATACCCCGAGAGTATAAATTTGCAACGTATCGATGCCAACGTTCATAAGAACCAAAACCGAACCAACATTAGACTACTCAGTGGCGCCCTAACTTTATAACTTTGAAACGAGTACTTTTTCTCATGCAACCGAACAACGAGTAAAACCTAATTATATTAATCTATTATGCCCCGAGAGTTAAAATTTGCAACGTATCGATGCCAACGTTCACAAGAACCAAAACCAAACCAACATTAGACTACTCGGTTGCGCCCAAACAGTATAACTTTGGAAACAGTACTTTTTATTATTCAATAGAACAAAGAGTAAAACCTAATTATTTTGTTCTATTATGCCCCGAGAGTATAAATTTGCAACTTATCGATGCCAACGTTCATAAGAACCAAAACCGAACCAACATTAGACTACTCAGTGGCGCCCTAACTTTATAACTTTGAAAGGAGTACTTTTTCTCATGCAACCGAACAACGAGTAAAACCTAATTATATTAATCTGTTATGCCCCGAGAGTGTAAATTTGCAACGTATCGATGCCAACGTTCACAAGAACCAAAACCGGACCAACATTAGACTACTCAGTTGCGCCCTAACAGTGTAACTTTGGAAACAGTACTTTTTCTCATTCAATCGAACAAAGAGTAAAACCTAATTATTTTGTTCTATTATGCCCCGAGAGTATAAATTTGCAACGTATCGATGCCAACGTTCATAAGAACCAAAACCGACCAACATTAGACTACTCAGTTGCGCCCTAACTTCATAACTTTGAAACGAGTACTTTTTCTCATGCAACCGAACAACGAGTAAAACCTAATTATATTAATCTATTATGCCCCGAGAGTATAAATTTGCAACGTATCGATACCAACGTTCATAAGAACCAAAACCGAACCAACATTAGACTACTCAGTTGCGCCCTAACTTTATAACTTTTAAACGAGTACTTTTTCTCATTCAATCGAACAAAGAGTAAAACCTAATTATTTTGTTCTATTATGCCCCGAGAGTATAAATTTGCAACTTATCGATGCCAACGTTCATAAGAACCAAAACCGAACCCACATTAGACTACTCAGTTGCGCCCTAACTTTATAACTTTGAAACGAGTACTTTTTCTCATGCAACCGAACAACGAGTAAAACCTAATTATTTTGTTCTATTATGCCCCGAGAGTGTAAATTTGCAACGTATCGATGCCAACTTTCACAAGAACCAAAACCGGACCAACATTAGACTACTCAGTTGTGCCCAAACAGTATAACTTTGGAAACAGTACTTTTTCTCATTCAATCGAACAAAGAGTAAAACCTAATTATATTAATCTATTATGCCCCGAGAGTGTAAATTTGAAACGTATCGATGCCAACGTTCACAAGAACCAAAACCGGACCAACATTAGACTACTCAGTTGTGCCCAAACAGTATAACTTTGGAAACAGTACTTTTTCTCATTCAATCGAACAAAGTGTAAAACTTAATTATTTTGTTCTATTATGCCCCGAGAGTGTAAATTTGCAACGTATCGATGCCAACGTTCATAAGAACCAAAACCGGACCCACATTAGACTACTCAGTTGTGCCCTAACAGTATAACTTTGGAAACAGTACTTTTTCTCATTCAATCGAACAAAGAGTAAAACCTAATTATTTTGTTCTATTATGCCCCGAGAGTGTAAATTTGCAATGTATCGATGCCAACGTTCACAAGAACCAAAACCGGACAACATTAGACTACTCAGTTGTGCCCTAACTTCATAACTTTGAAACGAGAACTTTTTCTCATGCAACCGAACAACGAGTAAAACCTAATTATATTAATCTATTATGCCCCGAGAGTATAAATTTCCAACGTATCCATGCCAACGTTCACAAGAACCAAAACCGGACCAACATTAGACTACGCAGTTGCGCCCTAACAGTATAACTTTGGAAACAGTACTTTTTCTCATTCAATCGAACAAAGAGTAAAACCTAATTATTTTGTTCTATTATGCCCCGAGAGTGTAAATTTGTAATGTATTATGCCAACGTTCACAAGAACCAAAACCGGAACAACATTAGACTACTCAGTTGCGCCCTATCTTTATAAGTTTGAAACGAGTATTTTTTCTCACCCAACCGAACAAAGAATAACACCTAATTATATTGAATAATGCCCCGAGATTGTAAATTTGCAACGTATCGATGCCAATGTTCACAAGAACCTATACCGGACCAACATTAGAATACTCAGTTGTGCCCAGAGAGTATAACTTTGTAAAAAGTACTTTTTCTCCATCAATCGAACAAAGTTTAAAACTTAATTATTTTGCTCTATTATGCTCCGAGAGTGTAAATTTGCAACGTATCGATGCCAACGTTCACAAAAACCAAAACCAAACCAACATTAGACTACTCAGTTGCGCCCAAACAGTATAACTTTGGAAACAGTACTTTTTCTCATTCAATCGAACAAAGAGTAAACCTAATTATTTTGTTCTATTATGCCCCGAGAGTATAAATTTGCAACGTATCGATGCCAACGTTCATAAGAACCAAAACCGGACCCACATTAGACTACTCAGTTGTGCCCTAAAAGTATAACTTTGGAAACAGTACTTTTTCTCATTCAATCGAACAAAGAGTAAAACCTTATTATTTTGTTCTATTATGCCCCGATAGTGTAAATTTGCAACGTATCGATGCCAACTTTCACAACAACCAAAACCGGGCCAACATTAGACTACTCAGTTGCGCCCAAACAGTATAACTTTGGAAACAGTACTTTTTCTCATTCAATCGAACAAAGAGTAAAACCTAATTATTTCGTTCTATTATGCCCCGAGAGTGTAAATTTGCAACGTATCGATCCCAACGTTCACAAGAACCAAAACCAAACCAACATTAGACTACTCAGTTGCGCCCAAACAGTATAGCTTTGGAAACAGTACTTTTTCTCAGTCAATCGAACAAAGAGTAAAACCTAATTATTTTGTTCTATTATGCCCCGAGAGTATAAATTTGCAACGTATCGATGCGAACGTTCATAAGAACCAAAACCGAACCAACATTAGACTACTCAGTGGCGCCCTAACTTTATAACATTGAAACGAGTACTTTTTCTCATGCAACCGAACAACGAGTAAAACCTAATTATATTAATCTATTATGCCCCGAGAGTGTAAATTTGCAACGTATCGATGCCAACGTTCACAAGAACCAAAACCGGACCAACATTAGACTACTCAGTTGTGCCCAAACAGTATAACTTTGGAAACAGTACTTTTTCTCATTCAATCGAACAAAGAGTAAAACCTAATTATTTTGTTCTATTATGCCCCGAGAGTGTAAATTTGCAATGTATTGATGGTAACTTTTACAAGAACCAAAACCGGAACAACATTAGACTACTCAGTTGTGCCCAGAGAGTACAACTTTGTAAATAGTACTTTTTCTCATTCAATCAAACAAAGAGTAAAACCTAATTATTTTGTTCTATTATGCCCCGAGAGTGTAAATTTGCAACGTATCGATGCCAACGTTCACAAGAACCAAATCCAAACCAACATTAGACTACTCAGTTGCGCCCAAACAGTATAACTTTGGAAACAGTACTTTTTCTCATTCAGTCGAACAAAGAGTAAAACCTAATTATTTTGTTCTATTATACCCCGTGAGTATAAATTTGCAACGTATCGATGCCAACGTTCATAAGAACCAAAACCGAACCAACATTAGACTACTCAGTGGCGCCCTAACTTTATAACTTTGAAACGAGTACTTTTTCTCATGCAACCGAACAACGAGTAAAACCTAATTATATTAATCTATTATGCCCCGAGAGTGAAAATTTGCAACGTATCGATGCCAACGTTCACAAGAACCAAAACCAAACCAAAATTAGACTACTCGGTTGCGCCCAAACAGTATAACTTTGGAAACAGTACTTTTTATTATTCAATCGAACAAAGAGTAAAACCTAATTATTTTGTTCTATTATGCCCCGAGAGTATAAATTTGCAACTTATCGATGCCAACGTTCATAAGAACCAAAACCGAACCAACATTAGACTACTCAGTGGCGCCCTAACTTTATAACTTTGAAACGAGTACTTTTTCTCATACAACCGAACAACGAGTAAAACCTAATTATATTAATCTATTATGCCCCGAGAGTGTAAATTTGCAACGTATCGATGCCAACGTCACAAGAACCAAAACCGGACCAACATTAGACTACTCAGTTGTGCCCAAACAGTATAACTTTGGAAACAGTACTTTTTCTCATTCAATCGAACAAAAAGTAAAACCTAATTATTTTGTTCTATTATGCCCCGAGAGTATAAATTTGCAACGTATCGATGCCAACGTTCATAAGAACCAAAACCGACCAACATTAGACTACTCGATTCTAACTTCATAACTATGAAACGAGTACTTTTTCTCATGCAACCGAACAACGAGTAAAACCAAATTATATTAATCTATTATGCCCCGAGAGTATAAATTTGCAACGTATCGATACCAACGTTCATAAGAACCAAAACCGAACCAACATTAGACTACTCAGTTGCGCCCTAACAGTATAACTTTGGAAACAGTACTTTTTCTCATTCAATCGAACAAAGAGTAAAACCTAATTATTTCGTTCTATTATGCCTCGAGAGTATAAATTTGCAACTTATCGATGCCAACGTTCATAAGAACCAAAACCGAACCAACATTAGACTACTCAGTTGTGCCCTAAAAGTATAACTTTGGAAACAGTACTTTTTCTCATTCAATCGAACAAAGAGTAAAACCTTATTATTTTGTTCTATTATGCCCCGATAGTGTAAATTTGCAACGTATCGATGCCAACTTTCACAAAAACCAAAACCGGGCCAACATTAGACTACTCAGTTGCGCCCAAACAGTATAACTTTGGAAACAGTACTTTTTCTCATTCAATCGAACAAAGAGTAAAACCTAATTATTTCGTTCTATTATGCCTCGAGAGTGTAAATTTGCAACGTATCGATCCCAACGTTCACAAGAACCAAAACCAAACCAACATTAAACTACTCAGTTGCGCCCAAACAGTATAACTTTGGAAACAGTACTTTTTCTCAGTCAATCGAACAAAGAGTAAAACCTAATTATTTTGTTCTATTATGCCCCGAGAGTATAAATTTGCAACGTATCGATGCGAACGTTCATAAGAACCAAAACCGAACCAACATTAGACTACTCAGTGGCGCCCTAACTTTATAACATTGAAACGAGTACTTTTTCTCATGCAACCGAACAACGAGTAAAACCTAATTATATTAATCTATTATGCCCCGAGAGTGTAAATTTACAGTGTATCGATGCCAACGTTCACAAGAACCAAAACCGGACCAACATTAGACTACTGAGTTGTGCCCAAACAGTATAACTTTGGAAACAGTACTTTTTCTCATTCATTCGAACAATGAGTAAAACCTAATTATTTTGTTCTATTATGCCCCGAGATTGTAAATTTGCAATGTATTGATGGTAACTTTTACAAGAACCAAAACCGGAACAACATTAGACTACTCAGTTGTGCCCAGAGAGTACAACTTTGTAAATAGTACTTTTTCTCATTCAATCAAACAAAGAGTAAAACCTAATTATTTTGTTCTATTATGCCCCGAGAGTGTAAATTTGCAACGTATCGATGCCAACGTTCACAAGAACCAAATCCAAACCAACATTAGACTACTCAGTTGCGCCCAAACAGTATAACTTTGGAAACAGTACTTTTTCTCATTCAGTCGAACAAAGAGTAAAACCTAATTATTTTGTTCTATTATACCCCGAGAGTATAAATTTGCAACGTATCGATGCCAACGTTCACAAGAACCAAAACCGAACCAACTTTAGACTTCTCAGTTGTGCCCAGAGAGTATAACTTTGTAAACGTACTTTTTCTCCATCAATCGAACAAAGTGTAAAACTTAATTATTTTGTTGTATTATGCCCCGACAGTGTAAATTTGCAACGTATCGATACCAACGTTCACAAGAACCAAAACCGGACCCACATTAGACTACTCAGTTGTGCCCAAACAGTATAACTTTGGAAACAGTACTTTTTCTCATTCAATCGAACAAAGAGTAAAACCTAATTATTTTGTTCTATTATGCCCCGAGAGTGTAAATTTGCAATGTATCGATGCCAACGTTCACAAGAACCAAAACCGGACAACATTAGACTACTCAGTTGTGCCCTAACTTCATAACTTTGAAACGAGAACTTTTTCTCATGCAACCGAACAACGAGTAAAACCTAATTATATTAATCTATTATGCCCCGAGAGTATAAATTTCCAACGTATCGATACCAACGTTCATAAGAACCAAAACCGAACCAGCATTAGACTACTCAGTTGCGCCCTAACAGTATAACTTTCGAAACAGTACTTTTTCTCATTCAATCGAACAAAGAGTAAAACCTAATTATTTTGTTCTATTATGCCCCGAGAGTATAAATTTGCAACGTATCGATGCCAACGTTCACAAGAACCAAAACCGAACCAACATTAGACTACTCGGTTGCGCCTATCTTTATAAGTTTGAAACGAGTATTTTTCTCACGCAACCCAACAAAGAATAAAACCTAATTATATTGAATAATGCCCCGAGATTGTAAATTTGCAACGTATCGATGCCAATGTTCTCAAGCACCTATACCGGACCAACATTAGAATACTAAGTTGTGCCCAGAGAGTATAACTTTGTAAACAGTACTTTTTCTCCATCAATCGAACAAAGTTTAAAACTTAATTATTTTGCTCTATTATGCTCCGAGAGTGTAAATTTGCAACGTATCGATGCCAACGTTCACAAAAACCAAAACCAAACGAACATTAGACTACTCAGTTGCGCCCAAACAGTATAACTTTGGAAACAGTACTTTTTCTCAGTCAATCGAACAAAGAGTAAAACCTAATTATTTTGTTCTATTATGCCCCGAGAGTATAAATTTGCAACGTATCGATGCCAACGTTCATAAGAACCATAACCGGACCCACATTAGACTACTCAGTTGTGCCCTAAAAGTATAACTTTGGAAACAGTACTTTTTCTCATTCAATCGAACAAAGAGTAAAACCTTATTATTTTGTTCTATTATGCCCCGATAGTGTAAATTTGCAACGTATCGATGCCAACTTTCACAAAAACCAAAACCGGGCTAACATTAGACTACTCAGTTGCGCCCAAACAGTATAACTTTGGAAACAGTACTTTTTCTCATTCAATCGAACAAAGAGTAAAACCTAATTATTTCGTTCTATTATGCCTCGAGAGTGTAAATTTGCAACGTATCGATCCCAACGTTCACAAGAACCAAAACCAAAGCCAACATTAGACTACTCAGTTGCGCCCAAACAGTATAACTTTGGAAAGATTTTTCTCTCAATCGAACAAAGAGTAAAACCTAATTATTTTGTTCTATTATGCCCCGAGAGTATAAATTTGCAACGTATCGATGCGAACGTTCATAAGAACCAAAACCGAACCAACATTAGACTACTCAGTGGCGCCCTAACTTTATAACATTGAAACGAGTACTTTTTCTCATGCAACCGAACAACGAGTAAAACCTAATTATATTAATCTATTATGCCCCGAGAGTTTAAATTTGCAACGTATCGATGCCAACGTTCACAAGAACCAAAACCGGACCAACATTAGACTACTCAGTTGTGCCCAAACAGTATAACTTTGGAAACAGTACTTTTTCTCATTCATTCGAACAATGAGTAAAACCTAATTATTTTGTTCTATTATGCCCCGAGATTGTAAATTTGCAATGTATTGATGGTAACTTTTACAAGAACCAAAACCGGACCAACATTAGACTACTCAGTTGTCCCCAGGGAGTAGAACTTTGTAAACAGTACTTTTTCTCATTCAATCGAACAAAGAGTAAAACCTAATTATTTTGTTCTATTATGCCCCGAGAGTGTAAATTTGCAACGTATCGATGCCAACGTTCACAAGAACCAAAACCGAACCAACATTAGACTACTCAGTTGTGCCCAAACAGTATAACTTTGGAAACAGTACTTTTTCTCATTCAGTCGAACAAAGAGTAAAACCTAATTATTTTTTTCTATTATACCCCGAGAGTATAAATTTGCAACGTATCGATGCCAACGTTCATAAGAACCAAAACCGAACCAACATTAGACTACTCAGTGGCGCCCTAACTTTATAACTTTGAAACGAGTACTTTTTCTCATGCAACCGAACAACGAGTAAAACCTAATTATATTAATCTATTATGCCCCGAGAGTGAAAATTTGCAACGTATCGATGCCAACGTTCACAAGAACCAAAACCAAACCAACATTAGACTACTCAGTTGCGCCCAAACAGTATAACTTTGGAAACAGTACTTTTTCTTATTCAATCGAACAAAGAGTAAAACCTAATTATTTTGTTCTATTATGCCCCGAGAGTATAAATTTGCAACTTATCGATGCCAACGTTCATAAGAACCAAAACCGAACCAACATTAGACTACTCAGTGGCGCCCTAACTTTATAACTTTGAAACGAGTACTTTTTCTCATGCAACCGAACAACGAGTAAAACCTAATTATATTAATCTATTATGCCCCGAGAGTGTAAATTTGCAACGTATCGATGCCAACGTCACAAGAACCAAAACCGGACCAACATTAGACTACTCAGTTGTGCCCAAACAGTATAACTTTGGAAAAGACTTTTTCTCATTCAATCGAACAAAGAGTAAAACCTAATTATTTTGTTCTATTATGAGAGTATAAATTTGCAACGTATCGATGCCAACGTTCATAAGAACCAAACCCGACCAACATTAGACTACTCAGTTGCGCCCTAACTTCATAACTTTGAAACGAGTACTTTTTCTCATGCAACCGAACAACGAGTAAAACCTAATTATATTAATCTATTATGCCCCGAGAGTATAAATTTGCAACGTATCGATACCAACGTTCATAAGAACCAAAACCGAACCAACATTAGACTACTCAGTTGCGCCCAGACTGTATAACTTTGGAAACAAGATTTTTCTTATTTAATCGAACAAAGAGTAAAACCTAATTATTTTGTTCTATTATGCCCCGAGAGTATAAATTTGCAACTTATCGATGCCAACGTTCATAAGAACCAAAACCGAACCCACATTAGACTACTCACTTGTGCACTAAAAGTATAACTTTGGAAACAGTACGTTTTCTCATTCAATCGAACAAAGAGTAAAACCTTATTATTTTGTTCTATTATGCCCCGATAGTGTAAATTTGCAACGTATCGATGCCAACTTTCACAAAAACCAAAACCGGGCCAACATTAGACTACTCAGTTGCGCCCAAACAGTATAACTTTGGAAACAGTACTTTTTCTCATTCAATCGAACAAAGAGTAAAACCTAATTATTTTGTTCTATTATGCCCCGAGAGTGTAGATTTGAAACGTATCGATGCCAACGTTCACAAGAACCAAAACCGAACCAACTTTAGACTTCTCAGTTGTGCCCAGAGAGTATAACTTTGTAAACAGTACTTTTTCTCCATCAATCGAACAAAGTGTAAAACTTAATTATTTTGTTGTATTATGCCCCGACAGTGTAAATTTGCAACGTATCGATACCAACGTTCACAAGAACCAAAACCGGACCCACATTAGACTACTCAGTTGTGCCCAAACAGTATAACTTTGGAAACAGTACTTTTTCTCATTCAATCGAACAAAGAGTAAAACCTAATTATTTTGTTCTATTGTGCCCCGAGAGTGTAAATTTGCAATGTATCGATGCCAACGTTCACAAGAACCAAAACCGGACAACATTAGACTACTCAGTTGTGCCCTAACTTCATAACTTTGAAACGAGAACTTTTTCTCATGCAACCGAACAACGAGTAAAACCTAATTATATTAATCTATTATGCCCTGAGAGTATAAATTTCCAACGTATCGATACCAACGTTCATAAGAACCAAAACCGAACCAACATTAGACTACGCGATTCTGCCCTAACAAAGATAACTTTGGAAACGATTTTTCTCATTCAATCGAACAAAGTGTAAAACCTAATTATTTTGTTCTATTATGCCCCGAGAGTGTAAATTTGTAATGTATCGATGCCAACGTTCACAAGAACCAAAACCGGAACAACATTAGACTACTCAGTTGCGCCCTATCTTTATAAGTTTGAAACGAGTATTTTTTCTCACGCAACCGAACAAAGAATAAAACCTAATTATATTGAATAATGCCCCGAGATTGTAAATTTGCAACGTATCGATGCCAATGTTCACAAGAACCTATACCGGACCAACATTAGAATACTCAGTTGTGCCCAGAGAGTATAACTTTGTAAACCGTAATTTTTCTCCATCAATCGAACAAAGTTTAAAACTTAATTATTTTGCTCTATTATGCTCCGAGAGTGTAAATTTGCAACGTATCGATGCCAACGTTCACAAAAACCAAAACCAAACCAACATTAGACTACTCAGTTGCGCCCAAACAGTATAACTTTGGAAACAGTACTTTTTCTTATTCAATCGAACAAAGAGTAAAACCTAATTATTTTGTTCTATTATGCCCCGAGAGTATAAATTTGCAACGTATCGATGCCAACGTTCATAAGAACCAAAACCGGACCCACATTAGACTACTCAGTTGTGCCCTAAAAGTATAACTTTGGAAACAGTACTTTTTCTCATTCAATCGAACAAAGAGTAAAACCTTATTATTTTGTTCTATTATGCCCCGATAGTGTAAATTTGCAACGTATCGATGCCAACTTTCACAACAACCAAAACCGGGCCAACATTAGACTACTCAGTTGCGCCCAAACAGTATAACTTTGGAAACAGTACTTTTTCTCATTCAATCGAACAAAGAGTAAAACCTAATTATTTCGTTCTATTATGCCCCGAGAGTGTAAATTTGCAACGTATCGATCCCAACGTTCACAAGAACCAAAACCAAACCAACATTAGACTACTCAGTTGCGCCCAAACAGTATAAATTTGGAAACAGTACTTTTTCTCAGTCAATCGAACAAAGAGTAAAACCTAATTATTTTGTTCTATTATGCCCCGAGAGTATAAATTTGCAACGTATCGATGCGAACGTTCATAAGAACCAAAACCGAACCAACATTAGACTACTCAGTGGCGCCCTAACTTTATAACATTGAAACGAGTACTTTTTCTCATGCAACCGAACAACGAGTAAAACCTAATTATATTAATCTATTATGCCCCGAGAGTGTAAATTTGCAACGTATCGATGCCAACGTTCACAAGAACCAATACCGGACCAACATTAGACTACTGAGTTGTGCCCAAACAGTATAACTTTGGAAACAGTACTTTTTCTCATTCATTCGAACAATGAGTAAAACCTAATTATTTTGTTCTATTATGCCCCGAGATTGTAAATTTGCAATGTATTGATGGTAACTTTTACAAGAACCAAAACCGGAACAACATTAGACTACTCAGTTGTGCCCAGAGAGTACAACTTTGTAAATAGTACTTTTTCTCATTCAATCAAACAAAGAGTAAAACCTAATTATTTTGTTCTATTATGCCCCGAGAGTGTAAATTTGCAACGTATCGATGCCAACGTTCACAAGAACCAAATCCAAACCAACATTAGACTACTCAGTTGCGCCCAAACAGTATAACTTTGGAAACAGTACTTTTTCTCATTCAGTCGAACAAAGAGTAAAACCTAATTATTTTGTTCTATTATACCCCGAGAGTATAAATTTGCAACGTATCGATGCCAACGTTCATAAGAACCAAAACCGAACCTACATTAGACTACTCAGTGGCGCCCTAACTTTATAACTTTGAAACGAGTACTTTTTCTCATGCAACCGAACAACGAGTAAAACCTAATTATATTAATCTATTATGCCCCGAGAGTGAAAATTTGCAACGTATCGATGCCAGCGTTCACAAGAACCAAAACCAAACCAACATTAGACTACTCAGTTATGCCCAAACAGTATATCTTTGCAAACAGGACTTTTTATTATTCAATCGAACAAAGAGTAAAACCTAATTATTTTGTTCTATTATGCCCCGAGAGTATAAATTTGCAACTTATCGATGCCAACGTTCATAAGAACCAAAACCGAACCAACATTAGACTACTCAGTGGCGCCCTAACTTTATAACTTTGAAACGAGTACTTTTTCTCATACAACCGAACAACGAGTAAAACCTAATTATATTAATCTATTATGCCCCGAGAGTGTAAATTTGCAACGTATCGATGCCAACGTCACAAGAACCAAAACCGGACCAACATTAGACTACTCAGTTGTGCCCAAACAGTATAACTTTGGAAACAGTACTTTTTCTCCATCAATCGAACAAAGTTTAAAACTTAATTATTTTGCTCTATTATGCTCCGAGAGTGTAAATTTGCAACGTATCGATGCCAACGTTCACAAAAACCAAAACCAAACCAACATTAGACTACTCAGTTGCGCCCAAACAGTATAACTTTGGAAACAGTACTTTTTCTCATTCAATCGAACAAAGAGTAAAACCTAATTATTTTGTTCTATTATGCCCCGAGAGTGTAAATTTGCAACGTATCGATGCCAACGTTCACAAGAACCAAAACCGGACCCACATTAGACTACTCAGTTGCGCCCTAACAGTATAACTTTGGAAACAGTACTTTTTCTCATTCAATCGAACAAAGAGTAAAACCTTATTATTTTGTTCTATTATGCCCCGATAGTGTAAATTTGCAACGTATCGATGCCAACTTTCACAAAAACCAAAACGGGGCCAACATTAGACTACTCAGTTGCGCCCAAACAGTATAACTTTGGAAACAGTACTTTTTCTCATTCAATCGAACAAAGAGTAAAACCTAATTATTTCGTTCTATTATGCCTCGAGAGTATAAATTTGCAACTTATCGATGCCAACGTTCATAAGAACCAAAACCGAACCAACATTAGACTAGTCAGTGGCGCCCTAACTTTATAACTTTGAAACGAGTACTTTTTCTCATGCAACCGAACAACGAGTAAAACCTAATTATATTAATCTATTATGCCCCGAGAGTGTAAATTTGCAACGTATCGATGCCAACGTCACAAGGACCAAAACCGGACCAACATTAGACTACTCAGTTGTGCCCAAACAGTATAACTTTGGAAACAGTACTTTTTCTCATTCAATCGAACAAAGAGTAAAACCTAATTATTTTGTTCTATTATGCCCCGAGAGTATAAATTTGCAACGTATCGATGCCAACGTTCATAAGAACCAAAACCGACCAACATTAGACTACTCAGTTGCGCCCTAACTTCATAACTTTGAAACGAGTACTTTTTCTCATGCAACCGAACAACGAGTAAAACCTAATTATATTAATCTATTATGCCCCGAGAGTATAAATTTGCAACGTATCGATACCAACGTTCATAAGAACCAAAACCGAACCAACATTAGACTACTCAGTTGCGCCCTGACTTTATAACTTTGGAAACAGTACTTTTTCTCATTCAATCGAACAAAGAGTAAAACCTTATTATTTTGTTCTATTATGCCCCGATAGTGTAAATTTGCAACGTATCGATGCCAACTTTCACAAAAACCAAAACCGGGCCAACATTAGACTACTCAGTTGCGCCCAAACAGTATAACTTTGGAAACAGTACTTTTTCTCATTCAATCGAACAAAGAGTAAAACCTAATTATTTTCTTCTATTATGCCCCGAGAGTGTAGATTTGAAACGTATCGATGCCAACGTTCACAAGAACCAAAACCGAACCAACTTTAGACTTCTCAGTTGTGCCCAGAGAGTATAACTTTGTAAACAGTACTTTTTCTCCATCAATCGAACAAAGTGTAAAACTTAATTATTTTGTTGTATTATGCCCCGACAGTGTAAATTTGCAACGTATCGATACCAACGTTCACAAGAACCAAAACCGGACCCACATTAGACTACTCAGTTGTGCCCAAACAGTATAACTTTGGAAACAGTACTTTTTCTCATTCAATCGAACAAAGAGTAAAACCTAATTATTTTGTTCTATTTTGCCCCGAGAGTGTCAATTTGCAATGTATCGATGCCAACGTTCACAAGAACCTAAACCGGACAACATTAGACTACTCAGTTGTGCCCTAACTTCATAACTTTGAAACGAGAACTTTTTCTCATGCAACCGAACAACGAGTAAATCCTAATTATATTAATCTATTATGCCCCGAGAGTGTAAATTTGCAACGTATCGATGCCAACGTTCACAAGAACCAAAACCGAACCAACATTAGACTACTCAGTTGCGCCCTAACAGTATAACTTTGGAAACAGTACTTTTTCTCATTCAATCGAACAAAGAGTAAAACCTAATTATTTTGTTCTATTATGCCCCGAGAGTGTAAATTTGTAATGTATCGATGCCAACGTTCACAAGAACCAAAACCGGAACAACATTAGACTACTCAGTTGCGCCCTATCTTTATAAGTTTGAAACGAGTATTTTTTCTCACGCAACCGAACAAAGAATAAAACCTAATTATATTGAATAATGCCCGAAATTGTAAATTTGCGACGTATCGAGGCCAATGTTCACAAGAACCTATACCGGACCAACATTAGAATACTCAGTTGTGCCCAGAGAGTATAACTTTGTAAACAGTACTTTTTCTCCATCAATCGAACAAAGTTTAAAACTTAATTATTTTGCTCGATTATGCTCCGAGAGTGTAAATTTGCAACGTATCGATGCCAACGTTCACAAAAACCAAAACCAAACCAACATTAGACTACTCAGTTGCGCCCTAACAGTATAACTTTGGAAACACTACTTTTTCTCATTCAATCGAACAAAGAGTAAAACCTAATTATTTTGTTCTATTATGCCCCGAGAGTGTAAATTTGCAACGTATCGATGCCAACGTTCATAAGAACCAAAACCGGACCCACATTAGACTACTCAGTTGTGCCCTAAAAGTATAACTTTGGAAACAGTACTTTTTCTAATTCAATCGAACAAAGAGTAAAACCTTATTATTTTGTTCTATTATGCCCCGATAGTGTAAATTTGCAACGTATCGATGCCAACTTTCACAAAAACCAAAACCGGGCCAACATTAGACTACTCAGTTGCGCCCAAACAGTATAACTTTGGAAACAGTACTTTTTCTCATTCAATCGAACAAAGAGTAAAACCTAATTATTTCGTTCTATTATGCCTCGAGAGTATAAATTTGCAACTTATCGATGCCAACGTTCATAAGAACCAAAACCGAACCAACATTAGACTACTCAATGGCGCCCTAACTTTATAACTTTGAAACGAGTACTTTTTCGCATGCAACCGAACAACGAGTAAAACCTAATTATATTAATCTATTATGCCCCGAGAGTGTAAATTTGCAACGTATCGATGCCAACGTCACAAGAACCAAAATCGGACCAACATTAGACTACTCAGTTGTGCCCAAAAACTTTGGAAACAGTACTTTTTCTCATTCAATCGAACAAAGAGTAAAACCTAATTATATTGTTCTATTATGCCCCGAGAGTATAAATTTGCAACGTATCGATACCAACGTTCATAAGAACCAAAACCGACCAACATTAGACTACTCAGTTGCGCCCTAACTTCATAACTTTGAAACGAGTACTTTTTCTCATGCAACCGAACAACGAGTAAAACCTAATTATATTAATCTATTATGCCCCGAGAGTATAAATTTGCAACGTATCGATACCAACGTTCATAAGAACCAAAACCGAACCAACATTAGACTACTCAGTTGCGCCCTGACTTTATAACTTTGGAAACAGTACTTTTTCTTATTCAATCGAACAAAGAGTAAAACCTAATTATTTTGTTCTATTATGCCCCGAGAGTGTAAATTTGCAACGTATCGATGCCAACGTTCATAAGAACCAAAACCGGACCCACATTAGACTACTCACTTGTGCCCTAAAAGTATAACTTTGGAAACAGTACGTTTTCTCATTCAATCGAACAAAGAGTAAAACCTTATTATTTTGTTCTATTATGCCCCGATAGTGTAAATTTGCAACGTATCGATGCCAACGTTCACAAAAACCAAAACCGGACAACATTAGACTACTCAGTTGCGCCCAAACAGTATAACTTTGGAAACAGTACTTTTTCTCATTCAATCGAACAATGAGTAAAACCTAATTATTTTGTTCTATTATGCCCCGAGAGTGTAAATTTGCAACGTATCGATGCCAACGTTCACAAGAACCAAAACCGAACCAACTTTAGACTTCTCAGTTGTGCCCAGAGAGTATAACTTTGTAAACAGTACTTTTTCTCCATCAATCGAACAAAGTGTAAAACTTAATTATTTTGTTGTATTATGCCCCGACAGTGTAAATTTGCAACGTATCGATACCAACGTTCACAAGAACAAAAACCGGACCCACATTAGACTACTCAGTTGTGCCCAAACAGTATAACTTTGGAAACAGTACTTTTTCTCATTCAATCGAACAAAGAGTAAAACCTAATTATTTTGTTCTATTATGCCCCGAGAGTGTAAATTTGCAATGTATCGATGCCAACGTTCACAAGAACCAAAACCGGACAACATTAGACTACTCAGTTGTGCCCTAACTTCATAACTTTGAAACGAGAACTTTTTCTCATGCAACCGAACAACGAGTAAAACCTAATTATATTAATCTATTATGCCCCGAGAGTATAAATTTCCAACGTATCGATACCAACGTTCATAAGAACCAAAACCGAACCAACATTAGACTACGCAGTTGCGCCCCAACAGTATAACTTTGGAAACAGTACTTTTTCTCATTCAATCGAACAAAGTGTAAAACCTAATTATTTTGTTCTATTATGCCCCGAGAGTGTAAATTTGTAATGTATCGATGCCAACGTTCACAAGAACCAAAACCGGACCAACATTAGACTACTCAGTTGCGCCCTATCTTTATAACTTTGAAACGAGTACTTTTTCTCATGCAACCGAACAAAGAATAAAACCTAATTATATTGAATAATGCCCCGAGATTGTAAATTTGCAACGTATCGATGCCAATGTTCACAAGAACCTATACCGGACCAACATTAGAATACTCAGTTGTGCCCAGAGAGTATAACTTTGTAAACAGTACTTTTTCTCCATCAATCGAACAAAGTTTAAAACTTAATTATTTTGCTCTATTATGCTCCGAGAGTGTAAATTTGCAACGTATCGATGCCAACGTTCACAAAAACCAAAACCAAACCAACATTAGACTACTCAGTTGCGCCCAAACAGTATAACTTTGGAAACAGTACTTTTTCTCATTCAATCGAACAAAGAGTAAAACCTAATTATTTTGTTCTATTATGCCCGAGAGTATAAATTTGCAACGTATCGATGCCAACGTTCATAAGAAACAAAACCGAGCCAACATTAGACTACTCATTGTGCCCTAAAAGTATAACTTTGGAAACAAGATTTTTCTCATTCAATCGAACAAAGAGTAAAACCTTATTATTTTGTTCTATTATGCCCCGATAGTGTAAATTTGCAACGTATCGATGCCAACTTTCACAAAAACCAAAACCGGGCCAACATTAGACTACTCAGTTGCGCCCAAACAGTATAACTTTGGAAACAGTACTTTTTCTCATTCAATCGAACAAAGAGTAAAACCTAATTATTTCGTTCTATTATGCCCCGAGAGTGTAAATTTGCAACGTATCGATCCCAACGTTCACAAGAACCAAAACCAAACCAACATTAGACTACTCAGTTGCGCCCAAACAGTATAACTTTGGAAACAGTACTTTTTCTCAGTCAATCGAACAAAGAGTAAAACCTAATTATTTTGTTCTATTATGCCCCGAGAGTATAAATTTGCAACGTATCGATGCGAACGTTCATAAGAACCAAAACCGAACCAACATTAGACTACTCAGTGGCGCCCTAACTTTATAACATTGAAACGAGTACTTTTTCTCATGCAACCGAACAACGAGTAAAACCTAATTATATTAATCTATTATGCCCCGAGAGTGTAAATTTGCAACGTATCGATGCCAACGTTCACAAGAACCAAAACCGGACCAACATTAGACTACTCAGTTGTGCCCAAACAGTATAACTTTGGAAACAGTACTTTTTCTCATTCATTCGAACAATGAGTAAAACCTAATTATTTTGTTCTATTATGCCCCGAGATTGTAAATTTGCAATGTATTGATGGTAACTTTTACAAGAACCAAAACCGGAACAACATTAGACTACTCAGTTGTGCCCAGAGAGTACAACTTTGTAAACAGTACTTTTTCTCATTCAATCGAACAAAGAGTAAAACCTAATTATTTTGTTCTATTATGCCCCGAGAGTGTAAATTTGCAACGTATCGATGCCAACGTTCACAAGAACCAAATCCAAACCAACATTAGACTACTCAGTTGCGCCCAAACAGTATAACTTTGGAAACAGTACTTTTTCTCATTCAATCGAACAAAGAGTAAAACCTAATTATTTTGTTCTATTATACCCCGAGAGTATAAATTTGCAACGTATCGATGCCAACGTTCATAAGAACCAAAACCGAACCAACATTAGACTACTCAGTTGCGCCCTAACTTTATAACTTTGAAACGAGTACTTTTTCTCATGCAACCGAACAACGAGTAAAACCTAATTATATTAATCTATTATGCCCCGAGAGTGAAAATTTGCAACGTATCGATGCCAACGTTCACAAGAACCAAAACCAAACCAACATTAGACTACTCGGTTGCACCCAAACAGTATAACTTTGTAAACAGTACTTTTTATTATTCAATCGAACAAAGAGTAAAACATAATTATTTTGTTCTATTATGCCCCGAGAGTATAAATTTGCAACTTATCGATGCCAACGTTCATAAGAACCAAAACCGAACCAACATTAGACTACTCAGTGGCGCCCTAACTTTATAACTTTGAAACGAGTACTTTTTCTCATGCAACTGAACAACCAGTAAAACCTAATTATTTTGTTCTATTATGCCCCGAGAGTGTAAATTTGCAACGTATCGATGCCAACGTCACAAGAAACAAAACCAAACCCAAATTAGACTACTCAGTTGCGCCCTAACAGTATAACTTTGGAAACAGTACTTTTTCTCATTCAATCGAACAAAGAGTAAAAACTAATTATTTTGTTCTATTATGCCCCGAGAGTATAAATTTGCAACGTATCGAGGCCAACGTTCATAAGAACCAAAACCGACCAACATTAGACTACTCAGTTGCGCACTAATTTCATAACTTTGAAACGAGTACTTTTTCTCATGCAACCGAACAACGAGTAAAACCTAATTATATTAATCTATTATGCCCCGAGAGTATAAATTTGCAACGTATCGATACCAACGTTCATAAGAACCAAATCCGAACCAACATTAGACTACTCAGTTGCGCCCTAACTTTATAACTTTGGAACAGTACTTTTTCTCATTCAATCGAACAAAGAGTAAAACCTAATTATTTTGTTCTACTATGCCCCGAGAGTGTAAATTTGCAACGTATCGATGCCAACGTTCACAAGAACCAAAACCGGACCAACATTAGACTACTCAGTTGCGCCCAAACAGTATAACTTTGAAACGAGTATTTTTTCTCATGCAACCGAACAAAGAGTAAAACCTAATTATATTAATCTATTATGCCCCGAGAGTGTAAATTTGCAACGTATCGATGCCAACGTTCACAAGAACCAAAACCGAACCAACATTAGACTACTCAGTTGCGCCTTAACAGTATAACTTTGGAAACAGTACTTTTTCTCATTCAATCGAACAAAGAGTAAAACCTAATTATTTTGTTCTATTATGCCCCGAGAGTGTAAATTTGAAACGTATCGATGCCAACGTTCACAAGAACCAAAACCGAACCAACTTTAGACTACTCAGTTGTGCCCAGAGAGTATAACTTTGTAAACAGTACTTTTTCTCCATCAATCGAACAAAGTGTAAAACTTAATTATTTTGTTGTATTATGCCCCGAGAGTGTAAATTTGCAACGTATCGATACCAACGTTCACAAGAACCAAAACCGGACCCACATTAGTCTACTCAGTTGTGCCCAAACAGTATAACTTTGGAAACAGTACGTTTTCTCATTTAATCGAACAAAGAGTAAAACCTAATTATTTTGTTCTATTATGCCCCGGGAGTGTAAATTTGCAATGTATCGATGCCAACGTTCACAAGAACCAAAACCGGACCAACATTAGACTACTCAGTTGTGCCCTAACTTCATAACTTTGAAACGAGAACTTTTTCTCATGCAACCGAACAACGAGTAAAACCTAATTATATTAATCTATTATGCCCCGAGAGTGTAAATTTGCAACGTATCGATACCAACGTTCATAAGAACCAAAACCGAACCAACATTAGACTACGCAGTTGCGCCCTAACAGTATAACTTTGGAAACAGTACTTTTTCTCATTCAATCGAACGAAGTGTAAAACCTAATTATTTTGTTCTATTATGCCCCGAGAGTGTAAATTTGCAATGTATCGATGCCAACGTTCACAAGAACCAAAACCGGACCAACATTAGACTACTCAGTTGCGCCCTATCTTTATAAGTTTGAAACGAGTATTTTTTCTCATGCAACCGAACAAAGAATAAAACCTAATTATATTGAATAATGCCCCGAGATTGTAAATTTGCAACGTATCGATGCCAATGTTCACAAGAACCTATACCGGACCAACATTAGACTACTCAGTTGTGCCCAGAGAGTATAACTTTGTAAACAGTACTTTTTCTCCTTCAATCGAACAAAGTTTAAAACTTAATTATTTTGCACTATTATGCTCCGAGAGTGTAAATTTGCAACGTATCGATGCCAACGTTCACAAGAACCAAAACCAAACCAACATTAGACTACTCAGTTGCGCCCAAAGAGTATAACTTTGGAAACAGTACTTTTTCTCATTCAATCGAACAAAGAGTAAAACCTAATTATTTTGTTCTATTATGCCCCGAGAGTATAAATTTGCAACGTATCGATGCTAACGTTCATAAGAACCAAAACCGGACCCACATTAGACTACTCAGTTGTGCCCTAAAAGTATAACTTTCGAAACAGTACTTTTTCTCATTCAATCGAACAAAGAGTAAAACCTTATTATTTTGTTCTTTTATGCCCCGATAGTGTAAATTTGCAACGTATCGATGCCAACTTTCACAAATACCAAAGCCGGGCCAACATTAGAATACTCAGTTGCGCCCAAACAGTATAACTTTGGAAACAGTACTTTTTCTCATTCAATCGAACAAAGTGTAAAACCTAATTATTTCGTTCTATTATGCTCCGAGAGTGTAAATTTGCAACGTATCGATGCCAACGTTCACAAAAACCAAAACCAAACCAACATTAGACTACTCAGTTGCGCCCAAACAGTATAACTTTGGAAACAGTACTTTTTCTCATTCAATCGAACAAAGAGTAAAACCTAATTATTTTGTTCTATTATGCCCCGAGAGTATAAATTTGCAACGTATCGATGCGAACGTTCATAAGAACCAAAACCGAACCAACATTAGACTACTCAGTGGCGCCCTAACTTTATAACATTGAAACGAGTACTTTTTCTCATGCAACCGAACAACGAGTAAAACCTAATTATATTATTCTATTATGCCCCGAGAGTGTAAATTTGCAACGTATCGATGCCAACGTTCACAAGAACCAAAACCGGACCAACATTAGACTACTCAGTTGTGCCCAAACAGTATAACTTTGGAAACAGTACTTTTTCTCATTCAATCGAACAATGAGTAAAACCTAATTATTTTGTTCTATTATGCCCCGAGAGTGTAAATTTGCAATGTATTGATGCCAACTTTCACAGGAACCAAAACCGGAACAACATTAGACTACTCAGTTGTGCCCAGAGAGTACAACTTTGTAAATAGTACTTTTTCTCATTCAATCGTACAAAGAGTAAAACCTAATTATTTTGTTCTATTATGCCCCGATAGTGTAAATTTACAACGTATCGATGCCAACGTTCACAAAAACCAAAACCGGACCAACATTAGACTACTCAGTTGCGCCCAAATAGTATAACTTTGGAAACAGTACTTTTTCTCATTCAATCGAACAAAGTGTAAAACCTAATTATTTCGTTCTATTATGCCCCGAGAGTGTAAATTTGCAACGTATCGATGCCAACGTTCACAAGAACCAAATCCAAACCTACATTAGACTACTCAGTTGCGCCCAAACACTATAACTTTGGAAACAGTACTTTTTCTCATTCAGTCGAACAAAGAGTAAAACCTAATTATTTTGTTCTATTATACCCCGAGAGTATAAATTTGCAACGTATCGATGCCAACGTTCATAAGAACCAAAACCGAACCAACATTAGACTACTCAGTGGCGCCCTAACTTTATAACTTTGAAACGAGTACTTTTTCTCATGCAACCGAACAACGAGTAAAACCTAATTATATTAATCTATTATGCCCGAGAGTGAAAATTTGCAACGTATCGATGCCAACGTTCACAAGAACCAAAACCAAACCAACATTAGACTACTCGCTTGCGCCCAAACAGTATAACTTTGGAAACAGTACTTTTTCTCATTCAATCGAACAAAGAGTAAAACCTAATTATTTTGTTCTATTATGCCCCGAGAGTATAAATTTGAAACTTATCGATGCCAACGTTCATAAGAACCAAAACCGAACCAACATTAGACTACTCAGTGGCGCCCTAACTTTATAACTTTGAAACGAGTACTTTTTCTCATGCAACCGAACAACGAGTAAAACCTAATTATATTAATCTATTATGCCCCGAGAGTGTAAATTTGCAACGTATCGATGCCAACGTGACAAGAACCAAAACCGGACCAACATTAGACTACTCAGTTGTGCCCAAACAGTATAACTTTGGAAACAGTACTTTTTCTCATTCAATCGAACAAAGAGTAAACCCTAATTATTTTGTTCTATTATGCCCCGAGAGTATAAATTTGCAACGTATCGAGGCCAACGTTCATAAGAACCAAAACCGACCAACATTAGACTACTCAGTTGCGCCCTAATTTCATAACTTTGAAACGAGTACTTTTTCTCATGCAACCGAACAACGAGTAAAACCTAATTATATTAATCTATTATGCCCCGAGAGTATAAATTTGCAACGTATCGATACCAACGTTCATAAGAACCAAAACCGAACCAACATTAGACTACTCAGTTGCGCCCTAACTTTATAACTTTGGAAACAGTACTTTTTCTCATTCAATCTAACAAAGAGTAAAACCTAATTATTTTGTTCTACTATGCCCCGAGAGTGTAAATTTGCAACGTATCGATGCCAACGTTCACAAGAACCAAAACCGGACCAACATTAGACTACTCAGTTGCGCCCAAACTGTATAACTTTGAAACGAGTACTTTTTCTCATGCAACCGAACAAAGAGTAAAACCTAATTATATTAATCTATTATGCCCCGAGAGTGTAAATTTGCAACGTATCGATGCCAACGTTCACAAGAACCAAAACCGGACCAACATTAGACTACTCAGTTGTGCCCAAACAGTATAACTTTGGAAACAGTACTTTTTCTCATTCAATCGAACAAAGAGTAAAACCTAATTATTTTGTTCTATTATGCCCCGAGAGTGTAAATTTGAAACGTATCGATGCCAACGTTCACAAGAACCAAAACCGAACCAACTTTAGACTACTCAGTTGTGCCCAGAGAGTATAACTTTGTAAACAGTACTTTTTCTCCATCAATCGAACAAAGTGTAAATCTTAATTATTTTGTTGTATTATGCCCCGAGAGTGTAAATTTGCAACGTATCGATGCCAACGTTCACAAGAACCAAAACCGGACCAACATTAGACTACTCAGTTGTGCCCAAACAGTATAACTTTGGAAACAGTACTTTTTCTCATTCAATCGAACAAAGAGTAAAACCTAATTATTTTGTTCTATTATGCCCCGAGAGTGTAGATTTGCAATGTATCGATGCCAACGTTCACAAGAACCAAAACCGGGACAACATCAGACTACTCAGTTGTGCCCCTAACTTCATAACTTTGAAACGAGAACTTTTTCTCATGCAACCGAACAACGAGTAAAACCTAATTATATTAATCTATTATGCCCCGAGAGTATAAATTTGCAACGTATCGATACCAACGTGTTAGTCATATGCCCTAGAAGCCTATCAGGCTGACGCATTTTATTTTTTATGGGACATATTTTTGTACTTAATCTTTATTATTAATATAATTGGGCTTTTTATTCCATTCATGTTTAATGTGTCCGTGAATCGTCCTTTGGATTAATAAGATAATAATATGTATTCTCAAGAGTTGAGAATTTGAGATACATATTATTGGTGATTAATTCATAAATGCTCTCAATCGGAGGATCATCATGGGGACGATGATTGATCCGAAGATTGATGCGTGTGTCGCTTCTCTTTGGGATGACGAATCTCAAGTCATCAGTGTGGGGACACCGGAGCGAACATGCAAGTGGTTGTTGGGGAACAAGGGTACTGAGCGTGACCAACTACGAACAGTTACATGGATGTCTACTCATTCGTCAGTAACTAGTTCAATGTTGCAGTGGTACAACTGATCCTTAGACTGCGACACCACGGCCATTCAATATGAGGCTATCGTAGTTTGACTATGCAACAACCTACGATCCTAACCATGGGTCTTAGTAGTATATGTTAGCTCCAGTCGGTTCATATCAGGAATGGGTGTCTGGTTATAGGGGATCTATCGCTCTCAGAGAGAGATAATTAGTTCTATACTATTTGTAAGGCAAAGCTCAGAAATCCTCGGCCGGGGTAAGATGGTGTATGGAAAGATGTTTCCAAGAGTAACCGTAAGAGCTTGTGTCCTATCAAATTTGTCATAAGACGGGTGATGGGGTTTGACGAATATTCCATGACCTCCACTCAGTTGGAACTATGCGATAGAAGGATTGTATTGTACGGTAACTGCACTAGAGGTTCAGTCCGATATTCACTTCTGACTGGATTGCCACTATATGCTGCTAGGCGTCACTGGTGGATTGTGGGAACCAATAGAAATAATTATAGATAATTAATTATTCTATTAGGGTAGAATCAAAAGAGTTTGAGCCATCGAAAGGAGTTTTGATGATGATGTTGATGGGGATCGCATCATATCTCACTACCAGACAGAATTGAACCTATTAGGTCACACACATAAGAAATCGCGCATGATCGATATTAAGGAGACGATAAAAGAAGTTTATCGGATGGATTAATACTAAAGTTTACTAATTTATTAGTAAAAGGACTAATTTGCAATTGTTGTAAATTAGAGGTATTTATGTGTAAAAGTTGCATGGTGTATTTACTAATCGTTAGTAAATAATATGAGGACTTATGTGTAAATGTTACACACGAATCGAATTAGAATTATGATTCGAATTCGGTTAATATCATAACCAACTTATGGGTTAATGGATAATCCAATCGGAATAGGATTTCGATTAGGATTAGGATTAGGATTACGTTAGGGTTTTCTCATTATAAATATATGTCATATGACATATTGAAAGGTAAGGAAAATTAATACAAGAGAGATAGAAAACCCTAGCCGTCAATCCTCTTTCTTCCTTAAGTCCTACTCGATTAATCCATCGGTTTCGATCTTCAAAAGGTTGCTAGCACATCTAGAAGATTGATTCATCTTCCTCAAGTCGACGCAAGGATTAATTCGTGATCGGATCACGGATTGAAGTGGTCGACTAATTCGATCAAGGGCGTGATTTCGTGTGGACGCGAGTAGAGGCCGGGCGCGTGCGCGGCTACACGAGGACGAACAAATTTTAACAACGAATGTCAACTTCGCGGTGATCTAGACCAGCGCAAGGTGAATAATTAGATTATATTTGATTAGATCAACTAGATCTATTATTAATGATCTAAAACGAAACACGAGGTGATCTTTGGATTTTCAAGAAAATTTTAATTATGCTATTATCTTCCGCTGCGTACACATGATTTTCTTAGAGTGGTATCAGAGCCACCCTCGTCGTTTGTTTTAGATCTAATCTCTTTTTCGATATTGGTTGGGTATTCGGATTGATCGAAATCAAAACGATGAAGAATATTTTTTTAACAATTTTAATCGTTTCGAAACATTAATTAAAGCGGATGCACGATGCGCTATTCACACGGCTATGGCACTCGGCATGTGGCCGAGATGGTTGCAACGTGCAAGAAGCGCTTGCATGAATTCGTCATATTGATGACATGCATGCACACTTTAAGCTTTAATGCCTTACACGTGATCTCTTTAATTAGGAAAGCTATGAAATATGTGCATAGTAGCACTAATTAATTTGATCATGGCATAAGTTTTTTTATTGCATGTGGTGCGCGCGCGGCGATGTGCATGGACAATATGTGTATGATGCTATGTCCGTGCACGTACGCGCCATGCGGGCAAGCAGCTTGCGTGCGGTGTTTGCGTGCGACGCGGCTAGGATGCGGCTAAGACATGCGGATGCATCGTGAATCGCAATTTAAATTAGTTTTAAATTTTAAAATTTAATACATGAGATGTATTAGATCTTTTTGATAATTTCCTGAAAATTGCGATTCTTGAAATAAATAAAGATTTATTTTTAAATTAATCCGAAACCCAATTAATTAGAATTCGAATTAGAGAATTTAATATTATATGCATGTGATGTATATGAGGTGATGATCATGGATAGCGACCTTGTAATGTGCATGTATGATGTAATGATGTGAGTTGGTGTAATTTAATAAGGACCCAGTATTAGATTATTTTTGGTGCCTACGCGTGCCAATTAAGTTATGTAATTTGGAGACCTGCGTGTCTCATTAATTTTATGGGTTGTAAAGTTCTTGTTGTAAAATTAAGAAAGGAAAAGGGGTAGTTTAGGCTCCAAGAGGATTTGTTGCATTCAAGAGTTGAGGCGATGCGGATCAAGTTTGGACCAGATGCTGATCAAGGGAGAATTCAAGAGTTGATCAACTCCAATCCGATCGAGACGCAGAATAAGAAAAGGTTTTCTTGTGTGTAATACCCTTATGACCCGATTCCGGCCTAGTGGCTCAGGCCCGAATCAAGATAAAATCCATGATCATCACCGGTAGTTATTTTCTTTTATATATGCGATATATGTATGCATGTGATGCGATGGTTTGCATGAGATGTAAATTAATAATAAATTAAAAACTGATGAGACAAGTATTAATCTCCCTAAATAATATATTAAGTTAATGGTGTTATGAACCCATTAGTGGCCTTCCACTGTTGTAGGGTGTGGGCGTCTCTTTAGTGTTGATTGATGCACCCGGATACGGGAGTCAGTTGCATTAGGGAGCCGCAACCATTCTATTGGCATGAGATGCTATGAGGTAAGAAAGGGGTTGAATCCAAGAATCTGTCAGGATGAGGATTTAATGACATTCTTATTTGCACGATGAACGGTGGGTCTAACTTAACCATGAGATAAGGCCAAGAATCTGTCAGGATGAGGTCTATATCTTATGGAGGCAAAAGATAAGATTGCAATTTGCTTGAGAAGCATTGAACAAGAGTTGTTCACTCATTTGTTTGCTCATTGCCAAGAATCTGTTAGGATGAGGTGATGCGTAAACAGATGGGACCGCAATACCCACTAGAAACTTTTAAATAAAGTTTCCGTTTTCTCCGCTCGGGGAGTGTGGAGATTCGTCAAATTAGTGGGAGGCACCATTTAGATTTAAAGACCCTAATCAAATGGATTACGATTGAGTACACAACTAATTATAATCTTAACCTTCGCAGAAAATGGCTGCATCTAACCCACTTGCCAAAATACTTGATACTTATCGCTTAACTGGACCGAATTTCACCGATTGGCTGAGGAATTTGAGAATTGTTCTCAATTCTGAGAAATTAGCCTATGTGTTAGACACGGAGGCTCCAGCGGTGCCCGAAAATCCAACAGCTCAGCAAAGAACTGCAAGAAATAAATGGACTGATGATGATATGAAAGTAAAGTGCTACATGCTTGCGTCTATGAGCAATGAGTTGCAACGCCAGCATGAGCACATGGAAAGTGCTGCTGATATTCTGCTTCATCTCAAGGAGTTGTATGATGAGCAAAGTCGAACAGCCCGCTACGAGGTGTCGAAGCGATTGTTCAAGGCAAAAATGTCTGATGGTCACTGTGTCAATGACCATTGCTTGGCAATGATTAAAGACATTGAGGAGCTTGAGAAGCTCGGAATGACTATGGACGCGGAACTCCAAACAGATTTGATCTTACAATCTTTACCAGATTCATTTTCTCAGTTCACCTTAAATTTCCAAATGAATAAAATTACTTGCACTCTCGCCGAACTGTTGAATATGTTGGTCACAGCTGAAGGAATGCTAAAAGTCAATAAGGGGTCAGTTTTGGCTATTGAACGGACTTCCTCCAAAAGAAAGTCTAAATGGAGAAAGAAGAAGCCTGCGAAAAAGCCAAAGACTGAATCTACAAAGGTAATTCCTAAAAGGAAGGCCGCTAAAGGAACTTGTTTCCACTGTCAAAAGGATGGCCACTGGAAAAGGAATTGCCCGGACTATTTGGCTAGCCTGAAAGACAAGGTAAAGGACAAGACTTTTGAAGGTATGTCCGAGATTCATGTCATTGTGTCATGCCCCGAGACCGATCCATTTGGCCGGTTCGAGCGCGTCAACAGACGCCGAACGGACAGAGCTTCCCCTGTCCGCCCAAGGCTCAACAAGTACAGATAGAGTATAAATTTTACACATGCGGAAGCATACACAAAAGGCTTACACGAGGGTAAGCAACATAGCCAAAATGAAAGTAACTAATGTAATACATACAAGTAACATGATTAATTGCAATCACATACATGCATAATTCTTACAACTTTGCATTCTTTAAAAGACTACCATTCTTTACATTCTTTGCATCATTTCTTTTTACATCTCATAGTCTTCAAGGATAAAGCTTAAATACATTTGATATTAGCATCTACCATCATCAAATACAAAAGATGATACAAAAGGGTAATGCAACTATAACAAAAGTAAAGTACTCGGGCGGTCTCTACCTAGGGCGCGATGCCCTTCCCGCGATCGTCGGCCGGCTTACTTGGTCCCGGCTCGTGGAAATAGTGGGGTGAGAACTACAACAAAGTTCCTGGGTTCGCAACCAACCACGCCGACTTTCCCACTAGGTCTAACTCAAGCGTAATAGAAAGAAAGGTAAGATAAGAACCAAACTATCAAATGCAACTAATACGCTTGAAAGTAAAGATAATATGCTCAAACTGTAAAACATGCAAGATCATAAGTTCAATACCCAATCTCTTGGCTAACCCGTGGGTTTCGCCCTCAACAAGACTCAACCAAACTCAAAATCCCATAGTATACCGGGAGGCTCAATCGACCCGTTGGGACCGTCCTGAAAACTCATTCCCCCGGAAAACTCATTCCGTGGTGACCAACTCCGAGCGCACCGCTCGAGGGGAGCTACCGCCCTCGAGCAAGGACTATATGGTGAGTACGATCAATCCTTAACTTTAAGGATTCTAAATCTCAATCTGTTCCTTGCCTTCAAGGAGAACTCATGTTCATATGACCCTTAACTCTAAGGTTATTGTCGAATGTCAATCTCATGACTCTACTAGTGTTATATACACTACAAGTTCTTGTTCTTGCTCTTTGATGTCACACATGTTGTCTAAGTATTCTAGACTCATCTTTGTCACATTCTCTAATACATGTCCAATGTCACATTCACTTGTCAATTACACTACTTGTTCTTTAGCATGCATATATATAGGGTTCTTGTTCTTTGTCATATAATCTCATACAATTACATCTCATGCATTTGAACTCACAAATTGCAATATAACTCATAATTTACCCTATCATGCATTATGCTCAACATATATAGAATGCTCAAAAGTGACACATAGACTTAGAAAGAATTTCGGTGTCCTTGGAATGCACCACCCACCTTCTAAAATTATGGATGGTTTGCCCGTCGAGTTTCGTAGCTAACCGAGGCCTATTTTACAATCACAGCTAATGCATTTCACATCAAAGCTAACTTACATAGCAACTCATAGATAGGCTTTTCGTTTAATTAAACGGAGTTGTCCCACGCGTCGGGGATACCCCCAATTAGGTTTCTACAAGGTCAATTTGACCGTAGAACCTCTATGGCAAAAAGCCCCAAATTTGGTGCTCTATCCAAGCCCTATGCAAAACCCTAGGTTTTGATCTCTTAAACAAGCAAAAGAGAGCTTGTTGTTACTCTTAGAGTTCATCTAGAACAATTTAAACCATCATTAGGGCCTCTACTTGAAACCCTAAGAATCCACCATGAGAGGACCTTGAGCTTTCATGGGTTTTCATGGAGCTCAAGCCTCTACTAGGCTTCTACACCAAAGAGAAGACTCAAAACTCTAAGTTCCTTGCTTAAAACCCAAACCCTAGTCTAGGTTTACCATGAAACCTCACCTTGGCCCAAGCTCCACCTTGTAGGAGAGCTTCTAGGTCTTCCCCAAGCTCCAAATCCTCCAAGATCACCTCCTCCAAGCTCCTTCTCCAACTTCTCCAAGCTCTAGGAGAGGTTTTCTAGAGAGAGAAAGAGAGGAAATGAAAGAGAGTGGTGAGGGAGTGAATGGCTGTGAAGAGGTAAGCCATTGGGTACATATTGTGTTGTGACAATTGCCAAAAAGCCCCTCCATTCACGAAAATTACAAACTGCTCGAATCGCGCTGTGTTCGTGGTCCTGACTGCCATGGGATTCGGATCCCGAAAGCTGGGGTTCTGGGACTTAGCCATTTTTTTCTGCTGATTTCGCAGGGGTGGACCGGTCCTGGCCTCCTGATCCGGATCCCGAGAGCAGGATTTTCAGGACTTAGCCAATTTTTTTGGCTGATTTCGCATGGGTGGACCGGTCCTGGCCTCCTGATCCGGATCCCGAGAGCAGGATTTTCAGGACTTAGCCAATTTTTTTGGTCGTCATGGGCCGCTAGGCTTGTGGCATCCGACTCCACTGGGGTCCGGACTAACAAGCTCCAAATCAAATTTTTCCAGATTTGCAGTTTCTTGTTCCTCGGGTCCCGTTTTCACTTCACACAAGTTCTAAAACTCTTAGAACCTTGTGGCACTTGTCTCACTCCGCGTTCCGCTCATTTTGACAGAACTCGGCACGTTTTACGAGGAAGTGGGTTGTTACATTCTCCACCCCTTAGAATTAGTTTCGTCCGCGAAACTAACCTATTTACAATCTAGATTCATACCTTAATCCAGATTCTCGAATAAATGGGGATAGTGCTCCCGCATTACGCTCTCGAGCTCCCAAGTAGCTTCCCGGTCGTTGTGTTCGCTCCAACGGACCTTGACATACGGAATCCTCCGGTTCCGTAGCTTTCTTTCTTCTCGACCGATTATGTATGCCGGAAACTCGTCATAAGTCATATCCTCCTGAATCTCTGATGGTATATACGAGAGAATATGATCGGGATCATGAACATACTTGCGGAGGTTGGATACATGGAATACATCATGAACTCCCGCAAGCCTCGGTGGTAATGCTAGTTTGTAAGCCACCGCTCCGATTCGTTCCAAAATTTCAAATGGTCCAATATACCGAGGACTTAATTTCCCCCGGATTCCAAACCGTTTAACTCCCCGTGTTGGCGAAACCTTTAGGAATACATGGTCGCCGACATCAAACTCAACATCTTTTCTTCGTTTGTCGGCATAACTCTTATGCCGCGATTGCGCCGTCGCAAGTCGTTGGCGAGCAAGGCGAACTTTCTCTTCCGCCTCCCGCACTACGTCCGGGCCAAGAACAGATTTCTCGCCCCCGTCGCTCCAATGAATTGGAGAGCGACACTTTCTTCCATAAAGGGCCTCGAATGGCGCCACCGCGATACTTTCTTGATAACCGTTATTGTATGCGAACTCCGCCATCGGTAAATGGTCGTGCCAATTGCCCTTGTAGTCGAATACACACGCCCGTAGCATATCCTCAAGTATTTGGATTGTCCTCTCCGATTGTCCGTCACTTTGAGGATGGAATGCCGTGCTAAAGTCGAGCCGTGTGCCCAACGCTTCTTGTAGGCTCCTCCAAAAGTGAGAAGTGAACCTCGGGTCCCGATCCGATACGATAGACGCCAGAACCCCGTGAAGTCTCACAATCTCATCAATGTAAACTTGAGCCAACTTGTCCCCCGACCAAGTAATATGAATCGGAAGGAAATGCGCCGACTTCGTTAACCGGTCCACGACCACCCAAATTGCATCGTGTCCCCCTTGAGATCGAGGCAATCCGGTCACAAAGTCCATAGTGATATTTTCCCATTTCCAAACGGGTATAGGTAAGCTTTGTAACTTTCCCGCCGGAAACCGCCGCTCCGCCTTTACTTGTTGGCAAGTAAGACATTGCGCAACAAATTCTCCAATGTCTTTCTTCATGCCCGGCCACCAATATTGCAACTTTAGGTCTTGATACATTTTGGTGCCGCCCGGGTGGATACTATAAGGAGATTGATGCGCCTCTTGCATAATCGCCTTACGGAGATCCTTATTCTTGGGTACACACCAACGATTTCGAAATCGTAGTGTGCCGTCGGTCCCAATGCCAAAGTCATCGGCACTACCGCTTTCTACCTCGCCGCGCACCTTTTGGAGGTACTCGTCGGAAGTTTGCAACTCCTTGATCCTCTCCAATAAGGTCGGTTGCACCACTAAGGTGGCAAGAGTTGCCGGCACTCCCGGTGCCACTACTTCCAATCCAAATCGTTGCATCTCCTTTTGCAACAACGGTTGGGGCGTAATTGCTGAAGCCAAATTTTCACCCGACTTTCTACTTAGCGCATCGGCTACGACATTTGCTTTTCCGGGGTGGTATAAAATCGTGACATCATAGTCCTTTAACAGCTCTAACCACCGCCGCTGTCGCATATTTAGCTCTTTTTGGGTGAACAAATACTTAAGGCTTTTGTGATCCGTGTAGATCTCGCAATGTTCACCGTACAAGTAATGCCTCCACAACTTTAGCGCGAAAATCACCGCGGCTAGCTCCAAGTCATGAACCGGGTAGTTCTTCTCATAAGGTTTCAATTGGCGTGAAGCATAAGCTATAACTCGCCCATTTTGCATCAAGACACACCCGAGTCCAATATAGGAAGCATCACTGTACACGACGTATGTCTCCCCCGGCGTCGGTAAAGCAAGTACCGGGGTCGTCGTTAACCTTTCTTTTAACTCTTTGAAGCTTCGATCGCAATCTTCGCTCCAAACATACTTGACTCCTTTGTGTGTAAGGCGCGTTAGCGGAGTGGATATTTTGGAGAACCCCTCCACGAACCGCCGATAATAACCCGCGAGTCCAAGGAAACTGCGGATTTCCGTTGCACTCGTCGGGCGAGGCCAATCTTTAATTGCCTCTACTTTCTTCGGGTCCACCGAGATACCCTCACCCGAAACCACATGTCCTAGGAAAGTAACCTCCGAAAGCCAAAATTCACATTTCTTCAACTTGGCATATAACTTCTCTTTTTGGAGTACTTCCAAGACAAGTCTCAAGTGCTCCTCGTGTTCTTCCTCGGTCCGAGAATATACCAATACGTCGTCAATGAAGACCACGACGCATCGGTCCAATAGCGGACGGAAGACACGGTTCATTAAGTCCATAAATGCCGCTGGGGCATTAGTAAGCCCGAATGGCATTACCGTGAACTCGTAATGGCCATACCGCGTACGGTACGCCGTTTTATGCACATCCTTGGGCCGTATCTTCAACTGATGATACCCCGACTGAAGGTCTATTTTAGAATACACCTTCGACCCTCGCAATTGATCGAATAAGTCGTCGATCCTTGGCAATGGATACATGTTCTTTAATGTTACCTGCTTCAACTCGCGATAATCCACGCAGAGCCGAAGTGTGCCATCTTTCTTCTTGACGAAAAGCACAGGAGCTCCCCACGGAGACACGCTCGGCCTCACAAAGCCTTTGTCGAGCAAGTCTTCCAATTGCGCTTTAAGCTCCTTTAGTTCTACCGGTGCCATTCTATACGGAGCCTTCGAAACTGGCGCCGCCCCAGGAATCAAGTCAATAACAAATTCAACTTCCCGGTCTGGTGGCAATCCCGGTAACTCCGTCGGAAACACATCCGGGTACTCGCACGCCACCCGAATGCCCTCAAGGTCTGGGTGTTCCTTTCGGTCATCTACGATGGTCGCCAAATAGGCTTTACAACCACCCTTCATCATCTTCCTTGCCCTAACCGTGGATATGGTCGCTGCAAAGCGCGCACCCTTACACGCTCGATACACCATTTCCTCTTGATTTGGCTCACGAAAAGTGATCACCCTTCTCGCGCAGTCGATGACCGCATAATACTTGGTAAGCCAGTCTAGCCCCAAGATCACGTCAAACGACCACAACCGAGTTAGCACTAGCATATCGATCGGCATGACCCAATCTCCTATCTGGACTGGACACGCCGGACACTCGTCGTAGACTGTATAGGCGTGCTCAGGGGATTTAATATCCCAACCTTCCTCGTCATGTAAAACCTCTAAGTCATGAGCACTAGCAAACGATGCACTTATAAATGAATGCGATGCACCAGTGTCGAATATAGCTTGAGCTCTCGCTCCATTGATAGAAATAATACCTGCTACAATGTCGTCGGGAGCTGGAGCCTGCTCCTCCACCTGAGTGGCAAAAACCCGCCCACTCGGTGCTCTCGATGCCTCCGGCTGGCGCGACGATGATGAGCGCCCAGCCGCTATAGGTGGTGGCAGCCCCATCACCGCCTCGGCGTAGAAGGAGCCGATGCCGCCGACGGTGCAGAAGATCCCCGGCTCGGGCACTCTCGAATCATGTGCCTGGCCGACCGCACTTGTAGCACTTCCTTCTCGCCGCGAGCATGTCGCCGCCGATGGTTGCCGCCGCAGATAACACATCGGAAGGGTCTCCCGCCCTTCGTCGTCGTCGGGGATACCGAGGGGGTTTCTTAGCGTTTGGCCGGCCCCCGGCACCACCCGCCGCTCGCTTCTTGCCTTTCTCCTTACTCTCCGCCATGGCCTCGCGCTCCTCCCGCGCATAGGCGCTGCCGTGCTCCGCAGATAGAGCCCGGTCGAAGACCTCCGCAAAGGTCGTGAGGTGGAAAAGTTGCACCGCCTCATAAATCCTCGGCCGAAGTCCTCGCAAGAACCAATCGGCCCGATCCCGGTCGTCACGTACAACGTCCGGGACACAATCAATGATGTGGGAGAACTCTAGCTCATAGTCCACCACAGAGCGGTCTCCCTGCCTCAACTTGCGGAATTTCTCGTGCATCTTCCGCTTCACGGAGTCGGGGAAGTAGTTCGAAAATACCGCTCTCTTGAACTCCTCCCACAACATTGGCGGTAGATCGGGTGACCGATCCCGCTTTACTCGCTTCCACCACGCCTTCGCCGCCTTGTCTAGGCAATGGGTGGCGAAGTGTACTTTGTCTTTCTCCGAGGTGTTGAAGTCCTCGAAGATTGTTTGCATGGAGTCGACCCACGACTCCACGACCGCCGGTTCCACCACTCCTCCCTCGAAGATAGGTGGCTTGAATTTCATGAACTTAATGAGCGCCGCCAATGTGCGCTCCCGTTCCTCGTCGTTCGCCGCGCTACGGGGTCTGAAGTCCCCGATCCGGCCTGAATAGCCGTAACTGGTCCGGCCGCCACTGGGGCTGCAGCCGCCGCCCCATCGACCACGGTCGGCATCCTAGCAGGAGGTGTAGGGTGCTCAGCTCCTGCCCGCGCCGCCGTTTGCTGCTGCTCCAATGTCTCCTGGAGCCGTCGAATTTGCTCGCCTTGAGCCCTTACGGATTCAGCTTGTTGCCGCACTACGCCGATAAGCGCGGCCATCTGCTCCTCAAGCCCCCCGCCGCTGCCGGCTGCGGGTTGCACAGGAGCCGCAATAGGTGCCGCACTCGGTGCCGCACTCGGTTCCTCCGGCATCGACCTTGTCCGGGTCGACCACGAGGTGCCATTGCTTCCGAAAAGAAGCAACTCACATTAGACACTTGACCCACATACTCGGATAAACCCAATCCGGCGAAAGCAAACCGCATTTATCTTCATTCCCAAGTATCATGTCGCCGATCACAACACAAGGAATAGAAAACAAATAGCAACTTACAATTAGTCCCTAAGTAACTTAGAGACATAATAACTTTAACCCAATCACATGCTTTCGCTATACTTGTTCAACGTCACTCACGTTTCCTAGGTCCTTAAGGTCTTTTCCATTTCCTATGGCCCCTAGGTCCATCCTAGCTTTCACTTTTTGGCTTTATACCCGCTCTGATACCATTTTATCTGTCACGCCCCGAGACCGATCCATTTGGCCGGTTCGAGCGCGTCAACAGACGCCGAACGGACAGAGCGTCCCCTGTCCGCCCAAGGCTCAACAAGTACAGATAGAGTATAAATTTTACACATGCGGAAGCATACACAAAAGGCTTACACGAGGGTAAGCAACATAGCCAAAATGAAAGTAACTAATGTAATACATACAAGTAACATGATTAATTGCAATCACATACATGCATAATTCTTACAACTTTGCATTCTTTAAAAGACTACCATTCTTTACATTCTTTGCATCATTTCTTTTTACATCTCATAGTCTTCAAGGATAAAGCTTAAATACATTTGATATTAGCATCTACCATCATCAAATACAAAAGATGATACAAAAGGGTAATGCAACTATAACAAAAGTAAAGTACTCGGGCGGTCTCTACCTAGGGCGCGATGCCCTTCCCGCGATCGTCGGCCGGCTTACTTGGTCCCGGCTCTGTGGAAATAGTGGGGTGAGAACTACAACAAAGTTCCCAGTGGGTTCGGCAACCAACCACGCCGACTTTCCCACTAGGTCTAACTCAAGCGTAATAGAAAGAAAGGTAAGATAAGAACCAAACTATCAAATGCAACTAATACGCTTGAAAGTAAAGATAATATGCTCAAACTGTAAAACATGCAAGATCATAAGTTCAATACCCAATCTCTTGGCTAACCCGTGGGTTTCGCCCTCAACAAGACTCAACCAAACTCAAAATCCCATAGTATACCGGGGAGGCTCAATCGACCCGTTGGGACCGTCGGGAAAACTCATTCCCCCGGAAAACTCATTCCGTGGTGACCAACTCCGGAGCGCCCCGCTCGAGGGGGAGCTACCGCCCCCGAGCAAGGACTATATGGTGTGTACGATCAATCCTTAACTTTAAGGATTCTAAATCTCAATCTGCTCCTTGCCTTCAAGGAGAACTCATGTTCATATGACCCTTAACTCTAAGGTTATTGTCGAATGTCAATCTCATGACTCTACTAGTGTTATATACACTACAAGTTATTGTTCTTGCACTTTGATGTCACACATGTTGTCTAAGTATTCTAGACTCATCTTTGTCACATTCTCTAATACATGTCCAATGTCACATTCACTTGTCAATTACACTACTTGTTCTTTAGCATGCATATATATAGGGTTCTTGTTCTTTGTCATATAATCTCATACAATTACATCTCATGCATTTGAACTCACAAATTGCAATATAACTCATAATTTACCCTATCATGCATTATGCTCAACATATATAGAATGCTCAAAAGTGACACATAGACTTAGAAAGAATTTTGGTGTCCTTGGAATGCACCACCCACCTTCTAAAATTATGGATGGTTTGCCCGTCGAGTTTCGTAGCTAACCGAGGCCTATTTTACAACTGCTGCAGCTTACGTATTTCACATCGGGCTAACTTACATAGCAACTCATAGATAGGCTTTTCGTTTAATTAAACGGAGTTGTCCCACGCGTCGGGGATACCCCCAATTAGGTTTCTACAAGGTCAATTTGACCCTAGAACCTCTATGGCAAAAAGCCCCAAATTTGGTGCTCTATCCAAGCCCTATGCAAAACCCTAGGTTTTGATCTCTTAAACAAGCAAAAGAGAGCTTGTTGTTACTCTTAGAGTTCATCTAGAACAATTTAAACCATCATTAGGGCCTCTACTTGAAACCCTAAGAATCCACCATGAGAGGACCTTGAGCTTTCATGGGTTTTCATGGAGCTCAAGCCTCTACTAGGCTTCTACACCAAAGAGAAGACTCAAAACTCTAAGTTCCTTGCTTAAAACCCAAACCCTAGTCTAGGTTTACCATGAAACCTCACCTTGGCCCAAGCTCCACCTTGTAGGAGAGCTTCTAGGTCTTCCCCAAGCTCCAAATCCTCCAAGATCACCTCCTCCAAGCTCCTTCTCCAACTTCTCCAAGCTCTAGGAGAGGTTTTCTAGAGAGAGAAAGAGAGGAAATGAAAGAGAGTGGTGAGGGAGTGAATGGCTGTGAAGAGGTAAGCCATTGGGTACATATTGTGTTGTGACAATTGCCAAAAAGCCCCTCCATTCACGAAAATTACAAACTGCTCGAACTGGGCAGTTTTCGTGTTCAGGGTCCGGACCTGGCCATGGGATTCGGACCCCGAAAGCTGGGGTTCTGGGACTTAGCCATTTTTTTCTGCTGATTTCGCAGGGGTGGACCGGTCCTGGCCTCCTGATCCGGATCCCGAGAGCAGGATTTTCAGGACTTAGCCAATTTTTTTGGCTGATTTCGCATGGGTGGACCGGTCCTGGCCTCCTGATCCGGATCCCGAGAGCAGGATTTTCAGGACTTAGCCAATTTTTTTTGGCTGCTGCGGCTGCTAGGCTTGTGGCATCCGGACTCCACCTGTGGGGTCCGGACCCAGCAAGCTCCAAATCTGAAATTTTTCCAGATTTGCAGTTTCTTGTTCCTCGGGTCCCGTTTTCACTTCACACAAGTTCTAAAACTCTTAGAACCTTGTGGCACTTGTCTCACTCCGCGTTCCGCTCATTTTGACAGAACTCGGCACGTTTTACGAGGAAGTGGGTTGTTACACATTGAAACTACTAACTTATCGGTTTGTTCTACTTTTACATGGGTCATTGACTCTGGATGTACCTCGCATTTATGTATTTCAATGCAGGGGCTAAAACAAAGTAGAAGACTTAGGGATGGAGAGCTTACCCTACGTGTTGGAAATAGAGCAAAAGTTGCTGCTGTTGCCGTGGGGACTTATCCTTTATGTCTGCCGACAGGAGTAGTTTTAGAACTTAGAGATTGTCTTTATGTTCCTAGTGCGACTAGAAACCTTATTTCTATTTCACGTTTGGTAATGGACGGTTATAAGTTTATTTTTGAATCAAACGTTTGTTCAATTTATTTGAGAAATAATTTGATCGGTTATGGTTCTTTAATTGACAATCTCTATCACTTACATATGGATGTTAGTGTTAATACAGTTGATAATGGCATGAATGAGAATATCATTGGTTTTAAAAGACCAAGAGAGGAGGTAAATAAAACGTACTTGTGGCATCTTAGACTTGGTCACATTGGAGAGGATAGGATTAACAAGTTGGCCAAGAATGGTGTCTTAGGGTCCTTACCCTCTGAACCATATCCAGCTTGTGAATCATGTCTTCAAGGAAAAATGACTAAGTCTCCCTTTGTTGGACAAGGTGAGAGAGCTACTGAAGTACTCGCCCTAATACATAGTGATGTATGTGGACCATTTGATGTGTCTGCTTGGGGTGGCTATCTCTACTTCATTACCTTTACTGATGATTATTCACGGTATGGGTACGTGTACCTAATTAAACACAAGTCTGAAGCTTTTGAAAAGTTTAAAGAGTTTAGACACGAAGTAGAAAAGCAAATGGGAAAACCAATTAAGGCTCTTCGATCAGATCGAGGAGGGGAATACCTTAGTACGGATTTCCTAACCTACCTCAAGGACAATGGTATTGTCTCCCAATGGACTCCTCTGAACGCGAATTGAATGGGGTATTCGAACGGAGGAATCGAACTTTATTAGATATGGTTCGATCCATGATGAGTTTTACAGATTTGCCTATATCGTTTTGGGGTTATGCACTTCTTACGGCTATTTATATTTTGAACAGAGTGCCTTCCAAATCTGTTCCGACCACACCATATGAGATGTGGCATGGTAGGAAGCCAAGTTTTACTCATATTAAAACTTGGGGGTGTCCGGCTTATATTAAGAAATTAAAGACGGACAAGTTGGAAAGCAGATCAGTAAAGGGTAGATTCATTGGGTATCCCAAAGAATCACTTGGATACTATTTTTATCTCCCAGAAGGCCATAATGTGATTGTGAGCCGTCATGCCTTCTTTCTTGAAAGTGAATCTATTTCATTGGAGGCAAGTGGGAGAAAAATAGAACTAAAGGAGAAAGTCTCTTTAGAATCGAATATTCCAAGAACCCTCCCTGATAACTCTGTGACACCAGAGGTTACACCGCCACCTCGCAAGTCTAGTAGGATCTCCCATCCTCCTGATAGATACATTGGATTATTTATAGAGGAGATGGAGGAAATGTTCCTAATGGGAGATAAGGACCATAGAGATGATCCTAAGACTTATAGCGAGGCGATGTCAGACATCGACTCCGATAAATGGTTGGAAGGTATGAAGTCTGAAATAGACTCAATGTACTCCAATCAAGTATGGACTTTGGTTGATCCACTGCAGGGTATTGTACCCATTGGATGTAAATGGATCTTCAAGAGAAAGATTGGTTCTGATGGAAAGGTAGAGACCTATAAAGCTAGGCTAGTAGCAAAAGGTTATAGTCAACGCGAAGGCATTGACTATCAGGATACCTTTTCACCTGTAGCTATGCTTAAGTCTATCAGAACTCTGCTTGCTATTGCTGCACACTATGACTATGAGATCTGACAAATGGATGTGAAAACTGCTTTCCTAAATGGATATCTTGAAGAAGATATCTATATGGAGCAGCCTTTGGGTTTCACTTTCAAAGATGAGAGTCATAAGGTGTGCAAGCTTCAACGATCCATTTATGGATTGAAGCAAGCTTCTCGGAGTTGGAACACTCGTTTCAATGATGCAATCGAATCGTTCGATTTTATCAGAAATGAGGAAGAGCCGTGTGTTTATAAAAAGATTAGTGGGAGTGCTGTTACTTTTCTCGTACTGTACGTGGACGACATACTCCTGATTGGGAATGACATTCCTATGCTGACATCGGTCAAGTTATGGTTATCAAAAGAGTTTTCTATGAAAGACCTTGGAGAAGCAACTTATATCCTAGGGATAAAGGTCTATAGGGATAGATCTAAGAAGTTGCTTGGTTTATCGCAAGCTATGTACATAGATGAAGTGTTGAAAAGATTTAGCGTGGAGAATTCAGAACAGGGTGTGGTAGCTCTAAGGCATGGACTTCACCTCTCTAAGACTATGTCTCCTAAGACACTGAAGAGAGAAGTCGCATGAGTAGGATCCCTTATGCTTCGGCAATAGGGAGCTTAATGTATGCGATGCTATGTACTCGACCTGATATAGCACAGCCGTGAGTGTCACGAGCCGATATCGATCGAACCCGGAGGAACACTGGGTAGCGGTAAAGAATATCCTTAAGTACTTGAGAAGAACGAAGGATATGTTCTTGGTTTTTGGAGGAGGAGAACTCAAAATTGATGGCTATGCGGATTCAGACTTTATGTCTGATATAGACGATAGAAAGTCTACGTCTGGGTATCTATTTATTTGCAATGGTGGGTCAATAGTTTGGAAAAGTTCCAAGCAAGAGACGATTGCAGATTCTACTTTGGAAGCGGAGTACATCGCTGCATCTGAAGCTGCCAAGGAAACTGTTTGGATCAAGAAATTTGTCACTGAGCTTGGCGTGGTTCCTTCCGATGAGGATCCCTTCCCACTATCGTGATAATAATGGCGCCATAGCATTAGCTAAGGAGCCAAGGTCTCATCAGAAATCCAAGCACATTGAGCGGCGGTATCACAAGATCAGAGAGTACATCAAGGATAAACATATTGAAGTACAGAAGGTTGCCTCCGCGGATAACGTGGCGGACCCGCTAACTAAGGCATTGACTCAGCAGAAACTTGAGACTCATCTTGAGAAGATGGGCATTTGATACATGGCTGATTGGCTTTAGTGCAAGTGGGAGATTGTTAGTCATATGCCCTAGAAGCCTATCAGGCTGACGCATTTTATTTTTTATGGGACATATTTTTGTACTTAATCTTTATTATTAATATAATTGGGCTTTTTATTCCATTCATGTTTAATGTGTCCGTGAATCGTCCTTTGGATTAATAAGATGATAATATGTATTCTCAAGAGTTGAGAATTTGAGATACATATTATTGGTGATTAATTCATAAATGCTCTCAATCGGAGGATCATCATGGGGACGATGATTGATCCGGTAAGATTGATGCGTGTGTCGCTTCTCTTTTGGGATGACGAATCTCAAGTCATCAGTGTGGGGACACTGGAGCGAACATGCAGGTGGTTGTTGGAGAAGAAGGGTTTTGAGCGCGACCAACTACGAACAGTTACAGGGATGTCTACTCATTCGTCGATAACTAGTTCAATGTTGCGGTGGTACAAGCCCGATCCTTAGACTGCGACACCACGGCCATTCAATATGAGGCTACTGTAGTTTGACTATGCAACAAACTATGATCCTAACCATGGGTCTTAGTAGTATATGTTGGCTACAGTCGGTTCATATCAGGAATGGGTGTGTGTTTATAGGGGATCTATCGCTCTCGGTAGAGAGATAATTAGTTCTATGCTATTTGTAAGGCAAAGCTCAGAAATCCTCGGCCGGGGTAAGATGGTGTATGGAAAGATGTTTCCAAGAGTAACCATAAGAGCTTGTGTCCTATCAAATTTGTCATAAGACGGGTGATGGGGTTTGACGAATATTCCATGACCTCCACTCAGTTGGAACTATGCGATAGAAGGATTGTATTGTACGGTAACTGCACTAGAGGTTCAGTCCGATATTCACTTCTGACTGGATTGCCACTATATCTTGCTAGGCGTCCTTTGGTGGATTGTGGGAACCAATAGAAATAATTATAGATAATTAATTATTCTATTATGGTAGAATCAAAAGAGTTTGAGCCATCGAAAGGAGTTTTGATGATGATGTTGATGGGGATCGCATCATATCTCACTACCAGACAGAATTGAACCTATTAGGTCACACACATAAGAAATAGCGCATGATCGATATTAAGGAGACGATAAAAGAAGTTTATCGGATGGATTAATACTAAAGTTTACTAATTTATTAGTAAAAGGACTAATTTGCAATTGTTGTAAATTAGAGGTATTTATGTGTAAAAGTTACATGGTGTATTTACTAATCGTTAGTAAATAATATGAGGACTTATGTGTAAATGTTACACACGAATCGAATTAGAATTAGGATTCGAATTCGGTTAATATCATAACCAACTTATGGGTTAATGGATAATCCAATCGGAATAGGATTTCGATTAGGATTAGGATTAGGATTACGTTAGGGTTTTCTCATTATAAATATATGTCATATGACATATTGAAAGGTAAGGAAAATTAATACAAGAGAGATAGAAAACCCTAGCCGTCAATCCTCTTTCTTCCTTAAGTCCTCCTCGATTAATCCATCGGTTTCGATCTTCAAAAGGTTGCTAGCACATCTAGAAGATTGATTCATCTTCCTCAAGTCGACGCAAGGATTAATTCGTGATCGGATCACGGATTGAAGTGGTCGACTAATTCGATCAAAGGCGTGATTTCGTGTGGACGCGAGTAGAGGCCGGGCGCGTGCGCGGCTAAACGAGGACGAACAAATTTTAACAACGATTGTCAACTTCGCGGTGATCTCGACCCGCGCAAGGTGAATAATTAGATTATATTTGATTAGATCAATTAGATTATATTTGATTAGATCAACTAGATCTATTATTAATGATCTAAAACGAAACACGAGGTGATCTTTGGATTTTCAAGAAAATTTTAATTATGCTATTATCTTCCGCTGCGTAAACATGATTTTCTTACACAACGTTCATAAGAACCAAAACCGAACCAACATTAGACTACGCAGTTTCGCCCTAACAGTATAACTTTGGAAACAGTACTTTTTCTCATTCAATCGAACAAAGTGTAAAACGTAATTATTTTGTTCTATTATGCCCCGAGAGTGTAAATTTGCAATGTATCGATGCCAACGTTCACAAGAACCAAAACCGGACCAACATTAGACTACTCAGTTGCGCCCTATCTTTATAAGTTTGAAACGAGTATTTTTTCTCATGCAACCGAACAAAGAATAAAACCTAATTATATTGAATAATGCCCCGAGATTGTAAATTCGCAACGTATCGATGCCAATGTTCACAAGAACCTATACCGGACAAACATTAGACTATTCAGTTGTGCCCAGAGAGTATAACTTTGTAAACAGTACTTTTTCTCCTTCAATCAAACAAAGTTTAAAACTTAATTATTTTGCTCTATTATGCTCCGAGAGTGTAAATTTGCAACGTATCGATGCCAACGTTCACAAGAACCAAAACCAAACCAACATTAGACTACTCAGTTGCGCCCAAACAGTATAACTTTGGAAACAGTACTTTTTCTCATTCAATCGAACAAAGAGTAAAACCTAATTATTTTGTTCTATTTTGCCCCGAGAGTATAAATTTGCAACGTATCGATGCCAACGTTCATAAGAACCAAAACCGGACCCACATTAGACTACTCAGTTGTGCCCTAAAAGTATAACTTTGGAAACAGTACTTTTTCTCATTCAATCGAACAAAGAGTAAAACCTTATGATTTTGTTCTATTATGCCCCGATAGTGTAAATTTGCAACGTATCGATGCCAACTTTCACAAAAACCAAAACCGGGCCAACATTAGACTACTCAGTTGCGCCCAAACAGTATAACTTTGGAAACAGTACTTTTTCTCATTCAATCGAACAAAGAGTAAAACCTAATTATTTCGTTCTATTATGCCCCGAGAGTGTAATTTTGCAACGTATCGATGCCAACGTTCACAAGAACCAAAACCAAACCAACATTAGACTACTCAGTTGCGCCCAAACAGTATAAATTTGGAAACAAGATTTTTCTCGATCAATCGAACAAAGAGTAAAACCTAATTATTTTGTTCTATTATGCCCCGAGAGTATAAATTTGCAACGTATCGATGCCAACGTTCATAAGAACCAAAACCGAACCAACATTAGACTACTCAGTGGCGCCCTAACATTATAACATTGAAACGAGTACTTTTTCTCATGCAACCGAACAACGAGTAAAACCTAATTATATTAATCTATTATGCCCCGAGAGTGTAAATTTGCAACGTATCGATGCCAACGTTCACAAGAACCAAAACCGGACCAACATTAGACTACTCAGTTGTGCCCAAAAAGTATAACTTTGGAAACAGTACTTTTTCTCATTCAATCGAACAATGAGTAAAACCTAATTATTTTGTTCTCTTATGCCCCGAGAGTGTAAATTTGCAATGTATTGATGCCAACTTTCACAAGAACCAAAACCGGAACAACATTAGACTACTCAGTTGGGCCCAGAGAGTACAACTTTGTAAATAGTACTTTTTCTCATTCAATCGTACAAAGAGTAAAACCTAATTATTTTGTTCTATTATGCCCCGATAGTGTAAATTTGCAACGTATCGATGCCAACGTTTACAAAAACCAAAACCGGACCAACATTAGACTACTCAGTTGCGCCCAAACAGTATAACTTTGGAAACAGTACTTTTTCTCATTCAATCGAACAAAGAGTAAAACCTAATTATTTCGTTCTATTATGCCCCGAGAGTGTAAATTTGCAACGTATCGATGCCAACGTTCACAAGAACCAAATCCAAACCAACATTAGACTACTCAGTTGCGCCCAAATAGTATAACTTTGTAAACAGTACTTTTTCTCATTCAATCGAACAAAGAGTAAAACCTAATTATTTTGTTCTATTATGCCCCGAGAGTATAAATTTGCAACGTATCGATGCCAACGTTCATAAGAACCAAAACCGAACCAACATTAGACTACTCAGTGGCGCCCTAACTTTATAACTTTGAAACGAGTACTTTTTCTCATGCAACCGAACAACGAGTAAAACCTAATTATATTAATCTATTATGCCCCGAGAGTGAAAATTTGCAACGTATCGATGCCAACGTTCACAAGAACCAAAACCAAACCAACATTAGACTACTCAGTTGCGCCCAAACAGTATAACTTTGGAAACAGTACTTTTTCTCATTCAATCGAACAAAGAGTAAAACCTAATTATTTTGTTCTATTATGCCCCGAGAGTATAAATTTGCAACTTATCGATGCCAACGTTCATAAGAACCAAAACCGAACCAACATTAGACTACTCAGTGGCGCCCTAACTTTATAACTTTGAAACGAGTACTTTTTCTCATGCAACCGAACAACGAGTAAAACCTAACTATATTAATCTATTATGCCCCGAGAGTGTAAATTTGCAACGTATCGATGCCAACGTCACAAGAACCAAAACCGGACCAACATTAGACTACTCAGTTGTGCCCAAACAGTATAACTTTGGAAACAGTACTTTTTCTCATTCAATCGAACAAAGAGTAAAACCTAATTATTTTGTTCTATTATGCCCCGAGAGTATAAATTTGCAACGTATCGATGCCAACGTTCATAAGAACCAAAACCGACCAACATTAGACTACTCAGTTGCACCTTAACTTCATAACTTTGAAACGAGTACTTTTTCTCATGCAACCGAACAACGAGTAAAACCTAATTATATTAATCTATTATGTCCCGAGAGTATAAATTTGCAACGTATCGATGCCAACGTTCATAAGAACCAAAACCGAACCAACATTAGACTACTCAGTTGCTCCCTAACTTTATAACTTTGGAAACAGTACTTTTTCTCATGCAACCGAACAAAGAGTAAAATCTAATTATTTTGTTCTACTATGCCCCGAGAGTGTAAATTTGCAACGTATCGATGCCAACGTTCACAAGAACCAAAACCGGACCAACATTAGACTACTCAGTTGCGCCCAAACAGTATAACTTTGAAACGACCATTTTTTCTCATGCAACCGAACAAAGAGTAAAACCTAATTATATTAATCTATTATGCCCCGAGAGTGTAAATTTGCAACGTATCGATGCCAACGTTCACAAGAACCAAAACCGGACCAACATTAGACTACTCAGTTGTGCCCAAACAGTATAACTTTGGAAACAGTACTTTTTCTCATTCAATCGAACAAAGAGTAAAACCTAATTATTTTCTTCTATTATGCCCCGAGAGTGTAAATTTGAAACGTATCGATGCCAACGTTCACAAGAACCAAAACCGAACCAACTTTAGACTACTCAGTTGTGCCCAGAGAGTATAACTTTGTAAACAGTACTTTTTCTCCATCAATCGAACAAAGTGTAAAACTTAATTATTTTGTTGTATTATGCCCCGAGAGTGTAAATTTGCAACGTATCGATACCAACGTTCACAAGAACCAAAACCGGACCCACATTAGACTACTCAGTTGTGCCCTAAAAGTATAACTTTGGAAACAGTACTTTTTCTCATTCAATCGAACAAAGAGTAAAACCTAATTATTTTGTTCCCTTATGCCCCGAGAGTGTAAATTTGCAATTTATCGATGCCAACGTTCACAAGAACCAAAACCGGACCAACATTAGACTAATGAGTTGTGCCCTAACAGTATAACTTTGGAAACAGTACTTTTTCTCATTCAATCGAACAAAGAGTAAAACCAAATTATTTTGTTCTAAAATGCCCCGAGAGTGTAAATTTGCAACGTATCGAAGCCAACGTTCACAAAAACCAAAACCGGACCAACATTAGACTACTCGGTTGCGCCCTAACAGTATAACTTTGCAAACAGTACTTTTTCTCATTCAATCGAACAAAGAGTAAAACCTAATTATTTTGTTCTATTATGCCGCGAGAGTGTAAATTTGCAACGTATCGATGCCAACGTTCACAAGAACCAAAACCGAACCAACTTTAGACTACTCAGTTGCGCCCTAACAGTATAACTTTGGAAACAGCAGTTTTTATCATTCAATCGAACAAAGAGTAAAACCTAATTATTTTGTTCTATTATGCCCCGAGAGTGTAAATTTGCAATGTATCGATGCCAACGTTCACAAGAACCAAAACCGGACCAACATTAGACTAATCAGTTGCGCCCAAACAGTATAACTTTGAAACGAGTATTTTTTCTCATGAAACCGAACAAAGAGTAAAACCTAATTATATTGATCTATTATGCCCCGAGAGTGTAAATTTTCGACGTATCGATGCCAATGTTCACAAGAACCTAAACCGGACCAACATTAGACTACTCAGTTGTGCCCTAACAGTATAAGTTTGTAAACAATACTTTTTCTCCTTGAATCGAACAAAGTGTAAAACTTAATTATTTTGTTCTATTATGCTCCGAGAGTGTAAATTTGCAACGTATCGATGCCAATGTTCACAAGAACCAAAATCGGACCCACATTAGACTACTCAGTTGTGCCCTAAAAGTATAACTTTGGAAACAGTACTGTTTCTCATTCAATCGAACAAAGAGTAAAACCTAATTATTTTGTTCTATTATGCCCCGATAGTGTAAATTTGCAACGTATCGATGCCAACGTTCACAAAAACCAAAACCGGACCAACATTAGACTACTCAGTTGCGCCCAAACAGTATAACTTTGGAAACAGTACTTTTTTTCATTCAATCGAACAAAGAGTAAAACCTAATTATTTCGTTCTATTATGCCCCGAGAGTGTAAATTTCCAACGTATCGATGCCAACGTTAACAAGAACCAAAACCAAACCAACATTAGACTACTCAGTTGGGCCCTAACAGTATAACTTTGGAAACAGTACTTTTTCTCATTCAATCGAACAAAGAGTAAAACCTAAATATTTTGTTCTATTATGCCCCGATAGTGTAAATTTGCAATGTATCGATGCCAACGTTCACAAGAACCAAAACCGGACCAACATTAGACTACTCAGTTGTGCCCAGAGAGTACAACTTTGTAAACAGTACTTTTTCTCATTCAATCGAACAAAGAGTAAAACCTAATTATTTTGTTCTAATATGCCCCGATAGTGTAAATTTGCAACGTATCGATGCCAACGTTCACAAGAACCAAAACCGGACCAACATTAGACTACTCAGTTGCACACTAACTTCATAACTTTGAAACGAGTACTTTTTCTCAAGCAACCGAACAACGAGTAAAACCTAATTATATTAATCTATTATGCCACGAGAGTATAAATTTGCAACGTATCGATACCAACGTTCATAAGAACCAAAACCGAACCAACATTAGACTACTCAGTTGCGCCCTAACTTTATAACTTTGGAAACAGTACTTTTTCTCATTCAATCGAACAAAGTGTAAAACTTAATTATTTTGTTCTACTATGCCCCGAGAGTGTAAATTTGCAACGTACCGATGCCAACGTTCACAAGAACCAAAACCGGACAAACATTAGACTACTCAGTTGTGCCCAAACAGTATAACTTTGGAAACAGTACTTTTTCTCATTCAATCGAACAAAGAGTAAAACCTAATTATTTAGTTCTACTATGCCCCGAGAGTGTAAATTTGCAACGTATCGATGCCAACGTTCACAAAAACCAAAACCGGACCAACATTAGACTACTCAGTTGCGCCCTAACTTTATAACTTTGGAAACATAACTTTTTCTCATTCAATCGAACAAAGAGTAAAACCTAATTATTTTGTTCTATTATGCCCCGATAGTGTAAATTTGCAATGTATCGATGCCAACGTTGATAAGAACCAAAACCGGACCAACATTAGACTACTCAGTTGTGCCTAGAGAGTACAACTTTGTAAACAGTACTTTTCTCATTCAATCGAACAAAGAGTAAAACCTAATTATTTTGTTCTACTATGCCCCGAGAGTGTAAATTTGCAACGTATCGAAGCCAACGTTCACAAAAACCAAAACCGGACCAACATTAGACTACTCAGTTGCGCCCTAACAGTATAACTTTGGAAACAGTACTTTTTCTCATTCAATCGAACAAAGAGTAAAACCTAATTGTTTTGTTCTATTATGCCCCGAGAGTGTAAATTTGCAACGTATCGATGCCAACGTTCACAAGAACCAAAACCGAACCAACTTTAGACTACTCAGTTGCGCCCTAACAGTATAACTTTGGAAACAGTAGTTTTTATCATTCAATCGAACAAAGAGAAAAACCTAATTATTTTGTTCTATTATGCCCCGAGAGTGTAAATTTGCAATGTATCGATGCCAACGTTCACAAGAACCAAAACCGGACCAACATTAGACTACTCAGTTGCGCCCAAACAGTATAACTTTGAAACGAGTATTTTTTCTCATGAAACCGAACAAAGAGTAAAACCTAATTATATTGATCTATTATGCCCCGAGAGTGTAAATTTTCGACGTATCGATGCCAATGTTCGCAAGAACCTAAACCGGACCAACATTAGACTACTCAGTTGTGCCCAGAGAGTATAAGTTTGTAAACAATACTTTTTCTCCTTGAATCGAACAAAGTGTAAAACTTAATTATTTTGTTCTATTATGCTCCGAGAGTGTAAATTTGCAACGTATCGATGCCAATGTTCACAAGAACCAAAATCGGACCCACATTAGACTACTCAGTTGTGCCCTAAAAGTATAACTTTGGAAACTGTACTATTTCTCATTCAATCGAACAAAGAGTAAAACCTAATTATTTTGTTCTATTAAGCCCCGATAGTGTAAATTTGCAACGAATCGATGCCAACGTTCACAAAAAGCAAAACCGGACCAACATTAGACTACTCAGTTGCGCCCAAACAGTATAACTTTGGAAACAGTACTTTTTTTCATTCAATCGAACAAAGAGTAAAACCTAATTATTTCGTTCTATTATGCCCCGAGAGTGTAAATTTCCAACGTATCGATGCCAACGTTAACAAGAACCAAAACCAAACCAACATTAGACTACTCAGTTGGGCCCTAACAGTATAACTTTGGAAACAGTACTTTTTCTCATTCAATCGAACAAAGAGTAAAACCTAAATATTTTGTTCTATTATGCCCCGATAGTGTAAATTTGCAATGTATCGATGCCAACGTTCACAAGAACCAAAACCGGACCAACATTAGACTACTCAGTTGTGCCCAAAGAGTATAACATTGTAAACAGTACTTTTCTCATTCAATCGAACAAAGAGTAAAACCTAATTATTTTGTTCTATTATGCCCCGATAGTGTAAATTTGCAACGTATCGATGCCAACGTTCACAAGAACCAAAACCGGACCAACATTAGACTACTCAGTTGCACCCTAACTTCATAACTTTGAAACGAGTACTTTTTCTCAAGCAACCGAACAACGAGTAAAACCTAATTATATTAATCTATTATGCCCCGAGAGTATAAATTTGCAACGTATCGATACCAACGTTCATAAGAACCAAAACCGAACCAACATTAGACTACTCAGTTGCGCCCTAACTTTATAACTTTGTAAACAGTACTTTTTCTCATTCAATCGAACAAAGTGTAAAACTTAATTATTTTGTTATACTATGCCCCGAGAGTGTAAATTTGCAACGTATCGATGCCAACGTTCCCAAGAACCAAAACCGGACCAACATTAGACTACTCAGTTGTGCCCAAATAGTATAACTTTGGAAACAGTACTTTTTCTCATTCATTCGAACAAAGAGTAAAACCTAATTATTTAGTTCTACTATGCCCTGAGAGTGTAAATTTGCAACGTATCGATGCCAACGTTCACAAAAACCAAAACCGGACCAACATTAGACTACTCAGTTGCGCCCTAACTTTATAACTTTGGAAACAGAACTTTTTCTCATTCAATCGAACAAAGAGTAAAACCTAATTATTTTGTTCTATTATGCCCCGAGAGTGTAAATTTGCAATTTATCGATGTCAACGTTCACAAGAACCAAAACCGGACCAACATTAGACTACTGAGTTGTGCCCTAACAGTATAACTTTGGAAACAGTACTTTTTCTCATTCAATCAAACAACGAGTAAAACCTAATTATTTTGTTCTACTATGCCCCGAGAGTGTAAATTTGCAACGTATCGAAGCCAACGTTCACAAAAACCCAAACCGGACCAACATTAGACTACTCAGTTGCGCCCTAACAGTATATCTTTGGAAATAGTACTTTTTCTCATTCAATCGAACAAAGAGTAAAACCTAATTATTTTGTTCTATTATGCCCCGAGAGTGTAAATTTGCAACGTATCGATGCCAACGTTCACAAGAACCAAAACCGAACCAACTTTAGACTACTCAGTTGCGCCCTAACAGTATAACTTTGGAAACAGTAGTTTTTATCATTCAATCGAACAAAGGGAAAAACCTAATTATTTTGTTCTATTATGCCCCGATAGTGTAAATTTGCAACGTATCGATGCCACACGTTCACAAGAACCAAAACCGGACCAACATTAGACTACTCAGTTGCACCCTAACTTCATAACTTTGAAACGAGTACTTTTTCTCATGCAACCGAACAACGAGTAAAACCTAATTATATTAATCTATTATGCCCCGAGAGTATAAATTTGCAACGTATCGATACCAACGTTCATAAGAACCAAAACCGAACGAACATTAGACTACTCAGTTGCGCCCTAACTTTATAACTTTGGAAACAGTACTTTTTCTTATTCAATCGAACAAAGAGTAAAACCTAATTATTTTCTTCTACTATGCCCCGAGAGTGTAAATTTGCAACGTATCGATGCCAACGTTGACAAGAACCAAAACCGGACCAACATTAGACTACTCAGTTGTGCCCAAACAGTATAACTTTGGAAACAGTACTTTTTCTCATTCAATCGAACAAAGAGTAAAACCTAATTATTTTGTTCTACTTTGCCCCGAGAGTGTAAATTTGCAACGTATCGTTGCCAACGTTCACAAAAACCAAAATCGGACCAACATTAGACTACTCAGTTGCGCCGTAACTTTATAACTTTGGAAACAGTACTTTTTCTCATTCAATCGAATAAAGAGTAAAACCTAATTATTTTGTTCTATTATGCCCCGAGAGTGTAAATTTGCAATTTATCGATGCCAACGTTCACAAGAACCAAAATCGGACCAATATTAGACTACTGAGTTGTGCCCTAACAGTATAACTTTGGAAACAGTACTTTTTCTCATTCAATCGAACAAAGAGTAAAACCTAATTATTTTGTTCTACTATGCCCCGAGAGTGTAAATTTGCAACGTATCGAAGCCAACGTTCACAAGAACCAAAACCGAACCAACATTAGACCACTCAGTTCGCCCTAACAGTATAACTTTGGAAACAGTACTTTTTCTCATTCAATCGAATAAAGAGCAAAACCTAATTATTTAGTTCTATTATGCCCCGAGAGTGTAATTTGCACCAATCCATAAATGGATCGTTGAAGCTTGCACACCTTATGACTCTCATCTTTGGAAGTGAACCCCAAAGGCTGCTCCATATAGATATCTTCTTCAAGATATCCATTTAGGAAAGCAGTTTTCACATCCATTTGCCAGATCTCATAGTCATAGTGTGCAGCAATAGCAAGCAGAGTTTTGATAGACTTAAGCATAGCTACAGGTGAAAAGGTATCCTGATAGTCAATGCCTTCGCGTTGACTATAACCTTTTGCTACTAGCCTAGCTTTATAGGTCTCTACCTTTCCATCAGAACCAATCTTTCTCTTGAAGATCCATTTACATCCAATGGGTACAATACCCTCCGGTGGATCAACCAAAGTCCATACTTGATTGGAGTACATTGAGTCTATTTCAGACTTCATACCTTCCAACCATTTATCGGAGTCGATGTCTGACATCGCCTCGCTATAAGTCTTAGGATCATCTCTATGGTCCTTATCTCCCATTAGGAACATTTCCTCCATCTCCTCTATAAATAATCCCATGTATCTATCAGGAGGATGGGAGATCCTACTAGACTTGCGAGGTGGCGGTGTAACCTCTGGTGTCACAGAGTTATCAGGGAGGGTTCTTGGAATATTCGATTCTAAAGAGACTTTCTCCTTTAGTTCTATTTTTCTCCCACTGCCTCCAGTGGAAATAAATTCACTTTCAAGAAAGAAGGCATGACGGCTCACAATCACATTATGGCCTTCTGGGAGATAAAAATAGTATCCAAGTGATTCTTTGGGATACCCAATGAATCTACCCTTTACTGATCTGCTTTCCAACTTGTCCGTCTTTAATTTCTTAATATAAGCCGGACACCCCCAAGTTTTAATATGAGTAAAACTTGGATTCCTACCATGCCACATCTCATATGGTGTGGTCGGAACAGATTTGGAAGGCACTCTGTTCAAAATATAAATAGCCGTAAGAAATGCATAACCCCAAAACGATATAGGTAAATCTGTAAAACTCATCATGGATCGAACCATATCTAATAAAGTTCGATTCCTCCGTTAAGATACCCCATTCAATTCTGGCGTTCCAGGACGAGTCCTTTGGGAGACAATACCATTGTCCTTGAGGTAGGTTATGAAATCCGTACTAAGGTATTCCACTCCTCGACCTGATCGAAGAGCCTTAATTGGTTTTCCCATTTGCTTTTCTACTTCTTGTCTAAACTCTTTAAACTTTTCAAAGGCTTCAGCTTGTGTTTAATTAGGTACACGTACCCATACCGTGAATAATCATCAGTAAAGGTAATGAAGTAGAGATAGCCACCCCAAGCAGACACATCAAATGGTCCACATACATCACTATGTATTAGGGCGAGTACTTCAGTAGCTCTCTCACCTTGTCCAACAAAGGGAGACTTAGTCATTTTTCCTTGAAGACATGATTCACAAGCTGGATATGGTTCAGAGGGTAAGGACCCTAAGACACCATTCTTGGCCAACTTGTTAATCCTATCCTCTCCAATGTGACCAAGTCTAAGATGCCACAAGTACGTTTTATTTACGTCCTCTCTTGGTCTTTTAAAACCAATGATATTCTCATTCATGCCATTATCAACTGTATTAACACTAACATCCATATGTAAGTGATAGAGATTGTCAATTAAAGAACCATAACCGATCAAATTATTTCTCAAATAAATTGAACAAACGTTTGATTCAAAAATAAACTTATAACCGTCCATTACCAAACGTGAAATAGAAATAAGGTTTCTAGTCGCACTAGGAACATAAAGACAATCTCTAAGTTCTAAAACTACTCCTGTTGGCAGACATAAAGGATAAGTCCCCACGGCAACAGCAGCAACTTTTGCTCCGTTTCCAACGCGTAGGGTGTAAGGTACCGGACTTCTAAGATCATGAAGTTATGGTGTACAATTGGTTGGAGAGCCATTTGAATGGTTATAGTGAGGTTCGGTGAAGTTTGGGAGCGTTCGGGCGTTTCGGTGCGCGTAGGCGTGGAAACGGAACCCGAAAGGCTAGGTTGGGCCATGAGCTAAATCCGGCATTAGCGTGGATGAAAAGATGATGAAAACATGTTCGAAAACATGTTTGGAAAGTCTCGGTTCGATTTGAAATGAATCGGAGGTCGTACGAGCGAAGACGGGCGAAAACGGAGAAGAAAACGAAAAAGGCTGAAAATTTGGCTAAGTCCTTAATTGTTTGGCTGAGGGGGCTTGCTGAGACCGGTCTCCATATCTCAAGACCGGTCTCCATGCGCGAAAAATGCCCAGTTTGGTGCAGTTTGAGAAGCTGAGGGTGTTTTCAGCAATTGTGCACTTATGAGAGGTTATAGTAGCATAGGTCCTCTCTCTTTCTCTCATTTGTGGTGTTCTAACCTAAAAGAACACTCTCTCCCTCTCTCTCTCTGTCGACCAAAGGAAGGAAAAGAAAGAAAGAAAGAAAAGAGAAGAGAAGAAAGAAAAAGAAGGAGAAGGATTGGTGGAGAAGAAGCAAAGGGAGGAGATCTTCACCTTCTTCGTCTTCTACCTTGGCCTTGGAGTTAGCTCTTGAGGTAAGCTCCTAGAGCAACAATGGTAGATTATTAGAGTTGGGTTTTTAAACTCTAGGGTTGGTATTAATTGAACCCTAGGATGCTAAAGAGATGATTATTGCTAGAATAATGAAGCTATTTGAAGTATTCTTGCAATAGTTGTAGGCTAGGGTTCAAATGAGGGTTTTGTAAAATAGTTGAGTTTGATCTCAATTGACCCTCTAGAAACCTAATTGGGGACCTAACGAACGCGTTGGCGCGCTCGGTTCGGTGATCCGACGAGCGGTTGCAAAGATATTAATATTTTGATATATTCTTACCGAGATAACGCGACACGCAAAATAGAAGCCCATAAATCGTGAAATCGGATCTGGGGCATCGTGGAGTCGTGGAGTAACGCGGGAAATCTTCAGATTGAGAATTGGCGACCGTTCGGTGGGGCGCGCAAGAGTCCGAGCCGAACCGGATCTGAGTGCGTTGGCGGCCGATTGCAAGTGTCGACGAGCAATCGGAACGCGATAACAGGTGGGTTGTGTTTACCGAAGCGACTAGGTCGCCCCGCATGTCGAAGAAAAGTATGTTTTCTCGTTGACGCATATGTATGGGTATGATGTCATAGTAGAGCATGCTAGAGCAATTTAATATAAAATATGCATGTTAGCCTCATGATAGCATGGTAATTATGCTAGATTAAGAATGTATGCATGTAAACCTAATTACTTGGTTTAGAGGTTTATGCATGTGGATTTAAATGCTAGATAGAGAACTTATATGCATAATAGCAAGTTGATGCATTTAAAATATATGCTAGTGTTGAGTTTCATGTTGATATGCAATAGAGCATGTAAGTGAATGATAACATGTTGTAGATCATGTTAGAGAACATATGCGTATAAAGATCTTGACACATATATGCTTAATGAAATATATGCTAGGGGTATTAGCATTATGAGATCATGATAGATAAATATTCATATTGGCAATGTGAGCATGTGCTAGAGAGTGTGCAACTATAGAACTCGATGTGACAACTAGGTATCAACTAGATCGAGTGGCATTAATCTAGTGTTCTATAACATAGGTTGTGTTGAACCTAGTGTCGTGACAATAGGAAAGATCGAGTGGCATCGAACCTAGTGTAATTAACATAGGTCGAATATGAACCTAGGGTCGAGAACCTAGGATGAATAAGAATAATGTTGAACCTAGGGTTATATAACATAGGTTGTACTGAGCCTAATGTCGTGAACATAGGTTGAATAGAATGAACCTAGAATCAAGATCTAGGCAGGTTGATATCGCACCTAGTGTTGTTGAGCATAGGTTGACACTGAACATAGGGTTGTTAAACCTAGAGTTAATTAGACCTAGGTGAGAGGTGTTAACCTAGTTCAAGGAACATAGGCCATGTGATAAGGGCATTAAACCTACAGTCTATTAGACCTAGGGTGGAAAGTGCCGGGCTTAGAAAGGTCAATGTTATAGGGTTTTAGACTACCCTAGAGACTTGGAAAGTGGATTAGGAATCCCGAGATTTGTGAACTCGACGGTTCGGGTCCGTGGGTGTGTGGCATGTTCCCCTCCCAGGAAGAACTTCGAGGTTGAGCTTGAGGCGATTCGAGGCCGTGGGTCGTGTGTGGCGAGTTCCCCCTCACGTGGCGAGAATCAAAGATCGCTAGGGTTGAGTGTGGCGGGTGCCCCGCCCTATCGGGGATCTTGGGACGCGGGTCGAGTGTGGCATGGTGCCCCGTCCCACCGGAAAGATCCCTGAACACGGGTGTACGCAGCTCTGGGCGACCCGTTGGGCAATGTGATTGTGGATTGAAGGCCGGGGTGTAAGTTGAGAGTTCCTTCACCTTGAGCCGGACAGAGCGCGGATTAGCCGCAGTTGATTGACTCGAGGCCGAGTCGGGTGGCTAGCTTGAATAAGGTAGATAGAACCTTAGAGCTAGTTGAATGTGAAATAGTTGGTCAGGTAGAAGTAGAATTGAGTGATCTACTTATGATAGTTGTATTATTGCATGATTTGCATTTAGTATTTCAATATTGCATTTGTGAGGCAATGTATGGTTTTATTAGTTGCATAATCAAGTATATATCTATCTATTTATCAAACTAACTTGCAGCTGCCTCTTTCGGCCCTGTTGGTCGAACTTTTCTCTTGGGTGACTATACCCACGAGAACTATGGACAATAGTTCTCACCCCCGTGTTGCGGTTTTGGGGGTACAGTACACACGTGAGTGGCGCGCAGCGAGCGCGAGGCGAGCGTAGGCGAGTAGATAGCGCCCTACCGGAGACCGAGAGATAGCGATTACCCGTCAGCATATCCTAGGGGTATAGAGATGACAAGAACAAATGTATCAAACTTGTAATATAATTGTAATAAATTCAGATTGTATTTGGAAGTTAAGTGTAATATGTAAAGGTTAAATGTAAGCTGGTGAATGCTTGTAATAACTTAGCTATTTATGTTTGATACTTCCTTATGCACTGGTTGTATGTTGAATCTGTTCTGGTCGGAACCCTTGTAATTGTATTGATTGCGACGCCTAGAACGTACGGGGGAGACTGCGTCCGCGTACGGGGAAAACTCGCCGTTCGGCGGTGCAGCCGGCGTACCCGAACTCGACCAAATAGGCGGGCTCGGGGCGTGACAGATAAGATGGTATCAGAGCATAAAGTAGAGAATGGGCAAATGGTTTAGATGGACCTAGGAGACTCTAGGATAGTAAAACCATAGAGGTTAAGGCTCGTGAGAGACGAGGACTTGTGACGTGTGGCGAAAGGATTATGGATTGGGTAGTGTTGAAACCTCTAAGACGGATGTTAGAGGTAGACTCAAGGCGTGGTTTATTCTCGGAGGATGTTCATGTTGGCGCGCGACAACATGAAACCGAGTGATGAGAATAGACGCCCTTGTTGACTTTCGCCTGATTTAGTCCGTGTTATGTTAGCCGTTTATACTTGACCTAGAAGGTTGAGAACTGATCGAGTTGTCCTATTTCAGGAAGCGATGGCACCGCGTAGGCGATCTTCCTCGAGACCGGCGCCGGGTGGGAGCAGTGGTGTCCCCGAAGCGGCGAGGCGGCGGAGACCCAATGCTCCGTGAGCAATTAAGTACGCTCATGGGTGCGGTGCGGCGACGGGAGGAGCAAATCAAGGGCTCCATGAGTTGTTGGCACGACAAGTGAAACGGCTCGAGCGGGACGGGGAGCCAATGGCGCCTCCGGTCGGTTCACCTTATGCGGCGGGAGAATGGCTACGGCGAGCTGCGCCGTGAGCAGCCGCCGGGCGGCGTCAGAAGTAGCGGTGGATTCGGGGGCTGTGGCCCCTAGTTCTATGGAAATGGAGGCTGAGAAGGCACGAGCTTTGGCGGCCCTCATGGCTTTCAAGAAGCTTAAGCCACCTACCTATGATGGAGAGGATGCAGATCCGTGGATCGTGAAGATATGGATAGACTCCATGGAAACCACGTTTGAGGATCTGTATACCTTGGAACAGGACAAGGTGCACCTAGCCGCACATTGTTTGGAGAAGTCGGCGAAGGTGTGGTGGAGAGGCATCAAACAAGAACGATCGCCTAGTCTCCCTCCTATGACTTGGGCTGAGTTTCGGGGATTGGTATTCTCCGAGTATTTCCCCGACAGTGAGAAGAGAAGGCTTCAAGAGAGGTTCGAAGGCTGCGGCGGGAGACCGTACCGTGAGGGAATATGAACGGGAATTCACCCGTATTGTGAATTGTATCCCACATGTGGTGCGGGATGGCAAGGACAAGGCCGACTGCTTTATACGGGGACTTCGGTCGGAAATTTTTCGATATGTTCATCCGTTCAAGTTTCGAACTTTTGCCGAGGCCTTGGATCGGGCCTTGTGGGTGGAGCAAGGTGATGACTCCGTGCGAGAGGAGCACGAGTCTGATGAGCAGGAGACGAGAGCTATGCGACCGAGAACTCATTCGGGTGGTCAATCAGGTTTCAGGCGACCCCCGAGTCAGTCGCAATCACAGTCTCGCACCCCGAAGCTATCTTCCAGTCAATCTTCTTCGGGATGTGTAATTTGTGGTGGATCTCATCGGGCACGGCGGTGTGCGCTGCGCGAGGGAAGATGTTTTTATTGCGGGCAGTCGGACCACACGAAGTACGATTGTCCCGTGGGCGATGGGCAACCTCTGCCGACGGCAACGACATTTTCCTCTCCGGGACAGTTCATGGATGTGCAGCCTTTGGCACAGTCTAAAGAGCGAGGTGGTGATCGAGCAACCGGAGGGTTCGCGGAGTGCCAAGCGGACCGTGGATATGCAATCCGAGGTTGAGGAACACTGCGGTCTGCGATGTCATAGCAGGTATGGTTTAATTGAAGCAATTAGACTTCTGCATGGTGTAGATCTAAAGCATTGCATGCATCTATAGTTGTAGTCGTTTACTACTATTATTTGTGAGTTTAGTAGGGACCAAGACAAGGGTCAATGTGACTACCCTAGCATGCATAGTTGTGGTAGTGCGTCTCCTACCTAAGTGGATAGGTGATTGGTCGATGCCGGCTGGCTACTGGTGATGAACCGAGAATAGGGCTCGTGGTAGTGCGATTAGTTGGTAGCAGAGTGCGGCACGTGGACCTAGGGGTACCTCGAATTGAGGTGAGCGAGTCGTGCTGGTAGCCGGTGTGCTTAGGCAAAGTTGCCTAATACTGGACTTACGTGTAGAACGCTCGAGTGTAGGTACTCGTAGAGTGCGGAATTGATTCAGTCAAGAAAGTGAGATGGCAGTAGCACTGTAGCATTGCTAAGTGTGAAGCGTGCCTGCGATCACTCGTGGGGCTGGTGGCTCGCACTAGGCGCATAGGAGCCGATAGTGATACGTGTGGCTCGGTAGAGTTGGTCGTGTAGGATTGCGGGATCGATGATACACCGAGTGTGTAGTGACCCAACCTAAAGGTTGATGTGGTTTGGGGTCATGGTTGCTCCTGGTTGGAGTGTGTGCGGATTCCAAAGTGAGAATTTCGCCCAATGCTGATTGGGTCTACGTCGCTACGCGTAGTTGAGACAGGTTTAGGCGTTGGCATACGTGGGATAGGTGGCCTATGGCTCACCTATGGAAAGCCAGAAATCGGTTTAGCCGATAACTCGTTAATGAGTTTGGCTTGGATCCACGAATGAAGTGTTCGTGTGAGTTCATTGCGACGGCGAAATCGAATTGGTCGTGGCTGGTGATGGCAAAGGATGAAATGCTCTTGTGAGACATTGAGATGTGGAAAGCCACGTGAGAATTGGAGCTTGAAGATAATGCTCTTTTATGGATTGGGAATTGGAGATGTGCCGGAGTGTGCCATCTCATGATAGAGCGAGGATCAGGTTGAGGTTAGTAGCACTCGCGATTAGTCGATGCACCAACGATATTGCTTTTATGCAATACCGGCGATCGAATCGGAGTGAATTTCCCGATTGAGAGTGTAGTACAAAGAGTAGTTCTTTCCATGGTGGTAATGCACTTTTGGAGTTATACTTAGTAAATGTGAGTAAATCTAGCCTCACATCCTCCGTAGTGGGCCTTTGGATAGTTCCAATGAGTGAAAGGCCACTCCGAGATGGAAAAGTGCAACGGAATCCCCGATTGCTCGATTAATCGAGTTGGAGAGTGATTGGAGTTGAGGAGAGTTAGTTTCGGGGACGAAACTCTTTTAAGAAGGGGAGAATGTAAGGTAGGACTTCTAAGATCATGAAGTTATGGTGTACAATTGGTTGGAGAGCCATTTGAATGGTTATAGTGAGGTTCGGTGAAGTTTGGGAGCGTTCGGGCGTTTCGGTGCGCGTAGGCGTGGAAACGGAACCCGAAAGGCTAGGTTGGGCCATGAGCTAAATCCGGCATTAGCGTGGATGAAAAGATGATGAAAACATGTTCGAAAACATGTTTGGAAAGTCTCGGTTCGATTTGAAATGAATCGGAGGTCGTACGAGCGAAGACGGGCGAAAACGGAGAAGAAAACGAAAAAGGCTGAAAATTTGGCTAAGTCCTTAATTGTTTGGTGAGGGGGCTTGCGAGACCGGTCTCCATATCTCAAGACCGGTCTCCATGCGCGAAAAATGCCCAGTAGGGTGCAGTTTGGGAAGCTGAGGGTGTTTTCAGCAATTGTGCACTTATGAGAGGTTATAGTAGCATAGGTCCTCTCTCTTTCTCTCATTTGTGGTGTTCTAACCTAAAAGAACACTCTCTCCCTCTCTCTCTCTGTCGACCAAAGGAAGGAAAAGAAAGAAAGAAAGAAAAGAGAAGAGAAGAAAGAAAAAGAAGGAGAAGGATTGGTGGAGAAGAAGCAAAGGGAGGAGATCTTCACCTTCTTCGTCTTCTACCTTGGCCTTGGAGTTAGCTCTTGAGGTAAGCTCCTAGAGCAACAATGGTAGATTATTAGAGTTGGGTTTTTAAACTCTAGGGTTGGTATTAATTGAACCCTAGGATGCTAAAGAGATGATTATTGCTAGAATAATGAAGCTATTTGAAGTATTCTTGCAATAGTTGTAGGCTAGGGTTCAAATGAGGGTTTTGTAAAATAGTTGAGTTTGATCTCAATTGACCCTCTAGAAACCTAATTGGGGACCTAACGAACGCGTTGGCGCGCTCGGTTCGGTGATCCGACGAGCGGTTGCAAAGATATTAATATTTTAATATATTCTTACCAGATAGCCGCAGCACGCAAAATAGAAGCCCATAAATCGTGAAATCGGATCGGGGCATCGTGGAGTCGTGGAGTAACGCGGGAAATCTTGATTGAGAATTGGCGACCGTTCGGTGGGGCGCGCAAGAGTCCGAGCCGAACCGGATCGAGTGCCGTTGGCGGCCGATTGCAAGTGTCGACGAGCAATCGGAACGCGATAACAGGTGGGTTGTGTTTACCGAAGCGACTAGGTCGCCCCGCATGTCGAAGAAAAGTATGTTTTCTCGTTGACGCATATGTATGGGTATGATGTCATAGTAGAGCATGCTAGAGCAATTTAATATAAAATATGCATGTTAGCCTCATGATAGCATGGTAATTATGCTAGATTAAGAATGTATGCATGTAAACCTAATTACTTGGTTTAGAGGTTTATGCATGTGGATTTAAATGCTAGATAGAGAACTTATATGCATAATAGCAAGTTGATGCATTTAAAATATATGCTAGTGTTGAGTTTCATGTTGATATGCAATAGAGCATGTAAGTGAATGATAACATGTTGTAGATCATGTTAGAGAACATATGCGTATAAAGATCTTGACACATATATGCTTAATGAAATATATGCTAGGGGTATTAGCATTATGAGATCATGATAGATAAATATTCATATTGGCAATGTGAGCATGTGCTAGAGAGTGTGCAACTATAGAACTCGATGTGACAACTAGGTATCAACTAGATCGAGTGGCATTAATCTAGTGTTCTATAACATAGGTTGTGTTGAACCTAGTGTCGTGACAATAGGAAAGATCGAGTGGCATCGAACCTAGTGTAATTAACATAGGTCGAATATGAACCTAGGGTCGAGAACCTAGGATGAATAAGAATAATGTTGAACCTAGGGTTATATAACATAGGTTGTACTGAACCTAATGTCGTGAACATAGGTTGAATAGAATGAACCTAGAATCAAGATCTAGGCGGGTTGATATCGCACCTAGTGTTGTTGAGCATAGGTTGACACTGAACATAGGGTTGTTAAACCTAGAGTTAATTAGACCTAGGTGAGAGGTGTTAACCTAGTTCAAGGAACATAGGCCATGTGATAAGGGCATTAAACCTACAGTCTATTAGACCTAGGGTGGAAAGTGCCGGCTTAGAAAGGTCAATGTTATAGGGTTTTAGACTACCCTAGAGACTTGGAAAGTGGATTCCGGAATCCCAGGATTTGTGAACTCGACAGTTCGGGTCCGTGGGTGTGTGGCATGTTCCCCTCCCACAGGAAGAACTTCGAGGTTGAGCTTGAGGCTGATTCGAGGCCGTGGGTCGTGTGTGGCAGGTTCCCCCTCCCGCTGGCAGAATCAAAGATCGCTAGGGTCGAGTGTGGCATGTTCCCCTTCCCTATCGGGGGTCTTGGGCCGCGGGTCGAGTGTGGCATGGTTCCCCTTCCCACCGGAAAGATCCCTGACCACGGGTGTACGCAGCTCTGGGCGACCCGTTGGGCAATGTGATTGTGGATTGAAGGCGGGGTGTAAGTTGAGAGTTCCTTCACCTTGAGCCGGACAGAGCGCGGATTAGCCGCAGTTGATTGACTCGAGGCCGAGTCGGGTGGCTAGCTTGAATAAGGTAGATAGAACCTTAGAGCTAGTTGAATGTGAAATAGTTGGTCAGGTAGAAGTAGAATTGAGTGATCTACTTATGATAGTTGTATTATTGCATGATTTGCATTTAGTATTTCAATATTGCATTTGTGAGGCAATGTATGGTTTTATTAGTTGCATAATCAAGTATATATCTATCTATTTATCAAACTAACCTGCAGCTGCCTCCTTCGGACCTGTTGGTCGAACTTTTCTCTTGGGTGACTATACCCACGAGAACTATGGACAATAGTTCTCACCCCCGTGTTGCGGTTTTGGGGGTACAGGTACACACGTGAGTGGCGCGGCGAGCGAGGCAAGAGCGTAGGCGAGTAGATAGCGCCTACCAGTAGACCAGAGATAGCAGTACCCCGTCAGTATATTCTAGGGGTATAGAGATGACAAGAACAAATGTATCAAACTTGTAATATAATTGTAAGAAATTCAGATTGTATTTGGAAGTTAAGTGTAATATGTAAAGTTTAAATGTAAGCTGGTGAATGCTTGTAATAACTTAGCTATTTATGTTTGATACTTCCTTATGCAATCATTGTATGTTGAATACTGTTCCTGGTCGGAACCCTTGTAATTGTATTGATTGCGACGCCTAGAACGTACAGGGGAGACTCTGTCCGCGTACAGGGGAAAACTCTGCCCGTTCGGCGGTCTGTCGGCGTACCCGAACTCGACCAAATAGGCGGGCTCGGGGCGTGACATAGGGTAAGCTCTCCATCCCTAAGTCTTCTACTTTGTTTTAGCCCTTGCATTGAATTACACAAATGCGAGGTGCATCCAGAGTCAATGACCCATGTTAAAGTAGAACAAACCGATAAGTTAGTAGTTTCAATGACATGAATCTCCGATATCTTAGCCTTGAACAGTCGCTTCGACACTTCGTAGTGAGCTGTTCGACTTTCTTCATCATACAACTCCTTGAGATGAAGTAGAATATCAGCAGCACTCCCCATGTGCTCATGCCAGCGTTGCAACTCATTGCTCATAGACGCAAGCATGTAACATTTTACCATCATATCGTCATCAGTCCATCTATTTCCTGTGACTCTTTGTTGAGTGTTCGAATTTTCAGTCACCGGTGGAGCCTCTGTGTCCAACACATAGGCTAGTTTCTCAGAATTGAGAACAATTCTCAAATTCCTCAGCCAATCGGTGAAATTCGGTCCAGTTAAGCGATTAGTATCAAGTGTTTTGGCAACTGGGTTAGATACAACCATTTTCTGCAGAAGGTTAAGATTCTAATTAGTTGTGTACTTAATCGTAATCCATTTGATTAGGGTCTTTAAATCTAAATGATTCCTCCCACTAATTTGACGAATCTCCACACTCCCCGAGTGGAGAAAGCGAAAACTTTATTTAAAAGTTTCTAGTGGGTATTGCGGTCCCATCTGTTTACGCATCACCTCATCCTAACAGATTCTTGGCAATGAGCAAACAAATGAGTGAACAACTCTTGTTCAATGCTTCTCAAGCAAATTGCAATCTTATCTTTGGCCTCCATAAGATATAGATCTCATCCTGACAGATTCTTGGCCTTATCTCATGGTTAAGTTAGACCCACCGTTCATCGTGCAAATAAGAATGTCATTAAATCCTCATCCTGACAGATTCTTGGATTCAACCCCTTTCTTACCGCACAGCATCTCATGCCAATAGAATGGTTGCGGCTCCCTAATGCAACTGACCCCGTGTCCGGTGCATCAATCAACACTAAAGAGACGCCCACACCCTACAACAGTGGAAGGCCACTAATGGGTTCATAACACCATTAACTTAATATATTATTTAGGGAGTTTACTTGTCTCATCAGTTTAATTTATTATTAATTTACATCTCATGCAAACCATCGCATCACATGCATATATAAATCGCATATATAAAAATAACTACCGGTGATGATCATGGATTTTATCTTGATTCGGGCCTGAGCCACTAGGCGGAATCGGGTCATAAGGGTATTACACACAAGAAAACCTTTTCTTATTCGCGTCTCGATCGGAATGGAGTTGATCAACTCTTGAATTCTCCCTTGATCAGCATCTGGTCCAAACTTGATCCGCATCGCATCAACTCTTGAATGCAACAAATCCTCTTGGAGCCTAAACTACCCTTTTTCCTTTCTTAATTTTACAACAAGAACTTTACAACCCATAAAAGTAATGAGACACGCAGGGCTCCAAATTACATAACTTAATTGGCACGCGCAGGCACCAAAAATAATCTAAGACTGGGTCCTTATTAAATTACACCAACTCACATCATTACATCATACATGCACATTACAAGGTCGCTATCCATGATCATCACCTCATATACATCACATGCATATAATATTAAATTCTCTAATTCGAATTCTAATTAATTGGGTTTCGGATTAATTTAAAAATAAATCTTTATTTATTTCAAGAATCGCAATTTTCAGGAAATTATCAAAAAGATCTAATACATCTCATGTATTAAATTTTAAAATTTAAAACTAATTTAAATTGCGATTCACGATGCATCCGCATGTCTTAGCCGCATCCTAGCCGCGTCGCACGCAAACACCGCACGCAAGGTGCTTGCCCGCATGGCGCGTACGTGCACGGACATAGCATCATACACATATTGTCCATGCACATCGCCGCGCACCACATGCAATAAAAAAACTTATGCCATGATCAAATTAATTAGTGCTACTATACACATATTTCATAGCTTTCCTAATTAAAGAGATCACGTGTAAGGCATTAAAGCTTAAAGTGTGCATGCATGTCATCAATATGACGAATTCATGCAAGCGCTTCTTGCACGTTGCAACCATCTCGGCCACATGCCGAGTGCCATAGCCGTGTGAATAGCGCATCGTGCATCCGCTTTAATTAATGTTTCGAAACGATTAAAATTGTTCAAAAAGTATTCTTCATCGTTTTGATTTCGATCAATCCGAATACCCAACCAATATCGAAAAAGAGATTAGATCTAAAACAAACGACGAGGGTGGCTCTGATACCACTGTAAGAAAATCATGTGTACGCCGCGGAAGATAATAGCATAATTAAAATTTTCTTGAAAATCCAAAGATCACCTCGTGTTTCGTTTTAGATCATTAATAATAGATCTAGTTGATCTAATCATATATGATCTAATTATTCACCTTGCGCGGGTCGAGATCACCGCGAAGTTGACAATCGTTGTTAAAATTTGTTCGTCTTCGTTTAGCCGCGCACGCGCCCGGCCTCTACTCGCGTCCACACGAAATCACGCCCTTGATCGAATTAGTCGACCGCTTCAATCCGTGATCCGATCACGAATTAATCCTTGCGTCGACTTGAGGAAGATGAATCAATCTTCTAGATGTGCTAGCAACCTTTTGAAGATCGAAACCGATGGATTAATTGCGGAGGACTTAAGAAAGAAAGAGGATTGACGGCTAGGGTTTTCTATTTCTCTTGCATTAATTTTCCTTACCTTTCAATATGTCATATGACATATATTTATAATGAGAAAACCCTAACGTAATCCTAATCCTAATCCTAATCGAAATCCTATTCCGATTGGATTATCCATTAACCCATAAGTTGGTTATGATATTAACCGAATTCGAATCCTAATTCTAATTCGATTCGTGTGTAACATTTACACATAAGTCCGATATTATTTACTAACGATTAGTAAATACACCATGTAACTTTTACACATAAATACCTCTAATTTACAACAATTGCAAATTAGTCCTTTTACTAATAAATTAGTAAACTTTAGTATTAATCCATCCGATAAACTTCTTTTATCGTCTCCTTAATATCGATCATGCGCGATTTCTTATGTGTGTGACCTAATAGGTTCAATTCTGTCTGGTAGTGAGATATGATACGATCCCCATCAACATTATCATCGAAACTCCTTTCGATGGCTCAAACTCTTTTGATTCTACCCTAATAGAATAATTAATTATCTATAATTATTTCTATTGGTTCCCACAATCCACCAAAGGACGCCTAGCGGCATATAGTGGCAATCCAAATAAGTGAATATCGGATGAACCTCTAGTGCGATTCTGCAATACAATCCTTCTATCGCATAGTTCCAACGAGTGGAGGTCATGGAATATTCGTCAAACCCCATCACCCGTCTTATGACAAATTTGATAGGACACAAGCTCTTATGGTTACTCTTGGAAACATCTTTCCATACACCATATTACCCCGGCCGAGGATTTCTGAGCTTTGCCTTACAAATAGCATAGAACTAATTATCTCTCTACCGAGAGCGATAGATCCCCTATAAATACACACCCATTCCTGATATGAACCGACTGTAGCCAACATATACTACTAAGACCCATGGTTTGGATCATAGTTTGTTGCATAGTCAAACTACAGTAGCCTCATATTGAATGGCCGTGGTGTCGCAGGTCTGAGGATCAGTTGTACCATTGCAACATCGAACTAGTTACTAACGAATGAGTAGACATCCATGTAACTGTTCGTAGTTGGTCACGCTCAGTCCCCTTGTTCTCCAACAATCACCTGCATGTTCGCTCCAGTGTCTCCACACTGATGACTTGAGATTCGTCATCCCAAAAGAGAAGCGACACACGCATCAATCTTACCGGATCAATCATCGTCCCCATGATGATCCTCCGATTGAGAGCATTTATGAATTAATCACCAATAATATGTATCTCAAATTCTCAACTCTTGAGAATACATATTATCATCTTATTAATCCAAAGGACGATTCACGGACACATTAAACATGAATGGAATAAAAGGCCCAATTATATAAATAATAAAGATTAAGTACAAAAATATGTCCCATAAAAATAAAATGCGTCAGCCTGATAGGCTTCTAGGGCATATGACTAACAATCTCCCACTTGCACTAAAGCCAATCAGCCATGTATCTAATGCCCATCTTCTCAAGATGAGTCTCAAGTTTCTGCTGAGTCAATGCCTTAGTCAGCGGGTCCGCCACGTTATCCGCGGAGGCAACCTTCTGTACTTCAATATGTTTATCCTTGATGTACTCTCTGATCTTGTGATACCGCCGCTCAATGTGCTTGGATTTCTGATGAGACCTTGGCTCCTTAGCTAATGCTATGGCGCCATTATTCTCACAGTATAGTGGCAAGGGATCCTTACTGGAAGGAACCACGCCAAGCTCAGTGACAAATTTCTTGATCCAAACAGTTTCCTTGGCAGCTTCAGATGCAGCGATGTACTCCGCTTCCAAAGTAGAATCTGCAATCGTCTCTTGCTTGGAACTTTTCCAAACTATTGACCCACCATTGCAAATAAATAGATACCCAGACGTAGACTTTCTATCGTCTATATCAGACATAAAGTCTGAATCCGCATAGCCATCAATTTTGAGTTCTCCTCCTCCAAAAACCAAGAACATATCCTTCGTTCTTCTCAAGTACTTAAGGATATTCTTTACCGCTACCCAGTGTTCCTCTCCTGGGTTCGACTGATATCGGCTCGTGACACTCACAGCTTGTGCTATATCAGGTCGAGTACATAGCATCGCATACATTAAGCTCCCTATTGCCGAAGCATAAGGGATCCTACTCATGCGACTTCTCTCTTCAGGTGTCTTAGGAGACATAGTCTTAGAGAGGTGAATTCCATGCCTTAGAGGTACCATACCCCGTTTGGAATTCTCCATGCTGAATCTTTTCAACACTTCATCTATGTACATAGCTTGCGATAAACCAAGCAACTTCTTAGATCTATCCCTATAGACCTTTATCCCTAGGATATAAGTTGCTTCTCCAAGGTCTTTCATAGAAAACTCTTTTGATAACCATAACTTGACCGATGTCATCATAGGAATGTCATTCCCAATCAGGAGTATGTCGTCCACGTACAGTACGAGGAAAGTAACAGCACTCCCACTAATCTTTTTATATACACACGGCTCTTCCTCATTTCTGATAAAATCGAACGATTCGATTGCATCATTGAAACGAGTGTTCCAACTCCGAGAAGCTTGCTTCAATCCATAAATGGATCGTTGAAGCTTGCACACCTTATGACTCTCATCTTTGGAAGTGAACCCCAAAGGCTGCTCCATATAGATATCTTCTTCAAGATATCCATTTAGGAAAGCAGTTTTCACATCCATTTGCCAGATCTCATAGTCATAGTGTGCAGCAATAGCAAGCAGAGTTTTGATAGACTTAAGCATAGCTACAGGTGAAAAGGTATCCTGATAGTCAATGCCTTCGCGTTGACTATAACCTTTTGCTACTAGCCTAGCTTTATAGGTCTCTACCTTTCCATCAGAACCAATCTTTCTCTTGAAGATCCATTTACATCCAATGGGTACAATACCCTCCGGTGGATCAACCAAAGTCCATACTTGATTGGAGTACATTGAGTCTATTTCAGACTTCATACCTTCCAACCATTTATCGGAGTCGATGTCTGACATCGCCTCGCTATAAGTCTTAGGATCATCTCTATGGTCCTTATCTCCCATTAGGAACATTTCCTCCATCTCCTCTATAAATAATCCCATGTATCTATCAGGAGGATGGGAGATCCTACTAGACTTGCGAGGTGGCGGTGTAACCTCTGGTGTCACAGAGTTATCAGGGAGGGTTCTTGGAATATTCGATTCTAAAGAGACTTTCTCCTTTAGTTCTATTTTTCTCCCACTGCCTCCAGCGGAAATAAATTCACTTTCAAGAAAGAAGGCATGACGGCTCACAATCACATTATGGCCTTCTGGGAGATAAAAATAGTATCCAAGTGATTCTTTGGGATACCCAATGAATCTACCCTTTACTGATCTGCTTTCCAACTTGTCCGTCTTTAATTTCTTAATATAAGCCGGACACCCCCAAGTTTTAATATGAGTAAAACTTGGATTCCTACCATGCCACATCTCATATGGTGTGGTTGGAACAGATTTGGAAGGCACTCTGTTCAAAATATAAATAGCCGTAAGAAATGCATAACCCCAAAACGATATAGGTAAATCTGTAAAACTCATCATGGATCGAACCATATCTAATAAAGTTCGATTCCTCCGTTCAGATACCCCATTCAATTCTGGCGTTCCAGGAGGAGTCCATTGGGAGACAATACCATTGTCCTTGAGGTAGGTTAGGAAATCCGTACTAAGGTATTCCCCTCCTCGATCTGATCGTAGAGCCTTAATTGGTTTTCCCATTTGCTTTTCTACTTCTTGTCTAAACTCTTTAAACTTTTCAAAGGCTTCGGACTTGTGTTTAATTAGGTACACGTACCCATACCGTGAATAATCATCAGTAAAGGTAATGAAGTAGAGATAGCCACCCCAAGCAGACACATCAAATGGTCCACATACATCACTATGTATTAGGGCGAGTACTTCAGTAGCTCTCTCACCTTGTCCAACAAAGGGAGACTTAGTCATTTTTCCATGAAGACATGATTCACAAGCTGGATATGGTTCAGAGGGTAAGGACCCTAAGACACCATTCTTGGCCAACTTGTTAATCCTATCCTCTCCAATGTGACCAAGTCTAAGATGCCACAAGTACGTTTTATTTACGTCCTCTCTTGGTCTTTTAAAACCAATGATATTCTCATTCATGCCATTATCAACTGTATTAACACTAACATCCATATGTAAGTGATAGAGATTGTCAATTAAAGAACCATAACCGATCAAATTATTTCTCAAATAAATTGAACAAACGTTTGATTCAAAAATAAACTTATAACCGTCCATTACCAAACGTGAAATAGAAATAAGGTTTCTAGTCGCACTAGGAACATAAAGACAATCTCTAAGTTCTAAAACTACTCCTGTCTGCAGACATAAAGGATAAGTCCCCACGGCAACAGCAACAACTTTTGCTCCGTTTCCAACGCGTAGGGTAAGCTCTCCATCCCTAAGTCTTCTACTTTGTTTTAGCCCTTGCATTGAATTACACAAATGCGAGGTGCATCCAGAGTCAATGACCCATGTTAAAGTAGAACAAACCGATAAGTTAGTAGTTTCAATGACATGAATCTCCGATATCTTAGCCTTGAACAGTCGCTTCGACACTTCGTAGTGAGCTGTTCGACTTTCTTCATCATACAACTCCTTGAGATGAAGTAGAATATCAGCAGCACTCTCCATGTGCTCATGCTGGCGTTGCAACTCATTGCTCATAGACGCAAGCATGTAACATTTTACCATCATATCGTCATTAGTCCATTTATTTCTGCGACTCTTTGTTGAGTCGTCGAATTTTCATTCACCGCTGGAGCCTCTGTGTCCAACACATAGGCTAGTTTCTCAGAATTGAGAACAATTCTCAAATTCCTCAGCCAATCGGTGAAATTCGGTCCAGTTAAGCGATTAGTATCAAGTGTTTTGGCAACTGGGTTAGATACAACCATTTTCTGCAGAAGGTTAAGATTCTAATTAGTTGTGTACTTAATCGTAATCCATTTGATTAGGGTCTTTAAATCTAAATGATTCCTCCCACTAATTTGACGAATCTCCACACTCCCCGAGTGGAGAAAGCGAAAACTTTATTTAAAAGTTTCTAGTGGGTATTGCGGTCCCATCTGTTTACGCATCACCTCATCCTAACAGATTCTTGGCAATGAGCAAACAAATGAGTGAACAACTCTTGTTCAATGCTTCTCAAGCAAATTGCAATCTTATCTTTGGCCTCCATAAGATATAGATCTCATCCTGACAGATTCTTGGCCTTATCTCATGGTTAAGTTAGACCCACCGTTCATCGTGCAAATAAGAATGTCATTAAATCCTCATCCGTGATTCTTGGATTCAACCCCTTTCTTACCGCACGCATCTCATGCCAATAGAATGGTTGCGGCTCCCTAATGCAACCGACCCCGTGTCCGGTGCATCAATCAACACTAAAGAGACGCCCACACCCTACAACAGTGGAAGGCCACTAATGGGTTCATAACACCATTAACTTAATATATTATTTAGGGAGTTTACTTGTCTCATCAGTTTTAATTTATTATTAATTTACATCTCATGCAAACCATCGCATCACATGCATATATAAATCGCATATATAAAAATAACTACCGGTGATGATCATGGATTTTATCTTGATTCGGGCCTGAGCCACTAGGCCGGAATCGGGTCATAAGGGTATTACACACAAGAAAACCTTTTCTTATTCTGCGTCTCGATCGGAATGGAGTTGATCAACTCTTGAATTCTCCCTTGATCAGCATCTGGTCCAAACTTGATCCGCATCGCATCAACTCTTGAATGCAACAAATCCTCTTGGAGCCTAAACTACCCTTTTTCCTTTCTTAATTTTACAACAAGAACTTTACAACCCATAAAATTAATGAGACACGCAGGTCTCCAAATTACATAACTTAATTGGCACGCGCAGGCACCAAAAATAATCTAATACGAGGTCCTTATTAAATTACACCAACTCACATCATTACATCATACATGCACATTACAAGGTCGCTATCCATGATCATCACCTCATATACATCACATGCATATAATATTAAATTCTCTAATTCGAATTCTAATTAATTGGGTTTCGGATTAATTTAAAAATAAATCTTTATTTATTTCAAGAATCGCAATTTTCAGGAAATTATCAAAAAGATCTAATACATCTCATGTATTAAATTTTAAAATTTAAAACTAATTTAAATTGCGATTCACGATGCATCCGCATGTCTTAGCCGCATCCTAGCCGCGTCGCACGCAAACACCGCACGCAAGGTGCTTGCCCGCATGGCGCGTACGTGCACGGACATAGCATCATACACATATTGTCCATGCACATCGCCGCGCACCACATGCAATAAAAAAACTTATGCCATGATCAAATTAATTAGTGCTACTATACACATATTTCATAGCTTTCCTAATTAAAGAGATCACGTGTAAGGCATTAAAGCTTAAAGTGTGCATGCATGTCATCAATATGACGAATTCATGCAAGCGCTTCTTGCACGTTGCAACCATCTCGGCCACATGCCGAGTGCCATAGCCGTGTGAATAGCGCATCGTGCATCCGCTTTAATTAATGTTTCGAAACGATTAAAATTGTTCAAAAAGTATTCTTCATCGTTTTGATTTCGATCAATCCGAATACCCAACCAATATCGAAAAAGAGATTAGATCTAAAACAAACGACGAGGGTGGCTCTGATACCACTGTAAGAAAATCATGTGTACGCAGCGGAAGATAATAGCATAATTAAAATTTTCTTGAAAATCCAAAGATCACCTCGTGTTTCGTTTTAGATCATTAATAATAGATCTAGTTGATCTAATCAAATATGATCTAATTATTCACCTTGCGGTCGAGATCACGCGAAGTTGTCAATCGTTGTTAAAATTTGTTCGTCTTCGTTTAGCCGCGCACGCGCCCGGCCTCTACTCGCGTCCACACGAAATCACGCCCTTGATCGAATTAGTCGACCGCTTCAATCCGTGATCCGATCACGAATTAATCCTTGCGTCGACTTGAGGAAGATGAATCAATCTTCTAGATGTGCTAGCAACCTTTTGAAGATCGAAACCGATGGATTAATTGCGGAGGACTTAAGAAAGAAAGAGGATTGACGGCTAGGGTTTTCTATTTCTCTTGCATTAATTTTCCTTACCTTTCAATATGTCATATGACATATATTTATAATGAGAAAACCCTAACGTAATCCTAATCCTAATCCTAATCGAAATCCTATTCCGATTGGATTATCCATTAACCCATAAGTTGGTTATGATATTAACCGAATTCGAATCCTAATTCTAATTCGATTCGTGTGTAACATTTACACATAAGTCCTCATATTATTTACTAACGATTAGTAAATACACCATGTAACTTTTACACATAAATACCTCTAATTTACAACAATTGCAAATTAGTCCTTTTACTAATAAATTAGTAAACTTTAGTATTAATCCATCCGATAAACTTCTTTTATCGTCTCCTTAATATCGATCATGCGCGATTTCTTATGTGTGTGACCTAATAGGTTCAATTAAATACGGTAGTGGGATATGATACGATCCCCATCAACATTATCATCGAAACTCCTTTCGATGGCTCAAACGCTTTAGATTCTACCCTAATAGAATAATTAATTATCTATAATTATTTCTATTGGTTCCCACAATCCACCGGTGACGCCTAGCATATAGTGGCAATCCGATCAGTGAATATCGGATCGAACCTCTAGTGCGATTACCGTACAATACAATCCTTCTATCGCATAGTTCCAACTGAGTGGAGGTCATGGAATATTCGTCAAACCCCATCACCCGACTTATGACAAATTTGATAGGACACAAGCTCTTATGGTTACTCTTGGAAACATCTTTCCATACACCATATTACCCCGGCCGAGGATTTCTGAGCTTTGCCTTACAAATAGCATAGAACTAATTATCTCTCTACCGAGAGCGATAGATCCCCTATAAACACACACCCATTCCTGATATGAACCGACTGTAGCCAACATATACTACTAAGACCCATGGTTTGGATCATAGTTTGTTGCATAGTCAAACTACAGTAGCCTCATATTGAATGGCCGTGGTGTCGCAGGTCTAAGGATCAGTTGTACCACTGCAACATCGAACTAGTTACTGACGAATGAGTAGACATCCATGTAACTGTTCGTAGTTGGTCACGCTCAGTACCCTTGTTCTCCAACAATCACCTGCATGTTCGCTCCAGTGTCTCCACACTGATGACTTGAGATTCGTCATCCCAAAAGAGAAGCGACACACGCATCAATCTTCGGATCAATCATCGTCCCCATGATGATCCTCCGATTGAGAGCATTTATGAATTAATCACCAATAATATGTATCTCAAATTCTCAACTCTTGAGAATACACATTATCATCTTATTAATCAAAAGGACGATTCACGGACACATTAAACATGAATGGAATAAAAGGCCCAATTATATAAATAATAAAGATTAAGTACAAAAATATGTCCCATAAAAAATAAAATGCGTCAGCCTGATAGGCTTCTAGGGCATATGACTAACAATCAGTTGCTCCCTAACAGTATAACTTTGAAAACAGTATTTTTTCTCATTCAATCGAACAAAGAGTAAAACCTAATTATTTTGTTCTATTATGCCCCGAGAGTGTAAATTTGCAACGTATCGATGCCAACGTTCATAAGAACCAAAACCGAACCAACATTAGACTACTCAGTTGTGCGCTAACAGAATAACTTTGGAAACAGTACTTTTTCTGATTAAATTGAACAACGAGTAAAACCTAATTATTTCGTTCTATTATGCCCCGAGAGTGTAAATTTGCAACGTATCGATGCCAACGTTCACAAGAACCAAAACCGGACCCACATTAAACTACTCAGTTGTGCCCTAACAGTATAACTTTGGAAACAGTACTTTTTCTTATTCAATCGAACGAAGAGTAAAACCTAATTATTTTGTTCTCTTAAGCCCCGATAGTGTAAATTTGCAACGTATTGATGCCAACGTTCACAAGAACCAAAACCGGATCAATCATTAGACTACTCAGTTATGCCCTAACAGTATAACTTTGGAAACAGTACTTTTTCTCATTCAATCGAACAAAAAGTAAAACCTAATTATTTTGTTCTATTATGCCCCGAGAGTGTAAATTTGCAACATATCGATGCCAACGTTCACAAGAACCAAAACCGAACCAACATTAGACTACTCAGTTCGCCCTAACAGTATAACTTTGGAAACAGTACTTTTTCTCATTCAATCGAATAAAGAGTAAAACCTAATTATATAGTTCTATTCTGCCCCGAGAGTGTAACTTGCAACGTATCGATGCCAACGTTCATAAGAACCAAAACCGAACTAACATTAGACTACTCAGTTGCGCCCTAACTTTATAACTTTAAAACGAATACTTTTTCTCATACAACCGAACAACGAGTAAAACCTAATTGTATTAATCTATTATGCCCCGAGAGTGTCAATTTGCAACGTATCGACGCCAACGTTCGCAAGAACAAAAACCGGACCAACATTAGACTACTCAGTTGTGCCCAAACTGTATAACTTCGTAAACAGTACTTTTTCTCATTCAATCGAACAAAGTGTAAAACTTATTTATTTTGTTCTATTATGCCCCGAGAGTGTAAATTTGCAACGTATCGATGCCAACGTTCACAAGAACAAAAACCGGACCAACATTAGACTACTCAGTTGCGCCCTAACAGTATAACTTTGGAAACAGTACTTTTTCTCATTTAATCGAACAAAGAGTAAAACCTAATTATTTTGTTCTATTATGTCCCGCGAGTGTAAATTTGCAATGTATCGATGCCAACGTTCACAAGAACCAAAACCGGACCACCATTAGACTACTCGATTCATACTAACTTTATAACTTTGAAAGCAGTACTTTTTCTCGTACAATAGAACAAAGAGTAAAACCTAATTATATTGATCTATTATGCCCCGAGAGTGTAAATTTGCAACGTATCGATGCCAACGTTCACAAGAACCAAAACCGGACCAACATTAGACTACTCAGTTGTGCCATAACGGAATAACTTTGGAAACAGTACATTTTCTGATTCAATTGAACAACGAGTAAAACCTAATTATTTCGTTCTATTATGCCCCGAGTGTGTAAATTTGCAACGTATCGATGCCAACGTTCACAAGAACCAAAACCGGACCCACATTAAACTACTCAGTTGTGCCCTAACAGTATAACTTTGGAAACAGTACTTTTTCTTATTCAATCGAACGAGGAGTAAAACCTAGTTATTTTGTTCTCTTATGCCCCGATAGTGTAAATTTGCAACGTATTGATGCCAACGTTCACAAGAACCAAAACCGGATCAATCATTAGACTACTCAGTTATGCCCTAACAGTATAACTTTGGAAAAAGTACTTTTTCTCATTCAATCGAACAAAGAGTAAAACCTAATTATTTTGTTCTATTATGCCCCGAGAGTGTAAATTTGCAACGTATCGATGCCAACGTTCACAAAAATCAAATCCGGACCAACATTAGACTACTCAGTTGTGCCCTAACAGTATAACTTTGGAAACAGTACTTTTTCTCATTCAATCGAACAAAAAGTAAAACCTAATTATTTTGTTCTATTATGCCCCGAGAGTGTAAATTTGCAACGTATCGATGCCAACGTTCACAAGAACCAAAACCGAACCAACATTAGACTACTCAGTTCGCCCTAACAGTATAACTTTGGAAACAATACTTTCTCCCATTCAATCGAATAAAGAGTAAAACCTAATTATTTAGTTCTATTATGCCCCGAGAGTGTAACTTGCAACGTATCGATGCCAACGTTCATAAGAACCAAAACCAAACTAACATTAGACTACTCAGTTGCGCCCTAACTTTATAACTTTAAAACGAGTACTTTTTCTCATACAACCGAACAACGAGTAAAACCTAATTATATTAATCTATTATGCCCCGAGAGTGTCAATTTGCAACGTATCGATGCCAACGTTCGCAAGAACAAAAACCGGACCAACATTAGACTACTCAGTTGCCAAAGTGTATAACTTTGTAAACAGTACTTTTTCTCATTGCCCCGAGAGTGTAAATTTGCAACGTATCGATGCCAACGTTCACAAGAACAAAAACCGGACCAACATTAGTCTACTCAGTTGCGCCCTAATACTATAACTTTGGAAACAATACTTTTTCTCATTCAATCGAATAAAGAGTAAAACATAATTATTTAGTTCTATTATGCCCCGAGAGTGTAATTTGCAACGTATCGATGCCAACGTTCATAAGAACCAAAACCGAACTAACATTAGACTACTCAGTTGCGCCCTAACTTTATAACTTTGAAACGAGTACTTTTTCTCATGCAACCGAACAACGAGTAAAACCTAATTATATTAATCTATTATGCCCCGAGAGTGTAAATTTGCAACGTATCGATGCCAACGTTCGCAAGACCCAAAACCGGACCAACATTAGACTACTCAGTTGTGCCCTAACAGTATAACTTTGGAAACAGAACTTTTTCTCATTCAATCGAACAAAGAGTAAAACCTAATTATTTTGTTCTATTATTCCCCGAGAGTGTAAATTTGCAACGTATCGATGCCAACGTTCACAAAAACCAAAACCGGACCAACATTAGACTACTCAGTTGTGCCCTAAAAGTATAACTTTGGAAACAGTACTTTTTCTCATTCAATCGAACAAAAAGTAAAACCTATTTATTTTGTTCTATTATGCCCCGAGAGTGTAAATTTGCAACGTATCGATGCCAACGTTCACAAGAACCAAAACCGAACCAACATTAGACTACTCAGTTCGCCCTAACAGTATAACTTAGGAAACAGTACTTTTTCTCATTCAATCGAATAAAGAGCAAAACCTAATTATTTAGTTCTATTATGCCCCGAGAGTGTAATTAGCAACGTATCGATTCCAACGTTCATAAGAACCAAAACCGAACTAACATTAGACTACTCAGTTGCGCCCTAACTTTATAACTTTAAAACGAGTACTTTTTCTCATACAACCGAACAAAGAGTAAAATCTAATTATATTGATCTATTATGCCCCGAGAGTGTAAATTTGCAACGTATCGATGCCAACGTTCACAAGAACCAAAACCGGACCAACATTAGACTACTCAGTTGTGCCCTAACAGAATAACTTTGGAAACAGTACTTTTTCTGATTCAATTGAACAACGAGTAAAACCTAATTATTTCGTTCTATTATGCCCCGAGAGTGTAAATTTGCAACGTATCGATGCCAACGTTCACAAGAACCAAAACCGAACCAACATTAGACCACTCAGTTCGCCCTAACAGTATAACTTTGGAAACAGTACTTTTTCTCATTCAATCGAATAAAGAGCAAAACCTAATTATTTAGTTCTATTATGCCCCGAGAGTGTAATTTGCAACGTATCGATGCCAACGTTCATAAGAACCAAAACCGAACTAACATTAGACTACTCAGTTGCGCCCTAACTTTATAACTTTAAAACGAGTATTTTTTCTCATACAACCGAACAACGAGTAAAACCTAAATATATTAATCTATTATGCCCCGAGAGTGTCAATTTGCAACGTATCCATGCCAACGTTCGCAAGAACAAAAACCGGACCAACATTAGACTACTCAGTTGTGCCCAAAGTGTATAACTTTGTAAACAGTACTTTTTCTCATTCAATCGAACAAAGTGTAAAACTGAATTATTTTGTTCTATTATGACCCGAGAGTGTTAATTTGCAACGTATCGATGCCAACGTTCACAAGAACAAAAACCGGACCAACATTAGACTACTCAGTTGCGCCCTAACAGTATAACTTTGGAAACAGTACTTTTTCTCATTTAATCGAACAAAGAGTAAAACCTAATTATTTTGTTCTAATATGTCCCGAGAGTGTAAATTTGCAATGTATCGATGCCAACGTTCACAAGAACCAAAACCGGACCAACATTAGACTACTCAGTTACGCCCTAACTTTATAACTTTGAAACGAGTACTTTTTCTCATACATCCGAACAAAGAGTAAAACCTAATTATATTGATCTATTATGCCCCGATAGTGTAAATTTGCAACGTATCGATGCCAACGTTCACAAGAACCAAAACCGGACCAACATTAGACTACTCAGTTGTGCCCTAACAGAATAACTTTGGAAACAAAGATTTTTCTGATTCAATTGAACAACGAGTAAAACCTAATTATTTCGTTCTATTATGCCCCGAGAGTGTAAATTTGCAACGTATCGATGCCAACGTTCACAAGAACCAAAACCGGACCCACATTAAACTACTCAGTTGTGCCCTAACAGTATAACTTTGGAAACGATTTTTCTTATTCAATCGAACGAAGGGTAATACCTAAATATTTTGTTCACTTATGCCCCGATAGTGTAAATTTGCAGCGTATTGATGCCAACGTTCACAAGAACCAAAACCGGATCAATCATTAGACTACTCAGTTATGCCCTAACAGTATAACTTTGGAAACGATTTTTCTCATTCAATCGAACAAAGAGTAAAACCTAATTATTTTGTTCTATTATACCCCGAGAGTGTAAATTTGCAACGTACCGATGCCAACGTTCACAAAAATCAAAACAAGACCAACATTAGACTACTCAGTTGTGCCCTAACAGTATAACTTTGGAAACAGTACTTTTTCTCATTCAATCGAACAAAAAGTAAAACCTAATTATTTTGTTCTATTATGCCCCGAGAGTGTAAATTTGCAACGTATCGATGCCAACGTTCACAAGAACCAAAACCGAACAAACATTAGACTACTCAGTTGCGCCCTAACAGTATAACTTTGGAAATATTACTTTTTCTCACTCAATCGAATAAAGAGTAAAACCTAATTATTTAGTTCTTTTATGCCCCGAGAGTGTAATTTGCAACGTATCGATGCCAACGTTCATAAGAACCAAAACCGAACTAACATTAGACTACTCAGTTGCGCCCTAACTTTATAACTTTGAAACGAGTACTTTTTCTCATACAACCGAACAACGAGTAAAACCTAATTATATTAATCTATTATGCCCCGAGAGTGTCAATTTGCAACGCATCGATGCCAACGTTCGCAAGAACCAAAACCGGACCAACATTAGAGTACTCAGTTGTGCCCAAAGTGTATAACTTTGTAAACAGTACTTTTTCTCATTCAATCGAACAAAGTGTAAAACTGAATTATTTTGTTCTATTATGCCCCGAGAGTGTAAATTTGCAACGTATCGATGCCAACGTTCACAAGAACCAAAACCGAACCAACATTAGACTACTCAGTTGCGCCCTAACAGTATAACTTTGGAAACAATACTTTTTCTCATTCAATCGAATAAAGAGTAAAACCTAATTATTTAGTTCTATTATGCCCCGAGAGTGTAATTTGCAACGTATCGATGCCAACGTTCATAAGAACCAAAACCGAACTAACATTAGACTACTCAGTTGCGACCTAACTTTATAACTTTGAAACGAGTACTTTTTCTCATTCAACTGAACAACGAGTAAAACCTAATTATATTAATCTATTATGCCCCGAGAGAGTAAATTTGCAACGTATCGATGCCAACGTTCACAAGAACCAAAACCGGACCAACATTAGACTACTCAGTTGTGCCCTAACAGTATAACTTTGGAAACAGTACTTTTTCTCATTCAATCGAACAAAGAGTAAAACCTAATGATTTTGTTCTATTATGCCCCGAGAGTGTAAATTTGCAACGTATCGATGCCAACGTTCACAAAAACCAAAACTGGACCAACATTAGACTACTCAGTTGTGCCCTAACAGTATAACTTTGGAAACAGTACTTTTTCTCATTCAATCGAACAAAGAGTAAAACCTAATTATTTTGTTCTATTATGCCCCGAGAATGTAAATTTGCAACGTATCGATGCCAACGTTCACAAGAACCAAAACCGGACCAACATTAGACTACTCGCCGCCTAACAGTATAACTTTGGAAACAGTACTTTTTCTCATTCAATCGAATAAAGAGCAAAACCTAATTATTTAGTTCTATTATGCCCCGAGAGTGTAATTTGCAACGTATCGATGCCAACGTTCATAAGAACCAAAACCGAACTAACATTAGACTACTCAGTTGCGCCCTAACTTTATAACTTTAAAACGAGTACTTTTTCTCATACAACCGAACAACGAGTAAAACCTAATTATATTAATCTATTATGCCCCGAGAGTGTCAATTTGCAACGTATCGATGCCAACGTTCGCAAGAACAAAAACCGGACCAACATTAGACTACTCAGTTGTGCCCAAAGTGTATAACTTTGTAAACAGTACTTTTTCTCATTCAACCGAACAAAGAGTAAAACCTAATTATATTGATCTATTATGCCCCGAGAGTGTAAATTTGCAACGTATCGATGCCAACGTTCACAAGAACAAAAACCGGACTAACATTAGACTACTCAGTTGCGCCCTAACAGTATAACTTTGGAAACAGTACTTTTTCTCATTTAATCGAACAAAGAGTAAAACCTAATTATTTTGTTCTAATATGCCCCGATAGTGTAAATTTGCAACGTATTGATGCCAACGTTCACAAGAACCAAAACCGGATCAATCATTAGACTACTCAGTTATGCCCTAACAGTATAACTTTGGAAACAGTACTTTTTCTCATTCAATCGAACAAAGAGTAAAACCTAATTATTTTGTTCTATTATACCCCGAGAGTGTAAATTTGCAACGTACCGATGCCAACGTTCACAAAAATCAAAACAAGACCAACATTAGACTACTCAGTTGTGCCCTAACAGTATAACTTTGGAAACAGTACTTTTTCTCATTCAATCGAACAAAAAGTAAAACCTAATTATTTTGTTCTATTATGCCCCGAGAGTGTAAATTTGCAACGTATCGATGCCAACGTTCACAAGAACCAAAACCGAACAAACATTAGACTACTCAGTTGCGCCCTAACAGTATAACTTTGGAAATATTACTTTTTCTCACTCAATCGAATAAAGAGTAAAACCTAATTATTTAGTTCTATTATGCCCCGAGAGTGTAAATTTGCAATGTATCGATGCCAACGTTCACAAGAACCAAAACCGGACCAACATTAGACTACTCAGTTGCGCCCTAACTTTCTAACTTTGAAACGAGTACTTTTTCTCATTCAACCGAACAAAGAGTAAAACCTAATTATATTGATCTATTATGCCCCGAGAGTGTCAATTTGCAACGCATCGATGCCAACGTTCGTAAGAACCAAAACCGGACCAACATTAGAGTACTCAGTTGTGCCCAAACTGTATAACTCTGAAAACAGTACTTTTTCTCATTCAATCGAACAAAGTGTAAAACTTAATTATTTTGTTCTATTATGCCCCGAGAGTGTAAATTTGCAACGTATCGATGCCAACGTTCACAAGAACAAAAACCGGACCAACATTAGACTACTCGATTTGCGCCTAACAAAGATAACTTTGGAAACAGTACTTTTTCTCCTTTAATCGAACAAAGAGTAAAACCTAATTATTTTGTTCTATTATGTCCCGAGAGTGTAAATTTGCAACGTATCGATGCCAACGTTCACAAAAATCAAAACCGGACCAACATTAGAGTACTCAGTTGCTCCCTAACAGTAAAACTTTGAAAACAGTATTTTTTCTCATTCAATCGAACAAAGAGTAAATCATAATTATTTTGTTCTATTATGTCCCGAGAGTGTAAATTTGCAACGTATCGATGCCAACGTTCACAAGAACCAAAACCGGACCAACATTAGACTACTCAGTTGCGCCCTAACAAAGATAACTTTGGAAACAAGATTTTTCTCATTTAATCGAACAAAGAGTAAAACCTAATTATTTTGTTCTATTATGTCCCGAGAGTGTAAATTTGCAATGTATCGATGCCAACGTTCACAAGAACCAAAACCGGACCAACATTAGACTACTCGATTACGCCTAACTTTATAACTTTGAAACGAGTACTTTTTCTCATGCAACCGAACAAAGAGTAAAACCTAATTATATTGATCTATTATGCCCCGAGAGTGTAAATTTGCAACGTATCGATGCCAACGTTCACAAGAACCAAAACCGGACCAACATTAGACTACTCAGTTGTGCCATAACGGAATAACTTTGGAAACAGTACATTTTCTGATTCAATTGAACAACGAGTAAAACCTAATTATTTCGTTCTATTATGCCCCAAGTGTGTAAATTTGCAACGTATCGATGCCAACGTTCACAAGAACCAAAACCGGACCCACATTAAACTACTCAGTTGTGCCCTAACAGTATAACTTTGGAAACAGTACTTTTTCTTATTCAATCGAACGAGGAGTAAAACCTAGTTATTTTGTTCTCTTATGCCCCGATAGTGTAAATTTGCAATGTATTGATGCCAACGTTCACAAGAACCAAAACCGGATCAATCATTAGACTACTCAGTTATGCCCTAACAGTATAACTTTGGAAAAAGTACTTTTTCTCATTCAATCGAACAAAGAGTAAAACCTAATTATTTTGTTCTATTATGCCCACGAGTGTAAATTTGCAACGTATCGATGCCAACGTTCACAAAAATCAAATCCGACCAACATTAGACTACTCGGTTGTGCCCTAACAAAGATAACTTTGGAAACATTTTTCTCATTCAATCGAACAAAAAGTAAAACCTAATTATTTTGTTCTATTATGCCCCGAGAGTGTAAATTTGCAACGTATCGATGCCAACGTTCACAAGAACCAAAACCGAACCAACATTAGACTACTCAGTTCGCCCTAACAGTATAACTTTGGAAACAGTACTTTCTCCCATTCAATCGAATAAAGAGTAAAACCTAATTATTTAGTTCTATTATGCCCCGAGAGTGTAACTTGCAACGTATCGATGCCAACGTTCATAAGAACCAAAACCAAACTAACATTAGACTACTCAGTTGCGCCCTAACTTTATAACTTTAAAACGAGTACTTTTTCTCATACAACCGAACAACGAGTAAAACCTAATTATATTAATCTATTATGCCCCGAGAGTGTCAATTTGCAACGTATCGATGCCAACGTTCGCAAGAACAAAAACCGGACCAACATTAGACTACTCAGTTGCCAAAGTGTATAACTTTGTAAACAGTACTTTTTCTCATTCAATCGAACAAAGTGTAAAACTGAATTATTTTGTTCTATTATGCCCCGAGAGTGTTAATTTGCAACGTATCGATGCCAACGTTCACAAGAACAAAAACCGGACCAACATTAGTCTACTCAGTTGCGCCCTAATAGTATAACTTTGGAAACAATACTTTTTCTCATTCAATCGAATAAAGAGTAAAACATAATTATTTAGTTCTATTATGCCCCGAGAGTGTAATTTGCAACGTATCGATGCCAACGTTCATAAGAACCAAAACCGAACTAACATTAGACTACTCAGTTGCGACCTAACTTTATAACTTTGAAACGAGTACTTTTTCTCATGCAACTGAACAACGAGTAAAACCTAATTATATTAATCTATTATGCCCCGAGAGTGTAAATTTGCAACGTATCGATGCCAACGTTCGCAAGAACCAAAACCGGACCAACATTAGACTACTCAGTTGTGCCCTAACAGTATAACTTTGGAAACAGAACTTTTTCTCATTCAATCGAACAAAGAGTAAAACCTAATTATTTTGTTCTATTATTCCCCGAGAGTGTAAATTTGCAACGTATCGATGCCAACGTTCACAAAAACCAAAACTGGACCAACAATAGACTACTCAGTTGTGCCCTAACAGTATAACTTTGGAAACAGTACTTTTTCTCATTCAATCGAACAAAAAGTAAAACCTATTTATTTTGTTCTATTATGCCCCGAGAGTGTAAATTTGCAACGTATCGATGCCAACGTTCACAAGAACCAAAACCGAACCAACATTAGACTACTCAGTTCGCCCTAACAGTATAACTTAGGAAACAGTACTTTTTCTCATTCAATCGAATAAAGAGCAAAACCTAATTATTTAGTTCTATTATGCCCCGAGAGTGTAATTAGCAACGTATCGATTCCAACGTTCATAAGAACCAAAACCGAACTAACATTAGACTACTCAGTTGCGCCCTAACTTTATAACTTTAAAACGAGTACTTTTTCTCATACAACCGAACAAAGAGTAAAATCTAATTATATTGATCTATTATGCCCCGAGAGTGTAAATTTGCAACGTATCGATGCCAACGTTCACAAGAACCAAAACCGGACCAACATTAGACTACTCAGTTGTGCCCTAACAGAATAACATTGGAAACAGTACTTTTTCTGATTCAATTGAACAACGAGTAAAACCTAATTATTTCGTTCTATTATGCCCCGAGAGTGTAAATTTGCAACGTATCGATGCCAACGTTCACAAGAACCAAAACCGAACCAACATTAGACCACTCAGTTCGCCCTAACAGTATAACTTTGGAAACAGTACTTTTTCTCATTCAATCGAATAAAGAGCAAAACCTAATTATTTAGTTCTATTATGCCCCGAGAGTGTAATTTGCAACGTATCGATGCCAACGTTCATAAGAACCAAAACCGAACTAACATTAGACTACTCAGTTGCGCCCTAACTTTATAACTTTAAAACGAGTATTTTTTCTCATACAACCGAACAACGAGTAAAACCTAAATATATTAATCTATTATGCCCCGAGAGTGTCAATTTGCAACGTATCCATGCCAACGTTCGCAAGAACAAAAACCGGACCAACATTAGACTACTCAGTTGTGCCCAAAGTGTATAACTTTGTAAACAGTACTTTTTCTCATTCAATCGAACAAAGTGTAAAACTGAATTATTTTGTTCTATTATGACCCGAGAGTGTTAATTTGCAACGTATCGATGCCAACGTTCACAAGAACAAAAACCGGACCAACATTAGACTACTTAGTTGCGCCCTAACAGTATAACTTTGGAAACAGTACTTTTTCTCATTTAATCGAACAAAGAGTAAAACCTAATTATTTTGTTCTAATATGTCCCGAGAGTGTAAATTTGCAATGTATCGATGCCAACGTTCACAAGAACCAAAACCGGACCAACATTAGACTACTCAGTTACGCCCTAACTTTATAACTTTGAAACGAGTACTTTTTCTCATACATCCGAACAAAGAGTAAAACCTAATTATATTGATCTATTATGCCCCGATAGTGTAAATTTGCAACGTATCGATGCCAACGTTCACAAGAACCAAAACCGGACCAACATTAGACTACTCAGTTGTGCCCTAACAGTATAACTTTGGAAACAGTACTTTTTTCCATTCAATCGAACAAAGAGTAAAACCTAATTATTTTGTTCTATTATGCCCCGAGAGTGTAAATTTGCAACGTATCGATGCCAACGTTCACAAGAACCAAAACCGGACCCACATTAAACTACTCAGTTGTGCCCTAACAGTATAACTTTGGAAACAGTACTTTTTCTTATTCAATCGAACGAAGGGTAATACCTAATTATTTTGTTCACTTATGCCCCGATAGTGTAAATTTGCAGCGTATTGATGCCAACGTTCACAAGAACCAAAACCGGATCAATCATTAGACTACTCAGTTATGCCCTAACAGTATAACTTTGGAAACAGTACTTTTTCTCATTCAATCGAACAAAGAGTAAAACCTAATTATTTTGTTCTATTATACCCCGAGAGTGTAAATTTGCAACGTACCGATGCCAACGTTCACAAAAATCAAAACAAGACCAACATTAGACTACTCAGTTGTGCCCTAACAGTATAACTTTGGAAACAGTACTTTTTCTCATTCAATCGAACAAAAAGTAAAACCTAATTATTTTGTTCTATTATGCCCCGAGAGTGTAAATTTGCAACGTATCGATGCCAACGTTCACAAGAACCAAAACCGAACAAACATTAGACTACTCAGTTGCGCCCTAACAGAATAACTTTGGAAATAGTACTTTTTCTCATTCAATCGAATAAAGAGTAAAACCTAATTATTTAGTTCTTTTATGCCCCGAGAGTGTAATTTGCAACGTATCGATGCCAACGTTCATAAGAACCAAAACCGAACTAACATTAGACTACTCAGTTGCGCCCTAACTTTATAACTTTGAAACGAGTACTTTTTCTCATACAACCGAACAACGAGTAAAACCTAATTATATTAATCTATTATGCCCCGAGAGTGTCAATTTGCAACGTATCGATGCCAACGTTCGCAAGAACCAAAACCGGACCAACATTAGACTACTCAGTTGTGCCCAAACTGTATAACTTTGTAAACAGTACTTTTTCTCATTCAATCGAACAAAGTGTAAAACCTAATTATTTTGTTCTATTATGCCCCGAGAGTGTAAATTTGCAACGTATCGATGCCAACGTTCACAAGAACCAAAACCGAACCAACATTAGACTACTCAGTTGCGCCCTAACAGTATAACTTTGGAAATAGTACTTTTTCTCATTCAATCGAATAAAGAGTAAAACCTAATTATTTAGTTCTTTTATGCCCCGAGAGTGTAATTTGCAACGTATCGATGCCAACGTTCATAAGAACCAAAACCGAACTAACATTAGAATACTCAGTTGCGCCCTAACTTTATAACTTTGAAACGAGTACTTTTTCTCATTCAACTGAACAACGAGTAAAACCTAATTATATTAATCTATTATGCCCCGAGAGAGTAAATTTGCAACGTATCGATGCCAACGTTCGCAAGACCCAAAACCGGACCAACATTAGACTACTCAGTTGTGCCCTAACAGTATAACTTTGGAAACAGAACTTTTTCTCATTCAATCGAACAAAGAGTAAAACCTAATGATTTTGTTCTATTATTCCCCGAGAGTGTAAATTTGCAACGTATCGATGCCAACGTTCACAAAAACCAAAACTGGACCAACATTAGACTACTCAGTTGTGCCCTAACAGTATAACTTTGGAAACAGTACTTTTTCTCATTCAATCGAACAATAAGTAAAACCTAATTATTTTGTTCTATTATGCCCCGAGAATGTAAATTTGCAACGTATCGATGCCAACGTTCACAAGAACCAAATCCGAACCAACATTAGACTACTCAGTTCGCCCTAACAGTATAACTTTGGAAACAGTACTTTTTCTCATTCAATCGAATAAAGAGCAAAACCTAATTATTTAGTTCTATTATGCCCCGAGAGTGTAATTTGCAACGTATCGATGCCAACGTTCATAAGAACCAAAACCGAACTAACATTAGACTACTCAGTTGCGCCCTAACTTTATAACTTTAAAACGAGTACTTTTTCTCATACAACCGAACAACGAGTAAAACCTAATTATATTGATCTATTATGTCCCGAGAGTGTCAATTTGCAACGTATCGATGCCAACGTTCGCAAGAACAAAAACCGGACCAACATTAGACTACTCAGTTGTGCCCAAAGTGTATAACTTTGTAAACAGTACTTTTTCTCATTCAATCGAACAAAGTGTAAAACTGAATTATTTTGTTCTATTATGCCCCGAGAGTGTTAATTTGCAACGTATCGATGCCAACGTTCACAAGAACCAAAACCGGACCAACATTAGACTACTCAGTTGCGCCCTAACAGTATAACTTTGGAAACAGTACTTTTTCTCATTTAATCGAACAAAGAGTAAAACCTAATTATTTTGTTCTAATATGCCCCGATAGTGTAAATTTGCAACGTATTGATGCCAACGTTCACAAGAACCAAAACCGGATCAATCATTAGACTACTCGCTTATGCCCTAACAAAGATAACTTTGGAAACAGTACTTTTTCTCATTCAATCAAACAAAGAGTAAAACCTAATTATTTTGTTCTATTATGCCCCGAGAGTGTAAATTTGCAACGTATCGATGCCAACGTTCACAAAAATCAAAACAAGACCAACATTAGACTACTCAGTTGTGCCCTAACAGTATAACTTTGGAAACAGTACTTTTTCTCATTCAATCGAACAAAAAGTAAAACCTAATTATTTTGTTCTATTATGCCCCGAGAGTGTAAATTTGCAACGTATCGATGCCAACGTTCGCAAGAACCAAAACCGAACAAACATTAGACTACTCAGTTGCGCCCTAACAGTATAACTTTGGAAATATTACTTTTTCTCACTCAATCGAATAAAGAGTAAAACCTAATTATTTAGTTCTTTTATGCCCCGAGAGTGTAATTTGCAACGTATCGATGCCAACGTTCATAAGAACCAAAACCGAACTAACATTAGACTACTCAGTTGCGCCCTAACTTTATAACTTTGAAACGAGTACTTTTTCTCATACAACCGAACAACGAGTAAAACCTAATTATATTAATCTATTATGCCCCGAGAGTGTCAATTTGCAACGCATCGATGCCAACGTTCGTAAGAACCAAAACCGGACCAACATTAGAGTACTCAGTTGTGCCCAAATCCGTATAACTCGAAAACAAGATTTTTCTCATTCAATCGAACAAAGTGTAAAACTTAATTATTTTGTTCTATTATGCCCCGAGAGTGTAAATTTGCAACGTATCGATGCCAACGTTCACAAGAACAAAACCGGACCAACATTAGACTACTCGTTGCGCCTAACAAAGATAACTTTGGAAACAAGATTTTTCTCCTTTAATCGAACAAAGAGTAAAACCTAATTATATTGATCTATTATGCCCCGAGAGTGTAAATTTGCAACGTATCGATGCCAACGTTCACAAAAATCAAAACCGGACAAACATGAGTACTCGTTGCTCTAACAAGAAAAACTTTGAAAACAGTACTTTATCTCATTCAATCGAACAAAGAGTAAATCATAATTATTTTGTTCTATTATGTCCCGAGAGTGTAAATTTGCAACGTATCGATGCCAACGTTCACAAGAACCAAAACCGGACCAACATTAGACTACTCAGTTGCGCCCTAAATTTATAACTTGGAAACGAGTACTTTTTCTCATGCACCCGAACAAAGAGTAAAACCTAATTATATTGATCTATTATGCCCCGAGAGTGTAAATTTGCAACGTATCGATGCCAACGTTCACAAGAACAAAAACCGGACCAACATTAGACTACTCGTGCGCCTAACAAAGATAACTTTGGAAACAAGATTTTTTCTCATTTAATCGAACAAAGAGTAAAACCTAATTATTTTGTTCTATTATGTCCCGAGAGTGTAAATTTGCAATGTATCGATGCCAACGTTCACAAGAACCAAAACCGGACCAACATTAGACTACTCAGTTGCGCCCTAACTTTATAACTTTGAAACGAGTACTTTTTCTCATGCAACCGAACGAAGAGTAAAACCTAATTATATTGATCTATTATGCCCCGAGAGTGTAAATTTGCAACGTATCGATGCCAACGTTCACAAGAACCAAAACCGGACCAACATTAGACTACTCAGTTGTGCCCTAACAGAATAACTTTGGAAACAAGATTTTTCTCGATTCAATTGAACAACGAGTAAAACCTAATTATTTCGTTCTATTATGCCCCGAGACTGTAAATTTGCAACGTATCGATGCCATCGTTCACAAAAATCAAAACAAGACCAGCAGTAGACTACTCAGTTGTGCCCTAACTTTATAACTTTGGAAACAGTACTTTTTCTCATTCAATCGAACAAAAAGTAAAACCTAATTATTTTGTTCTATTATGCCCCGAGAGTGTAAATTTGCAACGTATCGATGCCAACGTTCATAAGAACCAAAACCGAACTAACATTAGACTACTCAGTTGCGCCCTAACTTTATAACTTTGAAACGAGTACTTTTTCTCATACAACCGAACAACGAGTAAAACCTAATTATATTAATCTATTATGCCCCGAGAGTGTCAATTTGCAACGCATCGATGCCAACGTTCGTAAGAACCAAAACCGGACCAACATTAGAGTACTCAGTTGTGCCCAAACTGTATAACTCTGAAAGCATTTACATTTTCTCATTCAATCGAACAAAGTGTAAAACTTAATTATTTTGTTCTATTATGCCCCGAGAGTGTAAATTTGCAACGTATCGATGCCAACGTTCACAAGAACAAAAACCGGACCAACATTAGACTACTCAGTTGCGCCCTAACAGTATAACTTTGGAAACAGTACTTTTTCTCCTTTAATCGAACAAAGAGTAAAACCTAATTATTTTGTTCTATTATGTCCCGAGAGTGTAAATTTGCAACGTATCGATGCCAACGTTCAAAAAAATCAAAACCGGACCAACATTAGAGTACTCAGTTGCTCCCTAACAGTATAACTTTGAAAACAGTATTTTTTCTCATTCAATCGAACAAAGAGTAAATCATAATTATTTTGTTCTATTATGTCCCGAGAGTGTAAATTTGCAACGTATCGATGCCAACGTTCACAAGAACCAAAACCGGACCAACATTAGACTACTCAGTTGCGCCCTAAATTTATAACTTGGAAACGAGTACTTTTTCTCATGCACCCGAACAAAGAGTAAAACCTAATTATATTGATCTATTATGCCCCGAGAGTGTAAATTTGCAACGTATCGATGCCAACGTTCACAAGAACCAAAACCGGACCAACATTAGACTACTCGGTTGCGCCTAACAAGATAACTTTGGAAACAAGATTTTTCTCATTTAATCGAACAAAGAGTAAAACCTAATTATTTTGTTCTATTATGTCCCGAGAGTGTAAATTTGCAATGTATCGATGCCAACGTTCACAAGAACCAAAACCGGACCAACATTAGACTACTCAGTTGCGCCCTAACTTTATAACTTTGAAACGAGTACTTTTTCTCATGCAACCGAACAAAGAGTAAAACCTAATTATATTGATCTATTATGCCCCGAGAGTGTAAATTTGCAACGTATCGATGCCAACGTTCACAAGAACCAAAACCGAACAAACATTAGACTACTCAGTTGCGCCCTAACAGAATAACTTTGGAAACAGTACTTTTTCTGATTCAATTGAACAACGAGTAAAACCTAATTATTTTGTTCTATGATGCCCCGAGAGTGTAAATTTGCAACGTATCGATCCAAACGTTCACAAAAATCAAAACAAGACTAGAGACTACTCAGTTGTGCCCTAACTTTATAACTTTGGAAACAGTACTTTTTCTCATTCAATCGAACAAAAAGTAAAACCTAATTATTTTGTTCTATTATGCCCCGAGAGTGTAAATTTGCAACGTATCGATGCCAACGTTCATAAGAACCAAAACCGAACTAACATTAGACTACTCAGTTGCGCCCTAACTTTATAACTTTGAAACGAGTACTTTTTCTCATACAACCGAACAACGAGTAAAACCTAATTATATTAATCTATTATGCCCCGAGAGTGTCAATTTGCAACGCATCGATGCCAACGTTCGTAAGAACCAAAACCGGACCAACATTAGAGTACTCGCCAGCCCAACCGTATAACTCGAAAACAAGATTTTTTTCTCATTCAATCGAACAAAGTGTAAAACTTAATTATTTTGTTCTATTATGCCCCGAGAGTGTAAATTTGCAACGTATCGATGCCAACGTTCACAAGAACAAAAACCGGACCAACATTAGACTACTCAGTTGCGCCTAACAGTATAACTTTGGAAACCGTACTTTTTCTCCTTTAATCGAACAAAGAGTAAAACCTAATTATTTTGTTCTATTATGTCCCGAGAGTGTAAATTTGCAACGTATCGATGCCAACGTTCACAAAAATCAAAACCGGACCAACATTAGAGTACTCAGTTGCTCCCTAACAGTATAACTTTGAAAACAGTATTTTTTCTCATTCAATCGAACAAAGAGTAAATCATAATTATTTTGTTCTATTATGTCCCGAGAGTGTAAATTTGCAACGTATCGATGCCAACGTTCACAAGAACCAAAACCGGACCAACATTAGACTACTCAGTTGCGCCCTAAATTTATAACTTGGAAACGAGTACTTTTTCTCATGCACCCGAACAAAGAGTAAAACCTAATTATATTGATCTATTATGCCCCGAGAGTGTAAATTTGCAACGTATCGATGCCAACGTTCACAAGAACAAAAACCGGACCAACATTAGACTACTCAGTTGCGCCCTAACAGTATAACTTTGGAAACAGTACTTTTTCTCATTTAATCGAACAAAGAGTAAAACCTAATTATTTTGTTCTATTATGTCCCGAGAGTGTAAATTTGCAATGTATCGATGCCAACGTTCACAAGAACCAAAACCGGACCAACATTAGACTACTCAGTTGCGCCCTAACTTTATAACTTTGAAACGAGTACTTTTTCTCATGCAACCGAACAAAGAGTAAAACCTAATTATATTGATTATTATGCAACGAGAGTGTAAATTTGCAACGTATCGATGCCAACGTTCACAAGAACCAAAACCGGACAAACATTAGACTACTCAGTTGTGCCCTAACAGTATAACTTTGGAAACAGTACTTTTTCTGATTCAATTGAACAACGAGTAAAACCTAATTATTTCGTTCTATTATGCCCCGAGACTGTAAATTTGCAACGTATCGATGCCATCGTTCACAAAAATCAAAACAAGACCATCAGTAGACTACTCAGTTGTGCCCTAACTTTATAACTTTGGAAACAGTACTTTTTCTCATTCAATCGAACAAAAAGTAAAACCTAATTATTTTGTTCTATTATGCCCCGAGAGTGTAAATTTGCAACGTATCGATGCCAACGTTCATAAGAACCAAAACCGAACTAACATTAGACTACTCAGTTGCGCCCTAACTTTATAACTTTGAAACGAGTACTTTTTCTCATACAACCGAACAACGAGTAAAACCTAATTATATTAATCTATTATGCCCCGAGAGTGTCAATTTGCAACGCATCGATGCCAACGTTCGTAAGAACCAAAACCGGACCAACATTAGAGTACTCAGTTGTGCCCAAACTGTATAACTCTGAAAACAGTACTTTTTCTCATTCAATCGAACAAAGTGTAAAACTTAATTATTTTGTTCTATTATGCCCCGAGAGTGTAAATTTGCAACGTATCGATGCCAACGTTCACAAGAACAAAAACCGGACCAACATTAGACTACTCCTTGCGCCTAACAAAGATAACTTTGGAAACAAGATTTTTCTCCTTTAATCGAACAAAGAGTAAAACCTAATTATTTTGTTCTATTATGTCCCGAGAGTGTAAATTTGCAACGTATCGATGCCAACGTTCACAAAAATCAAAACCGGACCAACATTAGAGTACTCAGTTGCTCCCTAACAGTATAACTTTGAAAACAGTATTTTTTCTCATTCAATCGAACAAAGAGTAAATCATAATTATTTTGTTCTATTATGTCCCGAGAGTGTAAATTTGCAACGTATCGATGCCAACGTTCACAAGAACCAAAACCGGACCAACATTAGACTACTCAGTTGCGCCCTAAATTTATAACTTGGAAACGAGTACTTTTTCTCATGCACCCGAACAAAGAGTAAAACCTAATTATATTGATCTATTATGCCCCGAGAGTGTAAATTTGCAACGTATCGATGCCAACGTTCACAAGAACAAAAACCGGACCAACATTAGACTACTCAGTTGCTCCCTAACAGTATAACTTTGAAAACAGTATTTTTTCTCATTCAATCGAACAAAGAGTAAAACCTAATTATTTTGTTCTATTATGTCCCGAGAGTGTAAATTTGCAATGTATCGATGCCAACGTTCACAAGAACCAAAACCGGACCAACATTAGACTACTCAGTTGCGCCCTAACTGTATAACTTTAAAGCTAGTACTTTTTCTCATGCAACCGAACAAAGAGTAAAACCTAATTATATTGATCTATTATGCCCCGAGAGTGTAAATTTGCAACGTATCGATGCCAACGTTCACAAGAACCAAAACCGGACCAACATTAGACTACTCAGTTGTGCCCTAACAGAATAACTTTGGAAACAGTACTTTTTCTGATTCAATTGAACAACGAGTAAAACCTAATTATTTCGTTCTATTATGCCCCGAGACTGTAAATTTGTAACGTATCGATGCCATCGTTCACAAAAATCAAAACAAGACCAGCAGTAGACTACTCAGTTGTGCCCTAACTTTATAACTTTGGAAACAGTACTTTTTCTCATTCAATCGAACAAAAAGTAAAACCTAATTATTTTGTTCTATTATGCCCCGAGAGTGTAAATTTGCAACGTATCGATGCCAACGTTCACAAGAACCAAAACCGAACAAACATTAGACTACTCAGTTGCGCCCTAACAGTATAACTTTGGAAATATTACTTTTTCTCACTCAATCGAATAAAGAGTAAAACCTAATTATTTTGTTCTTTTATGCCCCGAGAGTGTAATTTGCAACGTATCGATTCCAACGTTCATAAGAACCAAAACCGAACTAACATTAGACTACTCAGTTGCGCCATAACTTTATAAATTTGAAACAAGTACTTTTTCTCATACAACCGAACAACGAGTAAAACCTAATTAGTTTAATCTATTATGCCCCAAGATTGTCAATTTGCAACGCATCGATGCCAACGTTCGCAAGAACCAAAACCGGACCAACTTTAGAGTACTCAGTTGTGCCCAAACTGTATAACTCTGAAAACAGTACTTTTTCTCATTCAATCGAACAAAGTGTAAAACTTAATTATTTTGTTCTATTATGCCCCGAGAGTGTAAATTTGCAACGTATCGATGCCAACGTTCACATGAACAAAAACCGGACCAACATTAGACTACTCAGTTGCGCCCTAACAGTATAACTTTGGAAACAGTACTTTTTCTCCTTTAATCGAACAAAGAGTAAAACCTAATTATTTTGTTCTATTATTTCCCGAGAGTGTAAATTTGCAACGTATCGATGCCAACGTTCACAAAAATCAAAACTGGACCAACATTAGACTACTCAGTTGCTCCCTAACAGTATAACTTTGAAAACAGTATTTTTTCTCATTCAATCGAACAAAGAGTAAAACATAATTATTTTGTTCTATTATGTCCCGAGAGTGTAAATTTGCAATGTATTGATGCCAACGTTCAGAAAAACCGGACGAACATTAGACTACTCAGTTGAGCCCTAACTTTATAACTTGGAAACGAGTACTTTTTCTCATCCACCCGAACAAAGAGTAAATCCTAATTATATTGATCTATTATGCCCCGAGAGTGTAAATTTGCAACGTATCGATGCCAACGTTCACAAGAACAAAAACCGGACCAACATTAGACTACTCAGTTGCGCCCTAACAGTATAACTTTGGAAATAGTACTTTTTCTCATTTAATCGAACAAATAGTAAAACCTAATTATTTTGTTCTATTATGTCCCGAGAGTGTAAATTTGCAATGTATCGATGCCAACGTTCAGAAAAACCAATACCGGACCAACATTAGACTACTCAGTTGCGCCCTAACTTTATAACTTTGAAACGAGTACTTTTTCTCATGCAACCGAACAAAGAGTAAAACCTAATTATATTGATCTATTATGCCCCGAGAGTGTAAATTTGCAACGTATCGATGCCAACGTTCACAAGAACAAAAACCGGACCAACATTAGACTACTCAGTTGCGCCCTAACAGTATAACTTTGGAAACAAAGATTTTCTTTTCTCGATTCAATTGAACAAAGAGTAAAACCTAATTATTTCGTTCTATTATGCCCCGAGAGAGTAAATTTGCAACGTATCGATGCCATCGTTCACAAGAACCAAAACCAACCACATTAAATTACTCAGCCCTAACAAAGATAACTTTGGAAACAGTACTTTTTCTTATTCAATCGAACGAAGAGTAAAACCTAATTATTTTGTTCTATTATGCCCCGATAGTGTAAATTTGCAACGTATTGATGCCAACGTTCACAAGAACCAAAACCGGACCAATCATTAGACTACTCAGTTATGCCCTAACAGTATAACTTTGGAAACAGTATTTTTTCTCATTCAATCGAACAAAGAGTAAAACCTAATTATTTTGTTCTATTATGCCCCGAGAGTGTAAATTTGCAACGTATCGATGCCAACGTTCACAAAAATCAAAACCGGACCAACATTAGACTACTCAGTTGTGCCCTAACAGTATAACTTTGGAAACAGTACTTTTTCTCATTCAATCGAACAAAAAGTAAATCCTAATTATTTTGTTCCATTATGCCCCGAGAGTGTAAATTTGCAACGTATCGATGCCAACGCTCACAAGAACCAAAACCGAACCAACATTAGACTACTCAGTTGCGCCCTAACAGTATAACTTTGGAAATAGTACTTTTTCTCATTCAATCGAATAAAGAGTAAAACCTAATTATTTAGTTCTTTTATGCCCCGAGAGTGTAATTTGCAACGTATCGATGCCAACGTTCATAAGAACCAAAACCGAACTAACATTAGACTACTCAGTTGCGCCCTAACTTTATAACTTTGAAACGAGTACTTTTTCTCATACAACCGAACAACGAGTAAAACCTAATTATATTAATCTATTATGCCCCGACAGTGTCAATTTGCAACGCATCGATGCCAACGTTCGTAAGAACCAAAACCGGACCAACATTAGAGTACTCAGTTGTGCCCAAACTGTATAACTCTGAAAACAGTACTTTTTCTCATTCAATCGAACAAAGTGTAAAACTTAATTATTTTGTTCTATTATGCCCCGAGAGTGTAAATTTGCAACGTATCGATGCCAACGTTCACAAGAACAAAACCGGACCAACATTAGACTACTCGACTTGCGCCTAACAAAGATAACTTTGGAAATGCATTTTTCTCCTTTAATCGAACAAAGAGTAAAACCTGATTATTTTGTTCGATTATGCCCCGGGAGTGTAAATCTGCAATGTATCGATGCCAACGTTCAAAAAAATCAAACCGACCAACATTAGAGTACTCGCTGCTCCCTAACAAGATAACTTTGAAAACAAAGATTTTTTCTCATTCAATCGAACAAAGAGTAAATCATAATTATTTTGTTCTATTATGTCCCGAGAGTGTAAATTTGCAACGTATCGATGCCAACGTTCACAAGAACCAAAACCGGACCAACATTAGACTACTCAGTTGCGCCCTAAATTTATAACTTGGAAACGAGTACTTTTTCTCATGCACCCGAACAAAGAGTAAAACCTAATTATATTGATCTATTATGCCCCGAGAGTGTAAATTTGCAACGTATCGATGCCAACGTTCACAAGAACAAAACCGACCAACATTAGACTACTCTTGCGCCTAACAAAGATAACTTTGGAAACAAAGATTTTTCTCATTCAATCGAACAAAGAGTAAAACCTAATTATTTTGTTCTATTATGTCCCGAGAGTGTAAATTTGCAATGTATCGATGCCAACGTTCACAAGAACCAAAACCGGACCAACATTAGACTACTCAGTTGCGCCCTAACTTTATAACTTTGAAACGAGTACTTTTTCTCATGCAACCGAACAAAGAGTAAAACCTAATTATATTGATCTATTATGCCCCGAGAGTGTAAATTTGCAACGTATCGATGCCAACGTTCACAAGAACCAAAACCGGACCAACATTAGACTACTCAGTTGTGCCCTAACAGAATAACTTTGGAAACAGTACTTTTTCTGATTCAATTGAACAACGAGTAAAACCTAATTATTTCGTTCTATTATGCCCCGAGACTGTAAATTTGCAACGTATCGATGCCATCGTTCACAAAAATCAAACAAGACCAGCAGTAGACTACTCAGTTGTGCCCTAACTTTATAACTTTGGAAACAGTACTTTTTCTCATTCAATCGAACAAAAAGTAAAACCTAATTATTTTGTTCTATTATGCCCCGAGAGTGTAAATTTGCAACGTATCGATGCCAACGTTCACAAGAACCAAAACCGAACAAACATTAGACTACTCAGTTGCGCCCTAACAGTATAACTTTGGAAATATTACTTTTTCTCACTCAATCGAATAAAGAGTAAAACCTAATTATTTTGTTCTTTTATGCCCCGAGAGTGTAATTTGCAACGTATCGATTCCAACGTTCATAAGAACCAAAACCGAACTAACATTAGACTACTCAGTTGCGCCATAACTTTATAAATTTGAAACAAGTACTTTTTCTCATACAACCGAACAACGAGTAAAACCTAATTAGTTTAATCTATTATGCCCCAAGATTGTCAATTTGCAACGCATCGATGCCAACGTTCGCAAGAACCAAAACCGGACCAACTTTAGAGTACTCAGTTGTGCCCAAACTGTATAACTCTGACAACAGTACTTTTTCTCATTCACTCGAACAAAGTGTAAAACTTAATTATTTTGTTCTATTATGCCCCGAGAGTGTCAATTTGCCACGTATCGATGCCAACGTTCACAAGAACAAAACCGACCAACATTAGACTACTCGCTTGCGCCTAACAAAGATAACTTTGGAAACAGTACTTTTTCTCCTTTAATTGAACAAAGAGTAAAACCTAATTATTTTGTTCTATTATTTCCCGAGAGTGTAAATTTGCAACGTATCGATGCCAACGTTCACAAAACCAAAACTGACCAAAATTAGACTACTCATTGCTCCCTAACAAAGATAACTTTGAAAACAGTATTTCTTCTCATTCAATCGAACAAAGAGTAAAACATAATTATTTTGTTCTATTATGTCCCGAGAGTGTAAATTTGCAATGTATCGATGCCAACGTTCAGAAAAACCGGACGAACATTAGACTACTCAGTTGAGCCCTAACTTTATAACTTGGAAACGAGTACTTTTTCTCATCCACCCGAACAAAGAGTAAATCCTAATTATATTGATCTATTATGCCCCGAGAGTGTAAATTTGCAACGTATCGATGCCAACGTTCACAAGAACAAAAACCGGACCAACATTAGACTACTCAGTTGCGCCCTAACAGTATAACTTTGGAAATAGTACTTTTTCTCATTTAATCGAACAAATAGTAAAACCTAATTATTTTGTTCTATTATGTCCCGAGAGTGTAAATTTGCAATGTATCGATGCCAACGTTCACAAGAACCAAAACCGGACCAACATTAGACTACTCAGTTGCGCCCTAACTTTATAACTTTGAAACGAGTACTTTTTCTCATGCAACCGAACAAAGAGTAAAACCTAATTATATTGATCTATTATGCCCCGAGAGTGTAAATTTGCAACGTATCGATGCCAACGTTCACAAGAACCAAAACCGACCAACATTAGACTACTCGTTGTGCCCTAACGTAATAACTTTGGAAACAAAGATTTTTCTGATTCAATTGAACAACGAGTAAAACCTAATTATTTCGTTCTATTATGCCCCGAGAGAGTAAATTTGCAACGTATCGATGCCATCGTTCACAAGAACCAAAACCAGACCCACATTAAATTACTCTGTTGTGCCCTAACAGTATAACTTTGGAAACAGTACTTTTTCTTATTCAATCGAACGAAGAGTAAAACCTAATTATTTTGTTCTATTATGCCCCGATAGTGTAAATTTGCAACGTATTGATGCCAACGTTCACAAGAACCAAAACCGGACCAATCATTAGACTACTCAGTTATGCCCTAACAGTATAACTTTGGAAACAGTACTTTTTCTCATTCAATCGAACAAAGAGTAAAACCTAATTATTTTGTTCTATTATGCCCCGAGAGTGTAAATTTGCAACGTATCGATGCCAACGTTCACAAAAATCAAAACCGGACCAACATTAGACTACTCAGTTGTGCCCTAACAGTATAACTTTGGAAACTGTACTTTTTCTCATTCAATCGAACAAAAAGTAAATCCTAATTATTTTGTTCTATTATGCCCCGAGAGTGTAAATTTGCAACGTATCGATGCCAACGCTCACAAGAACCAAAACCGAACCAACATTAGACTACTCAGTTGCGCCCTAACAGTATAACTTTGGAAATAGTACTTTTTCTCATTCAATCGAATAAAGAGTAAAACCTAATTATTTAGTTCTTTTATGCCCCGAGAGTGTAATTTGCAACGTATCGATGCCAACGTTCATAAGAACCAAAACCGAACTAACATTAGAATACTCTTGCGCCTAACTTTATAACTTTGAAACGAGTACTTTTTCTCATACAACCGAACAACGAGTAAAACCTAATTATATTAATCTATTATGCCCTGAGCGTATCAATTTGCAACGTATCGATGCCAACGTTCGCAAGAACCAAAACCGGACCAACATTAGACTACTCAGTTGTGCCCAAACTGTATAACTTTGTAAACAGTACTTTTTCTCATTCAATCGAACAAAGTGTAAAACATAATTATTTTGTTCTATTATGCCCCGAGAGTGTAAATTTGCAACGTGTCGATGCCAACGTTCACAAGAACCAAAACCGGACCAACATTAGACTACTCAGTTGCGCCCTAACAGTATAACTTTGGAAACAGTACTTTTTCTCATTCATTCGAACAAAGAGTAAAACCTAATTATTTTGTTCTAATATGTCCCGAGAGTCTAAATTTGCAATGTATCGATGCCAACGTTCACAAGAACCAAAACCGGACCAACATTAGACTACTCAGTTACGCCCTAACTTTATAACTTTGAAACGAGTACTTTTTCTCATGCAACCGAACAAAGAGTAAAACCTAATTATATTGATTTATTATGCCCCGAGAGTGTAAATTTGCAACGTATCGATGCCAACGTTCACAAGAACCAAAACCGGACCAACATTAGACTACCTAGTTGCGCCCTAACAGTAATAACTTTGGAAACAGATTTTTCTGATTCAATTGAACAACGAGTAAAACCTAATTATTTCGTTCTATTATGCCCCGAGAGTGTAAATTTGCAACGTATCGATGCCAACGTTCACAAGAACCAAAACCGTACCCACATTAAACTACTCAGTTGTGCCCTAAAAGTATAACTTTGGAAACAGTACTTTTTCTTATTCAATCGAACGAAGAGTAAAACCTAATTATTTTGTTCTCTTATGCCCCGATAGTGTAAATTTGCAACGTATTGATGCCAACGTTCACAAGAACCAAAACCGGATCAATCATTAGACTACTCAGTTATGCCCTAACAAAGATAACTTTGGAAACAAGATTTTTTTTCTCATTCAATCGAACAAAGAGTAAAACCTAATTATTTTGTTCTATTATGCCCCGAGAGTGTAAATTTGCAACGTATCGATTCCAACGTTCACAAAAATCAAAACAAGCCCAACATTAGACTACTCAGTTGTGCCCTAACAGTATAACTTTGGAAACAGTACTTTTTCTCATTCAATCGACCAAAAAGTAAAACCTAATTATTTTGTTCTATTATGCCCCGAGAGTGTAAATTTGCAACGTATCGATGCCAACGTTCACAAGAACCAAAACCGAACAAACATTAGACTACTCAGTTGCGCCCTAACAGTATAACTTTGGAAACAGTACTTTTTCTGATTCAATTGAACAACGAGTAAAACCTAATTATTTCGTTCTATTATGCCCCGAGACTGTAAATTTGCAACGTATCGATGCCATCGTTCACAAAAATCAAAACAAGACCAGCAGTAGACTACTCAGTTGTGCCCTAACAGAATAACTTTGGAAACAGTACTTTTTCTCATTCAATCGAACAAAAAGTAAAACCTAATTATTTTGTTCTATTATGCCCCGAGAGTGTAAATTTGCAACGTATCGATGCCAACGTTCGCAAGAACCAAAACCGAACAAACATTAGACTACTCAGTTGCGCCCTAACAGTATAACTTTGGAAATATTACTTTTTCTCACTCAATCGAATAAAGAGTAAAACCTAATTATTTAGTACTTTTATGCCCCGAGAGTGTAATTTGCAACGTATCGATTCCAACGTTCATAAGAACCAAAACCGAACTAATATTAGACTACTCAGTTGCGCCCTAACTTTATAACTTTGAAACGAGTACTTTTTCTCATACAACCGAACAACGAGTAAAACCTAATTATATTAATCTATTATGCCCCGACAAAGGTCAATTTGCAACGTATCGATGCCAACGTTCACAAGAACCAAAACCGGACCAACATTAGACTACTCAGTTGTGCCCAAACTGTATAACTCTGAAAACAGTACTTTTTCTCATTCAATCGAACAAAGTGTAAAACTTAATTATTTTGTTCTATTATGCCCCGAGAGTGTAAATTTGCAACGTATCGATGCCAACGTTCACAAGAACAAAAACCGGACCAACATTAGACTACTCAGTTGCGCCCTAACAGTATAACTTTGGAAACAGTACTTTTTCTCCTTTCATCGAACAAAGAGTAAAACTTAATTATTTTGTTCCATTATGTCCCGAGAGTGTAAATTTGCAACGTATCGATGCCAACGTTCACAAAAATCAAAACCGGACCAACATTAGACTACTCAGTTGCTCCCTAACAGTATAACTTTGAAAACAGTATTTTTTCTCATTCAATCGAACAAAGAGTAAAATATAATTATTTTGTTCTATTATGTCCCGAGAGTGTAAATTTGCAATGTATCGATGCCAACGTTCACAAGAACCAAAACCGGACGAACATTAGACTACTCAGTTGAGCCCTAACTTTATAACTTGGAAACGAGTACTTTTTCTCATTCACCCGAACAAAGAGTAAAACCTAATTATATTGATCTATTATGCCCCGAGAGTGTAAATTTGCAACGTATCGATGCCAACGTTCACAAGAACAAAAACCGGACCAACATTAGACTACTCAGTTGCGCCCTAACAGTATAACTTTGGAAACAGTACTTTTTCTCATTTAATCGAACAAAGAGTAAAACCTAATTATTTTGTTCTATTATGTCCCGAGAGTGTAAATTTGCAATGTATCGATGCCAACGTTCACAAGAACCAAAACCGGACCAACATTAGACTACTCAGTTGCGCCCTAACTTTATAACTTTGAAACGAGTACTTTTTCTCATGCAACCGAACAAAGAGTAAAACCTAATTATATTGATCTATTATGCCCCGAGAGTGTAAATTTGCAACGTATCGATGCCAACGTTCACAAGAACCAAAACCAGACCAACATTAGACTACTCAGTTGCGCCCTACCGTAATAACTGTGGAAACAGTACTTTTTCTGATTCAATTGAACAACGAGTAAAACCTAATTATTTCGTTCTATTATGCCCCGAGACTGTAAATTTGCAACGTATCGATGCCATCGTTCACAAAAATCAAAACAAGACCAGCAGTAGACTACTCAGTTGTGCCCTAACTTTATAACTTTGGAAACAGTACTTTTTCTCATTCAATCGAACAAAAAGTAAAACCTAATTATTTTGTTCTATTATGCCCCGAGAGTGTAAATTTGCAACGTATCGATGCCAACGTTCATAAGAACCAAAACCGAACTAACATTAGACTACTCAGTTGCGCCCTAACTTTATAACTTTGAAACGAGTACCTTTTCTCATACAACCGAACAACGAGTAAAACCTAATTATATTAATCTATTATGCCCCGAGAGTGTCAATTTGCAACGCATCGATGCCAACGTTCGTAAGAACCAAAACCGACCAACATTAGAGTACTCGCTTGTGCCCAAACTGTATAACTCTGAAAACAGTACTTTTTCTCATTCAATCGAACAAAGTGTAAAACTTAATTATTTTGTTCTATTATGCCCCGAGAGTGTAAATTTGCAACGTATCGATGCCAACGTTCACAAGAACAAAACCGACCAACATTAGACTACTCTTGCGCCTAACAAAGATAACTTTGGAAACAGTACTTTTTCTCCTTTAATCGAACAAAGAGTAAAACCTAATTATTTTGTTCTATTATGTCCCGAGAGTGTAAATTTGCAACGTATCGATGCCAACGTTCACAAAAATCAAAACCGGACCAACATTAGAGTACTCGCTGTTCCCTAACAAAGATAACTTTGAAAACAGTATTTTTTCTCATTCAATCGAACAAAGAGTAAATCATAATTATTTTGTTCTATTATGTCCCGAGAGTGTAAATTTGCAATGTATCGATGCCAACGTTCACAAGAACCAAAACCGGACCAACATTAGACTACTGGCGCCTAAATTTATAACTTGGAAACGAGTACTTTTTCTCATGCACCCGAACAAAGAGTAAAACCTAATTATATTGATCTATTATGCCCCGAGAGTGTAAATTTGCAACGTATCGATGCCAACGTTCACAAGAACCAAAACCGGACCAACATTAGACTACTCGGTTGCGCCTAACAAGATAACTTTGGAAACAGTACTTTTTCTCTTTCGATCGAACAAAGAGTAAAACCTAATTATTTTGTTCTATTATGCCCCGAGAGTGTAAATTTGCAATGTATCGATGCCAACGTCCACAAGAACCAAAACCGGACCAACATTAGACTACTCAGTTGCGCCCTAACTTTATAACTTTGAAACGAGTACTTTTTCTCATGCAACCGAACAAAGAGTAAAACCTAATTATATTGATCTATTATGCCCCGAGAGTGTAAATTTGCAACGTATCGATGCCAACGTTCACAAGAACCAAAACCGGACCAACATTAGACTACTCGCTTGTGCCCTAACGTAATAACTTTGGAAATGATTTTTCTCATTCAATTGAACAACGAGTAAAACCTAATTATTTCGTTCTATTATGCCCCGAGACTGTAAATTTGCAACGTATCGATGCCATCGTTCACAAAAATCAAAACAAGACCAGCAGTAGACTACTCAGTTGTGCCCTAACTTTATAACTTTGGAAACAGTACTTTTTCTCATTCAATCGAACAAAAAGTAAAACCTAATTATTTTGTTCTATTATGCCCCGAGAGTGTAAATTTGCAACGTATCGATGCCAACGTTCACAAGAACCAAAACCGAACAAACATTAGACTACTCAGTTGCGCCTAACAAAGATAACTTTGGAAATATTACTTTTTCTCACTCAATCGAATAAAGAGTAAAACCTAATTATTTTGTTCTTTTATGCCCCGAGAGTGTAATTTGCAACGTATCGATTCCAACGTTCATAAGAACCAAAACCGAACTAACATTAGACTACTCAGTTGCGCCATAACTTTATAAATTTGAAACAAGTACTTTTTCTCATACAACCGAACAACGAGTAAAACCTAATTATATTAATCTATTATGCCCCAAGATTGTCAATTTGCAACGCATCGATGCCAACGTTCGCAAGAACCAAAACCGGACCAACATTAGAGTACTCAGTTGTGCCCAAACTGTATAACTCTGAAAACAGTACTATTTCTCATTCAATCGAACAAAGTGTAAAACTTAATTATTTTGTTCTATTATGCCCCGAGAGTGTAAATTTGCAACGTATCGATGCCAACGTTCACAAGAACAAAAACCGGACCAACATTAGACTACTCAGTTGCGCCCTAACAGTATAACTTTGGAAACAGTACTTTTTCTCCTTTAATCGAACAAAGAGTAAAACCTAATTATTTTGTTCTATTATTTCCCGAGAGTGTAAATTTGCAACGTATCGATGCCAACGTTCACAAAAATCAAAACTGGACCAACATTAGACTACTCAGTTGCTCCCTAACAGTATAACTTTGAAAACAGTATTTCTTCTCATTCAATCGAACAAAGAGTAAAACATAATTATTTTGTTCTATTATGTCCCGAGAGTGTAAATTTGCAATGTATCGATGCCAACGTTCAGAAAAACCGGACGAACATTAGACTACTCAGTTGAGCCCTAACTTTATAACTTGGAAACGAGTACTTTTTCTCATCCACCCGAACAAAGAGTAAATCCTAATTATATTGATCTATTATGCCCCGAGAGTGTAAATTTGCAACGTATCGATGCCAACGTTCACAAGAACAAAAACCGGACCAACATTAGACTACTCAGTTGCGCCCTAACAGTATAACTTTGGAAATAGTACTTTTTCTCATTTAATCGAACAAATAGTAAAACCTAATTATTTTGTTCTATTATGTCCCGAGAGTGTAAATTTGCAATGTATCGATGCCAACGTTCAGAAAAACCAATACCGGACCAACATTAGACTACTCAGTTGCGCCCTAACTTTATAACTTGGAAACGAGTACTTTTTCTCATGCAACCGAACAAAGAGTAAAACCTAATTATATTGATCTATTATGCCCCGAGAGTGTAAATTTGCAACGTATCGATGCCAACGTTCACAAGAACCAAAACCGGACCAACATTAGACTACTCAGTTGTGCCCTAACAGAATAACTTTGGAAACAGTACTTTTTCTGATTCAATTGAACAACGAGTAAAACCTAATTATTTCGTTCTATTATGCCCCGAGAGAGTAAATTTGCAACGTATCGATGCCATCGTTCACAAGAACCAAAACCAGACCCACATTAAATTACTCTGTTGTGCCCTAACAGTATAACTTTGGAAACAGTACTTTTTCTTATTCAATCGAACGAAGAGTAAAACCTAATTATTTTGTTCTATTATGCCCCGATAGTGTAAATTTGCAACGTATTGATGCCAACGTTCACAAGAACCAAAACCGGACCAATCATTAGACTACTCAGTTATGCCCTAACAGTATAACTTTGGAAACAGTACTTTTTCTCATTCAATCGAACAAAGAGTAAAACCTAATTATTTTGTTCTATTATGCCCCGAGAGTGTAAATTTGCAACGTATCGATGCCAACGTTCACAAAAATCAAAACCGGACCAACATTAGACTACTCAGTTGTGCCCTAACAGTATAACTTTGGAAACAGTACTTTTTCTCATTCAATCGAACAAAAAGTAAAACCTAATTATTTTGTTCTATTATGCCCCGAGAGTGTAAATTTGCAACGTATCGATGCCAACGCTCACAAGAACCAAAACCGAACCAACATTAGACTACTCAGTTGCGCCCTAACAGTATAACTTTGGAAATAGTACTTTTTCTCATTCAATCGAATAAAGAGTAAAACCTAATTATTTAGTTCTTTTATGCCCCGAGAGTGTAATTTGCAACGTATCGATGCCAACGTTCATAAGAACCAAAACCGAACTAACATTAGAATACTCAGTTGCGCCCTAACTTTATAACTTTGAAACGAGTACTTTTTCTCATACAACCGAACAACGAGTAAAACCTAATTATATTAATCTATTATGCCCTGAGCGTATCAATTTGCAACGTATCGTTGTTTACGTTCACAAGAACCAAAACCGACCAACATTAGACTACTCGGTTATTGCCCAAACCGTATAACTTTGTAAATGATTTTTCTCATTCAATCGAACAAAGTGTAAAACATAATTATTTTGTTCTATTATGCCCCGAGAGTGTAAATTTGCAACGTGTCGATGCCAACGTTCACAAGAACAAAAACCGGACCAACATTAGACTACTCAGTTGCGCCCTAACAGTATAACTTTGGAAACAGTACTTTTTCTCATTTATTCGAACAAAGAGTAAAACCTAATTATTTTGTTCTAATATGTCCCGAGAGTCTAAATTTGCAATGTATCGATGCCAACGTTCACAAGAACCAAAACCGGACCAACATTAGACTACTCAGTTACGCCCTAACTTTATAACTTTGAAACGAGTACTTTTTCTCATGCAACCGAACAAAGAGTAAAACCTAATTATATTGATTTATTATGCCCCGAGAGTGTAAATTTGCAACGTATCGATGCCAACGTTCACAAGAACCAAAACCGGACTATCATTAGACTACTCGGTTGTGCCCTAACGAATAACTTTGGAAACAGTACTTTTTCTGATTCAATTGAACAACGAGTAAAACCTAATTATTTCGTTCTATTATGCCCCGAGAGTGTAAATTTGCAACGTATCGATGCCAACGTTCACAAGAACCAAAACCGGACCCACATTAAACTACTCAGTTGTGCCCTAACAGTATAACTTTGGAAACAGTACTTTTTCTTATTCAATCGAACGAAGAGTAAAACCTAATTATTTTGTTCTCTTATGCCCCGATAGTGTAAATTTGCAACGTATTGATGCCAACGTTCACAAGAACCAAAACCGGATCAATCATTAGACTACTCAGTTATGCCCTAACAGTATAACTTTGGAAACAGTACTTTTTTTCATTCAATCGAACAAAGAGTAAAACCTAATTATTTTGTTCTATTATGCCCCGAGAGTGTAAATTTGCAACGTATCGATTCCAACGTTCACAAAAATCAAAACAAGCCCAACATTAGACTACTCAGTTGTGCCCTAACAGTATAACTTTGGAAACAGTACTTTTTCTCATTCAATCGACCAAAAAGTAAAACCTAATTATTTTTTTCTATTATGCCCCGAGAGTGTAAATTTGCAACGTATCGATGCCAACGTTCACAAGAACCAAAACCGAACAAACATTAGACTACTCAGTTGCGCCCTAACAGAATAACTTTGGAAACAGTACTTTTTCTGATTCTATTGAACAACGAGTAAAACCTAATTATTTCGTTCTATTATGCCCCGAGAGTGTAAATTTGCAACGTATCGATGCCATCGTTCACAAAAATCAAAACAAGACCAACATTAGACTACTCAGTTGTGCCCTAACAGTATAACTTTGGAAACAGTACTTTTTCTCATTCAATCGAACAAAAAGTAAAACCTAATTATTTTGTTCTATTATGCCCCGAGAGTGTAAATTTGCAACGTATCGATGCCAACGTTCGCAAGAACCAAAACCGAACAAACATTAGACTACTCAGTTGCGCCCTAACAGTATAACTTTGGAAATATTACTTTTTCTCACTCAATCGAATAAAGAGTAAAACCTAATTATTTAGTACTTTTATGCCCCGAGAGTGTAATTTGCAACGTATCGATTCCAACGTTCATAAGAACCAAAACCGAACTAATATTAGACTACTCAGTTGCGCCCTAACTTTATAACTTTGAAACGAGTACTTTTTCTCATACAACCGAACAACGAGTAAAACCTAATTATATTAATCTATTATGCCCCGACAGTGTCAATTTGCAACGCATCGATGCCAACGTTCGCAAGAACCAAAACCGGACCAACATTAGAGTACTCAGTTGTGCCCAAACTGTATAACTCTGAAAACAGTACTTTTTCTCATTCAATCGAACAAAGTGTAAAACTTAATTATTTTGTTCTATTATGCCCCGAGAGTGTAAATTTGCAACGTATCGATGCCAACGTTCACAAGAACAAAAACCGGACCAACATTAGACTACTCAGTTGCGCCCTAACAGTATAACTTTGGAAACAGTACTTTTTCTCCTTTAATCGAACAAAGAGTAAAACTTAATTATTTTGTTCCATTATGTCCCGAGAGTGTAAATTTGCAACGTATCGATGCCAACGTTCACAAAAATCAAAACCGGACCAACATTAGACTACTCAGTTGCTCCCTAACAGTATAACTTTGAAAACAGTATTTTTTCTCATTCAATCGAACAAAGAGTAAAATATAATTATTTTGTTCTATTATGTCCCGAGAGTGTAAATTTGCAATGTATCGATGCCAACGTTCACAAGAACCAAAACCGGACGAACATTAGACTACTCAGTTGAGCCCTAACTTTATAACTTGGAAACGAGTACTTTTTCTCATTCACCCGAACAAAGAGTAAAACCTAATTATATTGATCTATTATGCCCCGAGAGTGTAAATTTGCAACGTATCGATGCCAACGTTCAAAAGAACAAAAACCGGACCAACATTAGACTACTCAGTTGCGCCCTAACAGTATAACTTTGGAAACAGTACTTTTTCTCATTTAATCGAACAAAGAGTAAAACCTAATTATTTTGTTCTATTATGTCCCGAGAGTGTAAATTTGCAATGCATCGATGCCACGTTCACAAAAACCAAAACCGGACCAACATTAGACTACTCAGTTGCGCCCTAACTTTATAACTTTGAAACGAGTACTTTTTCTCATGCAACCGAACAAAGAGTAAAACTTAATTATATTGATCTATTATGCCCCGAGAGTGTAAATTTGCAACGTATCGATACCAACGTTCACAAGAACCAAAACCGGACCAACATTAGACTACTCAGTTGTGCCCTAACAGAATAACTTTGGAAACAGTACTTTTTCTGATTCAATTGAACAACGAGTAAAACCTAATTATTTCGTTCTATTATGCCCCGAGAGTGTAAATTTGCAACGTATCGATGCCATCGTTCACAAGAACCAAAACCAGACCTACATTAAATTACTCAGTTGTGCCCTAACAGTATAACTTTGGAAACAGTACTTTTTCTCATTCAATCGAACAAAAAGTAAAACCTAATTATTTTGTTCCATTATGCCCCGAGAGTGTAAATTTGCAACGTATCGATGCCAACGTTCACAAGAACCAAAACCGAACCAACATTAGACTACTCAGTTGCGCCCTAACAGTATAACTTTGGAAATAGTACTTTTTCTCATTCAATCGAATAAAGCGTAAAACCTAATTATTTAGTTCTTTTATGCCCGGAGAGTGTAATTTGCAACGTATCGATGCCAACGTTCATAAGAACCAAAACCGAACTAACATTAGAATACTCAGTTGCGCCCTAACTTTATAACTTTGAAACGAGTACTTTTTCTCATACAACCGAACAACGAGTAAAACCTAATTATATTAATCTATTATGCCCCGAGCGTATCAATTTGCAACGTATCGATGCCAACGTTCGCAAGAACCAAAACCGGACCATCATTAGACTACTCAGTTGTGCCCAAACTTTATAACTTTGTAAACAGTACTTTTTCTCATTCAATCGAACAAACTGTAAAACTTAATTATTTTGTTCTATTATACACCGAGAGTGTAAATTTGCAACGTATCGATTCCAACGTTCACAAGAACAAAAACCGGACCAACATTAGACTACTCAGTTGCTCCCTAACAGTATAACTTTGAAAACAGTATTTTTTCTCATTCAATCGAACAAAGAGTAAAACCTAATTATTTTGTTCTATTATGTCCCGAGAGTGTAAATTTGCAACGTATCGATGCCAACGTTCACAAGAACCAAAACCGACCAACATTAGACTACTCATTGCGCCTAACTTTATAACTTGGAAACGAGTACTTTTTCTCATGCAACCGAACAAAGAGTAAAACCTAATTATATTGATCTATTATGCCCCGAGAGTGTAAATTTGCAACGTATCGATGCCAACGTTCACAAGAACAAAAACCGGACCAACATTAGACTACTCAGTTGCGCCCTAACAGTATAACTTTGGAAACAGAACTTTTTCTTATTTAATCGAACAAAGAGTAAAACCTAATTATTTTGTCCTATTATGTCCCGAGAGTGTAAATTTGCAATGTATCGATGCCAACGTTCACAAGAACCAAAACCGGACCAACATAAGACTACTCAGTTGCGCCCTAACTTTATAACTTTGAAACGAGTACTTTTTCTCATGCAACCGAACAAAGAGTAAAACCTAATTATATTGATCTATTATGCCCCGAGAGTGTAAATTTGCAACGTATCGATGCCAACGTTCACAAGAACAAAAACCGGACTATCATTAGACTACTCAGTTGCGCCCTAACAGTATAACTTTGGAAACAGTACTTTTTCTGATTCAATTGAACAACGAGTAAAACCTAATTATTTCGTTCTATTATGCCCCGAGAGTGTAAATTTCCAACGTATCGATGCCATCGTTCACAAGAACCAAAACCAGACCCACATTAAATTACTCAGTTGTGCCCTAACAGTATAACTTTGGAAACAGTACTTTTTCTTATTCAATCGAACGAAGAGTAAAATCTAATTATTTTGTTCTATTATGCCCCGATAGTGTAAATTTGCAACGTATTGATGCCAACGTTCACAAGAACCAAAACCTGACCAATCATTAGACTACTCAGTTATGCCCTAACAGTATAACTTTGGAAACAGTACTTTTTCTCATTCAATCGAACAAAGAGTAAAACCTAATTATTTTGTTCTATTATGCCCCGAAAATGTAAATTTGCAACATATCGATGCCAACGTTCACAAAAATCAAAACCGGACCAACATTAGACTACTCAGTTGTGCCCTAACAGTATAACTTTGGAAACATTACTTTTTCTCATTCAATCGAACAAAAAGTAAAACCTAATTATTTTGTTCCATTATGCCCCAAGAGTGTAAATTTGCAACGTATCGATGCCAACGTTCACAAGAACCAAAACCGAACCAACATTAGACTACTCAGTTGCGCCCTAACAGTATAACTTTGGAAATAGTACTTTTTCTCATTCAATCGAATAAAGAGTAAAACCTAATTATTTAGTTCTTTTATGCCCCGAGAGTGTAATTTGCAACGTATCGATGCCAACGTTCATAAGAACCAAAACTGAACTAACATTAGAATACTCAGTTGCGCGCTAACTTTATAACTTTGAAACGAGTACTTTTTCTCATACAACCGAACAACGAGTAAAACCTAATTATATTAATCTATTCTGCCCCGAGCGTATCAATTTGCAACGTATCGATGCCAACGTTCGCAAGAACCAAAACCGGACCAACATTAGACTACTCAGTTGTGCCCAAACTGTATAACTTTGTAAACAGTACTTTTTCTCATTCAATCGAACAGAGTGTAAAACTTAATTATTTTGTTCTATTATGCCCCGAGAGTGTAAATTTGCAACGTATCGATGCCAACGTTCACAAGAACAAACCGACCAACATTAGACTACTCATTGCGCCTAACAAAGATAACTTTGGAAACAAGATTTTTTTCTCATCTATTCGAACAAAGAGTAAAACCTAATTATTTTGTTCTAATATGTCCCGAGGGTCTAAATTTGCAATGTATCGATGCCAACGTTCACAAGAACCAAAACCGGACCAACATTAGACTACTCAGTTACGCCCTAACTTTATAACTTTGAAACGAGTACTTTTTCTCATGCAACCGAACAAAGAGTAAAACCTAATTATATTGATCTATTATTCCCCGAGAGTGTAAATTTGCAACGTATCGATGCCAACGTTCACAAGAACCAAAACCGGACCAACATTAGACTACTCAGTTGTGCCCTAACAGAATAACTTTGGAAACAGTACTTTTTCTGATTCAATTGAACAACGAGTAAAACCTAATTATTTCGTTCTATTATGTGAGTTACAGGGAAGCCCCAAGGATCTATCTAGATTGTATCCGACACCTAGAGGGGGGTGAATACGTGTACCGGCCAAAATTCACAAATAATCGATGCGTTAAAAGTAAATGCGGAAATTAAAAACACACCGAGATTTACGTGGGAAAACTCCAACTCGGAGTAAAAAACCCACGGGACCAACACGCGAATACCAATCCACTAAAAGAAAAGATTACAAGGTGATTACCGACTCCACGGACTTAACCTCTCTAACTCTCTTATGGATCTCCGCGCACTCCACCGAGTTGTCCACGATCACGTCCGAATCCACGAACGCCCACGTTCCGAATCCACGAAACGCCTTGCTTCGAATCCACGAAGTCTTCAATACGCCGAATCCACGACGCCACGCTCCGAATCCACGAAGTCTTCAATCACGCCGAATCCACGACGCCACGCTCCGAATCCACGAAGTCTTCAATCACGCCGAATCCACGACGCCACCATGAATATAATCATGAATATGGTGATCCTTCGTTGGAGTATCGATAAAAACCGAAGAAGAAAACTCCAAACGAATCGTAGATCAAATCGACATATAGAGAAGGATTTACTATGTCTCGATTTGACCTAAAAGAGGCTATCTAGTAGAAAATAGGTTTTGAAGGAATTCCTAGCCTCTAGGGTTTCTCAAACATGTATTATGATGAAGTGCACGAAGTTAGAGAACCCTAAGAACCTATTTATAGACTTTAGAATCAATTAGATTGATTAGAGAAAAATCGATTTTTACCTATCTCGTACTTCTGCACAAACTTGAATCGTTACACGGTTCCACAAGGACGGAAGATTATTTTTCGAAGCCTTGGAACCGGTAATGGGATCGATGGTTATACCGGTATAGCAACTTTTCCCATACCGGTACAGAATCTTTTTCCATACCGCACTACACCAAGATTGATTTTTAGCGGCGATTATTTTTTAAATTAGCGACAATTACAATTGTCGCTAAATAGTTTAGCGGCAATTTTGACAATTGCCGCTGTTGGCAGGGTCGCTAAAAATTATAGCGACATTTGTTCCGATGGTTGGTAAAAATCCAAATAAATGCCGCTAAATATATATAATAGTGACTATTATAAATGCCGCTAAATAGTATACATTAACAACAATTATAAATGCCGCTAAATACTATACAATAACGACTATTATAAATGCCGCTACAATTAATTATAATTGCCGAAAAAAATATATATACTAACTAATTGATTATAGCGACAATTACAATTAATATTAAAATACTTGATTAACAACTAAATACTACAACAAATTGAAGTATTAAAAAATAGTAATAACCAAAAAGCATTAATAATTTGTATATTACATAATCTCAACTCTCAAATTACAATCTCAGTATTCAAATTAAATTTCGAACATAAATTCTAACAAAAAATACTTGTTCAAAATGTAGTAAAAAAATAACAAACATAACCGCATGGTTGAAACTCTTGCTTCCCACTTCGATTCCGCAGCTCCAGTTATTCTAGATCAATAAAAAAAGATGTCATAAAATCAGTATCCGAAATTACCAAATAAAAATCATCATATCAAATTTCTGAAAACTATGAAAGTTAGGTTGTACTGATTTGGTCTAGCTTTTCTTTTCATTTTGTAACAATAGCACTCAAATTAAGTAGACAAGCACATCTGAAAATGAACATGAGAACAGCGAAAAGAATTTCAGATAGTGAATAGAATAATGAGCAATTACCTAACTAGTGGGGACAACGATGGTCATCCAAATTCATGCCAAATTCGGTATCCTACTTAACAGCTGCGGTCAACAAAATAGCATGATATGGGTACACAACACATCACCATTGTTAAATATAAATTTACATTAAGCACATCTACTGATTAAAACAGGTAGCTGCAATCATATCAAAAGACAACCTCTTCCAAACCAAGAAGCCATAGGATTACCTCTTCCACAGTTCCAGAAAACCAGGAAACTAAAAACTAAAACTAAAGCTCCATTTGGGGACGGCATAAAGCAAGTTTTGCATGGGGCCGAATGGGATTCGCCGCATAGATATGTGAGTTTGTTTCCATGAAACGTATTGCCTGCCCCGAGCAGGCATAACAAATTGCCAATCAGACTTCAACGTCAAGAAAATGTAGTGGCAATGATAATAAAAACAATCTGAAGCAGTCCTCGCAGCTCAAGATAACGGTACTCAATGTAAACCAAATCAAAAGAACATTTTCTTATGCAAACTAAAAGATAACGGTAAGACAGAAGTGAAAGAGTAGCGACGGTCTCCAACATAATTACCTTAACAAGTAATTTGTACATCCATATCATGATAAGAACTAGAAGCATCAGAAACCTGTTTCATGAACATTATGAGAATAAAAAATAACTAGTTATGATAACAAGAAAATATTAATGATTTAAAGTAATTTGCTTCAAATATTACCAACCACACTATACCAAATAAGTAATTTAGTAGTTCAAAAATGATCTAAAAGAATATAAAAATATTAAAAAGAAAAAGGAACAAAAAAATTTCAAATAGTAAAACTCTTTTACCTTTCCTTGGGATCGAGAATAACAAGATACCGAATCTTCGGGAAATCTTCTACTTATGATCGACCTCATCATTGCAACTTCAGCCTCTAAACGTGCTTGCTTTTCTTTCATAATTTTCATCTCCTTCACACGATGTTGCTCCATCAGTTTAATTTCTTTCTCCAATTCTTTTATTTTCTCAGAATCCTTTGAAGATGATTGATATACGGAACCGGGAGACCATAAGCTAGTTGGCGTCGGACCAAGTCCCAATCCACGCACTTGTCCATGTCTCTCCTCCCCAATTACTTGAGTATATATCACCTTCCCAAGCGACGTGTCCTTGATCATTGTGTTCAGTGGAGTTTGGAAGCTTTTCAATCTTCTCCATTATCAAATTCTGCGCATCATAAGATCAATAGATTTGCTCAAAGCTCCTCTAGTAGAATAAGATCTCACCTCATCCATCATGGGCAAAAATTCACTTGCAGGTTGGAAGAGAACTGCTTTTGCCTGAATCATTTATTTAGAGCAAGAAAAATACATCAGTTAGTGACTATTTGTTCTGAGTAGGAAGTTCTAAGTAACTAATGAAAATGACTTTCTGTTTAGTTTGCCATAGTATATATAATATTGAAGGACTAAAGTTAAAAACAAAAAGAAGAAAAACAGAGAGGAAAAGCCCACATTAGAGTCGGTGTGCATGGGCCCTCCTGTGGGCCCTCCAATGTCCATCCCGTGGCTACCAGCGTAGTACAATTCTCCCAGTTGTACGAAGCTATATATACACCTACCCACAAGACACAGTTACAACAACCAACCAAAAGAGTTAATTAATGGAAACAAAAGCTACCTCACTTAAAAATGACAGGGGAAGCAATATATAGGAAGGAAAAATATAAAGTTCCCCACCTATATATATATATATATAACTTTGATAGTGAGATAAAACAGTAATATCAAATTGCGCTAAAATTCGGCTGAATCTAAAAGGTTTTGATCATTAAGGAATGCACCTTATCTCTGCACCTCCCACTAACAATAGCAGTTGTGAAGTGCTTTGCTACATCTCTCACTGCCTCTCTCATCTAAATTTCAACCCAAAAGAAAAAAAAAAATCTGAATTTAGATATAGATTAAAGGGATTGAAGAGAGAAAAGAGAGAGATCTTATAAGGGAAAATCAATTAACATTGTGACACATGTAATCCAAATGAAAAATAAAAATAATTAATTTCCACACCAATCAGAACTCATTGCCACCGCAAGGACCCAAAAAGGTTACAAATAGAAGTATAATTTTGAAGTGACTGAATATCAGTAAATCATGATCATTAAATATGCTAGATGTGGAGGAAACTGATTAGTAAACATGTGTTAATATAAATTAGCGTTTTAAGCTTCCAGGCACAACACTGACTACCTAAGCAACATTTAGGCAATTGCATTGACATACTTATGAAATTTCACATGGAAAAAAGAAGATTCACATTATGGAATTAAGAAAAGGAGGTATGGCCCATTTAACAAGCAGATTTCAAAAATTAAAGGTATAACCATACCTCGAGTTCACTGATACGTTTCAATTGTGCTCGATGCCGCTCATGGGAATCAGTGACCTCTTTTAGTAGTCGTTCTTGCAATGCGTGCTCATGCCCTTTTGTTGCAGCAAGCTCCTGCTCCAAAAAGGTGAGGTGATCTTGACACTTCTTTCTTTCATCGTCTGTGGCGGCAAATATAACTTTGCAGTTATTTACATTCAGCTTTGCAAATCAGATGGAATAAAAAGAAAAGAATACCGGTTCAGCACCAAATGACAGTAGGTTTAAAGACTAATTTTCAATAGTCCCAGATAGACTAAAGAAAAAGAGAAAAATAAGCAAATTGGAGATGCAAAACAAGCAACTGAAGGAAGGGGGAAAAAAGAGGGGGGGTGGGGGACTGACTATCCTTAAGAGGACAAGTATAGTAATACTGAGCAAGTACTTCTGGCTGTAAAAGTACACATGTATGCAACTTAGGGTAATTGCACTGCACCAGTAGCTCCTACATTTTGAGCCAGGTTTTACGTTGGCCCCCAAACTTTTAAGTTGGATGTTCAGCAACCTAAACATTTGCATCTAGACATCCATGTAACCACCCATCTTTCCGCCCTCAATCTGTAGCACTCACTTAGTTTCAGCCTTTTCCCTACTAAGAAATTGGACAATTCAATTGAAAATGTGAGATGGATGAAGGGATGATGGATTTATGGCGCACGGATGTACGGATGAACAAATTCAGCCAATATATTTTCCTCTAAGGCACCAGCCTGGAAACTTGATTAGAGATTCTGGGAGGATAGTGCAACTTATAGAGCAATATAGAGGTCTAAATTGATGCGCCATGTTAATAAAGAAAGTGAACTTAAATCAAGTTACGCGACAGAATATGAACAGAATATCATGCAGAAGCCAGAACTACTGCCAAGATATATTCGATGAAGATGTTAAAACAAAGTTATAGGAAGAATACCGAATAGATGAGACAATATAACTACAAAAGAACAAAAAACTTCTTTCTTATTCTAACTAACAAAGTTTAAGCTTTCAAGTAACTAATATCTTGTCTTTCAAAACCTGCATATCTTTCATTTTCATGCAATCTAAATGCCACAAATTATTGTGTGATACCATTACCCTATTGTCCACACTACTTAGTAAACTCAACCTCTTGACCATTTCATATTTTTCCTGTTATCTTCCAAAGATGCAGCAGAGGTGTCACGCCCCGCTACCCGCCTATTTGGTCGGGTTCGGGCCACGTCAACAGACGCCGAACGGACAGGGCCTCCCCTGTCCGCCCAAGGCTCCAACAACAAGTACAATTTAACAAATCAAAGAGAATTTGCAATTATACAAGGCTTACACGAAGGTAAGCAACAACACAGTGGAAGAGTAAGCACTAAGCTAGAATATAAACCATACATGAACTTGATTACATTTGAACCAAATACAAGTAAACTAGTCTATTACATTCCTTTAGCATTCAATACATCATTTCCTTTTACATTGTCATCTCCCAAAATTTACTTGAATGTTTACAACTTGACATCGATAGTTCAACAAAATAAAGTTGATACAAGTATAACAAAAAGGAAATGACTAGATGCAAGACTCGGTGGCCACTAGCTATGGCGCTAACCCCTTGCCCGGTCCTCCGCCGCCCCGCTCGTGCTAGGACCTGTGGGGTTAGTGGTGTGAGAACTACAACGAAGTTCCCAGTGGGCTCGGCAACCGACCCCGCCGACTTACCCACTAGGTCTATCCAGGCATAAGTATTTCAACGGAAAAGAAATAGTAACCAAACTATATATGCTAATACTATGCCTGCAAGAAAGAGTCAGATAGATAGATAATCGAATTTAGATATGTTTGCATGCATGCTCTTTACCATACTTTACTTTACTTTACTTTACTTGGCTCATTACCCAATCTTGCCGGTTAACGTAGTTAACCCCAACAAACTCAAGACCCAAAATCCCTCACTGAACGGGGAGGCACTAAGCCTACAAGACCCGAGGGACCGTCCGTCGGGGCCACGATCCCCTAGGTGAGGAACTCACCGCTTGAGGAGGAGCGACCTCCCTCAAGCCAAGACTTGTCAAGAGTATCGATCTAATCCTCACATTGAGGATTCATAGCCACTAGTTACCATGCCATTGTCAATGATAGGTTTTCTACCTAATCATGTATATCATTCTTGCCATAATGCCACTAAGTTAAACTATGTTTAACTAAGGTTATCTCAATGCCAATCTTGTCTCTATGTTCAATATCACCTTTGTTGACTAAGATCAAGTCCTTTGTCACATTCATACAAGTAGGGTCCCTATTCACATGCCTCTATGGTTCCATCTCATTTGCTAAGTTCCATAACATATATAACGAAGTAATTGAAGTTCAACCATTGCATAAATAACCTCTACCCTACCATGCATGAATTTCTATACATATAATATGCTCAACAAAGGAAAATAGACATAGAAGGGAATTCGATGATTCCGGTATGCACCCCCCACCTTAAAATAATTTTGTGAGGATGCCCAAGAAGTTTCACGACCTACCGAGGCCTAGGTAAAAGCACACGGTTTAAAAGTGAACCTAATCGGGCCATTTTACATAGTAGCCCCTATATCGGATTTTCGTTTAATTAAACGGAGTTGTCCCAGCGCGTCGGGAATACCCCGATTAGGTTTCTACAAGGTCAATTTGACCCAAGAACCCTATGTTCAAAAGCCCCAAATTTGGGTGCTCCAACAATGCCCTATGTCAAACCTAGGGTTTTGATCTCATTCACAAGCAAAATATAGCTTTAGATCAACCTAGAAGCTCCCTAAAACCATCCTTGACCCATTAGAACCATCCATTTGGGGTTTACAACAAACCCTAAGAAATCACCATGAGAGCACTTGAGCTCTCATGGAGCTTTCATGGTGTTCATAGCCCTAGCATGCCTCTAACACTAGCAACAAGCTAGAAAACCTCTAAACTTAGAGAAAACCACAACCATAAGCTTAAACTTGCAAGAACCTACCTCTTGTAGCAAGCTCAACCCAAGCCCTTGTTGTAGGAGAGCTCCAAGATCCTCCAACAAGCCTCCAACAAGCTCCAAAGCCACCTTCTCCAACTCCTTCTCCTTCTTCTTCCCAACTCTAGGGTTTTTCTAGAGAGAAAGGGAACAAAAGAAAGAAATGAGAGAGAGGTGAGTGTGCTGTGAGAGAGGGGTGTGGGAAGGCTTATTGTGTTGTAACAATAGCCAAAAAGCCCCTCAACTTCTTTTATTTCGCGCAGTTCACAAACTGCTGTCAGACCATCCCATACCGGTATGGGGGAGATCTGTACCGGTATGGGGTGCTACAGTGGCAGAAACCCGAGAGCAACCTCCCTCGGTTTCGCAGCATCTATACCGGTATGGGGCGACCTGTACCGGTATGGGCCAAAGAAACTACCAAACCCGAGAGCTCTCTCCTCTCGGGTGTGATGGCTATACGGCGACAACCGGATCATGGGCCATAAAATTCTCAAACCCGAGAGCTCTTCCCTCTCGGTCAAAGTTGCTATACCGGCAACTTTGCATCACCGTACGAGAATGCCTGCGGACTTGTGTTTTCCGTTGTTTCGACTCTACTTGCGCCGAATAACGCCAAAACCTTCTTAACTCTTCTAGATCATCTTATAACCTTTCCAAGAGATTTGGAATGGCAATTGGAACATGTCCAACTATTTTATTTTCGTACTTTAGTCAATTTGGCCAAAGTCCGATCTTATCGTCGAATTTTCGATATGCTACATTCTCCACCCTTAAAATTAGTTTCGTCGCGAAACTTAACGCATACCTTAGCTTGTCGACTCGAACAAGTGAGGGTACTCCTTCCTCATTGTGTCCTCGAGTTCCCAAGTGGCTTCACGCACCGCATGATTGCTCCACTGGACCTTGACGTAGGAAATTTTGCGATTCCTAAGCTTCTTTTCGCCTTTCCCAAGAATACAAACCGGGTACTCTTCATAGGTCATGTCCTCGTTTAATTCCACCGGTTCATACTCCAATGCATGAGCCGAATGGTGGATATACTTGCGAAGGTTTGAAACGTGAAACACATTGTGCACTCCCGCAAGTCTCGGTGGTAACGCCAACTTGTATGCTACCGCACCGATCCGCTCCAATATCTCAAAAGGTCCGATATATCGGGGACTTAGCTTTCCCCGAACTCCAAACCTTTTTATGCCGCGCATAGGTGATACTTTCAAAAACACGCGGTCTCCAACCGCAAACTCTAGATCCTTCCTCCGCTTATCGGCATAACTCTTTTGCCGAGATTGCGCCGTCGTGAGTCTTTGTCGGGCTAGGCGGACCTTCTCCTCCGCCTCCCGCACAACATCGGGGCCAAGAGTCGCTCTCTCGCCCACGTCGCTCCAATGAATTGGAGAACGACACTTTTTACCATAAAGGGCCTCGAATGGCGCCATCGCAATACTCTCTTGGTAGCTATTGTTGTATGCGAATTCCGCCATTGGTAGGAAATCGTGCCATCCGCCTTTATAGTCGAGTACACAAGCCCGAAGCATATCCTCAAGTATCTGAATAGTCCTCTCCGATTGACCGTCACTTTGAGGATGAAATGCCGTGCTAAAATTGAGTCGTGTACCCAAAGCATCCTGTAAGCTCTTCCAAAAATGAGAGGTGAACCTCGGGTCCCGATCCGATACAATTGACACCGGAACCCCGTGTAACCTCACGACCTCGTCGAGATACACTTGAGCTAGCTTGTCTCCCGACCAAGTAGTGTGGATCGGCAAGAAGTGAGCCGATTTTGTCAACCGGTCCACAACTACCCAAATCGCGTCGTGCCCGCCTTGTGACCTAGGCAAACCCGTCACAAAGTCCATAGCAATGTCTTCCCACTTCCACACGGGTATTGGTAGACTTTGCAATTTCCCCGCTGGAAAGCGATGCTCCGCTTTTACTTGTTGGCACGTGAGACATTGTGCCACAAACTCTCCAATGTCCCTTTTCATACCCGGCCACCAGTAATGGAGTTTCAAGTCTTGGTACATCTTGGTGCCGCCCGGGTGAATGCTATAGGGTGATTGGTGTGCTTCTTGCATAATCGCCCTCCGAAGATCATCGTCCTTGGGCACACACCAACGGTTTCGATACCGTAGAGTTCCGTCGGTCCCAATGCCAAAATCTTCGGCACTACCGCTCTCTACTTCGCCCCGCACCTTTTGGAGATAAGGATCGGGAACTTGCAATTCCTTTATCTTCTCCAACAAGGTGGGTTGCACAATCAACATAGCAATTGTTGCCGGCACTCCCGGCGCCACCACTTCAAGCCCTAACCGCTGCATCTCCTTGCGCAATGCAGGTTGAGGTGTAATCGCCGTCGCCAAATTCTCCGCCGACTTTCTACTCAAAGCATCGGCCACGACATTTGCTTTCCCGGGGTGATATAGAATAGTAACATCATAGTCTTTAAGCAATTCTAACCACCGCGTCGCATATTTAACTCTTTCTGGGTGAACAAATACTTGAGACTCTTATGATCCGTGTAAATCTCACAATGTTTCCCGTACAAGTAATGCCTCCAAAGCTTTAGCGCGAAAATGACCGCCGCCAATTCCAAGTCGTGAATCGGGTAGTTCTTCTCATATGTCTTTAATTGGCGCGAAGCATAAGCGATAACTCGGCCATTTTGCATCAGAACGCACCCAAGACCAACGTAAGAAGCATCACTGTACACGACATAACTCTCCCCCGGCGTCGGCAAAGCAAGCACCGGAGTCGTCGTCAATCTTTTCTTAAGCTCCTCAAAGCTTCGCTCACATTCGGGGCTCCAAACATACTTCACCCCTTTGTGCGTAAGGCGCGTTAGTGGAGTTGTTATTTTAGCGAACCCCTCCACGAACCGCCGGTAGTAGCCCGCAAGCCCCAAAAAGCTTCGGATTTCCGTTGCATTTGTCGGGCGAGGCCAATCTTCAATTGCCTCAACTTTCTTTGGGTCCAGAGAGACGCCGCCTCCGGATATAACGTGACCCAAGAAAGTAACCTCCGTAGCCAAAACTCACATTTCTTCAATTTGGCATAAAGCTTCTCGCCGGAGTGTCTCCAACACGATTCTCAAGTGCTCCTCGTGTTCTTCCTCGGTCCGAGAATATACCAATACGTCGTCAATGAATACCACGACGCACCGGTCCAATAGCGGACGGAAGACTCTATTCATTAAGTCCATAAATGCGCCGGGCATTAGTAAACCCGAAAGGCATAACCGTGAACTCATAATGGCCATACCGCGTACGGTACGCCGTTTTGTGCACATCCTTGGGCCGTATCTTCAACTGATGATACCCCGATTGAAGGTCAATCTTCGAATAAACCCTTGACCCTTGCAACTGATCGAATAAATCGTCAATCCTCGGCAACGGGTACTTGTTCTTGATTGTGACCTTATTCAACTCGCGATAGTCAACGCAAAGTCGAAGTGTGCCGTCCTTCTTTTGCACAAACAGCTCCGGAGCTCCCCACGGAGACACGCTCGGCCGCACAAAGCCTTTATCGAGCAAGTCTTGCAGTTGGGCTTTAAGTTCTTTAAGCTCCACCGGTGCCATTCTATACGGAGCCTTCGAGATTGGCGCCGCCCCGGGAACTAAGTCAATAACAAACTCAACTTCCCGGTCCGGTGGCAATCCCGGTAACTCCGCCGAAACACATCCGGGTACTCGCATACCACCCGAATGCTACTCAATTCCGGGTGCGCCCTTTGAGTATCCACGACGGTCGCTAAATAAGCCTTGCAACCGCCCTTGATCATCCTCTTCGCCCTCACCGACGATATGGTCGCCGCAAAACGTGCGCCTTACACGCTTGGTAGACCATTTCTTCTCGTCCAGGTTCACGAAATGTGATAACCTTCCTCTCACAATCGATGACGGCGTAGTACTTAGAGAGCCAATTGATCCCTAAGACCACGTCGAAGCCCGATAACCGCTCGACCACTAGGAGATTGATTGGCATAATCCAATCCCCAATTTGCACCAGGCAATTTTCGCACTCCTCGTCCACGAAAAGAGTGCTCGATAGAGTTGACCCACCATTGGTCATCATGACGCCCTATCTCTACCCCATGAGCCTCGGCGAATGATGCACGTATGAATGAATGAGATGCACCAGTATCAAATAATGCTTTAGCTCGAGTGCCTTGGATCGAATAATACACCACCACATCATCTGGGCCCAGTGCTGGAGTCGACTGCTCCTCCACCTGAGTGGCAAAAACCCGCCCACTAGGTGCTCGAGGTGCCTCCTGCTGACGAGATGCCGATGATCGTCCAGCAGACATAGCGGGTGGCAGTCCCGCCAACTGTCGCGGAGTGTACTGTACAGAAGCTGCTGAGGGTGCAGGAGATGAGCTGCCCGGACACTCGCGACCAATGTGGCCCGCCTGGCCACACCGAAAGCATCGCCCCTCCCGCTGAGGGCAAGTAACAACTCGGTGGTTCCCGCCGCAGATAACACACGGGTAGGAGGTCTGACTCTGAGTCTGACTCCGACTGCCGCGCCACTGTGACCGCTGAGGTCGAGGGGGCCGCTTAGAGCTCGATTGCCCCGCAGACCCACTCGATGCCCGCTTCTTGGACTTCTCCCTGTCCTTGTCCCTCTCAAAAGCCTCGCGCTCCTCTCGCGCTATAGCATTGCCGCGCTCCACCCAAAGTGCGCGGTCCAATACCTCTCCATAGGTCGTCAGTCGAAAAGAATCAACTGTCTTAAAAATATCCGGCCTCAACCCACGCCCGAACTTCTTTGCCCGGTCCCCGTCGCCGTGGACCAAGCTCGGCACGCAATGGATCATGTGCGTGAACTCCCTCTCGTATTCGCGCCCTGTGCGACTCCCCTGTCTTAGATTGCGGAAGTCCTCCTCGATCTTTCTTTTATCGCTTTCGGGAAAATACTCCATCAATAGCATCTCCCGAAACGTCTCCCAAGCCATGGTAGTATCGTTCAAGGAACGATCCTCCTTCACTTGCCTCCACCAAAGGCGCGCCGACCCCTCGAAGCAATGGGCCGCCAAATGCACCTTGTCCCGCTCGAGGGTATAGAAGTCCTCGAACAAGGATTGCATAGCGATCAACCACGTCTCGACCATCCACGGGTCCTTGTGTCACGCCCCGAGACCCGCTACCAATTTGGTCCGGCTCGGGCGCGTCGAACAGACGCCAGACGGACAGCACCTCCCCTGTCCGCCTAAGGCTAGCAACTAGATTGTGTACAACAAGTGCCCAGAACAAACTTGAAACAACATACACAATCGACCACGAAAGGGCACAACTAGTGCCAAACACACGAGAGCAAGCGACACAAGTAATTAACAAGTGAAAAAAGAGAGATAACTTATCTATTACATTCATTCATTTGTCTTAAAGTCTTTCTTTACATTAAGTCCTCAAAAATATACAAGTGGCATACATCATCACAAAACCTCACCACCTATACAAGATCTACTCTCAAAAGGTAAAAGCGAGGTACTCTAGTGCATTAGGAAAGGTAAACTAGTAATACCACTAGGGCGCCAAGCCCTTGCCGCGATCCTCACCCGGCGTAGACGCACTAGGACCTGAAATAGAGTGGGGTGAGAACTATCTTCCATAGTTCCCAGTGGGTTCGGCCTCCGACTCCGCCGGTCTCCCCACTAGGTCCAAGGAGGCAAAGAGTAGACAGTAGATAGATATGAAGATATCTGAAAGCGGTAAAGATACTGTAAAAGTAAATGCATAAATCTACTATGCCTCAAATCTGAATTATATGCATGAAACTCATAGTAAAAGGTAACTATTACTCTATTATGCTCAATGAGTTCATAATTCCCTTGGATACCCAATCCACTTGGCTTGCCCAAGGGCTTGCCATACTCTCGCGTCCCTTGCCTCGACGACGAGGAGTCTAAACTGCTCAACTCGCCCAAGGCCGTCTGTGGATAGCTAGCTGCTGCCGGTCAAGCCGCTACTACCATAGCCTGTGCCTAGTACTTCGGAGTGCACGTCTCGTGTGGAGCGACCACCACGAGGATAAAACAGACAACGCGAGCACGGTCCAATCCTCGCCCACGGAGGATACCCTAGCTAATAGGGATGTCATTTCACTTGCTTTCGACTCTATAGTGTTCACACTAATTAATGCCACTCGTTCATGTTTTCTAGGTGCCACTCGTTCATGTTTTAGACCACTCTGCTATATCACATACTAGTAGCTCTCATCTCACGTTGCATCAAATTCTCATGCCTACTAAGTTTGATAGCATAAATAAGCTAGGTTAATCGACATATTAATTAGACATTCCAACTAGCACTCAATTCACCCTTTATGCACAATATGCAAGGTTGTTCACTAGTCTATACTTGGACATAAAAAGTAGCCGGCGACTTCGGGTTGGACACCACCCACCTTTTGACGTAGCAATACGGTGGAAAGTCTTGTTCTCGCGTTCGCTTGTCGCCGCTTAGTACTTGAGCAACGTCGAAGTAGCGACGCACCTCACTTGGCGATATCTTTACTTAGACTCGACGGATCGCAAAACGGACGTCGCCAACGCGTTCAAACACCTATTAATTAGGTTTACCCATGATCAAAAGAGATCAAAACCCATCGCCTAGCAAAAACCCATTTTTGATGCCCTAGGGTTCAACACTTGAAAATTCATGTGTAGGAACCCTAGAAGCATGCATTTAGTGCTATTTAGCACTCATAGGTTCCATCTAACCACTCCCAAAAGCTCAAAACCCAAAACCCTAGAAATCACCATTAGAGGGTTTGAGGCCTACCTTGAGCTTGCTCCAACCAAGAGGAAGAAGAGATGGAGAAGATGATGAAGCTCCTCTCCTTTGTCTTCTCCTTCTTCTTCTACTTCTTCTCCTTCTCCTCCTTCTCCTTCTTCTTCTTCCTAGAGAGAGAGAGAGGGAGAGAGATGTGTGTGTGTGTGAGAGGAAATGACAGTGTGAAAGGGAGGGAGAGTCCCTCTATAGCATCTATTGTAACAAGATGCTAAAAGGCCCTTCAACTATGCAAACTGCACAAAACTGGGCATTTTTCGGGCTCAGGGACCGGTCTCCCTAACCCAGGACCGGTCCCAGAGAGCCTTGCTCCACTCTGCCCAGCTGGGGACCGGTCTCCCCTTAAGAGACCGGTCCCGCAGAGCTCGCTCTCGCGGGACAACCTTCCGAGACCGGTCTCCTTTTCGTGGACCGGTCCTCCCAGTGGACCATCACCTACTCCAGGACTTAGCCAAATTTTCGCCGTCGTTTCTTCTCCGTTTCCGCTCGTCTTGCGTCCGATTCTTTTCAAATCGCACCGAGACTTTCCAAACATGTTTTCGAACACGTTTTCATCATCTTTTCATCCACGCTAATGTCGGATTTAGCTCGCGACCCGACGTAGCTTTTCGGGTTCCGTTTCGCGCCTACGCGCACAAAAACGCCCAAAGGCTTCCGAACTTCAGGAGCAACTCGGGTGCACTTTTGTCCTTCGGATCAACTTCGAACTTTTCGAAGTCCATCCAATCGACAATCAGTCGATTCTAAACGTGGTGCAACTCTCGGATTTCGAGAATTCACTTCGTTACATTCTCTCCACCTTAAAAGAGTTTCGTCCGCGAAACGAACTCAACTTAGCTAAGTGCTTACATACTCAAAGCCCATACCTTATTCAACTTTCGAATAGGTGAGGATGGTTCTTTCTCATCTCGTCCTCGAGCTCCCACGTAGCTTCGCGATCGCTATGATTGCTCCATCGGATCTTGACGTAGGAAATCTCGCGGTTTCTCAATTTGCGCACTCCCCGGGCCAAGATCATAGTCGGAAACTCTTCATAGCTTAAATCCTTATGGAGTTCCGGGGGTTCATACGACATGGTATGCTCGGGGTCGTGAACATATTTGCGGAGGTTAGAAACGTGGAATACGTTATGCACGTCCGCAAGATTCGGAGGTAGCGCAAGTCGGTAAGCTACCGTTCCAATCCTTTCAAGTACCTCATACGGGCCAATAAATCGGGGACTTAGCTTTCCCCGCACCCCGAACCTCTTCACACCTTTCATGGGCGATACCTTCAAGAAGACACGATCGCCCACGGTGAACTCCAGATCTCGACGGCGCCTATTGGAGTAACTTTTCTGCCGCGATTGCGCCGTGAGCAACCTTTTACGGGCAAGATGCACTTTTTCTTCTGCTTCTCGCAAGATATCCGGGCCGAACTCCGTGCGTTCACCCACTTCACTCCAATAAATGGGAGATCGGCATTTTCGCCCATATAGAGCCTCAAAGGGTGCCATCTTCACACTGGCGTGATAACTATTATTATAGGCGAATTCGGCCATCGACAAATATTTGCACCAATTGCCCTTATAATCGATGACACACGCCCGCAGCATATCCTCCAATGTCTGTATGGTTCTCTCTGTTTGACCGTCTGACTAAGGATGGAATGCGGTGCTGAAGTCGAGTCGTGTGCCCAACGCCTCTTGCAGGTTCTTCCAGAAGTGCGAGGTAAATCGGGGGTCTCGGTCTGATACAATAGATTTCGGCACCCCGTGTAATCTCACAACTTCGTCAAGGTATACTGCGCCGACTTGTCGCCTCCCAAGTAATGTGGATCGGCAAGAAATGCGCTGATTTAGTCAGGCGATCCACAATTACCCAGACTGCGTCGTGGCCGCCCGTCGAACGAGGTAAGCCGACAATAAAATCCATCGAGATATCCTCCCACTTCCCTTCGGGAATAGGTAGGCTTTGGAGTTTTCCCGCTGGAAATCGATGCTCGGCTTTCACCTGCTGGCAGGTCAAACACCTCGCCACGAAGCGCCCCACATCTGCCTTCATTCCGGGCCACCAATAAAGTGTCTTCAATTCTTGGTAAGTCTTGGTGCCACCGGGGTGATCATTGTAGGGTGACCAATGCGCTTCTTGCAAGATCAATTTGCGAAGCTCCTCGTTCTCGGGTACACACCACCGGTTTCGAAACCGGAGTGCACCGCTAGCATCGACACTAAAATCTCCGCCGCGACCCTCCTCAATGTCACGCCGTATCTTTTGGAGATTCGGGTCCGCGGATTGCAACTCTCTAATTCTTTCCGGCAAGGTCGGTTGCACAACAAGCGTCATCAACCTAGACGGAACTTCTGGGGCTACAACCTCCAAGTCCATTCGCCCCATCTCCTTCCACAGGGTCTCTTGATTGGTAACCCATAGTGCTAGATTCTCCGCCGACTTCCTACTCAGTGCGTCGGCGACTACATTCGCCTTCCCCGGGTGGTATAGAATGTCAACATCATAATCTTTCAACAATTCTAACCACCGCCGCTGACGCATGTTCAGCTCCTTCTGGGTAAATAAATACTTCAAGCTTTTGTGGTCGGTGTAGATCTCACAGTGTGCACCATACAAATAGTGCCTCCACGGTTTCAGTGCAAAGATCACCGCCGCTAGCTCTAAGTCATGAATGGGGTAATTTTCCTCGTGACTCTTCAACTGGCGGGACGCATAAGCAATCACCTTCCCACCTTGCATCAAGACACACCCCAAACCCAGCTAGGATGCATCACTGTAAACCACATAATCTTCGCCTTGCACCGGTAGGGCGAGTATTGGAGTCGACGTCAATCTCTCCTTTAGCTCCTGAAAGCTTCGCTCACAATCGTCACTCCAAACAAACCTGGTGCACTTTTGCGTCAGGCGAGTAAGTGGAATTACAATCTTCGAGAATCCTTCCACAAACCGCCGATAATAGCCCGCTAGACCGACGAAGCTACGGACTTCCGTCACATTGGTCGGGCGCGGCCAATCCTTTATCGCTTCCACTTTCCTCGGGTCAACAGAAACACCACCCTCGGAAATCACGTGGCCTAGAAAAGCGACCTCACGGAGCCAGAAGTCACACTTCTTTAACTTCGCGTATAGCTTCTCCTCCCGAAGGATTTGAAGCACAGTACGCAAATGCTCCGCGTGCTCCTCATCATTGCGCGAATAGACCAAGATGTCGTCTATGAAGACCACGACAAATCGGTCCAAATATGCCCTGAAGACACGGCTCATTAGGTCCATGAATGCTGCCGGGGCATTGGTAAGCCCAAACGGCATGACCGTGAATTCATAATGACCGTATCTCGTACGAAATGCGGTCTTACGTACGTCTTCCGCTTAATCTTTAAGCGGTGGTAGCCGGTGAAGGTCTATCTTAGAGTACACACGTGACCCCCGTAGCCGATCAAACAAGTCGTCAATTCGGGCAACGGGTATCTATTCTTGATAGTAACCTTGTTCAACTCGCGATAGTCGACGCAGAGTCGAAAGGATCCATCCTTCTTGCGCACAAACAGGACCGGGGCTCCCCACGGGGATACACTCGGCTTAACGAACCCCTTATCAAGCAGGTCCTGTAATTGATCTCTTAACTCCCTCAATTCGGCCGGGGCCATACGGTACGGGGCCTTAGAGATCGGCGCGGTCCCGGGCATCCAGTCTATCCCGAACTCGATCTCCCGTCCGAGGCATACCCGGCAACTCTGCGGGAAAACATCCGGGAATTCCTTCACTACGGACGGTTCTTCGAGTGCGGGGCCACTCGGTCCACTTCTACAACGGTCGCCAAATAAGCCGCGCAACCGTTGCGGACCAACTTCCTAGCTCTCGTCGCCGACACTGTGGCGGCGAAGCACGAGCTATGACAAGCCTTATACTTGAACTCCTCTTGACCCGGCTCCCGAAATGTAACCACCTTGCTCTTGCAGTCGATGGACACATAATACTTCGAAAGCCAGTCCATGCCTAAAATCACATCATACACCTTCAACCTCTTGATTACCAACATTCGGATCGGCATTATCCAGTTTTCAATTTGTACTGGACAGGACAAACACTCCTTGCGAATAATAAAATCGCGTCCTGGACCCGATACCTTCCAGGTACCATCGCTAAATTGATACTCTATCCCATGCATGTCGGCAAAAATGCGACTAAGAAACGAATGAGTAGCGCCGGTGTCGAACATGGCTCTAGCGCGAATGCCATTAATTAAAATTATACCTGCCACCACATTGCGCTCCTCGGCTTCCGGAGGTTCTTCGACTTGAGCGGCGAATACCCGTCCACTCGGAGCCGACCGGGCTACTTCAGGTGGACGCGGCACCAGCGCGCGCCCGGCTGATGTCGCAGCAGGGGGAGCTCCATATCGAGGAACGGCAGTGGAGCCGATGCAATAGACGGACGAGCTCCTCTCGAGGACAATCGCGTATAACGTGCCCCTCCTTCCCGCATCTGAAGCACTTCCCGTGGCGCTGCTCGCAAACCATAGGCCGGTGGTCACCGCCGCAGAATAGGCATCGCTGCGGTCCACGCGTCCCCGACCTCGTCTTCGAATACTTCGGGGGCCGCCTCGAACTAGATTGACCCGCCGAACCACCGCCCGGTCGCTTCCTTCCTTTTTCTTTCTCGAACGTCTCGCGGTCCTCTCGCTCTGAAGCGTTCCCGTGCTCAATCCACAGGGCGCGGTCCAGCACTTCAGTAAAGGTATGGAACTTGAAGGCGTGCACAGAACGAAACACCCCAGGCCGAAGTCCCCGCACAAAGCACTCCGCCCGCTCTTGCTCCGTCCTGGCTACTTCCGGGACACAACTCAGAAGGTGTGTGAACTCCCGCTCATACTCCCGAACAGTGCGGTTTCCTTGCTTCAATCTCCTGAAGTCTTCCCGCATTCTTCGCTTCTCGCTATCCGGGAAGTACGCCGCAACCATCAACCCTCGTAACTCCTCCCGACGGATCGGTGGAAGATCTGGGGATCGATTCAGCCTCGTCTGTCTCCACCACACTCGGGCCTGCTTGTCGAAACAGGAAGTGGCCAAGTGCACCTTGTCCCGCTCTTCCGCGTACATGTTCTCGAACAAGGACTCCATGGTGAGTAGCCACGTCTCCACCACATACGGGTCAACCACTTCACCGTCGAAGGTAGGAGGGCGGAGCTTCATGAACCTCGTGAGAGCGGTGTAACCTCGCTCTCGTTCTGCTTCTCCAACCGCCGCATCAGGTGTAGATGCACTTGACACCGCGGGAGGAATAACCACCGGTGGGGGTTGCGCCACCACCGGAACCGCCATACCTCGCCCTCGGCGGCATTAGGTGCGCATGCCGAAGGCGCGGGTGGATCGCGATCCCGGTCGCCGCCGCGGCCGCCGCCGCCGCGGCCACTGCGCTCCAACGGCTCTGGAGCCGATCGAAACGACCCGTCAATGCGGTCATCCGGGCCCGCAAGCTGCACCTCGCTAGGCCGGCCTCCGGCGGCGCCATTGGTGGCCTCGCTCGCTCGGCGCCACGGGAGCGTGACCGGCTCGGCACCTCGGGAGGTGGTGCGGGCAGAGTTCTTTCGGGGGCGTCCTCTAGGTGCCATAGCTCCTGAAACGCAAACATTCGGTTAATAACTTAACCTTTCATAACGTCATCGCAACCACGAGACTCAATGACTTAATCACTTAAATCGGGCGAAAGCTTCTAAGCGTACTAGCCCTTGACCCTTGGTGTGGTGTTGTCGGCCGCCAACACTACTTCCTGAGTCACAAACTAGTATCACTTGAGTCCATCTCTAGTAACTACTAGAGATTCAACTTCGACCCAATCCATAACTTCCGCCACCGTCATAGGTTCACGTCGCACTCACGCACCTATACCTTAAGGTTTACTGTCCTAAGGTCTCCTAAGTCAGTCCTAGCCTCTCTCTTTTGCTTGCTCCCACTAGCTACGATACCATAAATATCATCACGCCCGAGACCCGCTACCAATTTGGTCCGGCTCGGGCGCGTCGAACAGACGCCAGACGGACAGCACCTCCCCTGTCCGCCTAAGGCTAGCAACTAGATTGTGTACAACAAGTGCCCAGAACAAACTTGAAACAACATACACAATCGACCACGAAAGGGCACAACTAGTGCCAAACACACGAGAGCAAGCGACACAAGTAATTAACAAGTGAAAAAGAGAGATAACTTATCTATTACATTCATTCATTTGTCTTAAAGTCTTTCTTTACATTAAGTCCTCAAAAATATACAAGTGGCATACATCATCACAAAACCTCACCACCTATACAAGATCTACTCTCAAAAGGTAAAAGCGAGGTACTCTAGTGCATTAGGAAAGGTAAACTAGTAATACCACTAGGGCGCCAAGCCCTTGCCGCGATCCTCACCCGGCGTAGACGCACTAGGACCTGAAATAGAGTGGGGTGAGAACTATCTTCCATAGTTCCCAGTGGGTTCGGCCTCCGACTCCGCCGGTCTCCCCGAGGCAAAGAGTAGACGGTAGATAGATATGAAAATATCTGAAAGTGGTAAAGATACTGGAAAAGTAAATGCATAAATCTACTATGCCTCAAATCTGAATTATATGCATGAAACTCATAGTAAAAGGTAACTATTACTCTATTATGCTCAATGAGTTCATAATTCCCTTGGATACCCAATCCACTTGGCTTGCCCAAGGGCTTGCCATACTCTCGCGTCCCTTGCCTCGACGACGAGGAGTCTAAACTGCTCAACTCGCCCAAGGCCGTCTGTGGATAGCTAGCTGCTGCCGGTCAAGCCGCTACTACCATAGCCTGTGCCTAGTACTCCGGAGTGCACGTCTCGTGTGGAGCGACCACCACGAGGATAAAACAGACAACGCGAGCACGGTCCAATCCTCGCCCACGGAGGATACCCTAGCTAATAGGGATGTCATTTCACTTGCTTTCGACTCTATAGTGTTCACACTAATTAATGCCACTCGTTCATGTTTTCTAGGTGCCACTCGTTCATGTTTTAGACCACTCTGCTATATCACATACTAGTAGCTCTCATCTCACGTTGCATCAAATTCTCATGCCTACTAAGTTTGATAGCATAAATAAGCTGGGTTAATCGACATATTAATTAGACATTCCAACTAGCACTCAATTCACCCTTTATGCACAATATGCAAGGTTGTTCACTAGTCTATACTTGGACATAAAAAGTAGCCCGGCGACTTCGGGTTGGACACCACCCACCTTTTGACGTAGCAATACGGTGGAAAGTCTTGTTCTCGCGTTCGCTTGTCGCCGCTTAGTACTTGAGCAACGTCGAAGTAGCGACGCACCTCACTTGGCGATATCTTTACTTAGACTCGACGGATCGCAAAACGGACGTCGCCAACGCGTTCAAACACCTATTAATTAGGTTTACCCATGATCAAAAGAGATCAAAACCCATCGCCTAGCAAAAACCCATTTTTGATGCCCTAGGGTTCAACACTTGAAAATTCATGTGTAGGAACCCTAGAAGCATGCATTTAGTGCTATTTAGCACTCATAGGTTCCATCTAACCACTCCCAAAAGCTCAAAACCCAAAACCCTAGAAATCACCATTAGAGGGTTTGAGGCCTACCTGGAGCTTGCTCCAACCAAGAGGAAGAAGAGATGGAGAAGATGATGAAGCTCCTCTCCTTTGTCTTCTCCTTCTTCTTCTACTTCTTCTCCTTCTCCTCCTTCTCCTTCTTCTTCTTTCTAGAGAGAGAGAGAGGGAGAGAGATGTGTGTGTGTGAGAGGAAATGACAGTGTGAAAGGGAGGGAGAGTCCCTCTATAGCATCTATTGTAACAAGATGCTAAAAGGCCCTTCAACTATGCAAACTGCACAAAACTGGGCATTTTTCGGGCTCAGGGACCGGTCTCCCTAACCCAGGACCGGCCCCAGAGAGCCTTGCTCCACTCTGCACTGGGACCGGTCTCCCCTTAAGAGACCGGTCCCCGGAGCTCGCTCTCGCGGGACAGCCTTCCGAGACCGGTCTCCCTTTTCAGGGACCGGTCCTCCCAGGGACCATCAGCCTACTCCAGGACTTAGCCAAATTTTCAGCTTTTCGTCGTTTCTTCTCCGTTTTCGCTCGTCTTGCGTCCGATTCTTTTCAAATCGCACCGAGACTTTCCAAACATGTTTTCGAACACGTTTTCATCATCTTTTCATCCACGCTAATGTCGGATTTAGCTCGCGACCCGACGTAGCTTTTCGGGTTCCGTTTTCGCGCCTACGCGCACAAAAACGCCCAAAGGCTTCCGAACTTCACCGGGAGCAACTCCGGTGCACTTTTTGCCTTCGGATCAACTTCGAACTTTTCGAAGTCCATCCAATCGACAATCAGTCGATTCTAAACGTGGTGCAACTCTCGGATTTCGAGAATTCACTTCGTTACACCTTGTCTTCCCCGTTGAAGGTTGGTGGCTTTAACCGCTTGAAAGCCGTCAACACCGCTACCGCCCGTTCCCGCTCCGCCTCGGGGGTGTCGTGATCTGAAGCCGACGAACCCGAAGGCGGCGGTGGTACAACCCCATCCGGTACCGCCGCCATCGGAGGTGGTACCGCAGCTCAACGGTGGCGTCGGGTCCGAGGCACGAGCGCCGCCGCCGCGCCACCAAGTCGTGGAGCCTACTAAGGCTGCTCCGTCGCTTCATAGCCCGGCCAATGCCGCTACTTGGGCTTGCGGCTCGCGTACTTCGCCGTCCCAGGCGCTCGGGCACCTCGGGAGGTGGTGCCGCGGTGGATCGCGTCTTAGGAGGCGTCCCCGTGGTGCCATCACGTCCGAAACGTAGCACACACATTAATACTCAATACACGTGACTCTTACACGTTCCAAAATAACTACCCAATTAAGCGAAAGCAAATAAGTAAATTATTTCCCACTCTAGGTGTCATGTGGTCGGCCGCCCCACAAAGTTCCTTAAGCAGAAATAAATACTTAAATTCATCTCTAATTCCTTCTAGAGAAGTCTTAATGTCAACCCAATCCACTAGCTTTCGCGTTTACCAAATCCACGTTCAACGTTTCCTAAGTCCCTAAGGTCTCCAATCCTAAGGTTCCTAAGTCAATCCTAGACCTTTGCTTACTTCCGTTTACGCTCTGATACCACTTTATCTGTCACGCCCCGCTACCCGCCTATTTGGTCGGGTTCGGGCCACGTCAACAGAGACGCCGAACGGACGGGGCCTCCCCGTCCGCCCAAGGCTCCAACAACAAGTACAATTTAACAAATCAAAGTGACTTTGCAATTATACAAGGCTTACACGAAGGTAAGCAACAACACGGCAGAAGAGTAAGCACTAAGCTAGAATATAAACCATACATGAACTTGATTACATTTGAACCAAATACAAGTAAACTAGTCTATTACATTCCTTTAGCATTCAATACATCATTTCCTTTTACATTGTCATCTCCCAAAATTTACTTGAATGTTTACAACTTGACATCGATAGTTCAACAAAATAAAGTTGATACAAGTATAACAAAAAGGAAATGACTAGATGCAAGACTCGGTGGCCACTAGCTATGGCGCTAACCCCTTGCCCGGTCCTCCGCCGCCCGCTCGTGCTAGGACTGTGGGGTTAGTGGTGTGAGAACTACAACGAAGTTCCCGGTGGGCTCGGCAACCGACTTACCCACTAGGTCTATCCAGGCATAAGTATTTCAACGGAAAAGAAATAGTAACCAAACTATATATGCTAATACTATGCCTACAAGAAAGAGTCAGATAGATAGATAATCGAATTTAGATATGTTTGCATGCATGCTCTTTACCATACTTTACTTTACTTTACTTTACTTGGCTCATTACCCAATCTTGCCGGTTAACGTAGTTAACCCCAACAAACTCAAGACCCAAAATCCCTCACTGAACGGGGAGGCTCTAAGCCTACAAGACCCGAGGGACCGTCCGTCGGGGCCACGATCCCCTAGGTGACGTTAGGAACTCACCGCTTGAGGAGGAGCTACCTCCCACAAGCCAAGACATGTCAAGAGTATCGATCTAATCCTCACATTGAGGATTCATAGCCACTAGTTACCATGCCATTGTCAATGATAGGTTTTCTACCTAATCATGTATATCATTCTTGCCATAATGCCACTAAGTTAAACTATGTTTAACTAAGGTTATCTCAATGCCAATCTTGTCTCTATGTTCAATATCACCTTTGTTGACTAAGATCAAGTCCTTTGTCACATTCATACAAGTAGGGTCCCTATTCACATGCCTCTATGGTTCCATCTCATTTGCTAAGTTCCATAACATATATAACGAAGTAATTGAAGTTCAACCATTGCATAAATAACCTCTACCCTACCATGCATGAATTTCTATACATATAATATGCTCAACAAAGGAAAATAGACATAGAAGGGAATTCGATGATTCCGGTATGCACCCCCCACCTTAAAATAATTTTGTGAGGATGCCCAAGAAGTTTCACGACCTACCGAGGCCTAGGTAAAAGCCTGCAGTTTAAAAGTGAACCTAATCAGGCCATTTTACATAGTAGCCCCTATATCGGATTTTCGTTTAATTAAACGGAGTTGTCCCACGCGTCGGGAATACCCCCAATTAGGTTTCTACAAGGTCAATTTGACCCAAGAACCCCTATGTTCAAAAGCCCCAAATTTGGGTGCTCCAACAATGCCCTATGTCAAACCTAGGGTTTTGATCTCATTCACAAGCAAAATATAGCTTTAGATCAACCTAGAAGCTCCCTAAAACCATCCTTGACCCATTAGAACCATCCATTTGGGGTTTACAACAAACCCTAAGAAATTACCATGAGAGCACTTGAGCTCTCATGGAGCTTTCATGGTGTTCATAGCCCTAGCATGCCTCTAACACTAGCAACAAGCTAGAAAACCTCTAAACTTAGAGAAAACCACAACCATAAGCTTAAACTTGCAAGAACCTACCTCTTGTAGCAAGCTCAACCCAAGCCCTTGTTGTAGGAGAGCTCCAAGATCCTCCAACAAGCCTCCAACAAGCTCCAAAGCCACCTTCTCCAACTCCTTCTCCTTCTTCTTCCCAACTCTAGGGTTTTTCTAGAGAGAGAAAGGGAACAAAAGAAAGAAATGAGAGAGAGGTGAGTGTGCTGTGAGAGAGGGGTGTGGGAAGGCTTATTGTGTTGTAACAATAGCCAAAAAGCCCCTCAACTTCTTTTATTTCGCGCAGTTCACAAACTGCTGTCAGACCATCCCATACCGGTATGGGGGAGATCTGTACCGGTATGGGGTGCTACAGTGGCAGAAACCCGAGAGCAACCTCCCTCGGTTTCGCAGCATCTATACCGGTATGGGGCGACCTGTACCGGTATGGGCCAAAGAAACTACCAAACCCGAGAGCTCTCTCCTCTCGGGTGTGATGGCTATCTGGAATGGGCCATAAAATTCTCAAACCCGAGAGCTCTTCCTCTCGGTCAAAGTTATATCTGTGACAACTTTGCTGTCTGCGTACGAGAATGCCGGACTTGTGTTTTCCGCGCTGTTTCGACTCTACTTCGCGCCGAACAACGCCAAAACCTTCTTAACTCTTCTAGATCATCTTATAACCTTTCCAAGAGATTTGGAATGGCAATTGGAACATGTCCAACTATTTTATTTTCGTACTTTAGTCAATTTGGCCAAAGTCCGATCTTATCGTCGAATTTTCGATATGCTACATTCTCCACCCCTTAAAATTAGTTTCGTCCGCGAAACTTAACGCATACCTTAGCTTGTCGACTCGAACAAGTGAGGGTACTCCTTCCTCATTGTGTCCTCGAGTTCCCAAGTGGCTTCACGCACCGCATGATTGCTCCACTGGACCTTGACGTAGGAAATTTTGCGATTCCTAAGCTTCTTTTCGCCTTTCCCAAGAATACAAACCGGGTACTCTTCATAGGTCATGTCCTCGTTTAATTCCACCGGTTCATACTCCAATGCATGAGCCGAATGGTGGATATACTTGCGAAGGTTTGAAACGTGAAACACATTGTGCACTCCCGCAAGTCTCGGTGGTAACGCCAACTTGTATGCTACCGCACCGATCCGCTCCAATATCTCAAAAGGTCCGATATATCGGGGACTTAGCTTCCCCCGAACTCCAAACCTTTTTATGCCGCGCATAGGTGATACTTTCAAAAACACGCGGTCTCCAACCGCAAACTCTAGATCCTTCCTCCGCTTATCGGCATAACTCTTTTGCCGCAGCCGCCGTAGGGCACGATGTAAGTTATGGGGTTGCCCCAAGGATCTATCTAGATTGTATCTAACACCTTATCCCACACCTAGAGGGAGGGTGAATAGGTGTACCGGCCAAAACCACAACAAATCTCGATGCTTTAAAAATAAATGCGGAAAATAAAAAGCACACCGAGATTTACGTGGGAAAACTCCAAACTCGGAGTAAAAAACCCACGGGACAAACACGCGAATAAACAATCAATAAGAGAAAAGATTACAAGGTGATACCGAACTCCACGGACTCGACCTCTCTAACTCTCCTATGGATCTCCGTGCAATCCTCCTTCGGGTTGTCCACGCCCTCACGTTCGAGTCCACGAACGCCACCACTTCGAATCCACGAAGCTTCTATCACGCCGAATCCACGACGCCACTCGAATCCACGAGGCAACGATCCGAATCCACGAACCGCCTTCAACGCGCCGAATCCACGACGCCGTTCATGAGAAGCATGAATATGGTGATCCTTCGCTTAGGAGTATCGTAGAAAACCGAAGAAGAAAACTCCAAGCGAATCGTAGATTAAATCGACATATAGATATTCAATACGATATCTCGATTTGACCTAAAAGAGGCTATGAAGTAGAAAATAGATTTTAGATCAATTCCTAGCCTCTAGGGTTTCTCAAACATGTATATTCATGAAGCATATGAATTAATGGAACCCCATCGCTTATTTATAGATTTAGAAGACTTAGAAGTAGATTAGGATTGTGAAAATCTAATTTTGGCAATAAATTAGAGATAGACTAGGATTTGAAAACTTGTTTAAAATCAATTAGAAAACATAGAGATAGACTAGGATTTGAAAACTTGTTTAAAATCAATTAGAAAACATAGAGATAGACTAGGATTTGAAAACCTCAATTTTGTCTAAATATTCAATTTAAAAACATTCTAAGTCTTCCAAATACTTTTAAATATTTATAAATCATCATCAATAATATTTGAACTTACCGAGCATTGTGGATTCATATTTTGAATATGCGAGTCTTCGATCTTCGTTTCTTCTTCTTTAAACCTTCAAGACTCGAATTAACTTCACGAAATATGCCAACATAAAATCCTTAACAATCTCCCCCTTTGGCAATTTCGTGACAAAACCCAAAATTACATTAAAATACTCACAACGCTCAATTCACAAAAAAAATGAAATTCATTGCCATCACCAAAACAATGAACTTCTCGCGTGAAAGATCCAAAGAAATACAAAATTACAACTTTGCAACTCCTAAACAAACTCTATAACTTAGACGCAACTAGGAGTCTTGAAGTCTTCAATGATCTACAAATAAGTTACTTTCTCCACGTGAAAGATCACAAACAAAGTTAGTAGTAATATAAAAATGAAAATCTCTCCCCCTTTGTTCATGCATCAAAAGATTGAAATTCAAACTCGAAAATAAAAAATTATCACACGCTCTCCCCCTTTGATCTTAAATTCAAGTTTTCAATTCTTCTCCCCCTTTTTGTCAAAAATTGCCAAAAAGAAAAACACAAATAGAGAGAAAAATAAACTAGTAAATAGAAAGTAGTCGTGTCATAGTTAAAAGCAAAAATAAGCAAACTAAATATAGTCCTAGGAGAGAAAAGATAAAACATAAATAATGAGGCTCAAAAGGTAAAATCACTCCGTGTCCTCCGCATCAACAATTCTGCCTTGTTTCCTCAAAAATCGTTCAAAATTAGATTAATTTCATAAAAATTAAAAGTTGTACTCCAAAAATTATTATGATGAAGATAAAATATTATTTGATTTCAAAAGACATCAAAACATCAAAATTTGATATTAAGAATAATCTAATTATTTAAAGTCATCAAGATGCAAATTGATGAAAAATAATTTTTAGAAATTTAGCAAAATTGACACCAATTTATCGCAACCCGTTCAAAATAGAGATTTAGCTAATAAACACCGGGGGTGGCTCTTTGAGCATCTTTTTCAATCTACCACCTTATAACGCCGAAAATTCTAAAATATTCACATATATTTTTTCTCAACCTTTTTCGGTTTTTCATATAATTATCCATGAGGTAGCTTCACACACGTACCGGACGACCGGGGTGGTAGCTCTTTCTTACATGTGGTGGTAGTTTTCACACTCCTTTCGGATGTAACTCTTTCCACATCTTTATAATCATAGGAGTTTCTTCTTTTTTTAAAAAAATATTCAAACTCTCCCTAAATTAGACAATCTCACATTTGAAAATAATTTTGACGAACTTTAGTCGATTAGCAAATATCCATCAATTATATTCAACATTCACTATCAAGATGAATTAATTACCAAGAGATTTAAATTTAATTTCAAAATTTTGATGAATGTATGTAAGAAGAAATCACATATTAAATTATCGGCAAAATAATAAAAAGTGGAGTAAAACCAATAATTAATATGAATTTAATTTAATTTGAATTGACTTTAGATACCGGTTAAGGCTCTTTTAAAAACCATTAATCTCTCTAATTTAATGATTTTCAATCATCTCCTTTCTCAAAAATTTTTAATCAAACTAAAAACTCCCCAAAAACCTTTCCTTAAAAATAATTTTCAAAACAAATTTTAAAGATCAAACATCGTCTAATCATGTAATGTAATGAGAGAAAAATATGCAATATGCACCAATCAAAACATTAAATAAACAATAAAAACAAACTAAGACAAAAAGCAAGGAAAGATATCACCTTTCCGGATCCAAACTTGTCGGATCTTTCGTTGGCTTTGCTTGTCGACGTTAGGTTTGAGTTGCTTTGATTTTGGATCAACCGTTAGTCGTTTCGTTGCTTCAAGCTTCGGTTGATGTTGCCGTTGAGGCTTTGAATTAGAAATCCGGTTCCCATGATGGTTTGGTTTTGAGATCCAATTCGGTTGTGGGTTCGGTCGAACTCGCCGTTGCTCCTTAGAAAACCGGTCCGAAAGAGGCACTCGACTCAAATTAATTTTCTTTTGATTCCGAGGGAAAGCGAGTAGTAGTAGATGATGCCGATTGAGGTTTCGATGTTGCCGATCGATTTTTCGATGTTGCCGATCGATTTTTCTTATCCTTATTCGGGCAACACTTTTTGATGTGTCCTTTGATGCCGCATCGGTGACACACCTTTTTCTTCGAATTTGTTGAGACATTAGATGTTGACGTTCGATCCTTCTCAACATAGGTTCGTTCGTATCCGAGGCCCAACTTGTTCGTTTGACCTAACCCAGGCATATGATCCAATTTCTTCGATCCGGAAGAAAATTGTTGAATGTCGGACTTGAGTTGATGAACTTCCTTGGTCAACTCTTTGTTGGATTTGCGCGATTCCTCAAATTGATGCTCCAAAAATTCAACTTTGTTCTTAGAGGATTTAATCGTTAAATCCGCTTCATCTAGCTTCTTTTGGAGGATCGAATTATCTTTCAATATTGCTTCCTTTTCCTCTTCGAAAGCTTTCGTCATTGTTTTCAAATTTTTGTTCTCCTCTTCAATGTCAAGTAGACGCTTCCTAAGCCTTTTGTTATGCTTCGCCATCTTTTTAGATTCGACGAGGAGTTGATGATACGCTTCCGCTAAATCCTCGTCGTTTGATTCCTCATCGCCGGAATCCGAGTCCACGTCTTCTTCCTTTGATGTTTTCAACGCAATCCCTCTACTTTGAGAAAAAGACTTGGAAGAAGATTGGTTAGTAGGAAAAGTCATATCGTAAGTTTGCAACACACCTACTACCTCTTCGGCCATTAGATAGCAATATATCTAGATCCCGCTCTGATCTCAATTGTAAGTTATGGGGTTGCCCCAAGGATCTATCTAGATTGTATCTAACACCTTATCCCACACCTAGAGGGAGGGTGAATAGGTGTACCGGCCAAAACCACAACAAATCTCGATGCTTTAAAAATAAATGCGGAAAATAAAAAGCACACCGAGATTTACGTGGGAAAACTCCAAACTCGGAGTAAAAAACCCACGGGACAAACACGCGAATAAACAATCAATAAGAGAAAAGATTACAAGGTGATACCGAACTCCACGGACTCGACCTCTCTAACTCTCCTATGGATCTCCGTGCAATCCTCCTTCGGGTTGTCCACGCCCTCACGTTCGAGTCCACGAACGCCACCACTTCGAATCCACGAAGCTTCTATCACGCCGAATCCACGACGCCACTCGAATCCACGAGGCAACGATCCGAATCCACGAACCGCCTTCAACGCGCCGAATCCACGACGCCGTTCATGAGAAGCATGAATATGGTGATCCTTCGCTTAGGAGTATCGTAGAAAACCGAAGAAGAAAACTCCAAGCGAATCGTAGATTAAATCGACATATAGATATTCAATACGATATCTCGATTTGACCTAAAAGAGGCTATGAAGTAGAAAATAGATTTTAGATCAATTCCTAGCCTCTAGGGTTTCTCAAACATGTATATTCATGAAGCATATGAATTAATGGAACCCCATCGCTTATTTATAGATTTAGAAGACTTAGAAGTAGATTAGGATTGTGAAAATCTAATTTTGGCAATAAATTAGAGATAGACTAGGATTTGAAAACTTGTTTAAAATCAATTAGAAAACATAGAGATAGACTAGGATTTGAAAACTTGTTTAAAATCAATTAGAAAACATAGAGATAGACTAGGATTTGAAAACCTCAATTTTGTCTAAATATTCAATTTAAAAACATTCTAAGTCTTCCAAATACTTTTAAATATTTATAAATCATCATCAATAATATTTGAACTTACCGAGCATTGTGGATTCATATTTTGAATATGCGAGTCTTCGATCTTCGTTTCTTCTTCTTTAAACCTTCAAGACTCCGAATTAACTTTACGAAATATGCCAACATAAAATCCTTAACACACGAGGCGTCCCCCGCAGGATCTAGAGCAGGATCTGGAGCACCGCTGATGGAGGTGTTAACCAGGAGAAGCCATTAGTGCAAGGGACCGAGGAGAGAAGCTAGGGTTTCGGCTTGGATCGAGAGGGGGAAAGGGTGAGAGTAAGAGAGAGAGAGAGAGAGGGAGGGAATCCGATCGAGGGGAGGGGGTCGAGAGAGGAGCGGGGAGGGGAGGGGAGGTGCGCGGTTTGAGGGGGCGCGATGTTGGGTTGGGTTAGGTTGAGGCTAGGTTGGGGTTGAATTAGGATTATATTTAATATATAAATATTAGTAGGTATATTTGAATATAATTGTCGCTAAAGGTTTAATAAAATAATAGTAATAGCGGCTGTTTGATAATCGCCGCTAAATAATTGCCACAAAAAGTCTCTTTTGGTGTAGTGCCGGTATAACTTTGTATTTTTGCTGATTTTTCATTTTTCGAAAACTACAAAGTTCCGTTACAGTTTCTAATCCGTTATTCAATGATTTTATGATTCTAATGCCTATAACTAAGTATGAATCACCATAACATGAATTAAAAACTTACCTAGGCATCGTGATTCTAATCGTGAGCCACTTCCTTTTTCTTCGAAGTCTTTGATTCTTCACCGTTCTTCGATCCGCTCCGATCCTTCAAGACTCCGACTCAATTCACGAAACTGGCCAACACAAAATCCTTAACAATCTCCCCCTTTGGCAATTTCGTGACAAAACACAAAAGCTCACTAAAATTACATCATAAAGAGAAACGAAGTTCAATGTCATCACCAAAACATTAAACTTCTCGCGTGTAGTCCAAATACAATAAGAAATCCAAAAGTACATCAAAAACTCCTAAAACAAACTCTATGACTTAGACGCAACTAGGAGTCTTGAAGTCTTGATTTCCTGCAAAACAATTATAAAATAAAATAGAAGATCAGAACAGTAGTCAATCACCAATTAATGTCTTTGTTCTCATCTTCGCCTCTCCACTTCTCTTTGTCCTTGTTCCATCAACTTTTCAAATTCTTTGCTCAAAAGTACTTTCTTCTCCCTCCTCATAATCATGTCTCCCCCTTTGTATATGCATACTTTTCAAATTCTTTGCTCAAAAGTACTTTCTTCTCCCTCCTCATAATCATGTCTCCCCCTTTGTATATGCATCTCCCCCTACGTGTATGCACTATCAACTCCCCTTTGTACCTGTAGTCCATTCTCCCCCTTTTTGTCAAAAATTGCCAAAAAGAAACAGAGATAGAAAGAAACACAAAACTAAACAGAGAGTAGTTAAACCATAGTTACAAATCGAGATGCATAAGAAAAGATAAACATTAAAAAAAAACAGAAAGGAGACTAAACATGATCCTAAGATAAGTAGTAAATCAGCAGTAATAGAGAAGTCGAGACAGAAGTCACTCAGTCGCCTCGTCATCGTCATCATCTGCTCTAGCAGGAGATCCAGAACCTGCAGTCTCCGGGCCGACACCGGGCGAGAGCAGGCGAGCGAGATACGATGAGGTCGATGGAAAGATATCATCATGTGTGCAACCCATCTTCTCCAAGATCCTCTTCATTTCTTTCTCCAGACTCTTGAAACCTTTCTTGAGAAAACTTACTTCCTTCGTGAGTTCACCCATGTCACGATGAAGTGTGTCCAAAGTGACTGTGCCTCCTGATCTAGAGGACCCGCGGGCGGTGCACGCTCGCTCGTCGTGACGGTGGAGGTGGAGAAGGTGCGACTACTCGATCTTTGCGGTGGGGGAGCTCCCTTGGTCTACTGAAAAGTCTTCAAGGTGCTCACAGACTTTGCCCAAGTCACCGCATCAATCGGCCCAAGTCCGTAGTCATACTTATCGCACCTTGTGTCTATGCCGTGTCCCCGTAAAATCTGACTGATAAGCAAAGGAAACGGTAGTAGCTCCCGCCGTACTGACGACTGGATAACATGAACCATTCGCTGCCAGATAAGGAATGGTATGCTAATGTTTAATCCAAGGCTCTGCTCAGGGTGACCAAGAAGAAACAATAATAGCAAACAATCCCAGCGAAGCCTCTTGGTCCCAATAGTTGGCTGGACGTTGTAGCACAGAATCAAAGAAAGCAAGTGATACTCAGGGCGCAAATCCTTTGATTCCACAACTGCCCGATCCGTGCGAACGCCCGGCTTGCAGACTGCTTCAACCACAGTCTCCCAATGTGTCGAGGCCTGGAATGTCCCAGCAGTATAATGTAGTCCAGTCGTGTCAACATACATCCCTAGAATCTCTCCAATCTCGTGAGGAGTGACCGTCAGTCTCTGTCCACGCACTGACGTCTCAAATACATAAGTCCCTGTCTCTTCATCCTCTGCGAGAACTACACCACGCCGGTAGAACTCCCGAATGAGTTCCACGCGAGAAGGTGTGCGGCGCTACACTGTCCAACAGGCTCAATAGGTGCTCTCTGCATCAGTCGCCTAAACTCAGGAACCTGCTCAGTCAGGTCCTTGAAGACTACATGCCGCTCCGCTAGGCATGATCGCACCGAGTAAGCACGAGCCCTCTCAGGAGGAACCTCAGCTATCCTCTTGGCTCGCCGCTCCCTGGTAGCACCACCTCCTCGCGATGACTCACCAGCAATGCCTTTTCCCTTGTCGGGACGGGAAACAGGCTCCTCAGCATCTTCTTCTTCTTCTTCAACCTCCTCAGCTCCCTCGACCTGATAGTCGGGATCAGATCCTTCGGACTCCTTAGCTTGGCGAGTCCGTTTGGAAGTCTCTCTACTTCCTCTACTACGTCCTTGACGACCTCCAGCAGCCATGAGCACCAGAAGTACAAGAACCAGTGAAAAAGCCATTTTCCTGCACATGAAAAACCTCACATGAACACATTTTTGAAAAAATTCTCTAAAAATTGTGAAAAATTCACAAATAATTCAAGAATAAATAATAAAGCAATAACGAACTTGAATCATGCAGAAAATTTCATCAAATTTGGCACACTTTCAAAAATCCCGAAATTCTACCAATATTGAACCCTAGAACGTAAATCTGTAAAAAATAACGGATTTTAATGTGATCTAGGTGTTTTAGATGCAAGATCATGTGTCCAATAGCCGATTTTCAGCAAAAAATCGCATCAAAAAGGAACGAAAACAGAGATCAAACAATTGTTCCGAAATTCCATTAAAATAGAAACCTAGAACATAGATCTGCGAAAAATATCGAATTTAAACTAGTTCTAAGTGTTCTGAATGCAAGATAATAAGTTCAGATAGTGAATTACTGCAAAAAATTGCATCAAAAACGAGTAATAACAAAGATCGAACACTTGTCCCGGAATATTCAAAAAAATATGCAAAAATCGAGTTTGATCTTAGATCCAAGCTAAAATACCTGTTGTTTGAGGGGAAAACATGCAGATCTGAAAGAGAAGAGGCTCTGGGGTTTTTAGAGAGAGAGAGCGCGTTTTGAAAGAGTGTAGAGAGTGGAAAAAGGAATCGTTCGGTGTTATATCGCGGGCTACAGTAATTTGTACCGGTATGGGATGAATCTGTACCGGTACAGATCAACAGTAATTCGAAAAATAGCCTTTTTCATTTAAAAATTCTCCAAAAACAAATTAATTTCACAAAAATTACTGATTTGACGACAAAAATTATTATGATGACAGTAAAAAATTCTATGATTTCAAAAGACATCATATCATCAAAATTTGATATTAAGAACAATCAAAATTATTTAAATCATCAAGATGCGAATTGATAAATAATAATTTTCTAGAAATTTGTCCAAATTGACACCAATTTGTCGCGTTCAAAATAGAGATTTAACTAATATAGGCAGGGGTGGCTCTTTGAGCATCTTTTTCAAACTATCACCTTATATCGCCGAAAATTTCTAACATATTCAATTTTTTTTTCAACCTTTTTCGGTTTTTCTCATAATTTCTCACGTGGTAGCTTCACACACGTACCGGACGACCGGGGTGGTAGCTCTTTCCTACATGTGGTGGTAGTTTTCACACTCCTTTCGGATGTAACTCTTTCCACATCTTTTAATCTAAGGAGTTTCTTTTTTTTTTTTAAATAAAATAAACTCCCCCTTAATTAGACAATCTCACAATTGAAAATAATTTTGACGAATCTTAGTCAATTAGCAAATATCCATCAATTATATTCAACATTCACTACCAAGATGGATTAAATACAAAGTGATTAAAATTAATTTCAAAATTTTGATGAAGGTATGTAAAAAGAATTCACATAATAAATTATCGTCAAAATAATGAAAAGTGAAGTAAAATCAATAATTAATATGAATTTAATTCAATTTGAATTGACTTTAAATACCGGATAATTCTCTTTGAAAAACCTTTAATCTCTCTACTTTAAAAGTTTCAATCATTGCCGCTCTCAAAAAAAAATTTAAAAAAAAAAAAATCCCCTTTACCTTTCCTCAAAGACGATATTCAAACAAAAGAAAAAACTGTCACGCCCCAAGCCCGATCCTTTTGGCCGGTTCGAGAGCGTCAAACAGACGCCGAACGGACAGAGTCTCCCCTATCCGCCTAAGGCTCAACATGTACAGATAGAGTATAAAATTTTGCACTTGCGGAAGCATACGCAAAGGCTTGCACGAAGACAAGCAACAACCAATAGTGAAAGTACTATTAATACATACAAGTAACATGATTAATTGCAATCACATACATGCATAATTCTTACAACTTTGCATTCTTTAAAAGACTACCATTCTTTACATTCTTTGCATCATTTCTTTTTACATCTCATAGTCTTCAAAGATAAAGCTTAAATACATTTGATATTAACATCTACCATCATCAAATACAAAAGACGATACAAAAGGGTAATGCAACTATAACAAAAGTAAAGTACTCGGGCGGTCTCTACCTAGGGCGCGATGCCGCTTCCCGCGATCGTCGGCCGGCTCACTTGGTCCGGCTGCGGAAATAGTGGGGTGAGAACTACAACAAAGTTCCCAGTGGGTTCGGCAACCAACCACGCCGACTTTCCCACTAGGTCTAACTCAAGCGTAATAGAAAGAAAGGTAAGATAAGAACCAAACTATCAAATGCAACTAATACGCTTGAAAGTAAAGATAATATGCTCAAACTGTAAAACATGCAAGATCATAAGTTCAATACCCAATCTCTTGGCTAACCCGTGGGTTTCGCCCTCAACAAGACTCAACCAAACTCAAAATCCCATAGTATACCGGGGAGGCTCAATCGACCCGTTCGGACCGTCCTCGGGAAAACTCATTCCACTGGAAAACTCATTCCGGTGGTGACCAACTCCGGAGCGCACCGCTCGAGGGGGAGCTACCGCCCTCGAGCAAGGACTATATGGTGAGTACGATCAATCCTTAACTTTAAGGATTCTAAATCTCAATCTGTTCCTTGCCTTCAAGGAGAACTCATGTTCATATGACCCTTAACTCTAAGGTTATTGTCAAATGTCAATCTCATGACTCTACTAGTGTTATATACACTACAAGTTCTTGTTCTTGTTCTTTGATGTCACACATGTTGTCTAAGTATTCTAGACTCATCTTTGTCACATTCTCTAATACATGTCCAATGTCGCATTCACTTGTCAATTACACTACTTGTTCTTTAGCATGCATATATATATAGGGTTCTTGTTCTTTGTCATATAATCTCATACAATTACATCTCATGCATTTGAACTCACAAATTGCAATATAACTCATAATTTACCCTATCATGCATTATGCTCAACATATATAGAATGCTCAAAAGTGACACATAGACTTAGAAAGAATTTCGGTGTCCTTGGAATGCACCACCCACCTTCTAAAATTATGGATGGTTTGCCCGTCGAGTTTCGTAGCTAACCGAGGCCTATTTTACAATCTGCGCAGTTAACAGATTTCACATCAGGCTAACTTACATAGCAACTCATAGATAGGCTTTTCGTTTAATTAAACGGAGTTGTCCCACGCGTTGGGGATACCCCCAATTAGGTTTCTACAAGGTCAATTTGACCCTAGAACCTCTATGGCAAAAAGCCCCAAATTTGGTGCTCTATCCAAGCCCTATGCAAACCCTAGGTTTTGATCTCTCAAACAAGCAAAAGAGAGCTTGTTGTTACTCTTAGAGTTCATCTAGAACAATTTAAACCATCATTAGGGCCTCTACTTGAAACCCTAAGAATCCACCATGAGAGGACCTTGAGCTTTCATGGGTTTTCATGGAGCTCAAGCCTCTACTAGGCTTCTATACCAAAGAGAAGACTCAAAACTCTAAGTTCCTTGCTTAAAACCCAAACCCTAGTCTAGGTTTACCATGAAACCTCACCTTGGCCCAAGCTCCACCTTGTAGGAGAGCTTCTAGTTCTTCCCCAAGCTCCAAATCCTCCAAGATCACCTCCTCCAAGCTCCTTCTCCAACTTCTCCAAGCTCTAGGGCTCCTTTTCTAGAGAGAGAAAGAGGAAATGTGATAGGGTGTGTTGGGGGGGGATGGCTCTGAATAGAGGAGATGGGTGTGCATATAGGGTTGTGACAATTGCCAAAAAGCCCCTCCATTTGCGAAAATTACAAGCTGCTCGAAGCGGCGGTTTCGGGTCCCTTGTCCGGTCTCGGCGGTTGTCCGATCTCGATCTGGCTTTCCGGGACTTAGCCATTTTTACGCATGTTACGCGACCCTTTGTCCGGTCTTGGGTCAGGTCTTAATTTGTCCAGGTCTTAAGTACTGTTGGTTTCCTCAACTGCTTGGGGCACTTGGTGGCATCCGGACAACCCCTGGCTGTCCGGTCTCGGCTGCTCCAAGTCTGGGAATTTCCACCAGACTTGCGGTTTAGCTTTTCCAAGACCCCACTTCGCTGCGCACGGGTTCCAAAGCACATAGAACCCACACTTACTCGCTCCACTCCGGGTCCCGCTCATTTTGACGGAACTCGGCGCGCTTTACGGGGGAGTGGGTTGTTACATTCTCCACCCCTTATATTTAGTTTCGTCCGCGAAACTATTTCTTTATCTACAATCTAGATTCGTACCTTAATCCAGATTTTCGAATAAATGGGGATAGTGCTCCCGCATTACGCTCTCGAGCTCCCACGTAGCTTCCCGGTCGTTGTGTTCGCTCCAACGGACCTTGACATACGGAATCCTCCGGTTCCGTAGCTTTCTTTCTTCTCGACCGATTATGTATGCTGGGAACTCGTCATAAGTCATATCCTCCTGAATCTCTGATGGTATATATGAGAGAATATGATCGGGATCATGAACATACTTGCGGAGGTTGGATACATGGAATACATCATGAACTCCCGCAAGCCTCGGTGGTAATGCTAGTTTGTAAGCCACCACTCCGATTCGTTCCAAAATTTCAAACGGTCCAATATACCGAGGACTTAATTTCCCTCGGATTCCAAACCGTTTAACTCCCCGTGTTGGCGAAACCTTTAGGAATACATGGTCGCCGACATCAAACTCAACATCTTTTCTTCGTTTGTCGGCATAACTCTTATGCCGCGATTGCGCCGTCGCAAGTCGTTGGCGAGCAAGGCGAACTTTCTCTTCCGCCTCCCGCACTACGTCCGGGCCAAGAACAGATTTCTCGCCCACGTCGCTCCAATGAATTGGAGAGCGACACTTTCTTCCATAAAGGGCCTCGAATGGCGCCATCGCGATACTGTCTTGATAACTGTTATTGTATGCGAACTCCGCCATCGGTAAATGGTCGTGCCAATTGCCCTCGTAGTCGAATACACACGCCGTAGCATATCCTCAAGTATTTGGATTGTCCTCTCCGATTGTCCGTCACTTTGAGGATGGAATGCCGTGCTAAAGTCGAGCCGTGTGCCCAACGCTTCTTGTAGGCTCCTCCAAAAGTGAGAAGTGAACCTCGGGTCCCGATCCGATACGATAGACGCCGGAACCCCGTGAAGTCTCACAATCTCATCAATGTAAACTTGAGCCAACTTGTCCCCCGACCAAGTAATATGAATCGGAAGGAAATGCGCCGACTTCGTTAACCGGTCCACGACCACCCAAATTGCATCGTGTCCCCCTTGAGATCGAGGCAATCCGGTCACAAAGTCCATAGCGATATTTTCCCATTTCCAAACGGGTATAGGTAAGCTTTGTAACTTTCCCGCCGGAAACCGCCGCTCCGCCTTTACTTGTTGGCAAGTAAGACATTGCGCAACAAATTCTCCAATGTCTTTCTTCATGGGCCACCAATATTGCAACTTTAGGTCTTGATACATTTTGGTGCCGCCGGGTGGATACTATAAGGAGATTGATGCGCCTCTTGCATAATCGCCTTACGGAGATCCTTATTCTTGGGTACACACCAACGATTTCGAAATCGTAGTGTGCCGTCGGTCCCAATGCCAAAGTCATCGGCACTACCGCTTTCTACCTCGCCGCGCACCTTTTGGAGGTACTCGTCGGAAGTTTGCAACTCCTTGATCCTCTCCAATAAGGTCGGTTGCACCACTAAGGTGGCAAGAGTTGCCGGCACTCCCGGTGCCACTACTTCCAATCCAAATCGTTGCATCTCCTTTTGCAACAACGGTTGGGGCGTAATCGCTGATGCCAAATTTTCACCCGACTTTCTACTTAGCGCATCGGCTACGACATTTGCTTTTCCGGGGTGGTATAAAATCGTGACATCATAGTCCTTTAACGACTCTAACCACCGTTGTCGCATATTTAGCTCTTTTTGGGTGAACAAATACTTAAGGCTTTTGTGATCCGTGTAGATCTCGCAATGTTCACCGTACAAGTAATGCCTCCACAACTTTAGCGCGAAAATCACCGCGGCTAGCTCCAAGTCATGAACCGGGTAGTTCTTCTCATAAGGTTTCAATTGGCGTGAAGCATAAGCTATAACTCGCTTTTGCATCAAGACACACCCGAGTCCAATGTAGGAAGCATCACCGTACACGACGTATGTCTCCCCGGCGTCGGTAAAGCAAGTACCGGGGTCGTCCTTAACCTTTCTTTTAACTCTTTGAAGCTTCGATCGCAATCTTCGCTCCAAACATACTTGACTCCTTTGTGTGTAAGGCGCGTTAGCGGAGTGGATATTTTGGAGAACCCCTCCACGAACCGCCGATAATAACCCGCAAGTCCAAGGAAACTGCGGATTTCCGTTGCACTCGTCGGGCGAGGCCAATCTTTAATTGCCTCTACTTTCTTCGGGTCCACCGAGATACCCTCACCCGAAACCACATGTCCTAGGAAAGTAACCTCCGAAAGCCAAAATTCACATTTCTTCAACTTGGCATATAACTTCTCTTTTCGGAGTACTTCCAAGACAAGTCTCAAGTGCTCCTCGTGTTCTTCCTCGGCCGAGAATATACCAATACGTCGTCAATGAAGACCACGACGCATCGGTCCAATAGCGGACGGAAGACACGGTTCATTAAGTCCATAAATGCCGCTGGGGCATTAGTAAGCCCGAATGGCATTACCGTGAACTCGTAATGGCCATACCGCGTACGGTACGACGTTTTATGCACATCCTTGGGCCGTATCTTCAACTGATGATACCCCGACTGAAGGTCTATTTTAGAATACACCTTCGACCCTCGCAATTGATCGAATAAGTCGTCGATCCTTGGCAATGGATACTTGTTCTTTATTGTTACCTTGTTCAACTCGCGATAATCCACGCGAGTCGAAGTGTGCCATCTTTCTTCTTGACGAAAAGCACAGGAGCTCCCCACGGAGACACGCTCGGCCTCACAAAGCCTTTGTCGAGCAAGTCTTCCAATTGCGCTTTAAGCTCCTTTAGTTCTACCGGTGCCATTCTATACGGAGCCTTCGAAACTGGCGCCGCCCCAGGAATCAAGTCAATAACGAATTCAACTTCCCGGTCTGGTGGCAATCCCGGTAACTTCGTCGGAAACACATCCGCGTACTCGCACGCCACCCGAATGCCCTCAAGGTCTGGGTGTTCCTTTCGGTCATCTACGATGGTCGCCAAATAGGCTTTACAACCACCCTTTATCATCTTCCTTGCCCTAACCGTGGATATGGTCGCTGCAAAGCGCGCACCCTTACACGCTCGATACACCATTTCCTCTTGATTTGGCTCACGAAAAGTGATCACCCTTCTCTCGCGACCGATGACCGCATAAGACTTGGTAAGCCAGTCTAGCCCCAAGATCACGTCAAACGACCACAACCGAGTTAGCACTAGCATATCGATCGGCATGACCCAATCACCTATCTGGACTGGACACGCCGGACACTCGTCATAGACTGTATAGGCGTGCTCAAGGGATTTAATATCCCAACCTTCCTCATCATGTAAAACCTCTAAGTCATGAGCACCAGCAAACGATGCACTTATAAATGAATGCGATGCACCAGTGTCGAATATAGCTTGAGCTCTCGCTCCATTGATAGAAATAATACCTGCTACAATGTCGTCGGGAGCTGGAGCACTGCTCCTCCACTGTGGCAAAAACCCGCCCACTCGGTGCTCTCGATGCCTCGGGTGGCGCGATGCTGATGAGCGCCCGCCGCTATAGGTGGTGGCAGTCCCATCAGCTGCCTCGGCGTAGAAGGAGCTGATGCTGCTGACGGTGCAGAAGATCCCCAGCTCGGGCACTCTCGAATCACGTGCCCAGGCTGACCGCACTTGTAGCACTTCCCTTCTCGCTGCGAGCATGTCGCCGGCTGATGGTTGCCGCCGCAGATAACACAACGGAAGGGTCTCCCGCCCTTCTGCTACTGTCGGGGATACCGAGGGGGCTTCTTAGCATTTGGCCGGCCCCCGGCACCACCCGCCGCTCGCTTCTTGCCCTTCTCCTTACTCTCCGCCATGGCCTCGCGCTCCTCCCGCGCATAGGCGCTGCCGTGCTCCGAGATAGAGCCGGTCGAAGACCTCCGCAAAGGTCGTGAGGTGGAAAAGTTGCACCGCCTCATAAATCCTCGGCCGAAGTCCTCGCAAGAACCAATCGGCCCGATCCGTCGTCACGTACAACGTCAGGGACACAATCAATGATGTGGGAGAACTCTAGCTCATAGTCCGCCACGGAGCGGTCTCCCTCAACTTGCGGAATTTCTCGTGCATCTTCCGCTTCACGGAGTCGGGAAGTAGTTCGAAAATACCGCTCTCTTGAACTCCTCCCACAACATTGGCGGTAGATCGGGTGACCGAGCCCGCTTTACTCGCTTCCGCCACGCCTTCGCCGCCTTGTCTAGGCAATGGGTGGCGAAGTGTACTTTGTCTTTCTCCGGGGTGTTGAAGTCCTCGAAGATTGTTTGCATGGAGTCGACCCACGACTCCACGACCGCCGGTTCCACCACTCCTCCCTCGAAGATAGGTGGCTTGAATTTCATGAACTTAATGAGCGCCGCCAATGTGCGCTCCCGTTCCTCGTCGTCTGCCGCGCTACGGGTCTTAAGTCCCCGATCCGGCTGAATAGCCGTGGCGTACGGCCGCATGCGGGCCGCCCGCGCGCCGCATCGACCACGGTCGGCATCCTAGCGGGAGGTGTAGGGTGCTCGGCTCTCTGCCGCGCCGCCGTTTCTTCTTGCTCAATGTCTCCGGAGTCGTCGAATTTGCTCGCCTTGAGCCCTTACGGACTCGGCTTGTTGCCGCACTACGCCGATAAGCGCGGCCGTCTGCTCCTCAAGCCCCCGCCGCCTGGGTGTGGGTTGCACAGGAGCCGCAATAGGTGCCGCACTCGGTGCCGCACTCGGTTCCTCTGGCATCGACCTTGTCCGGGGTCGACCACGAGGTGCCATTGCTTCCTGAAAAGAAGCAACTCACATTAGACACTTGACCCACATACTCGGATAAACCCAATCCGTGAAAGCAAACCGGCGCATCTATCTTCATTCCCAAGGAGCATGGCGTGCGCCGCCGATCACAACACAAGGAATAGGAAACAAATAGCAACTTACAATTAGTCCCTAAGTAACTTAGAGACATAATAACTTTAACCCAATCACATGCTTTCGCTATACTTGTTCAACGTCACTCACGTTTCCTAGGTCCTTAAGGTCTTTTCCATTTCCTATGGCCCCTAGGTCCATCCTAGCTTTCACTTTTTGGCTTTATACCCGCTCTGATACCATTATATCATCACGCCCCAAGCCCGATCCTTTTGGCCGGTTCGAGAGCGTCAAACGAGCCGAACGGACAGAGTCTCCCCTATCCGCCTAAGGCTCAACATGTACAGATAGAGTATAAAATTTTGCACTTGCGGAAGCATACGCAAAGGCTTGCACGAAGACAAGCAACAGCCAATAGTGAAAGTACTATTAATACATACAAGTAACATGATTAATTGCAATCACATACATGCATAATTCTTACAACTTTGCATTCTTTAAAAGACTACCATTCTTTACATTCTTTGCATCATTTCTTTTTACATCTCATAGTCTTCAAAGATAAAGCTTAAATACATTTGATATTAACATCTACCATCATCAAATACAAAAGACGATACAAAAGGGTAATGCAACTATAACAAAAGTAAAGTACTCGGGCGGTCTCTACCTAGGGCGCGATGCCCTTCCCGCGATCGTCGGCCGGCTCACTTGGTCCCGGCTCTGTGGAAATAGTGGGGTGAGAACTACAACAAAGTTCCCAGTGGGTTCGGCAACCAACCACGCCGACTTTCCCACTAGGTCTAACTCAAGCGTAATAGAAAGAAAGGTAAGATAAGAACCAAACTATCAAATGCAACTAATACGCTTGAAAGTAAAGATAATATGCTCAAACTGTAAAACATGCAAGATCATAAGTTCAATACCCAATCTCTTGGCTAACCCGTGGGTTTCGCCCTCAACAAGACTCAACCAAACTCAAAATCCCATAGTATACCGGGGAGGCTCAATCGACCCGTTGGGACCGTCCTCGGGAAAACTCATTCCCCTGGAAAACTCATTCAAGTGGTGACCTACTCTGGAGCGCACCGCTCGAAGGGGGAGCTACCGCCCTCGAGCAAGGACTATATGGTGAGTACGATCAATCCTTAACTTTAAGGATTCTAAATCTCAATCTGTTCCTTGCCTTCAAGGAGAACTCATGTTCATATGACCCTTAACTCTAAGGTTATTATCAAATGTCAATCTCATGACTCTACTAGTGTTATATACACTACAAGTTCTTGTTCTTGCTCTTTGATGTCACACATGTTGTCTAAGTATTCTAGACTCATCTTTGTCACATTCTCTAATACATGTCCAATGTCGCATTCACTTGTCAATTACACTACTTGTTCTTTAGCATGCATATATATATATAGGGTTCTTGTTCTTTGTCATATAATCTCATACAATTACATCTCATGCATTTGAACTCACAAATTGCAATATAACTCATAATTTACCCTATCATGCATTATGCTCAACATATATAGAATGCTCAAAAGTGACACATAGACTTAGAAAGAATTTCGGTGTCCTTGGAATGCACCACCCACCTTCTAAAATTATGGATGGTTTGCCCGTCGAGTTTCGTAGCTAACCGAGGCCTATTTTACAATCTGCGCAGTTAACAGATTTCACATCAGGCTAACTTACATAGCAACTCATAGATAGGCTTTTCGTTTAACTAAACGGAGTTGTCCCACGCGTCGGGGATACCCCCAATTAGGTTTCTACAAGGTCAATTTGACCCTAGAACCTCTATGGCAAAAAGCCCCAAATTTGGTGCTCTATCCAAGCCCTATGCAAAACCCTAGGTTTTGATCTCTCAAACAAGCAAAAGAGAGCTTGTTGTTACTCTTAGAGTTCATCTAGAACAATTTAAACCATCATTAGGGCCTCTACTTGAAACCCTAAGAATCCACCATGAGAGGACCTTGAGCTTTCATGGGTTTTCATGGAGCTCAAGCCTCTACTAGGCTTCTATACCAAAGAGAAGACTCAAAACTCTAAGTTCCTTGCTTAAAACCCAAACCCTAGTCTAGGTTTACCATGAAACCTCACCTTGGCCCAAGCTCCACCTTGTAGGAGAGCTTCTAGTTCTTCTCCTAGCTCCAAACCCTCCAAGATCACCTCCTCCAAGCTCCTTCTCCAACTTCTCCAAGCTCTAGGGCTCCTTTTCTAGAGAGAGAAAGAGGGGAAATGAGAGAGAGTGTGTTGGGGGAGAATGGCTGTGAATAGAGGAGAGGGGTGGGCTGCATATAGGGTTGTGACAATTGCCAAAAAGCCCCTCCATTTGCGAAAATTACAAACTGCTCGAACTGGGCAGTTTTCGGGTCCACTGTCCGGTCTCGGCCGGTTGTCCGGTCTCGATCTGCGGCTTTCCGGGACTTAGCCATTTTTACGCATGTTACGCAGACCTTTATCCGGTCTTGGCGGTTGTCCGGTCTTGGTGTCGTCTCGATCTGTTGGTTTCCTCATCGCGCGATTAGTGGCATCCGGACAACCCACTTTGTCTCGGGTCTCTCCAAGTCCTGGGAATTTCCACCAGACTTGCGGTTTAGTTTTTTTTTTTTTTTTTTTTTTCCAAGACCCCACTTCGCTGCGCACGGGTTCCAAAGCACATAGAACCCACACTTACTCGCTCCACTCCGGGTCCCGCTCATTTTGACGGAACTCGGCGCGCTTTACAGGGGAGTGGGTTGTTACAAAAACCAAGCATCAAAAATATTCAATAAGTACCAAAAATCGTCTAAGCATATAATGCAATGAATAAAAGTAAGAAATATGCACCTATCAAAGCATTACATAACCGAAAAACAAGCTAAGAAGAATAACAAGGAAAGATATCACCTTTCCGAATCCAAACTTGTCGAATTTTTTCTTGTTTTGACTTGTCGACGTGAGGCTTGACTTCTTTCAACCTTTGTTCAACCGATGATTGTCTCGATGCTTGGTTCTTCGGTTGATATTTACGTTGAGGCTTAGACTTCCGGTTTGCACGAGGTACTCGTCCCAATTGATTTCCTATTTGATTCCGTGGGAGATACCGAATAGAAGTAGGTGTCGATTGAGGTTTAGTTGTAGAAGGTGCCAAAATATTTTTCTTATCCTTGTTCGGGCAATTCTTCTTGATGTGTCCTTTGATGCCGCACCGGTGACACACCTTCTCTTTTGAAATTGTTGAGACTTTAGTAGTTGACTTTTGATTCCTCTCTTCATATATCCGTTCGTATCCGATGCCAAGTTTATTCGTTTGACCTAACCCAAGCATGTTATCCAACTTTTTCGAACCCGAAGAGAATTGTTGAATGTCCGACTTGAGTTGATAAACTTGCTTGGTTAACACTTGATTGGATGTGTAGGTTTCCTTAAATTGTTGCTCCAAAAATCCAATCTTATCCAAATAAGATTTGATCGTTAATTCCGCTTCTTCTAGCTTCTTTTGGAGGACCGAATTGTTATTCAAAATCGATTCTCGTTCCTCCTCAAGAGCTTCATTCATGATCCTCATATTGTTGTTGTCCTCTTCAATTTCCAACAATCGACTTTCCAACTTCTTATTGAATTTAGCCATCTTCCGTGATTCAACAAGAAGTTGATTGTATGCTTCCGCTATATCCTCGTCGTTTGCTTCCTCCTCGCTTTCGCCATTCTCGCTCGACGATTCATGCGAAGAAATAGAAACATTAGAATTAGTATCAATAGAGGATAAACAAATAGCATTAGAGGAAGGCAAAGAAGACTTAGAAATTAAAGCAATATGATCCTTTTCTTCATCACTTGGCGATGATTCACTCGAAGAAGAATCATCCCAAGTTTTTGCTTGCAAAGCTTTTTGTTTATATGTCTTCTTTGAAGGACAATCCGTTGCAATATGGCCGTAGCCTCTACACTTGAAGCATTGGATTTCCCCTTCAAATTCATCTTTTTTATTCGAAGACTTTGCAAGTTTTTTATCTTTCGATTTAGAATTAGAAGGAGGTTTAGAAAAGGATTTTTGCTTCGAAGATGAAGCATTGTTCTTTCTAAGTTCCGTAATTTCTTCGTGAGGAGCGCCAATTGATGTTCAAAATCCGCAAGCGTAATATTCTCGTCGGAATCCGTGTCGTCGTCTTCTTCCTTTGTTGATTTGAGTGCCATCCCTGTGCTTTTAGAAAAAGACTTGGAAGAAGATTGATTAGTAGGAAAAGTCATCTCATACGTTTGTAATGCGCCTACTAACTCTTCGACTTTCATCTCATCCGGATGCTTAACCATTTCGATCGCGGCAACCTTTGCCCGAAAACGCTCCGGAAGAGTTCGAAGAATTTTTCTAATGACTTTTGACTCCGGGATTTTCTCTCCCAAGTTAGCACATGTGTTCACAACGTCTTGTAGACGCGTATAGTACTCGGTAAAGGTCTCGTTTTCGTCCATAGAAATCGAATCAAATTTGCTAGTAAGCATTTGTAATTTTTGGACCTTTACTAAGCTAGTTCCTTCATGCGTAACTTGTAGAGTATCCCAAATCTCTTTCGCGGTTTCACAAGCCGACACGCGAGTAAACTCCGTTTGCGACAAGGCATTAAATAAAGCGTTTATGCCCTTGCCGTTAAACGAAGATGCCTCGTTTTCATCTTTCGTCCACTTGTCTCGTGGTTTAGGCTTCTCAACATTATCGACCTTTTCGGTTGGAGGTTTCCATCCGAACTCAATGGCTTTCCACACCCGCTCATCGATTGCAATTAGAAAAGCTCTCATGCGAGCTTTCCAATAGGCATAATTCGTGCCGTCGAAAAGCGGAGGTCGATTAATGTTGCCGCTTCGCCATAGATAACAATATATCTAGATCCCGCTCTGATACCAATTGTGAGTTACAGGGAAGCCCCAAGGATCTATCTAGATTGTATCCGACACCTAGAGGGGGGTGAATAGGTGTACCGGCCAAAATTCACAAATAATCGATGCGTTAAAAGTAAATGCGGAAATTAAAAACACACCGAGATTTACGTGGGAAAACTCCAACTCGGAGTAAAAAACCCACGGGACCAACACGCGAATACCAATCCACTAAAAGAAAAGATTACAAGGTGATTACCGACTCCACGGACTTAACCTCTCTAACTCTCTTATGGATCTCCGCGCACGCCACCGAGTTGTCCACGATCACGTCCGAATCCACGAACGCCCACGTTCCGAATCCACGAAACGCCTTGCTTCGAATCCACGAAGTCTTCAATACGCCGAATCCACGACGCCACGCTCCGAATCCACGAAGTCTTAAATCACGCCGAATCCACGACGCCACGCTCCGAATCCACGAAGTCTTCAATCACGCCGAATCCACGACGCCACCATGAATAGAATCATGAATATGGTGATCCTTCGTTGGAGTATCGATAAAAACCGAAGAAGAAAACTCCAAACCAATCGTAGATCAAATCGACATATAGAGAAGGATTTACTATGTCTCGATTTGACCTAAAAGAGGCTATCTAGTAGAAAATAGGTTTTGAAGGAATTCCTAGCCTCTAGGGTTTCTCAAACATGTATTATGATGAAGTGCACGAAGTTAGAGAACCCTAAGAACCTATTTATAGACTTTAGAATCAATTAGATTCGGATTAGAGAAAAATCAGATTTTTATCTATCTGTACCGGTACAAACTTGAACTGGTTACCGGTTCCACAAGGACGGAAGATTATTTTTCGAAGCCTTGGAACCGGTAATGGGATCGATGGTTATACCGGTATAGCAACTTTTCCCATACCGGAACAGAATCTTTTTCCATACCGGTATAACTTTGTATTTTTGCTGATTTTTCATTTTTCGAAAACTACAAAGTTCCGTTACAGTTTCTCATCCGTTATTCAATGATTTTATGATTCTAATGCCTATAACTAAGTATGAATCCCCATAACGTGCATTAAAAACTTACCTAGACATCGTGATTCTCATCGTGAGCCACTTCCTTTTTCTTCGAAGTCTTTGATTCTTCACCGTTCTTCGATCCGCTCCGATCCTTCAAGACTCCGACTCAATTCACGAAACTTGCCAACACAAAATCCTTAACATATTATGCCCCGAGAGTGTAAATTTGCAACGTATCGATGCCAACGTTCACAAGAACCAAAACCGGACCCACATTAAACTACTCAGTTGTGCCCTAACAGTATAACTTTGGAAACAGTACTTTTTCTTATTCAATCGAACGAAGAGTAAAACCTAATTATTTTGTTCTCTTATGCCCCGATAGTGTAAATTTGCAACGTATTGATGCCAACGTTCACAAGAACCAAAACCGGATCAATCATTAGACTACTCAGTTATGCCCTAACAGTATAACTTTGGAAACAGTACTTTTTTTCATTCAATCGAACAAAGAGTAAAACCTAATTATTTTGTTCTATTATGCCCCGAGAGTGTAAATTTGCAACGTATCGATGCCAACGTTCACAAAAATCAAAACAAGACCAACATTAGACTACTCAGTTGTGCCCTAACAGTATAACTTTGGAAACAGTACTTTTTCTCATTCAATCGAACAAAAAGTAAAACCTAATTATTTTGTTCCATTATGCCCCGAGAGTGTAAATTTGCAACGTATCGATGCCAACGTTCACAAAACCAAAACCGGACCAACATTAGACTACTCAGTTGCGCCCTAACTTTATAACTTGGAAACGAGTACTTTTTCTCATGCAACCGAACAAAGAGTAAAACCTAATTATATTGATCTATTATGCCCCGAGAGTGTAAATTTGCAACGTATCGATGCCAACGTTCACAAGAACCAAAACCGGACCAACATTAGACTACTCAGTTGTGCCCTAACAGAAAAACTTTGGAAACAGTACTTTTTCTTATTCAATTGAACAACGAGTAAAACCTAATTATTTTGTTCTATTATGCCCCGAGAGTGTAAATTTGCAACGTATCGATGCCAACGTTCACAAAAATCAAAACCGGACCAACATTAGACTACTCAGTTGTGCCCTAACAGTATAACTTTGGAAACAGTACTTTTTCTCATTCAATCGAACAAAAAGTAAAACCTAATTATTTTGTTCCATTATGCCCCGAGAGTGTAAATTTGCAACGTATCGATGCCAACGTTCACAAGAACCAAAACCGAACCAACATTAGACTACTCAGTTGCGCCCTAACAGTATAACTTTGGAAATAGTACTTTTTCTCATTCAATCGAATAAAGAGTAAAACCTAATTATTTAGTTCTTTTATGCCCCGAGAGTGTAATTTGCAACGTATCGATGCCAACGTTCATAAGAACCAAAACCGAACTAACATTAGAATACTCAGTTGCGCCCTAACTTTATAACTTTGAAACGAGTACTTTTTCTCATAAAACCGAACAACGAGTAAAACCTAATTATATTAATCTATTATGCCGCGAGCGAATCAATTTGCAACGTATCGATGCCAACGTTCGCAAGAACCAAAACCGGACCAACATTAAACTACTCAGTTGTGCCCAAACTGTATAACTTTGTAAACAGTACATTTTCTCATTCAATCGAACAAAGTGTAAAACTTAATTATTTTGTTCTATTATGCCCCGAGAGTGTAAATTTGCAACGTATCGATGCCAACGTTCACAAGAACAAAAACCGGACCAACATTAGACTACTCAGTTTCTCCCAAACAGTATAACTTTGAAAACAGTATTTTTTCTCATTCAATCGAACAAAGAGTAAAACCTAATTATTTTGTTCTATTATGTCCCGAGAGTGTAAATTTGCAATGTATCGATGCCAACGTTCACAAGAACCAAAACCGGACCAACATTAGACTACTCGATTCTAACTTTATAACTTGGAAACGAGTACTTTTTCTCATTCACCCGAACAAAGAGTAAAACCTAATTATATTGATCTATTATGCCCCGAGAGTGTAAATTTGCAACGTATCGATGCCAACGTTCACAAAAACCAAAACCGGACAAACATTAGACTACTCAGTTGTGCCCTAACAGTATAACTTTGGAAACAGTACTTTTTCTCATTCAATCGAACAAAAAGTAAAACCTAATTATTTTGTTCCATTATGCCCCGAGAGTGTAAATTAGCAACGTATCGATGCAAACGTTCACAAGAACCAAAACCGAACCAACAATCTTCTATTATGCCCCGAGAGTGTAAATTTGCAACGTATCGATGCCAACGTTCACAAGAACAAAAATCGGACCAACATTAGACTACTCAGTTGCTCCCTAACAGTATAACTTTGAAAACAGTATTTTTTCTCATTCAATCGAACAAAGAGTAAAACCTAATTATTTTGTTCTATTATGTCCAGAGAGTGTAAATTTGTAATTTATCGATGCCAACGTTCACAAGAACCAAAACCGGACCAACATTACACTACTCAGTTGCGCCCTAACTTTATAACTTGGAAACGAGTACTTTTTCTCATGCAACCGAACAAAGAGTAAAACCTAATTATATTGATCTATTATGCCCCGAGAGTGTAAATTTGCAACGTATCGATGCCAACGTTCACAAGAACAAAAACCGGACTAACATTAGACTACTCAGTTGCGCCCTAACAGTATAACTTTGGAAACAGTACTTTTTCTCATTTAATCGAACAAAGAGTAAAACCTAATTATTTTGTTCTATTATGTCCCGAGAGTGTAAATTTGCAATGTATCGATGCCAACGTTCACAAGAACCAAAACCGGACCAACATTAGACTACTCGATTCTAACTTTATAACTTTGAAAGCAGTACTTTTTCTCATGCAACCGAACAAAGAGTAAAACCTAATTATATTGATCTATTATGCCCCGAGAGTGTAAATTTGCAACGTATCGATGCCAACGTTCACAAGAACCAAAACCGGACCAACATTAGACTACTCAGTTGTGCCCTAACAGAATAACTTTGGAAACAGTACTTTTTCTGATTGAATTGAACAACGAGTAAAACCTAATTATTTCGTTCTATTATGCCCCGAGAGTGTAAATTAGCAACGTATCGATGCCAACGTTCACAAGAACCAAAACCGGACCCACATTAAACTACTCAGTTGTGCCCTAACGGTATAACTTTGGAAACAGTACTTTTTCTTATTCAATCGAACGAAGAGTAAATCCTAATTATTTTGTTCTATTATGCCCCGATAGTGTAAATTTGCAACGTATTGATGCCAACGTTCACAAGAACCAAAACCGGACCAATCATTAGACTACTCAGATATGCCCTAACAGTATATCTTTGGAAACAGTACTTTTTCTCATTCAATCGAACAAAGAGTAAAACCTAATTATTTTGTTCTATTAAGCCCCGAGAGTGTAAATTTGCAACATATCGATGCCAACGTTCACAAAAACCAAAACCGGACCAACATTAGACTACTTAGTTGTGCCCTAACAGTATAACTTTGGAAACAGTACTTTTTCTCATTCAATCGAAAAAAAAGTAAAACCTATTTATTTTGTTCTATTATGCCCCGAGAGTGTAAATTTGCAACGTATCGATGCCAACGTTCACAAGAACCAAAATCGAACCAACATTAGACTACTCAGTTGCGTCCTAACAGTATAACTTTGGAAATAGTACTTTTTCTCATTCAATCGAATAAAGCGTAAAACCTATTTATTTAGTTCTTTTATGCCCGGAGAGTGTAATTTGCAACGTATCGATGCCAACGTTCATGAAAACAAAAACCGAACTAACATTAGAATACTCAGTTGCGCCCTAACTTTATAACTTTGAAACGAGTACTTTTTCTCATACAACCGAACAACGAGTAAAACCTAATTATATTAATCTATTATGCCCCGACAGTGTCAATTTGGAACGTATCGATGCCAACGTTCGCAAGAACCAAACCGGACCAACATTAGACTACTCGGTTATTGCCCAAACCGTATAACTTTGTAAACGACTTTTCTCATTCAATCGAACAAAGTGTAAAACTTAATTATTTTGTTCTATTATGCCCGAGAGTGTAAATTTGCAACGTATCGATGCCAACGTTCACAAGAACAAAACCGGACCAACATTAGACTACTCGGTTGCGCCCTAACAGTATAACTTTAGAAACAGTACTTTTTCTCATGCAACAGAACAAAGAGTAAAACCTAATTATATTGATCTATTATGCCCCGAGAGTGTAAATTTGCAACGTATCGATGCCAACGTTCACAAAAACCAAAACCGGACAAACATTAGACTACTCAGTTGTGCCCTAACAGTATAACTTTGGAAACAGTACTTTTTCTCATTCAATCGAACAAAAAGTAAAACCTAATTATTTTGTTCCATTATGCCCCGAGAGTGTAAATTTACAACGTATCGATGCAAACGTTCACAAGAACCAAAACAGAACCAACATTAGACTACTCAGTTGCGCCCTAACAGTATAACTTTGGAAATAGTACTTTTTCTCATTCAATCGAATAAAGAGTAAAACCTAATTATTTAGTTCTTTTATGCCCGAGAGTGTAATTTGCAACGTATCGATGCCAACGTTCATAAGAACCAAAACCGAACTAACATTAGAATACTCGTTGCTAACTTTATAACTTTGAAACGAGTACTTTTTCTCATACAACCGAACAACGAGTAAAATCAAATTATATTAATCTATTATGCCCCGAGCGTATCAATTTGCAACGTATCGATGCCAACGTTCGCAAGAACCAAAACCGGACCAACATTAGACTACTCAGTTGTGCCCAAACTGTATAACTTTGTAAACAGTACTTTTTCTCATTCAATCGAACAAAGTGTAAAACTTAATTATTTTGTTCTATTATGCCCCAAGAGTGTAAATTTGCAACGTATCGATGCCAACGTTCACAAGAACAAAAATCGGACCAACATTAGACTACTCAGTTGCTCCCTAACAGTATAACTTTGAAAACAGTACTTTTTCTCATTCAATCGAACAAAGAGTAAAACCTAATTATTTTGTTCTATTATGTCCCGAGAGTGTAAATTTGCAATGTATCGATGCCAACGTTCACAAGAACCAAACCGACCAACATTACACTACTCGATTGCGCCTAACTTTATAACTTGGAAACGAGTACTTTTTCTCATGCAACAGAACAAAGAGTAAAACCTAATTATATTGATCTATTATGCCCCGAGAGTGTAAATTTGCAACGTATCGATGCCAACGTTCGAAGAACAAAAGCAGGACTATCATTAGACTACTCGATTTGCGCCCCTAACGGTATAACTTTGGAAACAAGTACTTTTTCTCATTCAATCGAACAAAGAGTAAAACCTAATTATTTTGTTCTATTATGCCCCGAGAGTGTAAATTTGCAATGTATCGATGCCAACGTTCACAAGCACCAAAACCGGAACAACATTAGACTACTCAGTTGCGCCCTAACTTTATAACTTTGAAACGAGTACTTTTTCTCATGCAACCGAACAAAGAGTAAAACCTAATTATATTGATCTATTATGCCCGAGAGTGTAAATTTGCAACGTATCGATGCCAACGTTCACAAGAACCAAAACCGGACCAACATTAGACTACTCGGTTGTGCCCTAACGAATAACTTTGGAAACAAGACTTTTTCGATTCAATTGAACAACGAGTAAAACCTAATTATTTCGTTCTATTATGCCCCGAGAGTGTAAATTAGCAACGTATCGATGCCAACGTTCACAAGAACCAAAACCGGACCCACATTAAACTACTCAGTTGTGCCCTAACGGTATAACTTTGGAAACAGTACTTTTTCTTATTCAATCGAACGAAGAGTAAAACCTAATTATTTTGTTCTATTATGCCCCGATAGGTTAAATTTGCAACGTATTGATGCCAACGTTCACAAGAACCAAAACCGGACCAATCATTAGACTACTCAGGTATGCCCTAACAGTATATCTTTGGAAACAGTACTTTTCCTCATTCAATCGAACAAAGAGTAAAACCTAATTATTTTGTTCTATTAAGCCCCGAGAGTGTAAATTTGCAACATATCGATGCCAACGTTCACAAAAACCAAAACCGGACCAACATTAGACTACTTAGTTGTGCCCTAACAGTATAACTTTGGAAACAGTACTTTTTCTCATTCAATCGAACAAAAAGTAAAACCTATTTATTTTGTTCTATTATGCCCCGAGAGTTTAAATTTGCAACGTATCGATGCCAACGTTCACAAGAACCAAAATCGAACCAACATTAGACTACTCAGTTGCGCCCTAACAGTATAACTTTGGAAATAGTACTTTTTCTCATTCAATCGAATAAAGCGTAAAACCTAATTATTTAGTTCTTTTATGCCCGGAGAGTGTAATTTGCAACGTATCGATGCCAACGTTCATAAAAACCAAAACCGAACTAACATTAGAATACTCAGTTGCGCCCTAACTTTATAACTTTGAAACGAGTACTTTTTCTCATTTAATCGAACAAAAAGTAAAACCTAATTATTTTGTTCTATTATGTCCCGAGAGTGTAAATTTGCAATGTATCGATGCCAACGTTCACAAGAACCAAAACCGGAACAACATTAGACTACTCAGTTGCGCCCTAACTTTATAACTTTGAAACGAGTACTTTTTCTCATGCAACCGAACAAAGAGTAAAACCAAATTATTTTGTTCTATTATGCCCCGAGAGTGTAAATTTGCAACGTATCGATGCCAACGTTCACAAGAACCAAAACCGGACCCATATTAGACTACTCAGTTGTGCCCTAACAGTATAACTTTGGAAACAGTACTTTTTCTGATTCAATCGAACAAAGAGTAAAACCTAATTATTTTGTTCTATTATGTCCCGAGAGTGTAAATTTGCAATGTATCGATGCCAACGTTCACAAGAACCAAAACCGGACCAACATTAGACTACTCAGTTGCGCCCTAACTTTATAACTTGGAAACGAGTACTTTTTCTCATGCAACAGAACAAAGAGTAAAACCTAATTATATTGATCTATTATGCCCCGAGAGTGTAAATTTGCAACGTATCGATGCCAACGTTCACAAAAACCAAAACCGGACCAACATTAGACTACTCAGTTGTGCCCTAACAGTATAACTTTGGAAACAGTACTTTTTCTCATTCAATCGAACAAAAAGTAAAACCTAATTATTTTGTTCCATTATGCCCCGAGAGTGTAAATTTACAACGTATCGATGCAAACGTTCACAAGAACCAAAACCGAACCAACATTAGACTACTCAGTTGCGCCCTAACAGTATAACTTTGGAAATAGTACTTTTTCTCATTCAATCGAATAAAGAGTAAAACCTAATTATTTAGTTCTTTTATGCCCCGAGAGTGTAATTTGCAACGTATCGATGCCAACGTTCATAAGAACCAAAACCGAACTAACATTAGAATACTCAGTTGCGCCCTAACTTTATAACTTTGAAACGAGTACTTTTTCTCATACAACCGAACAACGAGTAAAACCAAATTATATTATTCTATTATGCCCCGAGAGTGTAAATTTGCAGCGTATCGATGCCAACGTTCACAAGAACCAAAACCGGACCAACATTAGACTACTCAGTTGTGCCCAGAGTGTATAACTTTGTAAACAGTACTTTTTCTCATTCAATCGAACAAAGAGTAAAACCTAATTATTTTGTTCTATTATGCCCCGAGAGTGTAAATTTGCAACGTATCGATGCCAACGTTCACAAAAACCAAAACCGGACAAACATTAGACTACTCAATTGCGCCCTAACAGTATAACTTTGGAAACAGTACTTTTTCTCATTCAATCGAACAAAAAGTAAAACCTAATTATATTGTTCTATTATGCCCCGAGTGTGTAAATTTGCAACGTATCGATGCCAACGTTCACAAGAACCAAAGCCAGGACAAACATTAGACTACTCGGTTGTGCACTAACGGTATAACTTTGGAAAGCAGTGCTTTTTCTCATTCAATCGAACAAAGAGTAAAACCTAATTATTTTGTTCTATTATGCCCCGAGAGTGTAAATTTGCAACGTATCGATGCAAACGTTCACAAGAACCAAAACCCAACCAACATTAGACTACTCAGTTGCGCCCTAACAGTATAACTTTGGAAATAGTACTTTTTCTCATTCAATCGAATAAAGAGTAAAACCTAATTATTTAGTTCTTTTATGCCCCGAGAGTGTAATTTGCAACGTATCGATGCCAACGTTCATAAGAACCAAAACCGAACTAACATTAGAATACGCAGTTGCGCCTAACTTTATAACTTTGAAACGAGTACTTTTTCTCATACAACCGAACAACGAGTAAAACCAAATTATATTAATCTATTATGCCCCGAGCCTATCAATTTGCAACGTATCGATGCCAACGTTCGCAAGAACCAAAACCGGACCAACATTAGACTACTCAGTTGTGCCCAAACTGTATAACTTTGTAAATGATTTTTCTCATTCAATCGAACAAAGTGTAAAACTTAATTATTTTGTTCTATTATGCCCCGAGAGTGTAAATTTGCAACGTATCGAGGCCAACGTTCACAAGAACAAAACCGGACCAACATTAGACTACTCACTGTTCCCTAACAAGTATAACTTTGAAAACGATTTTTTTCTCATTCAATCGAACAAAGAGTAAAACCTAATTATTTTGTTCTATTATGTCCCGAGAGTGTAAATTTGCAATGTATCGATGCCAACGTTCACAAGAACCAAAACCGGACCAACATTACACTACTCAGTTGCGCCCTAACTTTATAACTTGGAAACGAGTACTTTTTCTCATGCAACCGAACAAAGAGTAAAACCTAATTATATTGATCTATTATGCCCCGAGAGTGTAAATTTGCAACGTATCGATGCCAACGTTCACAAGAACAGAAACCGGACCAACATTAGACTACTCAGTTGTGCCCTAACAGTATAACTTTGGAAAGAGTACTTTTTCTCATGTATCGATGCCAACGTTCACAAGAACCAAAACCGGAACAACATTAGACTACTCAGTTGCGCCCTAACTTTATAACTTTGAAACGAGTACTTTTTCTCATGCAACCGAACAAAGAGTAAAACCTAATTATATTGATCTATTATGCCCCGAGAGTGTAAATTTGCAACGTATCGATGCCAACGTTCACAAGAACAAAAACCGGACTATCATTAGACTACTCAGTTGCGCCCTAACAGTATAACTTTGGAAACAGTACTTTTTCTCATTTAATCGAACAAAAAGTAAAACCTAATTATTTTGTTCTATTATGTCCCGAGAGTGTAAATTTGCAATGTATCGATGCCAACGTTCACAAGAACCAAAACCGGAACAACATTAGACTACTCAGTTGCGCCCTAACTTTATAACTTTGAAACGAGTACTTTTTCTCATGCAACCGAACAAAGAGTAAAACCTAATTATATTGATCTATTATGCCCCGAGAGTGTAAATTTGCAACGTATCGATGCCAACGTTCACAAGAACCAAAACCGGACCAACATTAGACTACTCAGTTGTGCCCTACCGAATAACTTTGGAAACAAGATTTTTCTGATTCAATTGAACAACGAGTAAAACCTAATTATTTCGTTCTATTATGCCCCGAGAGTGTAAATTAGCAACGTATCGATGCCAACGTTCACAAGAACCAAAACCGGACCCACATTAAACAACTCAGTTGTGCCCTAACGGTATAACTTTGGAAACAGTACTTTTTCTTATTCAATCGAACGAAGAGTAAAACCTAATTATTTTGTTCTATTATGCCCCGATAGTGTAAATTTGCAACGTATTGATGCCAACGTTCACAAGAACCAAAACCGGACCAATCATTAGACTACTCAGGTATGCCCTAACAGTATATCTTTGGAAACAGCACTTTTTCTCATTCAATCGAACAAAGAGTAAAACCTAATTATTTTGTTCTATTAAGCCCCGAGAGTGTAAATTTGCAACATATCGATGCCAACGTTCACAAAAACCAAAACCGGACCAACATTAGACTACTTAGTTGTGCCCTAACAGTATAACTTTGGAACGAGTACTTTTTCTCATTCAATCGAACAAAAAGTAAAACCTATTTATTTTGTTCTATTATGCCCCGAGAGTTTAAATTTGCAACGTATCGATGCCAACGTTCACAAGAACCAAAATCGAACCAACATTAGACTACTCAGGTGCGCCCTAACAGTATAACTTTGGAAATAGTACTTTTTCTCATTCAATCGAACAAAGAGTAAAACCTAATTATTTTGTTCTATTATGCCCCGAGAGTGTAAATTTGCAACGTATCGATGCCAACGTTCATAAAAACCCAAACCGAACTAACATTAGAATACTCGCTTGCGCCTAACTTTATAACTTTGAAACGAGTACTTTTTCTCAGACAACCGAACAACGAGTAAAACCTAATTATATTAATCTATTATGCCCCGAGAGTGTCAATTTGCAACGTATCGATGCCAACGTTCGCAAGAACCAAAACCGGACCAAAATTAGACTACTCAGTTGTGCCCAAACTGTATAACTTTGTAAACAGTACTTTTTCTCATTCAATCGAACAAAGTGTAAAACTTAATTATTTTGTTCTATTATGCCCCGAGAGTGTAAATTTGCAACGTATCGATGCCAACGTTCACAAGAACAAAAACCGGACCAACATTAGACTACTCAGTTGCTCCCTAACAGTATAACTTTGAAAACAGTATTTTTTCTCATTCAATCGAACAAAGAGTAAAACCTAATTATTTTGTTCTATTATGTCCCGAGAGTGTAAATTTGCAATGTATCGATGCCAACGTTCACAAGAACCAAAACCGGACCAACATTAGACTACTCTGCGCCTAACTTTATAACTTGGAAACGAGTACTTTTTCTCATGCAAATAACAAAGAGTAAAACCTAATTATATTGATCTATTATGCCCCGAGAGTGTAAATTTGCAACGTATCGATGCCAACGTTCACAAAAACCAAAACCGACAAACATTAGCCTACTCGGTTGTGCCCTAACAAGATAACTTTGGAAACAAGATTTTTCTCATTCAATCGAACAAAAAGTAAAACCTAATTATTTTGTTCCATTATGCCCGAGAGTGTAAATTTGCGACGTATCGATGCAAACGTTCACAAGAACCAAAACCGAACCAACATTAGACTACTCAGTTGCGCCCTAACAGTATAACTTTGGAAATAGTACTTTTTCTCATTCAATCGAATAAAGAGTAAAACCTAATTATTTAGTTCTTTTATGCCCCGAGAGTGTAATTTGCAACGTATCGATGCCAACGTTCATAAGAACCAAAACCGAACTAACATTAGAATACTCTGCGCCTAACTTTATAACTTTGAAACGAGTACTTTTTCTCATACAACCGAACAACGAGTAAAACCAAATTATATTAATCTATTATGCCCCGAGAGTGTCAATTTGCAACGTATCGATGCCAACGTTCGCAAGAACCAAAACCGGACCAACATTAGACTACTCAGTTGTGCCCAAACCGTATAACTTTGTAAATGATTTTTCTCATTCAATCGAACAAAGTGTAAAACTTAATTATTTTGTTCTATTATGCCCCGAGAGTGTAAATTTGCAACGTATCGATGCCAACGTTCACAAGAACAAAAACCGGACCAACATTAGACTACTCAGTTGCTCCCTAACAGTATAACTTTGAAAACAGTATTTTTTCTCATTCAATCGAACAAAGAGTAAAACCTAATTATTTTGTTCTATTATGTCCCGAGAGTGTAAATTTGCAATGTATCGATGCCAACGTTCACAAGAACCAAAACCGGACCAACATTAGACTACTCAGTTGTGCCCTAACAGTATAACTTTGGAAACAGTACTTTTTCTCATTCAATCGAACAAAAAGTAAAACCTAATTATTTTGTTCCATTATGCCCCGAGAGTGTAATTTTACAACGTATCGATGCAAACGTTCACAAGAACCAAAACCGAACCAACATTAGACTACTCAGTTGCGCCCTAACAGTATAACTTTGGAAATAGTACTTTTTCTCATTCAATCGAATAAAGAGTAAAACCTAATTATTTAGTTCTTTTATGCCCCGAGAGTGTAATTTGCAACGTATCGATGCCAACGTTCATAAGAACCAAAACCGAACTAACATTAGAATACTCAGTTGCGCCCTAACTTTATAACTTTGAAACGAGTACTTTTTCTCATACAACCGAACAACGAGTAAAACCAAATTATATTAATCTATTATGCCCCGAGAGTGTCAATTTGCAACGTATCGATGCCAACGTTCGCAAGAACCAAAACCGGACCAACATTAGACTACTCAGTTGTGCCCAAACTGTATAACATTGTAAACAGTACTTTTTCTCATTCAATCGAACAAAGTGTAAAACTTAATTATTTTGTTCTATTATGCCCCGAGAGTGTAAATTTGCAACGTATCGATGCCAACGTTCACAAGAACAAAAACCGGACCAACATTAGACTACTCAAAAGAGCTCTCAACAAAGATAACTTTGAAAACAAAGATTTTTCTCATTCAATCGAACAAAGAGTAAAACCTAATTATTTTGTTCTATTATGTCCCGAGAGTGTAAATTTGCAATGTATCTATGCCAACGTTCACAAGAACCAAAACCGACCAACATTAGACTATGCGCCCTAACTTTATAACTTTGAAACGAGTACTTTTTCTCATGCAACCGAACAACGAGTCAAACCTAATTATATTACTCTCTTATGCCCCGAGAGTGTAAATTTGCAACGGATCGATGCCAACGTTCACAAGAACCAAAACCACACCAACATTAGACTACTGAGTTGCGCCCTAACAGTATAACTTTGGAAACAGTACTTTTTCTCATTCAATCGAACAAAAAGTAAAACCTAATTATTTTGTTCCATTATGCCCCGAGAGTGTAAATTTGCGACGTATCGATGCAAACGTTCACAAGAACCAAAACCGAACCAACATTAGACTACTCAGTTGCGCCCTAACAGTATAACTTTGGAAATAGTACTTTTTCTCATTCAATCGAATAAAGAGTAAAACCTAATTATTTAGTTCTTTTATGCCCCGAGAGTGTAATTTGCAACGTATCGATGCCAACGTTCATAAGAACCAAAACCGAACTAACATTAGAATACTCAGTTGCGCCCTAACTTTATAACTTTGAAACGAGTACTTTTTCTCATACAACCGAACAACGAGTAAAACCAAATTATATTAATCTATTATGCCCCGAGAGTGTCAATTTGCAACGTATCGATGCCAACGTTCGCAAGAACCAAAACCGGACCAACATTAGACTACTCAGTTGTGCCCAAACTGTATAACTTTGTAAACAAGATTTCTTTTTCTCATTCAATCGAACAAAGTGTAAAACTTAATTATTTTGTTCTATTATGCCCCGAGAGTGTAAATTTGCAACGTATCGATGCCAACGTTCACAAGAACAAAAACCGAACCAACATTGAACTACTCACTTGCGCCCTATCAGTAAAACTTTGGAAACAGTTTTTTTTCTCATTCAATCGAACAAAGAGTAAAACCTAATTATTTTGTTCTATTATGCCCCGAGAGTGTAAATTTGCAACGTATCGATGCCAACGTTCACAAAAACCCAAACCGGACAAACATTAGACTACTCAGTTGTGCCCTAACAGTATAACTTTGGAAACAGTACTTTTTCTCATTCAATCGAACAAAAAGTAAAACCTAATTATTTTGTTCCATTATGCCCCGAGAGTGTAATTTTACAACGTATCGATGCAAACGTTCACAAGAACCAAAACCGAACCAACATTAGACTACTCAGTTGCGCCCTAACAGTATAACTTTGGAAATAGTACTTTTTCTCATTCAATCGAATAAAGAGTAAAACCTAATTATTTAGTTCTTTTATGCCCCGGGAGTGTAATTTGCAACGTATCGATGCCAACGTTCATAAGAACCAAAACCGAACTAACATTAGAATACTCAGTTGCGCCCTAACTTTATAACTTTGAAACGAGTACTTTCTCTCATACAACCGAACAACGAGTAAAACCAAATTATATTAATCTATTATGCCCCGAGCGTATCAATTTGCAACGTATCGATGCCAACGTTCGCAAGAACCAAAACCGGACCAACATTAGACTACTCAGTTGTGCCCAAACTGTATAACTTTGGAAGCAGTACTTTTTCTCATTCAATCGAACAAAGTGTAAAACTTAATTATTTTGTTCTATTATGCCCCGAGAGTGTAAATTTGCAACGTATCGATGCCAACGTTCACAAGAACAAAAACCGGACCAACATTAGACTACTCAGTTGCGCCCTAACAGTATAACTTTGGAAACAGTACTTTTTCTCATTTAATCGAACAAAGAGTAAAACCTAATTATTTTGTTCTATTATGTCCCGAGAGTGTAAATTTGCAATGTATCGATGCCAACGTTCACAAGAACCAAAACCGGAACAACATTAGACTACTCAGTTGCGCCCTAACTTTATAACTTTGAAACGAGTACTTTTTCTCATGCAACAGAACAAAGAGTAAAACCTAATTATATTGATCTATTATGCCCCGAGAGTGTAAATTTGCAACGTATCGATGCCAACGTTCACAAAAACCAAAACCGGACAAACATTAGCCTACTCAGTTGTGCCCTAACAGTATAACTTTGGAAACAGTACTTTTTCTCATTCAATCGAACAAAAAGTAAAACCTAATTATTTTGTTCCATTATGCCCCGAGAGTGTAAATTTGCAACGTATCGATGCAAACGTTCACAAGAACCAAAACCGAACCAACATTAGACTACTCAGTTGCGCCCTAACAGTATAACTTTGGAAATAGTACTTTTTCTCATTCAATCGAATAAAGAGTAAAACCTAATTATTTAGTTCTTTTATGCCCCGAGAGTGTAATTTGCAACGTATCGATGCCAACGTTCATAAGAACCAAAACCGAACTAACATTAGAATACTCAGTTGCGCGCTAACTTTATAACTTTGAAACGAGTACTTTTTCTCATACAACCGAACAACGAGTAAAACCAAATTATATTAATCTATTATGCCCCGAGAGTGTCAATTTGCAACGTATCGATGCCAACGTTCGCAAGAACCAAAACCGACCAACATTAGACTACTCGTGCCCAAACATTATAACTTTGTAAAGATTTGTCTCATTCAATCGAACAAAGAGTAAAACCTAATTATTTTGTTCTATTATGCCCCGAGAGTGTAAATTTGCAACGTATCGATGCCAACGTTCACAAAAACCAAAACCGGACAAACATTAGACTACTCAGTTGTGCCCTAACAGTATAACTTTGGAAACAGTACTTTTTCTCATTCAATCGAACAAAGAGTAAAACCTAATTATTTTGTTCTATTATGCCCCGAGAGTGTAAATTTGCAACGTATCGATGCCAACGTTCACAAAAACCAAAACCGGACAAACATTAGACTACTCAGTTGTGCCCTAACAGTATAACTTTGGAAACAGTACTTTTTCTCATTCAATCGAACAAAGTGTAAAACTTAATTATTTTGTTCTATTATGCCCCGAGAGTGTAAATTTGCAACGTATCGATGCCAACGTTCACAAGAACAAAAACCGGACCAACATTAGACTACTCAGTTGCTCCCTAACAGTATAACTTTGAAAACAGTATTTTTTCTCATTCAATCGAACAAAGAGTAAAACCTAATTATTTTGTTCTATTATGTCCCGAGAGTGTAAATTTGCAATGTATCGATGCCAACGTTCACAAGAACCAAAACCGGACCAACATTAGACTACTCAGTTGCGCCCTAACTTTATAACTTTGAAACCAGTACTTTTTCTCATGCAATCGAACAAAGAGTAAAACCTAATTATATTGATCTATTATGCCCCGAGAGTGTAAATTTGCAACGTATCGATGCCAACGTTCACAAAAACCAAAACCGGACAAACATTAGACTACTCAGTTGTGCCCTAACAGTATAACTTTGGAAACAGTACTTTTTCTCATTCAATCGAACAAAAAGTAAAACCTAATTATTTTGTTCCGTTATGCCCCGAGAGTGTAAATTTGCAACGTATCGATGCAAACGTTCACAAGAACCAAAACCGAACCAACATTAGACTACTCAGTTGCGCCCTAACAGTATAACTTTGGAAATAGTACTTTTTCTCATTCAATCGAATAAAGAGTAAAACCTAATTATTTAGTTCTTTTATGCCCCGAGAGTGTAATTTGCAACGTATCGATGCCAACGTTCATAAGAACCAAAACCGAACTAACATTAGAATACTCGCGCCTAACTTTATAACTTTGAAACGAGTACTTTTTCTCATACAACCGAACAACGAGTAAAACCAAATTATATTAATCTATTATGCCCCGAGAGTGTCAATTTGCAACGTATCGATGCCAACGTTCGCAAGAACCAAAACCGAACCAACATTAGACTACTCAGTTGTGCCCAAAGAGTAGAACTTTGTAAACAGTACTTTTTCTCATGCAACCGAACAAAGAGTAAAACCTAATTATATTGATCTATTATGCCCCGAGAGTGTAAATTTGCAACGTATCGATGCCAACGTTCACAAGAACAAAAACCGGACCAACATTAGACTACTCAGTTGCTCCCTAACAGTATAACTTTGAAAACAGTATTTTTTCTCATTCAATCGAACAAAGAGTAAAACCTAATTATTTTGTTCTATTATGTCCCGAGAGTGTAAATTTGCAATGTATCGATGCCAACGTTCACAAGAACCAAAACCGGACCAACATTAGACTACTCAGTTGCGCCCTAACTTTATAACTTGGAAACGAGTACTTTTTCTCATGCAACCGAACAAAGAGTAAAACCTAATTATATTGATCTATTATGCCCCGAGAGTGTAAATTTGCAACGTATCGATGCCAACGTTCACAAGAACCAAAACCGACAAACATTAGACTACTCTTGTGCCCTAACAAGATAACTTTGGAAACAAAGATTTTTCTCATTCAATCGAACAAAAAGTAAAACCTAATTATTTTGTTCCGTTATGCCCCGAGAGTGTAAATTTGCAACGTATCGATGCAAACGTTCACAAGAACCAAAACCGAACCAACATTAGACTACTCAGTTGCGCCCTAACAGTATAACTTTGGAAATAGTACTTTTTCTCATTCAATCGAATAAAGAGTAAAACCTAATTATTTAGTTCTTTTATGCCCCGAGAGTGTAATTTGCAACGTATCGATGCCAACGTTCATAAGAACCAAAACCGAACTAACATTAGAATACTCAGTTGCGCCCTAACTTTATAACTTTGAAACGAGTACTTTTTCTCATACAACCGAACAACGAGTAAAACCAAATTATATTAATCTATTATGCCCCGAGAGTGTCAATTTGCAACGTATCGATGCCAACGTTCGCAAGAACCAAAACCGGACCAACATTAGACTACTCAGTTGTGCCCAAACTGTATAACTTTGTAAACAGTACTTTTTCTCATTCAATCGAACAAAGTGTAAAACTTAATTATTTTGTTCTATTATGCCCCGAGAGTGTAAATTTGCAACGTATCGATGCCAACGTTCACAAGAACAAAAACCGGACCAACATTAGACTACTCAGTTGCGCCCTAACAGTATAACTTTGGAAACAGTATTTTTTCTCATTCAATCGAACAAAGAGTAAAACCTAATTATTTTGTTCTATTATGCCCCGAGAGTGTAAATTTGCAACGTATCGATGCCAACGTTCACAAAAACCAAAACCGGACCAACATTAGACTACTCAGTTGTGCCCTAACAGTATAACTTTGGAAACAGTACTTTTTCTCATTCAATCGAACAAAAAGTAAAACCTAATTATTTTGTTCCATTATGCCCCGAGAGTGTAAATTTACAACGTATCGATGCAAACGTTCACAAGAACCAAAACCGAACCAACATTAGACTACTCAGTTGCGCCCTAACAGTATAACTTTGGAAATAGTACTTTTTCTTATTCAATCGAATAAAGAGTAAAACCTAATTATTTAGTTCTTTTATGCCCCGAGAGTGTAATTTGCAACGTATCGATGCGAACGTTCATAAGAACCAAAACCGAACTAACATTAGAATACTCAGTTGCGCCCCAACTTTATAACTTTGAAACGAGTACTTTTTCTCATACAACCGAACAACGAGTAAAACCAAATTATATTAATCTATTATGCCCCGAGCGTATCAATTTGCAACGTATCGATGCCAACGTTCACAAGAACCAAAACCGGACCAACATTAGACTACTCAGTTGTGCCCAAACTGTATAACATTGTAAACAGTACTTTTTCTCATTCAATCGAACAAAGTGTAAAACTTAATTGTATTGTTCTATTATGCCCCGAGAGTGTAAATTTGCAACGTATCGATGCCAACGTTCACAAAAACCAAAACTGGACCAACATTAGACTACTCAGTTGTGCCCTAACAGTATAACTTTGAAAACAGTACTTTTTCTCATTCAATCGAACAAAGAGTAAAACATAATTATTTTGTTCTATTATGTCCCGAGAGTGTAAATTTGCAATGTATCGATGCCAACGTTCACAAGAACCAAAACCGGACCAACATTAGACTACTCAGTTGCGCCCTAACTTTATAACTTGGAAACGAGTACTTTTTCTCATGCAACCGAACAAAGAGTAAAACCTAATTATATTGATCTATTATGCCCCGAGAGTGTAAATTTGCAACGTATCGATGCCAACGTTCAGAAGAACAAAAACCGGACTATCATTAGACTACTCAGTTGCGCCCTAACAGTATAACTTTGGAAACAGTACTTTTTTTCATTTAATCGAACAAAGAGTAAAACCTAATTATTTTGTTCTATTATGTCCCGAGAGTGTAAATTTGCAATGTATCGATGCCAACGTTCACAAGAACCAAAACCGGAACAACATTAGACTACTTAGTTGTGCCCTAACAGTATAACTTTGGAAACAGTACTTTTTCTCATTCAATCGAACAAAGAGTAAAACCTATTTATTTTGTTCTATTATGCCCCGAGAGTGTAAATTTGCAATGTATCGATGCCAACGTTAACAAGAACCAAAACCGGACCAACATTAGACTACTCAATTGTGCCCTAACTTTATAACTTTGGAAACAGTACTTTTTCTGATTGAATTGAACAACGAGTAAAACCTAATTATTTCGTTCTATTATGCCCCGAGAGTGTAAATTAGCAACGTATCGATGCCAACGTTCACAAGAACCAAAACCGGACCCACATTAAACTACTCAGTTGTGCCCCAACAGTATAACTTTGGAAACAGATTTTTCTTATTCAATCGAACGAAGAGTAAATCCTAATTATTTTGTTCTATTATGCCCCGATAGTGTAAATTTGCAACGTATTGATGCCAACGTTCACAAGAACCAAAACCGGACCAATCATTAGACTACTCAGTTATGCCCTAACAGTATATCTTTGGAAACAGCACTTTTTCTCATTCAATCGAACAAAGAGTAAAACCTAATTATTTTGTTCTATTAAGCCCCGAGAGTGTAAATTTGCAACATATCGATGCCAACGTTCACAAAAACCAAAACCGGACCAACATTAGACTACTTAGTTGTGCCCTAACAGTATAACTTTGGAAAGAGTACTTTTTCTCATTCAATCGAAAAAAAAGTAAAACCTATTTATTTTGTTCTATTATGCCCCGAGAGTGTAAATTTGCAACGTATCGATGCCAACGTTCACAAGAACCAAAACCGGACCAACATTAGACTACTCGCTGTTCCCTAACAAGATAACTTTGAAAATGATTTTTTCTCATTCAATCGAACAAAGAGTAAAACCTAATTATTTTGTTCTATTATGCCCCGAGAGTGTAAATTTGCAACGTATCGATGCCAACGTTCACAAAAACCAAAACCGACAAACATTAGACTACTCAGTTGTGCCCTAACAGTATAACTTTGGAAACAGTACTTTTTCTCATTCAATCGAACAAAAAGTAAAACCTAATTATTTTGTTCCATTATGCCCCGAGAGTGTAAATTTACAACGTATCGATGCAAACGTTCACAAGAACCAAAACAGAACCAACATTAGACTACTCAGTTGCGCCCTAACAGTATAACTTTGGAAATAGTACTTTTTCTCATTCAATCGAATAAAGAGTAAAACCTAATTATTTAGTTCTTTTATGCCCCGAGAGTGTAATTTGCAACGTATCGATGCCAACGTTCATAAGAACCAAAACCGAACTAACATTAGAATACTCAGTTGCGCCCTAACTTTATAACTTTGAAACGAGTACTTTTTCTCATACAACCGAACAACGAGTAAAATCAAATTATATTAATCTATTATGCCCCGAGCGTATCAATTTGCAACGTATCGATGCCAACGTTCGCAAGAACCAAAACCGGACCAACATTAGACTACTCAGTTGTGCCCAAACTGTATAACTTTGTAAACAGTACTTTTTCTCATTCAATCGAACAAAGTGTAAAACTTAATTATTTTGTTCTATTATGCCCCAAGAGTGTAAATTTGCAACGTATCGATGCCAACGTTCACAAGAACAAAAATCGGACCAACATTAGACTACTCAGTTGCTCCCTAACAGTATAACTTTGAAAACAGTATTTTTTCTCATTCAATCGAACAAAGAGTAAAACCTAATTATTTTGTTCTATTATGTCCCGAGAGTGTAAATTTGCAATGTATCGATGCCAACGTTCACAAGAACCAAAACCGGACCAACATTACACTACTCAGTTGCGCCCTAACTATATAACTTGGAAACGAGTACTTTTTCTCATGCAACCGAACAAAGAGTAAAACCTAATTATATTGATCTATTATGCCCCGAGAGTGTAAATTTGCAACGTATCGATGCCAACGTTCAAGAACAAAACCGGACCAACATTAGACTACTCAGTTGTGCCCTAACAGTATAACTTTGGAAATAGTACTTTTTCTCATTCAATCGAACAAAGAGTAAAACATAATTATTTTGTTCTATTATGTCCCGAGAGTGTAAATTTGCAATGTATCGATGCCAACGTTCAGAAAAACCGGACGAACATTAGACTACTCAGTTGCGCCCTAACTTTATAACTTTGAAACGAGTACTTTTTCTCATGCAACCGAACAAAGAGTAAAACCTAATTATATTGATCTATTATGCCCCGAGAGTGTAAATTTGCAACGTATCGATGCCAACGTTCACAAGAACAAAAACCGGACTAACATTAGACTACTCAGTTGCGCCCTAACAGTATAACTTTGGAAACAGTACTTTTTCTCATTCAATCGAACAAAGAGTAAAACCTAATTATTTCGTTCTATTATGCCCCGAGAGTGTAAATTTGCAACGTATCGATGCCAACGTTCACAAGAACCAAAACCGGACCCACATTAAACTACTCAGTTGTGCCCTAACAGTATAACTTTGGAAACAGTACTTTTTCTTATTCAATCGAACGAAGAGTAAAACCTAATTATTTTGTTCTATTATGCCCCGATAGGTTAAATTTGCAACGTATTGATGCCAACGTTCACAAGAACCAAAACCGGACCAATCATTAGACTACTCAGGTATGCCCTAACAGTATATCTTTGGAAACAGCACTTTTTCTCATTCAATCGAACAAAGAGTAAAACCTAATTATTTTGTTCTATTAAGCCCCGAGAGTGTAAATTTGCAACATATCGATGCCAACGTTCACAAAAACCAAAACCGGACCAACATTAGACTACTTAGTTGTGCCCTAACAGTATAACTTTGGAAACAGTACTTTTTCTCATTCAATCGAACAAAAAGTAAAACCTATTTATTTTGTTCTATTATGCCCCGAGAGTTTAAATTTGCAACGTATCGATGCCAACGTTCACAAGAACCAAAATCGAACCAACATTAGACTACTCAGTTGCGCCCTAACAGTATAACTTTGGAAATAGTACTTTTTCTCATTCAATCGAATAAAGCGTAAAACCTAATTATTTAGTTCTTTTATGCCCGGAGAGTGTAATTTGCAACGTATCGATGCCAACGTTCATAAAAACCAAAACCGAACTAACATTAGAATACTCAGTTGCGCCCAAACTTTATAACTTTGAAACGAGTACTTTTTCTCATTTAATCGAACAAAAAGTAAAACCTAATTATTCTGTTCTATTATGTCCCGAGAGTGTAAATTTGTAATGTATCGATGCCAACGTTCACAAGAACCAAAACCGGAACAACATTAGACTACTCAGTTGCGCCCTAACTTTATAACTTTGAAACGAGTACTTTTTCTCATGCAACCGAACAAAGAGTAAAACCTAATTATATTGATCTATTATGCCCCGAGAGTGTAAATTTGCAACGTATCGATGCCAACGTTCACAAGAACCAAAACCGGACCAACATTAGACTACTCAGTTGTGCCCTAACAGAATAACTTTGGAAACAGTACTTTTTCTGATTCAATCGAACAAAGAGTAAAACCTAATTATTTTGTTCTATTATGTCCCGAGAGTGTAAATTTGCAATGTATCGATGCCAACGTTCACAAGAACCAAAACCGGACCAACATTAGACTACTCAGTTGCGCCCTAACTTTATAACTTGGAAACGAGTACTTTTTCTCATGCAACAGAACAAAGAGTAAAACCTAATTATATTGATCTATTATGCCCCGAGAGTGTAAATTTGCAACGTATCGATGCCAACGTTCACAAAAACCAAAACCGGACAAACATTAGACTACTCAGTTGTGCCCTAACAGTATAACTTTGGAAACAGTACTTTTTCTCATTCAATCGAACAAAAAGTAAAACCTAATTATTTTGTTCCATTATGCCCCGAGAGTGTAAATTTGCAACGTATCGATGCCAACGTTCACAAGCACCAAAACCAACCCAACATTAGACTACTCAGTTGCGCCCTAACAGTATAACTTTGGAAATAGTACTTTTTCTCATTCAATCGAATAAAGAGTAAAACCTAATTATTTAGTTCTTTTATGCCCCGAGAGTGTAATTTGCAACGTATCGATGCCAACGTTCATAAGAACCAAAACCGAACTAACATTAGAATACTCAGTTGCGCCCTAACTTTATAACTTTGAAACGAGTACTTTTTCTCATACAACCGAACAACGAGTAAAACCAAATTATATTAATCTATTATGCCCCGAGAGTGTCAATTTGCAACGTATCGATGCCAACGTTCGCAAGAACCAAAACCGGACCAACATTAGACTACTCAGTTGTGCCCAAACTGTATAACTTTGTAAATAGTACTTTTTCTCATTCAATCGAACAAAGTGTAAAACTTAATTATTTTGTTCTATTATGCCCCGAGAGTGTAAATTTGCAACGTATCGATGCCAACGTTCACAAGAACAAAAACCGGACCAACATTAGACTACTCAGTTGCGCCCTAACAGTATAACTTTGGAAACAGTACTTTTTCTCATTCAATCGAACAAAAAGTAAAACCTAATTATTTTGTTCTATTATGCCCCGAGAGTGTAAATTTGCAACGTATCGATGCCAACGTTCACAAGAACCAAAACCGAACCAACATTAGACTACTCAGTTGCGCCCTAACAGTATAACTTTGGAAACAGTACTTTTTCTCATTCAATCGAACAAAAAGTAAAACCTAATTATTTTGTTCCATTATGCCCCGAGAGTGTAAATTTGCAACGTATCGATGCAAACGTTCACAAGAACCAAACCGAACCAACATTAGACTACTCAGTTGCGTCCTAACAGTATAACTTTGGAAATAGTACTTTTTCTCATTCAATCGAATAAAGAGTAAAACCTAATTATTTAGTTCTTTTATGCCCCGAGAGTGTAATTTGCAACGTATCGATGCCAACGTTCATAAGAACCAAAACCGAACTAACATTAGAATACGCAGTTGCGCCCTAACTTTATAACTTTGAAACGAGTACTTTTTCTCATACAACCGAACAACGAGTAAAACCAAATTATATTAATCTATTATGCCCCGAGCCTATCAATTTGCAACGTATCGATGCCAACGTTCGCAAGAACCAAATCCGGACCAACATTAGACTACTCATTTGTGCCCAAACTGTATAACTTTGTAAACAGTACTTTTTCTCATTCAATCGAACAAAGTGTAAAACTTAATTATTTTGTTCTATTATGCCCCGAGAGTGTAAATTTGCAACGTATCGAGGCCAACGTTCACAAGAACAAAAACCGGACCAACATTAGACTACTCAGTTGCTCCCTAACAGTATAACTTTGAAAACAGTATTTTTTTCTCATTCAATCGAACAAAGAGTAAAACCTAATTATTTTGTTCTATTATGTCCCGAGAGTGTAAATTTGCAATGTATCGATGCCAACGTTCACAAGAACCAAAACCGGACCAACATTACACTACTCAGTTGCGCCCTAACTTTATAACTTGGAAACGAGTACTTTTTCTCATGCAACCGAACAAAGAGTAAAACCTAATTATATTGATCTATTATGCCCCGAGAGTGTAAATTTGCAACGTATCGATGCCAACGTTCACAAGAACAAAAACCGGACTATCATTAGACTACTCAGTTGCGCCATAACAGTATAACTTTGGAAACAGTACTTTTTCTCATTTAATCGAACAAAAAGTAAAACCTAATTATTTTGTTCTATTATGTCCCGAGAGTGTAAATTTGCAATGTATCGATGCCAACGTTCACAAGAACCAAAACCGGAACAACATTAGACTACTCAGTTGCGCCCTAACTTTATAACTTTGAAACGAGTACTTTTTCTCATGCAACCGAACAAAGAGTAAAACCTAATTATATTGATCTATTATGCCCCGAGAGTGTAAATTTGCAACGTATCGATGCCAACGTTCACAAGAACAAAAACCGGACTATCATTAGACTACTCAGTTGCGCCCTAACAGTATAACTTTGGAAACAGTACTTTTTCTCATTTAATCGAACAAAAAGTAAAACCTAATTATTTTGTTCTATTATGTCCCGAGAGTGTAAATTTGCAATGTATCGATGCCAACGTTCACAAGAACCAAAACCGGAACAACATTAGACTACTCAGTTGCGCCCTAACTTTATAACTTTGAAACGAGTACTTTTTCTCATGCAACCGAACAAAGAGTAAAACCTAATTATATTGATCTATTATGCCCCGAGAGTGTAAATTTGCAACGTATCGATGCCAACGTTCACAAGAACCAAAACCGGACCAACATTAGACTACTCAGTTGTGCCCTAACAGAATAACTTTGGAAACAGTACTTTTTCTGATTCAATTGAACAACGAGTAAAACCTAATTATTTCGTTCTATTATGCCCCGAGAGTGTAAATTAGCAACGTATCGATTCCAACGTTCACAAGAACCAAAACCGGACCCACATTAAACAACTCAGTTGTGCCCTAACGGTATAACTTTGGAAACAGTACTTTTTCTTATTCAATCGAACGAAGAGTAAAACCTAATTATTTTGTTCTATTATGCCCCGATAGTGTAAATTTGCAACGTATTGATGCCAACGTTCACAAGAACCAAAACCGGACCAATCATTAGACTACTCAGGTATGCCCTAACAGTATATCTTTGGAAACAGCACTTTTTCTCATTCAATCGAACAAAAAGTAAAACCTAATTATTTTGTTCTATTAAGCCCCGAGAGTGTAAATTTGCAACATATCGATGCCAACGTTCACAAAAACCAAAACCGGACCAACATTAGACTACTTAGTTGTGCCCTAACAGTATAACTTTGGAACGAGTACTTTTTCTCATTCAATCGAACAAAAAGTAAAACCTATTTATTTTGTTCTATTATGCCCCGAGAGTTTAAATTTGCAACGTATCGATGCCAACGTTCACAAGAACCAAAATCGAACCAACATTATACTACTCAGTTGCGCCCTAACAGTATAACTTTGGAAATAGTACTTTTTCTCATTCAATCGAATAAAGCGTAAAACCTAATTATTTAGTTCTTTTATGCCCGGAGAGTGTAATTTGCAACGTATCGATGCCAACGTTCATAAAAACCAAAACCGAACTAACATTAGAATACTCAGTTGCGCCCTAACTTTATAACTTTGAAACGAGTACTTTTTCTCATGCAAACGAACAACGAGTAAAACCTTATTATATTAATCTATTATACCCGGAGAGTGTAATTTTTCAACGTATATATGCCAACGTTCGCAAGAACCGGACCAACATTAGACTACTCAGTTGCGCCCATACAGTATAACTTTGTAAACAGTACTTTTTCTCATTCAATCGAACAAAGTGTAAAACTTAATTATTTTGTTCTATTATGCCCCGAGAGTGTAAATTTGCAACGTATCGATGCCAACGTTCACAAGAACAAAAACCGAACCAACATTAGACTACTCAGTTGCTCCCTAACAGTATAACTTTGGAAACAGTACTTTTTCTCATTCAATCGAACAAAGAGTAAAACCTAATTATTTTGTTCTATTATGTCCCGAGAGTGTAAATTTGCAATGTATCGATGCCAACGTTCACAAGAACCAAAACCGGACCAACATTAGACTACTCAGTTGCGCCCTAACTTTATAACTTGGAAACGAGTACTTTTTCTCATGCAACAGAACAAAGAGTAAAACCTAATTATATTGATCTATTATGCCCCGAGAGTGTAAATTTGCAACGTATCGATGCCAACGTTCACAAAAACCAAAACCGGACAAACATTAGACTACTCAGTTGTGCCCTAACAGTATAACTTTGGAAACAGTACTTTTTCTCATTCAATCGAACAAAAAGTAAAACCTAATTATTTTGTTCCATTATGCCCCGAGAGTGTAAATTTGCGACGTATCGATGCAAACGTTCACAAGAACCAAAACCGAACCAACATTAGACTACTCAGTTGCGCCCTAACAGTATAACTTTGGAAATAGTACTTTTTCTCATTCAATCGAATAAAGAGTAAAACCTAATTATTTAGTTCTTTTATGCCCGAGAGTGTAATTTGCAACGTATCGATGCCAACGTTCATAAGAACCAAAACCGAACTAACATTAGAATACTCGGTTGCGCCTAACTTTATAACTTTGAAACGAGTACTTTTTCTCATACAACCGAACAACGAGTAAAACCAAATTATATTAATCTATTATGCCCCGAGAGTGTCAATTTGCAACGTATCGATGCCAACGTTCGCAAGAACCAAAACCGGACCAACATTAGACTACTCAGTTGTGCCCAAACTGTATAACTTTGTAAACAGTACTTTTTCTCATTCAATCGAACAAAGTGTAAAACTTAATTATTTTGTTCTATTATGCCCCGAGAGTGTAAATTTGCAACGTATCGATGCCAACGTTCACAAGAACAAAAACCGGACCAACATTAGACTACTCGATTGCTCCCTAACGGTATAACTTTGAAAACAAGATATTTTTCTCATTCAATCGAACAAAGAGTAAAACCTAATTATTTTGTTCTATTATGCCCCGAGAGTGTAAATTTGCAACGTATCGATGCCAACGTTCACAAAAACCAAAACCGACCCAACATTAGACTACTCAGTTGTGCCCTAACAGTATAACTTTGGAAACAGTACTTTTTCTCATTCAATCGAACAAAAAGTAAAACCTAATTATTTTGTTCCATTATGCCCCGAGAGTGTAATTTTACAACGTATCGATGCAAACGTTCACAAGAACCAAAACCGAACCAACATTAGACTACTCAGTTGCGCCCTAACAGTATAACTTTGGAAATAGTACTTTTTCTCATTCAATCGAATAAAGAGTAAAACCTAATTATTTAGTTCTTTTATGCCGAGAGTGTAATTTGCAACGTATCGATGCCAACGTTCATAAGAACCAAAACCGAACTAACATTAGAATACTCAGTTGCGCCCTAACTTTATAACTTTGAAACGAGTACTTTTTCTCATACAACCGACCAACGAGTAAAACCTAATTATATTAATCTATTATGCCCCGAGAGTGTCAATTTGCAACGTATCGATGCCAACGTTCGCAAGAACCAAAACCGGACCAACATTAGACTACTCAGTTGTGCCCAAACTGTATAACTTTGTAAACAGTACTTTTTCTCATTCAATCGAACAAAGTGTAAAACTTAATTATTTTGTTCTATTATGCCCCGAGAGTGTAAATTTGCAACGTATCGATGCCAACGTTCACAAGAACAAAAACCGGACCAACATTAGACTACTCAGTAGCTCCCTAACGATATAACTTTGGAAACAGTACTTTTTCTCATTCAATCGAACAAAGAGTAAAACCTAATTATTTTGTTCTATTATGTCCCGAGAGTGTAAATTTGCAATGTATCGATGCCAACGTTCACAAGAACCAAAACCGGACCAACATTAGACTACTCAGTTGCGCCCTAACTTTATAACTTGGAAACGAGTACTTTTTCTCATGCAACCGAACAAAGAGTAAAACCTAATTATATTGATCTATTATGCCCCGAGAGTGTAAATTTGCAACGTATCGATGCCAACGTTCACAAAAACCAAAACCGGACAAACATTAGCCTACTCAGTTGTGCCCTAACAGTATAACTTTGGAAACAGTACTTTTTCTCATTCAATCGAACAAAAAGTAAAACCTAATTATTTTGTTCCATTATGCCCCGAGAGTGTAAATTTGCGACGTATCGATGCAAACGTTCACAAGAACCAAAACCGAACCAACATTAGACTACTCAGTTTTGCCCTAACAGTATAACTTTGGAAATAGAACTTTTTCTCATTCAATCGAATAAAGAGTAAAGTTTAATTATTTTGTTCTATTATGCCCCGAGAGTGTAAATTTGCAACGTATCGTTGTCTACGTTCACAAGAACCAAAACCGAACTAACATTAGAATACTCGATTGCGCCTAACTTTATAACTTTGAAACGAGTACTTTTTCTCATACAACCGAACAACGAGTAAAACCAAATTATATTAATCTATTATGCCCCGAGAGTGTCAATTTGCAACGTATCGATGCCAACGTTCGCAAGAACCAAAACCGGACCAACATTAGACTACTCAGTTGTGCCCAAACTGTATAACTTTGTAAATAGTACTTTTTCTCATTCAATCGAACAAAGTGTAAAACTTAATTATTTTGTTCTATTATGCCCCGAGAGTGTAAATTTGCAACGTATCGATGCCAACGTTCACAATAACAAAAACCGACCAACATTAGACTACTCGGTTGCTCCCTAACGGTATAACTTTGAAAAGTATTTTTCTCATACAATCGAACAAAGAGAAAAACCTAATGATTTTGTTCTATTATGCCCCGAGAGTGTAAATTTGCAACGTATCGATGCCAACGTTCACAAAAACCAAAACCGGACAAACATTAGACTACTCAGTTGTGCCCTAACAGTATAACTTTGGAAACAGTACTTTTTCTCATTCAATCGAACAAAAAGTAAAACCTAATTATTTTGTTCCATTATGCCCCGAGAGTGTAAATTTACAACGTATCGATGCAAACGTTCACAAGAACCAAAACCGAACCAACATTAGACTACTCAGTTGCGCCCTAACAGTATAACTTTGGAAATAGTACTTTTTCTCATTCAATCGAATAAAGAGTAAAACCTAATTATTTGGTTCTTTAATGCCCGAGAGTGTAATTTGCAACGTATCGATGCCAACGTTCATAAGAACCAAAACCGAACTAACATTAGAATACTCAGTTGCGCCCTAACTTTATAACTTTGAAACGAGTACTTTCTCTCATACAACCGAACAACGAGTAAAACCAAATTATATTAATCTATTATGCCCGAGCGTATCAATTTGCAACGTATCGATGCCAACGTTCACAAGAACCAAAACCGGACCAACATTAGACTACTCAGGTGTGCCCAAACAGTATATCTTTGGAAATAGTAATTTTTCTCATTCAATCGAATAAAGAGTAAAACCTAATTATTTTGTTCTATTATGCCCGAGAGTGTAAATTTGCAACGTATCGATGCCAACGTTCACAAGAACAAAACCGACCAACATTAGACTACTCGGTTGCTCCCTAACAAGATAACTTTGAAAACATTTTTCTCATTCAATCGAACAAAGAGTAAAACCTAATTATTTTGTTCTATTATGTCCCGAGAGTGTAAATTTGCAATGTATCGATGCCAACGTTCACAAGAACCAAAACCGGACCAACATTAGACTACTCAGTTGCGCCCTAACTTTATAACTTGGAAACGAGTACTTTTTCTCATGCAACAGAACAAAGAGTAAAACCTAATTATATTGATCTATTATGCCCCGAGAGTGTAAATTTGCAACGTATCGATGCCAACGTTCACAAAAACCAAAACCGGACAAACATTAGCCTACTCGGTTGTGCCCTAACGGATAACTTTGGAAACGGTACTTTTCTCATTCAATCGAACAAAAAGTAAAACCTAATTATTTTGTTCCATTATGCCCGAGAGTGTAAATTTGCAACGTATCGATGCAAACGTTCACAAGAACCAAAACCGAACCAACATTAGACTACTCGATTGCGCCTAACGTATAACTTTGGAAATAGTACTTTTTCTCATTCAATCGAATAAAGAGTAAAACCTAATTATTTAGTTCTTTTATGCCCGAGAGTGTAATTTGCAACGTATCGATGCCAACGTTCATAAGAACCAAAACCGAACTAACATTAGAATACTCGATTGCGCCTAACTTTATAACTTTGAAACGAGTACTTTTTCTCATACAACCGAACAACGAGTAAAACCAAATTATATTAATCTATTATGCCCCGAGAGTGTCAATTTGCAACGTATCGATGCCAACGTTCGCAAGAACCAAAACCGGACCAACATTAGACTACTCAGTTGTGCCCAAACATTATAACTTTGTAAACAGTACTTTTTCTCATTCAATCGAACAAAGTGTAAAACTTAATTATTTTGTTCTATTATGCCCCGAGAGTGTAAATTTGCAACGTATCGATGCCAACGTTCACAAAAACAAAAACCGGACCAACATTAGACTACTCAGTTGCTCCCTAACAGTATAACTTTGAAAACAGTATTTTTTCTCATTCAATCGAACAAAGAGTAAAACCTAATTATTTTGTTCTATTATGCCCCGAGAGTGTAAATTTGCAACGTATCGATGCCAACGTTCACAAAAACCAAAACCGGACAAACATTAGACTACTCAGTTGTGCCCAAACTGTATAACTTTGTAAACAGTACTTTTTCTCATTCAATCGAACAAAGTGTAAAACTTAATTATTTTGTTCTATTATGCCCCGAGAGTGTAAATTTGCAACGTATCGATGCCAACGTTCACAAGAACAAAAACCGGACCAACATTAGACTACTCGGTTGCTCCCTAACAAGATAACTTTGAAAACGGTACTTTTTCTCATTCAATCGAACAAAGAGTAAAACCTAATTATTTTGTTCTATTATGTCCCGAGAGTGTAAATTTGCAATGTATCGATGCCAACGTTCACAAGAACCAAAACCGGACCAACATTAGACTACTCAGTTGCGCCCTAACTTTATAACTTTGAAACGAGTACTTTTTCTCATGCAACCGAACAAAGAGTAAAACCTAATTATATTGATCTATTATGCCCCGAGAGTGTAAATTAGCAACGTATCGATGCCAACGTTCACAAGAACCAAAACCGGACCCACATTAAACTACTCAGTTGTGCCCTAACGGTATAACTTTGGAAACAGTACTTTTTCTTATTCAATCGAACGAAGAGTAAAACCTAATTATTTTGTTCTATTATGCCCCGATAGTGTAAATTTGCAACGTATTGATGCCAACGTTCACAAGAACCAAAACCGGACCAACATTAGACTACTCAGTTGCGCCCTAACAGTATAACTTTGGAAATAGTACTTTTTCTCATTCAATCGAATAAAGAGTAAAACCTAATTATTTAGTTCTTTTATGCCCCGAGAGTGTAATTTGCAACGTATCGATGCCAACGTTCATAAGAACCAAAACCGAACTAACATTAGAATACTCAGTTGCGCCCTAACTTTATAACTTTGAAACGAGTACTTTTTCTCATACAACCGAACAACGAGTAAAACCAAATTATATTAATCTATTATGCCCCGAGAGTGTAAATTTGCAACGTATCGATGCCAACGTTCACAAAAACCAAAACCGGACAAACATTAGACTACTCAGTTGTGCCCAAACTGTATAACATTGTAAACAGTACTTTTTCTCATTCAATCGAACAAAGTGTAAAACTTAATTATTTTGTTCTATTATGCCCCGAGAGTGTAAATTTGCAACGTATCGATGCCAACGTTCACAAGAACAAAAACCGGACCAACATTAGACTACTCAGTTGCTCCCACTAACGGTATAACTTTGAAAACAATATTTTTCTCATTCAATCGAACAAAGAGTAAAACATAATTATTTTGTTCTATTATGTCCCGAGAGTGTAAATTTGCAATGTATCGATGCCAACGTTCAGAAAAACCGGACGAACATTAGACTACTCAGTTGAGCCCTAACTTTATAACTTGGAAACGAGTACTTTTTCTCATGCAACAAAACAAAGAGTAAAACCAAATTATATTGAACTATTATGCCCAGAGAGAGTAAATTTGCAACGTATCGATGCCAACGTTCACAAAAACCAAAACCGGACAAACATTAGACTACTCAGTTGTGCCCTAACAGTATAACTTTGGAAACAGTACTTTTTCTCATTCAATCGAACAAAAAGTAAAACCTAATTATTTTGTTCCGTTATGCCCCGAGAGTGTAAATTTGCAACGTATCGATGCAAACGTTCACAAGAACCAAAACCGAACCAACATTAGACTACTCAGTTGCGCCCTAACAGTATAACTTTGGAAATAGTACTTTTTCTCATTCAATCGAATAAAGAGTAAAACATAATTATTTAGTTCTTTTATGCCCGAGAGTGTAATTTGCAACGTATCGATGCCAACGTTCATAAGAACCAAACCGAACTAACATTAGAATACTCGTTCTAACTTTATAACTTTGAAACGAGTACTTTTTCTCATACAACCGAACAACGAGTAAAACCAAATTATATTATTCTATTATGCCCCGAGAGTGTCAATTTGCAACGTATCGATGCCAACGTTCGCAAGAACCAAAACCGGACCAACATTAGACTACTCAGTTGTGCCCAAACTGTATAACTTTGTAAACAGTACTTTTTCTCATTCAATCGAACAAAGTGTAAAACTTAATTATTTTGTTCTATTATGCCCCGAGAGTGTAAATTTGCAACGTATCGATGCCAACGTTCACAAGAACAAAAACCGAACCAACATTAGACTACTCAGTTGCTCCCTAACAAGATAACTTTGGAAACGTATTTTTCTCATTCAATCGAACAAAGAGTAAAACCTAATTATTTTGTTCTACTATGCCCCGAGAGTGTAAATTTGCAACGTATCGATGCCAACGTTCACAAAAACCAAAACCGGACCAACATTAGACTACTCAGTTGTGCCCTAACAGTATAACTTTGGAAACAGTACTTTTTCTCATTCAATCGAACAAAAAGTAAAACCTAATTATTTTGTTCCATTATGCCCCGAGAGTGTAAATTTACAACGTATCGATGCAAACGTTCACAAGAACCAAAACCGAACCAACATTAGACTACTCAGTTGCGCCCTAACAGTATAACTTTGGAAATAGTACTTTTTCTCATTCAATCGAATAAAGAGTAAAACCTAATTATTTAGTTCTTTTATGCCCCGAGAGTGTAATTTGCAACGTATCGATGCGAACGTTCATAAGAACCAAAACCGAACTAACATTAGAATACTCAGTTGCGCCCCAACTTTATAACTTTGAAACGAGTACTTTTTCTCATACAACCGAACAACGAGTAAAACCAAATTATATTAATCTATTATGCCCCGAGCGTATCAATTTGCAACGTATCGATGCCAACGTTCGGAAGAACCAAAACCGGACCAACATTAGACTACTCAGTTGTGCCCAAACTGTATAACATTGTAAACAGTACTTTTTCTCATTCAATCGAACAAAGTGTAAAACTTAATTGTATTGTTCTATTATGCCCCGAGAGTGTAAATTTGCAACGTATCGATGCCAACGTTCACAAGAACAAAAACCGGACCAACATTAGACTACTCAGTTGCTCCCTAACAGTATAACTTTGAAAACAGTACTTTTTCTCATTCAATCGAACAAAGAGTAAAACCTAATTATTTTGTTCTATTATGTCCCGAGAGTGTAAATTTGCAATGTATCGATGCCAACCTTCACAAGAACCAAAACCGGACCAACATTACACTACTCAGTTGCGCCCTAACTTTATAACTTGGAAACGAGTACTTTTTCTCATGCAACCGAACAAAGAGTAAAACCTAATTATTTTGTTCTATTATGCCCCGAGAGTGTAAATTTGCAACGTATCGATGCCAACGTTCACAAGAACAAAAACCGGACCAACATTAGACTACTCAGTTGCGCCCTAACAGTATAACTTTGGAAACAGTACTTTTTCTCATTTAATCGAACAAAGAGTAAAACCTAATTATTTTGTTCTATTATGTCCCGAGAGTGTAAATTTGCAATGTATCGATGCCAACGTTCACAAGAACCAAAACCGGAACAACATTAGACTACTCAGTTGCGCCCTAACTTTATAACTTTGAAACGAGTACTTTTTCTCATGCAACCGAACAAAGAGTAAAACCTAATTATATTGATCTATTATGCCCCGAGAGTGTAAATTTGCAACGTATCGATGCCAACGTTCACAAGAACCAAAACCGGACCAACATTAGACTACTCAGTTGTGCCCTAACAGAATAACTTTGGAAACAGTACTTTTTCTGATTCAATTGAACAACGAGTAAAACCTAATTATTTCGTTCTATTATGCCCCGAGAGTGTAAATTAGCAACGTATCGATGCCAACGTTCACAAGAACCAAAACCGGTCCCACATTAAACTACTCAGTTGTGCCCTAACGGTATAACTTTGGAAACAGTACTTTTTCTTATTCAATCGAACGAAGAGTGAAACCTAATTATTTTGTTCTATTATGCCCCGATAGTGTAAATTTGCAACGTATTGATGCCAACGTTCACAAGAACCAAAACCGGACCAATCATTAGACTACTCAGGTATGCCCAAACAGTATATCTTTGGAAACAGTACTTTTTCTCATTCAATCGAATAAAGAGTAAAACCTAATTATTTTGTTCTATTAAGCCCCGAGAGTGTAAATTTGCAACATATCGATGCCAACGTTCACAAAAACCAAAACCGGACCAACATTAGACTACTTAGTTGTGCCCTAACAGTATAACTTTGGAAACAGTACTTTTTCTCATTCAATCGAACAAAGAGTAAAACCTAATTATTTTGTTCTATTATGCCCCGAGAGTGTAAATGTGCAACGTATCGATGCCAACGTTCACAAGAACCAAAATCGAACCAACATTAGACTACTCAGTTGCGCCCTAACAGTATAACTTTGGAAATAGTACTTTTTCTCATTCAATCGAATAAAGCGTAAAACCTAATTATTTAGTTCATTAAGGCCCCAAAGGTTTAATTTGCAACGTATCGATGCCAACGTTCATAAGAACCAAAACCGAACTAACATTAGAATACTCAGTTGCGCCCTAACTTTATAACTTTGAAACGAGTACTTTTTCTCATACAACCGAACAACGAGTAAAACCAAATTATATTAATCTATTATGCCCCGAGCGTATCAATTTGCAACGTATCGATGCCAACGTTCGCAAGAACCAAAACCGGACCAACATTAGACTACTCAGTTGTGCCCAAACTGTATAACTTTGTAAATAGTACTTTTTCTCATTCAATCGAACAAAGTGTAAAACTTAATTATTTTGTTCTATTATGCCCCGAGAGTGTAAATTTGCAACGTATCGATGCCAACGTTCACAAGAACAAAAACCGGACCAACATTAGACTACTCAGTTGCTCCCTAACAGTATAACTTTGAAAACAGTATTTTTTCTCATTCAATCGAACAAAGAGTAAAACCTAATTATTTTGTTCTATTATGCCCCGAGAGTGTAAATTTGCAACGTATCGATGCCAACGTTCACAAAAACCAAAACCGGACAAACATTAGACTACTCAGTTGTGCCCTAACAGTATAACTTTGGAAACAGTACTTTTTCTCATTCAATCGAACAAAAAGTAAAACCTAATTATTTTGTTCCATTATGCCCCGAGAGTGTAAATTTGCAACGTATCGATGCAAACGTTCACAAGAACCAAAACCGAACCAACATTAGACTACTCAGTTCGCCCTAACAGTATAACTTTGGAAACAGTACTTTTTCTCATTCAATCGAATAAAGAGTAAAACCTAATTATTTTGTTCTATTATGCCCCGAGAGTGTAAATTTGCAACGTATCGATGCCAACGTTCACAAGAACCAAAACCGAACTAACATTAGAATACTCAGTTGCGCCCTAACTTTATAACTTTGAAACGAGTACTTTCTCTCATACAACCGAACAACGAGTAAAACCAAATTATATTAATCTATTATGCCCCGAGCGTATCAATTTGCAACGTATCGATGCCAACGTTCGCAAGAACCAAAACCGGACCAACATTAGACTACTCAGTTGTGCCCAAACTGTATAACTTTGTAAACAGTACTTTTTCTCATTCAATCGAACAAAGTGTAAAACTTAATTATTTTGTTCTATTATGCCCCGAGAGTGTAAATTTGCAACGTATCGATGCCAACGTTCACAAGAACAAAAATCGGACCAACATTAGACTACTCAGTTGCTCCCTAACAGTATAACTTTGAAAACAGTATTTTTTCTCATTCAATCGAACAAAGAGTAAAACCTAATTATTTTGTTCTATTATGTCCCGAGAGTGTAAATTTGCAATGTATCGATGCCAACGTTCACAAGAACCAAAACCGGACCAACATTAGACTACTCAGTTGCGCCCTAACTTTATAACTTTGAAACGAGTACTTTTTCTCATTCAACCGAACAAAGAGTAAAACCTAATTATATTGATCTATTATGCCCGAGAGTGTAAATTTGCAACGTATCGATGCCAACGTTCACAAAAACCAAAACCGACAAACATTAGACTACTCGATTTGTGCCCTAACAAAGTATAACTTTGGAAACGATTTTTCTCATTCAATCGAACAAAAAGTAAAACCTAATTATTTTGTTCCGTTATGCCCGAGAGTGTAAATTTGCAACGTATCGATGCAAACGTTCACAAGAACCAAAACCGAACCAACATTAGACTACTCGTTGCGCCTAACAAAGATAACTTTGGAAATAGTACTTTTTCTCATTCAATCGAATAAAGAGTAAAACCTAATTATTTAGTTCTTTTATGCCCCGAGAGTGTAATTTGCAACGTATCGATGCCAACGTTCATAAGAACCAAAACCGAACTAACATTAGAATACTCAGTTGCGCCCTAACTTTATAACTTTGAAACGAGTACTTTTTCTCATACAACCGAACAACGAGTAAAACCAAATTATATTAATCTATTATGCCCCGAGAGTGTCAATTTGCAACGTATCGATGCCAACGTTCGCAAGAACCAAAACCGGACCAACATTAGACTACTCAGTTGTGCCCAAACTGTATAACTTTGTAAACAGTACTTTTTCTCATTCAATCGAACAAAGTGTAAAACTTAATTATTTTGTTCTATTATGCCCCGAGAGTGTAAATTTGCAACGTATCGATGCCAACGTTCACAAGAACAAAAACCGGACCAACATTAGACTACTCAGTTGCTCCCTAACAGTATAACTTTGAAAACAGTATTTTTTCTCATTCAATCGAACAAAGAGTAAAACCTAATTATATTGATCTATTATGCCCCGAGAGTGTAAATTTGCAACGTATCGATGCCAACGTTCACAAAAACCAAAACCGGACAAACATTAGACTACTCAGTTGTGCCCTAACAGTATAACTTTGGAAACAGTACTTTTTCTCATTCAATCGAACAAAGAGTAAAACCTAATTATTTTGTTCCATTATGCCCCGAGAGTGTAAATTTGCAACGTATCGATGCAAACGTTCACAAGAACCAAAACCGAACCAACATTAGACTACTCAGTTGCGCCCTAACAGTATAACTTTGGAAATAGTACTTTTTCTCATTCAATCGAATAAAGAGTAAAACCTAATTATTTAGTTCTTTTATGCCCCGAGAGTGTAATTTGCAACGTATCGATGCCAACGTTCATAAGAACCAAAACCGAACTAACATTAGAATACTCAGTTGCGCCCTAACTTTATAACTTTGAAACGAGTACTTTCTCTCATACAACCGAACAACGAGTAAAACCTAATTATATTAATCTATTATGCCCCGAGAGTGTAAATTTGCAACGTATCGATGCCAACGTTCACAAGAACCAAAACCGGACCAACATTAGACTACTCAGTTGTGCCCAAACTGTATAACTTTGTAAACAGTACTTTTTCTCATTCAATCGAACAAAGTGTAAAACTTAATTATTTTGTTCTATTATGCCCCGAGAGTGTAAATTTGCAACGTATCGATGCCAACGTTCACAAGAACAAAAATCGGACCAACATTAGACTACTCAGTTGGGCCCAAAAAGTATAACTTTGAAAACAGTACTTTTTCTCATTCAATCGAACAAAGAGTAAAACCTAATTATTTTGTTCTATTATGCCCCGAGAGTGTAAATTTGCAATGTATCGATGCCAACGTTCACAAGAACCAAAACCGGACCAACATTACACTACTCAGTTGCGCCCTAACTTTATAACTTGGAAACGAGTACTTTTTCTCATGCAACCGAACAAAGAGTAAAACCTAATTATATTGATCTATTATGCCCCGAGAGTGTAAATTTGCAACGTATCGATGCCAACGTTCACAAAAACCAAAACCGGACAAACATTAGACTACTCAGTTGTGCCCTAACAGTATAACTTTGGAAACAGTACTTTTTCTCATTCAATCGAACAAAAAGTAAAACCTAATTATTTTGTTCTATTATGCCCCGAGAGTGTAAATTTGCAACGTATCGATGCAAACGTTCACAAGAACCAAAACCGAACCAACATTAGACTACTCAGTTGCGCCCTAACAGTATAACTTTGGAAATAGTACTTTTTCTCATTCAATCGAATAAAGAGTAAAACCTAATTATTTAGTTCTATTATGCCCCGAGAGTGTAAATTTGCAACGTATCGATGCCAACGTTCATAAGAACCAAAACCGAACTAACATTAGAATACTCAGTTGCGCCCTAACTTTATAACTTTGAAACGAGTACTTTTTCTCATACAACCGAACAACGAGTAAAACCTAATTATATTAATCTATTATGCCGCGAGCGAATCAATTTGCAACGTATCGATGCCAACGTTCACAAGAACCAAAACCGGACCAACATTAGACTACTCAGTTGTGCCCAAACTGTATAACTTTGTAAACAGTACTTTTTCTCATTCAATCGAACAAAGTGTAAAACTTAATTATTTTGTTCTATTATGCCCCGAGAGTGTAAATTTGCAACGTATCGATGCCAACGTTCACAAGAACAAAAACCGGACCAACATCAGAATACTCAGTTGTGCCCAAACAATATAATTTTGTAAACAGGTCTTTTTCTCATTCAATCGAACAAAGAGTAAAACCTAATTATTTTGTTCTATTATGCCCCGAGAGTGTAAATTTGCAACGTATCGATGCCAACGTTCACAAAAACCAAAACCGGACAAACATTAGACTACTCAGTTGTGCCCTAACAGTATAACTTTGGAAACAGTACTTTTTCTCATTCAATCGAACAAAAAGTAAAACCTAATTATTTTGTTCCATTATGCCCCGAGAGTGTAAATTTGCAACGTATCGATGCAAACGTTCACAAGAACCAAAACCGAACCAACATTAGACTACTCAGTTGCGCCCTAACAGTATAACTTTGGAAATAGTACTTTTTCTCATTCAATCGAATAAAGAGTAAAACCTAATTATTTAGTTCTTTTATGCCCCGAGAGTGTAATTTGCAACGTATCGATGCGAACGTTCATAAGAACCAAAACCGAACTAACATTAGACTACTCAGTTGCGCCCTAACTTTATAACTTTGAAACGAGTACTTTTTCTCATACAACCGAACAACGAGTAAAACCAAATTATATTAATCTATTATGCCCCGAGCGTATCAATTTGCAACGTATCGATGCCAACGTTCGCAAGAACCAAAACCGGACCAACATTAGACTACTCAGTTGTGCCCAAAATTGTATAACATTGTAAAATGCTTTTTCTCATTCAATCGAACAAAGTGTAAAACTTAATTATTTTGTTCTATTATGCCCCGAGAGTGTAAATTTGCAACGTATCGATGCCAACGTTCACAAGAACAAAAACCGGACCAACATTAGACTACTCAGTTGCTCCCTAACAGTATAACTTTGAAAACAGTATTTTTTCTCATTCAATCGAACAAATAGTAAAACCAAATTATTTTGTTCTATTATGTCCCGAGAGTGTAAATTTGCAATGTATCGATGCCAACGTTCACAAGAACCAAAACCGGACCAACATTAGACTACTCAGTTGCGCCCTAACTTTATAACTTGGAAACGAGTACTTTTTCTCATGCAACAGAACAAAGAGTAAAACCTAATTATATTGATCTATTATGCCCCGAGAGTGTAAATTTGCAACGTATCAATGCCTACGTTCACAAAAACCAAAACCGGACAAACATTAGACTACTCAGTTGTGCCCTAAAAGTATAACTTTGGAAACAGTACTTTTTCTCATTCAATCGAACAAAGAGTAAAACCTAATTATTTTGTTCTATTATGTCCCGAGAGTGTAAATTTGCAATGTATCGATGCCAACGTTCACAAGAACCAAAACCGGACCAACATTAGACTACTCAGTTGCGCCCTAACTTTATAACTTTGGAAATAGTACTTTTTCTCATTCAATCGAATAAAGAGTAAAACCTAATTATTTAGTTCTTTTATGCCCCGAGAGTGTAATTTGCAACGTATCGATGCCAACGTTCATAAGAACCAAAACCGAACTAACATTAGAATACTCAGTTGCGCCCTAACTTTATAACTTTGATACGAGTACTTTTTCTCATACAACCGAACAACGAGTAAAACCAAATTATATTAATCTATTATGCCCCGAGAGTGTCAATTTGCAACGTATCGATGCCAACGTTCGCAAGAACCAAAACCGGACCAACATTAGACTACTCAGTTGTGCCCAAACTGTATAACTTTGTAAACAGTACTTTTTCTCATTCAATCGAACAAAGTGTAAAACTTAATTATTTTGTTCTATTATGCCCCGAGAGTGTAAATTTGCAACGTATCGATGCCAACGTTCACAAAAACAAAAAGCACCAACATTAGACTACTCGGTTGCTCCCTAACGGTATAACTTTGAAAACGATTTTTCTCATTCAATCGAACAAAGAGTAAAACCTAATTATTTTGTTCTATTATGCCCGAGAGTGTAAATTTGCAACGTATCGATGCCAACGTTCACAAGAACCAAAACCGAACCAACATTAGACTACTCAGTTGTGCCCTAACAGTATAACTTTGGAAACAGTACTTTTTCTCATTCAATCGAACAAAAAGTAAAACCTAATTATTTTGTTCCATTATGCCCCGAGAGTGTAAATTTACAACGTATCGATGCAAACGTTCACAAGAACCAAAACCGAACCAACATTAGACTACTCAGTTGCGCCCTAACAGTATAACTTTGGAAATAGTACTTTTTCTTATTCAATCGAATAAAGAGTAAAACCTAATTATTTAGTTCTTTTATGCCCCGAGAGTGTAATTTGCAACGTATCGATGCGAACGTTCATAAGAACCAAAACCGAACTAACATTAGAATACTCAGTTGCGCCCCAACTTTATAACTTTGAAACGAGTACTTTTTCTCATACAACCGAACAACGAGTAAAACCAAATTATATTAATCTATTATGCCCCGAGCGTATCAATTTGCAACGTATCGATGCCAACGTTCGGAAGAACCAAAACCGTACCAACATTAGTCTACTCAGTTGTGCCCAAAATGTATAACATTGTAAACAGTACTTTTTCTCATTCAATCGAACAAAGTGTAAAACTTAATTATTTTGTTCTATTATGCCCCGAGAGTGTAAATTTGCAACGTATCGATGCCAACGTTCACAAGAACAAAAACCGGACCAACATTAGACTACTCAGTTGCGCCCTAACAGTATAACTTTGAAAACTGCACTTTTCTCATTCAATCGAACAAAGAGTAAAACCTAATTATTTTGTTCTATTATGTCCAGAGAGTGTAAATTTGTAATTTATCGATGCCAACGTTCACAAGAACCAAAACCGGACCAACATTACACTACTCAGTTGCGCCCTAACTTTATAACTTGGAAACGAGTACTTTTTCTCATGCAACCGAACAAAGAGTAAAACCTAATTATATTGATCTATTATGCCCCGAGAGTGTAAATTTGCAACGTATCGATGCCAACGTTCACAAGAACAAAAACCGGACTATCATTAGACTACTCAGTTGCGCCCTAACAGTATAACTTTGGAAACAGTACTTTTTCTCATTTAATCGAACAAAGAGTAAAACCTAATTATTTTGTTCTATTATGTCCCGAGAGTGTAAATTTGCAATGTATTGATGCCAACGTTCACAAGAACCAAAACCGGACCAACATTAGAATACTCAGTTGCGCCCTAACTTTATAACTTTGAAACGAGTACTTTTTCTCATGCAACCGAACAAAGAGTAAAACCTAATTATATTGATCTATTATGCCCGAGAGTGTAAATTTGCAACGTATCGATGCCAACGTTCACAAGAACCAAAACCGGACCAACATTAGACTACTCGGTTGTGCCCTAACGAATAACTTTGGAAACAGATTTTTCTCGATTCAATTGAACAACGAGTAAACGCTAATTATTTCGTCCTATTATGCCCGAGAGTGTAAATTAGCAACGTATCGATGCCAACGTTCACAAGAACCAAAACCGGCCCCACATTAAACTACTCAGTTGTGCCCTAACGGTATAACTTTGGAAACGATTTTTTTCTTATTCAATCGAACGAAGAGTGAAACCTAATTATTTTGTTCTATTATGCCCCGATAGTGTAAATTTGCAACGTATTGATGCCAACGTTCACAAGAACCAAAACCGGACCAATCATTAGACTACTTAGGTATGCCCAAACAGTATATCTTTGGAAACAGTACTTTTTCTCATTCAATCGAACAAAGAGTAAAACCTAATTATTTTGTTCTATTAAGCCCGAGAGTGTAAATTTGCAACGTATCGATGCCAACGTTCACAAGAACCAAAACCGGACCAACAATAGTCTATTCAGTTGTGCCCTAACAATATAACTTTGGAAACGTACTTTTTCTCATTCAATCGAACAAAAAGTAAAACCTATTTATTTTGTTCTATTATGCCCGAGAGTTTAAATTTGCAACGTATCGATGCCAACGTTCACAAGAACCAAAATCGAACCAACATTAGACTACTCAGTTGCGCCCTAACAGTATAACTTTGGAAATAGTACTTTTTCTCATTCAATCGAATAAAGCGTAAAACCTAATTATTTAGTTCTTTTTTGCCCGGAGAGTGTAATTTGCAACGTATCGATGCCAACGTTCATAAAAACCAAAACCGAACTAACATTAGAATACTCAGTTGCGCCCTAACTTTATAACTTTGAAACGAGTACTTTTTCTCAGACAACCGAACAACGAGTAAAACCTAATTATATTAATCTATTATGCCCGAGAGTGTCAATTTGCAACGTATCGATGCCAACGTTCGCAAGAACCAAAACCGGACCAACATTAGACTACTCGGTTATTGCCCAAACCGTATAACTTTGTAAACTTTTTCTCATTCAATCGAACAAAGTGTAAAACTTAATTATTTTGTTCTATTATGCCCCGAGAGTGTAAATTTGCAACGTATCGATGCCAACGTTCACAAGAACAAAAACCGGACCAACATTAGACTACTCAGTTGCTCCCTAACAGTATAACTTTGAAAACAGTATTTTTTCTCATTCAATCGAACAAAGAGTAAAACCTAATTATTTTGTTCTATTATGTCCCGAGAGTGTAAATTTGCAATGTATCGATGCCAACGTTCACAAGAACCAAAACGGGACCAACATTAGACTACTCAGTTGCGCCCTAACTTTATAACTTGGAAACGAGTACTTTTTCTCATGCAACAGAACAAAGAGTAAAAGCTAATTATTTTGTTCTATTATGCCCCGAGAGTGTAAATTTGCAACGTATCGATGCCAACGTTCACAAAAACCAAAACCGGACCAACATTAGACTACTCAGTTGTGCCCTAACAGTATAACTTTGGAAACAGTACTTTTTCTCATTCAATCGAACAAAAAGTAAAACCTAATTATTTTGTTCCATTATGCCCCGAGAGTGTAAATTTGCAACGTATCGATGCTAACGTTCACAAGAACCAAAACCGAACCAACATTAGACTACTCAGTTGCGCCCTAACAGTATAAATTTGGAAATAGTACTTTTTCTCATTCAATCGAATAAAGAGTAAACCCTAATTATTTAGTTCTTTTATGCCCCGAGAGTGTAATTTGCAACGTATCGATGCCAACGTTCATAAGAACCAAAACCGAACTAACATTAGAATACTCAGTTGCGCCCTAACTTTATAACTTTGAAACGAGTACTTTTTCTCATACAACCGAACAACGAGTAAAACCAAATTATATTATTCTATTATGCCCCGAGAGTGTCAATTTGCAACGTATCGATGCCAACGTTCGCAAGAACCAAAACCGGACCAACATTAGACTACTCAGTTGTGCCCAAACTGTATAACTTTGTAAATAGTACTTTTTCTCATTCAATCGAACAAAGTGTAAAACTTAATTATTTTCTTCTATTATGCCCCGAGAGTGTAAATTTGCAACGTATCGATGCCAACGTTCACAAGAACAAAAATCGGACCAACATTAGACTACTCAGTTGCTCCCTAACAGTATAACTTTGAAAACAGTATTTTTTATCATTCAATCGAACAAAGAGTAAAACCTAATTATTTTGTTCTATTATGTCCCGAGAGTGTAAATTTGCAATTTATCGATGCCAACGTTCACAAGAACCAAAACCGGACCAACATTACACTACTCAGTTGCGCCCTAACTTTATAACTTGGAAACGAGTACTTTTTCTCATGCAACCGAACAAAGAGTAAAACCTAATTATATTGATCTATTATGCCCCGAGAGTGTAAATTTGCAACGTATCGATGCCAACGTTCACAAGAACAAAAACCGGACCAACATTAGACTACTCAGTTGCGCACTAACAGTATAACTTTGGAAACAGTACTTTTTCTCATTTAATCGAACAAAGAGTAAAACCTAATTATTTTGTTCTATTATGTCCCGAGAGTGTAAATTTGCAATGTATCGATGCCAACGTTCACAAGAACCAAAACCGGACCAACATTAGACTACTCAGTTGCGCCCTAACTTTATAACTTTGAAACGAGTACTTTTTCTCATGCAACCGAACAAAGAGTAAAACCTAATTATATTGATCTATTATGCCCCGAGAGTGTAAATTTGCAACGTATCGATGCCAACGTTCACAAGAACCAAAACCGGACCAACATTAGACTACTCAGTTGTGCCCTAACAGAATAACTTTGGAAATAGTACTTTTTCTGATTCAATTGAACAACGAGTAAAACCTAATTATTTCGTTCTATTATGCCCCGAGAGTGTAAATTAGCAACGTATCGATGCCAACGTTCACAAGAACCAAAACCGGACCCACATTAAACTACTCAGTTGTGCCCTAACAGTATAACTTTGGAAACAGTACTTTTTCTTATTCAATCGAACGAAGAGTAAAACCTAATTATTTTGTTCTATTATGCCCCGATAGTGTAAATTTGCAACGTATTGATGCCAACGTTCACAAGAACCAAAACCGGACCAATCATTAGACTACTCAGGTATGCCCTAACAGTATATCTTTGGAAACAGCACTTTTTCTCATTCAATCGAACAAAGAGTAAAACCTAATTATTTTGTTCTATTAAGCCCCGAGAGTGTAAATTTGCAACATATCGATGCCAACGTTCACAAAAACCAAAACCGGACCAACATTAGACTACTTAGTTGTGCCCTAACAGTATAACTTTGGAAACAGTACTTTTTCTCATTCAATCGAACAAAAAGTAAAACCTATTTATTTTGTTCTATTATGCCCCGAGAGTTTAAATTTGCAACGTATCGATGCCAACGTTCACAAGAACCAAAATCGAACCAACATTAGACTACTCAGTTGCGCCCTAACAGTATAACTTTGGAAATAGTACTTTTTCTCATTCAATCGAATAAAACGTAAAACCTAATTATTTAGTTCTTTTATGCCCGGAGAGTGTAATTTGCAACGTATCGATGCCAACGTTCATAAAAACCAAAACCGAACTAACATTAGAATACTCAGTTGCGCCCTAACTTTATAACTTTGAAACGAGTACTTTTTCTCATACAACCGAACAACGAGTAAAACCTAATTATATTAATCTATTATGCCCCGAGAGTGTCAATTTGCAACGTATCGATGCCAACGTTCGCAAGAACCAAAACCGGACCAACATTAGACTACTCAGTTGTGCCCAAACTGTATAACTTTGTAAACAGTACTTTTTCTCATTCAATCGAACAAAGAGTAAAACCTAATTATTTTGTTCTATTATGCCCCGAGAGTGTAAATTTGCAACGTATCGATGCCAACGTTCACAAGAACAAAAACCGGACCAACATTAGACTACTCAGTTGCGCCCTAACAGTATAACTTTGAAAACAGTATTTTTTCTCATTCAATCGAACAAAGAGTAAAACCTAATTATTTTGTTCTATTATGTCCCGAGAGTGTAAATTTGCAATGTATCGATGCCAACGTTCACAAGAACCAAAACCGGACCAACATTAGACTACTCAGTTGCGCCCTAACTTTATAACTTGGAAACGAGTACTTTTTCTCATGCAATAGAACAAAGAGTAAAACCTAATTATATTGATCTATTATGCCCCGAGAGTGTAAATTTGCAACATATCGATGCCAACGTTCACAAAAACCAAAACCGGACAAACATTAGACTACTCAGTTGTGCCCTAACAGTATAACTTTGGAAACAGTACTTTTTCTCATTCAATCGAACAAAAAGTAAAACCTAATTATTTTGTTCCATTATGCCCCGAGAGTGTAAATTTGCAACGTATCGATGCAAACGTTCACAAGAACCAAAACCGAACCAACATTAGACTACTCAGTTGCGCCCTAACAGTATAACTTTGGAAATAGTACTTTTTCTCATTCAATCGAATAAAGAGTAAAACCTAATTATTTAGTTCTTTTATGCCCGAGAGTGTAATTTGCAACGTATCGATGCCAACGTTCATAAGAACCAAAACCGAACTAACATTAGAATACTCGATTGCGCCCTAACTTTATAACTTTGAAACGAGTACTTTTCTCATACAACCGAACAACGAGTAAAACCAAATTATATTAATCTATTATGCCCCGAGAGTGTCAATTTGCAACGTATCGATGCCAACGTTCGCAAGAACCAAAACCGGACCAACATTAGACTAGTCAGTTGTGCCCAAACTGTATAACTTTGTAAACAGTACTTTTTCTCATTCAATCGAACAAAGTGTAAAACTTAATTATTTTGTTCTATTTTGCCCCGAGAGTGTAAATTTGCAACGTATCGATGCCAACGTTCACAAGAACAAAAACCGGACCAACATTAGACTACTCAGTTGCTCCCTAACAGTATAACTTTGAAAACAGTATTTTTTCTCATTCAATCGAACAAAGAGTAAAACCTAATTATTTTGTTCTATTATGCCCCGAGAGTGTAAATTTGCAACGTATCGATGCCAACGTTCACAAAAACCAAAACCGGACAAACATTAGACTACTCAGTTATGCCCTAACAGTATAACTTTGGAAACAGTACTTTTTCTCATTCAATCGAACAAAAAGTAAAACCTAATTATTTTGTTCCATTATGCCCCGAGAGTGTAAATTTGCAACGTATCGATGCAAACGTTCACAAGAACCAAAACCGAACCAACATTAGACTACTCAGTTGCGCCCTAACAGTATAACTTTGGAAATAGTACTTTTTCTCATTCAATCGAATAAAGAGTAAAACCTAATTATTTAGTTCTTTTATGCCCGAGAGTTTAATTTGCAACGTATCGATGCCAACGTTCACAAGAACCAAAACCGGACCAACATTAGAATACTCGCTTGCGCCCTAACTTTATAACTTTGAAACGAGTACTTTTCTCATACAACCGAACAACGAGTAAAACCAAATTATATTAATCTATTATGCCCCGAGCGTATCAATTTGCAACGTATCGATGCCAACGTTCGCAAGAACCAAAACCGGACCAACATTAGACTACTCAGTTGTGCCCAAACTGTATAACATTGTAAACAGTACTTTTTCTCATTCAATCGAACAAAGTGTAAAACTTAATTATTTTGTTCTATTATGCCCCGAGAGTGTAAATTTGCAACGTATCGATGCCAACGTTCACAAGAACAAAAATCGGACCAACATTAGACTACTCAGTTGCTCCCTAACAGTATAACTTTGAAAACAGTATTTTTTCTCATTCAATCGAACAAAGAGTAAAACCTAATTATTTTGTTCTATTATGTCCCGAGAGTGTAAATTTGCAATGTATCGATGCCAACGTTCACAAGAACCAAAACCGGACCAACATTAGACTACTCAGTTGCGCCCTAACTTTATAACTTTGAAACGAGTACTTTTTCTCATTCAACTGAACAACGAGTAAAACCTAATTATATTAATCTATTATGCCCCGAGAGAGTAAATTTGCAACGTATCGATGCCAACGTTCACAAAAACCAAAACCGGACAAACATTAGACTACTCAGTTGTGCCCTAACAGTATAACTTTGGAAACAGTACTTTTTCTCATTCAATCGAACAAAAAGTAAAACCTAATTATTTTGTTCCATTATGCCCCGAGAGTGTAAATTTGCAACGTATCGATGCAAACGTTCACAAGAACCAAACCGAACCAACATTAGACTACTCAGTTGCGTCCTAACAGTATAACTTTGGAAATAGTACTTTTTCTCATTCAATCGAATAAAGAGTAAAACCTAATTATTTAGTTCTTTTATGCCCCGAGAGTGTAATTTGCAACGTATCGATGCCAACGTTCATAAGAACCAAAACCGAACTAACATTAGAATACTCAGTTGCGCCCTAACTTTATAACTTTGAAACGAGTACTTTTTCTCATACAACCGAACAACGAGTAAAACCAAATTATATTAATCTATTATGCCCCGAGAGTGTCAATTTGCAACGTATCGATGCCAACGTTCGCAAGAACCAAAACCGGACCAACATTAGACTACTCAGTTGTGCCCAAACTGTATAACTTTGTAAACAGTACTTTTTCTCATTCAATCGAACAAAGTGTAAAACTTAATTATTTTGTTCTATTATGCCCCGAGAGTGTAAATTTGCAACGTATCGATGCCAACGTTCACAAGAACAAAAACCGGACCAACATTAGTGTAAGGAAGTGAATTCTCGAAATCGGAGAGTTGCACCATGTTTAGAATCGACTGATTGTCGATTGGATGGACTTCGAAAAGTTCGAAGTTGATCCGAAGGCAAAAAGTGCACCGGAGTTGCTCCCGGTGAAGTTCGAAGGCTTCGGGCGTTTTTGTGCGCATAGGCGCGAAAACGGAACCCGAAAAGCTATGTCGGGTCGCGAGCTAAATCCGACATTAGCGTGGATGAAAAGATGATGAAAACATGCTCAAAAACATGTTTGGTGAGTCTCGGTTCGATTTGAAAAGAATCGGAGATCAAACGAGTAGAAACGAGCGAAAACGGAGTTAAAACGAAAAAGGGTGAAAATTTGGCTAAGTCCTTAATTGTTTGGCTGAGGGGGCTTACTGGGACCGGTCTCCATATTCGGGACCGGTCTCCACCGAGAATGCCCGGTTGGTGCGGTTGTGAAGTTGAGGGGTCTAGGTGCAAAACTGCCAAGTGGGGCTATTTGACAGTGGGTTGAGCTCTCTCCCACACACTATTCTAACCCTAAAACACACACTCTCCCTCTCTCTCTCTAGATTAGCTCTCTCCCTCTCTCTCTCTCTGTCGACCAAAGGAGAGAAAGAGAAGGATTGGTGGAGAAGAAGCTAGAAGGAAGGATCAACATCTTCATCTTCTTCCTCCTTGGTTCAAGAGTTAGCTTAAGAGGTAAGCTTGCTACCTCTTTAATGGCATCTCTTTAGAGTTTGGTTCTTATACTCTATAATTGGTTTATTTGGAACCCTAGCATACCAAATAGATGATTAGAGCTTGAATCTAAGGCTCTAATGGTGGATTTTGCTAGTATTGCAAATCTAGGGTTAAGATGGGCTTTCATGGTGGATTGTTCTAGAATGGGTTTTATCTTCTAGAAACAATTTTAGAGGAGCCCTAGCATCTCTAAGATGTGATTGGCACCATCGATTCAAGCTCTAACGCGGGATTTTGCTCGGGGCAAAATCTAGGGCTCAAATTGGGGGTTTTCTAAATAGTTGGTATTGATCTATTTTTACCTCATTTCTAAGGTATTGTTAGGTCCACGAACGCGTGCGGCGACGGTTCGTCGACCCGCAGTTGGGTGATCGAGCCGAACAAAGGCTTTCGGCTTCGAAAATTGACCGAGGAGTCGAAATTGAGGTTCGAAGCAGCGAGAGTGACGTTGTTGCTACGTGGAACATCCCAAAAGGTGGGGGGTGCCATACCGAAGCCGTCGGGCTACCTTTTATGTCTAAGTAAATTATTGGTCATATTGCGTATATATGTGCATATGTATAGTTTTCATGCATGATAGGGTTGGTATGGTTAGATGACTTTCCTTGCATGCTTTCTTATCGTGCGGAGCTATGGGCGTCGCATTAGGACATAGGGAGTCTGCTTGCACACTTCCTTATCGTGCGGCACCATAGGCTTGCATTTGGACATAGGAAGCATCAGGATGAATATTGTGACACTGAACCCTAGAGATGACTGAATCTTGCATGATTATCAACTAGAGATATATGAACCAAGTATAGAGCTTGATGATTGGCAATATGACATTATGACATTGTGACATTGTAACTTAGTGCAAAGGACACTAGAGCTATGAAAACCAAGTAAAGAACTTGATGAATGACATATGACATAGTGTAATGACACTAATTGCATGAGTACCAAGTAGATAACTTGATGAATGAGATGTATAATGACATAGTGTAAAGAACACTAGAGATATGTGAACCAAGTATAGAACTTGATGAATGACATGTAAAATGACATAGTGTAAAGAACACTAGAGATTTGTGTACCAAGTAGATAACTTGATGAATGACATGTATAATGACATAGTGTAAAGAACACTAGAGATATGTGAACCAAGTATAGAACTTGATGAATGACATGTAAAATGACATAGTGTAAAGAACACTAGAGATATGTGAACCAAGTATAGAACTTGATGAATGACATGTATAATGACATAGTGTAAAGAACACTAGAGATATGTGAACCATGTATAGAACTTGATGATTATTAATTCCCCTGTGTGGATGCCCTCCAAAGTGGAGGAGATGGTTACTAGTTCCCCTGTGTTGGATGCCCTCCAAATTGGAGGAGAAGATCATACTCACACAATCTGCCCAGCGCTCGTGACGTGGTCGCTCCACACGAGTAGTGCGAGTCTCAAGGTCTTGGCACGTGAATCGATAGGGATAGCCTATGTGGGGTCCCGAGGGATAGCCTATGTGGGGTCCCGCAGACAACCCATGGGGTTGAATGTGTTGAGTCGTGGGCGTGCCTACGGGCTAGCCATGGATTGGGTAATAAACTCTAAAGAGTAATGAGATTGGGTACAACAGTACATATTGAGCATGATAGAATTGCAATTACGTGGCTAGAGCATTTACTTTAATCTTGTTGTTACAGGCAAAGTAGTATTGCATTTCTTCTATTATGCTTCACTTACCGTATTTACAGCTTTAAGATAAATATCTATCTGCTATTGCCTGCTTAGACCTATTTGGTAGATCGGTGGGGTCGGTGGCCGAGCCCACTGGGAACTAAGGAAGTTAGTTCTCACCCCACTCTATTACAGGTTCGAGCTCACAGGCGGCTTGTGAGGATCGTGGCAAGGGCCTCGCGCCCTAATCGATAGTGGCCGCCTATTTGCATTAGAGCCTCCCCCGATATTATTTTGGTATAAGTATATGATCGAGGAAAATCATGTATATTTTGGAAATGTGAACACCTATGTATTTTGTGGAAGGAAATATGTATATTCATTTTGGAGTTAAATAATGTAAACTGATGTAAATAAGTGGTTGAGTGAATGTAATAGATAGACTTATCTCTCTTTATATTACTTGTATGATTTACTTGTATCTTGCTCTTACTTGACCGCACCTTTAGGTGCTTCGCTATTGTCATGTATGTTATAGAATTAGTTCCTGGGTAATTCTTTGTACATGACTTGTTGTCGAGCCTTGGGCGGACGGGGAGAGTCTTTGTCCGTTCGGCGGCTGATCGGCGTCCCCGAACCGAACCAAATTGGTAGCGGTCTCGGGGCGTGACAGGTATTCTTTTGGTATCAGAGCAAGCTAAGAGCAAATAAAGAGAGAGTCTAGGATTGACCTAGGAGACCCTAGGACGGTGAACCTTAAGGCTATAGGTGCGTGAGCGAGACGTGAACCTAAGCCGGGTGGCGGAAGTTGAATCGATTGGGTTAAGTATTGAAACCTCTAAGATGGACATTAGAGGTAGACTCAAGATGTGGTTTATTCTTGACCAAGTGTGTTCATGTTGGGCGATCGACAACATGAACCCGAGGGATGAGAATAAATGCTCTTGCATGACTTTCGCCCGATTTGAGTCGAGTCGGTATTGGTGGTTGCGTGCTTGACCTAGAGGGTCGAGACTGGTCGTGTTGTCGCGATTCGAGGGACGATGTTACCGCGTAGGCGATCTTTGTTTAGATCAGCGCGGGAGGGGACAAGCGATGTCCCTCAGCGTTTCGACATGCGAGCGGAGACTTGGAACTTCGCGAGTAATTGGCCATTCTTGTCGGAGTGGCGAGGAAACGAGCCGATTTCGTGCAATGGCGGCGGGGAGGCTCATGCGCCGAAAGGATACGAATCCATGTATCGTGGAGTGTTGGATTGACTCCATGGAGACTCTCTTTGAGGGTCGATGTGCGGTGTATCAGGACAAGGTACACCTAGCCATACGTTGTCTAAACAATCGACGAGGGTGTGGTCGAAAGGCGTCAAGCGGATTGAGTGCCTCATATCCCTCCGTGACTTGAGACGTGATTCGGGGATTTATGTTCTCTACCCAAGTCCCCGGTAGTGAGGAAAGAAAGCTTCAGGAAAGCATTTGAAAGCTGCGGCAAGGAGACAACACCTTGAGGGAATACGAATTGGAATTTTTCGTATCGGGAGTTGCGCCCCAAATGTGATGCAGAATGGTGAGGAAGTGGAACCTCGCTGTGAGGACTCGAAACTGCGAAACGTAGAACTGGACTATGGTCCAAATTGACCAAAGTCGAGCTTTGGAATGCTTTAAAGAGGTCTAAAGCATCAAATAGGTCGAAAGCGCATCGGCGTGGACCTCCGAAGTTGATCTGGTGAATAATCTGCAGAAGTGCAGATTATGCACCTGGAGACCGGTCCCCACATGTGGAGACCGGATGCCACGGACCTAGAGACCGGACATGTGGGTATGTCCGAATCCCGCAAGCCGGGAAAAGGGTGCAAGGACCTGATTGTCCGGTCTTGGTGGGAATGTCCGGACAGTCTGGGACGTTGCGCAGGAAATGAGCTCTCGGGTTCGGGACATTGGGCAATGTCCGGACAATGGTGGACCGGACATTGAGGGATGTCGGTCCCAGCCTGAGAATTTGCCCCGGAGTGGGTGAAATTAGAAAGAAAGGTTTAAGTAGAGGGCATTTTAGTAATATGGACAGAGAGAGTTATTTGTATTTGACCACTCTCTCTTTCCCTCATTCTTGCATAAGCGAAGGAAAAGGCTTCTCCTTCTCTCTCATGGGTGATAGAAGGAAAGAAGGGCTAAAGTGCAAGTAGCCTTAGTAGAAGGAAAGGCTTGGAGGACTAAGGTCTTCATCTTCTTCCTTGAGTAGAGAGAAGTTTTTGGAGTTAAGCTCTCAAGCTTGCTGATGGCATACATCTAGAGTTTTGCTTTTCAGACTCCAGGAGGGTTGAGGTGACTAGACCTTGGCGTTGGCGACGACCTTCTCCTCTCCGGGACAACTTATGGATGTGCGGCCTTTGACACGGTCGGAGAGCGAGATGAGATGATTAAGCAACCGAAGGGTTTGCAGCAAGCGCCAGGTGGCTTTGGATGTGTGACCCTGGTTGAAGAACCTGCGGCTACTAGCGAGGGCCAAGCAAGTTTGGTTTTGCTAGCGCAAATGTGTGCTTTTGCATAATCGCAAGTTGACACATTGCATGCATTCGTTAAGTGGTCAGTTGCTACTAATGATACATCATTATAGTAGGGTCCCAATAACGGGTAAGTGGAAACACCGGGCATGCTTGCATTGAGAAAGTGTGGCACCTCTTTGGAGCGGGTAAAGGGCCAAGTGGCACTAGCAAGTGGCTAGTAGTGACTCTTGGACGAGAGATAAGACTCGTGGTAGAGACGAAGTGGTGCGGCGACTCTCAAGGCAATGAGTAGTGGATTGCGAGAGTTGAGCCGTGATACTTGAGGATACCCGAGTAATCCGAGCGTTTCGAACGTAGTTTCGATAAATCGAGCAGTGAAAGTAGAACCACTGTTGAAAACGTAATCGGTTAGTTGTCGAGCACGGGCATGTAGGCCAAGTGCTACCTCAAATCGAGGTAGATGGGTAGTGTTCGTGTAGTCAGCGTGCATAGGCAGAGTGGCCTAATGCTTGACATAGTTCGAACCGCTGATATGGAAATAGTTGGTTAGCGCCGAGTTTGGGCCTGTAGGCCTAGTGGTACCTCAATGTGGGGTTAGAAAAGGTACTTAGTAGATGTTGCGCGGAGGCAATAGTGCCCAGAGCCAAGATTTGGCGTAGAGCGCTCGAGTTTAGGTACTCGTGGAATGCGGTTTCGGTTCGGTAGTGAGAGTGAGTTAGCGTAGCACTTTAGCATTGCTAAGTGTGTGAAGCGGGCCATGGATCACTCGTAGGGTGGTGGCTCGCACTAGGTGCTTAGGAGCCGGTAGAGTGTGTAGCTACGTAGAGCATGTCGTATAGGACGACGTTGGCGGGTAGTGCTTGAGGGACGACCCGTGCAGGACCGTTTGTGAAGCTGTGGAGCACAGGCCCTTTGGGCGGCGCGATCGGTACAAGTGGCAGCGGCCCGATACCTATGGGTAGGGCAGAGTTTTGGTCAGGACGGTAGTCCGAGCTTGTACCCGGGAACGTGGAGATGCCACGTGTTGGATCTCAGGATCGAGAATGCACGGAGAGTGCGGTTGTGACCCAACCCAAGAATTTGATGTGGGTTGCGATCTTGATAGCTCCTGGTTGGAGTGTGTGCGAATCCCCTAGTGAGAATGTCGCCCAGTGCTGATTGGGTCTACGTCGGCGAGCGAGAGACGCTAGGCGTCGTTGAGACCAGTTTAAGCGGGAGGCCTACGTAGAGTTGGTGGCCTTTGGCTCACCTATGGAAATCGAGAATCGATGCGGCCAGTTACTCTATTAATGAGTTTGGCGTGGATTATAAACGGAGCGTTCGTGTGGGCTCGTTGTGAGAGCAATTGAGTGTTGGCCGTGGCAATTGAAGGAGGAAGTAAAGTGGCCTCTAGGAGACACTTGGACAATGAAAGCCACGTGAGAGAGTTAGAATTGATACTCTCAAGTGAGTTGGAGCTTGAGGATAATGCTTTCAAGGGAATTGAGATTTGAGATGTGCCGGAGTGCGCCATCTCGTAGTAGAGCAAAGATCCGATTGTGATGGCAGCACTCGTGATGGTTCGATGCACCAGTGAAATTGCTTCTAAGCAATGTCGGTGATCGAATCGGAGTGTATTCCCGAACGGAGGGTGAATGCAAGGAAGAGTGGTGTCGGACTCTTGGATAGCGAGAATGGTAAACGCCACTTTGTGGACGCTTGAGTGATTCGAGAGGGTCTACCCGTGTGCATTGTGTAGTGGTGGTGGGTCGTTCGACCAGTTGGCACGTTCATGCTAGATCCACACCACGAGGATGGCGGGTAGTCCCGGTCTCAAAGGAAGTGGTTCGGCCTTGGTGTGCGTTTGCGAGGGTGTTGGAGAGTGTAGAGTCGTCAAGTGTCGACTTACACTGTCGCCGAGACTTGCGTAGCCGTAATGCACTTTCGGTGTCGCGCATAGCAAATGTGAGTGAGACTAGTCTCACAACCTCCGTAGTGGGCCTTTAGACAATTTCGATGAGAAAAAGGCCACTCCGAAGTGCGAAAGTGCAATGGAGCTCTAGACTACTCGATAAGCTGAGTTGTAGCGTGAAGCGATTTGAGGTGCGGGGGAAGCTGAGTCCCAGTTATGTTGGGCCAAGTAATTGCTGATGGTCGAGTTTGCCTACAACAATAGTTACGTGGAGATGGCACCGTTCGAAGTCCTTTACGGGCGGAAGTGCCGATCTCCTGTGCATTGCGGTGACGTAGTTGAACGGGCGGTGGTTGGCCCCGACGTGTTGCGGGAGGCGGAAGAAAAAGTTCGCCTTGCTCGTCAACGGTTGCTTACGGCGCTATCGAGGCAACAAAGTTGTGCGAATAGGCGCTTAAGAGAATTGGAATTCGCGGTAGGAGACCGCATGTTCTTGGAAGTTTCGCCTATGAGAGGCGTGAGGCGATTTGGAGTTCGAGGAAAGTTAAGTCCTCGATACATTGGGCCGTGTGAAGTGTTGGAACGTATTGGAGCGGTAGCTTATCGGATAGCATTGCCGCCGCGATTAGCGGATGTTCGTAACGTGTTTCACGTTACCAACCTTCGAAAGCCGCCGGAACTTCAAGAGGATTTGAGCTATGAAGAGTTTCCGGTGACGATTATCGCTCAGAAGGTGCGAAAATTGCGGAATCGCAAGATTCCTTATGTTAGAGTTTGGTGGAGTAATCACGACGATCGTGAAGCCACTTGGGAACTCGAGAACGAGAGGAAAACGCCTCATCTCCTCATCGATTTGGGGAGTGAGGTATAAATTTAAATTTGAAGTTTAAGTTTGATTTAAGGGTTCGTTTCGAGGACGAAACTCTTTTTAAGGCGGGGAGGATGTAAGGAAGTGAATTCTCGAAATCGGAGAGTTGCACCATGTTTAGAATCGACTGATTGTCGATTGGATGGACTTCGAAAAGTTCGAAGTTGATCCGAAGGCCAAAAGTGCACCGGAGTTGTTCCCGGTGAAGTTCGAAGGCTTCGGGCGTTTTTGTGCGCATAGGCGCGAAAACGGAACCCGAAAAGCTATGTCGGGTCGCGAGCTAAATCCGACATTAGCGTGGATGAAAAGATGATGAAAACATGCTCAAAAACATGTTTGGTGAGTCTCGGTTCGATTTGAAAAGAATCGGAGATCAAACGAGTAGAAACGAGCGAAAACGGAGTTAAAACGAAAAGGGTTAAAATTTGGCTAAGGCCTTTATTGTTTGGGCGAGGGGCTTCGGGACCGGTCTCCATATTCGGGACCGGTCTCCACTGCCTTGAGAATGCCCGGTTTGGTGCGGTTGTGAAGTTGAGGGGTCTAGGTGCAAAGCGCAGAGTCGGGCTATTTGACAGTGGGTTGAGCTCTCTCCCACACACTATTCTAACCCTAAAACACACACTCTCCCTCTCTCTCTCTAGATTAGCTCTCTCCCTCTCTCTCTCTCTGTCGACCAAAGGAGAGAAAGAGAAGGATTGGTGGAGAAGAAGCTAGAAGGAAGGATCAACATCTTCATCTTCTTCCTCCTTGGTTCAAGAGTTAGCTTAAGAGGTAAGCTTGCTACCTCTTTAATGGCATCTCTTTAGAGTTTGGTTCTTATACTCTATAATTGGTTTATTTGGAACCCTAGCATACCAAATAGATGATTAGAGCTTGAATCTAAGGCTCTAATGGTGGATTTTGCTAGTATTGCAAATCTAGGGTTAAGATGGGCTTTCATGGTGGATTGTTCTAGAATGGGTTTTATCTTCTAGAAACAATTTTAGAGGAGCCCTAGCATCTCTAAGATGTGATTGGCACCATCGATTCAAGCTCTAACGCGGGATTTTGCTCGGGGCAAAATCTAGGGCTCAAATTGGGGGTTTTCTAAATAGTTGGCATTGATCTATTTTTACCTCATTGCTAAGGTATTGTTAGGTCCACGAACGCGTGCGAGTCGACGGTTCGTCGACCCGTGACCAGTTGGGTGATCGAGCCGAACAAAGGCTTTCGGCTTCGAAAATTGACCAGGAGTCGAAATTGAGGTTCGAAGCGGCGAGAGTGACGTTGTTGCTACGTGGAACATCCCAAAGGTGGGGGTGCCATAACGAAGCCGTCGGGCTACCTTTTATGTCTAAGTAAATTATTGGTCATATTGCGTATATATGTGCATATGTATAGTTTTCATGCATGATAGGGTTGGTATGGTTAGATGACTTTCCTTGCATGCTTTCTTATCGTGCGGAGCTATGGGCGTCGCATTAGGACATAGGGAGTCCGCTTGCACACTTCCTTATCGTGCGGCACCATAGGCTTGCATTTGGACATAGGAAGCATCAGGATGGATATTGGGACACGGAACCCTAGAGATGACTGAATCTTGCATGATTATCAACTAGAGATATATGAACCAAGTATAGAGCTTGATGATTGGCAATATGACATTATGACATTGTGACATTGTAACTTAGTGCAAAGGACACTAGAGCTATGAAAACCAAGTAAAGAACTTGATGAATGACATATGACATAGTGTAATGACACTAATTGCATGAGTACCAAGTAGATAACTTGATGAATGAGATGTATAATGACATAGTGTAAAGAACACTAGAGATATGTGAACCAAGTATAGAACTTGATGAATGACATGTAAAATGACATAGTGTAAAGAACACTAGAGATTTGTGTACCAAGTAGATAACTTGATGAATGACATGTATAATGACATAGTGTAAAGAACACTAGAGATATGTGAACCAAGTATAGAACTTGATGAATGACATGTAAAATGACATAGTGTAAAGAACACTAGAGATATGTGAACCAAGTATAGAACTTGATGAATGACATGTATAATGACATAGTGTAAAGAACACTAGAGATATGTGAACCATGTATAGAACTTGATGATTATTAATTCCCCTGTGTGGGTGCCCTCCAAAGTGGAGGAGATGGTTACTAGTTCCCCTGTGTTGGATGCCCTCCAAATTGGAGGAGAAGATCATACTCACACAGTCTGCTCAGCGCTCGTGACGTGGTCGCTCCACACGAGTAGTGCGAGTCTCCCGGAGGTCTTGGCACGTGAATCGATAGGGATAGCCTATGTGGGGTCCCGAGGGATAGCCTATGTGGGGTCCCGAGACAACCCATGGGGTTGAATGTGTTGAGTCGTGGGCGTGCCTACGGGCTAGCCATGGATTGGGTAATAAACTCTAAAGAGTAATGAGATTGGGTACAACAGTACATATTGAGCATGATAGAATTGCAATTACGTGGCTAGAGCATTTACTTTAATCTTGTTGTTACAGGCAAAGTAGTATTGCATTTCTTCTATTATGCTTCACTTACCGTATTCTGACTTTAAGATAAATATCTATCTGCTATTGCACCTTAGACCTATTTGGTAGATCGGTGGGGTCGGTGGCCGAGCCCACTGGGAACTAAGGAAGTTAGTTCTCACCCCACTCTATTACAGGTTCGAGCTCACAGGCGGCTTGTGAGGATCGTGGCAAGGGCCTCGCGCCCTAATCGATAGTGGCCGCCTATTTGCATTAGAGCCTCCCCCGGTATTATTTTGGTATAAGTATATGATCGAGGAAAATCATGTATATTTTGGAAATGTGAACACCTATGTATTTTGTGGAAGGAAATATGTATATTCATTTTGGAGTTAAAGAATGTAAACTGATGTAAATAAGTGGTTGAGTGAATGTAATAGATAGACTTATCTCTCTTTATATTACTTGTATGATTTACTTGTATCTTGCTCTTACTTGACCGCACCTTTAGGTGCTTCGCTATTGTCATGTATGTTATAGAATTAGTTCCTGGGTAATTCTTTGTACATGACTAGTTGTCGAGCCTTGGGCGGACGGGGAGAGTCTTTGTCAGTTCGGCGCCTGATCGGCGTCCCCGAACCGAACCAAATTGGTAGCGGTCTCGGGGCGTGACAGGTATTCTTTTGGTATCAGAGCAAGCTAAGAGCAAATAAAGAGAGAGTCTAGGATTGACCTAGGAGACCCTAGGACGGTGAACCTTAAGGCTATAGGTGCGTGAGCGAGACGTGAACCTAAGCGGGTGGCGGAAGTTGAATCGATTGGGTTAAGTATTGAAACCTCTAAGATGGACATTAGAGGTAGACTCAAGATGTGGTTTATTCTTGACCAAGTGTGTTCATGTTGGGCGATCGACAACATGAACCCGAGGGATGAGAATAAATGCTCTTGCATGACTTTCGCCCGATTTGAGTCGAGTCGGTATTGGTGGTTGCGTGCTTGACCTAGAGGGTCGAGACTGGTCGTGTTGTCGCGATTCGAGGGACGATGTTACCGCGTAGGCGATCTTTGTTTAGATCAGCGCGGGAGGGGACAAGCGATGTCCCTCAGCGTTTCGACATGCGAGCGGAGACTTGGAACTTCGCGAGTAATTGGCCATTCTTGTCGGAGTGGCGAGGAAACGAGCCGATTTCGTGCAATGGCAGCAGGAGGCTGTCATGCGCCGAAAGGATACGAATCGAATAAATTTGGAAATAGTACTTTTTCTCATTCAATCGAATAAAGAGTAAACCCTAATTATTTAGTTCTTTTATGCCCCGAGAGTGTAATTTGCAACGTATCGATGCCAACGTTCATAAGAACCAAAACCGAACTAACATTAGAATACTCAGTTGCGCCCTAACTTTATAACTTTGAAACGAGTACTTTTTCTCATACAACCGAACAACGAGGAAAACCAAATTATATTATTCTATTATGCCCCGAGAGTGTCAATTTGCAACGTATCGATGCCAACGTTCGCAAGAACCAAAACCGGACCAACATTAGACTACTCAGTTGTGCCCAAACTGTATAACTTTGTAAACAGTACTTTTTCTCATTCAATCGAACAAAGTGTAAAACTTAATTATTTTCTTCTATTATGCCCCGAGAGTGTAAATTTGCAACGTATCGATGCCAACGTTCACAAGAACAAAAATCGGACCAACATTAGACTACTCAGTTGCTCCCTAACAGTATAACTTTGGAAACAGTACTTTTTCTCATTCAATCGAACAAAGAGTAAAACCTAATTATTTTGTTCTATTATGTCCCGAGAGTGTAAATTTGCAATTTATCGATGCCAACGTTCACAAGAACCAAAACCGGACCAACATTACACTACTCGATTGCGCCTAACTTTATAACTTGGAAAGCAGTACTTTTTCTCATGCAACCGAACAAAGAGTAAAACCTAATTATATTGATCTATTATGCCCGAGAGTGTAAATTTGCAACGTATCGATGCCAACGTTCACAAGAAGAAAAAAACCGGACTAACATTAGACTACTCAGTTGCGCCCTAACAGTATAACTTTGGAAACAGTACTTTTTCTCATTTAATCGAACAAAGAGTAAAACCTAATTATTTTGTTCTATTATGTCCCGAGAGTGTAAATTTGCAATGTATCGATGCCAACGTTCACAAGAACCAAAACCGGACCAACATTACACTACTCAGTTGCGCCCTAACTTTATAACTTGGAAACGAGTACTTTTTCTCATGCAACCGAACAAAGAGTAAAACCTAATTATATTGATCTATTATGCCCCGAGAGTGTAAATTTGCAACGTATCGATGCCAACGTTCACAAGAACCAAAACCGGACCAACATTAGACTACTCAGTTGTGCCCTAACAGAATAACTTTGGAAACAGTACTTTTTCTGATTCAATTGAACAACGAGTAAAACCTAATTATTTCGTTCTATTATGCCCCGAGAGTGTAAATTAGCAACGTATCGATGCCAACGTTCACAAGAACCAAAACCGGACCCACATTAAACTACTCACTTGCGCCCTAACGGTATAACTTTGGAAAAGATACTTTTTCTTATTCAATCGAACGAAGAGTAAAACCTAATTATTTTGTTCTATTATGCCCCGATAGTGTAAATTTGCAACGTATTGATGCCAACGTTCACAAGAACCAAAACCGGACCAATCATTAGACTACTCAGGTATGCCCTAACAGTATATCTTTGGAAACAGCACTTTTTCTCATTCAATCGAACAAAGAGTAAAACCTAATTATTTTGTTCTATTATGCCCCGAGAGTGTAAATTTGCAACGTATCGATGCCAACGTTCACAAAAACCAAAACCGGACCAACATTAGACTACTTAGTTGTGCCCTAACAGTATAACTTTGGAAACAGTACTTTTTCTCATTCAATCGAACAAAAAGTAAAACCTATTTATTTTGTTCTATTATGCCCCGAGAGTTTAAATTTGCAACGTATCGATGCCAACGTTCACAAGAACCAAAATCGAACCAACATTAGACTACTCAGTTGCGCCCTAACAGTATAACTTTGGAAATAGTACTTTTTCTCATTCAATCGAATAAAACGTAAAACCTAATTATTTAGTTCTTTTATGCCCGGAGAGTGTAATTTGCAACGTATCGATGCCAACGTTCATAAAAACCAAAACCGAACTAACATTAGAATACTCAGTTGCGCCCTAACTTTATAACTTTGAAACGAGTACTTTTTCTCAGACAACCGAACAACGAGTAAAACCTAATTATATTAATCTATTATGCCCGAGAGTGTCAATTTGCAACGTATCGATGCCAACGTTCGCAAGAACCAAAACCGGACCAACATTAGACTACTCGGTTATTGCCCAAAGCGTATAACTTTGTAAAACGATTACTTTTCTCATTCAATCGAACAAAGAGTAAAACCTAATTATTTTGTTCTATTATGCCCCGAGAGTGTAAATTTGCAACGTATCGATGCCAACGTTCACAAGAACCAAAACCGAACCAACATTAGACTACTCAGTTGCGCCCTAACAGTATAACTTTGAAAATAGTACTTTTTCTCATTCAATCGAATAAAGAGTAAAACCTAATTATTTTGTTCTATTATGCCCCGAGAGTGTAAATTTGCAACGTATCGATGCCAACGTTCACAAGAACCAAAACCGGACCAACATTAGACTACTCAGTTGCGCCCTAACTTTATAACTTGGAAACGAGTACTTTTTCTCATGCAATAGAACAAAATGTAAAACCTAATTATATTGATCTATTATGCCCCGAGAGTGTAAATTTGCAACATATCGATGCCAACGTTCACAAAAACCAAAACCGGACAAACATTAGACTACTCAGTTGTGCCCTAACAGTATAACTTTGGAAACAGTACTTTTATTCATTCAATCGAACAAAAAGTAAAACCTAATTATTTTGTTCCATTATGCCCCGAGAGTGTAAATTTGCAACGTATCGATGCAAACGTTCACAAGAACCAAAACCGAACCAACATTAGACTACTCAGTTGCGCCCTAACAGTATAACTTTGGAAATAGTACTTTTTCTCATTCAATCGAATAAAGAGTAAAACCTAATTATTTTGTTCTATTATGTCCCGAGAGTGTAAATTTGCAATGTATCGATGCCAACGTTCACAAGAACCAAAACCGGACCAACATTAGACTACTCAGTTGCGCCCTAACTTTATAACTTGGAAACGAGTACTTTTTCTCATACAACCGAACAACGAGTAAAACCAAATTATATTAATCTATTATGCCCCGAGAGTGTCAATTTGCAACGTATCGATGCCAACGTTCGCAAGAACCAAAACCGGACCAACATTAGACTACTCAGTTGTGCCCAAACTGTATAACTTTGTAAACAGTACTTTTTCTCATTCAATCGAACAAAGTGTAAAACTTAATTATTTTGTTCTATTATGCCCCGAGAGTGTAAATTTGCAACGTATCGATGCCAACGTTCACAAGAACCAAAACCGGACCAACATTAGACTACTCAGTTGCGCCCTAACAGTATAACTTTGGAAACAGTACTTTTTCTCATTCAATCGAAAAAAGAGTAAAACCTAATTATATTGTTCTATTATGCCCCGAGAGTGTAAATTTGCAACGTATCGATGCCAACGTTCACAAAAACCAAAACCGGACAAACATTAGACTACTCAGTTGTGCCCTAACAGTATAACTTTGGAAACAGTACTTTTTCTCATTCAATCGAACAAAAAGTAAAACCTAATTATTTTGTTCCATTATGCCCCGAGAGTGTAAATTTACAACGTATCGATGCAAACGTTCACAAGAACCAAAACCGAACCAACATTAGACTACTCAGTTGCGCCCTAACAGTATAACTTTGGAAATAGTACTTTTTCTCATTCAATCGAATAAAGAGTAAAACCTAATTATTTAGTTCTTTTATGCCCCGAGAGTGTAATTTGCAACGTATCGATGCCAACGTTCATAAGAACCAAAACCGAACTAACATTAGAATACTCAGTTGCGCCCTAACTTTATAACTTTGAAACGAGTACTTTTTCTCATACAACCGAACAACGAGTAAAACCAAATTATATTAATCTATTATGCCCCGAGCGTATCAATTTGCAACGTATCGATGCCAACGTTCGCAAGAACCAAAACCGGACCAACATTAGACTACTCAGTTGTGCCCAAACAGTATAACTTTGTAAACAGTACTTTTTCTCATTCAATCGAACAAAGTGTAAAACTTAATTATTTTGTTCTATTATGCCCCGAGAGTGTAAATTTGCAACGTATCGATGCCAACGTTCACAAGAACAAAAATCGGACCAACATTAGACTACTCAGTTGCTCCCTAACAGTATAACTTTGAAAACAGTATTTTTTCTCATTTAATCGAACAAAAAGTAAAACCTAATTATTTTGTTCTATTATGTCCCGAGAGTGTAAATTTGCAATGTATCGATGCCAACGTTCACAAGAACAAAAACCGGACGAACATTAGACTACTCAGTTGAGCCCTAACTTTATAACTTGGAAACGAGTACTTTTTCTCATTCACCCGAACAAAGAGTAAAACCTAATTATATTGATCTATTATGCCCCGAGAGTGTAAATTTGCAACGTATCGATGCCAACGTTGACAAGAACCAAAACCGGACAAACATTAGACTACTCAGTTGTGCCCTAACAGTATAACTTTGGAAACAGTACTTTTTCTCATTCAATCGAACAAAAAGTAAAACCTAATTATTTTGTTCCATTATGCCCCGAGAGTGTAAATTTGCAACGTATCGATGCAAACGTTCACAAGAACCAAACCGAACCAACATTAGACTACTCAGTTGCGTCCTAACAGTATAACTTTGGAAATAGTACTTTTTCTCATTCAATCGAATAAAGAGTAAAACCTAATTATTTAGTTCTTTTATGCCAGAGTGTAATTTGCAACGTATCGATGCCAACGTTCATAAGAACCAAAACCGAACTAACATTAGAATACTCGGTTGCGCCTAACTTTATAACTTTGAAACGAGTACTTTTTCTCATACAACCGAACAACGAGTAAAACCAAATTATATAAATCTATTATGCCCGAGAGTGTCAATTTGCAACGTATCGATGCCAACGTTCGCAAGAACCAAAACCGACCAACATTAGACTAGTCAGTTGTGCCCAAACTGTATAACTTTGTAAACAGTACTTTTTCTCATTCAATCGAACAAAGTGTAAAACTTAATTATTTTGTTCTATTTTGCCCCGAGAGTGTAAATTTGCAACGTATCGATGCCAACGTTCACAAGAACAAAAACCGGACCAACATTAGACTACTCAGTTGCTCCCTAACAGTATAACTTTGAAAACAGTATTTTTTCTCATTCAATCGAACAAATAGTAAAACCTAATTATTTTGTTCTATTATGCCCCGAGAGTGTAAATTTGCAACGTATCGATGCCAACGTTCACAAAAACCAAAACCGGACAAACATTAGACTACTCAGTTATGCCCTAACAGTATAACTTTGGAAACAGTACTTTTTCTCATTCAATCGAACAAAAAGTAAAACCTAATTATTTTGTTCCATTATGCCCCGAGAGTGTAAATTTACAACGTATCGATGCAAACGTTCACAAGAACCAAAACCGAACCAACATTAGACTACTCAGTTGCGCCCTAACAGTATAACTTTGGAAACAGTACTTTTTCTCATTCAATCGAATAAAGAGTAAAACCTAATTATTTAGTCCTTTTATGCCCCAAGAGTGAAATTTGCAACGTATTGATGCCAACGTTCATAAGAACCAAAACCGAACTAACATTAGAATACTCAGTTGCGCCCTAACTTTATAACTTTGAAACGAGTACTTTTTCTCATACAACCGAACAACGAGTAAAACCAAATTATATTAATCTATTATGCCCCGAGCGTATCAATTTGCAACGTATCGATGCCAACGTTCGCAAGAACCAAAACCGGACCAACATTAGACTACTCAGTTGTGCCCAAACTGTATAACTTTGTAAACAGTACTTTTTCTCATTCAATCGAACAAAGTGTAAAACTTAATTATTTTGTTCTATTATGCCCCGAGAGTGTAAATTTGCAACGTATCGATGCCAACGTTCAGAAGAACAAAAACCGGACTATCATTAGACTACTCAGTTGCGCCCTAACAGTATAACTTTGGAAACAGTACTTTTTCTCATTTAATCGAACAAAGAGTAAAACCTAATTATTTTGTTCTATTATGTCCCGAGAGTGTAAATTTGCAATGTATCGATGCCAACGTTCACAAGAACCAAAACCGGAACAACATTAGACTACTCAGTTGCGCCCTAACTTTATAACTTTGAAACGAGTACTTTTTCTCATGCAACCGAACAAAGAGTAAAACCTAATTATTTTGTTCTATTATGCCCCGAGAGTGTAAATTTGCAACGTATCGATGCCAACGTTCACAAAAACCAAAACCGGACAAACATTAGACTACTCAGTTGTGCCCTAACAGTATAACTTTGGAAACAGTACTTTTTCTCATTCAATCGAACAAAAAGTAAAACCTAATTATTTTGTTCCATTATGCCCCGAGAGTGTAAATTTGCAACGTATCGATGCAAACGTTCACAAGAACCAAACCGAACCAACATTAGACTACTCAGTTGCGCCCTAACAGTATAACTTTGGAAATAGTACTTTTTCTCATTCAATCGAATAAAGAGTAAAACCTAATTATTTAGTTCTTTTATGCCCCGAGAGTGTAATTTGCAACGTATCGATGCCAACGTTCATAAGAACCAAAACCGAACTAACATTAGAATACTCAGTTGCGCCCTAACTTTATAACTTTGAAACGAGTACTTTTTCTCATACAACCGAACAACGAGTAAAACCAAATTATATTAATCTATTATGCCCCGAGAGTGTCAATTTGCAACGTATCGATGCCAACGTTCGCAAGAACCAAAACCGGACCAACATTAGACTACTCAGTTGTGCCCAAACTGTATAACTTTGTAAACAGTACTTTTTCTCATTCAATCGAACAAAGTGTAAAACTTAATTATTTTGTTCTATTATGCCCCGAGAGTGTAAATTTGCAACGTATCGATGCCAACGTTCACAAGAACAAAAACCGGACCAACATTAGACTACTCAGTTGCTCCCTAACAGTATAACTTTGAAAACAGTATTTTTTCTCATTCAATCGAACAAAGAGTAAAACCTAATTATTTTGTTCCATTATGCCCCGAGAGTGTAAATTTACAACGTATCGATGCAAACGTTCACAAGAACCAAAACCGAACCAACATTAGACTACTCAGTTGCGCCCTAACAGTATAACTTTGGAAATAGTACTTTTTCTCATTCAATCGAACAAAAAGTAAAACCTAATTATTTTGTTCCATTATGCCCCGAGAGTGTAAATTTACAACGTATCGATGCAAACGTTCACAAGAACCAAAACCGAACCAACATTAGACTACTCAGTTGCGCCCTAACAGTATAACTTTGGAAATAGTACTTTTTCTCATTCAATCGAATAAAGAGTAAAACCTAATTATTTAGTTCTTTTATGCCCCGAGAGTGTCAATTTGCAACGTATCGATGCCAACGTTCGCAAGAACCAAAACCGGACCAACATTAGACTACTCAGTTGTGCCCAAACTGTATAACTTTGTAAACAGTACTTTTTCTCATTCAATCGAACAAAGTGTAAAACTTAATTATTTTGTTCTATTATGCCCCGAGAGTGTAAATTTGCAACGTATCGATGCCAACGTTCACAAGAACAAAAACCGGACCAACATTAGACTACTCAGTTGCTCCCTAACAGTATAACTTTGAAAACAGTATTTTTTCTCATTCAATCGAACAAAGAGTAAAACCTAATTATTTTGTTCTATTATGTCCCGAGAGTGTAAATTTGCAATGTATCGATGCCAACGTTCACAAGAACCAAAACCGGACCAACATTAGACTACTCAGTTGCGCCCTAACTTTATAACTTGGAAACGAGTACTTTTTCTCATGCAACCGAACAAAGAGTAAAACCTAATTATATTGATCTATTATGCCCCGAGAGTGTAAATTTGCAACGTATCGATGCCAACGTTCACAAGAACAAAAACCGGACTATCATTAGACTACTCAGTTGCGCCCTAACAGTATAACTTTGGAAACAGTACTTTTTCTCATTTAATCGAACAAAGAGTAAAACCTAATTATTTTGTTCTATTATGTCCCGAGAGTGTAAATTTGCAATGTATCGATGCCAACGTTCACAAGAACCAAACCGAACAACATTAGACTACTCACTTGCGCCTAACTTTATAACTTTGAAACGAGTACTTATTCTCATGCAACCGAACAAAGAGTAAACCTAATTATATTGATCTATTATGCCCGAGAGTGTAAATTTGCAACGTATCGATGCCAACGTTCACAAGAACCAAAACCGACCAACATTAGACTACTCACAGTGCTCCTAATGTAATAACTTTGGAAACAAGATTTTTTCTCGATTCAATTGAACAACGAGTAAAACCTAATTATTTCGTTCTATTATGCCCGAGAGTGTAAATTAGCAACGTATCGATGCCAACGTTCACAAGAACCAAAACCGGACCCACATTAAACTACTCGGTTGTGCCCTAACGGTATAACTTTGGAAACGATGCTTTTCTTATTCAATCGAACGAAGAGTGAAACCTAATTATTTTGTTCTATTATGCCCCGATAGTGTAAATTTGCAACGTATTGATGCCAACGTTCACAAGAACCAAAACCGGACCAATCATTAGACTACTTAGGTATGCCCTAACAGTATATCTTTGGAAACAGTACTTTTTCTCATTCAATCGAACAAAGAGTAAAACCTAATTATTTTGTTCTATTAAGCCCGAGAGTGTAAATTTGCAACATATCGATGCCAACGTTCACAAAAACCAAAACCGGACCAACATTAGACTACTTAGTTGTGCCCTAACAGTATAACTTTGGAAACAGTACTTTTTCTCATTCAATCGAACAAAAAGTAAAACCTAATTATTTTGTTCTATTATGCCCCGAGAGTTTAAATTTGCAACGTATCGATGCCAACGTTCACAAGAACCAAAATCAAACCAACATTAGACTACTCAGTTGCGCCCTAACAGTATAACTTTGGAAATAGTACTTTTTCTCATTCAATCGAATAAAGCGTAAAACCTAATTATTTAGTTCTTTTATGCCCGGAGAGTGTAATTTGCAACGTATCGATGCCAACGTTCATAAAAACCAAAACCGAACTAACATTAGAATACTCAGTTGCGCCTTAACTTTATAACTTTGAAACGAGTACTTTTTCTCATACAACCGAACAACGAGTAAAACCTAATTATATTAATCTATTATGCCCCGAGAGTGTCAATTTGCAACGTATCGATGCCAACGTTCGCAAGAACCAATTCCGGACCAACATTATACTACTCAGTTGTGCCCTAACAGTATAACTTTGGAAATAGTACTTTTTCTCATTCAATCGAACAAAGAGTAAAACCTAATTATTTTGTTCTATTATGCCCGAGAGTGTAAATTCGGAACGTATCCATGCCAACGTTCACAAGAACAAAAACCGGACCAACATTAGACTACTCAGTTGCTCCCTAACAGTATAACTTTGAAAACAGTATTTTTTCTCATTCAATCGAACAAAGAGTAAATCATAATTATTTTGTTCTATTATGTCCCGAGAGTGTAAATTTGCAATGTATCGATGCCAACGTTCACAAGAACCAAAACCGGACCAACATTAGACTACTCAGTTGCGCCCTAACTTTATAACTTGGAAACGAGTACTTTTTCTCATGCAACAGAACAAAGAGTAAAAGGCAATTATATTGATCTATTATGCCCCGAGAGTGTAAATTTGCAACGTATCGATGCCAACGTTCACAAAAACCAAAACCGGACAAACATTAGACTACTCTGTTGTGCCCTAACAGTATAACTTTGGAAACAGTACTTTTTCTCATTCAATCGAACAAAAAGTAAAACCTAATTATTTTGTTCCATTATGCCCCGAGAGTGTAAATTTGCAACGTATCGATGCCATCGTTCACAAGAACCAAAACCAGACCAACATTAGACTACTCTGTTGTGCCCTAACAGTATAACTTTGGAAACAGTACTTTTTCTTATTCAATCGAACAAAGAGTAAAACCTAATTATTTAGTTCTTTTAGGCCCCGAGAGTGTAATTTGCAACGTATCGATGCCAACGTTCATAAGAACCAAAACCGAACTAACATTAGAATACTCAGTTGCGCCCTAACTTTATAACTTTGAAACGAGTACTTTTTCTCATACAACCGAACAACGAGTAAAACCAAATTATATTATTCTATTATGCCCCGAGAGTGTCAATTTGCAACGTATCGATGCCAACGTTCGCAAGAACCAAAACCGGACCAACATTAGACTACTCAGTTGTGCCCAAACTGTATAACTTTGTAAACAGTACTTTTTCTCATTCAATCGAACAAAGTGTAAAACCTAATTATTTTGTTCTATTATGCCCCGAGAGTGTAAATTTGCAACGTATCGATGCCAACGTTCACAAGAACAAAAATCGGACCAACATTAGACTACTCAGTTGCGCCCTAACAGTATAACTTTGGAAACAGTACTTTTTCTCATTCAATCGAACAAAGAGTAAAACCTAATTATTTTGTTCTATTATGTCCCGAGAGTGTAAATTTGCAATTTATCGATGCCAACGTTCACAAGAACCAAAACCGGACCAACATTACACTACTCAGTTGCGCCCTAACTTTATAACTTGGAAACGAGTACTTTTTCTCATGCAACCGAACAAAGAGTAAAACCTAATTATATTGATCTATTATGCCCCGAGAGTGTAAATTTGCAACGTATCGATGCCAACGTTCACAAGAACAAAAACCGATCCAACATTAGACTACTCAGTTGTGCCCTAACAGTATAACTTTGGAAACTGTACTTTTTCTCATCCAATCGAACAAAGAGTAAAACCTAATTATTTTGTTCTATTATGTCCCGAGAGTGTAAATTTGCAATGTATCGATGCCAACGTTCACAAGAACCAAAACCGGACCAACATTAGACTACTCAGTTGCGCCCTAACTTTATAACTTTGAAACGAGTACTTTTTCTCATGCAACCGAACAAAGAGTAAAACCTAATTATATTGATCTATTATGCCCCGAGAGTGTAAATTTGCAACGTATCGATGCCAACGTTCACAAGAACCAAAACCGGACCAACATTAGACTACTCAGTTGTGCCCTAACAGAATAACTTTGGAAACAGTACTTTTTCTGATTCAATTGAACAACGAGTAAAACCTAATTATTTCGTTCTATTATGCCCCGAGAGTGTAAATTAGCAACGTATCGATGCCAACGTTCACAAGAACCAAAACCGGACCAACATTCGACTACTCAGTTGCGCCCTAACAGTATAACTTTGGAAACAGTACTTTTTCTCATTCAATCGAACGAAGAGTAAAACCTAATTATTTTGTTCTATTATGCCCCGATAGTGTAAATTTGCAACGTATTGATGCCAACGTTCACAAGAACCAAAACCGGACCAATCATTAGACTACTCAGGTATGCCCTAACAGTATATCTTTGGAAACAGTACTTTTTCTCATTCAATCGAACAAAGAGTAAAACCTAATTATTTTGTTCTATTAAGCCCCGAGAGTGTAAATTTGCAACATATCGATGCCAACGTTCACAAAAACCAAAACCGGACCAACATTAGACTACTTAGTTGTGCCCTAACAGTATAACTTTGGAAACAGTACTTTTTCTCATTCAATCGAACAAAAAGTAAAACCTATTTATTTTGTTCTATTATGCCCCGAGAGTGTAAATTTGCAACGTATCGATGCCAACGTTCACAAGAACAAAAACCGGACCAACATTAGACTACTCAGTTGCTCCCTAACAGTATAACTTTGGAAACAGTACTTTTTCTCATTTAATCGAATAAAGAGTAAAACCTAATTATTTATTTCTTTTATGCCCCGAGAGTGTAATTTGCAACGTATCGATGCCAACGTTCATAAGAACCAAAACCGAACTAACATTAGACTACTCAGTTTGTGCCCTAACTTTATAACTTTGAAACGAGTACTTTTTCTCATACAACCGAACAACGAGTAAAACCTAATTATATTAATCTATTATGCCCCGAGAATGTCAATTTGCAACGCATCGATGCCAACGTTCGCAAGAACCAAAACCAGACCAACATTAGACTACTCAGTTGTGCCCAAACTGTATAACTCTGAAAACAGTACTTTTTCTCATTCAATCGAACAAAGTGTAAAACTTAATTATTTTGTTCTATTATGCCCCGAGAGTGTAAATTTGCAACGTATCGATGCCAACGTTCACAAGAACAAAAACCGGACCAACATTAGACTACTCAGTTGCGCCCTAACAGTATAACTTTGGAAACCGTACTTTTTCTCCTTTAATCGAACAAAGGGTAAAACCTAATTATTTTGTTCTATTATGTCCCGAGAGTGTAAATTTGCAATGTATCGATGACAACGTTCACAAGAACCAAAACCGGACCAACATTAGACTACTCAGTGAAAGATATGGATCCCAAAGATCTAAAAGGTAATCGACACCTAGAGTGGGTGAATAGGTGTATAATGGCAAAACAATCGATCTCAATGTGTTTTAAAAAAATAAATGCGGAAAATAAAACGAACACACGAGATTTTAGCATGGGAAAACTCCAAAACGGAGAGAAAAACCCACGGGACCGTTCACACGAAAATCCACTAAGAATCAAATCGAGTACAAGGTGATTTACCTATGACCTAACCCAATTTTACCAATTCTTCAATGTGGATCACTTTCGCCGGTCCTCGATCGCTTGAAATCCTTCAACCGATCACGCCGCAAATCCTTGCCGCAACAACGCTCCGAATCCTCGATGCGTCCACCGAATCCACGGTCCTTCACGCGATCTCCGCGCCAATCTCCATCCGGAGTAGAAAACGATGATTTATGGTGATTTTATTAATTCAAAACCATAGACCGATGGGGATCTCTTTCAATTGATCATCAACTTGATTTCAAAGAAATAATCGAGAACTAGAATCAAATTGATGAACAATACCTCCAAAACTCTTATTTAGACAAGCATTGGGGTAGAAAGAGTTTCTAGGGTTTTCAAAGAGATTAAGATTGTAGGTCTATACAATTCTGAACCCCCATGGTCCTTATATAGTGTTTTGGAGACTTAGAGATAGATTAGGATTAAAAATACCAAATCTGGAAAGATTTCCCGCAGCCAAGGTCCGGACCTGACCCCCTCAACCGGATCTCTCTTTCGTCATTGAAAAACAAATTTCATGAGATCCGGTCCTAAGCATGAGATCCGGTCCAAGTGTGCGCAACATCAAAACTTAAGCCTCGGGATCCGAATCAGCACCCAGGTCCGGATCTCAGTACAACTTGCGCAGGAAATCGGCTTTCGGGATCCGAATCACACCACTCTGATCCGGATCTCAAACAATTTTTTCAGCTTTATATTTTATCATATGAAAAATAATTTCAAGTCTCCTAACCACTATATATTAGATTAAAAACACCATAAATGATCTTATTATCATACCTGAGGTGCCGAGCTTTACTGTAAAGTCTTGTAACGTCCATTTGCATCAGCTTGTTCTAAGTGTGCTCCTGACTCCTTCAAGACTCCAAACACCTCACGAAATACGCCAACTTATAAAATCCTTAACAATCTCCCCCTTTGGCGATTTCGTGACAAAACTCAAAAAGAAGTCTGTACATACCTCAACACCAAAAAGAAAAGAATTACTGCAATCACCAAACAGTAACTCTCGCATGACCGATCCAATAAAAACAAAATTACAGACTCTTGTTTCAAACCCTATGACCTAGACATTGGAGTCTTGAAGTCTTGAATATTTCCTGCAAAAACTTCTCAACACAAATTCAAGCATCAAAGATTCCATTAAGCATTAAAATTAAGCATATTAAGCAAAGTCATAGTTACAAGTCATAGCATCATCTCCTAGCATAAACAGGCAGAGCAAAAAACATCATCATCTCCCCCTTTTTGTCCGAAAGAGCCAAAAAGACAAAACGAGTGCCCGAACACTCTAGTCGGAGTCAGTGTCGGGTGGAGGCATCTCAGAACCCGTACATCCCATCTTCTCACAAAGTAGGCGCAAATACTGAGAGAAACGCCCTTGGCGCCTCTTGAGCTTGACAATATCTTGACGGATGACGTCCTGAACCGAGCCCTGTCTCTCTAACTCGCCTGAAAGCCGCTGCTGCTCACTAAAAAACGAAGACATGGATGCAACATCATCTGGAGCAGCCTGAGGCGGAGAAGGAGGAGCAGGAGGATGAACCGGGGGAGGAGCACCGGGATGTAGTTGAGCTCGAGACTTAACCATCGTCGTCTCCCCAATAGGTCCAAGAGGATGCTCATAAGACGAACAGTCAATGTTTACCTCATGAAGTCGGAGAATCCGCATGATCAACAGTGGATAAGGGAGGCGATCCTTCTTACTCGAAGTTTTTATCTCTCGCGCCATTCGCTTCCAAATCAAAAAAGGTACGTTCAAATTAATGTTCCGCTCCTGAACAATCCCGAGATGACCAAGGAGATAGAGATACAACACACGATCCCATCGTATAATCTTTGTGTTTGCCAAAGGCATGACATTGTAGCAAACCACAAAATTAAGAAACCTATACTCCAGTCTTAAATCCTTAGATAAGATCGCGTTTCCGTTGTTCTCGGCGTCGGGAACACAAAGAAACCTGAGCATCCTTGTCCAATCACCAATGGCACCATAACCGGCCTGAAGATAGTCAATACCATCGATGCGTGCCTCCATACGAAATCTTGTCCCAATCGTGGCCGGGGTAATAGACATCTCAATCCCCCGAACCGAAGTTGTACAGGCATGAGGACCGTCATCTGATTCCAGTAGATGCCCCGCTCTCATATAGAATTCTCTGATAAGTTCTAGTCCATAACCCGTCTGTTCTGCGAAGTTACAAACTTCGTGTAAGTCACCGTGCTCAAAAAGAGCTTGAAACCCCGGGACTTTCTCAAACAAATTCGCCACGCCGACAAACCGTTCTCCAATGCACGTCTTCGAAGAATACATAGCCCGGCGGCGATCATCAATAGGAAGGTCACGAGCACGCTCAGCATCACGCTCATGAATGGATATACCGGAACCTCGACGACCACGAACATAGGTATGAGGCGTCTGAGGCGATTCCATTTCCTCTGTCTCAACTACCTTCTCCTTTCCTTTTCCTTTAGCCGTTGCTTTAACTTTTCCCTTGCCTTTTCCTTTTTCTTTTCCTTTTTCTTTTCCTTTCCCTTTCTCTTGTTCTTTCTTCTTTGAGCGAATCTCAGTGGCAATGGCTTCCCAATCCTCCCCCTGAGATTCTGCCCCCGAATCTTCTCCCGGGTTATACTCATTACCCGCGTCGTCGGCCGGCGCTTGTGTCGAGGGACGTCTGCGCTTCGCTCCCGGACCCCCGCGCGCCATCAGGAACACAAGCACCAAAAACGATGCATGCATTTCGTAAAAGGAACAACCGCTGTTCATATTGAGAAAAACACAAATATCGATCATAAAACATCATTAATTAAGCATAATTGGTCAAAAATTTTAAAAATCATCTAGAGTATCCTAGGGCCATTAGGAACAATTTAAATATAATGATACGCATGGAAAACAAGATAAAAATCACAAATTTGCGAAAAGTGCCTGCTGTGAACAGGGAAAACAGCAAAAATTGTGAAACCCTAGGATTTTAGCCAATGTGCTCACAGATCTGAGGAAAAGAAGCGAAATAAAGTTTGTAGAAATCTTTTCTAAGTAAGTTTGAGTACAAAAGAAGTAATAAACTCAATTCAAAACTCATAAAAAGAAATCAAACAACCTAAATCCCGAAATCCTACAGATTAGGGCTCAAAAGACAAAATGTAGATGATGAGCAAAAACTTACCAAAAATCTGAAGCAACAAAGTGCAAAAGCTACCAAAAGGTGTCTGGGGGTTCTAGAGAGAGAAGCTCCAAAGAAAAAACAGGTTTTGAAACACAAAAACCAAACCCCCTGTCGAGCGGTTTATAAAGCCGCCGCTCCAGCTGGGTCCGAATCTGGCTGGGCAGGTCCGGATGTCACGCCATGAAACGCACATGCTGTGCATGCGATCCGGACCTGGATCCCTGATCCGGATCCCGAAGGCAGAAAAAAAATTCATTTTCTTTTAAATAAAAAAAAAAAACCGCTCCTCGATTGACGTGAAATAAATTTGTATGAAATTCATTAATAAACTTCTATTCAATAAAATTCAAAAATGTCATAAAAGTTGAACCGTACATCAACCAGGAATTAAGAAAATATACCGTCAATTTAAGCATATCCATCGAGCTCTAAACAATAGATGCATCGAACTGAGTCATCAAATTCGCAAATATAAAGATTCAAGTAGATCACATTAACTGAAATAAACACAATAATATCGTCCAATTGAGTTATGCACACATCGAAACTAAAGAGTGGCTCTTTGAGCATCTTTTGAAGCATTGTTCAACTAATCTTCGCACTATCCACCGTATATCCCCGAAAATTCTAAATATTCATCTTTTTCTCAACCTTTTCGGTTGCTCAATAAATTTTTCATGTGGTAGCTACACACACTTACCGACGGACCGGTGGTAGCTCTTTCCTACATGTGGTGGTAGTTTTCACACTCCCTTGAAGAGATGTAACTCTTTCCACATCTTTGTTGGTGGTAGTTTTCACACTCCCGTGAGGGGATGTAACTCTTTCCACATCTTTTATATTTAAAATTACTCCCCCTCAAATAGTGCAACCCGCAATGGGAAAATATTATTGAGATTTCAGAAAACAGTGAGATAATTCATCTCATAGCTCAAATAATCAAACAAATTCAAGTACACCTTTGATAGTCCAAGAGAGAGATACCAATTTAACAAGTATATAAAAATAATTCAGAGATGATGTTGAGGTTCAAATAAAATGACATAGAAGAATTTAAAAGAATAGAGCAATGTTAAGAGAAATCATACAAATATTGTAAACAAGTCAAAGGGTTCATAGAGAAATCATGTCAAAGATAAAACCAACGAAAGATGCTCATGCACAGAAATGGATGATGCACAATTTACAGTTTCTTAAATATGGCCCATAGGTTAGATCTAGATTAAAAGATTCATACCGATAGCCTTTCTCAAATGTAAAAACCGTTTATGATCTAAAAGCTTAGTTAAAATATCCGCAAGTTGATCATCGGTAGAAACATATTCAAGTTGAAGAACATTCGAATCAACCAATTCTCTTAAAAAATGATATCTTAGTTCAATATGTTTTGTTCGAGAGTGAAGAACAGGATTTTTTGAAATGTTTATGGCACTCGTATTATCACAAAGAATAGTAAGAGAGGTGGAAGGGATCCGGTAGTCACTCAGTAAACTTTTCATCCATACTAACTGAGTAGCGCAACTACCTGCAGAGATATATTCGGCCTCAGCAGTAGAGAGTGCTATACAATTTTGCTTCTTACTATGCCAAGCCACCAAAAAGTGACCCAAATAGAAACACGCTCCACTTGTACTTTTTCTATCATCCGATGATCCGGCCCAATCGGCATCCGAGTAGCCAATGATGTCAAGAGATGTTCCCATCGAATACCAAATACCATAATCTAATGTTCCCTTGACATATCTAATCACTCTTTTCACTACCTTCAAATGAATCTCCTTTGGATTTGCTTGATAGCGAGCACATATTCCAACACTAAAAGCTATATCCGGTCTACTCGCAGTTAAATACAAAAGACTTCCAATCATGCTCCGATAAGTCTTTTCATCAACACTATTTCCTTCAACATTCGTTCCTATCCCTTTGTTGGTTGTACCCATCGGAGTATCAAAATGTTTTGCATTGTCCAATCCAAACCTTTTAACTAGTTCCTTTGCGTACTTGGATTGGCTTACATGAATCCCGTCCTTTGATTGTTTTACTTAAAGTCCAAGGAAGTACGTGAGTTCACCCATCATAGACATTTCAAACTCATCCGTCATCAACTTAGCAAACTCTGTGGAATCTTCATCTTTTGTTGCTCCAAAAACTATGTCATCCACATAAATTTGTGCGACAATAAAACCATCATCCGAGTGCTTAACAAACAAAGTTCGATCCGCTCCCCCTCGGTTATATCCCTTCTCCAAAAGATATCTCGTCAGTCGTTCATACCAAGCTCGCGGTGCTTGTTTCAAACCGTAAAGTGCCTTTTTGAGATGAAAAACATGATTTGAAAATTTCGAATCTATGAAACCTTTCGGTTGTTCGACATATACTTCTTCTTTTAAAAAACCATTTAAAAATGCACTTTTTACATCCATTTGAAAAAGTTTTATTTGAAAGTGACAAGCAATCGCAAACAAAATTCGAATCGACTCTAATCGGGCAACCGGCGAATGACTCATCAAAATCGATGCCTTCAACCTGAGAATACCCCTGAGCCACTAACCTCGCCTTATTCCTTACAATGGTACCATCCTCATTTTTCTTATTCTTGAAAATCCATTTGGTACCAATGATATGTTTATTCTCAGGACGAGGAACAAGTTCCCACACATCGTTTCTAGTGAATTGACCAAGCTCTTCTTGCATTGCAATTATCCAATATTCATCTTGAAGAGCTTCGTCCACATTTTTCGGCTCAATCAAAGAGACATAACAAGCAAATTCACATAAGAGTTGTCTCCTAGTTCTAACACCAGTAAGAGGATCTCCAATAATATTCGTCAAAGGGTGATCCCTTACGGGTGTCAATTCAGGAAAATCAGTAAAAGGTTCTGACGAATCATGTGATGCAACAACATTAGGTGAAGCAGGAATTTCAGCACAAGCATTATCATTAAGTGAAGGAAAAATGAAAGGAGAATCATTATCATCATCGTTATGTAAAGCATGTGAAGTATCAACAGAAGGTGAAGAAGCCTCATCTACTTTTATATTAATTGATTCTACCACCGTCTTAGTTTGTAAATTATACGCTCTATAAGCTCTACTAGTTGTAGAATAACCGAGAAATATTCCTTCGACACTCCGGGAGTCAAACTTTCCAAGACTTTCTCGATCCCGAAGGATAAAACATTTACTCCCGAAGACGCGAAAGTACTTTATATTAGGTTTTCTACCCTTCCACAACTCATATGGAGTATTTAAAGTACCCGAGCGTACATAAACTCGATTAATAACATAGACTGCCGTGTTAACCGCTTCCGCCCAAAACTGTAAAGCAATTTTCTTACTATGAAGCAAAACACGGGCCATCTCTTGCACCACTCGATTTTTTCTTTCAACTACTCCATTTTGTTGTGGAGTGTAAGGAGCGGAGAATTCATGTTTAATACCATTAGAAGTACAAAAATCAACAAATTTTGAATTTATGAATTCTCCTCCTCGATCACTTCTTATACGTATAATTTTATCGTTTCGTTCATTCATAAGACGGAGGCAAATTTCAGAAAATAGATCAAAAGTATCGGCTTTTTCACGAAGAAAACCACTCCAAACAAAACGAGAAAAATCATCCACAATCAAAAAGATGTAACGTTTTCCACCCAAGCTTTGGATTCTAGAAGGTCCCATTAAATCCATGTGAAGTAATTCTAAAGGTCTAGATGTCCCTAAATGTTTCAAATTCTTATGTGCCGACCTAATTTGTTTACCCAATTGGCAACCCCCGCACACAACATTTTCCTTAAAGTCAATTTTGGGAACACCTAACACAATTTCCTTCTTAGATATCTTAGATAGCTCCTTAAAATTTATGTGACCTAGTCGTTCATGCCATAGAGTCTCGGTCTCTAAAGTTGCTAGGTTACAAACTTCGGATTGGGCACTAGGAACTACATAGCAATTGTTTTCAGATCTAAGACCTTTCAAGAATATAGAATTATCATCAAGAGTTACCAAGCATTCTTTAGAATTGAATTTCACGGAATACCCGTCATCACATAGTTGACTTATGCTTACGAGATTGGACTTGAGCCCCTCGACATAGAAAACCTCATTCAACGTGGGGCCGTCCGAGATAGTGATTGTCCCTTTTCCAACAATTTTCGACGAACGACCATCTCCAAAAACAACACAACCTCCGGTCATGTGTCGGGAGCAACCACTATCAAGGTACCATGAGGTATTGTCGTAAGCATGAAGTGAAGTATGGACAACTAAACAAGGAAAGAGTTCACCTTTGCGCACCCAAACTTTGTGAGTTTTAGGGTGCGTCGGTTGGCTTGTATGCGTCTTGTGTAGCTTGTCGACGAATTGTGCTTTCTTTTTATTTGGCTCAACCGATTTCGGTTTCCAAGCTTGCTTGGTTTTGGGAGCATAAGCTTTTGGTTTCAATTTCGGAGCATCCCTCTTGGGTCTTGCTTGCGCCCCTCGGTTCATGTTTGCCCCGGAGTTCTTCTTTTGTGTACACCGTTTCTTCACATGACCTAGAACTCCACAAAAATGACAAACTTTATTAGCGAAAAGGTTGTTAGAACGAGAAAAATTACCTTGACCCTTAGGAGCCGGCTTGACCATGGATTGCTCCTTAAGAAGATCTACGTAAGTCCTCTCATATCCGAGTCCGATTTTGTTGATTTGTCCAATTCCAAGCATCCTATCCAATTTAGCCGTACCGGAGGAAAACTTGTTTAAGTCCGATCTAAGATGTATAATAGTCTTCGTGAACTCCAAGTTTGCCTCTTTTGATTCCGTCAATTGCTTATTTAGAAACTTTAAGTTTTCTTCATATGTCTCCTTCTCTTTCTCAAGAATTGCCACCTTTTCCACTATTGAATTGTAGGCTCGTGACACTCCATCCTTCTCTTGTTCCAAGCTCTTGGTAGATGTTGTCAAGTTTGAGTTCTCTCCTTCTAGATCAATGATTCTCCGCCGCAACCGTTTGTTGAGCTTAGCCATCTTCCTCGACTCATCAACCAATTGATGATATGCTGCGGCCATGTCATCTCCATCCGATTCTTCACCCATTGAGTTCTCCGGAGTGGAAGTTTCATGCAACGAAGAGTTAGAAAGTGAATCGGATGAAGTTAAGCACATAATTGATGAAAGAGCCGTAGCATTAATTTCTTCATCACTTGAGGTGGACTCATCCGAGGTCGAGTCGTCCCAAGTGACGGCTTGCATGGCTTTCTTTTTCAAAACATTTTTGTTTGGACAATCCGATGCTATATGTCCGAAGCCACGACATTTATTGTCACGCCCCGCTACCCGCCTATTTGGTCGGGTTCGGGCCACGTCAACAGACGCCGAACGGACAGGGCCTCCCCTGCCCGCCCAAGGCTCCAACTACGAGTATAATAAGGCAATCAATGGATATTTGCTATTATACAAGGCTTGCACGAGGGCAAGCAACAAACACAGCGGAAGTAGAAACACTAAGCTAATAGATACCACATACAAGATATTTGATTACATTTAAACCAAATACAAGTAAACTAAAACTATTACAATCTTTTCCATTCAATACATCATATTTTCTTGCATTTGCCATTCCACCAAAATAAACTTGAATGTTTACAACTTAATCGCTATAGATCAACAAAACAAGTTGATACAAGTATACCCAAAATGGAATGCCTATGATGTACTCCGGTGGCCACTAGCTATGGCGCTAACCCTTTGCCCCGGTCCTCCGCCGCCGCACTCGAGCTAGGACCTGTAGGGTTAGTGGTGTGAGAACTACAACGAAGTTCCCAGTGGGCTCGGCAACCGACCCCGCCGACTTACCCACTAGGTCCATTTAGGCATAAGTATTGCAAAGAAAAGGAAATGGTAACCATACTATATGCTAAAATACCATGCCTGCAAAAGAAAGATTAGTGGATAGATAATTGACTGTAATTAACGATGCATGCATGCTCTTTACTTTACTTGTTTCTTTACCCAATCTTACCGGTTAACCAAGTTAACCCCAAAACTCACGATTCATTACCCGTCTAGGGAAGGCTCAAGCGCTATCACCAGGAGCTCGTCGACGGGGTACTTTCCCCGCGGTGTCTACACTCCGAGTACACAACTTGTGGAGGAGCTAACTCCCACAAGCCAAGTGTGAGTATCGATCAATTTCCCAACTTGGGAAACCATAAACTCTAGTTCCAATGTCAATGTCATAATAGGTTTCTACCTAATTGTTCATGTCATTCTCTATGTCTTTCTATGTCATCTCGATGGTAATCTTGTTTCTATGTTCAATGTCACCTTTGTGTACTAAGATCATAGTCATTCTCACATTCACACATGCATAGGGTTCTTGTTCTCATTTCTATGTTCCATTTTATTCGCTAAGTTCGTTTACATCATAGCAATACATAAAGGAACAATCATACTTATAATTACTCACTACCCTATCATGCATGAGTATTCTACAATATCATATGCTCAAAAAGGTGAAATAGACATAGAAGGGAATTCGATGATTCCGGAATGCACCCCCCACCTCTAAAAATTATGGTGGAGTTGTGGTTCGAATTTCACGGCTATCCGATCCCTAGTTTGCGACCTGCGCGTTAAACAGATTCTAAATCAGGCCGATTTACACAGTAGCCCCTATATCGGCTTTTCGTTTAAACGAACGGAGTTGTCCCACGCGTCGGGAATACCCCCAATTAGGTTTTCACAAGGTCAATTAGCCTTGGAAACACCCTAGGGCAAAAGCCCCAATTTCCAAACCCTAACAATGCCATTTTGGCATTCTCATGGGATTGATCTCACACACAAGCAAAATAAAGCTTATGAACCCATGAGAAGCTCTCTAGAACCATGCTAAAGCCATTAGAACCATCTCTAAGGCATTTACTACAAATCCTACTAAGCCACCATTAGAGCTCATGAAGCTCTCATGAGTTTTCCATGGAGTTCATGGTATACCCAACACTCTAACACTAGCAACAAGCTAGAAATCCCAAAATCTAAGAGAAAACCCAAACCCTAGAGTTAAACTTGCAAAAACCTACCTCTTGTAGCAAGCTCAACCCAAGCCTCCTTGTAGGAGAGCTTCAAGATCCTTCAAAGCCCTCCAATGTCACCTTCTTCTTCCTCTTCTCCTTGATCTCCAAGCTCTAGGGCTTTTCTAGAGAGAGAAAGTGAGAAAAGAGAGTGAGGGATGAAGTGTGCTGTGAATAGAGAAGGCCCCAAGCCTATATGGTGTTGCTACAATAGCACATAAGTCCCCCAAACCCTAAATATTACAATGCAAAGCGGGCAAATTTCGCAGCTGGAGACCGGTCCTGGGATATGGAGACCGGTCCCAGAAAGCCTCAGCCAAACAGTTAAGGACTTAGCCAAATTTTCAGCTTTTTCGCCAATTTTTTTATATAGGAGACCGGTCCTGGATTTGCGAGACCGGTCCCGGAAGGTCGAGAATTCCGGCATTTTAGGACTTAGCCAAATTTTCGGCATTTTCACCTTCGAGTCCGTTTTTTGTCCGTTTCGCTCGTTTGACCTCCGATTCGTTTCAAATCGAACCGAGACTTTGCAAACATGTTTTCGAACACATTTTCATCATCTTTTCATCCGCGCTAACGCCGGATTTAGCTCACGACCCAATATAGCTTTTCGGTTTTCGTTTTCGCGCCTTTGCGCACAAAAACGTCCGATTTTCAGGACTTAGCCGATTTTCAGCTTGTCCACCCTCCGCGCATGGGGAGACCGGTCTCCCCTTTGTAGAGACCGGTCCCCAAGAGTTCCAACTCTGAAATTTTTCCAGAATTGCAGTTTCGATCTCTCGGGTCCCGTTTTCACTTACCATAGGTCTAAAAACTCTTAGAACCTCGTGTTACTTACCTCACTCCGCGTTCCGCTCATTTCAACGGAACTCGGCACGCTTTACGGGGAAGTGATATGCTACATTTATAGCATTGGATTTGTCCTTCTTCTTTTTTCTTATCCTTAGAAGAGTCTTTAGAAAACTTGTCGTCACGTTTTGACTTAGAAGATGTAGAAGAAGAACTCCCTTTTGATTTTGATGAAGAAAAAGACTTTGAAGGGAATTTCTTCTTAAAACTCCGACGAAACTTCCTTGTCAGGAAAGCAAGTTGCTTCTCGAACTCCTCCAATGTCGTGTCCGCGTTCGAGTCCGAGGAAGTGGAGTCCTCGTTGCCTCCTTTAGTAGATTTAAGCGCCATCCCTGTGGACTTAGAAGACAACTTGGAAGAAGATGAATTAGAAGGAAAGGTCATCTCATAAGTTTGAAGAGCACCAACTAGTTCATCTACTTTCATCTCATCCGGGTGTTTCACGGTTTCAATTGCCGCGACTTTTGCTCGGAAACGCTCAGGAAGAGTTCTTAAAATCTTACGAATGATCTTGGTTTCGGGGATCTTCTCACCCAAATTGGAACAAGTGTTGACTATGTCTTGAAGGCGAGTGTAGTACTCGGTGAAATTTTCATTCTCTTCCATATGAATAGAATCAAAACGACTAGTCAACATTTGTAATTTTTGAACTTTGACTAGACTTGTTCCCTCGTGGGTGGTTTTAAGAGTGTCCCAAATTTCTTTGGCGGTTTCACCCGCCGAAACCCGAGCAAAATCGGTTTGATTTAAATAGATTAACAAGGCATTAATCCCCTTCCCGTTGCAAGATGAAAGATCGTTTTCGTCCTTAGTCCACTTAGTTCGAGGCTTGGGGACGGTAGTATTATCAACTACTTCGGTGGGGTGTTTCCAACCAAATTCCACCGATTGCCAAACTCTTTCATCGATGGCAATTAAAAACGCCCTCATGCGGACTTTCCAGTAAGCATAGTTAGTGCCATCGAAGAAAGGAGGTTGATTAATATTACCGCCCTCGGCCATTATCTACAACCTATACCCGCTCTGATACCACTTGAAAGATATGGATCCCAAAGATCTAAAAGATAATCGACACCTAGAGGGGGGTGAATAGGTGTATAATGGCAAAACAATCGATCTCAATGTGTTTTAAAAAATAAATGCGGAAAATAAAACGAACACACGAGATTTTAACGTGGGAAAACTCCAAAACGGAGAGAAAAACCCACGGGACCGTTCACACGAAAATCCACTAAGAATCAAATCGAGTACAAGGTGATTTACCTATGACCTAACCCAATTTTACCAATTCTTCAATGTGGATCACTTTCGCCGGTCCTCGATCGCTTGAAATCCTTCAACCGATCACGCCGCAAATCCTTGCCGCAACAACGCTCCGAATCCTCGATGCGTCCACCGAATCCACGGTCCTTCACGCGATCTCCGCGCCAATCTCCATCCGGAGTAGAAAACGATGATTTATGGTGATTTTATTAATTCAAAACCATAGACCGATGGGGATCTCTTTCAATTGATCATCAACTTGATTTCAAAGAAATAATCGAGAACTAGAATCAAATTGATGAACAATACCTCCAAAACTCTTATTTAGACAAGCATTGGGGTAGAAAGAGTTTCTAGGGTTTTCAAAGAGATTAAGATTGTAGGTCTATACAATTCTGAACCCCCATGGTCCTTATATAGTGTTTTGGAGACTTAGAGATAGATTAGGATTAAAAATACCAAATCTGGAAAGATTTCCCGCAGCCAAGGTCCGGACCTGACCCCCTCAACCGGATCTCTCTTTCGTCATTGAAAAACAAATTTCATGAGATCCGGTCCTAAGCATGAGATCCGGTCCAAGTGTGCGCAACATCAAAACTTAAGCCTCGGGATCCGAATCAGCACCCAGGTCCGGATCTCAGTACAACTTGCGCAGGAAATCGGCTTTCGGGATCCGAATCACACCACTCTGATCCGGATCTCAAACAATTTTTTCAGCTTTATATTTTATCATATGAAAAATAATTTCAAGTCTCCTAACCACTATATATTAGATTAAAAACACCATAAATGATCTTATTATCATACCTGAGGTGCCGAGCTTTACTGTAAAGTCTTGTAACGTCCATTTGCATCAGCTTGTTCTAAGTATACTTTTTCTTATTCAATCGAACGAAGAGTAAAACCTAATTATTTTGTTCTATCATACCCCAATAGACTACTCAGTTATTGATGCCAACGTTCACAAGAACCAAAACCGGACCAATCATTAGACTACTCAGTTATGCCCTAACAGTATAACTTTGGAAACAGTACTTTTTCTCATTCAATCGAACAAAGAGTAAAACCTAATTATTTTGTTCTATTATGCCCCGAGAGTGTAAATTTGCAACGTATCGATGCCAACGTTCACAAAAACCAAAACCGGACCAACATTAGACTACTCAGTTGTGCCATAACAGTATAACTTTGGAAACAATACTTTTTCTCATTCAATCGAACAAAAAGTAAAAACCTAATTATTTTGTTCCATTATGCCCCGAGAGTGTAAATTTGCAACGTATCGATGTCAACGTTCACAAGAACCAAAACCGAACCAACATTAGACTACTCAGTTGCGCCCTAACAGTATAACTTTGGAAGTAGTACTTTTTCTCATTCAATCGAATAAAGAGTAAAACCTAATTATATTGTTCTATTACGCCCCGAGAGTGTAATTTGCAACGTATCGATGCCAACGTTCACAAGAACCAAAACCGGACCAACATTAGAATACTCAGTTGCGCCCTAACAGTATAACTTTGGAAACAGTACTTTTTCTCATACAACCGACCAACGAGTAAAACCTAATTATATTAATCTATTATGCCCCGAGCGTATCAATTTGCAACGTATCGATGCCAACGTTCACAAGAACCAAAACCGGACCAACATTAGACTACTCAGTTGTGCCCAAACTGTATAACTTTGTAAACAGTACTTTTTCTCATTCAATCGAACAAAGTGTAAAACTTAATTATTTTGTTCTATTATGCCCCGAGAGTGTAAATTTGCAACTTATCGTTGCCAACGTTCACAAGAACAAAAATCGGGCCAACATTAGACTACTCAGTTGCTCCCTAACAGTATAACTTTGAAAACAGTATTTTTTCTCATTCAATCGAACAAAGAGTAAAACCTAATTATTTTGTTCTATTATGCCCCGAGAGTGTAAATTTGCAACGTATCGATGCCAACGTTCACAAGAACCAAAACCGGACCAACATTAGACTACTCAGTTGCGCCCTAACTTTATAACTTTGAAACGAGTACTTTTTCTCATGCAACCGAACAAAGAGTAAAACCTAATTATATTGATCTATTATGCCCCGAGAGTGTAAATTTGCAACGTATCGATGCCAACGTTCACAAGAACAAAAACCGTGTTACGGATTTTAAGTTGGCATATTTCGTGAAGTGAGTCCGGAGTCTTGAAGGTTTAAAGAAGAAGAAACGAAGATCGAAGACTCGCATATTCAAAATATGAATCCACAATGCTCGGTAAGTTCAAATATTATTGATGATGATTTATAAATATTTAAAAGTGTTTGGAAGACTTAGAATGTTTTTAAATTGAATATTTAGACAAAATTGAGGTTTTCAAATCCTAGTCTATCTCTATGTTTTCTAATTGATTTTAAACAGGTTTTCAAATCCTAGTCTATCTCTATGTTTTCTAATTGATTTTAAACAAGTTTTCAAATCCTAGTCTATCTCTAATTTATTTCCAAAATTAGATTTTCACAATCCTAGTCTACTTCTAAGTCTTATAAATCTATAAATAAGCGATGGGGGTTCCATTAATTCAGGTACTTCATGAAAATACATGTTTGAGAAACCCTAGAGGCTAGGAATTCATCTAAAACCTATTTTCTACAAAATAGCCTCATTAGGTCAAATCGAGATATAGTAATTCCTACTCTATATGTCGATTTGATCTATGCTTCGCTTGGAGTTTTCTTCTTCGGTTTTCTACGATACTCCTAAGCGAAGGATCACCATACTCATGATGCTTCTCATGAACGGCGTAGTGGATTCGGCGTGAGGCATCGTGGATTCGGCGTGTTCGTGGCGTCGTGGATTCGGCGTGTTGAAGACTTCGTGGATTCGAAGCGGAGGCGTTTCGTGGATTCGGAACGTGGCGTTCGTGGATTCGGGCGTGATCGTGGACAACTCGGTGGAGTGCGCGGAGATCCATAAGAGAGTTAGAGAGGTTAAGTCCGTGGAGTCGGTAATCACCTTGTAATCTTTTCTTTTAGTGGATTGTTATTCGCGTGTTGGTCCCGTGGGTTTTTTACTCCGAGTTGGAGTTTTCCCACGTAAATCTCGGTGTGCTTTTTAATTTCCGCATTTACCTTTTTAAAGCATCGAGAATTGTGGTTCTCGGCCGTTACACCCTCTAGGTGTTGTTTGATACAATCTAGATAGATCCTTGGGGCTTCCCCGTAACTCACAATTGGTATCAGAGCGGGATCTAGATATATTGCTATCTAATGGCCGAAGAGTTAGTAGGTGTGTTGCAAACTTACGATATGACTTTTCCTACTAACCAATTGTAACGAAGTGAATTCTCGAAATCCGAGAGTTGCACCACGTTTAGAATCGACTGATTGTCGATTGGATGGACTTCGAAAAGTTCGAAGTTGATCCGAAGGCAAAAAGTGCACCGGAGTTGCTCCCGGTGAAGTTCGGAAGCCTTTGGGCGTTTTTGTGCGCGTAGGCGCGAAAACGGAACCCGAAAAGCTACGTCGGGTCGCGAGCTAAATCCGACATTAGCGTGGATGAAAAGATGATGAAAACGTGTTCGAAAACATGTTTGGAAAGTCTCGGTGCGATTTGAAAAGAATCGGACGCAAGACGAGCGAAAACGGAGAAGAAACGACGAAAAGGCGAAAATTTGGCTAAGTCCTGAGTAGGTGATGGTCCACAGGAGGACCGGTCCACGAAAAGGGAGACCGGTCTCGGAAAGGCGTCCCGCGAGAGCGAGCTCTCGGGACCGGTCTCTTAAGGGGAGACCGGTCCCAGTGCGCGAGTGGAGCAAGGCTCTGGGACCGGTCCTGGGTTTGGGAGACCGGTCCCTGAGCCCGAAAAATGCCCAGTTTGGGCAGTTTGCAAAGTTGAGGGGCCTCCTTGCATCTTGTTACAATTGAGGGTTAAAGAGGGATTTTCCCTTACTCTTTCCCTCATTTCCTCTCACACACACACATCTCTCTCCCTCTCTCTCTCTAGAAAGAAGAAGAAGCAGAAGGAGAAGGAGGAGGAGGAGAAGAAGTAGAAGAAGAAGGAGAAGACAAAGGAGAGGAGCTTCATCATCTTCTCCATCTCTTCTTCCTCTCCATTGGAGCAAGCTCAAGGTAGGCCTCAAACACTCTAATGGTGATTTCTAGGGTTTTGGGTTTTGAGCTTTTGGGAGTGGTTAGATGGAACCTATGGGTGCTAAGAAGCACTAAATGCATGCTTCTAGGGTTTCTAGTGCATGATCTCCATGTGTGAAGCCCTAGAGCATCAAAAATGGGGTTTTACTAGATGTAGGGTTTTGATCTCTTTTGATCATTGGTAAACCTAATTAATAGGTGTTTGAACGCGTTGGCGGCGACCGTTTTGTGATCCGTCGAGTCTAAGTAAAGATATCGCCAAGTGAGGTGCGTCGCTACTTCGACGTTGCTCAAGTGCTAAGCGGCGACAAGCGAACGTGAGAACAAGACTTTCCACCGTGTTGCTACGTCAAAAGGTGGGTGGTGTCCAACCCGAAGTCGTCGGGCTACTTTTTATGTCCAAGTATAGAATAGTGAACGACCTTGCATATTGTGCATAAAGGGTGAATTGAGTGCTAGTTGGAATGTCTAATTAATATGTCGATTAACCTAGCTTATTTATGCTATCAAACTTAGTAGGCATGAGAATTTGATGCAACGTGAGATGAGAGCTACTAGTATGTGATATAGCCGAGTGGTCTAAAACATGACCGAGTGGCACCTAGAAAACATGAGCAGTGGCATTAATTAGTGTGAACACTATAGAGTCGAAAGCAAGTGAAATGACATCCCTATTAGCTAGGGTATCCTCCGTGGGCGAGGATTGGACCGTGCTCGCGTTGTCTGTTTTATCCTCGTGGTGGTCGCTCCACACGAGACGTGCACTCCGGAGTACTAGGCACAGGCTATGGTAGTAGCGGCTTGACCGGCAGCGGCTAGCTATCCGCAGACGGCCTCGGGCGAGTTGAGCAGTTTAGACTCCTCGTCGTCGAGGCAAGGGACGCGAGAGTGTGGCAAGCCCTTGGGCAAGCCAAGTGGATTGGGTATTCAAGGGAATTGTGAACTCATTGAGCATAATAGAGTAATAGTTACCTTCCACTATGAGTTTCATGCATATAATTTCGATTTGAGGCATAGTAGATTTATGCATTTACTTTTACAGTATCTTATCGCTTTCAGATATTTTCATATCTACATATCGTCTACTCTTTGCCTCCTTGGACCTAGTGGGGAGACCGGCGGAGTCGGAGGCCGAACCCACTGGGAACTATGGAAGATAGTTCTCACCCCACTCTATTTCAGGTCCTAGTGCGTCTACGCCGGGTGAGGATCGCGGCAAGGGCTTGGCGCCCTAGTGGTATTACTAGTTTACCTTTCCTAATGCACTAGAGTACCTCACTTTTACCTTTTGAGAGTAGATATTTGTATAGGTGGTGAGGTTTTGTTGTATGTACGCCACTTGTGTATTATGAGGGTTCAATGTAATACAAACTTGTGAATGAATGTAATAGATAAGTTATCTCTCTTTTCACTTGTTGACTACTCGTGACGCTTGCTCTCGTGCGATTGGCACTGGTTGTGCCCTCTTTGTTATCGATTGTGTATGTTGTTTCAAGTTTGTTCTGGGCACTTGTTGTACACAATCTTGTTGCTAGCCTTAGGCGGACGAGAGAAGGTCTTTGTCCGTCAGCGTCTGTTCGCATTGGTAGCGGGTCTCGGGCGTGACGGATATTTATGGTATCGAGCTAGTGAGAGCAAGCAAAAGAGAGAGTCTAGGACTGACCTAGGAGACCTTAGGACGGTGAACCTTAAGGTATAGGTGCGTGAGTGCGACGTGAACCTAAGACGGTGGCGGAAGTTATGGATTGGGTCGAAGTGAATCTCTAGTAGTTACTAGAGATGGACTCGAGTGATACTAGTTTGCGACTCAGGAAGTAGTGTTGGCGGCCGACAACACCACACCAAGGGTCAAGGGCTAGTACGCTTAGAAGCTTTCGCCCGATTTAAGTGGTTAAGTCGTTGAGTCTCGTAATTGCGACGACGTTAAGATGGGTTAAGTAATTAACCAAATGCTTGCGTTTCAGGTTGATGGCACCGAAGAGACGCTACGTGCGTAGGACGGGTTCGGCGCCTCTCCCCGAGGTGCCGGAACGGGCCGTGCCTCCGGTGGCACCGGAGCAGGCTACGCCACCAGTTGCACCAGTGGAGGCCGGGCCTAGCGAGGTGCAGCAGTTACGGGCCCAGATGACCGCATTGACGAGTCGCTTCGATCGGCTCCAGGAGCTGATGGAGCGACAAGTGGGCTGCGGCGGCGGCGCGGCGGCAAATCGGGCTGCGATCCACCCGCGCCTTCGGCACGCGGCCCTAATGCTGCGAGGCGAGGGTACGGCGGCGGTTCGGTGGTGGCGCAACCCACCGGTGGTTATTCCTCCCGCGTCGAGTGCATCTACACACGATGCGGCGGTTGGAGAAGCGGAACGAGAGCGAGGTTACACCGCTCTCACGAGGTTCATGAAGCTTCGCCTCCTACCTTCGACAGTGAAGTGGTCGACCCGTATGTGGTGGTGACGTGGCTACTCACCATGGAGTCCTTGTTCGAGAACATGTATGCGGAAGAGCGGGACAAGGTGCACTTCGCCACTTCCTGTTTCGACAAGCGAGGCCGAGTGTGGTGGAGACAGACGAAGGCTGAATCGATCCCCAGATCTTCCACCGATCAGTTGGGAGGAGTTACGAGGGTTGATGGTTGCGGAGTACTTCCCGGATAGTGAGAAGCGAAGAATGCGGGAAGACTTCAGGAGATTGAAGCAAGGAAACCGCCTTTGTTCGGGAGTATGAGCGGGAGTTTACACACCTTCTGAGTTGTGTCCTGGAAGTAGCCAGGACGGAGCAAGAGCGGGCGGAGTGCTTTGTGCGGGGACTTCGGCCTGGGGTGTTCCGTTCTATGCATTCCTTCAAGTTCCACACTTTTGCTGAAGTGCTAGACCGCGCCCTGTGGCTTGAGCACGGGAACGCTTGCGAGCGAGAGGATCGCGAGACGTTCGAGAAAGACAAGGGAAGGAAGCGACCAAGCGGTGGTTCGGCGGGGCAATCTAGTTCTAAGCGGCCCCCGAAGTATGCCAAGGCGAAGTCGTGGACGCGTGGACCGCGGCGATGCCTATTCTGCGGGGGTGCCCCCCGGCCTATGGTCTGCGACGGCGCCACGGGAAGTGCTTCGGATGTGGGCGGGCGGGGCATGTTATACGTGATTGCCCCCAGAGGAGCCTCCCTGTCCGTCTGGCATCGGCTCCGGCCATTCCGGCTCGATATGGAGCTCCCCACACGCGACATCGGTAGGGCGGGCAATGGTGCCGCGTCCACACTGAAGTAGCACGGTCGACTCCGAGCGGACGGGTATTCGCCGCTCAAGTCGAAGAACCTCGGAGCGAGGAGCGCAATGTGGTAACGGGTATAATTTTAATAAATGGCATTCGCGCTAGAGCTATGTTCGACAGGCGCTCCTCACTCGTTTCTTAGTCGCATTTTTGCCGACATGCATGGGATAGAGTATCAGTTTAGCGATAGTACCTGGCAGGTGTCGGGTCCCGGACGCGACTTTATTATTCGCAAGGAGTGTTTGTCCTGTCCAGTGCAGATTGAAAAAGGAGAATGCCGATCCGCATGTTAGTGATTAAGAGGTTGAAGGTGTATGATGTAATCTTGGGCATGGACTGGCTTTCGAAGTATTATGTGTCCATCGATTGCAAGAGCAGGGTGGTTACATTTCGGGAGCCAGGTCAAGAGGAGTTCAAGTATAAGGCTTGTCATAGCTCGTGCTTCGCCGCCACAGTGTCGGCGACGAGAGCTAGGAAGTTGGTCCGCAACGGTTGCGCGGCTTATTTGGCGACCGTTGTAGAAGTGGACCGAGTGGCCCCGGCACTCGAAGAACTGTCCGTAGTGAAGGAATTCCCAGATGTTTTCCCTGCAGAGTTGCCGGGTATGCCTCTGGACAGGGAGATCGAGTTCGTGATAGACTTGATTCCCAGGACCGCGCCGATCTCTAAGGCCCCGTACCGTATGGCACCGGCCGAATTGAGGGAGTTAAGAGATCAATTACAGGACCTGCTTGATAAGGGGTTCGTTGAGCCGAGTGTATCCCCGTGGGGAGCCCCGGTCCTGTTTGTGCGCAAGAAGGATGGATCCTTTCGACTCTGCGTCGACTATCGCGAGTTGAACAAGGTGACTATCAGGAATAGATACCCGTTGCCCCGAATTGACGACTTGTTTGATCGGCTACGGGGTCACGTGTGTACTCTAAGATAGACCTTCGATCAAGCTACCACCGATTAAAGATTAAGCGGAAGACGTACAGAAGACCGCATTTCGTACGCGATACGGTCATTATGAATTCACGGTCATGCCGTTTGGGCTTACCAATGCCCCGGCAGCATTCATGGACCTAATGAACCGTGTCTTCAGGGCGTATTTGGACCGATTTGTCGTGGTCTTCATAGACGACATCTTGGTCTATTCGCGCAATGATGACGAGCACGCGGAGCATTTGCGTACTGTGCTTCAAATCCTTCGGGAGGAGAAGCTATACGCGAAGTTAAAGAAGTGTGACTTCTGGCTCCGGGAGGTCGCTTTTCTAGGCCACGTGATTTCCGAGGGTGGTGTTTCTGTTGACCCGAGGAAAGTGGAAGCGATAAAGGATTGGCCGCGCCGACCAATGTGACGGAAGTCCGTAGCTTCGTCGGTCTAGCGGGCTATTATCGGCGGTTTGTGGAAGGGTTCTCGAAGATTGTAATCCCACTTACTACTTTGACGCAAAAGTGCACCGGGTTTGTTTGGAGTGACGATTGTGAGCGAAGCTTTCGGGAGCTAAAGGAGAGATTGACGTCGACTCCAATACTCGCCCTACCGGTGCAAGGCGAAGATTATGTAGTTTATAGCGATGCATCCTATCTGGGTTTGGGGTGTGTCTTGATGCAAGGTGGGAAGGTGATTGCTTATGCGTCCCGCCAGTTGAAGAGTCACGAGGAAAATTACCCCATTCATGACTTAGAGCTAGCGGCGGTGATCTTTGCGAAGGTTTGTGGAGGCACTATTTGTATGGTGCACCTTTGTGAGATCTACACCGACCACAAAAGCTTGAAGTATTTGTTTACCCGAAGGAGGTGAACATGCGTCGGCGCGGTGGTTAGAATTGTTGAAAGATTATGATGTTGACATTCTATACCACCGGGAAGGCGAATGTAGTCGCCGACGCGAGTAGGAAGTCGGCGGAGAATCTAGCACTATGGGTTACCAATCAAGAGACCCAGTGGAAGGAGATGGGCGAATGGACTTGGAGGTTGTAGCCCCAGAAGTTCCGTCAAGGTTGATGATGCTTGTTGTACAACCGACCTTGCCGGAAAGGATCAAGGAGTTGCAATCCGCGGACCCGAATCTCCAGAAGATACGGCGTGACATTGAAGAGGGTCGCGGCGGAGAATTTGGTATCGATACTAGTGGTGCACTTCGGTTTCGAAACCGATGGTGTGTACCCGAGAACGAGGAGCTTCGCAAATTGATCTTGCAAGAAGCGCATTGGTCACCCTACAATGATCACCCCGGTGGCACCAAGACGTATCAAGAATTGAAGGCACTTTATTGGTGGCCCGGAATGAAGGCAGATGTGGGGCGCTTCGTGGCGAGGTGTTTGACACCGGCGGTGAAAGCGAGCATCGATTTCCGGCGGGAAAACTCCAAAGCCTACCTATTCCCGAATGGAAGTGGGAGGATATCTCGATGGATTTCATTGTCGGCTTACCTCGTTCGACGGGCGGCCACGACGCGATGCAGGTAATTGTGGATCGCGACTAAATCGGCGCATTTCTTGCCGATCCACATTACTTGGGAGGCGACAAGGCGCGCGGGTATACCTTGACGAAGTGGTGAGATTACACGGGGTGCCGAAATCTATTGTATCGGGACGAGACCCCGATTTACCTCGCACTTCCGGAAAAACTGCAAGAGGCGTTGGGCACACGACTCGACTTCGACCGCATTCCATCCTCGATCGGACGGTCGGACGGAGAGAACCATACGGACATTGGAGGATATCTTTGCGGGCGTGTGTCATAGATTATAAGGGCAATTGGTGCAAATTTTGGCCTATGGCCGCATTCGCGTATAATAATAGTTATCACTACAGTGTGAAGATGGCACCCTTTGAGGCTCTATATGGGCGAAAATGCCGATCTCCCATCTATTGGAGTGAAGTGGGTGAACGCACGGAGTTCGGCCCGGATATCTTGCGAGAAGCAGAAGAGAAAGTGCATCTTGCCCGTAAAAGGTTGCTCACGGCGCAATCGCGGCAGAAAAGTTACTCCAATAGGCGCCGTCGAGATCTGGAGTTCACCGTGGGCGATCGTGTCTTCTTAAAGGTATCGCCCATGAAAGGTGTGAAGAGGTTCGGGGTGCGGGGAAAGCTAAGTCCCCGATTTATTGGCCCGTATGAGGTACTTGAAAGGATTGGAACGGTTGCTTACCGACTTGCGCTACCTCCGAATTGAGCGGACGTGCATAACGTATTCCACGTTTCTAACCTCCGCAAATATGTTCACCACCCCGTGCATCCCATGTCGTATGAACCCGGAACTCCATAAGGATTTAAGCTATGAAGAGTTTCCGACTATGATCTTGGCAGGAAGTGCGCAAATTGAGAAAGCGCGAGATTTCCTACGTCAAGATCCGATGGAGCAATCATAGCGATCGCGAAGCTACGTGGGAGCTCGAGGACGAGATGAGAAAGAACCATCCTCACCTATTCGAAAGTTGAATAAGGTATGGGCTTTGAGTATGTAGGCACTTAGCTAAGTTGAGTTCGTTTCGCGGACGAAACTATTTTAAGGTGGAGAGAATGTAACGAAGTGAATTCTCGAAATCCGAGAGTTGCACCACGTTTAGAATCGACTGATTGTCGATTGGATGGACTTCGAAAAGTTCGAAGTTGATCCGAAGGCAAAAAGTGCCCCGGAGCTGCTCCCGGTGAATTTCGAAGCCTTCGGGCGTTCTTGTGCGCATAGGCGCGAAACGGAACCCGAAAAGCTACGTCGGGTCGCGAGCTAAATCCGACATTAGCGTGGATGAAAAGATGATGAAAACGTGTTCGAAAACATGTTTGGAAAGTCTCGGTGCGATTTGAAAAGAATCGGACGCAAGGCAACGGAGAAGAAACGACGAAAAGTGAAAATTTGGCTAAGTCTGGAGTAGGCTGATGGTCCACAGGAGGACCGGTCCACGAAAAGGAGACCGGTCTCGGAAGGCTGTCCGCGAGAGCGAGCTCTGCAGGACCGGTCTCTTAAGGGGAGACCGGTCCCCAGTGCGAGTGGAGCAAGGCTCTCTGGGACCGGTCCTGGGTTTGGGAGACCGGTCCCTGAGCCCGAAAAATGCCCAGTTTGGGCAGTTTGCAAAGTTGAGGGGCCTCCTTGCATCTTGTTACAATTGAGGGTTAAAGAGGGATTTTCCCTTACTCTTTCCCTCATTTCCTCTCACACACACACACATCTCTCTCCCTCTCTCTCTAGAAAGAAGAAGAAGCAGAAGGAGAAGGAGGAGGAGGAGAAGAAGTAGAAGAAGAAGGAGAAGACAAAGGAGAGGAGCTTCATCATCTTCTCCATCTCTTCTTCCTCTCCATTGGAGCAAGCTCAAGGTAGGCCTCAAACCCTCTAATGGTGATTTCTAGGGTTTTGGGTTTTGAGCTTTTGGGAGTGGTTAGATGGAACCTATGGGTGCTAAGAAGCACTAAATGCATGCTTCTAGGGTTTCTAGTGCATGATCTCCATGTGTGAAGCCCTAGAGCATCAAAAATGGGGTTTTACTAGATGTAGGGTTTTGATCTCTTTTGATCATTGGTAAACCTAATTAATAGGTGTTTGAACGCGTTGGCGGCGACCGTTTTGTGATCCGTCGAGTCTAAGTAAAGATATCGCCAAGTGAGGTGCGTCGCTACTTCGACGTTGCTCAAGTGCTAAGCGGCGACAAGCGAACGTGAGAACAAGACTTTCCACCGTGTTGCTACGTCAAAAGGTGGGTGGTGTCCAACCCGAAGTCGCCGGGCTACTTTTTATGTCCAAGTATAGAATAGTGAACGACCTTGCATATTGTGCATAAAGGGTGAATTGAGTGCTAGTTGGAATGTCTAATTAATATGTCGATTAACCTAGCTTATTTATGCTATCAAACTTAGTAGGCATGAGAATTTGATGCAACGTGAGATGAGAGCTACTAGTATGTGATATAGCTGAGTGGTCTAAAACATGAACGAGTGGCACCTAGAAAACATGCACGAGTGGCATTAATTAGTGTGAACACTATAGAGTCGAAAGCAAGTGAAATGACATCCCTATTAGCTAGGGTATCCTCCGTGGGCGAGGATTGGACCGTGCTCGCGTTGTCTGTTTTATCCTCGTGGTGGTCGCTCCACACGAGACGTGCACTCCGGAGTACTAGGCACAGCTATGGTAGTAGCGGCTTGGCCGTGACGGCTAGCTATCCGCGACGGCCTCGGGCGAGTTGAGCGGTTTAGACTCCTCGTCGTCGAGGCAAGGGACGCGAGAGTGTGGCAAGCTCTTGGGCAAGCCAAGTGGATTGGGTATTCAAGGGAATTGTGAACTCATTGAGCATAATAGAGTAATAGTTACCTTCCACTATGAGTTTCATGCATATAATTCAGATTTGAGGCATAGTAGATTTATGCATTTACTTTTACAGTATCTTATCGCTTTCAGATATTTTCATATCTACATATCGTCTACTCTTTGCCTCCTTGGACCTAGTGGGGAGACCGGCGGAGTCGGAGGCCGAACCCACTGGGAACTATGGAAGATAGTTCTCACCCCACTCTATTTCAGGTCCTAGTGCGTCTACGCCGGGTGAGGATCGCGGCAAGGGCTTGGCGCCCTAGTGGTATTACTAGTTTACCTTTCCTAATGCACTAGAGTACCTCACTTTTACCTTTTGAGAGTAGATATTTGTATAGGTGGTGAGGTTTTGTTGTATGTACGCCACTTGTGTATTATGAGGGTTCAATGTAATACAAACTTGTGAATGAATGTAATAGATAAGTTATCTCTCTTTTCACTTGTTGACTACTCGTGACGCTTGCTCTCGTGCGATTAGTGGTTGTGCCCTCTTTGTTATCGATTGTGTATGTTGTTTCAAGTTTGTTACGGGCACTTGTTGTACACAATCTTGTTGCTAGCCTTAGGCGGACGAGAGAAAGGTCTTTGTCCGTCTGGCGTCTGTTCGACGCGCCCGAGCCGGACCAAATTGGTAGCGGGTCTCGGGGCGTGACACCAATCTTCTTCCAAGTCTTTTTCTGAAAGTAGAGGGATTGCGTTGAAAACATCAAAGGAAGAAGACGTGGACTCGGATTCCGGCGATGAGGAATCAAACGACGAGGATTTAGCGAAAGCGTATCATCAACTCCTCGTCGAATCTAAAAAGATGGCGAAGCCTAACAAAAGGCTTAGGAAGCGTCTACTTGACATTGAAGAGGAGAACAAAAATTTGAAAACAATGATGAAAGCTCTCGAAGAGGAAAAGGAAGCGATATTGAAAGATAATTCGATCCTCCAAGAGAAGCTTGATGAAGCGGATTCAACGATCAAATCCTATAAAGATAAAGTTGGATTTTTGGAGCATCAATTTGAGAAAACATACAAATCCAACAAAGCATTGACCGAGCAAGTCCATCAACTCAAGTCCGATATTCAAAAGTTTTCTTCGGGATCGAAGAAATTGGATAACATGCTCGGATTGGGTCAAACGAGCAAGTTAGGTCTTGGATACGAACGGACATATGTTGAGAAGGGTAAAAAGATGACATCGAAAGTCTCAACAAGTTTGAAGGAGAAGGTGTGTCATAGATGTGGCATCAAAGGACACATCAAAAAGAGTTGCCCGGACAAAAATTTTAAGTCTCAATCGGCAACTTCGAAACGACAATTGGTATCATCTAAAACTCGACATCCCCTACGGAATCAAAAGAAAAATCAATTGAGTCGAGTGCATCGAGCAAACCGTGACTCATATGTGAACCGGAAATCAAAGGCACAAGCGAATCGGACATCTAAGCCTCAACGTCAATATCGATCGAACCCACAACCGAACCGGATTTCTAAGTCGAAACAACGTGCGGTTTGGGTTTCTAAGCCTCAAGGACAACATCAAAAGTCAAAACAAGTTGGGCAAATCATCGACAAGCCAAGACAACCGACAATCCGACAAGTTTGGATTCGGAAAGGTGATATCTTTCCATACTCTTCGTCTTAGTTTGTTTTCTTTTATGTAATACTTTGATTGGTGCTTGGTGCATATTTTTATTCATTGCATTACATGATTAGACGATTTTTTGTGCTTAGAATTCATTCGTTTTTAAATCATTTTGGAAAGGTGATTGGGAGTTTGATTGAAATTTTTTTTAGAAAGGAGATGATTGAATATCATTATATTGGGAAATTAAAGGTTTTTGAAAGAGCCTTAATCGGTATTTAAAGTCAATTCAAATTAGATTAAATTCATATTAATTATCGATTTTACTCCACCTTTTATTATTTTGACGATAACTTAATATGTGATTTCTTCTTACATACATTCATCAAAATTTTGAAATTAACTTTAATCTTTTAGTAATTAATTCATCTTGGTAGTGAATGTTGAATATAATTGATGGATATTTACTAATCGACTAAAATTCGTCAAAATTATTTTCAATTGTGAGATTATCTAATTTAGGGGGAGTTTGAATTATGTTTAAAAAAAAAAGGAGAAACTCCTAAGTATAAAAGATGTGGAAAGAGTTACATCCGAAAGAAGTGTGAAAACTACCACCACATGTAGGAAAGAGCTACCACCCTGGTCGTCCGGTAGGTGTGTGAAGCTACCACATGAGAAATTATATGAAAAACCGAAAAGGTTGGAAAAAATATATATATGAATATTTTAATATTTTCGGCGATATAAGGTGGTAGAATGAAAAAGATGCTCAAAAAGCCACCCCCGGTGTTTATTAGTTAAATCTCTATTTTGAACGGGTTGCGACAAATTGGTGTCAATTTTGCCAAATTTCTAAAAATTATTTTTCATCAATTTGCATCTTGATGACTTTAAAACATTAGATTATTTTTAATATCAAATTTTGATGTTTTGATGTCTTTTGAAATCACTTAATATTTTATCTTCATCATAATGATTTTTGGAGTACAACTTTTAATTTTTATGAAATTAATCTAATTTTGAAGGATTCTTGAGAAAATAATGCAAAATTTTTAATGAGGAGGACACGGAGTGATTTTACCTTTTTGAGCTTCATTATCTATATTTTATCTTTTCTCTCCTAGGACTATTTCTAGATTGCTTATTTTTGGTATCTAGATTTGTAACTATGACATGACTACTTTCTTTTTGCTAGTTTGCTTTTCTCTCTATTTGTGTTTCTTTTTGGCAATTTTTGACAAAAAAGGGGAGAATGAAGAACAAGGTATAGAGAGAGAAGATATTTGATATTTGACGCATACACGAAGGGGGAGACATGATGAGATTAAGAAGGGAGAAGGAGAGAATATTTTTGAACAACGAGAAGTTGGAGAAAAGAACAAAGAGGGAGAAGAGGTATAAAATATTTTTGAATATTTGTTGAAAATTTGTTTTGCAGGAAATCAATTCTTCAAGACTCCTAGTTGCGTCTAAGTCATAGAGTTTGTTTAGGAGTTGCAAAATTGTAATTTTGTATTTCCTTGGATCTTTCACGCGAGAAGTTCATTGTTTTGGTGATGGCAATGAATTTCAATTTTTATTTTTGGAGAGATGAGCGTTGTGTGAATTTTTATGTATTTTTGAGTTTCGTCACGAAATTGCCAAAGGGGGAGATTGTTACGGATTTTAAGTTGGCATATTTCGTGAAGTGAGTCCGGAGTCTTGAAGGTTTAAAGAAGAAGAAACGAAGATCGAAGACTCGCATATTCAAAATATGAATCCACAATGCTCGGTAAGTTCAAATATTATTAATGATGATTTATAAATATTTAAAAGTGTTTGGAAGACTTAGAATGTTTTTAAATTGAATATTTAGACAAAATTGAGGTTTTCAAATCCTAGTCTATCTCTATGTTTTCTAATTGATTTTAAACAGGTTTTCAAATCCTAGTCTATCTCTATGTTTTCTAATTGATTTTAAACAAGTTTTCAAATCCTAGTCTATCTCTAATTTATTTCCAAAATTAGATTTTCACAATCCTAGTCTACTTCTAAGTTTTATAAATCTATAAATAAGCGATGGGGGTTACATTAATTCAGGTACTTCATGAAAATACATGTTTGAGAAATCCTAGAGGCTAGGAATTCATCTAAAACCTATTTTCTACAAAATATCCTCTTTAGGTCAAATAGAGACATAGTAATTCCTACTCTCTATGTCGATTTGATCTACGCTTCGCTTGGAGTTTTCTTCTTCGGTTTTCTACGATACTCCTAAGCGAAGGATCACCATACTCATGATGCTTCTCATGAACGGCGTAGTGGATTCGGCGTGAGGCATCGTGGATTCGGCGTGTTCGTGGCGTCGTGGATTCGGCGTGTTGAAGACTTCGTGGATTCGAAGCGGAGGCGTTTCGTGGATTCGGAACGTGGCGTTCGTGGATTCGGGGGTGATCGTGGACAACTCGGTGGAGTGCGCGGAGATCCATAAGAGAGTTAGAGAGGTTAAGTCCGTGGAGTCGGTAATCACCTTGTAATCTTTTCTTTTAGTGGATTGTTATTCGCGTGTTGGTCCCGTGGGTTTTTTACTCCGAGTTGGAGTTTTTCCACGTAAATCTCGGTGTGCATTATAATTTCCGCATTTACCTTTTTAAAGCATCGAGAATTGTTGTTTTTGGCCGATACACCTATTCACCCCCCTCTAGGTGTTGTTTGATACAATCTAGATAGATACTTGGGGCTTCCCCGTAACTCACAAACCGGACCAACATTAGACTACTCAGTTGCGCCCTAACAGTATAACTTTGGAAACAGTACTTTTTCTTATTTAATCGAACAAAGAGTAAAACCTAATTATTTTGTTCTATTATGTCCCGAGAGTGTAAATTTGCAATGTATCGATGCCAACGTTCACAAGAACCAAAACCGGACCAACATTAGACTACTCAGTTGCGCCCTAACTTTATAACTTTGAAACTAGAACTTTTTCTCATGCAACCGAACAAAGAGTAAAACCTAATTATTTTGTTCTATTATGCCCCGAGAGTGTAAATTTGCAACGTATCGATGCCAACGTTCACAAGAACCAAAACCGGACCAACATTAGACTACTCAGTAGTGCCCTAACAGAATAACTTTGGAAACAGTACTTTTTCTGATTCAATTAAACAACGAATAAAACCTAATTATTTCGTTCTATTATGCCCCGAGAGTGTAAATTTGCAACATATCGATGCCAACGTTCACAAGAACCAAAACCGGACCCACATTAAACTACTCAGTTGTGCCCTAACGGTATAACTTTGGAAACAGTACTTTTTCTTATTCAATCGAACGAAGAGTAAAACCTAATTATTTTGTTCTATTATGCCCCGATAGTGTAAATTTGCAACGTATTGATGCCAACGTTCACAAGAACCAAAACCGGACCAATCATTAGACTACTCAGTTATGCCCTAACAGTATAACTTTGGAAACAGTACTTTTTCTCATTCAATCGAACAAAGAGTCAAACCTAATTATTTTGTTCTATTATGCCCCGAGAGTGTAAATTTGCAACATATCGATGCCAACGTTCACAAAAACCAAAACCGGACCAACATTAGACTACTTAGTTGTGCCCTAACAGTATAACTTTGGAAACTGTACTTTTTCTCATTCAATCGAACAAAAAGTAAAACCTAATTATTTTGTTCTATTATGCCCCGAGAGTGTAAATTTCAACGTATCGATGCCAACGTTCACAATAACCAAAACCGAACCAACATTAGACTACTCAGTTGCGCCGTAACAGTACAACTTTGGAAATAGTACTTTTTCTCATTCAATCGAATAAAGCGTAAAACCTAATTATTTTGTTCTTTTATGCCCGGAGAGCGTAATTTGCAACGTATCGATGCCAACGTTCATAAGAACCAAAACCGAACTAACATTAGAATACTCAGTTGCGCCCTAACTTTATAACTTTGAAACGAGTACTTTTTCTCATACAACCGAACAACGACTAAAACCTAATTATATTAATCTATTATGCCCCGAGAGTATCAATTTGCAACGTATCGATGCCAACGTTCGCAAGAACCAAAACCGGACCAACATTAGACTACTCAGTTGTGCCCAAACTGTATAACTTTGTAAACAGTACTTTCTCTCATTCAATCGAACAAAGTGTAAAACTTAATTATTTTGTTCTATTATGCCCCGAGAGTGTAAATTTGCAACGTATTGATGCCAACGTTCACAAGAACAAAAACCGAAGCAACATTAGACTACTCAGTTGCGCCCTAACAGTATAACTTTGAAAACAGTATTTTTTCTCATTCAATCGAACAAAGAGTAAAACCTAATTATTTTGTTCTATTATGTCCCGAGAGTGTAAATTTGCAATGTATCGATGCCAACGTTCACAAGAACCAAAACCGGACCAACATTAGACTACTCAGTTGCGCCCTAACTTTATAACTTTGAAACGAGCACTTTTTCTCATGAAACCGAACAAAGAGTAAAACCTAATTATATTGATCTATTATGCCCCGAGAGTGTAAATTTGCAACGTATCGATGCCAATGTTCACAAGAACCTAAACCGGACCAACATTAGACTACTTAGTTGTGCCCTAACAGAATAACTTTGGAAACAGTACTTTTTCTGATTCAATTGAACAAGGAGTAAAACCTAATTATTTCGTTCTATTATACCACGAGAGTGTAAACTTGCAACGTATCGATGCCAACGTTCACAAGAACCAAAACCGGACCCATATTAGACTACTCAGTTGTGCCCTAACAGTATAACTTTGGAAACAGTACTTTTTCATTATTCAATCGAACGAAGAGTAAACCTAATTATTTTGTTCTATTATGCCCCGATAGTGTAAATTTGCAACGTATTGATGCCAACGTTCACAAGAACCAAAACCTGACCAATCATTAGACTACTCAGTTATGCCCTAACAGTATAACTTTGGAAACAGTACTTTTTCTCATTCAATCGAACAAAGAGTAAAACCTAATTATTTTGTTCTATTATGCCCGAGAGTGTAAATTTGCAACGTATCGATGCCAACGTTCACAAAAATCAAAATAGGACCAACAATAGACCACTCAGTTGCGCCCAAACGGTATAACTTTGGAAACAGAACTTTTTCTCATTCAATCGAACAAAGAGTAAAACCTAATTATTTTGTTCTATTATGCCCCGAGAGTGTAAATTTGCAACGTATCGATACCAACGTTCACAAAAATCAAAACCGGACCAACATTAGACTACTCAGTTGTGCCCTAACAGTATAACATTGAAAACAGTACTTTTTCTCATTCAATCGAACAAAAAGTAAAACCTAATTATTTTGTTCTATTTTGCCCCGAGAGTGTACATTTGCAACGTATCGATGCCAACGTTCACAAGAACCAAAACCGAACCAACATTAGACTACTCAATTGCGCCCTAACAGTATAACTTTGGAAACAATACTCTTTCTCATTCAATCGAATAAAGAGTAAAACATAATTATTTAGTTCTATTATGCCCCGAGAGTGTAATTTGCAACGTATCGATACCAACGTTCATAAGAACCAAAACCGAACTAACATTAGACTACTCAGTTGCGCCCTAACTTTATAACATTGAAACGAGTACTTTTTCTCATGCAACTGAACAACGAGTAAAACCTAATTATATTAATCTATTATTCCCCGAGAGTGTCAATTTGCAACGTATCGATGCCAACGTTGACAAGAACCAAAACCGGACCAACATTAGACTACTCAGTTGTGCCCAAACAGTATAACTTTGGAAACAGAACTTTTCCTCATTCAATCGAACAAAGAGTAAAAGCTAATTATTTTGTTCTATTATGCCCCGAGAGTGTAAATTTGCAACGTATCGATGCCAACGTTCACAAAAATCAAAACCGGACCAACAATAGACTACTCAGTTGTGCCCAAACAGTATAACTTTGGAAACAGAACTTTTCCTCATTCAATCGAACAAAGAGTAAAAGCTAATTATTTTGTTCTATTATGCCCCGAGAGTGTAAATTTGCAACGTATCGATGCCAACGTTCACAAGAACCAAAACCGGACCCATATTAGACTACTCAGTTGTGCCCTAACAGTATAACTTTGGAAACAGTACTTTTTCTGTCACGCCCCGCTACCCGCCTATTTGGTCGGGTTCGGGCCACGTCAACAGACGCCGAACGGACAGGGCCTCCCCTGCCCGCCCAAGGCTCCAACTACGAGTATAATAAGGCAATCAATGGATATTTGCTATTATACAAGGCTTGCACGAGGGCAAGCAACAAACACAGCGGAAGTAGAAACACTAAGCTAATAGATACCACATACAAGATATTTGATTACATTTAAACCAAATACAAGTAAACTAAAACTATTACCATCTTTTCCATTCAATACATCATATCTTCTTGCATTTGCCATTCCACCAAAATAAACTTGAATGTTTACAACTTAATCGCTATAGATCAACAAAACTAGTTGATACAAGTATACCCAAAATGGAATGCCTATGATGTACTCCGGTGGCCACTAGCTATGGCGCTAACCCTTTGCCCCGGTCCTCCGCCGCCGCACTCGAGCTAGGACCTGTAGGGTTAGTGGTGTGAGAACTACAACGAAGTTCCCAGTGGGCTCGGCAACCGACACCGCCGACTTACCCACTAGGTCCATTTAGGCACAAGTATTGCAAAGAAAAGGAAATGGTAACCATACTATATGCTAAAATACCATGCCTGCAAAAGAAAGATTAGCGGATAGATAATTGACTGTAATTAACGATGCATGCATGCTCTTTACTTTACTTGTTTCTTTACCCAATCTTACCGGTTAACCAAGTTAACCCCAAAACTCACGTTTCATTACCGTCTACCGGGAAGGCTCAAGGCGCTATCACCGAGGGCTCGTCGACGGGGTACTTTCCCCACGGTGTCTACACTCCGGAGTACACCACTTGTGGAGGAGCTACCTCCCACAAGCCAAGTGTGAGTATCGATCAATTTCCCCAACTTGGGAAACCATAAACTCTAGTTCCAATGTCAATGTCATAATAGGTTTCTACCTAATTGTTCATGTCATTCTCTATGTCTTTCTATGTCATCTCGATGGCAATCTTGTTTCTATGTTCAATGTCACCTTTGTGTACTAAGATCATAGTCATTCTCACATTCACACATGCATAGGGTTCTTGTTCTCATTTCTATGTTCCATTTTATTCGCTAAGTTCGTTTACATTATAGCAATACATAAAGGAACAATCATACTTATAATTACTCACTACCCTATCATGCATGAGTATTCTACAATATAATATGCTCAAAAAGGTGAAATAGACATAGAAGGGAATTCGATGATTCCGGAATGCACCCCCCACCTCTAAAAATTATGGTGGGGTTGTGGTTCGAATTTCACGGCTATCCGATCCCTAGTTTGCGACCTGCGCGTTAACCAGATTCTAAATCGGATTTACACAGTAGCCCCTATATCGGCTTTTCGTTTAAACGAACGGAGTTGTCCCACGCGTCGGGAATACCCCCAATTAGGTTTTCACAAGGTCAATTAGCCTTGGAAACACCCTAGGGCAAAAGCCCCAATTTCCAAACCCTAACAATGCCATTTTGGCATTCTCATGGGATTGATCTCACACACAAGCAAAATAAAGCTTATGAACCCATGAGAAGCTCTCTAGAACCATGCTAAAGCCATTAGAACCATCTCTAAGGCATTTACTACAAATCCTACTAAGCCACCATTAGAGCTCATGAAGCTCTCATGAGTTTTCCATGGAGTTCATGGTATACTTAGCTCTCTAACATTAGCAACAAGCTAGAAATCCCAAAATCTAAGAGAAAACCCAAACCCTAGAGTTAAACTTGCAAAAACCTACCTCTTGTAGCAAGCTCAACCCAAGCCTCCTTGTAGGAGAGCTTCAAGATCCTTCAAAGCCCTCCAATGTCACCTTCTTCTTCCTCTTCTCCTTGATCTCCAAGCTCTAGGGCTTTTCTAGAGAGAGAAAGTGAGAAAAGAGAGTGAGGGATGAAGTGTGCTGTGAATAGAGAAGGCCCCAAGCCTATATGGTGTTGCTACAATAGCACATAAGTCCCCCAAACCCTAAATATTACAATCTGCCAAAACTGGGCAAATTTCGCAGCTGGAGACCGGTCCTGGGATATGGAGACCGGTCCCAGAAAGCCTCAGCCAAACAGTTAAGGACTTAGCCAAATCTTCAGCTTTTTCGCCAATTTTTTTATATAGGAGACCGGTCCTGGTTTTGCGCGACCGGTCCCGGAGAGGTCCGAGAATTCCGGCATTTTAGGACTTAGCCAAATTTTCGGCTTTTTCACCTTCGAGTCCGTTTTTGTCCGTTTCGCTCGTTTGACCTCCGATTCGTTTCAAATCGAACCGAGACTTTGCAAACATGTTTTCGAACACATTTTCATCATCTTTTCATCCGCGCTAACGCCGGATTTAGCTCACGACCCAATATAGCTTTTCGGTTTTCGTTTTCGCGCCTTTGCGCACAAAAACGCCCGATTTTTGAGGACTTAGCCGATTTTCGGCTTGTCCACCCACCGCGCATGGGAGACCGGTCTCCCCTTTGTAGAGACCGGTCCCCAAGAGTTCCAACTGCGAAATTTTTCCCGAGAATTGCGGTTTCGATCTCTCGGGTCCCGTTTTCACTTATCATAGGTTTAAAAACTCTTAGAACCTCGTGTTACTTACCTCGCTCCGCGTTCGCTCATTTCGACGAAACTCGGCACGCTTTACGGGGAAGTGATATGCTACATTCCCCACCCCTTAAAAATAGTTTCGACCGCGAAACTCAACTCGTACCTTAGCTCGTCGACTCGAATAAGTGAGGATACTCCTCCTCATTGTGTCTTCAAGTTCCCCGGGTGGCTTCACGCCGCATGATTACTCCACGGACCTTGACGTAGGAAATCTTGCGATTTCTAAGCTTCTTCTCACCTCTTTCAAGAATACAAACCGGGTACTCTTCATAAGTCATGTCCTCGTTCAATTCTACCGGTTCATACTCCAATACGTGCGGCAATTGCGGACGTACATGCGGAGATTTGACACGTGAAAGACATTGTGCACTCCGCAAGTCTCGGTGGTAACGCCAACTTGTATGCTACCGCACCGATCCGCTCTAGAATTTCAAAAGGTCCGAGCATAACGAGGGCTTAGCTTTCCCCGAACGCCAAACCTCTTTACACCGCGCATCGGTGACACCTTCAAAAACACGCGGTCTCCAACCTCGAACTCTAGGTTTCTTCTTCGCTTGTCGGCATAACTCTTTTGCCGCGATTGAGCCGTCTTAAGTCTTTGTCGGGCTAGGCGGACTTTCTCTTCCGCCTCTCGCACCACATCGGGGCCAAGAGTAGTTCTCTCGCCCACGTCGCTCCAATGAATTGGAGAGCGACACTTCTTACCATAGAGGGCCTCGAATGGCACCATCGCAATACTTTCTTGGTAGCTATTGTTGTATGCGAATTCCGCCATCGGTAGGAAATCGTGCCATCCGCCCTTATAATCGAGTACGCACGCCCGAAGCATGTCCTCAAGTATCTGAATGGTTCTCTCAGATTGACCATCGCTCTGAGGATGGAATGCCGTGCTAAAGTCGAGCCGTGTACCCAATGCATCTTGCAAACTCTTCCAGAAATGAGATGTGAACCGGGGGTCTCGATCGGATACAATCGATACCGGGACTCCGTGCAGTCTCACAACCTCGTCGAGATAAACTTGAGCCAGCTTGTCTCCTGACCAAGTAGTGTGGATCGGCAAAAAGTGAGCCGATTTCGTTAACCGGTCCACAACTACCCAAATCGCGTCGTGTCCGCCTTGAGATCTAGGCAAGCCCGTCACAAAGTCCATAGCGATGTCTTCCCACTTCCACACGGGTATTGGTAGACTTTGCAATTTTCCCGCCGGAAAACGACGCTCAGCCTTTACTTGTTGGCACGTGAGGCACTTTGCCACACATTCTCCAATATCCCTTTTCATACCGGCCACCAATAATGAAGCTTTAGATCATGATACATCTTGGTGCCACCGGGTGAATGCTATAGGGTGATTGGTGCGCTTCTTGCATAATCGCCATCCAGGAGATCTTCGTCCTTAGGCACACACCGGCGGTTTCTATACTGCATGAGTCTGCAATCGGTCCCAATGCCAAAATCTTCGGCACTACCGTTCTCGACTTCCCGCGCACCTTTTGGAGGTACGAATCGGACGCTTGCAATTCTTTTATCTTCTCCAATAAGGTAGGTTGCACGATCAACATAGCGAGTGTGGCGGTACTCCGGCGCCACCACTTCAAGTCCTAATCGCTGCATCTCCTTGTGCAATGCCGGTTGAGGCGTAATTGTCGTCGCCAAATTTTCCGCCGACTTTCTACTCAGAGCATCGGCCACGACATTTGCCTTCCCGGGGTGGTATAGAATAGTTACATCATAATCTTTGAGCAACTCTAACCACCGCCGCTGTCGCATATTCAACTCCTTCTGGGTGAACAAGTATTTGAGACTCTTGTGATCCGTATAAATCTCGCAATGCTCACCGTACAAGTAATGCCTCCATAACTTTAGCGCGAAAATGACCGCCGCTAGCTCAAGATTATGGATCGGGTAGTTCTTCTCATAGCTCTTTAGTTGGCGCGAAGCATAAGCTATGACTCGGTCACTTTGCATCAAGACACACCCGAGTCCAACATAGGAAGCATCCGTACACAACATACTTCTCCCCGGTGTCGGCAAGGCAAGCACCGGAGTCGATGTCAATCTCTTCTTAAGCTCCTCGAAGCTCCGCTCACATTCGGGGCTCCAATTGTACTTTACCCCCTTGTGCGTAAGGCGCGTCAGTGGAGTAGTTATCTTGGCAAACCCCTCCACGAACCGCCGATAGTAACCCGCAAGCCCCAAAAAGCTTCGGATCTCCGTCACATTTGTCGGGCAAGGCCAATCCTCAATAGCCTCAACTTTCTTCGGGTCCACCGAAATGCCATCTCCAGATATAACGTGACCCAAGAAAGTAACCTCCGATAGCCAAAACTCACATTTCTTCAGTTTGGCATAAAGCTTTTCTCTTCGGAGTGTCTCCAACACGATTCTCAAGTGTTCCTCGTGTTCTTCCTCGGTCCGAGAATATACCAATACGTCGTCAATGAAAACCACGACGCACCGGTCCAATAGCGGACGGAAGACTCGATTCATTAAGTCCATAAAGGCTGCCGGGGCATTAGTAAGCCCGAATGGCATGACTGTGAACTCATAATGGCCATACCGCGTACGGTACGCCGTTTATACACGTCCTTGGGCCGTATCTTCAATTGATGATACCCCGACTGAAGGTCGATTTTCGAGTATACTCTAGACCCTTGCAACTGATCGAATAAATCATCAATTCTCGGCAACGGGTACTTGTTCTTAACCGTGACCTTGTTCAACTCGCGATAATCAACGCAGAGTCGAAGTGTGCCGTCCTTCTTCTTTACAAATAGCACCGGAGCTCCCCACGGAGACACGCTCGGCCGCACGAAGCCTTTATCGAGCAAGTCTTGCAACTGGGCTTTAAGCTCCTTCAGCTCTACCGGTGCCATTCTATACGGGGCTTTCGAGATTGGCGCCGCCCCGGGGATTAAGTCAATGACGAACTCAACTTCCCGGTCCGGTGGCAATCCCGGTAACTCCGCCGGAAACACATCCGGGTATTCACATACCACCCGAATGCTACCCAATTCCGGGTGCTCCCTTTGGGTATCTACAATGGTCGCTAAATAGGCTTTGCAACCACCCTTAATCATCCTCTTCGCCCTTCGACGATATGGTTGCCGCAAAGCGCGCGCCTTACACGCTTGGTAGACCATCTCCTCCGGTTAGGCTCACGAAAAGTGATAACCTTTTTATCACAATCGATGACTGCGTAGTACTTGGAGAGCCAATTGATTCCCAAGACCACGTCAAATCCCGACAATCGGTCTACTACTAGAAGATCGATCGGCATAATCCAGCTTCCAATCTGTACCGGACAGTTCTTGCACTCCTCGTCCACAACAAAAGAGTTTTCGATAGAATTGACCCACCACTGGTCATCGTGACACACAACCTCTAGTCCATGAGCCTTAGCGAATGATGCATTAACGAATGAATGAGATGCACCTGTATCAAATAATGCTCTGGCTCTAGTGCCTTGGATCAGAATAATACCTGCCACCACATCGTCTGGGACTGGAGCTGGAGTCGACTGCTCCTCCACCTGAGTGGCAAAAACCCGCCCACTAGGTGCTCGAGGTGCCTCCTGCTGTCGAGGCGCTGACGATCGTCCAGCGGACATAGCGGGTGGAAGTCCATGGTGTCGCGGAGTGTCTTGGATCGAAGGCGATGATGGTGCCGATGACGCACCACCCGGACACTCCCGGCTCATGTGTCCCTCGCGGCCACATCGATAACACTTCCCTTCACGGCGAGGCACTCCTTGGGCTTATGAGTCCCGCCGCAAATCACACACGGATAGGAAGTTGCCTGGCTCCTCGACTGGCTCCTGCCTCCTCGCCACTGTGATCGCTGTGGTCGCGGGGGTCGCTTGGAACTCGGCGCCGCGGACCCAACCGATGCCCGTTTCTTGGACTTCTCTCTATCCTTGTCCCTCTCAAATGCCTCGCGCTCCTCCCGCGCAATAGCATTGCTGCGCTCCACCCAAAGCGCACGGTCCAAAACCTCCTCGTAGGTCTTCAGCCGGAAGGCATCCACTGTCTTGAAAATATCCGGCCTCGACCCTCGCCCGAACGTCTTCGCCCGGTCCCCATCGCCGTGGACCAAGCTCGGCACACAATTGATCATGTGTGTGAATTCCCTCTCGTACTCACGCACCGTGCGACTCCCTTGCCTTAGCTTGCGGAAGTCCTCCTCGATCTTCCGTTTATCGCTCTCGGGGAAATACTCCGTTAATAGCATCTCCCGAAACGTCTCCCAAGCCATTGTAGTATCGTCCAAAGAACGATCCTTCTTCACTTGTCTCCACCAAAGGCGCGCCGATCCCTCGAAACAATGGGCCGCCAAATGTACTTTATCCCGTTCGAGGGTATAGAAGTCCTCGAATAAGGACTGCATGGCGATCAACCACGCCTCGCACACCCACGGGTCCTTGTCTTCCCCGTTGAAGGTTGGTGGTTTAAGCCGCTTGAAGGCCGTCAGCACTGCTACCGCCCGTTCTCGCTCCGCCTCGGGGGTGTCGTGATCAGAAGCCGACGAACCCGAAGCTGGCGGAGGCACCACCGTCATCGGTGTCGCCGCCACAGGAGGTGGTGCCGTAGGTTCAACAGGTGGCGTCGGGTCCTGAGGTACAGGCGCCGCCGCCGCCTGCTGGGTCATCAAGTCTTGGAGCCTGCTAAGCTGCTCCGCCTGCTGCTTCATAGCCCCGGCCAAAGTTGCCATCTGGGCCCGCAGCTCGCGTACATCGTTCGATCCTTCGGGCACCTCAGAAGGTGGTGCCACAGTGGATCGCGTCTTAGGAGGACGTCCTCGTGGTGCCATCACGTCCTGAAACGTAGCACACACATTAATACTCGATACACGCGACACTTACACGTTCCGTATAACTACCCAATTAAGCGAAAGCAAATAAGTGAAAACGAATTTCAACTCGCGGGGTCGTGTGGTCGGCCGCCCCACGCGATTCCCTCAAGTAGAAACAAATTAATACTTGAATTCATCTCTAATTCCTTCTAGAGAAGTCTTAATGTCAACCCAATCCACTAGCTTTCGCAATTACCAAGTCCACGTTAACCGCTTCCTAAGTCCCTAAGGTCTCCAATCCTACGGTTCCTAAGTCCATCCTAAACCTTTGCTTACTTCCGTTTAGGCTCTGATACCACTTTATCTGTCACGCCCCGCTACCCGCCTATTTGGTCGGGTTCGGGCCACGTCAACAGACGCCGAACGGACAGGGCCGCCCCTGCCCGCCCAAGGCTCCAACTACGAGTATAATAAGGCAATCAATGGATATTTGCTATTATACAAGGCTTGCACGAGGGCAAGCAACAAACACAGCGGAAGTAGAAACACTAAGCTAATAGATACCACATACAAGATATTTGATTATATTTAAACCAAATACAAGTAAACTAAAACTATTACCATCTTTTCCATTCAATACATCATATCTTCTTGCATTTGCCATTCCACCAAAATAAACTTGAATGTTTACAACTTAATCGCTATAGATCAACAAAACAAGTTGATACAAGTATACCCAAAATGGAATGCCTATGATGTACTCCGGTGGCCACTAGCTATGGCGCTAACCCTTTGCCCCGGTCCTCCGCCGCCGCACTCGAGCTAGGACCTGTAGGGGTAGTGGTGTGAGAACTACAACGAAGTTCCCAGTGGGCTCGGCAACCGACCCCGCCGACTTACTCACTAGGTCCATTTAGGCACAAGTATTGCAAAGAAAAGGAAATGGTAACCATACTATATGCTAAAATACCATGCCTGCAAAAGAAAGATTAGCGGATAGATAATTGACTGTAATTAACGATGCATGCATGCTCTTTACTTTACTTGTTTCTTTACCCAATCTTACCGGTTAACCAAGTTAACCCCAAAACTCACGTTTCCTTACCCGTCTACCGGGGAAGGCTCAAGGCGCTATCACCCGAGGGCTCGTCGACGGGTACTTTCCCGCGGTGTCTACACTCCGAGTACACCACTTGTGGAGGAGCTACCTCCCACAAGCCAAGTGTGAGTATCGATCAATTTCCCCAACTTGGGAAACCATAAACTCTAGTTCCAATGTCAATGTCATAATAGGTTTCTACCTAATTGTTCATGTCATTCTCTATGTCTTTCTATGTCATCTCGATGGCAATCTTGTTTCTATGTTCAATGTCACCTTTGTGTACTAAGATCATAGTCATTCTCACATTCACACATGCATAGGGTTCTTGTTCTCATTTCTATGTTCCATTTTATTCGCTAAGTTCGTTTACATTATAGCAATACATAAAGGAACAATCATACTTATAATTACTCACTACCCTATCATGCATGAGTATTCTACAATATAATATGCTCAAAAAGGTGAAATAGACATAGAAGGGAATTCGATGATTCCGGAATGCACCCCCCACCTCTAAAAATTATGGTGGAGTTGTGGTTCGAATTTCACGGCTATCCGATCCCTAGTTTGCGACCTGCGCGTTAAACAGATTCTAAATCAGGCCGATTTACACAGTAGCCCCTATATCGGCTTTTCGTTTAAACGAACGGAGTTGTCCCACGCGTCGGGAATACCCCCAATTAGGTTTTCACAAGGTCAATTAGCCTTGGAAACACCCTAGGGCAAAAGCCCCAATTTCCAAACCCTAACAATGCCATTTTGGCATTCTCATGGGATTGATCTCACACACAAGCAAAATAAAGCTTATGAACCCATGAGAAGCTCTCTAGAACCATGCTAAAGCCATTAGAACCATCTCTAAGGCATTTACTACAAATCCTACTAAGCCACCATTAGAGCTCATGAAGCTCTCATGAGTTTTCCATGGAGTTCATGGTATACTTAGCTCTCTAACATTAGCAACAAGCTAGAAATCCCAAAATCTAAGAGAAAACCCAAACCCTAGAGTTAAACTTGCAAAAACCTACCTCTTGTAGCAAGCTCAACCCAAGCCTCCTTGTAGGAGAGCTTCAAGATCCTTCAAAGCCCTCCAATGTCACCTTCTTCTTCCTCTTCTCCTTGATCTCCAAGCTCTAGGGCTTTTCTAGAGAGAGAAAGTGAGAAAAGAGAGTGAGGGATGAAGTGTGCTGTGAATAGAGAAGGCCCCAAGCCTATATGGTGTTGCTACAATAGCACATAAGTCCCCCAAACCCTAAATATTACAATCGCCAAAAAGGCGATTTCGCATTGGAGACCGGTCCTGGGATATGGAGACCGGTCCCAGAAAGCCTCAGCCAAACAGTTAAGGACGTAGCCAAATTTTCAGCTTTTTCGCCAATTTTTTTAGATAGGAGACCGGTCCTGGATTTGCGAGACCGGTCCCAGAGAGGTCCAGAATTCCAGCATTTTAGGACTTAGCCAAATTTTCAGCTTTTTCACCTTCGGGGTCCGTTTTTTGTCCGAGACTTTGCAAACATGTTTTCGAACACATTTTCATCATCTTTTCATCCGCGCTAACGCCGGATTTAGCTCACGACCCAATATAGCTTTTCGGTTTTCGTTTTCGCGCCTTTGCGCACAAAAACGCCCGATTTTCAGGACTTAGCCGATTTTCAGCTTGTCCACCCACCGCGCATGGGGAGACCGGTCTCCCCTTTGTAGAGACCGGTCCCCAAGAGTTCCAACTCTGAAATTTTTCCAGAATTGCAGTTTCGATCTCTCGGGTCCCGTTTTCACTTATCATAGGTTTAAAAACTCTTAGACCCTCGTGTTACTTACCTCACTCCGCGTTCCGCTCATTTCGACGAAACTCGGCACGCTTTACGGGGAAGTGATATGCTACATTTTCATTATTCAATCGAACGAAGAGTAAAACCTAATTATTTTGTTCTATTATGCCCCGAGAGTGTAAATTTGCAACGTATTGATGCGAACGTTCACAAGAACAAAAACCGAAGCAACATTAGACTACTCAGTTGCGCCCTAACAGTATAACTTTGAAAACAGTATTTTTTCTCATTCAATCGAACAAAGAGTAAAACCTAATTATTTTGTTCTATTATGCCCCGAGAGTGTAAATTTGCAATGTATCGATGCCAACGTTCACAAGAACCAAAACCGGACCAATATTAGACTACTCAGTTGCGCCCTAACTTTATAACTTTGAAACGAGCACTTTTTCTCATGCAACCGAACAAAGAGTAAAACCTAATTATATTGATCTATTATGCCCCGAGAGTGTAAATTTGAAACGTATCGATGCCAGTGTTCACAAGAACCTAAACCGGACCAACATTAGACTACTCAGTTGTGCCCTAACAGAATAACTTTGAAAACAGTACTTTTTCTGATTCAATTGAACAAGGAGTAAAACCTAATTATTTCGTTCTATTATGCCCCGAGAGTGTAAATTTGCAACGTATCGATGCCAACGTTCACAAGAACCAAAACCGGACCCATATTAGACTACTCAGTTGTGCCCTAACAGTATAACTTTGGAAACAGTACTTTTTTATTATTCAATCGAACGAAGAGTAAAACCTAATTATTTTGTTCTATTATGCCCCGATAGTGTAAATTTGCAACGTATTGATGCCAACGTTCACAAGAACCAAAACCGGACAAATCATTAGACTACTTAGTTATACCCTAACAGTATAACTTTGGAAACAGTACTTTTTCTCATTCAATCGAACAAAGAGTAAAACCTAATTATTTTGTTCTATTATGTCCCGAGAGTGTAAATTTGCAACGTATCGATGCCAACATTCACAAAAATCAAAACCGGACCAACATTAGACTACTCAGTTGTGCCCTAACAGTATAACTTTGGAAACAGAACTTTTTCTCATTCAATCGAACAAAGAGTAAAACCAAATTATTTTGTTCTATTATGCCCCGAGAGTGTAAATTTGCAACGCATCGATGCCAACGTTCACAAAAATCAAAACCGGACCAACATTAGACTACTCAGTTGTGCCCTAACAGTATAACATTGAAAACAGTACTTTTTCTCATTCAATCGAACAAAAAGTAAAACCTAATTATTTTGTTCTATTATGCCCCGAGAGTGTAAATTTGCAACGTATCGATGCCAACGTTCACAAGAACCAAAACCGAACCAACATTAGACTACTCAGTTGCGCCCTAACAGTATAACTTTGGAAACAATACTTTTTCTCATTCAATCGAATAAAGAGTAAAACATAATTATTTAGTTCTATTATGCCCCGAGAGTGTAATTTGCAACGTATCGATGCCAACGTTCATAAGAACCAAAACCGAACTAACATTAGACTACTCAGTTGCGCCCTAACTTTATAACTTTGAAACGAGTACTTTTTCTCATGCAAATTAACAACGAGTAAAACCTATTTATATTAATCTATTATGCCCCGAGAGTGTCAATTTGCAACGTATCGATGCCAACGTTCACAAGAACCAAAACCGGACCAACATTAGACTACTCAGTTGTGCCCAAACAGAATAACTTTGGAAACAGTACTTTTTCTCATTCAATCGAACAAAGAGTAAAACCTAATTATTTTGTTCTATTATGCCCCGAGAGTGTAAATTTGCAACGTATCTATGCCAACGTTCACAAGAACCAAAACCGGACCCATATTAGACTACTCAGTTGTGCCCTAACAGTATAACTTTGGAAACAGTACTTTTTCATTATTCTATCGAACGAAGAGTAAAACCTAATTATTTTGTTCTATTAGGCCCCGAGAGTGTAAATTTGCAACGTATTGATGCCAACGTTCACAAGAACAAAAACCGAAGCAACATTAGACTACTCAGTTGCGCCCTAACAGTATAACTTTGAAAACAGTATTTTTTCTCATTCAATCGAACAAAGAGTAAAACCTATTTATTTTGTTCTATTATGTCCCGAGAGTGTATATTTGCAATGTATCGATGCCAACGTTCACAAGAACCAAAACCGGACCAACATTAGAGTACTCAGTTGCGCCCTAACTTTATAACTTTGAAACGAGCACTTTTTCTCATGCAACCGAACAAAGAGTAAAACCTAATTATATTGATCTATTATGCCCCGAGAGTGTAAATTTGCAACGTATCGATGCCAATGTTCACAAGAACCTAAACCGGACCAACATTAGACTACTCAGTTGTGCCCTAACAGAATAACTTTGGAAACAGTACTTTTTCTGATTCAATTGAACAAGGAGTAAAACCTAATTATTTCGTTCTATTATGCCCCGAGAGTGTAAATTTGCAACGTATCGATGCCAACGTTCACAAGAACCAAAACCGGACCCATATTAGACTACTCAGTTGTGCCCTAACAGTATAACTTTGGAAACAGTACTTTTTCTTATTCAATCGAACGAAGAGTAAAACCTAATTATTTTGTTCTATTATGCCCCGATAGTGTAAATTTGCAACGTATTGATGCCAACGTTCACAAGAACCAAAACCTGACCAATCATTAGACTACTCAGTTATGCCCTAACAAAGATAACTTTGAAAACAGTACTTTTTCTCATTCAATCGAACAAAGAGTAAAACCTAATTATTTTGTTCTATTATGTCCCGAGAGTGTAAATTTGCAACGTATCGATGCCAACATTCACAAAAATCAAAACCGGACCAACATTAGACTACTCAGTTGTGCCCTAACAGTATAACTTTGGAAACAGAACTTTTTCTCATTCAATCGAACAAAGAGTAAAACCAAATTATTTTGTTCTATTATGCCCCGAGAGTGTAAATTTGCAACGTATCGATGCCAACGTTCACAAGAACCAAAACCGGACCAACATTAGACTACTCAGTTGTGCCCTAACAGTATAACATTGAAAACAGTACTTTTTCTCATTCAATCGAACAAAAAGTAAAACCTAATTATTTTGTTCTATTATGCCCCGAGAGTGTAAATTTGCAACGTATCGATGCCTACGTTCACAAGAACGAAAACCGAACCAACATTAGACTACTCAGTTGCGCCCTAACAGTATAACTTTGGAAACAATGATACTTTTTTTCATTCAATCGAATAAAGAGTAAAACATAATTATTTAGTTCTATTATGCCCCGAGAGTGTAATTTGCAACGTATCGATGCCAACGTTCATAAGAACCTAAACCGAACTAACATTAGACTACTCAGTTGCGCCCTAACTTTATAACTTTGAAACGAGTACTTTTTCTCATGCAACTGAACAACGAGTAAAACCTAATTATATTAATCTATTATGCCCCGAGAGTGTCAATTTGCAACGTATCGATGCCAACGTTCACAAGAACCAAAACCGGACCAACATTAGACTACTCTTGTGCCCAAACAAGATAATTTTGGAAACAGTACTTTTTCTCATTCAATCGAACAAAGAGTAAAACCTAATTATTTTATTCTATTATGCCCCGAGAGTGTAAATTTGCAACGTATCGATGCCAACGTTCACAAGAACCAAAACCGGACCCACATTAGACTACTCAGTTGTGCCCTAACAGTATAACTTTGGAAACAGTACTTTTTCATTATTCTATCGAACGAAGAGTAAAACCTAATTATTTTGTTCTATTAGGCCCCGAGAGTGTAAATTTGCAACGTATTGATGCCAACGTTCACAAGAACAAAAACCGAAGCAACATTAGACTACTCAGTTGCGCCCTAACAGTATAACTTTGAAAACAGTATTTTTTCTCATTCAATCGAACAAAGAGTAAAACCTAATTATTTTGTTCTATTATGTCCCGAGAGTGTAAATTTGCAATGTATCGATGCCAACGTTCACAAGAACCAAAACCGGACCAACATTAGACTACTCAGTTGCGCCCTAACTTTATAACTTTGAAACGAGCACTTTTTCTCGTGCAACCGAACAAAGAGTAAAACCTAATTATATTGATCTATTATGCCCCGAGAGTGTAAATTTGCAACGTATCGATGCCAATGTTCACAAGAACCTAAACCGGACCAACATTAGACTACTCAGTTGTGCTCTAACAGAATAACTTTGGAAACAGTACTTTTTCTGATTCAATTGAACTAGGAGTAAAACATAATTATTTCGTTCTATTATGCCCCGAGAGTGTAAATTTGCAACGTATCGATGCCAACGTTCAATCCGCCAAGGTTCGAGGGAAGGAAAGAGGACAAAGGGATGCTTGAGTATTGGATCGCGGACATGGAGAAACTGTTCCGTGATCTTCATATTGAGGTGCAGGATCGTGTTACTTTGGCTGCACATTGCCTTGGGAGAGAGGCAAATTTGTGGTGGAACCGTCACTTTACAAATAAGCTTGGGAGTATTTATCCACCTTGGGAGGAGTTCCGGAGACTCCTTTACGAGCGACTTTAAAGATAGTACCAGACGAGACTTGGAGCGCGAGCTAGAGCGTCTCAAGCGGTAGCCGCAGTGCGAGTATGAGCAAGACTTTTCTCGCATAGTGGAGTTGATCCCGTCACTGCTCGTGACGAGTATCACAAGGCGAGGTCACTACAAGAGGACTTAGGACCAAAATTCGACTTTTGGTCGCGGCCAATGGTGTGTTGACGTTCGACGAGAGTCTGGATCGTGCCCTAATGGTGCAAGGTGAGTTGGAAGAGACTCAGAACGAGAAAGATGCATCCGGGAGGAATGAAGGCAGGAAGCGTAACCAGGAAAGTTTTGCGGGTGGCCAATCGAGCAATGGACGACCATCCAAGCATCGCAAGGCATATTCAGGAGCGAGCAGCGCCCCCGCTACATCTCAGCAGCAGAGCATCAGGCCTTGTGTCATTTGCGGCAAGGCACACAAGGTTATTGAGTGCCCACAGCGCCACAATCACTGTTTTAGGTATGGCCAACGCGGACATCTTCGGGCAGATTGTACCTTTGGAGCCGGGATCAAGATTCCGCAGCAGCCGTCTACTCCGGCATCCGCATGGCAGACCGTGGCAAATCAGCATATTCTTCATCTGGACGCCCCTCTACATCCCGGCAGGTGAATGAGGCACACCAAACCACTGATGCACGCGTCTACATGATGACACGTCAAGAGGATGATCCATCGGCTGACATCGTCGCAGGTATATGGTCGTTTGTTGTCGTTAACTGCATGCTTTTCGCTTTAATGCATCTCTCTTTGCATGGCATGCATGTGTTGTTCGGGTTCGTCGTGTATCGTATCACCCTTACCTGTGAGCAAGTTTCGAGGACGAAACTTTCTTTAAGGGGGGAATGATGTAAGGACTGAGATTTTTGCAGTGTAGATAAACTCTCAGTTGACGATGTTTTTGTGTGTAATTGAATTACAAAAGCACTCGTCAAGTTTCGGGCGAAATCGAGTTAAAACGGAGATTCTACGCGATTTCCAAGTTCGACTTAAAGTGAATAGTAACTCGGTTTTCCGAAGAAGTCACGGTGCGAAGTTGACTTCTGGCTCGTATCGGACTCCGTTCATAGCAGTCCAATAGCTCGTTTCGAACGTTTCAGCTATTCTGGGACTAGTGGCACTGATGGATTTTGGGTTTGACGCACGGATTTTAAGAAAATCCGAGAATACATGTTTTATATGTAAATGCGTCATTTTGGCCCTTCGAGAGAAAGCGGATTTCGTCAGAATCCGTAATCGATCGAGGCGAACCAAAATCGTAGCTTTGTTCTATTCGTTGCCGATCGCATCCGGCGCGATCCGTTCGCAAACCGACGGACGGATCTACGGAGATTGCGCGTTGATCGAGGAGAGGTTGTGAACGGCAATTCTGTAATTTCGCAAAAGTTGCGACATTTTATGTACCGTTTCGCTTGAGATCTTCCGTGGAGGGGTATTCGTGCATTTTACCCATGCTGTGAGAGTCTCAGATTAAAACTCTGAGTTTGGAGGGACTTATTTGCTATTTTCACTTGTTCTTTATACTTGCGCTCTAGGGTTTTGCTCCTTTAGAAACCCTAATCCTAACCCTAGCCCTAGCTTTTCCCCCAGCCGCCTCCCTTGGCTTCCCCCTGCCCTAGCTGTGTTACCCCGGCCGGCCACCACCGCCCGAGCCTCCCCGACGCGCCGCGCCGCCGCCGCTGCTTTGCCGTCGTCGCCGCTTCCTTGCCGCTTGCTTGGCCGAGCCCGGGCCCGAGGTGGGCTAGCGGCCTCCCCGCGCGCCGTCGCCTCCTCTTCCTTCTCCGACTTCGACCGTCGGCCGCCGCCGCCCCAACCCGCCGTGAGCGCCGCCGCCCGTCGTCTCTCGCAGCCCGCCTGACCCAAGTCCGGCCGAGGTCCGGTGCGCACGACCCCCCCGCGTCGCCGCCGCCGCTCCCATCGGCCGCGCCGCCTTCCCGAGCCCCGGCGACCCCGCGTGCCGACGCCGCCGTCCCGAGCTCCCCGACCGCCGCCGTGGTCGCGCCAAGCCCCCGGAGCCCGAGCTCCCTTTGTGCGGTCTTCACTTGATCCGCCGCCGCCGCCACCGCATCCACCCATCTTCTCGAGGTGAGCATCACACTCCTCACCTCCCCGCACCCATTCCCCGGCCGCCGCGCACCTCGCCGTGCCGCGAAGCCGGCCGCCGAGCAACCTTGCTCCGGCCAAGCCCGAAATAGGGCTATCCTTGGCCATCTTGTGTTCCGAGGCCCTGCGATCTCCACGGAAGGGAGCACGATGATCGTGACTCATCGTTGATCATCGTGCTCACCTTAGTTTCTGTCGGGGAGGTTTCGTTCCGCCGTTGCGGCGTTGTCGACCCGATTGAGCCTGTTTGGCCGTCGTTCCGGTTCGCGCGCATTTTTCCGGCTATCCGAGGTCGTTTCCGATGCCTCCGGAGGTGAGCACGGTGATCGTGAGTCGTCGATCACCGTGATCATCTCGCTTGGGATAAACAAAGTGTCCTTAGTTCCGTTCGGCCCGTTTTTCCCCGATCGCGCGCCGTTCGTAGAATTTTGGGTTGCTCCCCGCGCTCTCCAAAGGTGGACGCAAAGGTGCTCGAAAGGTGAGCACGGCCTCCGCATGCCGAGACCTAGTAGTACGTGTCTCGCAGACTCGGAAATTCTCGGTATGCGTGTACGAGCGACTTGATCGCTCTAATTACATAAAATGATGGTATTTTATGTAATTAGAGGGACTTTTGTGTAATTGTACATCGTGTGGCTATCGTGAGCAGCATGTTTGAGTGTGTTTGACCTCTGGACTGACTGTCCATGATTCTGTAGCTTTCGCGGAAATCGAGAAGTCGGTTAGCTGCGTTTTTCGCAAAACTTGCCGAAAGAACGCGGTTTCGGTCGGACTTCTTCCGACGTAGTTGGTTACTTTGTGTTGCTGCCAAAACATCCCAATTGGAGTGTTTTGGGGCAGCGGGTGACTCGTGGCACGAGTCGGTGAGTTTCGGGACACTTAGTGGGTCCCGACGGCATCCCGGTGTGGTTTTTGGGACTCCCGGTGAGTTACGGTGATCGGTTTTGGTAAACCGATCAGGGGACTTGTGTGGGAGTTTGTGAGTCTTGTGTTTTGAGTTGTGGGTTGGTTACTGACCCGGTGGATCTTCGTAGGTCCGGTCGACTTGGGCGTACCCAGTGTTCCGTCTCGGCTTTGACAGGTGGGTGCTTCGAGTTGGTAGTCGGTGAGAGCGTTTCGCCTCCTTCTCCTGTTTTTCTATTCCAGCATTTTAGTCTCTACATGTCATTGCTTACTTATCGTTTGATTATCGTATTCCGTTGATTGCATATTATTAGTTGTTGATAGACATGTAGAGCAGGTTGGCATTTGTGTTTCAGTATCTATGTGGACTTTGGGTCCAGGCAACACATTGACTCTCTCGTCATGTGTTTCGATCTGGTTGATCGAGGTTCGGCGTTGTACGCCCTAGCGCTTCAGCTTCGCGATGTACGCCATTGTTGTTGGCTTGTTGGCTAGGCACCGCTTTAGCGGTTTCTTTTTGAGCATACCAAAGATGACTTAGTCACGACTTGGGGGTATTCATGACACCGGATCGGTTTGGCCACCGATCGGAGGTGTACTTATCCGGATGGGTCGTCCTTTGGGGCGGATGGATCAGGTCGGTGCAGGTTAGTGACAGGCAGCGCTTGAGGTCTGTGGACCAATATAGCAGGCACAGATTGGGTACAGTTTTCTGGTTCTTTACTTTGAGGCATTCCTAGCATTGTTATCTATACAGTAGCAGGTTTATTTATTGCTTCTTATTATCTGTCGTAGCTACTGTAGTTCTATTTCATATCACAGCTTATATATTGTTTATCTATCTCCTTTGATCTCCGGTGATTACGGCTTGCCTTCGTGGCTTGCGGTACCCACTGGGAGGGAGACATGTTTACATGTTCTCACCTCCCCCACTATTTTCAGGTACTGCGGGTAAGGAGATAGTGTTTGGGCGCAACGAGAGGACGACCTAGCTAGCTCGCCATAGCGTCGTCACCCGGTTATATTTTATTTCCTGCATTTTCTAGTTTCTAATAATTAATGGTTCAGTTAGATGATCTTACTTGTTTGTCTGAATATTGTGAGCTGAATGGTTTGGTTTTCCTTTGCATGTGATTGGAGTTTATGAGTACATGGTTTTGGTTTATGGATCTTCAGTTTTTTGATATGCATACTTTGGCTCTTGGATTGTATTCGTGGTTTTCCGAATCGTGGTTTCTACCCCTCGAGGTAGTCGGCTTTCAAAATAGAGTTTCCGTGTAGGAAACAGTTTTCAAAAGAATTTCGAATGGCTTTCTTGGTTGAATGAATAGAGTTTGAAAACAAATCTTCCGAGTGGGGAGCACTTTTAAATAGGATGTTTGTTGTATTGTGCATTGCATCATCCAGCGCCTAAGGAGTGTTTACAGGCATGCATCATTCTAAGGATTGCTAGCTGTATGGAAATGCACGGCATGATTTGCTTGTTGATTGGTGAATGTAGGTTGTGGTTGAGATCCTGTTGTATCAGTTGGTACGCCGTGCAAATATAAAGGAGACTCTGTTCGAGGGAACAGAGGAACTCTGTATTTGTGGCGGGTCTGTACGTCACGTGGGCAAGGTTTCAAAAAAAAAATTCCGCTATGTTTCTATCGAAAAGGACCCCGGGGCGTGACAGATTAAGATGGTATCAGAGAGTGAAACAACTACAACTACATTTGCAAGCTTTCTAACTGAACCACTGGTTAGGTTGACCAATAGGAAGACCTAAGGCATATAAGTACGCGAGTGCGAGGTTATGGGTTTGTGTCACGGTAAATTGTATGTCGAGTCAATTGATTCGCTTGACGGTGTTTTCTGTTGCAGATGGCTCGTGGTAGACCCCCTCGTCATGGTCGTGGTGGTGGACGCGCTGGTGCGGAGGCACCCGGCAGTTCTAGAGGTGGTGCTCCTGCGAGAGGAGGTGGTGGGGAGCAGGCGGGCACGGAGCCACTGGGCGGTCCTCACACCCAGCAGCTCGAGGCCCAGGTAGCTGATTTGAGGGGTCAGCTGACGACCCTCTCTGGTTTGTTTCAAATAGCTTCTTGCAGCAGTGCGGCCATCGCTACCCCGACTCCTCCTCCAAAGACAGACACTCCGTGACCGCGGCTCCTGCCGCGACGGCGTGCCTACCGTAGCCCCAGCCGTCACTACCACGACGACGACGGCCACCACGACGGTTACCGCTGGGGGTACTGATACCCCGGCAGCGGAGGGTGTCCGCATACGAAAAATGCTGGCGGACTTTCGAAAGTTCGATCCGCCAAGGTTCGAGGGAAGGAAAGAGGACAAAGGGATGCTTGAGTATTGGATCGCGGACATGGAGAAACTGTTCCGTGATCTTCATATTGAGGTGCAGGATCGTGTTACTTTGGCTGCACATTGCCTTGGGAGAGAGGCAAATTTGTGGTGGAACCGTCACTTTACAAATAAGCTTGGGAGTATTTATCCACCTTGGGAGGAGTTCCGGAGACTCCTTTACGAGCAGTACTTTAAAGATAGTACGACGAGACTTGGAGCGCGAGCTAGAGCGTCTCAAGCGGTAGCCGTACTGCAAGTGGCAGAGTATGAGCAAGACTTTTCTCGCATAGTGGAGTTGATCCCGTTCGCGGTTCGTGACGAGTATCACAAGGCGAGGCTGTTTACAAGAGGACTTAGGACCAAAATTCGACTTTTGGTCGCGGCCAATGGTGTGTTGACGTTCGACGAGAGTCTGGATCGTGCCCTAATGGTGCAAGGTGAGTTGGAAGAGACTCAGAACGAGAAAGATGCATCCGGGAGGAATGAAGGCAGGAAGCGTAACCAGGAAAGTTTTGCGGGTGGCCAATCGAGCAATGGACGACCATCCAAGAATCGCAAGGCATATTCAGGAGCGAGCAGCGCCCCCGCTACATCTCAGCAGCAGAGCATCAGGCCTTGTGTCATTTGCGGCAAGGCACACAAGGTTATTGAGTGCCCACAGCGCCACAATCATCGTTTTAGGTGTGGCCAACGCGGACATCTTCTGCGATTGTACCTTTGAGCCGGATCAAGATTCTGCAGCTAGCCGTCTACTCCGGCATCTGCATGGCAGGACCGTGGCAAATCAGCATATTCTTCATCTGGACGCCCATCACACTCCTCACCTCCCCCGCACCCATTCCTGGCCGCCGCGCACCTCGCCGTGCCGCCGGAAGCCGGCCGGAGCAACCTTGCTCCGGCCAAGCCCGAAATAGGGCTATCCTTGGCCATCTTGTGTTCCGAGGCCCTGAGATCTCCACGGAAGGGAGCACGATGATCGTGAGTCATCGTTGATCATCGTGCTCACCTTAGTTTTTGTCGGGGAGGTTTCGTTCCGCCGTTGCGGCGTTGTCGACCCGATTGAGCCTGTTTGGCCGTCGTTCCGGTTCGGTTCGCGCATTTTTCCGGCTATCCGAGGTCGTTTCGATGCCTCCGGAGGTGAGCACGGTGATCGTGAGTCGCGTCGATCACCGTGATCATCTCGCTTGGATAAACAAAGGTCCTGCTAGTTCTGTTCGGCCCGTTTTTCCCCGATCGCGCGCCGTTCGTAGAATTTTGGGTTGCTCTGCGCTCTCCACGGTGGACGCGGTGCTCGAAAGGTGAGCACGGCCTCCGCATGCTGAGACCTAGTAGTACGTGTCTCGGCAGACGCTGGAAATTCTCGGTTTGCGTGTACGAGCGACTTGATCGCTCTAATTACATAAAATGATGGTATTTTATGTAATTAGAGGGACTTTTGTGTAATTGTACATCGTGTGGCTATCGTGAGCGCATGTTTGAGTGTGTTTGACCTCCGGACCGATCGTTCATGATTCTCGTAGCTTTCATGAAATCGAGAAGTCGGTTTCGGCGCGTTTTTCGGCAAAACTTGCCGAAAGAACGCGGGTTTCGCGTCGGACTTCTTCCGACGTAGTTGGTTACTTTGTGTTGCTGCCAAAACATCCCAATTGGAGTGTTTTGGGGCAACGGGTGACTCGTGGCACGAGTCGGTGAGTTTTGGGACACTTAGTGGGTCCCGACGGCATCCCGGTGTGGTTTTCGGGACTCCTGAGTTACGGATCGGCTTTTGGGAAACCGATCAGGGGACTTGTGTGGGAGTTTGTGAGTCTTGTGTTTTGAGTTGTGGGTTGGTTACTGACCCGGTGACTCTTCGTAGGTCCGGTCGACTTGGGCGTACCTGTTCCGTCTCGCTTTGACAGCGGGTGCTTCGAGTTGGTAGTCGGTGAGAGCGTTTCGCCTCCTTCTCCTGTTTTTCTATTCCAGCATTTTAGTCTCTACATGTCATTGCTTACTTATCGTTTGATTATCGTATTCCGTTGATTGCATATTATTAGTTGTTGATAGACATGTAGAGCAGGTTGGCATTTGTGTTTCAAAGATCTCCGTGGACTTTGGGTCTGTGCAACACATTGACTCTCTCGTCATGTGTTTCGATCCCGGTTGATCGAGGTTCGGCGTTGTACGCCCTAGCAGTTTCACAGTTCGGCGATGTATGCCATTGTTGTTGGCTTCCTAGGCACCGCTTTAGCCGGTTTCTTTTTGAGCATACCAAAGCATGACTTAGTCACAAAGACTTGGGGTATTCATGACACCGGATCGGTTTGGCCACCGATCAGAGGTGTACTTATCCGGATGGGTCGTCCTTTGGGGCGGATGGATCAGGTCGGTGCAGGTTAGTGACAGGCAGCGCTTGAGGTCTGTGGACCAATATAGCAGGCACAGATTTGGTACAGTTTTCTGGTTCTTTACTTTGAGGCATTCCTAGCATTGTTATCTATACAGTAGCAGGTTTATTTATTGCTTCTTATTATCTGTCGTAGCTACTGTAGTTCTATTTCATATCACAGCTTATATATTGTTCATCTATCTCCTTTGATCTCCGGTGATTACGGCTTGCCTTCGTGGCTAGCGGTACCCATTGGGAGGGAGACATGTTTACACGTTCTCACCTCCCCCACTATTTTCAGGTACTGCGGGTAAGGAGATAGTGTTTGGGCGCAACGAGAGGACGACCTAGCTAGCCTGCCATAGCGTCGTCACCCTGGTTATATTTTATTTCCTGCATTTTCTAGTTTCTAATAATTAATGGTTCGATTAGATGATCTTACTTGTTTCTCTGAATATTGTGAGTTGAATGGTATGGTATTCCTTTGCATGTGATTGGAGTTTATGAGTACATGGTTTTGGGTTATGGATCTTCAGTTTTGTGATATGCATACTTTGGCTCTTGGATTGTATTCGTGGTTTTCCGAATCGTGGTTTCTACCCCTCGAGGTAGTCGGCTTTCAAAATAGAGTTTCCGTGTAGGAAACAGTTTTCAAAAGAATTTCGAATGGCTTTCTTGGTTGAATGAATAGAGTTTGAAAACAAATCTTCCGAGTGGGGAGCACTTTTAAATAGGATGTTTGTTGTATTGTGCATTGCATCATCGCCTAAGGAGTGTTTACAGTGCATGAATCATTCTAAGGATTGCGAGCTGTATGGAAATGCACGGCATGATTTGCTTGTTGATTGGTGAATGTAGGTTGTGGTTGAGATCCTGTTGTATCAGTTGGTACGCCGTGCAAATATAAAGGAGACTCTGTTCGAGGGAACATAGTAACTTTGTATTTGTGGCGGGTCTGTACGTCACGTGGGCAAGGTTTCAAAAAAAAAATTCCGCTGTGTTTCTATCGAAAAGGACCCCGGGGCGTGACATCAGTTGTGCCCTAACAGTATAACTTTGGAAACTGAACTTTTTCTCATTCAATCGAACAAAGAGTAAAACCTAATTATTTTGTTCTATTATGCCCCGAGAGTGTAAATTTGCAACGTATCGATGCCAACGTTCACAAAAATCAAAACCGGACCAACATTAGACTACTCAGTTGTGCCCTAACAGTATAACATTGAAAATAGTACTTTTTCTCATTCAATCGAACAAAAAGTAAAACCTAATTATTTTGTTCTATTTTGCCCCAAGAGTGTACATTTGCAACGTATCGATGCCAACGTTCACAAGAACCAAAACCGAACCAACATTAGACTACTCAGTTGGGCCCTAACAGTATAACTTTGGAAACAATACTTTTTCTCATTCAATCGAATAAAGAGTAAAACATAATTATTTAGTTCTATTATGCCCCGAGAGTGTAATTTGCAACGTATCGATGCCAACGTTCATAAGAACCAAAACCGAACTAACATTAGACTACTCAGTTGCGCCCTAACTTTATAACTTTGAAACGAGTACTTTTTCTCATGCAACTGAACAACGAGTAAAACCTAATTATATTAATCTATTATGCCCCGAGAGTGTCAATTTGCAACGTATCGATGCCAACGTTCACAAGAACCAAAACCGGACCAACATTAGACTACTCAGTTGTGCCCAAACAGTATAACTTTGGAAACAGAACTTTTTCTCATTCAATCGAACAAAGAGTAAAACCTAATTATTTTGTTCTAATATGCCCCGAGAGTGTAAATTTGCAACGTATCGATGCAAACGTTCACAAAAATCAAAACCGGACCAACAATAGACTACTCAGTTGTGCCCAAACAGTATAACTTTGGAAACAGAACTTTTTCTCATTCAATCGAACAAAGAGTAAAACCTAATTATTTTGTTCTATTATGCCCCGAGAGTGTAAATTTGCAACGTATCGATGCCAACGTTCACAAGAACCAAAACCGGACCCATATTAGACTACTCTGTGCCCTAACAAAGGTATAACTTTGGAAACAAAGATTTTTCTCATTCAATCGAACGAAGAGTAAAACCTAATTATTTTGTTCTATTATGCCCAGAGAGTGTAAATTTGCAACGTATTGATGCCAACGTTCACAAGAACAAAAACCGAAGCAACATTAGACTACTCAGTTGCGCCCTAAAAGTATAACTTTGAAAACAGTATTTTTTCTCATTCAATCGAACAAAGAGTAAAACCTAATTATTTTGTTCTATTATGTCCCGAGAGTGTAAATTTGCAATGTATCGATGCCAACGTTCACAAGAACCAAAACCGGACCAACATTAGACTACTCAGTTGCGCCCTAACTTTATAACTTTGAAACGAACACTTTTTCTCATGCAACCGAACAAAGAGTAAAACCTAATTATATTGATCTATTATGCCCCGAGAGTGTAAATTTGAAATGTATCGATGCCAATGTTCATAAGAACCTAAATCGGACCAACATTAGACTACTCAGTTGTGCCCTAACAGAATAACTTTGGAAACAGTACTTTTTCTGATTCAATTGAACAAGGAGTAAAACCTAATTATTTTGTTCTATTATGCCCCGAGAGTGTAAATTTGCAACGTATCGATGCCAACGTTCACAAGAACCAAAACCGGACCCATATTAGACTACTCAGTTGTGCCCTAACAGTATAACTTTGGAAACAGTACTTTTTATTATTCAATCGAACGAAGAGTAAAACCTAATTATTTTGTTCTATTATGCCCCGATAGTGTAAATTTGCAACGTATTGATGCCAACGTTCACAAGAACCAAAACCGGACAAATCATTAGACTACTCAGTTATGCCCTAACAGTATAACTTTGGAAACAGTACTTTTTCTCGTTCAATCGAACAAAGAGTAAAACCTAATTATTTTGTTCTATTATGTCCCGAGAGTGTAAATTTACAACGTATCGATGCCAACGTTCACATAAATCAAAACCGGACCAACATTAGACTACTCAGTTGTGCCCTAACAGTATAACTTTGGAAACAGAACTTTTTCTCATTCAATCGAACAAAGAGTAAAACCAAATTATTTAGTTCTATTATGCCCCGAGAGTGTAAATTTGCAACGTATCGATGCCAACGTTCACAAAAATCAAAACCGGACCAACATTAGACTACTCAGTTGTGCCCTAACAGTATAACATTGAAAACAGTACTTTTTCTCATTCAATCGAACAAAAAGTAAAACCTAATTATTTTGTTCTATTATGCCCCGATAGTGTAAATTTGCAACGTATCAGTTGCGCCCTAACTTTATAACTTTGAAACGAGTACTTTTTCTCATGCAACTGAACAACGAGTAAAACCTAATTATATTAATCTATTATGCCCCGAGAGTGTAAATTTGCAACGTATCGATGCCAACGTTCACAAGAACCAAAACCGGACCAACATTAGACTACTCAGTTGTGCCCAAACAGTATAACTTTGGAAACAGAACTTTTTCTCATTCAATCGAACAAAGAGTAAAACCTAATTATTTTGTTCTATTATGCCCCGAGAGTGTAAATTTGCAACGTATCGATGCCAACGTTCACAAGAACCAAAACCGGACCCATATTAGACTACTCAGTTGTGCCCTAACAGTATAACTTTGGAAACAGTACTTTTTCATTATTCAATCGAACGAAGAGTAAAACCTAATTATTTTGTTCTATTAGGCCCCAAGAGTGTAAATTTGCAACGTATTGATGCCAACGTTCACAAGAACAAAAACCGAAGCAACATTAGACTACTCAGTTGCGCCCTAACAGTATAACTTTGAAAACAGTATTTTTTCTCATTCAATCGAACAAAGAGTAAAACCTAATTATTTTGTTCTATTATGTCCCGAGAGTGTAAATTTGCAATGTATCGATGCCAACGTTCACAAGAACCAAAACCGGACCAACATTAGACTACTCAGTTGCGCCCTAACTTTATAACTTTGAAACGAGCACTTTTTCTCATTCAATCGAACAAAGAGTAAAACCTAATTATTTTGTTCTATTATGCCCCGAGAGTGTAAATTTGCAACGTATCGATGCCAACATTCACAAAAATCAAAACCGGACAAACAATAGACTACTCAGTTGTGCCCAAACAGTATAACTTTGGAAACATAACTTTTTCTCATTCAATCGAACAAAGAGTAAAACCTAATTATTTTGTTCTATTATGTCCCGAGAGTGTGAATTTGCAATGTATCGATGCCAACGTTCACAAGAACCAAAACCGGACCAACAATAGACTACTCAGTTGCGCCCTAACTTTATAACGTTTAAACGAGTACTTTTTCTCATGCAACCGAACAAAGAGTAAAACCTAATTATATTGATCTATTATGCCCCGAGAGTGTAAATTTGCTACGTATCGAGGCCAATGTTGACAAAAACCTAAACCGGTCCAACATTAGACTACTCAGTTGTGCCCTAACAGAATAACTTTGGAAACAGTACTTTTTCTCTTTCAATTGAACAACGAGTAAAACCTAATTATTTCGTTCTATTATGCCCCGAGAGTGAAAATTTGCAACGTATCGATGCCAACGTTCACAAGAACCAAAACCGGACCCACATTAGACTGCTCAGTTGTGCCCTAACAGTATTACTTTGGAAACAGTACTTTTTCTTATTCAATCGAACGAAGAGCAAAACCTAATTATTTTGTTCTATTATGCCCCAAGAGTGTAAATTTGCAACGTATCGATGCCAACGTTCACAAAAATCAAAACCGGACCAACATTAGACTACTCAGTTGTGCCCTAACAGTATAACTTTGGAAACAGAACTTTTTCTCATTCAATCGAACAAAGAGTAAAACCTAATTATTTTGTTCTATTATGCCCCGAGAGTGTAAATTTGCAACGTATCGATGCCAACGTTCACAAAAATCAAAACCGGACCAACATTAGACTACTCAGTTGTGCCCTAACAGTATAACTTTGTAAACAGTACTTTTTCTCAATCAATCGAACAAAGTGCAAAACTTAATTATTTTGTTCTATTATGCCCCGAGAGTGTAAATTTGCAACGTATCGATGTCAACGTTCACAAGAACAAAAACCGGACCAACATTAGACTACTCAACTTGCGCCTAGCAAAGATAACTTTGGAAATAGTACTTTTTCTCATTTAATCGAACAAAGAGTAAAACCTAATTATTTTGTTCTATTATGTCCCGAGAGTATAAATTTGCAATTATCGATGCCAACGTTCACAAGAACCAAAACCGGACCAACATTAGACTACTCAGTTGCGCCCTAACTTTATAACTTTGAAACGAGTACTTTTTCTCATGCAACTGAACAACCAGTAAAACCTAATTATATTAATCTATTATGCCCCGAGAGTGTCAATTTGCAACGTATTGATGCCAACGTTCACAAGAACCAAAACCGGACCAACATTAGACTACTCAGTTGTGCCCAAACAGTATAACTTTGGAAACAGAACTTTTTCTCATTCAATCGAACAAAGAGTAAAACCTAATTATTTTGTTCTATTATGCCCCGAGAGTGTAAATTTGCAACGTATCGATGCAAACGTTAACAAAAATCAAAACCGGACCAACATTAGACTACCCAGTTGTGCCCAAACAGTATAACTTTGGAAAAAGAACTTTTTCTCATTCAATCGAACAAAAAGTAAAACCTAATTATTTTGTTCTATTATGTCCCGAGAGTGTAAATTTGCAACGTATCGATGCCAACGTTCACAAAAATCAAAACCGGACCAACATTAGACTACTCAGTTGTGCCCAAACAGTATAACTTTGGAAACAGAACTTTTTCTCATTCAATCGAACAAAAAGTAAAACCTAATTATTTTGTTCTATTATGCCCCTAGAGTGTAAATTTGCAATGTATCGATGCCAACGTTCACAAGAACCAAAACCGGACCACATTAGACTACTCAGTTGCGCCCTAACTTTATAACTTTGAAACGAGTACTTTTTCTCATGCAACCGAACAAAGAGTAAAACCTAATTATATTGATCTATTATGCCCCGAGAGTGTAAATTTGCAACGTATCGAGGCCAATGTTCACAAGAACCTAAACCGGTCCAACATTAGACTACTCAGTTGTGCCCTAACAGAATAACTTTGGAAACAGTACTTTTTCTCATTCAATTGAACAACGAGTAAAACCTAATTATTTCGTTCTATTATGCCCCGAGAGTGTAAATTTGCAACGTAGAGATGCCAACGTTCACAAGAACCAAAATCGGACCCACATTAAACTACTCAGTTGTGCCCTTACAGTATTACTTTGGAAACAGTACTTTTTCTCATTCAATCGAACAAAAAGTAAAACCTAATTATTTTGTTCTATTATGCCCCGATAGTGTAAATTTGCAACGTATCGATGCCAACGTTCACAAGAACCAAAACCGGACCCACATTAAACTACTCAGTTGTGCCCTAACAGTATAACTTTGGAAACAGTACTTTTTCTTATTCAATCGAACGAAGAGTAAAACCTTATTATTTTGTTCAATTATGCCCCGATAGTGTAAATTTGCAACGTATTGATGCCAACGTTCACAAGAACCAAAACCGGACCAATCATTAGACTACTCAGTTATGCCCTAACCGTATAACTTTGGAAACAGCACTTTTTCTCATTCTATCGAACAAAGCGTAAAACCTAATTATTTTGTTCTATTAAGCCCCGAGAGTGTAAATTTGCAACATATCGATGCCAACGTTCACAAAAACTAAAACCGGACCAACATTAGACTACTTAGTTGTGCCCTAACAGTATAACTTTGGAAACAGTACTTTTTCTCATTCAATCGAACAAAAAGTAAAACCTAATTATTTTGTTCTATTATGCCCCGAGAGTGTAAATTTGCAATGTATCGATGTCAACGTTCACAAGAACCAAAACCGAACCAACATTAGACTACTCAGTTGCGCCCTAACAGTATAACTTTGGGAATAGTACTTTTTCTCATTCAATCGAATAAAGCGTAAAACCTAATTATTTAGTTCTTTTATGCCCGGAGAGTTTAATTTGCAACGTATCGATGCCAACGTTCATAAGAACCAAAACCGAACTAACATTAGAATACTCAGTTGCGCCCTAACTTTATAACTTTGAAACGAGTACTTTTTCTCATACAACCGAACAACGAGTAAAACCTAATTATATTAATCTATTATGCCCCGAGAGTGTCAATTTGCAACGTATCGATGCCAACGTTCGCAAGAACCAAAACCGGACCAACATTAGACTACTCAGTTGTGCCCAAACAGTATAACTTTGTAAATAGTACTTTTTCTCATTCAATCGAACAAAGAGTAAAACTTAATTATTTTGTTATATTATGCCCCGAGAGTGTAAATTTGCAACGTATCGATGCCAACGTTCACAAGAACAAAAACCGAACAAATATTAGACTACTCAGTTGCGCCCTAACAGTATAACTTTGAAAACAGTATTTTTTCTCATTCAATCGAACAAAGAGTAAAACCTAATTATTTTGTTCTTTTACGTCCCGAGAGTGTAAATTTGCAATGTATCGATGCCAACGTTCACAAGAACCAAAACCGGACCAACATTAGACTACTCAGTTGCGCCGTAACTTTATAATTTTGAAACGAGCACTTTTTCTTATGCAACCGAACAAAGAGTAAAACCTAATTATATTGATCTATTATGCCCCAAGAGTGTAAATTTGCAACGTATCGATGCCAATGTTCACAAGAACCTAAACCGGACCAACATTAGACTACTCAGTTGTGCCCAAACAGTATAACTTTGGAAACAGAACTTTTTCTCATTCAATCGAACAAAGAGTAAAACCTAATTATTTTGTTCTATTATGCCCCGAGAGTGTAAATTTGCAACGTATCGATGCCAACGTTCACAAGAACCAAAACCGGACCCATATTAGACTACTCAGTTGTGCCCTAACAGTATAACTTTGGAAACAGTACTTTTTCATTATTCAATCGAACGAAGAGTAAAACCTAATTATTTTGTTCTATTATGCCCCGAGAGTGTAAATTTGCAACGTATTGATGCCAACGTTCACAAGAACAAAAACCGAAGCAACATTAGACTACTCAGTTGCGCCCTAACTTTATAACTTTGAAACGAGCACTTTTTCTCATGCAACTGAACAAAGAGTAAAACCTAATTATATTGATCTATTATGCCCCGAGAGTGTAAATTTGCAACGTATCGATGCCAATGTTCACAAGAACCAAAACCGGACCAACATTAGACTACTTAGTTGCGCCCTAACTTTATAACTTTGAAACGAGCACTTTTTCTCATGCAACTGAACAAAGAGTAAAACCTAATTATATTGATCTATTATGCCCCGATAGTGTAAATTTGCAACGTATCGATGCCAATGTTAACAAGAACCTAAACCGGACCAACATTAGACTATTCAGTTGTGCCCAAACTGTATAACTTTCGAAACAGAACTTTTTCTGATTCAATCGAACAAAGAGTAAAACATAATTATTTTGTTCTATTATGCCCCGAGAGTGTAAATTTGCAACGTATCGATGCCAACGTTCACAAAAATCAAAACCGGACCAACATTAGACTACTCAGTTGTGCCCAAACAGTATAACTTTGGAAACAGAACTTTTTCTCATTCAATCGAACAAAGAGTAAAACCTAATTATTTTGTTCTATTATGCCCCGAGAGTGTAAATTTGCAATGTATCGATGCCAACGTTCACAAGAACCAAAACCGGACCAACATTAGACTACTCAGTTGCGCCCTAACTTTATAACTTTGAAACGAGCACTTTTTCTCATGCAACCGAACAAAGAGTAAAACCTAATTATATTGATCTATTATGCCCCGAGAGTGTAAATTTGCAACGTATCGAGGCCAATGTTCACAAGAACCTAAACCGGTCCAACATTAGACTACTCAGTTGTGCCCTAACAGAATAACTTTGGAAACAGTACTTTTTCTCATTCAATTGAACAACGAGTAAAACCTAATTATTTCGTTCTATTATGCCCCGAGAGTGTAAATTTGCAACGTAGAGATGCCAACGTTCACAAGAACCAAAACCGGACCCACATTAAACTACTCAGTTGTGCCCTGACAGTATTACTTTGGAAACAGTACTTTTTCTCATTCAATCGAACAAAAAGTAAAACCTAATTATTTTGTTCTATTATGCCCCGAGAGTGTAAATTTGCAACGTATCGATGCCAACGTTCACAAGAACCAAAACCGGACCAACATTAGACTACTCAGTTGTGCCCTAACAGAATAACTTTGGAAACAGAACTTTTTCTCATTCAATCGAACAAAGAGTAAAACCTAATTATTTTGTTCTATTATGCCCCGAGAGTGTAAATTTGCAACGTATCGATGCCAACGTTCACAAAAATCAAAACCGGACCAACATTAGACTACTCAGTTGTGCCCAAACAGTATAACTTTGGAAACAGAACTTTTTCTCATTCAATCGAACAAAGAGTAAAACCTAATTATTTTGTTCTATTATGCCCCAAGAGTGTAAATTTGCAATGTATCGATGCCAACGTTCACAAGAACCAAAACCGGACCAACATTAGACTACTCAGTTGCGCCCTAACTTTATAACTTTGAAACGAGCACTTTTTCTCATGCAACCGAACAAAGAGTAAAACCTAATTATATTGATCTATTATGCCCCGAGAGTGTAAATTTGCAACGTATCGAGGCCAATGTTCACAAGAACCTAAACCGGTCCAACATTAGACTACTCAGTTGTGCCCTAACAGAATAACTTTGGAAACAGTACTTTTTCTGATTCAATTGAACAACGAGTAAAACCTAATTATTTCGTTCTATTATGCCCCGAGAGTGTAAATTTGCAACGTAGAGATGCCAACGTTCACAAGAACCAAAACCGGACCCACATTAAACTACTCAGTTGTGCCCTGACAGTATTACTTTGGAAACAGTACATTTTTTCATTCAATCGAACAAAGAGTAAAACCTAATTATTTTGTTCTATTATGCCCCGAGAGTGTAAATTTGCAACGTATCGATGCCAACGTTCACAAGAACCAAAACCGGACCCACATTAAACTACTCAGTTGTGCCCTAACAGTATAACTTTGGAAACAGTACTTTTTCTCATTCAATCGAACAAAGAGTAAAACCTAATTATTTTGTTCTATTAAGCCCCGAGAGTGTATATTTGCAACATATCGATGCCAACGTTCACAAAAACCAAAACCGGACCAACATTAGACTACTTAGTTGTGCCCTAACAGTATAACTTTGGAAACAGTACTTTTTCTCATTCAATCGAACAAAAAGTAAAACCTAATTATTTTGTTCTATTATGCCCCGAGAGTGTAAATTTGCAATGTATCGATGCCAACGTTCACAAGAACCAAAACCGAACCAACATTAGACTACTCAGTTGCGCCCTAACAGTATAACTTTGGAAATAGTACGTTTTCTCATTCAATCGAATAAAGCGTAAAACCTAATTATTTAGTTCTTTTATGCCCGGAGAGTGTAATTTGCAACGTATCGATGCCAACGTTCATAAGAACCAAAACCGAACTAACATTAGAATACTCAGTTGCGCCCTAACTTTATAACTTTGAAACGAGTACTTTTTCTCATACAACCGAACAACGAGTAAAACCTAATTATATTAATCTATTATGCCCCGAGAGTGTCAATTTGCAACGTATCGATGCCAACGTTCGCAAGAACCAAAACCGGAAGAACATTAGACTACTCAGTTGTGCCCAAACTGTATAACTCTGAAAACAGTACTTTTTCTCATTCAATCGAACAAAGTGTAAAACTTAATTATTTTGTTCTATTATGCCCCGAGAGTGTAAATTTGCAACATATCGATGCCAACGTTCACAAGAACAAAAACCGAACCAACATTAGACTACTCAGTTGCGCCCTAACAGTATAACTTTGAAAACAGTATTTTTTCTCATTCAATCGAACAAAAAGTAAAACCTAATTATTTTGTTCTTTTATGTCCCGAGAGTGTAAATTTGCAATGTATCGATGCCAACGTTTACAAGAACCAAAACCAGACCAACATTAGACTACTCAGTTGCGCCCTAACATTATAATTTTGAAACGGGCACTTTTTATTATGCAACCGAACAAAGAGTAAAACCTAATTATATTGATCTATTATGCCCCGAGAGTGTAAATTTGCAACGTATCGATGCCAATGTTCACAAGAACCTAATCCGGACCAACATTAGACTACTTAGTTATGCCCTAACAGAATAACTTTGAAAACAGTACTTTTTCTCATTCAATCGAACAAAGAGTAAAACCTAATTATTTCGTTCTATTATGCCCCGAGAGTGTAAATTTGCAACGTATCGATGCCAACGTTCACAAGAACCAAAACCGGACCAACATTAGTCTACTCGGTGCCCTAACAAAGATAACTTTGGAAACAAGATTTCTTTTCATTATTCAATCGAACGAAGAGTAAAACCTAATTATTTTGTTCTATTATGCCCCGATATTGTAAATTTGCAACGTATTGATGCCAACGTTCACAAGAACCAAAACCGGACAAATCATTAGACTACTCAGTTATGCCCTAATTGTATAACTTTGGAAACAGTACTTTTTCTCATTCAATCGAACAAAGAGTAAAACCTAATTATTTTGTTCTATTATGCCCCGAGAGTGTCAATTTGCAACGTATCGATGACAACGTTCGCAAAAACCAAAACCGGACCAACATTAGACTACTCAGTTGGGCCCTAACAGTATAACTTTGGAAACAGAACTTTTTCTCATTCAATCGAACAAAGTGTAAAACTTAATTATTTTGTTCTATTATGCCCCGAGAGTGTAAATTTGCAACGTATCGATGCCAACGTTCACAAGAACAAAAACCGGACCAACATTAGACTACTCGCTTGCGCCCCTAAAAGTATAACTTTGGAAAAGATTTTTCTCATTTAATCGATCAAAGAGTAAAACCTAATTATTTTGTTCTATTATGTCCCGAGAGTGTAAATTTGCAATGTATCGATGCCAACGTTCACAAGAACCAAAACCGGACCAACATTAGACTACTCAGTTGCGCCCTAACTTTATAACTTTGAAACGAGTACTTTTTCTCATGCAACCGAACAAAGAGTAAAACCTAATTATATTGATCTATTATGCCCCGAGAGTGTAAATTTGCAACGTATCGACGCCAATGTTGACAAAAACCTAAACCGGTCCAACATTAGACTACTCAGTTGTGCCCTAACAGAATAACTTTGGAAACAGTACTTTTTCTCATTCAATTGAACAACGAGTAAAACCTAATTATTTCGTTCTATTATGCCCCGAGAGTGTAATTTTGCAACGTATCGATGCCAACGTTCACAAGAACCAAAACCGACCCACATTGTGCTCCCTAACAAGATTACTTTGGAAACAAAGATTTATTCTTATTCAATCGAACGAAGAGCAAAACCTAATTATTTTGTTCTATTATGCCCCAAGAGTGTAAATTTGCAACGTATCGATGCCAACGTTCACAAAAATCAAAACCGGACCAACATTAGACAACTCAGTTGTGCCCTAACAGTATAACTTTGGAAACAGAACTTTTTCTCATTCAATCGAACAAAGAGTAAAACCTAATTATTTTGTTCTATTATGCCCCGAGAGTGTAAATTTGCAAAGTATCGATGCCAACGTTCACAAAAATCAAAACCGGACCAACATTAGACTACTCAGTTGTGCCCTAACAGTATAACTTTGTAAACAGTACTTTTTCTCATTCAATCGAACAAAATGTAAAACTTAATTATTTTGTTCTATTATGCCCCGAGAGTGTAAATTTGCAACGTATCGATGTCAACGTTCACAAGAACAAAAACCGGACCAACATTAGACTACTCAGTTGCGCCCTAACAGTATAACTTTGGAAACAGTACTTTTTCTCATTTAATCGAACAAAGAGTAAAACCTAATTATTTTGTTCTATTATGTCCCGAGAGTGTAAATTTGCAATGTATCGATGCCAACGTTCACAAGAACCAAAACCGGACCAACATTAGACTACTCAGTTGCGCCCTAACTTTATAACTTTGAAACGAGTACTTTTTCTCATGCAACTGAACAACGAGTAAAACCTAATTATATTAATCTATTATGCCCCGAGAGTGTCAATTTGCAACGTATCGATGCCAACGTTCACAAGAACCAAAACCGGACCAACATTAGACTACTCAGTTGTGCCCTAACAGTATAACTTTGGAAACAGAACTTTTTCTCATTCAATCGAACAAAGAGTAAAACCTAATTATTTTGTTCTATTATGGCCCGAGAGTGTAAATTTGCAAAGTATCGATGCCAACGTTCACAAAAATCAAAACCGGACCAACATTAGACTACTCAGTTGTGCCCTAACAGTATAACTTTGTAAACAGTACTTTTTCTCATTCAATCGAACAAAATGTAAAACTTAATTATTTTGTTCTATTATGCCCCGAGAGTGTAAATTTGCAACGTATCGATGTCAACGTTCACAAGAACAAAAACCGGACCAACATTAGACTACTCTTGCGCCTAGCAAGATAACTTTGGAAACAGTACTTTTTCTCATTCAATCGAACAAAGAGTAAAACCTAATTATTTTGTTCTATTATGTCCCGAGAGTGTAAATTTGCAATGTATCGATGCCAACGTTCACAAGAACCAAAACCGGACCAACATTAGACTACTCAGTTGCGCTCTAACTTTATAACTTTGAAACGAGTACTTTTTCTCATGCAACTGAACAACGAGTAAAACCTAATTATATTAATCTATTATGCCCCGAGAGTGTCAATTTGCAACGTATCGATGCCAACGTTCACAAGAACCAAAACCGGACCAACATTAGACTACTCGCCAGCCCAAACAAGATAACTTTGGAAACAACTTTTTCTCATTCAATCGAACAAAGAGTAAAACCTAATTATTTTGTTCTATTATGCCCCGAGAGTGTAAATTTGCAACGTATCGATGCCAACGTTCACAAAAATCAAAACCGGACCAACATTAGACTAGACTAGCCATTGTGCCCAAACAAAGATAACTTTGGAAACAGAACTTTTTCTCATTCAATCGAACAAAGAGTAAAACATAATTATTTTGTTCTATTATGTCCCGAGAGTGTAAATTTGCAACGTATCGATGCCAACGTTCACAAAAATCAAAACCGGACCAACATTAGAATACTCAGTTGTGCCCAAACAAAGATAACTTTGGAAAATAACTTTTTCTCATTCAATCGAACAAAGAGTAAAACCTAATTATTTTGTTCTATTATGCCCCGAGAGTGTAAATTTGCAATGTATCGATGCCAACGTTCACAAGAACCAAAACCGGACCAACATTAGACTACTCAGTTGCGCCCTAACTTTATAACTTTGAAACGAGCACTTTTTCTCATGCAACCGAACAAAGAGTAAAACCTAATTATATTGATCTATTATGCCCCGAGAGTGTAAATTTGCAACGTATCGATGCCAACGTTCACAAGAACCAAAACCGGACCAACATTAGACTACTCAGTTGTGCCCTAACAGAATAACTTTGGAAACAGTACTTTTTCTCATTCAATTTAACAACGAGTAAAACCTAATTATTTCGTTCTATTATGCCCGGAGAGTGTAAATTTGCAACGTAGAGATGCCAACGTTCACAAGAACCAAAACCGGACCCAAATTAAACTACTCAGTTGTGCCCTAACAGTATTACTTTGGAAACAGTACTTTTTCTCATTCAATCGAACAAAAAGTAAAACCTAATTATTTTGTTCTATTATGCCCCGATAGTGTAAATTTGCAACGTATCGATGCCAACGTTCACAAGAACCAAAACCGGACCCACATTAAACTACTCAGTTGTGCCCTAACAGTATAACTTTGGAAACAGTACTTTTTCTCATTCAATCGAACAAAGAGTAAAACCTAATTATTTTGTTCTATTAAGCCCCGAGAGTGTATATTTGCAACATATCGATGCTAACGTTCACAAAAACCAAAACCGGACCAACATTAAACTACTTAGTTGTGCCCTAACAGTATAACTTTGGAAACAGTACTTTTTCTCATTCAATCGAACAAAAAGTAAAACCTAATTATTTTGTTCTATTATGCCCCGAGAGTGTAAATTTGCAACGTATCGATGCCAACGTTCACAAGAACCAAAACCGAACCAACATTAGACTACTCAGTTGCGCCCTAACAGTATAACTTTGGAAATAGTACTTTTTCTCATTCAATCGAATAAAGCGTAAAACCTAATTATTTAGTTCTTTTATGCCCCGAGAGTGTAATTTTCAACGTATCGATGCCAACGTTCATAAGAACCAAAACCGAACTAACATTAGAATACTCAGTTGCGCCCTAACTTTATAACTTTGAAACGAGTACTTTTTCTCATACAACCGAACAACGAGTAAAACCTAATTATATTAATCTATTATGCCCCGAGAGTGTCAATTTGCAACGTATCGATGCCAACGTTCGCAAGAACCAAAACCGGACCAACATTAGACTACTCAGTTGTGCCCAAACTGTATAACTTTGTTAACGATTTTTCTCGATCAATCGAACAAAGTGTAAAACTTAATTATTTTGTTCTATTATGCCCCGAGAGTGTAAATTTGCAACGTATCGATGCCAACGTTCACAAGAACAAAACCGAACCAACATTAGACTACTCGCTTGCGCCTAACAAAGATAACTTTGAAAACAGATTTTTCTCATTCAATCGAACAAAGAGTAAAACCTAATTATTTTGTTCTATTATGCCCCGAGAGTGTAAATTTGCAATGTATCGATGCCAACGTTCACAAGAACCAAAACCAGACCAACATTAGACTACTCAGTTGCGCCCTAACTTTATAATTTTGAAACGAGCACTTTTTCTTATGCAACCGAACAAAGAGTAAAACCTAATTATATTGATCTATTATGCCCCGAGAGTGTAAATTTGCAACGTATCGATGCCAATGTTCACAAGAACCTAATCCGGACCAACATTAGACTACTCAGTTGTGCCCTAACAGAATAACTTTGGAAACAGTACTTTTTCTGATTCAATTGAACAAGGAGTAAAACCTAATTATTTCGTTCTATTATGCCCCGAGAGTGTAAATTTGCAACGTATCGATGCCAACGTTCAAAAGAACCAAAACCGGACCCATATTAGACTACTCAGTTGTGCCCTAACAGTATAACTTTGGAAATAGTACTTTTTCATTATTCAATCGAACGAAGAGTAAAACCTAATTATTTTGTTCTATTATGCCCCGATATTGTAAATTTGCAACGTATTGATGCCAACGTTCACAAGAACCAAAACCGGACAAATCATTAGACTACTCAGTTATGCCCTAATAGTATAACTTTGGAAACAGTACTTTTTCTCATTCAATCGAACAAAGAGTAAAACCTAATTATTTTGTTCTATTATGCCCCGAGAGTGTCAATTTGCAACGTATCGATGCCAACGTTCGCAAGAACCAAAACCGGACCAACATTAGACTACTCAGTTGTGCCCAAACTGTATAACTTTGTAAACAGTACTTTTTCTCATTCAATCGAACAAAGTGTAAAACTTAATTATTTTGTTCTATTATGCCCCGAGAGTGTAAATTTGCAACGTATCGATGCCAACGTTCACAAGAACAAAAACCGGACCAACATTAAACTACTCAGTTGCGCCCTAAAAGTATAACTTTGGAAACAGTACTTTTTCTCATTTAATCGATCAAAGAGTAAAACCTAATTATTTTGTTCTATTATGTCCCGAGAGTGTAAATTTGCAATGTATCGATGCCAACGTTCACAAGAACCAAAACCGGACCAACATTAGACTACTCAGTTGCGCCCTAACTTTATAACTTTGAAACGAGTACTTTTTCTCATGGAACCGAACAAAGAGTAAAACCTAATTATATTGATCTATTATGCCCCGAGAGTGTAAATTTGCAACGTATCGACGCCAAAGTTGACAAAAACCTAAACCGGTCCAACATTAGACTACTCAGTTGTGCCCTAACAGAATAACTTTGGAAACAGTACTTTTTCTCATTCAATTGAACAACGAGTAAAACCTAATTATTTCGTTCTATTATGCCCCGAGAGTGTAAATTTGCAACGTATTGATGCCAACGTTCACAAGAACCAAAACCGGACCCACTTTAGACTGCTCAGTTGTGCCCTAACAGTATTACTTTGGAAACAGTACTTATTCTTATTCAATCGAACGAAGAGCAAAACCTAATTATTTTGTTCTATTATGCCCCAAGAGTGTAAATTTGCAACGTATCGATGCCAACGTTCACAAAAATCAAAACCGGACCAACATTAGACTACTCAGTTGTGCCCTAACAGTATAACTTTGGAAACATAACTTTTTCTCATTCAATCGAACAAAGAGTAAAACCTAATTATTTTGTTCTATTATGCCCCGAGAGTGTAAATTTGTAACGTATCGATGCCAACGTTCACAAAAATCAAAACCGGACCAACATTAGACTACTCAGTTGTGCCCTAACAGTATAACTTTGTAAACAGTACTTTTTCTCATTCAATCGAACAAAATGTAAAACTTAATTATTTTGTTCTATTATGCCCCGAGGGTGTAAATTTGCAACGTATCGATGTCACTACACCAAAAAAGACTTTTTGTGGCAATTATTTAGCGGTGATTATTAAACGGCCGCTATTACTATTATTTTATTATATTTTTAGCGGCAATTATTTTACAAGATATATTTTTAGCGACTAATAGTTATACATTAAATATTATTTGGAGCCTAATAAAATACTAATCCAAACCCAACCCGATCACAACCCATCCGAGCCTCACGCTGCGTCGACTTCTCACCATGCTCGATGAACCTCGCCCCTCTTTCCCAACCCGCTTCGCTCATGCGCACGCGCGGATCCCCCTCCCACCTCCCCCCACCTCTCTCTCCCCCCCTCTGCCCCTCTCGATTCAAGCCGTAACCCTAGCTTCTCTCCTCGGTCCCTTGCCCTAATGGCTTCTCCCTGTTAACGCCTCCATCAACGGTGCTCCAGATCCTGCGGAGGACGCCCTCGTGGGTGCAGGTCCTCTTCTTCCTCCTCCACGGCGGCGGCGGCCTGGGACCTCCGGCCCGACGCGGCACCCGCGGATCCGGCGATCGCGGTGTTCGACGAGCTCGTCGGCGGCCCCCTTCGCCGCGCCTCCGCCGCAGCGGAGAAGATCGGGGGGAAGGTCCTTGAGGCGACGAAGATCCTCGAGGAGGCGTTCGCCGCGGAGAAGGATCTCCTGATCAGGGCGAAGAAGAACCAGGTTCGGATCCGATCACCATGATCTATCCATTTCTAGTACCAATTCTTCTCCATGATCTGTTTTTTATTTTTTTGGTTCGGATTAAATGGGGAGTGGGCATGGCTCGGTTTGATTCGATTGCAAAGTGAGTTGAAATCGACTTATCTAATTCAATTTGGGAAAAACATAAATCAAACCGAACCAAACTAAAATTTTTGGTTTATTTCAATTATCAGTTTAAGTAGTTAATTATAAAGTGAGTTGCAATTAATCCTACAATATATTCTTATTAACAATTAAAAAGGAATTGCTCGACAGTAATCACTCAATTTCAATTTGGATATTACTTTTGAATTTATTTCACTATAATCACTCAAATTAAGAAGAACAGAAGTTGAGAATATCAATTATGACCAACACGCAATATTAGATCTAGAACCCAAAATCAGTTGTAATCCTACAACACTTCTATATATATATTCACAAGCTACTTTTTCTTAATTAGCTAGTCTTATCACTATTTTTTTTTTCTATTAACAATTAAAAAGGAATTAGTAAACTCCAGAACTCTTGAATAATGGATTGTAGAGATTACAATTCCTTTTTAACTGTACACCTATTAGCATTTCTTTTTAGAGAAAATAAAGTTGAGGGGCCTACTTTAGAAACTCTTTAAAGTTAAGGGGAGTTCTCAATATATATATATATATAGAACTAGGCTACTATGCTATTAATAGCACCAAGTCATTGGTGCTACCAAGTTTTTGACCGTTGGATTGAGAGATGTGTGGTTAGGATGATGTGGGCCCCCTAGGGTTAAGTGGGTGGTTGGTTGAATAATATGATCTAACGGGTGAAAATCATCAAAGGGGTGGATCTAACGGTGGAAAACTTGATAGCACCGAGAGCTTCGTGCTATTGATAGCATAGAAATATACTATATATATATATATATATATATATATATATATATATATATATATATATATATATATATATATATATATATATATATATATATAGGCTACGCTACTATCCTATTAATAGGATAGGAGCACTTGTCCTATCAAGTTTTTAACCCTTGGATGAAAAATCGTAGGGTTATGATGATATTAGTCGGTTAGAGTTGAATGGTCCCCACCGGGTTATAATATTTAATCCAATGGTTAGAAATGATAAAAATAGTTGATCCAAAGGCTAAAAACTGATAGGACAAGTGCTCCTCTCCTATTAAAAGGATAGTAGCCGCACTCTCTCTCTCTCTCTCTCTCTCTCTCTCTCTCTCTCTCTCTCTATATATATATATATATATATATATATATATATATATATATATATATATATATATATATATATATTTACCTTAGTTGTTTATATATAGGCATTGATAGAGAGAGGTGAAAATTATGTTAACAACAGACAGGAGGAGGGGGGGTTTATATATAGGCATTTACAGTTGCTGATTTTTTAGGTTGCGTTATGTTATCTTCCTTATCCTGACATGAATGAAGATATTAGTTTGTAGTGAGATCTGATGATATGAGATATTATTGAAGGAAGGCGAAGGGAATTGATTCTAGCTTCTCTGCTGTATTTCATTGGAGCTCTGCTGACAGCTTTGGCTCCTAATTTTGCTGTTATGGTGATTGGATGCTTCGTGTTTGGTACAGAAATCGGATTGGTAATTGAACTAGTCATCCTTCTGACTTAATTCGTAGACACTATTTAATATCTGGAGCAGAAATTCATGTGATTTTCCATCAAAAATCTTCTGCTCTTTCTACAAGCTTTTTCTCAATGATGCTTCTCTTTAATAGTCTTGCCCTGTCTTACTGTATATTACATTCTCATATAACAGTGTATGTTTGAGAGAATATTAGTCTGTATAGTTAAGGATAGTTAATACTGCAAGTCTTTTCATTCTTCTATTTTTTTTTCGTTCTAAAGAGATATCATTATTAATCTATTATGAATGAGGATCATAATTATGAGTAAGGCTACTATGCTTCTGGAAGCACGGAGGGCTCCGTGCTTCCACGTCGTTTTCGATGTTGTGGCTTCCGAATCGTCGATCGGCTCTGTTAAACTTGATCTAGAGTATTTGAAGTACCTAGAAAATAAATTTTGTGATTTTTCGATATTATTTGCCTAGCGAACGAAGGGGCTAAAAATCAACGGCTGAAATTAAAAATCTTACAAAACGCGATAATATAGCATTAAAAATTTAGATCAAAGATATTGATCTTGTTTTATATAGTATAAATAATTTTCTATCAAAATTTCATGTAATTTGGATATTTCTACACCGTTAAACTTTCAAACGGCTCACTATGACCATTAAAATTATTTGATTTTGTGCCCCTTCGATCACTAGGCAAATGATATCGAAAAATTATAAAATTTATTTTCTAGATACTTCAAATACTCTAGATCAAGTTTAACGGAGCCGATCGACGATTCGAAAGCCGCATCATCGAAAATGACGTGGAAGCACGGAAGGCTCCGTGCTTCCGATAGCATAGTAGCCTCACACTCATAATTATATTACTAACCTTAAATTGTAATTTAGTAAAATCCAGAAGAATTCTTTTTTCTCACTTTTTTTTGTATCTTTAATTACGCGAATTCTTTTTGGTTAAAATATGTGGTATTAACCAAAGCCTTCTGTCGACCAAATTAGTTGTTTGTAACTACACGACACGTAACTATGTACACACATGTTATAGTCAAATTTCCCATATGTCATTTTGCTGGACCTCTTGTGCATGTTATCATCTTAAAGAGTGTCAACCTTTTGTGCTGATATTAAGATTGGTTGACTATGCCGAAAGACCACTAACTAGATGTAACTTATGATACGTTCATAAATCAAGCTATTTCGATTTGTTCGCCATCAATAAACAACACATTCATAGTGATTTGTTTTTGGTGCCATGGCTTTTAATTGATTGAATCGAACAAACTGGACTTGCTAGCAGTAGACTACATCCTATTAACTTCTTTTTTAAAAAATCATTACCTTACCCGATTTGTTTATCCAACGGACATGTTAAACAAGTTCGATCCGCATTAGTTGAGCTCAATGGGTTCGAATTGAGATGTGCATCTGTATGATTATGATGCGAAAACTATATTTTTGGTATTATGGATTTATTATGCTCTATTGGTGCATAGTTTAAGCATGCATAGGGGAATTGATTTTGTGTATTGTGAAAACATATTAAGGAGATTACTCTTATACCAAAAAGATTATTAATTTGACTATTTTTAAATGTAGACGTTTATATGTTTGAACCTATTGTAAGTCCATGAAAAGATTCAAGATCGATATGCAAACTTGCATTCATGTCTCATAAAACTCCGCACGATGCTCACTCCAAACTTGTTTTCTATTAGATTTTTTCTAGTTGCCTCAAGTAATGCGTTGATGTGCATATGATGCCAAGTACAAATCAAGTATATACAATGATAAGATATACTTGTGTATTATTTTCTTTGTTTCTTCTTTTCTTTTTATACATTTTGTTTGGATTAAGGTATTAATCTCGGTTGTACAGGGAAATCCGATGTTACTAAGCGAAAGCTAATTGAGATCTTCTTATATCTTATTTCTGGTTGTATTAGCATTGCATTCAACTAGATGTTCCTTTATATTTTCGGCCAAGTAAATAAGGGTTGGGACCAAGGTATTAAGACTATGAAGAAAGGCGAAACGCCATCTTCACTATCCCTCCGGAGTTAGCTTATGGGGAGTCCGGCTCGCCTCCTACAATCCCTCCCAACGCCACGCTGCAGTTCGATGTTGAGTTACTCTCCTGGGCAAGTGTGAAAGATAAATGCAAAGATGGTGGCATCATTAAGAAGATTTTGACTGAAGGAGAGAAGTGGGACAATCCTAAAGACCTAGATGAAGTTCTTGGTATTACATCCTTTCTTTCTTCTTTTTTTACTTTACTAATTGATCATAGAAGTACCCAACATTGACATTTTTCTGCTGATGTAAGGGGCTTGTTCATGTGATTATGTGGAACGATCTAAGGTGAAGAAGTGGATAGTTCATCTTCAATTAGTTGTCTCCTTGTCCTTGCATCATGTGATTCACTCCTCTCTCTCTTTCTTTTCCTTCTTCCCTCTTTCCTTTTCTTCTCCTTTCTCTTCCTTCCCTCTCTATTCCCCTCCTAAGTCGTTATACCGCAGAAATTCCCGCAGGTTGCTTCACGAGAAAAGATCAAGAAGAAAAGATGCAATACTGCCGGCTTTCGCCAGTGAAGAAGATCACCTCCGTCGTAGTGGATGGTAGATTAAAAAAAAAGAAAGAAGAGAAAAGAGAAATAGAGGGAAAAGAAAAGAAAAGAAAAGAGAGAGAGTAAAACGAGAGAGAGTGAAAGGGAATGATTGAAGCGGAAAGGATTGGAACAATTAGCTAAATTCGCGATTCTGATGTCAAATTGACTTTCATGTTAGGCATATTATGTGTTTTCTACAATGTTGATTGGATTTGTAATTTTTCGATAATGACATGTAAAAAGTAGCAGTCTGTTTGAGTTCAATTGTTTTTCATTGAATACATATATTCTTTGATATAACTCTTTGTAATTTTGCAGAGAAATTTTGTTGAAAGCATGGCTGGATATTCTATATTATGATACCTACTGCAGGTATTTTGATCTTTTACCTGTAGCCTCCTTTAGGGTCTAAAATTCGTCTATGCTTGCATAATAAAATTGTCCTTCTCTTTTCTTTTCTTTTTTTGTTGCTACCATGATTTTGTTCTTCTCATGTTACTACCTTAAATATTTCATACTCTTTCATTCCATTTGTGTTATTGAATTTCTACAAAAGTGCAGAAGTCTGAATTTCCATGCTCCTGCATATAATTTGAGTATTTAATCACTTTACATTAATCTTGTTATATAGGTTAAAGATCGACACAATGGTAATCTCTTAATGGATGAAGAGGGACATATTATTCATATTGATTTTGGTTTCATGCTATCCAATTCTCCTGGAGGAGTAACTTTTGAGAGCGCACCATTTAAGTTGACTAGAGAGCTTCTTGAGGTCAGATTTAGTTTTCGTTGCAACTTCTAATTTAGAACAGTAGTAAAACCAATATCTACTGGTTTATTTTCCATTCCATTTATTTCATACGTTACAAATGGTGTTAGGTGATGGATTCTGATGCAGAAGGAACTCCTAGTGAGTTCTTTGATTACTTCAAGGTACCTAATCGACCTAGATCTCTCTGCCAAAATCTCTTCCACAGCTTCTCTACGTGTTTTCTAAGACAGTTCGGGTAGTGCTTCCTAATTTGAAACTCGAGTCTTCCACTTTTGATTTACTTCTTCCTACTAATGATCTAATCCTTGAATATCAAAGTAAATAACCACTCAGGTTGTTTTTCAAATTGCCAAATTGCTGATTCTTTTTTATTCCATTGCATGCCCTTCCCAATGCTCAAAACCTCTTTGGATAAGGAGGTCGGCACAACGCTTGTTTGCTAAATTTTAGCCATTTATAGAACCATTTGATGACTAGTTGATTAGTTTCATTATATAGAGGTAGTTATATGTCCTAGAAACTAATCAACTAGTCATCAAGTGGAGGGGTAAGTTGTAAATTTTCCTCATAAAGTGCTCCAGTTCCACCTATCTCCACTCCAATCCAACCAATGCTTTGTAGCCTCTTCTTACACTGAATACGAAATTTGCCTGACAACATTGACCAACCTCTTTGTAAGAGACAAAATCAAGTGCATTTGCAAGCAAAAGTTAAAGTTACTTGTTTTTACTTATTGTTCTGTATATCATCTTTTTTGCAATTAGAATCTGTTGAACCTCATACTTAATAAATTTTTGGTGAATACTATGTTACGTCAGTCGAGAATGTTTGTTTAAGCTAGGTAATATAGTTCTGTAAGGTTGTACAATTTCAACTTCAAACTCATTTAAGAATGTCAAATAACATCGGTTTGATATTTGCGCAAATTGCTTGTTGGTCTGTCAATGTATATTTGTTCTAATCTGAATTTTCTGAGATCTATTAAATAATAGTTGTATTCTGATCTTCTATTCACTATCTGAAATTCTTTTCGTTGTTCTCATGTTCATTTTCAGATGTACTTGTCTACTTAATTTGAGTGCTATTGTTACAAAATAAAAAGAAAAGCTAGGCCAAAACAGTACAACCTAACTTTCATATTTTTCAAAAATTTGATATGATGATTTTTATTTGGTAATTTCGGATACTGATTTTATGGCTTTTTTTTTTTGTTGATCCAAAACAGCTGGAGCTGAGGAAATTGAAGTGGGAAGCAAGAGGTTGAAATTTAATTTGAACTTATGTTCGAAATTTAATTTTGAACAAGTTTTTTTTTGTTACAACTTATGTTCGAAATTTAATTTGAATACTGAGATTGTAATTTGAGAGTTGAGACTATTTGTTATACAAATTATTAATGTTTTCTGGTTATTACTATTTTTTAATACTTCTATTCGTTGTAGTATTTAGTTGTTAATCAAGTATTTTAATATTAATTGTAATTACCGCTATAATCAATCAGTTATTATATATATCTTTTGCGGCAATTATAATTAAATATAGCGGCATTTATAATAGTCGTTATTGTATAGTATTTAACGGCATTTATAATTGTTGTTAATGTATACTATTTAGCGGCATTTATAATAGTCACTATTATATATATTTAGCGGCATTTATTTGGATTTTTACCAACCATCAGAACAAATGCCGCTATAATTTTTAGCGACCCTGCCAACAGCGACAATTGTCAAAATTGCCGCTAAACTATTTAGCGGCAATTGTAATTGCCGCTAATTTAAAAAATAATCGCCGCTAAAAATCAATTTTGGTGTAGTGTGTCAACGTTCACAAGAACAAAAACCGGACCAACATTAGACTACTCAGTTGCGCCCTAGCAGTATAACTTTGGAAACAGTACTTTTTCTCATTCAATCGAACAAAGAGTAAAACCTAATTATTTTGTTCTATTATGTCCCGAGAGTGTAAATTTTCAACGTATCGATGCCAACGTTCACAAGAACCAAAACCGGACCAACATTAGACTACTCGATTCTTTAACTTTATAACTTTGAAACGAGTACTTTTTCTCATTCAATCGAACAAAGAGTAAAACCTAATTATTTTGTTCTATTATGCCCCGAGAGTGTAAATTTGCAACGTATCGATGCCAACGTTCACAAGAACCAAAACCGGACCAACATTAGACTACTCAGTTGTGCCCAAACAGTATAACTTTGGAAACAGAACTTTTTCTCATTCAATCGAACAAAGAGTAAAACCTAATTATTTTGTTCTATTATGCCCCGAGAGTGTAAATTTGCAACGTATCGATGCCAACGTTCACAAAAATCAAAACCGGACCAACAATAGACTACTCAGTTGTGCCCAAACAGTATAACTTTGGAAACAGAACTTTTTCTCATTCAATCGAACAAAGAGTAAAACCTAATTATTTTGTTCTATTATGTCCCGAGAGTGTAAATTTTCAACGTATCGATGCCAACGTTCACAAAAATCAAAACCGGACCAACATTAGACTACTCAGTTGTGCCCAAACAGTATAACTTTGGAAACAGAACTTTTTCTCATTCAATCGAACAAAGAGTAAAACCTAATTATTTTGTTCTATTATGCCCCGAGAGTGTAAATTTGCAACGTATCGATGCCAACGTTCACAAGAACCAAAACCGGACCAACATTAGACTACTCAGTTGCGCCCTAACTTTATAACTTTGAAACGAGCACTTTTTCTCATGCAACCGAACAAAGAGTAAAACCTAATTATATTGATCTATTATGCCCCGAGAGTGTAAATTTGCAACGTATCGAGGCCAATGTTCACAAGAACCTAAACCGCTCCAACATTAGACTACTCAGTTGTGCCCTAACAGAATAACTTTGGAAACAGTACTTTTTCTCATTCAATCGAACAAAGAGTAAAACCTAATTATTTTGTTCTATTATGCCCCGAGAGTGTAAATTTGCAACGTATCGATGCCAACGTTCACAAGAACCAAAACCGACCAACATTAGACTACTCAGTTGTGCCCAAACAGTATTACTTTGGAAAAAGTACTTTTTCTCATTCAATCGAACAAAAAGTAAAACCTAATTATTTTGTTCTATTATGCCCCGATAGTGTAAATTTGCAACGTATCGATGCCAACGTTCACAAGAACCAAAACCGGACCCACATTAAACTACTCAGTTGTGCCCTAACAGTATAACTTTGGAAACAGTACTTTTTCTCATTCAATCGAACAAAGAGTAAAACCTAATTATTTTGTTCTATTAAGCCCCGAGAGTGTAAATTTGCAACATATCGATGCCAACGTTCACAAAAACCAAAACCGGACCAACATTAGACTACTCAGTTGTGCCCTAACAGTATAACTTTGGAAACAGTACTTTTTCTCATTCAATCGAACAAAAAGTAAAACCTAATTATTTTGTTCTATTATGCCCCGAGAGTGTAAATTTGCAACGTATCGATGCCAACGTTCACAAGAACCAAAACCGAACCAACATTAGACTACTCAGTTGCGCCCTAACAGTATAACTTTGGAAATAGTACTTTTTCTCATTCAATCGAATAAAGCGTAAAACCTAATTATTTAGTTCTTTTATGCCCGGAGAGTGTAATTTGCAACGTATCGATGCCAACGTTCATAAGAACCAAAACCGAACTAACATTAGAATACTCAGTTGCGCCCTAACTTTATAACTTTGAAACGAGTACTTTTTCTCATACAACCGAACAACGAGTAAAACCTAATTATATTAATCTATTATGCCCCGAGAGTATCAATTTGCAACGTATCGATGCCAACGTTCGCAAGAACCAAAACCGGACCAACATTAGACTACTCAGTTGTGTCCAAACTGTATAACTTTGTAAACAGTACTTTTTCTCATTCAATCGAACAAAGTGTAAAACTTAATTATTTTGTTCTATTATGCCCCGAGAGTGTAAATTTGCAACGTATCGATGCCAACGTTCACAAGAACAAAAACCGAACCAACATTAGACTACTCAGTTGCGCCCTAACAGTATAACTTTGAAAACAGTATTTTTTCTCATTCAATCGAACAAAAAGTAAAACCTAATTATTTTGTTCTTTTATGTCCCGAGAGTGTAAATTTGCAATGTATCGATGCCAACGTTCACAAGAACCAAAACCACCAACATTAGACTACTCGATTGCGCCTAACTTTATAATTTTGAAACGAGCACTTTTTCTTATGCAACCGAACAAAGAGTAAAACCTAATTATATTGATCTATTATGCCCCGAGAGTGTAAATTTGCAACGTATCGATGCCAATGTTCACAAGAACCTAATCCGGACCAACATTAGACTACTCAGTTGTGCCTACCGTAATAACTTTGGAAACAGTACTTTTTCTGAATCAATTGAACAAGGAGTAAAACCTAATTATTTCGTTCTATTATGCCCCGAGAGTGTAAATTTGCAACGTATCGATGCCAACGTTCAAAAGAGCCAAAACCGGACCCATATTAGACTACTCAGTTGTGCCCTAACAGTATAACTTTGGAAACAGTACTTTTTCATTATTCAATCGAACGAAGAGTAAAACCTAATTATTTTGTTCTATTATGCCCCGATATTGTAAATTTGCAACGTATTGATGCCAACGTTCACAAGAACCAAAACCGGACAAATCATTAGACTACTCAGTTATGCCCTAATAGTATAACTTTGGAAACAGTACTTTTTCTCATTCAATCGAACAAAGAGTAAAACCTAATTATTTTGTTCTATTATGCCCCGAGAGTGTAAATTTGCAACGTATCGATGCCAACGTTCACAAGAACAAAAATCGGACCAACATTAGACTACTCAGTTGCGCCCTAATAGTATAACTTTGGAAACAGTACTTTTTCTCATTTAATCGATCAAAGAGTAAAACCTAATTATTTTGTTCTATTATGTCCCGAGAGTGTAAATTTGCAATGTATCGATGCCAACGTTCACAAGAACCAAAACCGGACCAACATTAGACTACTCAGTTGCGCCCTAACTTTATAACTTTCAAACGAGTACTTTTTCTCATGCAACCGAACAAAGAGTAAAACCTAATTATATTGATCTATTATGCCCCGAGAGTGTAAATTTGCAACGTATCGATGCCAACGTTCACAAGAACCAAAACCCGACCAACATTAGACTACTCAGTTCTGCCCTAACAGTATAACTTTGCAAACAGTACTTTTTCTTATTCAATCGAACGAAGAGTAGAACCTAATTATTTTGTTCTCTTATGCCCCGATAGTGTAAATTTGCAACGTATTGATGCCAACGTTCACAAGAACCAAAACCGGACCAACATTAAACTATTCAGTTGTGCCCTAACAGTATAACTTTGCAAACATTACTTTTGCTTATTCAATCGAACGAAGAGTAAAACCTAATTATTTTGTTCTCTTATGCCCCGATAGTGTAAATTTGCAACGTATTGATGCCAACGTTCACAAGAACCAAAACCGGATCAATCATTAGACTACTCAGTTATGCCCTAACAGTATAACTTTGGAAACAGTACTTTTTCTAATTCAATCGAACAAAGAGTAAAACCTAATTATTTTGTTCTATTATGCCCCGAGAGTGTAAATTTGCAACGTATCGATGCCAACGTTCACAAAAATCAAAACCGGACCAACATTAGACTACTCAGTTGTGCCCTAACAGTATAACTTTGGAAACAGAACTTTTTCTCACTCAATCGAACAAAGAGTAAAACCTAATTATTTTGTTCTATTATGCCCCGAGAGTGTCAATTTGCAACGTATCGATGACAACGTTCGCAAAAACCAAAACCGGACCAACATTAGACTACTCAGTTGTGCCCAAACTGTATAACTTTGTAAACAGTACTTTTTCTCATTCAATCGAACAAAGTGTAAAACTTAATTATTTTGTTCTATTATGCCCCGAGAGTGTAAATTTGTAACGTATCGATGCCAACGTTCACAAGAACAAAAACCGGACCAACATTAGACTACTCAGTTGCGCCCTAACAGTATAACTTTGGAAACAGTACTTTTTCTCATTCAATCGATCAAAGAGTAAAACCTAATTATTTTGTTCTATTATGTCCCGAGAGTGTAAATTTGCAATGTATCAATGCCAACGTTCACAAGAACCAAAACCGAACCAAAATTAGACTACTCCTAACTTTCTAACTTTGAAACGAGTACTTTTTCTCATTCAACCGAACAAAGAGTAAAACCTAATTATATTGATCTATTATGCCCCGAGAGTGTAAATTTGCAACGTATCGACGCCAATGTAGACAAAAACCTAAACCGGTCCAACATTAGACTACTCAGTTGTGCCCAAACAGAATAACTTTGGAAACAGTACTTTTTCTCATTCAATTGAACAACGAGTAAAACCTAATTATTTCGTTCTATTATGCCCCGAGAGTGTAAATTTGCAACGTATCGATGCCAACGTTCACAAGAACCAAAACCGGACCCACATTAGATCGCTCGGTTATTGCCCTAACAGTATTACTTTGGAAACAGTACTTTTTCTTATTCAATCGAACGAAGAGCAAAACCTAATTATTTTGTTCTATTATGCCCCAAGAGTGTAAATTTGCAACGTATCGATGCCAACGTTCACAAAAATCAAAACCGGACCAACATTAGACTACTCAGTTGTGCCCTAACAGTATAACTTTGGAAACAGAACTTTTTCTCATTCAATCGAACAAAGAGTAAAACCTAATTATTTTGTTCTATTATGCCCCGAGAGTGTAAATTTGCAACGTATCGATGCCAACGTTCACAAAAATCAAAACCGACCAACATTAGACTACTCTTGTGCCCTAACAAAGATAACTTTGTAAATGATTTTTCTCATTCAATCGAACAAAATGTAAAACTTAATTATTTTGTTCTATTATGCCCCGAGAGTGTAAATTTGCAACGTATCGATGTCAACGTTCACAAGAACAAAAACCGGACCAACATTAGACTACTCAGTTGCGCCCTAGCAGTATAACTTTGGAAACAGTACTTTTTCTCATTTAATCGAACAAAGAGTAAAACCTAATTATTTTGTTCTATTATGTCCCGAGAGTGTAAATTTGCAATGTATCGATGCCAACGTTCACAAGAACCAAAACCGGACCAACATTAGACTACTCAGTTGCGCCCTAACTTTATAACTTTGAAACGAGTACTTTTTCTCATGCAACTGAACAACGAGTAAAACCTAACTCTATTAATCTATTATGCCCCGAGAGTGTCAATTTGCAACGTATCGATGCCAACGTTCACAAGAACCAAAACCGGACCAACATTAGACTACTCAGTTGTGCCCAAACAGTATAACTTTGGAAACAGAACTTTTTCTCATTCAATCGAACAAAGAGTAAAACCTAATTATTTTGTTCTATTATGCCCCGAGAGTGTAAATTTGCAACGTATCGATGCCAACGTTCACAAAAATCAAAACCGGACCAACATTAGACTACCCAGTTGTGCCCAAACAGTATAACTTTGGAAACATAACTTTTTCTCATTCAATCGAACAAAGAGTAAAACCTAATTATTTTGTTCTAGTATGTCCCGAGAGTGTAAATTTGCAACGTATCGATGCCAACGTTCACAAAAATCAAAACCGGACCAACATTAGACTACTCAGTTGTGCCCAAACAGTATAACTTTGGAAACAGAACTTTTTCTCATTCAATCGAACAAAGAGTAAAACCTAATTATTTTGTTCTATTATGCCCCAAGAGTGTAAATTTGCAATGTATCGATGCCAACTTTCACAAGAACCAAAACCGGACCAACATTAGACTACTCAGTTGCGCCCTAACTTTATAATTTTGAAACGAGCACTTTTTCTAATGCAACCGAACAAAGAGTAAAACCTAATTATATTGATCTATTATGCCCCGAGAGTGTAAATTTGCAACCTATCGAGGCCAATGTTCACAAGAACCTAAACCGGTCCAACATTAGACTACTCAGTTGTGCCCTAACAGAATAAATTTGGAAACAAGATTTTTTTCTCATTCAATTGAACAACGAGTAAAACCTAATTATTGCGTTCTATTATGCCCCGAGAGTGTAAATTTGCAACGTAGAGATGCCAACGTTCACAAGAACCAAAACCGGACCAACATTAGACTACTCAGTTGTGCCCTAACAGTATAACTTTGGAAACAGTACTTTTTCTCATTCAATCGAACAAAAAGTAAAACCTAATTATTTTGTTCTATTATGCCCCGAGAGTGTAAATTTGCAATGTATCGATGCCAACGTTCACAAGAACCAAAACCGAACCAACATTAGACTACTCTTGTGCCCTAACAAAGATAACTTTGGAAACAGTACTTTTTCTCATTCAATCGAACAAAGAGTAAAACCTAATTATTTTGTTCTATTAAGCCCCGAGAGTGTAAATTTGCAACATATCGATGCCAACGTTCACAAAAACCAAAACCGGACCAACATTAGACTACTTAGTTGTGCCCTCACAGTATAACTTTGGAAACAGTACTTTTTCTCATTCAATCGAACAAAAAGTAAAACCTAATTATTTTGTTCTATTATGCCCCGAGAGTGTAAATTTGCAATGTATCGATGCCAACGTTCACAAGAACCAAAACCGAACCAACATTAGACTACTCAGTTGCGCCCTAACAGTATAACTTTGGAAATAGTACTTTTTCTCATTCAATCGAATAAAGCGTAAAACCTAATTATTTAGTTCTTTTATGCCCCGAGAGTGTAATTTGCAACGTATCGATGCCAACGTTCATAAGAACCAAAACCGAACCAACATTAGACTACTCAGTTGCGCCCTAACTTTATAACTTTGAAACGAGTACTTTTTCTCATACAACCGAACAACGAGTAAAACCTAATTATATTAATCTATTATGCCCCGAGAGTGTCAATTTGCAACGTATCGATGCCAACGTTCGCAAGAACCAAAACCGGACCAACATTAGACTCTTGTGCCCAGACAGTAGAACTTTGTAAACAGTACTTTTTCTCATTCAATCGAACAAAGTGTAAAACTTAATTATTTTGTTCTATTATGCCCCGAGAGTGTAAATTTGCAACGTATCGATGCCAACGTTCACAAGAACCAAAACCAGACCAACATTAGACTACTCAGTTGCGCCCTAACAGTATAACTTTGAAAACAGTACTTTTTCTCATTCAATCGAACAAAGAGTAAAACCTAATTATTTTGTTCTTTTATGTCCCGAGAGTGTAAATTTGCAATGTATCGATGCCAACGTTCACAAGAACCAAAACCAGACCAACATTAGACTACTCAGTTGCGCCCTAACAGTATAATTTTGAAACGAGCACTTTTTCTTATGCAACCGAACAAAGAGTAAAACCTAATTATATTGATCTATTATGCCCCGAGAGTGTAAATTTGCAACGTATCGATGCCAATGTTCACAAGAACCTAATCCGGACCAACAATAGACTACTCTTTTGTGCCTAAACAGAATAACTTTGGAAACAGTACTTTTTCTGATTCAATTGAACAAGGAGTAAAACCTAATTATTTCGTTCTATTATGCCCCGAGAGTGTAAATTTGCAACGTATCGATGCCAACGTTCAAAAGAACCAAAACCGGACCCATATTAGACTACTCAGTTGTGCCCTAACAGTATAACTTTGGAAACAGTACTTTTTCATTATTCAATCGAACGAAGAGTAAAACCTAATTATTTTGTTCTATTATGCCCCGATATTGTAAATTTGCAACGTATTGATGCCAACGATCACAAGAACCAAAACCGGACAAATCATTAGACTACTCAGTTATGCCCTAATAGTATAACTTTGGAAACAGTACTTTTTCTCATTCAATCGAACAAAGAGTAAAACCTAATTATTTTGTTCTATTATGCCCCGAGAGTGTAAATTTGCAACGTATCGATGCCAACGTTCACAAGAACAAAAATCGGACCAACATTAGACTACTCGATTGCGCCTAATAGTATAACTTTGGAAACAAGATTTTTCTCATTTAATCGATCAAAGAGTAAAACCTAATTATTTTGTTCTATTATGTCCCGAGAGTGTAAATTTGCAATGTATCGATGCCAACGTTCACAAGAACCAAAACCGGACCAACATTAGACTACTCAGTTGCGCCCTAACTTTATAACTTTCAAACGAGTACTTTTTCTCATGCAACCGAACAAAGAGTAAAACCTAATTATATTGATCTATTATGCCCCGAGAGTGTAAATTTGCAACGTATCGATGCCAACGTTCACAAAAACCAAAACCCGACAAACATTAGACTACTCAGTTGTGCCCAAACAGTATAACTTTGCAAACAGTACTTTTTCTTATTCAATCGAACGAAGAGTAGAACCTAATTATTTTGTTCTCTTATGCCCCGATAGTATAAATTTGCAACTTATTGATGCCAACGTTCACAAGAACCAAAACCGGACCAACATTAAACTACTCAGTTGTGCCCTAACAGTATAACTTTGCAAACAGTACTTTTGCTTATTCAATCGAACGAAGAGTAAAACCTAATTATTTTGTTCTCTTATGCCCCGATAGTGTAAATTTGCAACGTATTGATGCCAACGTTCACAAGAACCAAAACCGGATCAATCATTAGACTACTCAGTTATGCCCTAACAAAATAACTTTGGAAACAGTACTTTTTCTCATTCAATCGAACAAAGAGTAAAACCTAATTATTTTGTTCTATTATGCCCCGAGAGTGTAAATTTGCAACGTATCGATGCCAACGTTCACAAAAATCAAAACCGGACCAACATTAGACTACTCAGTTGTGCCCTAATAGTATAACTTTGGAAACAGTACTTTTTCTCATTCAATCGAACAAAGAGTAAAACCTAATTATTTTGTTCTATTATGTCCCGAGAGTGTAAATTTGCAATGTATCGATGCCAACGTTCACAAGAACCAAAACCGGACCAACATTAGACTACTCAGTTGCGCCCCCACTTTATAACTTTCAAACGAGTACTTTTTCTTATGCAAGAACAAAGAGTAAAACCTAATTATATTGATCTATTATGCCCCGAGAGTGTAAATTTGCAACGTATCGATGCCAACGTTCACAAGAACCAAAACCCGACCAACATTAGACTACTCAGTTCTGCCCTAACAGTATAACTTTGCAAACAGTACTTTTTCTTATTCAATCGAACGAAGAGTAAAACCTAATTATTTTGTTCTCTTATGCCCCGATAGTATAAATTTGCAACGTATTGATGCCAACGTTCACAAGAACCAAAACCGGACCAACATTAAACTACTCAGTTGTGCCCTAACAGTATAACTTTGCAAACAGTACTTTTGCTTATTCAATCGAACGAAGAGTAAAACCTAATTATTTTGTTCTCTTATGCCCCGATAGTGTAAATTTGCAACGTATTGATGCCAACGTTCACAAGAACCAAAACCGGATCAATCATTAGACTACTCAGTTATGCCCTAACAGTATAACTTTGGAAACAGTACTTTTTCTCATTCAATCGAACAAAGAGTAAAACCTAATTATTTTGTTCTATTATGCCCCGAGAGTGTAAATTTGCAACGTATCGATGCCAACGTTCACAAAAATCAAAACCGGACCAACATTAGACTACTCAGTTGTGCCCTAACAGTATAACTTTGGAAACAGTACTTTTTCTCATTCAATCGAACAAAGAGTAAAACCTAATTATTTTGTTCTATTATGTCCCGAGAGTGTAAATTTGCAATGTATCGATGCCAACGTTCACAAGAACCAAAACCGGACCAACATTAGACTACTCAGTTGCGCCCTAACTTTATAACTTTCAAACGAGTACTTTTTCTCATGCAACCGAACAAAGAGTAAAACCTAATTATATTGATCTATTATGCCCCGAGAGTGTAAATTTGCAACGTATCGATGCCAACGTTCACAAGAACCAAAACCCGACAAACATTAGACTACTCAGTTGTGCCCAAACAGTATAACTTTGCAAACAGTACTTTTTCTTATTCAATCGAACGAAGAGTAGAACCTAATTATTTTGTTCTCTTATGCCCCGATAGTATAAATTTGCAACGTATTGATGCCAACGTTCACAAGAACCAAAACCGGACCAACATTAAACTACTCAGTTGTGCCCTAACAGTATAACTTTGCAAACAGTACTTTTGCTTATTCAATCGAACGAAGAGTAAAACCTAATTATTTTGTTCTCTTATGCCCCGATAGTGTAAATTTGCAACGTATTGATGCCAACGTTCACAAGAACCAAAACCGGATCAATCATTAGACTACTCAGTTATGCCCTAACAGTATAACTTTGGAAACAGTACTTTTTCTCATTCAATCGAACAAAGAGTAAAACCTAATTATTTTGTTCTATTATGCCCCGAGAGTGTAAATTTGCAGCGTATCGATGCCAACGTTCACAAGAACCAAAACCGGACCAACATTAGACTACTCAGTTGTGCCTAAACAGTATAACTCTGGAAACAGTACTTTTTCTCATTCAATCGAACAAAGGGTAAACCTAATTATTTTGTTCTATTATGTCCCGAGAGTGTAAATTTGCAATGTATCGATGCCAACGTTCACAAGAACCAAAACCGGACCAACATTAGACTACTCAGTTGCGCCCTAACTTTATAACTTTCAAACGAGTACTTTTTCTCATGCAACCGAACAAAGAGTAAAACCTAATTATATTGATCTATTATGCCCCGAGAGTGTAAATTTGCAACGTATCGATGCCAACGTTCACAAGAACCAAAACCCAACAAACATTAGACTACTCAGTTGTGCCCAAACAGTATAACTTTGCAAACAGTACTTTTTCTTATTCAATCGAACGAAGAGTAGAACCTAATTATTTTGTTCTCTTATGCCCCGATAGTATAAATTTGCAACGTATTGATGCCAACGTTCACAAGAACCAAAACCGGACCAACATTAAACTACTCAGTTGTGCCCTAACAGTATAACTTTGCAAACAGTACTTTTGCTTATTCAATCGAACGAAGAGTAAAACCTAATTATTTTGTTCTCTTATGCCCCGATAGTGTAAATTTGCAACGTATTGATGCCAACGTTCACAAGAACCAAAACCGGATCAATCATTAGACTACTCAGTTATGCCCTAACAGTATAACTTTGGAAACAGTACTTTTTCTCATTCAATCGAACAAAGAGTAAAACCTAATTATTTTGTTCTATTATGCCCCGAGAGTGTAAATTTGCAACGTATCGATGCCAACGTTCACAAAAATCAAAACCGGACTAACATTAGACTACTCAGTTGTGCCCTAATAGTATAACTTTGGAAACAGAACTTTTTCTCACTCAATCGAACAAAGAGTAAAACCTAATTATTTTGTTGTATTATGCCCCGAGAGTGTCAATTTGCAACGTATCGATGACAACGTTCGCAAGAACCATAACCGGACCAACATTAGACTACTCAGTTGTGCTCAAACTGTATAACTTTGTAAACAGTACTTTTTCTCATTCAATCGAACAAAGTGTAAAACTTAATTATTTTGTTCTATTATGCCCCGAGAGTGTAAATTTGCAACGTATCGATGCCAACGTTCACAAGAACAAAAACCGGACCAACATTAGACTACTCAGTTGCGCCCTAACAGTATAACTTTGGAAACAGTACTTTTTCTCATTTAATCGATCAAAGAGTAAAACCTAATTATTTTGTTCTATTATGTCCCGAGAGTGTAAATTTGCAATGTATCGATGCCAACGTTCACAAGAACCAAAACCTGACCAACATTAGACTACTCAGTTGCGCCCTAACTTTATAACTTTGAAACGAGTACTTTTTCTCATTCAACCGAACAAAGAGTAAAACCTAATTATATTGATCTATTATGCCCCGAGAGTGTAAATTTGCAACGTATCGACGCCAATGTTGACAAAAACCTAAACCGGTCCAACATTAGACTACTCAGTTGTGCCCTAACAGTATAACTTTGGAAACAGTACTTTTTCTCATTCAATTGAACAACGAGTAAAACCTAATTTTTTCGTTCTATTATGCCCCGAGAGTGTAAATTTGCAACGTATCGATGCCAACGTTCACAAGAACCAAAACCGGACCCACATTAGACTGCTCAGTTGTGCCCTAATAGTATTACTTTGGAAACAGTACTTTTTCTTATTCAATCGAACGAAGAGCAAAACCTAATTATTTTGTTCTATTATGCCCCATGAGTGTAAATTTGCAACTTATCGATGCCAACGTTCACAAAAATCAAAACCGAACCAACATTAGACTACTCAGTTGTGCCCTAACAGTATAACTTTGGAAACAGAACTTTTTCTCATTCATTCGAACAAAGAGTAAAACCTAATTATTTTGTTCTATTATGCCCCGAGAGTGTAAATTTGCAACGTATCGATGCCAACGTTCACAAAAATCAAAACCGGACCAACATTAGACTACTCAGTTGTGCCCTAACAGTATAACTTTGTAAACAGTACTTTTTCTCATTCAATCGAACAAAATGTAAAACTTAATTATTTTGTTCTATTATGCCCCGAGAGTGTAAATTTGCAACGTATCGATGTCAACGTTCACAAGAACAAAAACCGGACCAACATTAGACTACTCAGTTGCGCCCTAGCAGTATAACTTTGGAAACAGTACTTTTTCTCATTTAATCGAACAAAGAGTAAAACCTAATTATTTTGTTCTATTATGTCCCGAGAGTGTAAATTTGCAATGTATCGATGCCAACGTTCACAAGAACCAAAACCGGACCAACATTAGACTACTCAGTTGCGCCCTAACTTTATAACTTTGAAACGAGTACTTTTTCTCATGCAACTGAACAACGAGTAAAACCTAACTATATTAATCTATTATGCCCCGAGAGTGTCAATTTGCAACGTATCGATGCCAACGTTCACAAGAACCAAAACCGGACCAACATTAGACTACTCAGTTGTGCCCAAACGGTATAACTTTGGAAACGAACTTTTCTCATTCAATCGAACAAAGAGTAAAACCTAATTATTTTGTTCTATTATGCCCCGAGAGTGTAAATTTGCAACGTATCGATGCCAACGTTCACAAAAATCAAAACCGGACCAACATTAGACTACTCAGTTGTGCCCAAACAGTATAACTTTGGAAACAGAACTTTTTCTCATTCAATCGAACAAAGAGTAAAACCTAATTATTTTGTTCTATTATGTCCCGAGAGTGTAAATTTGCAACGTATCGATGCCAACGTTCACAAAAACCAAAACTGGACCAACATTAGACTACTCAGTTGTGCCCAAACAGTATAACTTTGGAAACAGTACTTTTTCTCATTCAATAGAACAAAGAGTAAAACCTAATTATTTTGTTCTATTATGCCCCAAGAGTGTAAATTTGCCACCTATCGATGCCAACGTTCACAAGAACAAAAACCGGACCAACATTAGACTAGTCATTTGTGCCCTAACTTTACAACTTTGAAACGAGTACTTTTTCTAATGCAACCGAACAAAGAGTAAAACCTAATTATTTTGTTCAATTATGCCCCGAGAGTGTAAATTTGCAACGTGTCGATGCCAACGTTCACAAGAACCAAAACCGGACCAACATTAGACTACTCAGTTGTGCCCTAACAGTATAACTTTGGAAACAGTACTTTTTCTCATTCAATTGAACAACGAGTAAAACCTAATTATTTCGTTCTATTATGCCCCGAGAGTGTAAATTTGCAACGTATCGATGCCAACGTTCACAAGAACCAAAACCGGACCAACATTAGACTACTCAGTTGTGCCCTAACAGTATAACTTTGGAAACAGTACTTTTTCTCATTTAATCGATCAAAGAGTAAAACCTAATTATTTTGTTCTATTATGTCCCGAGAGTGTAAATTTGCAATGTATCGATGCCAACGTTCACAAGAACCAAAACCGGACCAACATTAGACTACTCTGTTGCACCCTAACTTTATAACTTTGAAACGAGTACTTTTTCTCATGCAACCGAACAAAGAGTAAAACCTAATTATATTGATCTATTATGCCCCGAGAGTGTAAATTTGCAACGTATCGATGCCAACGTTCACAAGAACCAATACCCGACCAACATTAGACTACTCAGTTGTGCCCTAACAGTATAACTTTGGAAACAGTACTTTTTCTCATTCAATCGAACAAAAAGTAAAACCTAATTATTTTGTTCTATTATGCCCCGAGAGTGTAAATTTGCAACGTATCGATGCCAACGTTCACAAGAACCAAAACCGAACCAACATTAGACTACTCAGTTGCGCCCTAACAGTATAACTTTGGAAATAGTACTTTTTCTCATTCAATCGAATAAAGCGTAAAACCTAATTATTTAGTTCTTTTATGCCCGGAGAGTGTAATTTGCAACGTATCGATGCCAACGTTCATAAGAACCAAAACCGAACTAACATTAGAATACTCAGTTGCGCCCTAACTTTATAACTTTGAAACGAGTACTTTTTCTCATACAACCGAACAACGAGTAAAACCTAATTATATTAATCTATTATGCCCCGAGAGTGTCAATTTGCAACGTATCGATGCCAACGTTCGCAAGAACCAAAACCGGACCAACATTAGACTACTCAGTTGTGCTCAAACTGTATAACTTTGTAAACAGTACTTTTTCTCATTCAATCGAACAAAGTGTAAAACTTAATTATTTTGTTCTATTATGCCCCGAGAGTGTAAATTTGTAACGTATCGATGCCAACGTTCACAAGAACAAAAACCGGACCAACATTAGACTACTCAGTTGCGCCCTAACAGTATAACTTTGGAAACAGTACTTTTTCTCATTTAATCGATCAAAGAGTAAAACCTAATTATTTTGTTCTATTATGGTCCGAGAGTGTAAATTTGCAATGTATCGATGCCAACGTTCACAAGAACCAAAACCGGACCAACATTAGACTACTCAGTTGCGCCCTAACTTTATAACTTTGAAACGAGTACTTTTTCTCATTCAACCGAACAAAGAGTAAAACCTAATTATATTGATCTATTATGCCCCGAGAGTGTAAATTTGCAACGTATCGACGCCAATGTTGACAAAAACCTAAACCGGTCCAACATTAGACTACTCAGTTGTGCCCTAACGGAATAACTTTGGAAACAGTACTTTTTCTCATTCAATTGAACAACGAGTAAAACCTAATTATTTCGTTCTATTATGCCCCGAGAGTGTAAATTTGCAACGTATCGATGCCAACGTTCACAAGAACCAAAACCGGACCCACATTAGACTGCTCAGTTGTGCCCTAACAGTATTACTTTGGAAACAGTACTTTTTCTTATTCAATCGAACGAAGAGCAAAACCTAATTATTTTGTTCTATTATGCCCCAAGAGTGTAAATTTGCAACGTATCGATGCCAACGTTCACAAAAATCAAAACCGGACCAACATTAGACTACTCAGTTGTGCCCTAACAGTATAACTTTGGAAACAGAACTTTTTCTCATTCAATCGAACAAAGAGTAAAACCTAATTATTTTGTTCTATTATGCCCCGAGAGTGTAAATTTGCAACGTATCGATGCCAACGTTCACAAAAATCAAAACCGGACCAACATTAGACTTCTCAGTTGTGCCCTAACAGTATAACTTTGTAAACAATACTTTTTCTCATTCAATCGAACAAAATGTAAAACTTAATTATTTTGTTCTATTATGCCCCGAGAGTGTAAATTTGCAACGTATCGATGTCAACGTTCACAAGAACAAAAACCGGACAAACATTAGACTACTCAGTTGTGCCCTAACAGTATAACTTTGGAAACAGTACTTTTTCTCATTTAATCGAACAAAGAGTAAAACCTAATTATTTTGTTCTATTATGTCCCGAGAGTGTAAATTTGCAATGTATCGATGCCAACGTTCACAAGAACCAAAACCGGACCAACATTAGACTACTCAGTTGCGCCGTAACTTTATAACTTTGAAACGAGTACTTTTTCTCATGCAACTGAACAACGAGTAAAACCTAACTATATTAATCTATTATGCCCCGAGAGTGTCAATTTGCAACGTATCGATGCCAACGTTCACAAGAACCAAAACCGGACCAACATTAGACTACTCAGTTGTGCCCAAACAGTATAACTTTGGAAACAGAACTTTTTCTCATTCAATCGAACAAAGAGTAAAACCTAATTACTTTGTTCTATTATGCCCCGAGAGTGTAAATTTGCAACGTATCGATGCCAACGTTCACAAAAATCAAAACCGGACCAACATTAGACTACCCAGTTGTGCCCAAACAGTATAACTTTGGAAACATAACTTTTTCTCATTCAATCGAACAAAGAGTAAAACCTAATTATTTTGTTCTAGTATGTCCCGAGAGTGTAAATTTGCAACGTATCGATGCCAACGTTCACAAAAATCAAAACCGGACCAACATTAGACTACTCAGTTGTGCCCAAACAGTATAACTTTGGAAACAGAACTTTTTCTCATTCAATAGAACAAAGAGTAAAACCTAATTATTTTGTTCTATTATGCCCCAAGAGTGTAAATTTGCAATGTATCGATGCCAACGTTCACAAGAACCAAAACCGGACCAACATTAGACTACTCAGTTGCGCCCTAACTTTATAATTTTGAAACGAGCACTTTTTCTAATGCAACCGAACAAAGAGTAAAACCTAATTATATTGATCTATTATGCCCCGAGAGTGTAAATTTGCAACGTATCGAGGCCAATGTTCACAAGAACCTAAACCGGTCCAACATTAGACTACTCAGTTGTGCCCTAACATAATAACTTTGGAAACAGTACTTTTTCTCATTCAATTGAACAACGAGTAAAACCTAATTATTTCGTTCTATTATGCCCCGAGAGTGTAAATTTGCAACGTAGAGATGCCAACGTTCACAACAACCAAAACCGGACCCACATTAAACTACTCAGTTGTGCCCTAACAGTATAACTTTGGAAACAGTACTTTTTCTCATTTAATCGATCAAAGAGTAAAACCTAATTATTTTGTTCTATTATGTCCCGAGAGTGTAAATTTGCAATGTATCGATGCCAACGTTCACAAGAACCAAAACCGGACCAACATTAGACTACTCAGTTGCACCCTAACTTTATAACTTTCAAACGAGTACTTTTTCTCATGCAACCGAACAAAGAGTAAAACCTAATTATATTGATCTATTATGCCCCGAGAGTGTAAATTTGCAACGTATCGATGCCAACGTTCACAAGAACCAACACCCGACCAACATTAGACTACTCAGTTGTGCCCTAACAGTATAACTTTGGAAACAGTACTTTTTCTCATTCAATCGAACAAAAAGTAAAACCTAATTATTTTGTTCTATTATGCCCCGAGAGTGTAAATTTGCAATGTATCGATGCCAACGTTCACAAGAACCAAAACCGAACCAACATTAGACTACTCAGTTGCGCCCTAACAGTATAACTTTGGAAATAGTACTTTTTCTCATTCAATCGAATAAAGCGTAAAACCTAATTATTTAGTTCTTTTATGCCCCGAGAGTGTAATTTGCAACGTATCGATGCCAACGTTCATAAGAACCAAAACCGAACTAACATTAGAATACTCGGTTGCGCCCTAACTTTATAACTTTGGAAACAGTACTTTTTCTCATTCAATCGAACAAAGAGTAAAACCTAATTATTTTGTTCTATTATGCCCCGAGAGTGTCAATTCGCAACGTATCGATGCCAACGTTCTCAAGAACCAAAACCGGACCAACATTAGACTACTCAGTTGTGCCCAAACTGTATAACTTTGTAAACAGTACTTTTTCTCATTCAATCGAACAAAGTGTAAAACTTAATTATTTTGTTCTATTATGCCCCGAGAGTGTAAATTTGCAACGTATCGATGCCAACGTTCACAAGAACAAAAACCGAACCAACATTAGACTACTCAGTTGCGCCCTAACAGTATAACTTTGAAAACAGTATTTTTTCTCATTCAATCGAACAAAAAGTAAAACCTAATTATTTTGTTCTTTTATGTCCCGAGAGTGTAAATTTGCAATGTATCGATGCCAACGTTCACAAGAACCAAAACCAGACCAACATTAGACTACTCAGTTGCGCCCTAACTTTATAATTTTGAAACGAGCACTTTTTCTTATGCAACCGAACAAAGAGTAAAACCTAATTATATTGATCTATTATGCCCCGAGAGTGTAAATTTGCAACGTATCGATGCCAATGTTCACAAGAACCTAATCCGGACCAACATTAGACTACTCAGTTGTGCCCTAACAGAATAACTTTGGAAACAGTACTTTTTCTGATTCAATTGAACAAGGAGTAAAACCTAATTATTTCGTTCTATTATGCCCCGAGAGTGTAAATTTGCAACGTATCGATGCCAACGTTCAAAAGAACCAAAACCGGACCCATATTAGACTACTCAGTTGTGCCCTAACAGTATAACTTTGGAAACAGTACTTTTTCATTATTCAATCGAACGAAGAGTAAAACCTAATTATTTTGTTCTATTATGCCCCGATATTGTAAATTTGCAACGTATTGATGCCAACGTTCACAAGAACCAAAACCGGACAAATCATTAGACTACTCAGTTATGCCCTAATAGTATAACTTTGGAAACAGTACTTTTTCTCATTCAATCGAACAAAGAGTAAAACCTAATTATTTTGTTCTATTATGCCCCGAGAGTGTAAATTTGCAACGTATCGATGCCAACGTTCACAAGAACAAAAACCGGACCAACATTAGACTACTCAGTTGCGCCCTAACAGTATAACTTTGGAAACAGTACTTTTTCTCATTTAATCGATCAAAGAGTAAAACCTAATTATTTTGTTCTATTATGTCCCGAGAGTGTAAATTTGCAATGTATCGATGCCAACGTTCACAAGAACCAAAACCGCACCAACATTAGACTACTCAGTTGCGCCCTAACTTTATAACTTTCAAACGAGTACTTTTTCTCATGCAACCGAACAAAGAGTAAAACCTAATTATATTGATCTATTATGCCCCGAGAGTGTAAATTTGCAACGTATCGATGCCAACGTTCACAAGAACCAATACCCGACCAACATTAGACTACTCAGTTGTGCCCTAACAGTATAACTTTGCAAACAGTACTTTTTCTTATTCAATCGAACGAAGAGTAGAACCTAATTATTTTGTTCTCTTATGCCCCGATAGTGTAAATTTGCAACGTATTGATGCCAACGTTCACAAGAACCAAAACCGGACCAACATTAAACTACTCAGTTGTGCCCTAACAGTATAACTTTGCAAACAGTACTTTTGCTTATTCAATCGAACGAAGAGTAAAACCTAATTATTTTGTTCTCTTATGCCCCGATAGTGTAAATTTGCAACGTATTGATGCCAACGTTCACAAGAACCAAAACCGGATCAATCGTTAGACTACTCAGTTATGCCCTAACAGTATAACTTTGGAAACAGTACTTTTTCTCATTCAATCGAACAAAGAGTAAAACCTAATTATTTTGTTCTATTATGCCCCGAGAGTGTAAATTTGCAACGTATCGATGCCAACGTTCACAAAAATCAAAACCGGACCAACATTAGACTACTCAGTTGTGCTCTAACAGTATAACTTTGGAAACAAAACTTTTTCTCACTCAATCGAACAAAGAGTAAAACCTAATTATTTTCTTCTATTATGCCCCGAGAGTGTCAATTTGCAACGTATCGATGACAACGTTCGCAAGAACCAAAACCGGACCAACATTAGACTACTCAGTTGTGTTCAAACTGTATAACTTTGTAAACAGTACTTTTTCTCATTCAATCGAACAAAGTGTAAAACTTAATTATTTTGTTCTATTATGCCCCGAGAGTGTAAATTTGCAACGTATCGATGCCAACGTTCACGAAACAAAACCGACCAACATTAGACTACTCACTTGCGCCCTAACAAGATAACTTTGGAAACAAGATTTTTCTCATTCAATCGATCAAAGAGTAAAACCTAATTATTTTGTTCTATTATGCCCCGAGAGTGTAAATTTGCAATGTATCGATGCCAACGTTCACAAGAACCAAAACCGGACCAACATTAGACTACTCAGTTGCACCCTAACTTTATAACTTTCAAACGAGTACTTTTTCTCATGCAACCGAACAAAGAGTAAAACCTAATTATATTGATCTATTATTCCCCGAGAGTGTAAATTTGCAACGTATCGATGCCAACGTTCACAAGAACCAATACCCGACCAACATTAGACTACTCAGTTGTGCCCTAACAGTATAACTTTGGAAACAGTACTTTTTCTCATTCAATCGAACAAAAAGTAAAACCTAATTATTTTGTTCTATTATGCCCCGAGAGTGTAAATTTGCAATGTATCGATGCCAACGTTCACAAGAACCAAAACCGAACCAACATTAGACTACTCAGTTGCGCCCTAACAGTATAACTTTGGAAATAGTACTTTTTCTCATTCAATCGAATAAAGCGTAAAACCTAATTATTTAGTTCTTTTATACCCGGAGAGTGTAATTTGCAACGTATCGATGCCAACGTTCATAAGAACCAAAACCGGACCAACATTAGAATACTCAGTTGAGCCATAACTTTATAACTTTGAAACGAGTACTTTTTCTCATACAACCGAACAACGAGTAAAACCTAATTATATTAATCTATTATGCCCCGAGAGTGTCAATTTGCAACGTATCGATGCCAACGTTCGCAAGAACCAAAACCGGACCAACATTAGACTACTCAGTTGTGCCCAAACTGTATAACTTTGTAAACAGTACTTTTTCTCATTCAATCGAACAAAGTGTAAAACATAATTATTTTGTTCTATTATGCCCCGAGAGTGAAAATTTGCAACGTATCGATGCCAACGTTCACAAGAACAAAAACCGAACCAACATTAGACTACTCAGTTGCGCCCTAACAGTATAACTTTGAAAACAGTATTTTTTCTCATTCAATCGAACAAAAAGTAAAACCTAATTATTTTGTTCTTTTATGTCCCGAGAGTGTAAATTTGCAATGTATCGATGCCAACGTTCACAAGAACCAAAACCAGACCAACATTAGACTACTCAGTTGCGCCCTAACTTTATAACTTTCAAACGAGTACTTTTTCTCATGCAACCGAACAAAGAGTAAAACCTAATTATATTGATCTATTATGCCCCGAGAGTGTAAATTTGCAACGTATCGATGCCAACGTTCACAAGAACCAATACCCGACCAACATTAGACTACTCAGTTGTGCCCTAACAGTATAACTTTGCAAACAGTACTTTTTCTTATTCAATCGAACGAAGAGTAGAACCTAATTATTTTGTTCTCTTATGCCCCGATAGTGTAAATTTGCAACGTATTGATGCCAACGTTCACAAGAACCAAAACCGGACCAACATTAAACTACTCAGTTGTGCCCTAACAGTATAACTTTGCAAACAGTACTTTTGCTTATTCAATCGAACGAAGAGTACAACCTAATTATTTTGTTCTCTTATGCCCCGATAGTGTAAATTTGCAACGTATTGATGCCAACGTTCACAAGAACCAAAACCGGATCAATCATTAGACTACTCAGTTATGCCCTAACAGTATAACTTTGGAAACAAGATTTTTCTCATTCAATCGAATAAAGAGTAAAACCTAATTATTTTGTTCTATTATGCCCCGAGAGTGTAAATTTGCAACGTATCGATGCCAACGTTCACAAAAATCAAAACCGGACCAACATTAGACTACTCAGTTGTGCCCTAACAGTATAACTTTGGAAACAGAACTTTTTCTCACTCAATCGAACAAAGAGTAAAACCTAATTATTTTGTTCTATTATGCCCCGAGAGTGTCAATTTGCAACGTATCGATGACAACGTTCGCAAGAACCAAAACCGGACCAACATTTGACTACTCAGTTGTGCTCAAACTGTATAACTTTGTAAACAGTACTTTTTCTCATTCAATCGAACAAAGTGTAAAACTTAATTATTTTGTTCTATTATGCCCCGAGAGTGTAAATTTGCAACGTATCGATGCCAACGTTCACAAGAACAAAACCGACCAACATTAGACTACTCGCTTGCGCCTAACAAGATAACTTTGGAAACAAGATTTTTCTCATTTAATCGATCAAAGAGTAAAACCTAATTATTTTGTTCTATTATGTCCCGAGAGTGTAAATTTGCAATGTATCGATGCCAACGTTCACAAGAACCAAAACCGGACCAACATTAGACTACTCAGTTGCACCCTAACTTTATAACTTTGAAACGAGTACTTTTTCTCATTCAACCGAACAAAGAGTAAAACCTAATTATATTGATCTATTATGCCCCGAGAGTGTAAATTTGCAACGTATCGACGCCAATGTTGACAAAAACCTAAACCGGTCCAACATTAGACTACTCAGTTGTGCCCTAACAGTATAACTTTGGAAACAAAGATTTTTCTGATTCAATTGAACAACGAGTAAAACCTAATTATTTCGTTCTATTATGCCCCGAGAGTGTAAATTTGCAACGTATCGATGCCAACGTTCACAAGAACCAAAACCGACCCACATTAGATCGCTCTTGTGGCCTAACAGTATTACTTTGGAAACAGTACTTTTTCTTATTCAATCGAACGAAGAGCAAAACCTAATTATTTTGTTCTATTATGCCCCAAGAGTGTAAATTTGCAACTTATCAATGCCAACGTTCACAAAAATCAAAACCGGACCAACATTAGACTACTCAGTTGTGCCCTAACAGTATAACTTTGGAAACAGAACTTTTTCTCATTCAATCGAACAAAGAGTAAAACCTAATTATTTTGTTCTATTATGCCCCGAGAGTGTAAATTTGGAACGTATCGATGCCAACGTTCACAAAAATCAAAACCGGACCAACATTAGACTACTCAGTTGTGCCCTAACAGTATAACTTTGTAAACAGTACTTTTTCTCATTCAATCGAACAAAATGTAAAACCTAATTATTTTGTTCTATTATGCCCCGAGAGTGTAAATTTGCAACGTATCGATGCCAACGTTCACAAGAACAAAAACCGGACCAACATTAGACTACTCAGTTGCGCCTAGCAAAGATAACTTTGGAAACAAGATTTTTCTCATTCAATCGAACAAAGAGTAAAACCTAATTATTTTGTTCTATTATGTCCCGAGAGTGTAAATTTGCAATGTATCGATGCCAACGTTCACAAGAACCAAAACCGGACCAACATTAGACTACTCAGTTGCGCCGTAACTTTATAACTTTGAAACGAGTACTTTTTCTCATGCAACTGAACAACGAGTAAAACCTAACTATATTAATCTATTATGCCCCGAGAGTGTCAATTTGCAACCTATCGATGCCAACGTTCACAAGAACCAAAACCGGACCAACATTAGACTACTCAGTTGTGCCCAAACAGTATAACTTTGGAAACAGAACTTTTTCTCATTCAATCGAACAAAGAGTAAAACCTAATTATTTTGTTCTATTATGCCCCGAGAGTGTAAATTTGCAACGTATCGATGCCAACGTTCACAAAAATCAAAACCGGACCAACATTAGACTACCCAGTTGTGCCCAAACAGTATAACTTTGGAAACATAACTTTTTCTCATTCAATCGAACAAAGAGTAAAACCTAATTATTTTGTTCTAGTATGTCCCGAGAGTGTAAATTTGCAACGTATCGATGCCAACGTTCACAAAAACCAAAACCGGACAAACATTAGACTACTTAGTTATGCCCAAACAGTATAACTTTGGAAACAGAACTTTTTCTCATTCAATCGAACAAAGAGTAAAACCTAATTATTTTGTTCTATTATGCCCCAAGAGTGTAAATTTGCAATGTATCGATGCCGACGTTCACAAGAACCAAAACCGGACCAACATTAGACTACTCAGTTGCGCCCTAACTTTATAATTTTGAAACGAGCACTTTTTCTAATGCAACCGAACAAAGAGTAAAACCTAATTATATTGATCTATTATGCCCCGAGAGTGTAAATTTGCAACGTATCGAGGCCAATGTTCACAAGAACCTAAACCGGTCCAACATTAGACTACTCAGTTGTGCACTAACGAATAACTTTGGAAACAAAGATTTTTCTCATTCAATTGAACAACGAGTAAAACCTAATTATTTCGTTCTATTATGCCCCGAGAGTGTAAATTTGCAACGTAGAGATGCCAACGTTCACAAGAACCAAAACCGGACCCACATTAAACTACTCAGTTGTGCCCTAACAGTATTACTTTGGAAACAGTACTTTTTCTCATTCAATCGAACGAGAAGTAAAACCTAATTATTTTGTTCTATTATGCCCGGATAGTGTAAATTTGCAACGTATCGATGCCAACGTTCAGAAGAACCAAAACCGGACCCACATTAAACTACTCAGTTGTGCCCTAACAGTATAACTTTGGAAACAGTACTTTTTCTCATTCAATCGAACAAAGAGTAAAACCTAATTATTTTGTTCTATTAAGCCCCGAGAGTGTAAATTTGCAACATATCGTTGCCAACGTTCACAAAAACCAAAACCGGACCAACATTAGACTACTTAGTTGTGCCCTAACAGTATACCTTTGGAAACAGTACTTTTTCTCATTCAATCGAACAAAAAGTAAAACCTAATTATTTTGTTCTATTATGCCCCGATAGTGTAAATTTGCAACGTATCGATGCCAACGTTCACAAGAACCAAAACCGGACCAACATTAAACTACTCAGTTGTGCCCTAACAGTATAACTTTGGAAATAGTACTTTTTCTCATTCAATCGAATAAAGCGTAAAACCTAATTATTTAGTTCTTTTATGCCCGGAGAGTGTAATTTGCAACGTATCGATGCCAACGTTCATAAGAACCAAAACCGAACTAACATTAGAATACTCAGTTGCGCCCTAACTTTCTAACTTTAAAACGAGTACTTTTTCTCATACAACCGAACAACGAGTAAAACCTAATTATATTAAACTATTATGCCCCGAGAGTGTCAATTTGCAACGTATCGATGCCAACGTTCGCAAGAACCAAAACCGGACCAACATTAGACTACTCAGTTGTGCCCAAACTGTATAACTTTGTAAATAGTACTTTTTCTCATTCAATCGAACAAAGTGTAAAACTTAATTATTTTGTTCTATTATGCCCCGAGAGTGTAAATTTGCAACGTATCGATGCCAACGTTCACAAGAACCAAAACCGAACCAACATTAGACTACTCAGTTGCGCCCTAACAGTATAACTTTGAAAACAGTATTTTTTCTCATTCAATCGAACAAAAAGTAAAACCTAATTATTTTGTTCTTTTATGTCCCGAGAGTGTAAATTTGCAATGTATCGATGCCAACGTTCACAAGAACCAAAACCAGACCAACATTAGACTACTCAGTTGCGCCCTAACTTTTAAATTTTGAAAGCACTTTTTCTTATGCAACCGAACAAAGAGTAAAACCTAATTATATTGATCTATTATGCCCCGAGAGTGTAAATTTGCAACGTATCGATGCCAATGTTCACAAGAACCTAATCCGGACCAACATTAGACTACTCAGTTGTGCCCTAACAGAATAACTTTGGAAACAGTACTTTTTCTGATTCAATTGAACAAGGAGTAAAACCTAATTATTTCGTTCTACTATGCCCCGAGGGTGTAAATTTGCAACGTATCGATGCCAACGTTCAAAAGAACCAAAACCGGACCCATATTAGACTACTCAGTTGTGCCCTAACAGTATAACTTTGGAAACAGTACTTTTTCATTATTCAATCGAACGAAGAGTAAAACCTAATTATTTTGTTCTATTATGCCCCGAGAGTGTAAATTTGCAACGTATTGATGCCAACGTTCACAAGAACCAAAACCGGACCAACATTAGACTACTCAGTTCTGCCCTAACAGTATAACTTTGGAAACAGCACTTTTTCTCATTCAATCGAACAAAGAGTAAAACCTAATTATTTTGTTCTATTATGCCCCGAGAGTGTCAATTTGCAACGTATCGATGACAACGTTCGAAAGAACCAAAACAGGACCAACATTAGACTACTCAGTTGTGCCCAAACTGTATAACTTTGGAAACAGTACTTTTTCTCATTCAATCGAACAAAGAGTAAAAACCTAATTATTTTGTTCTATTATGCCCCGAGAGTGTAAATTTGCAACGTATCGATGCAAACGTTCACAAGAACCAAAACCGAACCAACATTAGACTACTCAGTTGCGCCCTAACAGTATAACTTTGGAAACAGTACTTTTTCTCATTTAATCGATCAAAGAGTAAAACCTAATTATTTTGTTCTATTATGTCCCGAGAGTGTAAATTTGCAATGTATCGATGCCAACGTTCACAAGAACCAAAACCGGACCAACATTAGACTACTCAGTTGCGCCCTAACTTTATAACTTTGAAACGAGTACTTTTTCTCATGCAACCGAACAAAGAGTAAAACCTAATTATATTGATCTATTATGCCCCGAGAGTGTAAATTTGCAACGTATCGATGCCAACGTTCACAAGAACCAAAACCCGACCAACATTAGACTACTCTCCGCCTAACAAGATAACTTTGCAAACAAGATTTTTCTTATTCAATCGAACGAAGAGTAAAACCTAATTATTTTGTTCTCTTATGCCCCGATAGTGTAAATTTGCAACGTATTGATGCCAACGTTCACAAGAACCAAAACCGGACCCACATTAAACTACTCTGTTGTGCCCTAACAGTATAACTTTGCAAACAGTACTTTTGCTTATTCAATCGAACGAAGAGTAAAACCTAATTATTTTGTTCTCTTATGCCCCGATAGTGTAAATTTGCAACGTATTGATGCCAACGTTCACAAGAACCAAAACCGTATCAATCATTAGACTACTCAGTTATGCCCTAACAGTATAACTTTGGAAACAGTAACTTTTCTCATTGAATCGAACAAAAGAGTAAAACCTAATTATTTTGTTCTATTATGCCCCGAGAGTGTAAATTTGCAACGTATCGATGCCAACGTTCACAAAAATCAAAACCGGACCAACATTAAACTACTCATTGTGCCCTAACAAAGATAACTTTGTAAACAGTACTTTTTCTCATTCAATCGAACAAAGAGTAAAACCTAATTATTTTGTTCTATTATGCCCCGAGAGTGTAAATTTACAACGTATCGATGACAACGTTCGTAAGAACCAAAACCGAACCAACATTAGACTACTCAGTTGTGCCCAAACTGTATAACTTTGTAAACAGTACTTTTTCTCATTCAATCGAACAAAGTGTAAAACTTAATTATTTTGTTCTATTATGCCCCGAGAGTGTAAATTTGCAACGTATCGATACCAACGTTCACAAGAACAAAAACCGGACCAACATTAGGCTACTCAGTTGCGCCCTAACAGTGTAACTTTGGAAACAGTACTTTTTCTCATTTAATCGATCAAAGAGTAAAACCTAATTATTTTGTTCTATTATGTCCCGAGAGTGTAAATTTGCAATGTATCGATGTCAACGTTCACAAGAACCAAAATCGGACCAACATTAGACTACTCAGTTGCGCCCTAACTTTATAACTTTGAAACGAGTACTTTTTCTCATGCAACCGAACAAAGAGTAAAACCTAATTATATTGATCTATTATGCCCCGAGAGTGTAAATTTGCAACGTATCGATGCCAACGTTCACAAGAACCAAAACCGGACCAACATTAGACTACTCAGTTGTGCCCAAACAGTATAACTTTGCAAACAGTACTTTTTCTTATTCAATCGAACGAAGAGTAGAACCTAATTATTTTGTTCTCTTATGCCCCGATAGTGTAAATTTGCAACGTTTTGATGCCAACGTTCACAAGAACCAAAACCGGACCCACATTAAACTACTCAGTTGTGCCCTAACAGTATAAGTTTGCAAACAGTACTTTTGCTTATTCAATCGAACGAAGAGTAGAACCTAATTATTTTGTTCTCTTATGCCCCGATAGTGTAAATTTGCAACGTATTGATGCCAACGTTCACAAGAACCAAAATCGGATCTATCATTAGATTACTCAGTTATGCCCTAACAGTATAACTTTGGAAATAGTACTTTTTCTCATTCAATCGAACAAAGAGTAAAACCTAATTATTTTGTTCTATTATGCCCCGAGAGTGTAAATTTGCAACGTATCGATGCCAACGTTTACAAAAATCAAAACCGACCAACATTAGACTACTCGCTTGTGCCCTAACAAAGATAACTTTGGAAACAAGATTTTTCTCATTCAATCGAACAAAAAGTAAAACCTAATTATTTTGTTCTATTATGCCCCGAGAGTGTAAATTTGCAACGTATCGATGCCAATGTAAACAAGAACAAAAACCGAACCAACATTAGACTACTGAGTTGCGCCCTAACATTACAACTTTGGAAATATTACTTTTTCTCACTCAATCGAATAAAGAGTAAAACCAAATTATTTAGTTCTTTTATGCCCCGAGAGTGTAAATTTGCAATGTATCGATGCCAACGTTCACAAGAACCAAAACCGAACCAACATTAGACTACTCAGTTGCGCCCTAACAGTATAACTTTGGAAATAGTACTTTTTCTCATTCAATCGAATAAAGCGTAAAACCTAATTATTTAGTTCTTTTATGCCCCGAGAGTGTAATTTGCAACGTATCGATGCCAACGTTCATAAGAACCAAAACCGAACTAACATTAGAATACTCAGTTGCGCCCTAACTTTATAACTTTGAAACGAGTACTTTTTCTCATACAACCGAACAACGAGTAAAACCTAATTATATTAATCTATTATGCCCCGAGAGTGTCAATTTGCAACGTATCGATGCCAACGTTCGCAAGAACCAAAACCGGACCAACATTAGACTACTCAGTTGTGCCCAAACTGTATAACTTTGTAAACAGTACTTTTTCTCATTCAATCGAACAAAGTGTAAAACTTAATTATTTTGTTCTATTATGCCTCGAGAGTGTAAATTTGCAACGTATCGATGCCAACGTTCACAAGAACAAAAACCGAACCAACATTAGACTACTCAGTTGCGCCCTAACAGTATAACTTTGAAAACAGTATTTTTTCTTATGCAACCGAACAAAGAGTAAAACCTAATTATATTGATCTATTATGCCCCGAGAGTGTAAATTTGCAACGTATCGATGCCAATGTTCACAAGAACCTAATCCGGACCAACATTAGACTACTCAGTTGTGCCCTAACAGAATAACTTTGGAAACAGTACTTTTTCTGATTCAATTGAACAAGGAGTAAAACCTAATTATTTCGTTCTATTATGCCCCGAGAGTGTAAATTTGCAACGTATCGATGCCAACGTTCAAAAGAACCAAAACCGGACCCATATTAGACTACTCAGTTGTGCCCTAACAGTATAACTTTGGAAACAGTACTTTTTCATTATTCAATCGAACGAAGAGTAAAACCTAATTATTTTGTTCTATTATGCCCCGATAGTGTAAATTTGCAACGTATTGATGCCAACGTTCACAAGAACCAAAACCGGACCAATCATTAGACTACTCAGTTATGCCCTAACAGTATAACTTTGGAAACAGTACTTTTTCTCATTCAATCGAACAAAGAGTAAAACCTAATTATTTTGTTCTATTATGCCCCGAGAGTGTCAATTTGCAACGTATCGATGACAACGTTCGAAAGAACCAAAACAGGACCAACATTAGACTACTCAGTTGTGCCCAAACTGTATAACTTTGTAAACAGTACTTTTTCTCATTCAATCGAACAAAGTGTAAAACTTAATTATTTTGTTCTATTATGCCCCGAGAGTGTAAATTTGCAACGTATCGATGCCAACGTTCACAAGAACCAAAACCGGACCAACATTAGACTAATCAGTTGCGCCCTAACAGTATAACTTTGGAAACAAGATTTTTTTCTCATTTAATCGATCAAAGAGTAAAACCTAATTATTTTGTTCTATTATGCCCCGAGAGTGTAAATTTGCAATGTATCGATGCCAACGTTCACAAGAACCAAAACCGGACCAACATTAGACTACTCAGTTGCGCCCTAACTTTATAACTTTGAAACGAGTACTTTTTCTCATGCAACCGAACAAAGAGTAAAACCTAATTATATTGATCTATTATGCCCCGAGAGTGTAAATTTGCAACGTATCGATGCCAACGTTCACAAGAACCAAAACCCGACCAACATTAGACTACTCGCCTCCGCCCTAACAAAGATAACTTTGCAAACAAGATTTTTTTCTTATTCAATCGAACGAAGAGTAAAACCTAATTATTTTGTTCTCTTATGCCCCGATAGTGTAAATTTGCAACGTATTGATGCCAACGTTCACAAGAACCAAAACCGGACCCACATTAAACTACTCAGTTGTGCCCTAACAGTATAACTTTGCAAACAGTACTTTTGCTTATTCAATCGAACGAAGCGTAAAACCTAATTATTTTGTTCTCTTATGCCCCGATAGTGTAAATTTGCAACGTATTGATGCCAACGTTCACAAGAACCAAAACCGGATCAATCATTAGACTACTCAGTTATGCCCTAACAGTATAACTTTGGAAACAGTACTTTTTCTCATTGAATCGAACAAAGAGTAAAACCTAATTATTTTGTTCTATTATGCCCCTAGAGTGTAAATTTGCAACGTATCGATGCCAACGTTCACAAAAATCAAAACCGGACCAACATTAAACTACTCAGTTGTGCCCTAACAGTATAACTTTGGAAACAGAACTTTTTCTCACTCAATCGAACAAAGAGTAAAACCTAATTATTTTGTTCTATTATGCCCCGAGAGTGTCAATTTGCAACGTATCGATGACAACGTTCGCAAGAACCAAAACCGGACCAACATTAGACTACTCAGTTGTGCTCAAACTGTATAACTTTGTAAACAGTACTTTTTCTCATTCAATCGAACAAAGTGTAAAACTTAATTATTTTGTTCTATTATGCCCCGAGAGTGTAAATTTGCAACGTATCGATGCCAACGTTCACAAGAACAAAAACCGGACCAACATTAGGCTACTCAGTTGCGCCCTAACAGTGTAACTTTGGAAACAGTACTTTTTCTCATTTAATCGATCAAAGAGTAAAACCTAATTATTTTGTTCTATTATGTCCCGAGAGTGTAAATTTGCAATGTATCGATGTCAACGTTCACAAGAACCAAAATCGGACCAACATTAGACTACTCAGTTGCGCCCTAACTTTATAACTTTGAAACGAGTACTTTTTCTCATGCAACCGAACAAAGAGTAAAACCTAATTATATTGATCTATTATGCCCCGAGAGTGTAAATTTGCAACGTATCGATGCCAACGTTCACAAGAACCAAAACCCGACCAACATTAGACTACTCAGTTGTGCCCAAACAGTATAACTTTGCAAACAGTACTTTTTCTTATTCAATCGAACGAAGAGTAGAACCTAATTATTTTGTTCTCTTATGCCCCGATAGTGTAAATTTGCAACGTTTTGATGCCAACGTTCACAAGAACCAAAACCGGACCCACATTAAACTACTCAGTTGTGCCCTAACAGTATAAGTTTGCAAACAGTACTTTTGCTTATTCAATCGAACGAAGAGTAGAACCTAATTATTTTGTTCTCTTATGCCCCGATAGTGTAAATTTGCAACGTATTGATGCCAACGTTCACAAGAACCAAAATCGGATCTATCATTAGATTACTCAGTTATGCCCTAACAGTATAACTTTGGAAATAATACTTTTTCTCATTCAATCGAACAAAGAGTAAAACTTAATTATTTTGTTCTATTATGCCCCGAGAGTGTAAATTTGCAACGTATCGATGCCAACGTTTACAAAAATCAAAACCGGACCAACATTAGACTACTCAGTTGTGCCCTAACAGTATAACTTTGGAAACAGTACTTTTTCTCATTCAATCGAACAAAAAGTAAAACCTAATTATTTTGTTCTATTATGCCCCGAGAGTGTAAATTTGCAACGTATCGATGCCAATGTAAACAAGAACAAAAACCGAACCAACATTAGACTACTGAGTTGCGCCCTAACATTATAACTTTGGAAATATTACTTTTTCTCACTCAATCGAATAAAGAGTAAAACCAAATTATTTAGTTCTTTTTTGCCCCGAGAGTGTAATTTGCAACGTATCGATTCCAACGTTCATAAGAACCAAAACCGAAGTAACATTAGACTACTCAGTTTTGCCCTAACTTTATAACTTTGAAACGAGTACTTTTTCTCATACAACCGAACAGCGAGTAAAACCTAATTATATTAATCTATTATGCCCCGAGAATGTCAATTTGCAACGCATCGATGCCAACGTTCGCAAGAACCAAAACCGGACCAACATTAGACTACTCAGTTGTGCCCAAACTGTATAACTCTGAAAACAGTACTTTTTCTCATTCAATCGAACAAAGTGTAAAACTGAATTATTTTGTTCTATTATCCCCCGAGAGTGTATATTTGCAACGTATCGATGCCAACGTTCACAAGAACAAAAACCGGACCAACATTAGACTACTCAGTTGCGCTCTAACAGTATAACTTTGGAAACAGTATTTTTTCTCCTTTAATCGAACAAAGGGTAAAACCTAATTATTTTGTTCTATTATGTCCCGAGAGTGTAAATTTGCAATGTATCGATGCCAACGCTCACAAGAACCAAAACCGGACCAACATTAGACAACTCAGTTGCGCCCTAACTTTATAACTTTGAAACGAGTACTGTTTCTCATGCAACCGAACAAAGAGTAAAACCTAATTATATTGATCTATTATGCCCCGAGAGTGTAAATTTGAAACATATCGATGCCAACGTTCACAAAAACCAAAACCGGACCAACATTAGACTACTTAGTTGTGCCCTAACAGTATAACTTTGGAAACAGTACTTTTTCTCATTCAATCGAACAAAAAGTAAAACCTAATTATTTTGTTCTATTATGCCCCGAGAGTGTAAATTTGCAACGTATCGATGCCAACGTTCACAAGAACCAAAACCGAACCAACATTAGACTACTCAGTTGCGCCCTAACAGTATAACTTTGGAAATAGTACTTTTTCTCATTCAATCGAATAAAGCGTAAAACCTAATTATTTAGTTCTTTTATGCCCGGAGAGTGTAATTTCCAACGTATCGATGCCAACGTTCATAAGAACCAAAACCGAACTAACATTAGAATACTCAGTTGCGCCCTAACTTTATAACTTTGAAACGAGTACTTTTTCTCATACAACCGAACAACGAGTAAAACCTAATTATATTAATCTATTATGCCCCGAGAGTGTCAATTTGCAACGTATCGATGCCAACGTTCGCAAGAACCAAAACCGGACCAACATTAGACTACTCAGTTGTGCCCAAAGAGTATAACTTTGTAAACAGTACTTTTTCTCATTCAATCGAACAAAGTGTAAAACTTAATTATTTTGTTCTATTATGCCCCGAGAGTGTAAATTTGCAACGTATCGATGCCAACGTTCACAAGAACATAAACCGAACCAACATTAGACTACTCAGTTGCGCCCTAATAGTATAACTTTGAAAACATTATTTTTTCTCATTCAATCGAACAAAGAGTAAAACCTAATTATTTTGTTCTTTTATGTCCCGAGAGTGTAAATTTGCAATGTATCGATGCCAACGTTCACAAGAACCAAAACCGGACCAACATTAGACTACTCAGTTGCGCCCTAACTTTATAATTTTGAAACGAGCACTTTTTCTCATGCAACCGAACAAAGAGTAAAACCTAATTATATTGATCTATTATGCCCCGAGAGTGTAAATTTGCAACGTATCGATGCCAACGTTCACAAAAATCAAAACCGGACCAACATTAGACTACTCAGTTGTGCCGTAACAGTATAACTTTGCAAACAGTACTTTTGCTTATTCAATCGAACGAAGAGTAAAACCTAATTATTTTGTTCTCTTATGCCCCGATAGTGTAAATTTGCAACGTATTGATGCCAACGTTCACAAGAACCAAAACCGGATCAATCATTAGACTACTCAGTTATGCCCTAACAGTATAACTTTGGAAACAGTACTTTTTCTCATTCAATCGAACAAAGAGTAAAACCTAATTATTTTGTTCTATTATGCCCCGAGAGTGTAAATTTGCAACGTATCGATGCCAACGTTCACAAAAATCAAAACCGGACCAACATTAGACTACTCAGTTGTGCCCTAACAGTATAACTTTGGAAACAGTACTTTTTCTCATTCAATCGAACAAAGAGTAAAACCTAATTATTTTGTTCTATTATGTCCCGAGAGTGTAAATTTGCAATGTATCGATGCCAACGTTCACAAGAACCAAAACCGGACCAACATTAGACTACTCATTTGCGCCCTAACTTTATAACTTTGAAACGAGTACTTTTTGTCATGCAACCGAACAAAGAGTAAAACCTAATTATATTGATCTATTATGCCTCGAGAGTGTAAATTTGCAACGTATTGATGCCAACGTTCACAAGAACCAAAACCGGACCAACATTAGACTACTCAGTTGTGCCCTAACAGAATAACTTTGGAAATAGTACTTTTTCTGATTCAATTGAACAATGAGTAAAACCTAATTATTTCGTTATATTATGCCCCGAGAGTGTAAATTTGCAACGTATCGATGCCAACGTTCACAAGAACCAAAACCGGACCCACATTAAACTACTCAGTTGTGCCCTAACAGTATAACTTTGCAAACAGTACTTTTTCTTATTCAATCGAACGAAGAGTAAAACCTAATTATTTTGTTCTCTTATGCCCCGATAGTGTAAATTTGCAACGTATTGATGCCAACGTTTACAAGAACCAAAATCGGATCAATCAATAGACTACTCAGTTATGCCCTAACAGTATAACATTGGAAACAGTACTTTTTCTCATTCAATCGAACAAAGAGTAAAACCTAATTATTTTGTTCTATTATGCCCCGAGAGTGTAAATTTGCAACGTATCGATGCCAACGTTCACAAAAATCAAAACCGACCAACATTAGACTACTCTTGTGCCCTAACAAAGATAACTTTGGAAACAAGATTTTTCTCATTCAATCGAACAAAAAGTAAAACCTAATTATTTTGTTCTATTATGCCCCGAGAGTGTAAATTTGCAACGTATCGATGCCAACGTTCACAAGAACCAAAACCGAACCAACATTAGACTACTCAGTTGCGCCTTAACAGTATAACTTTGGAAATATTACTTTTTCTCACTCAATCGAATAAAGAGTAAAAGCAAATTATTTAGTTCTTTTATGCCCCGAGAGTGTAATTTGCAACGTATCGATGCCAACGTTCATAAAAACCAAAACCGAACTAACATTAGACTACTCAGTTGTGCCCTAACTTTATAACTTTGAAACGAGTACTTTTTCTCATAAAACCGAACAACGAGTAAAACCTAATTATATTAATCTATTATGCCCCGAGAGTGTCAATTTGCAACGCATCGATGCCAACGTTCGCAAGAACAAAAACCGGACCAACATTAGACTATTCAGTTGTGCCCAAACTGTATAACTCTGAAAACAGTACTTTTTCTCATTCAATCGAACAAAGTGTAAAACTTAATTATTTTGTTCTATTATGCCCCGAGAGTGTAAATTTGCAACGTATCGATGCCAACGTTCACAAGAACAAAAACCGGACAAACATTAGACTACTCAGTTGCGCCCTAACAGTATAACTTTGGAAATAGTACTTTTTCTCCTTCAATCGAACAGAGGGTAAAACCTAATTATTTTGTTCTATTATGTCCCGAGAGTGTAAATTTGCAATGTATCGATGCCAACGTTCACAAGAACCAAAACCGGACCAACATTAGACAACTCAGTTGCGCCCTAACTTTATAACTTTGAAACGAGTACTTTTTCTCATGCAACCGAACAAAGAGTAAAACCTAATTATATTGATCTATTATGCCCCGAGAGTGTAAATTTGCAACGTATCGATGCCAACGTTCACAAGAACCAAAACCGGACCAACATTAGACTACTGTGCCCCTAACAAGATAACATTGGAAACAGTACTTTTTCTCATTCAATCGAACAAAGAGTAAAACCTAATTATTTTGTTCTATTATGCCCCGAGAGTGTAAATTTGCAACGTATCGATGCCAACGTTCACAAAAATCAAAACCGGACCAACATTAGACTACTCAGTTGTGCCCTAACAGTATAACTTTGGAAACAGTACTTTTTCTCATTCAATCGAACAAAAAGTAAAACCTAATTATTTTGTTCTATTATGCCCCGAGAGTGTAAATTTGCAACGTATCGATGCCAACGTTCACAAGAACCAAAACCTAACCAACATTAGACTACTCAGTTGCGCCCTAACAGTATAACTTTGGAAATATTACTTTTTCTCACTCAATCGAATAAAGAGTAAAACCAAATTATTTAGTTCTTTTATGCCCCGAGAGTGTAATTTGCAACATATCGATGCCAACGTTCATAAGAACCAAAACCGAACTAACATTAGACAACTCAGTTGTGCCCTAACTTTATAACTTTGAAACGAGTACTTTTTCTCATACAACCGAACAACGAGTAAAACCTAATTATATTAATCTATTATGCCCCGAGAGTGTCAATTTGCAACGCATCGATGCCAACGTTCGCAAGAACCAAAACCGGACCAACATTAGACTACTCAGTTGTGCCCAAACTGTATAACTCTGAAAACAGTACTTTTTCTCATTCAATCGAACAAAGTGTAAAACTTAATTATTTTGTTCTATTATGCCCCGAGAGTGTAAATTTGCAACGTATCGATGCCAACGTTCACAAGAACCAAAACCGGACAAACATTAGACTACTCAGTTGCGCCCTAACAGTATAACTTTGGAAATAGTACTTTTTCTCCTTTAATCGAACAAAGGGTAAAACCTAATTATTTTGTTCTATTATGTCCCGAGAGTGTAAATTTGCAATGTGTCACGCCCCGAGCCCGCCAATTCGGTCGGATTCGGGCGCGTCGAACAGACCGCCGAACGGACAGAGTTTCCCCTGTACGTTCAAGGCGTCGCAATCCATACAATTACAAGAGGTTCCAAAAAGGAACAGATATCACAATCAGATTGCATAAGGAAGTATCATAAACATAAAACAGCTACTTGCTATTACAACCATTCGTCTCCATTTAGAATTTTTACATTAACTTTAAACTTTAAACTTCCTAATACAATCTAGTTATTACAACTTTATTACAACATATTCTTTTCACTCTCAAACCCCTAGTTAGCCGACTGGGGTACTTCTATCTCTCGGTCTCCGGTAGGGCGCTATCTACCGAGCTACGCCTTGCTCCGCCGCGCCGCTCACGTGTGTACCGTACTCCCCAAAACCACAACACGGGGGTGAGAACTATTGTCCATAGTTCTCGTGGGTACGGCCACCCAAGAGAACAATTTCGACCAATAGGTCCAAGGAGGCACTGCAGATATGTTAGTCCAAAAACATATATAGATATATAATTTGCAACTAACATAAAAACCTGCCTCGCAATATGCAATATGCAAATCATTACTTAGCTCTTAGCTTTTCTTTACTTTATTGCTATTCTTTACTTTAGCTTTTTTTTTATTCTTACTTAGCTATTTATATTCTTACTCTTTACTCTTGTCACATATGCTAGTTAGCAAATACTTCTAAGGTCCACTCTACCTTAGCTCACTATGCCACCCGACTCGGTCTTGAGTCAATCAAATGCGGATAATCCGCCCGCTGTCTAGCCCGAGGTGTTGGACGTCTCACCACTACCCCAGCTGTCAACAGCCCGCCGCCCTCTGTGTCTCAGCCTCCGAGCGGCGAAATCGTCGCACACGCCGTCACCCCTGGTGTCCCAACTCGGAACGGCTCGAGTCACCCGACATAGCCATTCCGGTGGCGAACACGGCGTACTTACCGCCGTGGACTAAAGTCGTGACCTTACCATCCGGCGAACTATCGCATCACACCCAACAATGGATCGAGTCACTTCCCACCACCGTCGGCGCACGTATCGTACTTACTCAAAGAATGGTTTCCAAACTCATGGTGTCAACACTCATGGCGGTCCGATCCTCACCCGCTTAACCCAGATCGAACTCATTTTGGCTCACCCACCCGGCGGCGAAATCGTCGCACAACGCCACGTCGTTGGTATAGCCCCGGACGGCGAAATCGTCGCACACGCCCGCACCCTCGTGGTGCACATATCACGGATTCCATGAATGCTTTCACTTAGCTTGAGGGTTAGCTAGGCCCTCAAGAGACGACCCTCTAGGTCCATTGTCTTTACCTCCTAGGTCTACTTGACACTAGGGTTCACTCTTTATCACATAACCTAGGTTGACTTAACTCTAGGTTCAATGTAATTCCAACTCGACCTATGTTTATTAACACTAGGTCCACTATCTTCTTTATCCAACCTATGTCCTTGACACTAGGTTCACTGTTCTTTACCTAGATCCATATGACTCTAGGTTCACTACAATCTATGTTCTTTACACTAGGTTTGATGCCACACTCCTAGGTCCATTGACTCTAGGTTTACTATAACCTATGTTTATTAACACTAGGTTAGATGCCACTCGATCTATATGTGTATTTAGTCCATGATTCACATTCTTATACTTGGCATTCATATACTTAACATTCTTATGTTAACCATTCCATTTACGTGCACATGATTATCTCTAGCATGTACTCATTATGCTAAGCATGCATTTATTCATACATTTCATTTAGCATCTAGTTCATATATCAACTTAGGATGCATCTCATGTATTTGCAACTAGACTCTAGTTCATGCATTTATCTAGCATTTAACTCATGCATTCTCTTAGCATTTAACACTATGTTCTTTAACATGCATTTCTATACTTGCAACATATGTCAATTATATGCATCAACTTGAAACCATTACTCTTAGACATATTTAGGCGACCTAGTCGCTTCGGTAAACACAACCCACCTCAATTCGCACTCCGATTGCTCGTCGACACTTGCAATCGGCCGCCCGCGGCACTCTTGACCCGGTTCGGCTCGAACTCTTGCACGACCAACCAAACGGTCTCCGAATTGCAATCCGAGACTTTGTGCCGTTGCCCCACGCCTTTAAGTTGCCCCCGTTCCGTTTTCATGAATTTAGGGCTCCTATCTTGCGTGCTGCGGACATCTGGTATGAATATATTAAATAATTAATATCTTTGTACACGCTCGTCGAATCACCGAACCGAGCGCGCCAACGCGTTCGTTAGGCCCCCAATTAGGTTTACATGGGGTCAAATGAGATCAATCCCATCTATTTCTAAAAGCCCCATTTTGGAGCCCTAGGTTTGCATTTATGCAATCCCACCGATTTGATCCCTAGAACGAGCAATAGAGAGCTTGTCTAACCTCTAGGAACTCATCTAAGAGCACTAGAACCATCCATAGGGTGCTTAGAGCAAACCCTAGAAATCCACCATTAGAGCTCTACGAAGAAAACATGGTTTTCATGTGTTCTTCGGCTACTACGTGGTTTCTACACTTGTAGAGAGATCAAAATCCTAGGTTTAGGGTTTAGAAACCCACTACTAGAAGATCTACCATGAGAGGAGGCTAAAGCTTACCTCTACAAGCTTGCCCCGAGCTTGTGGGAGAGGAAGAAGATGACCAAGAGGATCTCCATCATCATCTTCTTCATCATCTCCATCTTCTTCTTCTTCTTTCTCTCCTTTTCCTTCTCTTTCTTTCCTTCTCTTTCTTTCCTTTCTTCTTGCTGTCGAACAGAGAGAGAGAGGGAGGGAGCTGAGTGAGTGAGAAAGAGAAAGAGAGTGTTTAATCCACTCTATACACTCATCTCATGCCAACTTTGCATATAAACCCCTCAACTTTTCATCTATTGCAACAGCCCAAACTGGGCATTTTCGGGTCTCAGAGACCGGTCTCCATGTATGGGGTCCGGACTCCAAGTGTCTTCACCAGAGTCCCATCGCGCGTGGGATCCGGACCACCACTCGGATTCGGATCCCGTAGGCAGACTTTCCAGGACTTAGCCAAATTTTCACCGACTTCGCAGGATGGACCGGTCCCGGCCTCCCGATCCGATCCCGAAAGGTGGATTTTCATGACTTAGCCATTTTTTCAGCTTTTTCACCGTTTCTTCTCCGTTTCAACTCACTTTTGACCCGTTCGACCTCCGATTCGTTTCAAATCGAACCGAGACTCTCCAAACATGATTTAGATCATGTCCACATCATTATCTCATCCGCGCAAGCGTCGGATTTAGCTCGTGGCCCAAGATAGCCTTTCGGGCTCCGTTCTTGCACTTAGTGCACCGAAAACACCCGAAAGCTTACAAACTTCACGGGAACCATTCTTATGGCCTTCTAAGCCAACATACCTCGTGACTTCATGACTTTAGAAGTTCGGGGTGTTACACAATGTATCGATGCCAACGTTCACAAGAACCAAAACCGGACCAACATTAGACTACTCAGTTGCGCCCTAACTTTATAACTTGGAAACGAGTACTTTTTCTCATGCAACAGAACAAAGAGTAAAACCTAATTATATTGATCTATTATGCCCCGAGAGTGTAAATTTGCAACGTATCGATGCCAACGTTCACAAGAACCAAAACCGGACCAACATTAGACTACTCAGTTGTGCCCTAACAGAATAACTTTGGAAACAGTACTTTTTCTGATTCAATTGAACAACGAGTAAAACCTAATTATTTCGTTCTATTATGCCCCGAGAGTGTAAATTTGCAACGTATCGATGCCAACGTTCACAAGAACCAAAACCGGACCCACATTAAACTACTCAGTTGTGCCCTAACAGTATAACTTTGGAAACTGTACTTTTTCTCATTCAATCGAACAAAGTGTAAAACATAATTATTTTGAAACGAGTACTTTTTCTCATACAACCGAACAACGAGTAAAACCTAATTATATTAATCTATTATGCCCCGAGCGTATCAATTTGCAAAGTATCGATGCCAACGTTCGCAAGAACCAAAACCAGACCAACATTAGACTACTCAGTTGTGCCCAAACTGTATAACTTTGTAAACAGTACTTTTTCTCATTCAATCGAACAAAGTGTAAAACTTAATTATTTTGTTCTATTATGCCCCGAGAGTGTAAATTTGCAACGTATCGATGCCAACGTTCACAAGAACAAAAACCGGACCAACATTAGACTACTCAGTTGCGCCCTAACAGTATAACTTTGAAAACAGTATTTTTTCTCATTCAATCGAACAAGGAGTAAAACCTAATTATTTTGTTCTATTATGTCCCGAGAGTGTAAATTTGCAATGTATCGATGCCAACGTTCACAAGAACCAAAACCGGACCAACATTAGACTACTCAGTTGCGCCCTAACTTTATAACTTGGAAACGAGTACTTTTTCTCATGCAACCGAACAAAGAGTAAAACCTAATTATATTGATCTATTATGCCCCGAGAGTGTAAATTTGCAACTTATCGATGCCAACGTTCACAAGAACAAAAACCGGACCAACATTAGACTACTCAGTTGCGCCCTAACAGTATAACTTTGGAAACAGTACTTTTTCTCATTTAATCGAACAACGAGTAAAACCTAATTATTTTATTCTATTATGTCCCGAGAGTGTAAATTTGCAATGTATCGATGCCAACGTTCACAAGAACCAAAACCGGACCAACATTAGACTACTCAGTTGCGCCCTAACTTTATAACTTTGAAACGAGTACTTTTTCTCATGCAACCGAACAAAGAGTAAAACCTAATTATATTGATTATTATGCAACGAGAGTGTAAATTTGCAACGTATCGATGCCAACGTTCACAAGAACCAAACCAGGACAAACATTAGACTACTCGGTTGTGCCCTAACGGTATAACTTTGGAAACGATTACTTTTACGATTCAATTGAACAACGAGTAAAACCTAATTATTTCGTTCTATTATGCCCCGATAGTGTAAATTTGCAACGTATCGATGCCAACGTTCACAAGAACCAAAACCGGACCCACATTAAACTACTCAGTTGTGCCCTAACAGTATAACTTTGGAAACAGTACTTTTTCTCATTCAATCGAACAAAGAGTAAAACCTAATTATTTTGTTCTATTATGCCCCGAGAGTGTAAATTTGCAACGTATCGATTCCAACGTTCACAAAAATCAAAACCGGACCAACATTAGACTACTCAGTTGTGCCATAACAGTATAACTTTGGAAACAGTACTTTTTTTCATTCAATCGAACAAAAAGTAAAACCTAATTATTTTGTTCTATTATGCCCCTAGAGTGTAAATTTGCAACGTATCGATGCCAACGTTCACAAGAACCAAAACCGAACCAACATTAGACTATTCAGTTGCGCCCTAACAGTATAACTTTGGGAATATTACTTTTTCTCACTCAATCGAATAAAGAGTAAAACCAAATTATTTAGTTCTTTTATGCCCCGAGAGAGTAATTTGCAACGTATCGATGCCAACGTTCATAAGAACCAAAACCGAACTAACATTAGACTACTCAGTTGTACCCCAACTTTATAACTTTGAAACGAGTACTTTTTCTCATACAACCGAACAACGAGTAAAACCTAATTATATTAATCTATTATGCCCCGAGAGTGTCAATTAGCAACGCATCGATGCCAACGTTCGCAAGAACCAAAACCGGACCAACATTAGACTACTCGGTTATTTGTATAACTCTGAAAACAGTACTTTTTCTCATTCAATCGAACAAAGTGTAAAACTTAATTATTTTGTTCTATTATGCCCCGAGAGTGTAAATTTCCAACGTATCGATGCCAACGTTCACAAGAACAAAAACCGGACAAACATTAGACTACTCAGTTGCGCCCTAACAGTATAACTTTGGAAATAGTACTTTTTCTCCCTTAATCGAACAAAGGGTAAAACCTAATTATTTTGTTCTATTATGTCCCGAGAGTGTAAATTTGCAATGTATCGATGCCAACGTTCACTAGAACCAAAACCGAACCAACATTAGACAACTCAGTTGCGCCCTAACTTTATAACTTTGAAACGAGTACTTTTTCTCATGCAACCGAACAAAGAGTAAAACCTAATTATATTGATCTATTATGCCCCGAGAGTGTAAATTTGCAACGTATCGATGCCAACGTTCACAAGAACCAAAACCGGACCAACATTAGACTACTCAGTTGTGCCCTAACAAAATAACTTTGGAAACAGTACTTTTTCTGATTCAATTCAACAACGAGTAAAACCTAATTATTTCGTTCTATTATGCCCCGAGAGTGTAAATTTGCAACGTATCGATGCCAACGTTCACAAGAACCAAAACCGGACCCATATTAAACTACTCAGTTGTGCCCTAATAGTATAACTTTGGAAACTGTACTTTTTCTTATTCAATCGAACGAAGAGTAAAAACTAATTATTTTGTTCTATTATGCCCCGATAGTGTAAATTTGCAACGTATTGATGCCAACGTTCACAAGAACCAAAACAGGACCAATCATTTGACTACTCAGTTATGCCCTAACAGTATAACTTTGGAAACAGTCTTTTTTCTCATTCAATCGAACAAAGAGTAAAACCTAATTATTTTGTTCCATTATGCCCCGAGAGTGTAAATTTGCAACGTATCGATGCCAACGTTCACAAAAACCAAGACCGGACCAACATTATACTACTCAGTTGTGCCATAACAGTATAACTTTGGAAACAATACTTTTTCTCATTCAATCGAACAAAAAGTAAAACCTAATTATTTTGTTCCATTATGCCCCGAGAGTGTAAATTTGCAACGTATCGGTGCCAACGTTCACAAGAACCAAAACCGAACCAACATTAGACTACTCAGTTGCGCCCTAACAGTATAACTTTGGAAATAGTACTTTTTCTCATTCAATCGAATAAAGAGTAAAACCTAATTACTTAGTTCTTTTATGCCCCGAGTGTGTAATTAGCAACGTATCGATGCCAACGTTCATAAGAACCAAAACCGAACTAATATTAGAATACTCAGTTGCGCCCTAACTTTATAACTTTGAAACGAGTACTTTTTCTCATACAACCGAACAACGAGTAAAACCTAATTATATTAATCTATTATGCCCCGAGCGTATCAATTTGCAAAGTATCGATGCCAACGTTCGCAAGAACCAAAACCGGACCAACATTAGACTACACAGTTGTGCCCAAACTGTATAACTTTGTAAGCAGTACTTTTTCTCATTCAATCGAACAAAGTGTAAAACATAATTATTTTGTTCTATTATGCCCCGAGAGTGTAAATTTGCAACGTATCGATGCCAACGTTCACAAGAACAAAAACCGGACCAACATTAGACTACTCAGTTGCTCCCTAACAGTATAACTTTGAAAACAGTATTTTTTCTCATTCAATCGAACAAGGAGTAAAACCTAATTATTTTGTTCTATTATGTCCCGAGGGTGTAAATTTGCAATGTATCGATGCCAACGTTCACAAGAACCAAAACCGGACCAACATTAGACTACTCCGTTGCGCCCTAACAGTATAACTTTGGAAACAGTACTTTTTCTCATTCAATCGAACAAAGAGTAAAACCTAATTATATTGTTCTATTATGCCCCGAGAGTGTAAATTTGCAACTTATCGATGCCAACGTTCACAAGAACAAAAACCGGACCAACATTAGACTACTCAGTTGCGCCCTAACAGTATAACTTTGGAAACAGTACTTTTTCTCATTTAATCGAACAAAGAGTAAAACCTAATTATTTTATTCTATTATGTCCCGAGAGTGTAAATTTGCAATGTATCGATGCCAACGTTCACAAGAACCAAAACCGGACCAACATTAGACTACTCAGTTGCGCCCTAACTTTATAACTTTGAAACGAGTACTTTTTCTCATGCAACCGAACAAAGAGTAAAACCTAATTATATTGATTATTATGCAACGAGAGTGTAAATTTGCAACGTATCGATGCCAACGTTCACAAGAACCAAAACCGGACAAACATTAGACTACTCAGTTGTGCCCTAACAGTATAACTTTGGAAACTGTACTTATTCTGATTCAATTGAACAACGAGTAAAACCTAATTATTTCGTTCTATTATGCCCCGAGAGTGTAAATTTGCAACGTATCGATGCCAACGTTCACAAGAACCAAAACCGGACCCACATTAAACTACTCAGTTGTGCCCTAACAGTATAACTTTGGAAACAGTACTTTTTCTTATTCAATCGAACGAAGGGTAATACCTAATTATTTTGTTCACTTATGCCCCGATAGTGTAAATTTGCAACGTATCGATTCCAACGTTCACAAAAATCAAAACCGGACCAACATTAGACTACTCAGTTGTGCCCTAACAGTATAACTTTGGAAACAGTACTTTTTTTCATTCAATCGAACAAAAAGTAAAACCTAATTATTTTGTTCTATTATGCTCCTAGAGTGTAAATTTGCAACGTATCGATGCCAACGTTCACAAGAACCAAAACCGAACCAACATTAGACAACTCAGTTGCGCCCTAACAGAATAACTTTGGGAATATTACTTTTTCTCACTCAATCGAATAAAGAGTAAAACCAAATTATTTAGTTCTTTTATGCCCCGAGAGAATAATTTGCAACGTATCGATGCCAACGTTCATAAGAACCAAAACCGAACTAACATTAGACTACTCAGTTGTGCCCTAACTTTATAACTTTGAAACGAGTACTTTTTCTCATACAACCGAACAACGAGTAAAACCTAATTATATTAATCTATTATGCCCCGAGAGTGTCAATTAGCAACGCATCGATGCCAACGTTCGCAAGAACCAAAACCGGACCAACATTAGACTACTCAGTTGTGCCCAAACTGTATAACTCTGAAAACAGTACTTTTTCTCATTCAATCGAACAAAGTGTAAAACTTAATTATTTTGTTCTATTATGCCCCGAGAGTGTAAATTTGCAACGTATCGATGCCAACGTTCACAAGAACAAAAACCGGACCAACATTAGACTACTCAGTTGCGCCCTAACTTTATAACTTTGAAACGAGTACTTTTTGTCATGCAACCGAACAAAGAGTAAAACCTAATTATATTGATCTATTATGCCCCGAGAGTGTAAATTTGCAACGTATTGATGCCAACGTTCACAAGAACCAAAACCGGACCAACATTAGACTACTCAGTTGTGCCCTAACAGAATAACTTTGGAAACAGTACTTTTTCTGATTCAATTGAACAATGAGTAAAACCTAATTATTTCGTTCTATTATGCCCCGAGAGTGTAAATTTGCAACGTATCGATGCCAACGTTCACAAGAACCAAAACCGGACCCACATTAAACTACTCAGTTGTGCCCTAACAGTATAACTTTGGAAACAGTACTTTTTCTTATTCAATCGAACGAAGAGTAAAACCTAATTATTTTGTTCTCTTATGCCTCGATAGTGTAAATTTGCAACGTATTGATGCCAACGTTTACAAGAACCAAAACCGAACCAACATTAGACTACTCAGTTGCGCCCTAACAGTATAACTTTGGAAATAGTACTTTTTCTCATTCAATCGAATAAAGAGTAAAACCTAATTACTTAGTTCTTTTATGCCCCGAGTGTGTAATTAGCAACGTATCGATGCCAACGTTCATAAGAACCAAAACCGAACTAATATTAGAATACTCAGTTGCGCCCTAACTTTATAACTTTGAAACGAGTACTTTTTCTCATACAACCGAACAACGAGTAAAACCTAATTATATTAATCTATTTTGCCCCGAGCGTATCAATTTGCAAAGTATCGATGCCAACGTTCACAAGAACCAAAACCGGACCAACATTAGACTACTCAGTTGTGCCCAAACTGTATAACTTTGTAAACAGTACTTTTTCTCATTCAATCGAACAAAGTGTAAAACATAATTATTTTGTTCTATTATGCCCCGAGAGTGTAAATTTGCAACGTATCGATGCCAACGTTCACAAGAACAAAAACCGGACCAACATTAGACTACTCAGTTGCTCCCTAACAGTATAACTTTGAAAACAGTATTTTTTCTCATTCAATCGAACAAGGAGTAAAACCTAATTATTTTGTTCTATTATGTCCCGAGGGTGTAAATTTGCAATGTATCGATGCCAACGTTCACAAGAACCAAAACCGGACCAACATTAGACTACTCCGTTGCGCCCTAACTTTATAACTTGGAAACGAGTACTTTTTCTCATCCAACCGAACAAAGAGTAAAACCTAATTATATTGATCTATTATGCCCCGAGAGTGTAAATTTGCAACGTATCGATGCCAACGTTCACAAGAACAAAAACCGGACCAACATTAGACTACTCAGTTGCGCCCTAACAGTATAACTTTGGAAACAGTACTTTTTCTCATTTAATCGAACAAAGAGTAAAACCTAATTATTTTGTTCTATTATGTCCCGAGAGTGTAAATTTGCAATGTATCGATGCCAACGTTCACAAGAACCAAAACCGGACCAACATTAGACTACTCAGTTGCGCCCTAACTTTATAACTTTGAAACGAGTACTTTTTCTCATGCAACCGAACAAAGAGTAAAACCTAATTATATTGATTATTATGCAACGAGAGTGTAAATTTGCAACGTATCGATGCCAACGTTCACAAGAACCAAAACCGGACAAACATTAGACTACTCAGTTGTGCCCTAACAGTATAACTTTGGAAACAGTACTTTTTCTGATTCAATTGAACAACGAGTAAAACCTAATTATTTCGTTCTATTATGCCCCGAGAGTGTAAATTTGCAACGTATCGATGCCAACGTTCACAAGAACCAAAACCGGACCCACATTAAACTACTCAGTTGTGCCCTAACAGTATAACTTTGGAAACAGTACTTTTTCTCATTCAATCGAACAAAGAGTAAAACCTAATTATTTTGTTCTATTATGCCCCGAGAGTGTAAATTTGCAACTTATCGATTCCAACGTTCACAAAAATCAAAACCGGACCAACATTAGACTACTCAGTTGTGCCCTAACAGTATAACTTTGGAAACAGTACTTTTTTTCATTCAATCGAACAAAAAGTAAAACCTAATTATTTTGTTCTATTATGCTCCTAGAGTGTAAATTTGCAACGTATCGATGCCAACGTTCACAAGAACCAAAACCGAACCAACATTAGACTATTCAGTTGCGCCCTAACAGTATAACTTTGGGAATATTACTTTTTCTCACTCAATCGAATAAAGAGTAAAACCAAATTATTTAGTTCTTTTATGCCCCGAGAGAATAATTTGCAACGTATCGATGCCAACGTTCATAAGAACCAAAACCGAACTAACATTAGACTACTCAGTTGTGCCCTAACTTTATAACTTTGAAACGAGTACTTTTTCTCATACAACCGAACAACGAGTAAAACCTAATTATATTAATCTATTATGCCCCGAGAGTGTCAATTAGCAACGCATCGATGCCAACGTTCGCAAAAACCAAAACCGGACCAACATTAGATTACTCAGTTGTGCCCAAACTCTATAACTCTGAAAACAGTACTTTTTCTCATTCAATCGAACAAAGTGTAAAACTTAATTATTTTGTTCCATTATGCCCCGAGAGTGTAAATTTGCAACGTATCGATGCCAACGTTCACAAGAACAAAAACCGGACCAACATTAGACTACTCAGTTGCGCCCTAACTTTATAACTTTGAAACGAGTACTTTTTCTCATGCAACCGAACAAAGAGTAAAACCTAATTATATTGATCTATTATGCCCCGAGAGTGTAAATTTGCAACGTATTGATGCCAACGTTCACAAGAACCAAAACCGGACCAACATTAGACTACTCAGTTGTGCCCTAACAGAATAACTTTGGAAACAGTACTTTTTCTGATTCAATTGAACAATGAGTAAAACCTAATTATTTCGTTCTATTATGCCCCGAGAGTGTAAATTTGCAACGTATCGATGCCAACGTTCACAAGAACCAAAACCGGACCCACATTAAACTACTCAGTTGTGCCCTAACAGTATAACTTTGCAAACAGTACTTTTTCTTATTCAATCGAACGAAGAGTAAAACCTAATTATTTTGTTCTCTTATGCCTCGATAGTGTAAATTTGCAACGTATTGATGCCAACGTTTACAAGAACCAAAATCGGATCAATCAGTAGACTACTCAGTTATGCCCTAACAGTATAACATTGGAAACAGTACTTTTTCTCATTCAATCGAACAAAGAGTAAAACCTAATTATTTTGTTCTATTATGCCCCGAGAGTGTAAATTTGCAACGTATCGATGCCAACGTTCACAAAAACCAAAACCGGACCAACATTAGACTACTCAGTTGTGCCCTAACAGTATAACTTTGGAAACAGTACTTTTTCTCATTCAATCGAACAAAAAGTAAAACCTAATTATTTTGTTCTATTATGCCCCGAGAGTGTAAATTTGCAACGTATCGATGCCAACGTTCACAAGAACCAAAACCGAACCAACATTAGACTACTCAGTTGCGCCCAAACTGTATAACTCTGAAAACAGTACTTTTTCTCATTCAATCGAACAAAGTGTAAAACTTAAATATTTTGTTCTATTATGCCCCGAGAGTGTAAATTTGCAACGTATCGATGCCAACGTTCACAAGAACAAAAACCGGACAAACATTAGACTACTCAGTTGCGCCCTAACAGTATAACTTTGGAAATAGTACTTTTTCTCCTTTAATCGAACAAAGGGTAAACCTAATTATTTTGTTCTATTATGTCCCGAGAGTGTAAATTTGCAATGTATCGATGCCAACGTTCACAAGAACCAAAACCGGACCAACATTAGACTACTCAGTTGCGCCCTAACTTTATAACTTTGAAACGAGTACTTTTTCTCATGCAACCGAACAAAGAGTAAAACCTAATTATATTGATTATTATAGAACGAGAGTGTAAATTTGCAACGTATCGATGCCAACGTTCACAAGAACCAAAACCGGACAAACATTAGACTACTAAGTTGTGCCCTAACAGTATAACTTTGGAAACAGTACTTTTTCTAATTCAATTGAACAACGAGTAAAACCTAATTATTTCGTTCTATTATGCCCCGATAGTGTAAATTTGCAACGTATCGATGCCAACGTTCACAAGAACCAAAACCGGACCCACATTAAACTACTCAGTTATGCCCTAACAGTATAACTTTGGAAACAGTACTTTTTCTCATTCAATCGAACAAAGAGTAAAACCTAATTATTTTGTTCTATTATGCCCCGAGAGTGTAAATTTGCAACGTATCGATTCCAACGTTCACAAAAACCAAAACCGGACCAACATTAGACTACTCAGTTGTGCCCTAACAGTATAACTTTGGAAACAGTACTTTTTCTCATTCAATCGAACAAAAAGTAAAACCTAATTATTTTGTTCTATTATGCCCCGAGAGTGTAAATTTGCAACGTATCGATGCCAACGTTCACAAGAACCAAAACCGAACCAACATTAGACTACTCAGTTGCGCCCTAACAGTATAACTTTGGGAATATTACTTTTTCTCACTCAATCGAATAAAGAGTAAAACCAAATTATTTAGTTCTTTTATGCCCCGAGAGAGTAATTTGCAACGTATCGATGCCAACGTTGATAAGAACCAAAACCGAACTAACATTAGATTACTCAGTTGTACCCTAACTTTATAACTTTGAAACGAGTACTTTTTCTCATACAACCGAACAACGAGTAAAACCTAATTATATTAATCTATTATGCCCCGAGAGTGTCAATTAGCAACGCATCGATGCCAACGTTCGCAAGAACCAAAACCGGACCAACATTAGACTACTCAGTTGTGCCCAAACTGTATAACTCTGAAAACAGTACTTTTTCTCATTCAATCGAACAAAGTGTAAAACTTAATTATTTTGTTCTATTATGCCCCGAGAGTGTAAATTTGCAACGTATCGATGCCAACGTTCACAAGAACAAAAACCGGACAAACATTAGACTACTCAGTTGCGCCCTAACAGTATAACTTTGGAAATAGTACTTTTTCTCCTTTAATCGAACAAAGGGTAAAACCTAATTATTTTGTTCTATTACGTCCCGAGAGTGTAAATTTGCAATGTATCGATGCCAACGTTCACAAGAACCAAAACCGGACCAACATTAGACTACTCAGTTGCGCCCTAACTTTATAACTTTGAAACGAGTACTTTTTCTCATGCAACCGAACAAAGAGTAAAACCTAATTATATTGATCTATTATGCCCGAGAGTGTAAATTTGCAACGTATCGATGCCAACGTTCAAAAGAACCAAACCGGACCAACATTAGACTACTCGGTTGTGCCACTAACGAATAACTTTGGAAACGCATTACTTTTTCTGATTAAATTGAACAACGAGTAAAACCTAATTATTTCGTTCTATTATGCCCCGAGAGTGTAAATTTGCAACGTATCGATGCCAACGTTCACAAGAACCAAAACCGGACCCACATTAAACTACTCAGTTATGCCCTAACAGTATAACTTTGGAAACAGTACTTTTTCTCATTCAATCGAACAAAGAGTAAAACCTAATTATTTTGTTCTATTATGCCCCGAGAGTGTAAATTTGCAACGTATCGATGCCAACGTTCACAAGAACCAAAACCGAACCAACATTAGACTACTCAGTTGCGCCCAAACTGTATAACTCTGAAAACAGTACTTTTTCTCATTCAATCGAACAAAGTGTAAAACTTAAATATTTTGTTCTATTATGCCCCGAGAGTGTAAATTTGCAACGTATCGATGCCAACGTTCACAAGAACAAAAACCGGACAAACATTAGACTACTCAGTTGCGCCCTAACAGTATAACTTTGGAAATAGTACTTTTTCTCCTTTAATCGAACAAAGGGTAAAACCTAATTATTTTGTTCTATTACGTCCCGAGAGTGTAAATTTGCAATGTATCGATGCCAACGTTCACAAGAACCAAAACCGGACCAACATTAGACAACTCAGTTGCGCCCTAACTTTATAACTTTGAAACGAGTACTTTTTCTCATGCAACCGAACAAAGAGTAAAACCTAATTATATTGATCTATTAGGCTCCGAGTGTGTAAATTTGCAACGTATCGATGCCAACGTTCACAAGAACCAAAACCGGACCAACATTAGACTACTCAGTTGTGCCCTAACAGAATAACTTTGGAAACAGTACTTTTTCTGATTCAATTGAACAACGAGTAAAACCTAATTATTTCGTTCTATTATGCCCCGAGAGTGTAAATTTGCAACGTATCGATGCCAACGTTCACAAGAACCAAAACCGGACCCACATTAAACTACTCAGTTGTGCCCTAACAGTATAAGTTTGCAATCAGTACTTTTGCTTATTCAATCGAAGAGTAAAACCTAATTATTTTGTTCTATTATGCCCCGATAGTGTAAATTTGCAACGTATTGATGCCAACGTTCACAAGAACCAAAACCGGACCAATCATTAGACTACTCAGTTATGCCCTAACAGTATAACTTTGGAAACAGTACTTTTTCTCATTCAATCGAACAAAGAGTAAAACCTAATTATTTTGTTCCATTATGCCCCGAGAGTGTAAATTTGCAACGTATCGATGCTAACGTTCACAAAAACCAAGACCGGACCAACATTATACTACTCAGTTGTGCCCTAACAGTATAACTTTGGAAACAATACTTTTTCTCATTCAATCGAACAAAAAGTAAAACCTAATTATTTTGTTCCATTATGCCCCGAGAGTGTAAATTTGCAACGTATCGGTGCCAACGTTCACAAGAACCAAAACCGAACCAATATTAGACTACTCAGTTGCGCCCTAACAGTATAACTTTGGAAATAGTACTTTTTCTCATTCAATCGAATAAAGAGTAAAACCTAATTATTTAGTTCTTTTATGCCCCGAGTGTGTAATTAGCAACGTATCGATGCCAACGTTCATAAGAACCAAAACCGAACTAATATTAGAATACTCAGTTGCGCCCTAACTTTATAACTTTGAAACGAGTACTTTTTCTCATACAACCGAACAACGAGTAAAACCTAATTATATTAATCTATTTTGCCCCGAGCGTATCAATTTGCAAAGTATCGATGCCAACGTTCGCAGGAACCAAAACCGGACCAACATTAGACTACACAGTTGTGCCCAAACTGTATAACTTTGTAAACAGTACTTTTTCTCATTCAATCGAACAAAGTGTAAAACATAATTATTTTGTTCTATTATGCCCCGAGAGTGTAAATTTGCGACGTATCGATGCCAACGTTCACAAGAACAAAAACCGGACCAACATTAGACTACTCAGTTGCTCCCTAACAATATAACTTTGAAAACAGTATTTTTTCTCATTCAATCGAACAAGGAGTAGAACCTAATTATTTTGTTCTATTATGTCCCGAGAGTGTAAATTTGCACTGTATCGATGCCAACGTTCACAAGAACCAAAACCGGACCAACATTAGACTACTCCGTTGCGCCCTAACTTTATAACTTGGAAACGAGTACTTTTTCTCATGCAACCGAACAAAGAGTAAAACCTAATTATACTGATCTATTATGCCCCGAGAGTGTAAATTTGCAACTTATCGATGCCAACGTTCACAAGAACAAAAACCGGACCAACATTAGACTACTCAGTTGCGCCCTAACAGTATAACTTTGGAAACAGTACTTTTTCTGATTCAATTGAACAACGAGTAAAACCTAATTATTTCGTTCTATTATGCCCCGAGAGTGTAAATTTGCAACGTATCGATGCCAACGTTCACAAGAACCAAAACCGGACCCACATTAAACTACTCAGTTGTGCCCTAACAGTATAACTTTGGAAACAGTACTTTTTCTCATTCAATCGAACAAAGAGTAAAACCTAATTATTTTGTTCTATTATGCCCCGAGAGTGTAAATTTGCAACGTATCGATTCCAACGTTCACAAAAATCAAAACCGGACCAACATTAGACTACGCAGTTGTGCCCTAACAGTATAACTTTGGAAACAGTACTTTTTTTCATTCAATCGAACAAAAAGTAAACCTAATTATTTTGTTCTATTATGCTCCTAGAGTGTAAATTTGCAACGTATCGATGCCAACGTTCACAAGAACCAAAACCGAACCAACATTAGACTACTCAGTTGCGCCCTAACAGTATAACTTTGGGAATATTACTTTTTCTCACTCAATCGAATAAAGAGTAAAACCAAATTATTTAGTTCTTTTATGCCCCGAGAGAGTAATTTGCAACGTATCGATACCAACGTTCATAAGAACCAAAACCGAACTAACATTAGACTACTCAGTTGTGCCCTAACTTTATAACTTTGAAACGAGTACTTTTTCTCATACAACCGAACAACGAGTAAAACCTAATTATATTAATCTATTATGCCCCGAGAGTGTCAATTAGCAACGCATCGATGCCAACGTTCGCAAGAACCAAAACCGGACCAACATTAGACTACTCAGTTGTGCCCAAACTGTATAACTCTGAAAACAGTACTTTTTCTCATTCAATCGAACAAAGTGTAAAACTTAATTATTTTGTTCTATTATGCCCCGAGAGTGTAAATTTGCAACGTATCGATGCCAACGTTCACAAGAACAAAAACCGGACCAACATTAGACTACTCAGTTGCGCCCTAACAGTATAACTTTGGAAACAGTACTTTTTCTCATTTAATCGAACAAAGAGTAAAACCTAATTATTTTGTTCTATTATGTCCCGAGAGTGTAAATTTGCAATGTATCGATGCCAACGTTCACAAGAACCAAAACCGGACCAACATTAGACTACTCAGTTGCGCCCTAACTTTATAACTTTGAAACGAGTACTTTTTGTCATTCAACCGAACAAAGAGTAAAACCTAATTATATTGATCTATTATGCCCCGAGAGTGTAAATTTGCAACGTATTGATGCCAACGTTCACAAGAACCAAAACCGGACCAACATTAGACTACTCAGTTGTGCCTCAATGTAATAACTTTGGAAACAAGATTTTTCTCATTCAATTGAACAATGAGTAAAACCTAATTATTTCGTTCTATTATGCCCCGAGAGTGTAAATTTGCAACGTATCGATGCCAACGTTCACAAGAACCAAAATCGGACCCACATTAAACTACTCAGTTGTGCCCTAACGGTATAACTTTGCAAACAGTACTTTTTCTTATTCAATCGAACGAAGAGTAAAACCTAATTATTTTGTTCTCTTATGCCTCGATAGTGTAAATTTGCAACGTATTGATGCCAACGTTTACAAGAACCAAAACCGGATCAATCAGTAGACTACTCAGTTATGCCCTAACAGTATAACATTGGAAACAGTACTTTTTCTCATTCAATCGAACAAAGAGTAAAACCTAATTATTTTGTTCTATTATGCCCCGAGAGTTTAAATTTGCAACGTATCGATGCCAACGTTTACAAAAATCAAAACCGGACCAACATTAGATTACTCAGTTATGCCCTAACAGTATAACTTTGGAAACAGTACTTTTTCACATTCAATCGAACAAAAAGTAAAACCTAATTATTTTGTTCTATTATGCCCCGAGAGTGTAAATTTGCAACGTATCGATGCCAACGTTCACAAGAACCAAAACCGGACCAACATTAGACTACTCGCTTGCGCCTAACAAAGATAACTTTGGAAATATTACTTTTTCTCACTCAATCGAATAAAGAGTAAAACCAAATTATTTAGTTCTTTTATGCCCCGAGAGTGTAATTTGCAACGTATCGATGCCAACGTTCATAAGAACCAAAACCGAACTAACATTAGACTACTCAGTTGTGCCCTAACTTTATAACTTTGAAACGAGTACTTTTTCTCATACAACCGAACAACGAGTAAAACCTAATTATATTAATCTATTATGCCCCGAGAGTGTCAATTTGCAACGCATCGATGCCAACGTTCGCAAGAACCAAAACCGGACCAACATTAGACTACTCCAGCTTGTGCTCAAACCGTATAACTCGAAAACAAGATTTTTCTCATTCAATCGAACAAAGTGTAAAACTTAAATATTTTGTTCTATTATGCCCCGAGAGTGTAAATTTGCAACGTATCGATGCCAACGTTCACAAGAACAAAAACCGGACCAACATTAGACTACTCAGTTGCGCCCTAACAGTATAACTTTGGAAATAGTACTTTTTCTCCTTTAATCGAACAAAAGGTAAAACCTAATTATTTTGTTCTATTATGTCCCGAGAGTGTAAATTTGCAATGTATCGATGCCAACGTTCACAAGAACCAAAACCGGACAAACATTAGACAACTCAGTTGCGCCCTAACTTTATAACTTTGAAACGAGTACTTTTTCTCATGCAACCGAACAAAGAGTAAAAGCTAATTATATTGATTATTATGCAACGAGAGTGTAAATTTGCAACGTATCGATGCCAACGTTCACAAGAACCAAAATCGGACAAACAATAGACTACTCAGTTGTGCCCTAACAGAATAACTTTGGAAATAGTACTTTTTCTGATTCAATTGAACAACGAGTAAAACCTAATTATTTCGTTCTATTATGCCCCGAGAGTGTAAATTTGCAACGTATCGATGCCAACGTTCACAAGAACCAAAACCGAACCCACATTAAACTACTCAGTTGTGCCCTAACAGTATAACTTTGGAAACAGTACTTTTTCTTATTCAATCGAACGAAGAGTAAAACCTAATTATTTTGTTCTATTATGCCCCGATAGTATAAATTTGCAACGTATTGATGCCAACGTTCACAAGAACCAAAACCGGACCAATCATTAGACTACTCAGTTATGCCCTAACAGTATAACTTTGGAAACAGTACTTTTTCTCATTCAATCGAACAAAGAGTAAAACCTAATTATTTTGTTCTATTATGCCCCGAGAGTGTAAATTTGCAACATATCGATGCAAACGTTCACAAAAACCAAAATCGTACCAACATTAGACTACTTAGTTGTGCCCTAACAGTATAACTTTGGAAACTGTACTTTTTCTCATTCAATCGAACAAAAAGTAAAACCTAATTATTTTGTTCTATTATGCCCCGAGAGTGGAAATTTGCAACGTACCGATGCCAACGTTCACAAGAACCAAAACCGAACCAACATTAGACTACTCAGTTGCGCCCAAACAGTATAACTTTGGAAATAGTACTTTTTCTCATTCAATCGAATAAAGCGTAAAACCTAATTCTTTAGTTCTTTTATGCCCGGAGAGCGTAATTTGCAACGTATCGATGCCAACGTTCATAAGAACCAAAACCGAACTAACATTAGAATACTCAGTTGCGCCCTAACTTTATAACTTTGAAACGAGTACTTTTTCTCATACAACCGAACAACGAGTAAAACCTAATTATATTAATCTATTATGCCCTGAGCGTATCAATTTGCAACGTATCGATGCCAACGTTCGCAAGAACCAAAACCGGACCAACATTAGACTACTCAGTTGATCCCACACTGTATAACTTTGTAAACAGTACTTTTTCTCATTCAATCGAACAAAGTGTAAAACTTAATTATTTTGTTCTATTATGCCCCGAGAGTGTAAATTTGCAACGTATTGATGCCAACGTTCACAAGAACAAAAACCGAAGCAACATTAGACTACTCAGTTGCGCCCTAACAGTATAACTTTGAAAACAGTATTTTTTCTCATTCAATCGAACAAAGAGTAAAACCTAATTATTTCGTTCTATTATGCCCCGAGAGTGTAAATTTGCAACGTATCGATGCCAACGTTCAGAAGAACCAAAACCGGACCCATATTAGACTACTCAGTTGTGCCATAACAGTATAACTTTGGAAACGGTACTTTTTCATTATTCAATCGAACGAAGAGTAAAACCTAATTATTTTGTTCTACTATGCCCCGATAGTGTAAATTTGCAACGTATTGATGCCAACGTTCACAAGAACCAAAACCGGACAAATCATTAGACTACTCAGTTATGCCCTAACAGTATAACTTTGGAAACAGTACTTTTTCTCATTCAATCGAACAAAGAGTAAAACCTAATTATTTTGTTCTATTATGCCCCGAGAGTGTAAATTTGCAACGTATCGATGCTAACGTTCACAAAAATCTAAACCGGACCAACATTAGACTACTCAGTTGTGCCCTAACAGTATAACTTTGGAAACATAACTTTTTCTCATTCAATCGAACAAAGAGTAAAACCTAATTATTTTGTTCTATTATGCACCGAGAGTGTAAATTTGCAACGTATCGATGCCAACGTTCACAAAAATCAAAACCGGACCAACATTAGACTACTCAGTTGTGCCCGAACAGTATAACTTTGAAAACAGTACTTTTCCTCATTCAATCGAACAAAAAGTAAAACCTAATTATTTTGTTCTATTATGCCCCGAGAGTGTAAATTTGCAACGTATCGATGCCAACGTTCACAAGAACCAAAACCGAACCAACATTAGACTACTCGCTTGCGCCCAAACAAAGATAACTTTGGAAACAATACTTTTTCTCATTCAATCGAATAAAGAGTAAAACCTAATTATTTAGTTCTATTATGCCCCGAGAGTGTAATTTGCAACGTATCGATGCCAACGTTCATAAGAACCAAAACCGAACTAACATTAGACTACTCAGTTGCGCCCTAACTTTATAACTTTGAAACGAGTACTTTTTCTCATGCAACTGAACAACGAGTAAAACCTAATTATATTAATCTATTATGCCCCGATAGTGTCAATTTGCAACGTATCGATGCCAACGTTCCCAAGAACCAAAACCGGACCAACATTAGACTACTCAGTTGTGCCCAAACAGTATAACTTTGGAAACAGAACTTTTTCTCATTCAATCGAACAAAGAGTAAAACATAATTATTTTGTTCTATTATGCCCCGAGTGTGTAAATTTGCAACGTATCGATGCCAACGTTCACAAAAATCAAAACCCGAACAACAATAGACTACTCAATTGTGCCCAAACAGTTTAACTTTGGAAACAGAACTTTTTCTCATGCAACCGAACAAAGAGTAAAACCTAATTATATTGATCTATTATGCCCCGAGAGTGTAAATTTGCAACGTATCGAGGCCAATGTTCACAAGAACCTAAACCGGTCCAACATTAGACTACTCAGTTGTGCCCTAACAGAATAACTTTGGAAACAGTACTTTTTCTCATTCAATTGAACAACGAGTAAAACCTAATTACTTCATTCTATTATGCCCCGAGAGTGTAAATTTGCAACGTAGAGATGCCAACGTTCACAAGAACCAAAACCGGACCCACATTAGACTACTCAGTTGTGCCCTAACAGTATTACTTTGGAAACAGTACTTTTTCTTATTCAATCGAACGAAGAGTAAAACCTATTTATTTTGTTCTATTATGCCCCGATAGTGTAAATTTGCAACGTCTCGATGCCAACGTTCACAAGAATCAAAACCGGACCAATCATTAGACTTCTCAGTTATGCCCTAACAGTATAATTTTGGAAATAGTACTTTTTCTCATTCAATCGAACAAAGAGTAAAACCTAATTATTTTGTTCTACTATGCCCCGAGAGTGTAAATTTGCAACGTATCGATGCCAACGTTCACAAAAATCAAAACCGGACCAACAATAGACTACTCAGTTGTGCCCAAACAGTATAACTTTGGAAACAGAACTTTTTCTCATTCAATCGAACAAGGAGTAAAACCTAATTATTTTGTTCTATTATGCCCCGAGAGTGTAAATTTGCAACGTATCGATGCCAACGTTCACAAGAACAAAAACCGAACCAACATTAGACTACTCAGTTGCGCCGTAACTGTATAACTTTGGAAACAGTACTTTTTCTCATTCAATCGAACAAAGAGTAAAACTTAATTATTTTATTCTATTATGTCCCGAGAGTGTAAATTTGTAATGTATCGATGCCAACGTTCACAAGAACCAAAACCGAACCAACATTAGACTACTCAGTTGCGCCATAACATTATAACTTTGAAACGAGTACTTTTTCTCATGGAACCGAACAACGAGTAAAACCTAATTATTTTAATCTATTATGCCCCGAGAGTGTCAATTTGCAACGTAACGATGCCAACGTTCACAAGAACCAAAACCGGACCAACATTAGACTACACAGTTGTGCCCAAACAGTATAACTTTGGAAACAGAACTTTTTCTCATTCAATCGAACAAAGTGTAAAACTTAATTATTTTGTTCTATTATGCTCCGAGAGTGTAAATTTGCAACGTGTCGATGCCAACGTTCACAAGAACAAAAACCGGACCAACATTAGACTACTCAGTTGCGCCCTAACAGTATAACTTTGGAAACAGTACTTTTTCTCATTCAACCGAACAAAGAGTAAAACCTAATTATTTTGTTCTATTATGTCCCGAGAGTGTAAATTTGCAATGTATCGATGCCAACGTTCACAATAACCAAAACCGGACCAATCATTAGACTACTCAGTTATGCCCTAACAGTATAACTTTGGAAATAGTACTTTTTATCATTCAATCGAACAAAGAGTAAAACCTAATTATTTTGTTCTACTATGCCCCGAGAGTGTACATTTGCAACGTATCGATGCCAACGTTCACAAGAACAAAAACCGAACCAGCATTAGGCTACTCAGTTGCGCCGTAACAGTATAACTTTGGAAACAGTACTTTTTCTCATTCAATCGAACAAAGAGTAAAACTTAATTATTTTATTCTATTATGTCCCGAGAGTGTAAATTTGCAATGTATCGATGCCAACGTTCACAAGAACCAAAACCGGACCAACATTAGACTACTCAGTTGCGCCCTAACTTTATAACTTTGAAACGAGTACTTTTTCTCATGGAACCGAACAACGAGTAAAACCTAATTATATTAATCTATTATGCCCCGAGAGTGTCAATTTGCAACGTATCGATGCCAACGTTCACAAGAACCAAAACCGGACCAACATTAGACTACTTAGTTGTGCCCAAACAGTATAACTTTGGAAACAGAACTTTTTCTCATTCAATCGAACAAAGTGTAAAACTTAATTATTTTGTTCTATTATGCCCCGAGTGTGACATATCGAACTTCTAAAGTCTTGAAGTTACGAGGTATGTTGGCTTAGAAGGCCATAAGAGTGGTTCCGGTGAAGTCTGGAAGCTGTGTGTTTTCGGTGCACTAGGTGCGAAACGGAGCCCGAAAGGCTATTTTGGGCCGTGAGCCAAATCCGCACTTGCGCGGAAGAAATGACGATGTGGACATGATTTAAATCATGTGTGGAGAGGCCTTGCTCAATTTGAAAAGAATCGGAGGTCAAACGAGCCAAAAGTGAGTTGGAACGGAGAAGAAACGAAAAAGCTAAAAATTTGGCTAAGTCCTTGGAGTAGGTCGAGTCCTCGGGGGACCGGTCCTCGAAAAGGGAGACCGGTCCCGAAGGTCGTCCGCGAGAGTAGGTTCCGGGGACCGGTCTCTGGGGGAGATCTGGTCTCCAGCTGCGCAGAGTGGAGCAAGGCTCTCTGGGACCGGTCCTGGGGTAGGGAGACCGGTCCCTGAGCCCGAAAATGCCCAGTTTGGGCTGTTTCAAATATTGTAAAGTTGAGGGGCCTTATAGCAATTGTGCAGGGGGTTAGTTGTAAAGAGAGGGATAAAACCTCTTCTCTCTCTCTCTCTCCCTCACTCTGATCGCTCCCTCCCTCTCTCTCTCTCTTCTCTGTTCGACAAAGAAAGAGAAGAAGAGAAGAAAGAAGAAGAAGAAGAAGAAGAAAAGGAAGAAGGAGATGGAGAAGAAGATGATGGTGATGATGATGATGACCATCTCCTCCTTCTCCCTCAAGCGGGCAAGCTCTCGAGAGGTAAGCTTGAGCTCTCCCTCTCTCTCTCTCATGGTAGATCCCCTTGTAGTGGGTCTTAAACCCTAGAGTTGGGATTTATGGAACCCTAGCATGCTAGCAAGATGAGTATTCCCCATTTCGTAGATCGATTTGGTGAATTTGGCTATAGTAGCATCTAGGGCATCCAAATGGAGATTTTAGAAATAGATGAGATTGATCTCATTTGACCCCATAGGAACCTAATTGGGGGTGCAACGAACGCGTTGGCGCGCTCGGTTCGGTGATCCGACGAGCGGTTGCAAAGATATTAATATTTTAATATATTCATACCGTATGTCCGCAAAGACGCAAGATAGGAGCCCTAAATTCACGAAACGGAACTAGGGCAACTTGAAGACGTGGGGCAACGGCACGAAGTCTCGGATCGAGATTCGGAGATCGTTCTGGTTGGTCGCGCACGAGTTGAGCCGAATCGGGTCACGGTGTCGGCGGCCGATTGCAAGTGTCGACGAGCACCTGAGAGCAAAACAAAGTGGTGTGACCGAAGCGACTAGGTCGCCTGTTTGTCTAAGAGTCATTTAACTCTTGTTGATGCATGTTCAATAACGCATAAGTAGAAATGCATGTTAGTGATATAGAGTAAAATGCTAAGTAGTTGCAAGTAAATGAATGAAATGCATGATAATAGCATAAAGTACGATGCTAGAAGAGTAAAAGAATGCATGCTTAGCATAATAGAAACATGCATATGAGTGGATTGATAGACATAAGAGAGCCAAGTAAAGAATGCCAAGTAAAGAATGTGAGTCATGGACTAAATGCACATATAGATCGAGTGGCATCTAACCTAGTGTAAAGAACATAGGTTATAGTAAACCTAGAGTCAATGGACCTAGGAGTGTGGCATCTAACCTAGTGTAATGAACATGGGTTATAGCAAACCTAGAGTCAATGGATCTAGGTGAGTGGCATTGAACCTAGTGTCAAGGACATAGGTTGAACAACGATGGCAATGGACCTAGTGTGAGTAAACCTAGGTCGAGCTAGAATGACATTGAACCTAGAGTTAAGACAATCTAGATTATGTGACAAGGAATGAACCCTAGAGTCAAGTGGACCTAGGATGTAAAGAACAATGGACCTAGTGGGTCGACTCTTGAGGGTTAAGGCCAACCCTCAAGCAAAGTGGAATGGATTCCGAATCCCGAATTGTGAGCTCGATAGTTCGGTTCCGCGGGTGTATGCGGCATGTTCCTCTCACCGAAGAACTTCGAGGATTGTGACTAAGCAAGAACAAAGTGAGCGCTAGGGTGTATGCGGCATGTTCCTCTCCCTATCGTGAATCTTGGCTATGGGTGTATGCGGCATGTTCCTCTCCCACCGGCGGATCCTCGACCACTGCACCTGACCTTCGGACCGTTGGGCGATGTGGTTCTTGGCTTGGCAGCCGAGGTGTATGTGACAGGTCCTTCACCTCGAGCTGTGCAAAGTGCGGATTATCCGCTATTGATTGGCTCGTGGCCGAGTCGGGTGGCAAGCTGGAATCAGGTAGAAAGAACCTTGAGGGCTAGTGATATGTATGGTGAACCTAAGGTAATAGACACCTTAGAAGCAAGTTGGACTTGAGATGGAAACCTAGGGTTATAGAAACCTTGGAAGTTAATGACATGAGCTAAGGTAAGTAGAAACCTTAGAGTTACAACGGGTATGAGTTATGAATAGCTAAGTAAGAATGAAATAGCTAAAGTATAGAATAGCGAAAAGGTAAAGAAAAGCTAAGAGCTAAAGTAATAATTTGCATGTTGCACTTGTGAGGCATGTTTTTATGTTAGTTGCAAGTTATATACCTATATATGTTTTTGGACTAACATATTTGCGGCCTCCTTGGACCTATTGGTCGAGTCGTTTCTCTTGGGTGATCGTACCCACGAGAACTATGGACAATAGTTCTCACCCCGTGTTGTGGTTTTGGGGTACAGTATACACGTGAGCGGCGCAGCCAGCCAGCCGCGAGGCAGTGGCGTAGATCCGTAGATAGCGCCCTACCAGGAGACCAGAGGTAGGTAGCAAGACTCGAGGCCGTTTTAATAGCGGGACTAGAGGGTAGTGAGCAAAATGTAACTAACTGGTGAAAGGATGTAATAATGAGTAGATTGTATTTGGAAGTCTAATGTAAATTAATCGGTGATGTAAAATGAATGTGGAATGAATGTAATAACATAAGATGTGTTTATGTTGTTTGATACCTAGCTTCCTTATGCAATCGTTGTATGTTGAATACCGTTCCCGCTTGAACCTTCTTGTAATTATATCGATTGCGACGCCTTGGACGTACAGGGGAAACTCTGTCCGTTCGGCGGTCTGCCGGCGCGCCGAATCCGACTGAATTGGCGGGCTCGGGGCGTGACACCGAGAGTGTAAATTTGCAACGTCTCGATGCCAACGTTCACAAGAACAAAAACCGGACCAACATTAGACTACTCAGTTGCGCCCTAACAGTATAACTTTGGAAACAGTACTTTTTCTCATTCAACCGAACAAAGAGTAAAACCTAATTATTTTGTTCTATTATGTCCCGAGAGTGTAAATTTGCAATGTATCGATGCCAACGTTCACAATAACCAAAACCGGACCAACATTAGACTACTCAGTTGCGCCCTAACTTTATAACTTTGAAACGAGTACTTTTTCTCATGCAACCGAACAAAGAGTAAAACCTAATTATATTGATCTATTATGCCCCGAGAGTGTAAATTTGCAACGTATCGAGGCCAATGTTGACAAGAACCTAAACCGGTCCAACATTAGACTACTCAGTTGTGCCCTAACAGAATAACTTTGGAAAAAGTACTTTTTCTCATTCAATTGAACAACGAGTGAAACCTAATTATTTCGTTCTATTATGCCCCGAGAGTGTAAATTTGCAACGTATCGATGCCAACGTTCACAAGAACCAAAACCGGACCCACATTAGGCTGCTCAGTTGTGCCCTAACAGTATTACTTTGGAAACAGTACTTTTTCTTATTCAATCGAACGAAGAGTAAAACCTAATTATTTTGTTCTATTATACCCCAAGAGTGTAAATTTGCAACGTATCGATGCCAACGTTCACAAAAATCAAAACCGGACCAACATTAGACTACTCAGTTGTGCCCTAACAGTATAACTTTGGAAACATAACTTTTTCTCATTCAATCGAACAAAGAGTAAAACCTAATTATTTTGTTCTATTATGCCCCGAGAGTGTAAATTTGCAACGTATCGATGCCAACGTTCACAAAAATCAAAACCGGACCAACATTAGACTACTCAGTTGTGCCCTAACAGTATAACTTTGGAAACAGTAATTTTTCTCATTCAATCGAACAAAAAGTAAAACCTAATTATTTTGTTCTATTATGCCCCGAGAGTGTAAATTTGCAACGTATCGATGCCAACGTCCACAAGAACCAAAACCGAACCAACATTAGACTACTCAGTTGCGCCCTAACAGTATAACTTTGGAAACAATACTTTTTCTAATTCAATCGAATAAAGAGTAAAACATAATTATTTAGTTCTATTATGCCCCGAGAGTGTAATTTGCAACGTATCGATTCCAACGTTCATAAGAACCAAAACCGAACCAACATTAGACTACTCAGTTGTGCGCTAACTTTATAACTTTGAAACGAGTACTTTTTCTCATGCAACCGAACAACGAGTAAAACCTAATTATATTAATCTATTATGCCCCGAGAGTGTCAATTTGCAACGTATCGATGCCAACGTTCACAAGAACCAAAACCGGACCAACATTAGACTACTCAGTTGTGCCCTAACAGTATAACTTTGGAAACAGAACTTTTTCTCATTCAATCGAACAAAGAGTAAAACCTAATTATTTTGTTCTATTATTCCCCGAGAGTGTAAATTTTCAACGTATCGATGCCAACGTTCACACAAATCAAAACCGGACCAACATTAGGCTACTCAGTTGTGCCCAAACAGTATAACTTTGGAAACAGAACTTTTTCTCATTCAATCGAACAGAGACTAAAACCTAATTATTTTGTTATATTATGCCCCGAGAGTGTAAATTTGCAACGTATCGATGCCAACGTTCACAAAAATCAAAACCGGACCAACATTAGACTACTCAGTTGTGCCCAAACAGTATAACTTTGGAAACAGTACTTTTTCTCATTCAATCGAACAAAGAGTAAAACCTAATTATTTTGTTCTATTATGCCCCGAGAGTGTAAATTTGCAATGTATCGATGCCAATGTTCACAAAAACCAAAACTGGACCAACATTAGACTACTCAGTTGCGCCCTAACTTTATAACTTTGAAACGAGTACTCTTTCTCATGCAACCGAACAAAGAGTAAAACCTAATTATATTGATCTATTATGCCCCGAGAGTGTAAATTTGCAACGTATCGAGGCCAATGTTCACAAGAACCTAAACCGGTCCAACATTAGACTACTCAGTTGTGCCCTAACAGAATAACTTTGGAAACAGTACTTTTTCTCATTCAATTGAACAACGAGTAAAACCTAATTATTTCGTTCTATTATGCCCCGAGAGTGTAAATTTGCAACGTAGAGATGCCAACGTTCACAAGAACCAAAACCGGACCCACATTAGACTACTCAGTTGTGCCCTAACAGTATTACTTTGGAAACAGTACTTTTTCTTCTTCAATCGAACGAAGAGTAAAACCTAATTATTTTGTTCTATTATGCCCCGATAGTGTAAATTTGCAACGTATCGATGCCAACGTTCACAAGAACCAAAACCGGACCAATCATTAGACTACTCAGTTATGCCCTAACAGTATAACTTTGGAAATAGTACTTTTGTCACTCCCCGAGACCGCTACCAATTTGGTTCGGTTCGGGGACGCCGATCAGGCGCCGAACGGACAGCACCTCCCCTGTCCGCCCAAGGCTCGACAACAAGTCATGTACAAAGAATTACCCAGGAACTAATTCTATAACATACATGACTATAGCGAAGCACCTAAAGGTGCGATCAAGTAAGAGCAAGATACAAGTAATCATACAAGTAATATAAAGAGAGAAGAGTCTATCTATTACAACCATTCATCATTCGATTACATCCAATTACATTCTTTTACTCACAACGAATATACATGTTGTTTCTTCCCAAAATACATAAGTGTTCACATTTCCAAAATATACATGATTTTCCTCGATCATATACTTATACCAAAATAATACCGGGGGAGGCTCTAACGCAAATAGGCGGCCACTATCGATTAGGGCGTGAGGCCCTTGCCACGATCCTCACAAGCCGCCTGCGAGCTCGAACTCCGTAATAGATGGGTGAGAACTAACTTCCTTAGTTCCCAGTGGGCTCGGCCACCGACCCCACCGATCTACCAAATAGGTCTAAGCAGGCATAAGCAGATAGATAGATAGATATTTATCTTAAAACTGTAAGTTCTGTAAGTAAAGCGTAATAAGAAAAATGCTATACTACTATGCCTGTAACAACAAGGTAAGAGTAAATGTTCTAGCCATGTAACTACTAACATGCTAATATAACTCTAACCAATATGTTTGCAATTCTATTATGCTCAATATGTACTTTTGTACCCAATTACATAACTCCTTTGAGTTTATTACCCAATCAATGGCTAGCCCGTAGACTCGCCCACGACTCACACCACTCAACCCGATGGGTTGTCTGCGGGACCCCACATAGGCTATCCCTCGGGACCCCACATAGGCTATCCCTATCGAATCACGTGCCAAGACATCCGGAGACTCGCACTACTCGTGTGGAGCGACCACCACGAGCGCTCGAATGACAAAGGTGAGTATGATCTTCTCCTCCACTTTGGGAGGGCATCCACACAGGGGTATCAATGATCTTCTCCCCCACTTTGGAGGGCATCCACACAGGGGTAATGCATAAGTGTTTTGTAGCACTATGTCTCTATGTCATTTATCATCAAGTTATTTACTTGGATCACATGTCGTTAGTGTCTCTACACTATGTCATAATGTCAATCATCAAGTTCTTTACTTGGTTCACATATCTCTAGTGTTCTTTACACTAAGTTACCATACAATGTCATTCATCATGTTGTCTACTTGGTTCTCATGTCATTAGTGTTCCATACACTATGTCATAATGTCAATCATCAAGTTCTTTACTTGGTTCACATATCTCTAGTGTTCTTTACACTAAGTTATCATGCAATGTCATCAAGTTGTACACACTTGGTTCATATATCACTAGTGTCTCTACACTATGTCATAATGTCAATAGTTGTCCATCATGCAAGATTAAATTACAATCCAACTTATCTCTAGGGTTCTTTGTCATAACCATCATGCCTCCTATATTCAATTGTCAATCATATGATGCCACAATTTAAAGGAGCATGTAAGAATAGTAAACGAACTATATAACCCTAGCATGCATGAAACTATACATATATACATATATACGCTATAGGACCAATAAAGGGACTTAGACATAAAAAGTAGCCCGACGGCTTCGGAATGGCACCCCCCACCTGTTAGCGCGTTCCGATTGCCCGTCGTCGCTTGCAATCGGCCTCCCGCGACATCCGTATCCGGCACGGCCCGATATTGCAACCGCGCCTCAACCGTGCTCCGCTTCCCGAAAATTATAGGTCTTCGGTTTGTTGCCACGAGCCCCCAATTCCATTCTCACGATTTTTGGAAGCTTTCGCCGCAAGCTGCGACCATTTTTACGTCGACGACTTCAAACCTCAATATCTTCGCAACGGCACGACGAATTGCCGAACCGACTTCGCCAACGTGTTTCGTTACCTAGCAATTAGATTTACATAGGTTCAATTTAGATCAAACCCATCTAATAGCGAAAATTGCATTTCTAAACCCTAGCCTCTAATTATGCTCCAAATAATCCGATTATTAAGGATTTAATGTGCTAGCATCACACTAGAGGCTATTAGAACACTTAAACTTATGGATTAAGTCAAATCCCAAAAGCTTACCTAAACGTGAACACCGCGACGAAAACACGTCGCTTCAACGGCCGCCCGAAAGCTCAAACCGACGCCTCCAATGCGTTCGCAAGCTCGATCTCCGCCAACGCCGCGAATTTGGGCGAGGAATATAAAGAGATGAGAGAGATATTTAGAGAGAGAAAGGAGGGTTTTTCTTTCTCCTCCATGTGTGCGTGAGTGTGTGGGTGTGTTGTGTGCTCTCGGGTTGGGAAGTAGGGAGAAGAAGCATTGCATCTTAATTAAGTAACCCAACACTATTCATCACACTATTCACCTCAATTTTCGGTCGAAGCTTTGATTTTTTTGTCTGCCCTTCGGAATGTCCGATTGAGCTCAAATTTGACAGTTGTGTTCGGTTTTACTCAACTTAACGCAAGAAACTTTAATCTCTCAGTTTCGACCCCGTTTGGTCATCGAAAATTGTACCGAACCGGAATCGCTATAAGATAGCGTTCGGATTTTATTTCTCATCTTCCGGGTATCAGAACGGCACGAAACTTTAAATCTAGCCTCGTACAAATAATCCTGACATACCCTCCAGTTTTCATAATTTTCTGACACTGTGCATTTTCTGCTAATTTATCAGTCCCGTTTCCCACAAAAAATTCTAGATTTCGTGTTTCAGGTTCGATTACAGCACAAGTCAGTCCAGACTTAGATTTCACTTCTATAAATCCAATAAAAATAATATCTCACACTATTTTTATTTTTATTTATTTTTAATTTAAGAATCCGATATATTACCTTCTACCGCAACTTCATGATTTCCGAAGTTCGGTACCTTACAACTTTTTCTCACTCAATCGAACAAAGAGTAAAACCTAATTATTTTGTTCTACTATGCCCCGAGAGTGTAAATTTGCAACGTATCGATGCCAACGTTCACAAAAACCAAAACCGGACCAACATTAGACTACTCAGTTGTGCCCTAACAGTATAATTTTGGAAATAGAACTTTTTCTCATTCAATAGAACAAAGAGTAAAGCCTAATTATTTTGTTCTATTATGCCCTTAGAGTGTAAAATTTGCAACGTATCGATGCCAACGTTCACAAAAACCAAAACCGGACCAACATTAGACTACTCAGTTGCGCCCTAACAGTATAACTTTGGAAACAATACTTTTTCTCATTCAATCGAATAAAGAGTAAAACATAATTATTTAATTCTATTATGCCCCGAGAGTGTAATTTGCAACGTATCGATGCCAACGTTCATAAGAACCAAAACCGAACTAACATTAGACTACTTAGTTGCGCCCTAACTTTATAACTTTGAAACGAGCACTTTTTCTCATGGAACTGACCAACGAGTAAAACCTAATTATATTAATCTATTATGCCCCGAGAGTGTCAATTTGCCACGTATCGATGCCAACGTTCACAAGAACCAAAACCGGACCAACATTAGACTACTCAGTTGTGCCCAAACAATATAACTTTGGAAACATAACTTTTTCTCATTCAATCGAACAAAGAGTAAAACCTAATTATTTTGTTCTATTATACCCCGAGAGTGTAAATTTGCAACGTATCGATGCCAACGTTCACAAAAATCAAAACCGGACCAACATTAGACTACTCAGTTGTGCCCAAACAGTATAACTTTGGAAACAGAACTTTTTCTCATTCAATCGAACAAAGAGTAAAACCTAATTATTTTGTTCTATTATGCCCCGAGAGTGTAAATTTGCAATGTATCGATGCCAACGTTCACAAGAACCAAAACCGGACCAACATTAGACTACTCAGTTGCCCACTAACTTTATAACTTTGAAACGAGTACTTTTTCTCATGCAACCGAACAAAGAGTAAAACCTAATTATATTGATCTATTATGCCCCGAGAGTGTAAATTTGCAACGTATCGAGGCCAATGTTCACAAGAACCTAAACCGGTCCAACATTAGACTACTCAGTTGTGCCCTAACAGAATAACTTTGGAAATAGTACTTTTTCTCATTCAATTGAACAACGAGTAAAACATAATTATTTCGTTCTATTATGCCCCGAGAGTGGAAATTTGCAACGTAGAGATGCCAACGTTCACAAGAACCAAAACCGGACCCACATTAGACTACTCAGTTGTGCCCTAACACTATTACTTTGGAAACAGTACTTTTTCTTATTCAATCGAACGAAGAGTAAAACCTAATTATTTTGTTCTATTATGCCCCGATAGTGTAAATTTGCAACGTATCGATGCCAACGTTCACAAGAACCAAAACCGGACCAATCAATAGACTACTCAGTTATGCCCTAACAGTACAACTTTGGAAACAGTACTTTTTCTCATTCAATCGAACAAAGAGTAAAACCTAATTATTTTGTTCTACTATGCCCTGAGAGTGTAAATTTGCAACGTATCGATGCCAACGTTCACAAAAACCAAAACCGGACCAACATTAGACAACTCAGTTGTGCCCTAACCGTATAATTTTGGAAATAGAACTTTTTCTCATTCAATCGAACAAAGAGTAAAGCTTAATTATTTTGTTCTATTATGCCCCGAGAGTGTAAATTTGCAACGTATCGATGCCAACGTTCACAAAAAACCAAAACCGGACCAACAACAGGCTACTCAGTTGTGCCCAAACTGTATAGTTCTGGAAACAGTACTTTTTCTCATTCAATCGAACAAAGAGTAAAACCTAATTATTTTGTTCTATTATGCCCCGAGAGTGTAAATTTGCAACGTATCGATGCCAACGTTCACAAGAACCAAAACCGACCAACATTAGACTACTCAACAGTGCCCTAATAATAAGTTTGGAAATAGTACTTTTTCTGATTCAATTGAACAACGAGTAAAACCTAATTATTTCGTTCTATTATGACCCGAGAGTGTAAATTTGCAACGTATCGATGCCAACGTTCACAAGAACCAAAACCGTACTAACATTAAACTACTCAGTTGTGCCCTAACAGTATAACTTTGGAAACAGTACTTTTTCTTATTCAATCGAACGAAGAGTAAAACCTAATTATTTTGTTCTATTATGACCCGATAGTGTAAATTTGCAACGAATTGATGCCAACGTTCACAAGAACCAAAACCGGACCAATCATTTGACTACTCAGTTATGCCCTAACAGTATAACTTTGGAAACAGTATTTTTTCTCATTCAATCGAACATAGAGTTAAACCTAATTATTTTGTTCTATTATGCCCCGAGAGTGTAAATTTGCAACGTATCGATGCCAACGTTCACAAAAATCTAAACCGGACCAACATTAGACTACTTAGTTGTGCCCTAACAGTATAACTTTGGAAACAGAACTTTTTCTCATTCAATCGAATAAAAAGTAAAACCTAATTATTTTGTTCTATTATGCCCCGAGTGTGTAAATTTGCAACGTATCGATGCCAACGTTCACAAAAATCAAAACCGGACCAACATTAGACTACTCAGTTGTGCCCTAACAGTATAACTTTGGAAACAGTACTTTTTCTCATTCAATCGAACAAAAAGTAAAACCTAATTATTTTGTTCTATTATGCCCCGAGTGTGTAAATTTGCAACGTATCGATGGCAACGTTCACAAGAACCAAAACTGAACCAACATTAGACTACTCAGTTCCGCCCTAACAGTATAACTTTGGAAACAATACTTTTTCTCATTCAATCGAATAAAGAGTAAAACATAATTATTTAGTTCTATTATGCCCCGAGAGTGTAATTTGCAACGTATCGACGCCAACGTTCATAAGAACCAAAACCGAACTAACATTAGACTACTTAGTTGCGCCCTAACTTTAGAACTTTGAAACGAGTACTTTTTCTCATGCAACTGAACAACGAGTAAAACCTAATTATATTAATCTATTATGCCCCGAGAGTGTCAATTTGCAACGTATCGATGCCAACGTTCACAAGAACCAAAACCGGACCAACATTAGACTATTCAGTTGTGCCCAAACTGTATAACTTTCGAAACAGAACTTTTTCTGATTCAATCGAACAAAGAGTAAAACATAATTATTTTGTTCTATTATGCCCCGAGAGTGTAAATTTGCAACGTATCGATGCCAACGTTCACAAAAATCAAAACCGGACCAACATTAGACTACTCAGTTGTGCCCAAACAGTATAACTTTGGAAACAGAACTTTTTCTCATTCAATCGAACAAAGAGTAAAACCTAATTATTTTGTTCTATTACGCCCGAGAGTGTAAATTTGCAACGTATCGATGCCAACGTTCACAAAAATCAAAACCGGACCAACATTAGACTACTTTGTGCCCAAACAGTATAACTTTGGAAACAGAACTTTTTCTCATTCAATCGAACAAAGAGTAAAACCTAATTATTTTGTTCTATTATGCCCCGAGAGTGTAAATTTGTAATGTATCGATGCCAACGTTCACAAGAACCAAAATCGGACCAACATTAGACTACTCAGTTGTGCCCTAACTTTATAACTTTGAAACGAGTACTTTTTCTCATGCAACCGAACAAAGAGTAAAACCTAATTATATTGATCTATTATGCCCCGAGTGTGTAAATTTGCAACGTATCGAGGCCAATGTACACAAGAAGCTAAACCGGTCCAACATTAGACTACTCAGTTGTGCCCTAACAGAATAACTTTGGAAACAGTACTTTTTCTCATTCAATTGAACAACGAGTAAAACCTAATTATTTCGTTCTATTATGCCCCGAGAGTGTAAAATTGCAACGTAGAGATGCCAACGTTCACAAGAACCAAAACCGAACCAACATTAGACTACTCAACAGCTTGTGCCCTAACAACATTACTTTGGAAACAAGATTTTTCTTATTAAATCGAACGAAGAGTAAAACCTAATTATTTTGTTCTATTATGCCCCGATAGTGTAAATTTGCAACGTATCGATGCCAACGTTCACAAGAACCAAAACCGGACCAATCATTAGACTACTCAGTTATGCCCTAACAGCATAACTTTGGAAACATAACTTTTTCTCATTCAATCGAACAAAGAGTAAAACATAATTACTTTGTTCTATTATGCCCCGAGAATGTAAATTTGCAACGTATCGATGCCAACGTTCACAAAAATCAAAACCGGACCAACATTAGACTACTCAGTTGTGCCCTAACAGTATAACTTTGGAAACAGTACTTTTTCTCATTCAATCGAACAAAAAGTAAAACCTAATTATTTTGTTCTATTATGCCCCGAGTGTGTAAATTTGCAACGTATCGATGCCAACGTTCACAAGAACCAAAACCGAACCAACATTAGACTACTCAGTTGCGCCCTAACAGTATAACTTTGGAAACAATACTTTTTCTCATTCAATCGAATAAAGAGTAAAACATAATTATTTAGTTCTATTATGCCCCGAGAGTGTAATTTGCAACGTATCGATGCCAACGTTCATAAGAACCAAAACCGAACTAACATTAGTGTCACGCCCCGAGACCCGCTACCAATTTGGTCCGGCTCGGGCGCGTCGAACAGACGCCAGACGGACAGCACCTCCCCTGTCCGCCTAAGGCTAGCAACCAGATTGTGTACAACAAGTGCCCAGAACAAACTTGAAACAACATACACAATCGATAACAAAGAGAGCACAACTAGTGCCAATCGCATGAGAGCAAGCGTCACGAGTAGTCAACAAGTGAAAAAGAGAGATAACTTATCTATTACATTCATTCACAAGTTTGTATTACATTGGACCCTCATAATACACAAGTGGCGTATATACAACAAAACCTCACCACCTATACAAATATCTACTCTCAAAAGGTAAAAGCGAGGTACTCTAGTGCATTAGGAAAGGTAAACTAGTAATACCACTAGGGCGCCAAGCCCTTGCCGCGATCCTCACCCGGCGTCGACGCACTAGGACCTGAAATAGAGTGGGGTGAGAACTATCTTCCATAGTTCCCAGTGGGTTCGGCCTCCGACTCCGCCGGTCTCCCCACTAGGTCCAAGGAGGCAAAGAGTAGACGATATGTAGATATGAAAATATCTGAAAGCGGTAAGATACTGTAAAAGTAAATGCATAAATCTACTATGCCTCAAATCTGAATTATATGCATGAAACTCATAGTGGAAGGTAACTATTACTCTATTATGCTCAATGAGTTCACAATTCCCTTGAATACCCAATCCACTTGGCTTGCCCAAGGGCTTGCCACACTCTCGCGTCCCTTGCCTCGACGACGAGGAGTCTAAACTGCTCAACTCGCCCGAGGCCGTCTCGCGGATAGCTAGCCGCCACGGCCAAGCCGCTACTACCATAGCTCGTGCCTAGTACTCCGAGTGCACGTCTCGTGTGGAGCGACCACCACGAGGATAAACAGACAACGCGAGCACGGTCCAATCCTCGCCCACGGAGGATACCCGAGCTAATAGGGATGTCATCACACTTGTTTTCGACTCTATAGTGTTCACTCTAATTAATGCCACTCATTCATGTTTACTAGGTGCCACTCGTCCATATTCAAACCACTCTGCTATATCACATACTAGTAACTCTCATCTCACACTGCACCTAATTCTCATGCATACTAAGTTGAAAGCATAAAGTAAGCTAGGTTAATCAACATATTAATTAGACCTTCCAACTAGCACCCAATTCACACTTTGTGCACAATATGCAAGGTTGTTCATTATTCTACACTTGGACATAAGGAGTAGCCCGGCGACTTCGGGATGGACACCACCCACCTTTTGACGTAGCAACACGGTGGAAAGTCTTGTTCTCACGTTCGCTTGTCGCCGCTTAGCACTTGAGCGGAAACGAAGTAGCGACGCACCTCACTTGGCAATATCTTTACTTAGACTCGATGGATCGCAAAACGGTCGCCGCCAACGAGTTCAAACACCTATTAATTAGGTTTACAAGTGATCAAAAGAGATCAAGACTCAACATTAAGAAAAATCCCATTTTCGATGCCCTAGGGCTCCACACATGGAAACCATGTGTTAGAAACCCTAGAAACATGCCATTAGTGCTATTTAGCACCCATAGGTTCCATCTAACCACTCCCAAAAGCTCAAAACCCAAAACCCAAGAAATCACCATTAGAGGGTTTGAGGCCTACCTTGAGCTTGCTCCAACCAAGAGGAAGAAGAGATGGAGAAGATGATGAAGCTCCTCTCCTTTGTCTTCTCCTTCTTCTTCTACTTCTTCTCCTTCTCCTCCTTCTCCTTCTTCTTCTTTCTAGAGAGAGAGGGAGAGAGATGTGTGTGTGTGAGAGGAAATGACAGTGTGAGAGGGAGGGAGAGTCCCTCTATAGCATCTATTGTAACAAGATGCAAGGAGGCCCCTCAACTTTGCAAACTGCCCAAACTGGGCATTTTTCGGGCTCAGGGACCGGTCTCCCAAACCCAGGACCGGTCCCAGAGAGCCTTGCTCCACTGCACTGGGGACCGGTCTCCCCTTAAGAGACCGGTCCCGCAGAGCTCGCTCTCGCGGGACAGCCTTCCGGGACCGGTCTCCTTTTCGTGGACCGGTCCTCCCAGGGACCATCAGCCTACTCCAGGACTTAGCCAAATTTTCAGCTTTTCGTCGTTTCTTCTCCGTTTTCGCTCGTCTTGCGTCCGATTCTTTTCAAATCGCACCGAGGCTTTTCAAACATGTTTTCGAACACGTTTTCATCATCTTTTCATCCACGCTAATGTCGGATTTAGCTCGCGACCCGACGTAGCTTTTCGGGTTCCGTTTTCGCGCCTACGCGCACAAAAACGCCCAAAGGCTTCCGAACTTCACCGGGAGCAACTCCGGTGCACTTTTGCCTTCTGATCAACTTCAAACTTTTCGAAGTCCATCCAATCGACAATCAGTCGATTCTAAACGTGGTGCAACTCTCGGATTTCGAGAATTCACTTCGTTACATTCTCTCCACCTTAAAAGAGTTTCGTCCGCGAAACGAACTCAACTTAGCTAAGTGCCTACATACTCAAAGCCCATACCTTATTCAACTTTCGAATAGGTGAGGATGGTTCTTTCTCATCTCGTCCTCGAGCTCCCACGTAGCTTCGCGATCGCAATGATTGCTCCATCGGATCTTGACGTAGGAAATCTCGCGGTTTCTCAATTTGCGCACTTCCCGGGCCAAGATCATAGTCGGAAACTCTTCATAGCTTAAATCCTTATGGAGTTCCGGGGGTTCATACGACATGGTATGCTCGGGGTCGTGAACATACTTGCGGAGGTTAGAAACGTGGAATACGTTATGCACGTCCGCTAGATTCGGAGGTAGCGCAAGTCGGTAAGCTACCGTTCCAATCCTCTCAAGTACCTCATACGGGCCAATAAATCGGGGACTTAGCTTTCCCCGCACCCCGAACCTCTTCACACCTTTCATGGGCGATACCTTTAAGAAGACACGATCGCCCCCGGTGAACTCCAGATCTCGACGGCGCCTATTGAGTAACTTTTCTCGCCGCGATTGCGCCGTGAGCAACCTTTTACGGCAAGATGCACTTTTTCTTCTCGCTTCTCGCAAGATATCCGGCCGAACTCCGTGCGTTCACCCACTTCACTCCAATAGATGGGAGATCGGCATTTTCGCCCATATAGAGCCTCAAAGGGTGCCATCTTCACACCGGCGTGATAACTATTATTATAGGCGACCCGGCCATCGGCAAATATTTGCACCAATTGCCCTTATAATCGATGACACACGCCCGCAGCATATCCTCCAATGTCTGTATGGTTCTCTCTGTCTGACCGTCTGACTGAGGATGGAATGCGGTGCTGAAGTCGAGTCGTGTGCCCAATGCCTCTTGCAGGTTCTTCCAGAAGTGCGAGGTAAATCGGGGGTCTCGGTCTGATACAATAGATTTCGGCACCCCGTGTAATCTCACCACTTCGTCAAGGTATACCGGCGCCAGCTTGTCGCCTCCCCAAGTAATATGGTTCGGCAAGAAATGCGCGGATTTAGTCAGGCGATCCACAATTACCTGCATCGCGTCGTGGCCGCCCGTCGAACGAGGTAAGCCGACAATGAAATCCATCGAGATATCCTCCCACTTCCATTCGGGAATAGGTAGGCTTTGGAGTTTTCCTGCTGGAAATCGATGCTCGGCTTTCACCGCCGCGTGTCAAACACCTCGCCACGAAGCGCCCCACATCGCGCTTCATTCCGGCCACCAATAAAGTGCCTTCAATTCTTGATACGTCTTGGTGCCACCGGGTGATCATTGTAGGGTGACCAATGCGCTTCTTGCAAGATCAATTTGCGAAGCTCCTCGTTCTGCACACACCACCGGTTTCCAAAACCGGAGTGCACCGCTAGCATCGACACTAAAATCTCCGCCGCGACCCTCCTCAATGTCACGCCGTATCTTTTGGAGATTCGGGTCCGCGGATTGCAACTCTCTAATTCTTTCCGGCAAGGTCGGTTGCACAACAAGCGTCATCAACCTAGACGGAACTTCTGGGGCTACAACCTCCAAGTCCATTCGCCCCATCTCCTTCCACAGGGTCTCTTGATTGGTAACCCATAGTGCTAGATTCTCCGCCGACTTCCTACTCAGTGCGTCGGCGACTACATTCGCCTTCCCCGGGTGGTATAGAATGTCAACATCATAATCTTTCAACAATTCTAACCACCGCCGTTGACGCATGTTCAGCTCCTTCTGGGTAAATAAATACTTCAAGCTTTTGTGGTCGGTGTAGATCTCACAGTGTGCACCATACAAATAGTGCCTCCACAGTTTCAGTGCAAAGATCACCGCCGCTAGCTCTAAGTCATGAATGGGGTAATTTTCCTCGTGACTCTTCAACTGGCGGGACGCATAAGCAATCACCTTCCCACCTTGCATCAAGACACACCCCAAACCCAGATAGGATGCATCACTGTAAACCACATAATCTTCGCCTTGCACCGGTAGGGCGACTATTGGAGTCGACGTCAATCTCTCCTTTAGCTCCCGAAAGCTTCGCTCACAATCGTCACTCCAAACAAACCGGTGCACTTTTGCGTCAAAGTAGTAAGTGGAATTACAATCTTCGAGAATCCTTCCACAAACCGCCGATAATAGCCCGCTAGACCGACGAAGCTACGACTTCCGTCACATTGGGCGGGCGCGGCCAATCCTTTACCGCTTCCACTTTCCTCGGGTCAACAGAAACACCACCCTCGGAAATCACGTGGCCTAGAAAAGCGACCTCACGGAGCCAGAAGTCACACTTCTTTAACTTCGCGTATAGCTTCTCCTCCCGAAGGATTTGAAGCACAGTACGCAAATGCTCCGCGTGCTCCTCATCATTGCGCGAATAGACCAAGATGTCGTCTATGAAGACCACGACAAATCGGTCCAAATATGCCCTGAAGACACGGTTCATTAGGTCCATGAATGCTGCCGGGGCATTGGTAAGCCCAAACGGCATGACCGTGAATTCATAATGACCGTATCGCGTACGAAATGCGGTCTTCTGTACGTCTTCCGGCTTAATCTTTAACTGGTGGTAGCCGGACTGAAGGTCTATCTTAGAGTACACACGTGACCCCCGTAGCTGATCAAACAAGTCGTCAATTCGGGGCAACGGGTATCTATTCTTGATAGTAACCTTGTTCAACTCGCGATAGTCGACGCAGAGTCGAAAGGATCCATCCTTCTTGCGCACAAACAGGACCGGGGCTCCCCACGGGGACACACTCGGCTTAACGAACCCCTTATCAAGGTGTCCCGTAATTGATCTCTCAACTCCCTCAATTCGGCCTGCCATACGGTACGGAGCCTTAGAGATCGGCGCGGTCCCGGAATCAAGTCTATCACGAACTCGATCTCCCCGTCCGAGGCATACCCGGCAATTCTCGCAGTGGGAAAACATCCGGGAATTCCTTTACTACGGACGCTTCTTCGAGTGCCGGGGCCACTCGGTCCACTTCTACAACGGTCGCCAAATAAGCCGCGCAACCGTTGCGGACCAACTTCCTAGCTCTCGTCGCCGACACTGTGGCGGCGAAGCACGAGCTATGACAAGCCTTATACTTGAACTCCTCTTGACCCGGCTCCCGAAATGTAACCACCTTGCTCTTGCAATCGATGGACACATAATACTTCGAAAGCCAGTCCATGCCCAAGATTACATCATACACCTTCAACCTCTTAATCACTAACATGCGGATCGGCATTATCCAGTTTTCAATCTGCACTGGACAGGACAAACACTCCTTGCGAATAATAAAATCGCGTCCTGGACCCGACACCTTCCAGGTACTATCGCTAAACTGATACTCTATCCCATGCATGTCGGCAAAAATGCGACTAAGAAACGAGTGAGTAGCGCCGGTGTCGAACATAGCTCTAGCGCGAATGCCATCTATTAAAATTATACCTGCTACCACATTGCGCTCCTCTCCGAGGTTCTTCGACTTGAGCGGCGAATACCCGTCCGCTGAGTCGACCGTGCTACTGTGGACGCGGCACCATTGCCCGCCCTACCGATGTCGCGCAGGGAGCTCCATATCGAGCCGGAATGGCCGGAGCCGATGCAACGACGGACAGGGGAGGCTCCTCTCTGGGGGCAATCACGTATAACATGCCCCGCCTGCCCACATCTGAAGCACTTCCCGTGGCGCTGCTCGCAGACCATAGGCCGGTGGTCACCGCCGCAGAATAGGCATCGCTGCGGTCCACGCGTCCACGACTTCGCCTTGGCATACTTCGGGGGCCGCTTAGAACTAGATTGCCCCGCCGAACCACCGCTTGGTCGCTTCCTTCCCTTGTCTTTCTCGAACGTCTCGCGATCCTCTCGCTCGCAAGCGTTCCCGTGCTCAATCCACAGGGCGCGGTCCAAAGACTTCGCAAAGTTGCATGGAATTTGAAGGCGTGCACGTAACGAAACACCCTGTGCCGAAGTCCCCGCACAAAGCACTCCGCCCGCTCTTGCTCCGTCCCGTTACTCGGACACAACTCAGAGATGTGTGAACTCCCGCTCGTATTCCCGAACAGTTCTATTTCCCTGCTTCAATCTCCTGAAGTCTTCCCGCATTCTTCTTTTCTCGCTATCCGGGAAGTACTCCGTAACCATCAACCCTCGTAACTCCTCCCAACTGATCGGTGGAAGATCCGGGGATCGATTCAGCTTCGTCTGTCTCCACCACACTCGGGCCTGCTTGTCGAAACAGGAAGTGGCCAAGTGCACCTTGTCCCGCTCTTCCGCGTACATGTTCTCGAACAAGGACTCCATGGTGAGTAGCCACGTCTCCACCACATACGGGTCAACCACTTCACCGTCGAAGGTAGGAGGGCGAAGCTTCATGAACCTCGTGAGAGCGATGTAACCTCGCTCTCGTTCTGCTTCTCCAACCGCCGCATCGTGTGTAGATGCACTTGACAGCCGCGGAGGAATAACCACCGCGGGGGTTGCGCCACCACCGAACCGCCTGCACCCTCGCCCTGGCAGCATTAGGTGCGCATGCCGAAGGCGCGGGTGGATCGCAGTCCCGATTCGCTGCCGCGGCCGCCGCCGCCGCAGCCACCTGCCGCTCCAACAGCTCCTGGAGCCGATCGAAACGACCCGTCAATGCGGTCATCTGGGCCCGCAACTGCTGCACCTCGCTAGGCCCGGCCTCCGCTGGCGCCATTGGTGGCCTCGTCGCTCCGGCGCCACAGAGGCGTGATCGCCCGCACCTCAGAGGTGGTGCCGGGGCAGAGTTCTTTCGGGGGCGTCCTCTAGGTGCCATAGCTCCTGAAACGCAAACATTCGGTTAACAACTTAACCTTTCATAACGTCATCGCAACCACGAGACTCAATGACTTAATCACTTAAATCGGGCGAAAGCTTCTAAGCGTACTAGCCCTTGACCCTTGGTGTGGTGTTGTCGGCCGCCAACACTACTTCCTGAGTCACAAACTAGTATCACTTGAGTCCATCTCTAGTAACTACTAGAGATTCAACTTCGACCTAATCCATAACTTACGCCACCGTCATAGGTTCACGTCGCACTCACGCACCTATACCTTAAGGTTTACCGTCCTAAGGTCTCCTAGGTCAGTCCTAGACTCTCTCTTTTTGCTTGCTCTCACTAGCTCTGATACCATAAATTATCTGTCACGCCCCGAGACCCGCTACCAATTTGGTCCGGCTCGGCGCTGCCGATCGTACGCCGACGGACAAAGACTCTCCCCCGTCCGCCTAAGGCTAGCAACCGATTGTGTACAACAAGTGCCCAGAACAAACTTGAAACAACATACACAATCGATAACAAAGAGAGCACAACTAGTGCCAATCGCATGAGAGCAAGCGTCACGAGTAGTCAACAAGTGAAAAAGAGAGATAACTTATCTATTACATTCATTCACAAGTTTGTATTACATTGGACCCTCATAATACACAAGTGGCGTATATACAACAAAACCTCACCACCTATACAAATATCTACTCTCAAAAGGTAAAAGCGAGGTACTCTAGTGCATTAGGAAAGGTAAACTAGTAATACCACTAGGGCGCCAAGCCCTTGCCGCGATCCTCACCCGGCGTCGACGCACTAGGACCTGAAATAGAGTGGGGTGAGAACTATCTTCCATAGTTCCCAGTGGGTTCGGCCTCCGACTCCGCCGGTCTCCCCACTAGGTCCAAGGAGGCAAAGAGTAGACGATATGTAGATATGAAAATATCTGAAAGCGGTAAGATACTGTAAAAGTAAATGCATAAATCTACTATGCCTCAAATCTGAATTATATGCATGAAACTCATAGTGGAAGGTAACTATTACTCTATTATGCTCAATGAGTTCACAATTCCCTTGAATACCCAATCCACTTGGCTTGCCCAAGGGCTTGCCACACTCTCGCGTCCCTTGCCTCGACGGCGAGGAGTCTAAACTGCTCAACTCGCCCGAGGCCGTCTGTGGATAGCTAGCCGCCGCCGGCCAAGCCGCTACTACCATAGCTCCGTGCCTAGTACTCCGAGTGCACGTCTCGTGTGGAGCGACCACCACGAGGATAAAACAGACAACGCGAGCACGGTCCAATCCTCGCCCACGGAGGATACCCTAGCTAATAGGGATGTCATCACACTTGTTTTCGACTCTATAGTGTTCACTCTAATTAATGCCACTCATTCATGTTTACTAGGTGCCACTCGTCCATATTCAAACCACTCTGCTATATCACATACTAGTAGCTCTCATCTCACACTGCACCTAATTCTCATGCATACTAAGTTGAAAGCATAAAGTAAGCTAGGTTAATCAACATATTAATTAGACCTTCCAACTAGCACCCAATTCACACTTTGTGCACAATATGCAAGGTTGTTCATTATTCTACACTTGGACATAAGGAGTAGCCCGGCGACTTCGGGATGGACACCACCCACCTTTTGACGTAGCAACACGGTGGAAAGTCTTGTTCTCACGTTCGCTTGTCGCCGCTTAGCACTTGAGCGGAAACGAAGTAGCGACGCACCTCACTTGGCAATATCTTTACTTAGACTCGATGGATCGCAAAACGGTCGCCGCCAACGAGTTCAAACACCTATTAATTAGGTTTACAAGTGATCAAAAGAGATCAAGACTCAACATTAAGAAAAATCCCATTTTCGATGCCCTAGGGCTCCACACATGGAAACCATGTGTTAGAAACCCTAGAAACATGCCATTAGTGCTATTTAGCACCCATAGGTTCCATCTAACCACTCCCAAAAGCTCAAAACCCAAAACCCAAGAAATCACCATTAGAGGGTTTGAGGCCTACCTTGAGCTTGCTCCAACCAAGAGGAAGAAGAGATGGAGAAGATGATGAAGCTCCTCTCCTTTGTCTTCTCCTTCTTCTTCTACTTCTTCTCCTTCTCCTCCTTCTCCTTCTTCTTCTTTCTAGAGAGAGAGAGGGAGAGAGATGTGTGTGTGTGAGAGGAAATGACAGTGTGAGAGGGAGGGAGAGTCCCTCTATAGCATCTATTGTAACAAGATGCGAGGCCCCTCAACTTTGCAACCGCCCAAATCGGGCATTTTTCGGCTCGGGGACCGGTCTCCCAAACCCAGACCGGTCCCGGAGAGCCTTGCTCCACTCTGCACTGGGACCGGTCTCCCCCTTAAGAGACCGGTCCCAGAGAGCCTGCTCTCGCGGGACAGCCTTCCGGGACCGGTCTCCCTTTTCAGGGACCGGTCCTCCCAGGGACCATCAGCCTACTCCAGGACTTAGCCAAATTTTCAGCTTTTCGTCGTTTCTTCTCCGTTTTCGCTCGTCTTGCGTCCGATTCTTTTCAAATCGCACCGAGGCTTTTCAAACATGTTTTCGAACACGTTTTCATCATCTTTTCATCCACGCTAATGTCGGATTTAGCTCGCGACCCGACGTAGCTTTTCGGGTTCCGTTTTCGCGCCTACGCGCACAAAAACGCCCAAAGGCTTCCGAACTTCACCGGGAGCAACTCCGGTGCACTTTTTGCCTTCGGATCAACTTCGAACTTTTCGAAGTCCATCCAATCGACAATCAGTCGATTCTAAACGTGGTGCAACTCTCGGATTTCGAGAATTCACTTCGTTACATTAATCAACATATTAATTAGACCTTCCAACTAGCACCCAATTCACACTTTGTGCACAATATGCAAGGTTGTTCATTATTCTACACTTGGACATAAGGAGTAGCCCGGCGACTTCGGGATGGACACCACCCACCTTTTTGACGTAGCAACACGGTGGAAAGTCTTGTTCTCACGTTCGCTTGTCGCCGCTTAGCACTTGAGCGGAAACGAAGTAGCGACGCACCTCACTTGGCAATATCTTTACTTAGACTCGATGGATCGCAAAACGGTCGCCGCCAACGAGTTCAAACACCTATTAATTAGGTTTACAAGTGATCAAAAGAGATCAAGACTCAACATTAAGAAAAATCCCATTTTCGATGCCCTAGGGCTCCACACATGGAAACCATGTGTTAGAAACCCTAGAAACATGCCATTAGTGCTATTTAGCACCCATAGGTTCCATCTAACCACTCCCAAAAGCTCAAAACCCAAAACCCAAGAAATCACCATTAGAGGGTTTGAGGCCTACCTTGAGCTTGCTCCAACCAAGAGGAAGAAGAGATGGAGAAGATGATGAAGCTCCTCTCCTTTGTCTTCTCCTTCTTCTACTTCTTCTCCTTCTCCTCCTTCTCCTTCTTCTTCTTTCTAGAGAGAGAGAGGGAGAGAGATGTGTGTGTGTGTGAGAGGAAATGACAGTGTGAGAGGGAGGGAGAGTCCCTCTATAGCATCTATTGTAACAAGATGCAAGGAGGCCCCTCAACTTTGCAAACTGCCCAAACTGGGCATTTTTCGGGCTCAGGGACCGGTCTCCCAAACCCAGACCGGTCCCCGTAGAGCCTTGCTCCACTGCGCACTGGGACCGGTCTCCCCCTTAAGAGACCGGTCCCAGAGAGCCTGCTCTCGCGGGACAGCCTTCCGAGACCGGTCTCCCTTTTCAGGGACCGGTCCTCCCAGGGACCATCAGCCTACTCCAGGACTTAGCCAAATTTTCAGCTTTTCGTCGTTTCTTCTCCGTTTTCGCTCGTCTTGCGTCCGATTCTTTTCAAATCGCACCGAGGCTTTTCAAACATGTTTTCGAACACGTTTTCATCATCTTTTCATCCACGCTAATGTCGGATTTAGCTCGCGACCCGACGTAGCTTTTCGGGTTCCGTTTTCGCGCCTACGCGCACAAAAACGCCCAAAGGCTTCCGAACTTCACCGGGAGCAACTCCGGTGCACTTTTTGCCTTCGGATCAACTTCGAACTTTTCGAAGTCCATCCAATCGACAATCAGTCGATTCTAAACGTGGTGCAACTCTCGGATTTCGAGAATTCACTTCGTTACAATTAGACTACTTAGTTGCGCCCTAACCTTATAACTTTGAAACGAGTACTTTTTCTCATGCAACTGAACAACGAGTAAAACCTAATTATATTAATCTATTATGCCCCGAGAGTGTCAATTTGCAACGTATCGATGCCAACGTTCACAAGAACCAAAACCGGACCAACATTAGACTACTCAGTTGTGCCCAAACAGTATAACTTTGGGAACAGAACTTTTTCTCATTCAATCGAACAAAGAGTAAAACATAATTATTTTGTTCTATTATGCCCCGAGAGTGTAAATTTGCAACGTATCGATGCCAACGTTCACAAAAATCAAAACCGGACCAACATTAGACTACTCAGTTGTGCCCAAACAGTATAACTTTGGAAACAGAACTTTTTCTCATTCAATCGAACAAAGAGTAAAACCTAATTATTTTGTTCTATTATGCCCCGAGAGTGTAAATTTGCAACGTATCGATGCCAACGTTCACAAAAATCAAAACCGGACCAACATTAGACTACTCAGTTGTGCCCAAACAGTATAACTTTGGAAACAGAACTTTTTCTCATTCAATCGAACGAAGAGTAAAACCTATTTATTTTGTTCTATTATGCCCCGAGAGTGTAAATTTGCAATGTATCGATGCCAACGTTCACAAGAACCAAAACCGGACCAACATTAGACTACTCAGTTGTGCCCTAACTTTATAACTTTGAAACGAGTACTTTTTCTCATTCAACCGAACAAAGAGTAAAACCTAATTATATTGATCTATTATGCCCCGAGAGTGTAAATTTGCAACGTATCGAGGCCAATGTTCACAAGAACCTAAACCGGTCCAACATTAGACTACTCAGTTGTGCCCTAACAGAATAACTTTGGAAAAGTACTTTTTCTCATTCAATTGAACAACGAGTAAAACCTAATTATTTCGTTCTATTATGCCCCGAGAGTGTAAATTTGCAACGTAGAGATGCCAACGTTCACAAGAACCAAAACCGGACCCACATTAGACTACTCAGTTGTGCCCAAACAGTATAACTTTGGAAACAGAACTTTTTCTCATTCAATCGAACGAAGAGTAAAACCTAATTATTTTGTTCTATTATGCCCCGATAGTGTAAATTTGCAACGTATCGATGCCAACGTGAAAGATATGGATCCCAAGGATCTAAAAGGTAATCGACACCTAGAGGGGGGTGAATAGGTGTACAATGGCAAAATAATCAACCTCAATGCGTTTTAAAATAAATGCGGAAAATAAAACGAACACACGAGATTTTAACGTGGGAAAACTCCAAAACGGAGAGAAAAACCCACGGGACCGATCACACGAAAATCCACTAAGAATCAAATTGAGTACACGGTGATTTACCTACAACCCAACCCAACTTTACCAATTCTCCAATGTGGATCGCTTTCGCTAGTCCTCGATCGCTTGAAATCCTTCAACCGATCACGCCGCAATTCCTTGCCGCAACAACGCCCCGAATCCTCGATGCGTCCACCGAATCCACGGTCCTTCACGCGATCTCCGCGCCAATCTCCATCCGGAGTAGAAGACAATGATTTATGGTGATCTTAACAATTAAAAACCATAACCGATGGGGGATCTCTTCTTAATTGATCATCAACTTGATTCCGAAAGAATAATCAAAAACTAGAATCAATTTGATGAACAATCCCTCCGAAACTCTAATTTAGACAAGCATTAGGTTAAAAGAGTTTCTAGGGTTTTTTCCAAGAGATTGAGATTGTGAGTCCGTGAATTATAAACCCCCATGGTCTTTATATAGTATTTAGAAGACTTAGAGATAGATTAGGATTGTAACAACCAAAGCTGGAAAAGAATTCCAGCCCAAGATCCGATCGCCCCTCAACCGGTTCTGACTTTCGTCATTGAAAAATATTTTTCACAGGGTCCGGACCTAAGCCATGAGATTCGGTCCATAAATGCGCAACATCAAATATTATGCTTCGGGATCCGAATCTCATTCAAAGTCCGGATCACAATTAAAAGTGCGCAGAGAACCAGCTTACGGGATCCGAATCTCACCTCCTAGATTCGGATCTGAATAAATTTTTCTCAGCTTTGATTTTTATCAAATAAAAATTAGTTTAAGTCCTCTAACTACTATATCTTGAGTTTAAGATCACCATAAATGATATTTCGAATATTACCTGAGATGCCGAGCTTCTTTGCAGAGTTTTGTAACGTCCGTTAGCATTTCTTTGTCCAAGTGTGCTCCTGACTCCTTCAAGACTCCAAACACTTCACGAAATACGCCAACTTATAAAATCCTTAACAATCTCCCCCTTTGGCGATTTCGTGACAAAACTCAATAAGAAGCCCATACAAAACTCAAAAACTAAAAGATGAGGATTATTGCAATCACCAAACAATAACCCCCGCATGACCGATCCAATAAAAATAAAAATACAGACTCTAACCCTGTTACCAACTCTATGACCTAGACATTGGAGTCTTGAAGTCTTGAATATTCCTGCAAAAACTCTCAACACAGATTCAAGCATCAAAGATTCCATTTAATCATAAAAGCAATTAGTCATAGTTACAGTCCAGAGTCAAAAATCAAAAATTCCAGAGTCATCTAATATCATCTCCTAAAAAGTCCAGAGTCATCTAATATCATCTCCCCCTTTTTGTCACAAAAAGCCAAAACGACAAGAGGAGGGCCTGAGCACCCTAGTCGGAGTCGGTGTCAGGCGGAGGCATCTCAGAACCCGTACAGCCCATCTTCTCACAAAGTAGGCGCAAATACTGAGAGAAACGCCCTTGGCGCCGCTTGAGCTTGACTATATCTTGACGGATGACGTCCTGAACCGATCCCTGCCGCTCTAACTCGCCGGAAAGACGCTGCTGCTCACTAAAAAACGAGGACATGGATGCAACATCATCCGGAGCAGCCTGAGGTGGAGAAGGTGGAGCTGGTGGATGAACAGGAGGCGGAGCGCCTGAATGTAGCTGAGCGCGAGACTTAACCATCGTCGACTCGCTAATTGGTCCAAGGGAAAGCTCATATGAGGAACAGTCAATGTTTACCTCATGAAGTCGTAGAATCCTCATGATCAAAAGTGGATAAGGGAGGCGATCCTTTTTACTTGAGGTCTTTATCTCACGCGCCATTCTCTTCCAAATCAGAAAAGGTACATTCAAGTTCAGGTTCCGCTGTCGAACAAGCTCGGGATGACCAAGGAGATAGAGATACAATACACGATCCCACCTTATAACCTTTGAGTTTGCTAATGGCATTAGATTGTAGCAAACTACAAAATTAAGGAACAGGTATTCCGGCCTTAAATCCTTAGACAAAATCGCGTTTCCGTTGTTCTCCGCCGGAACACAAAGAAATCGAAGCATCCGCGTCCAATCCCCAATGGCACCAAGACCGTGAAGATAATCAATACCATCCATTCGTGCCTCCATCCTAAGAACCGTCCCAATGGTGGCCGGGGTAATAGACATCTCAACTCCCGAACCGAAGTCGTGAAAACATGAGGTCCGTCATCGATTCCGGCGGATGTCCCGCTCTCTCATATAGAATTCCCTAATAAGTTCGAGACCATAACCGTACGCTCGGCGAAGTTACAAACTTCGTGTAAGTCACCGTGCTCAAAAAGAGCTTGAAACCCGGGATCTTCTCAAAAAAATGTGCCACGCCGACAAACCGTTCTCCAATGCATGTCTTGGTCGAATACATGTCTCGCCGGCGATCATCAACAGGAAGATCACGAGCACGGTCAGCATCACGCTCATGAAGAGATATACCACCTGAGCCTCGATGACCACGAACATAGGTAGTAGGTGTCTGAGGCGATCCTATGTCCCCCGTCTCAATAACCTTCTCTTTTCCTTTTCCTTTAGCTTTTCCTTTGCCCCTTCCTTTCTTTGGACCTTTTCCTTTTCCTTTCCCTCGCTCTTTCTTCTTGGAGCGAATCTCTGTGGCAATGGCTTCCCAATCCTCCCCGAGATTCTTCCCCGAATCATCTCCGGGTTATACTCACTACCCGCGTCGTCGGCCGGCGCTTGTGCCGAGGGACGTCTGCGCTTTGCTCCCGGACCTCCACGCGCCATCAAGAACACAAGCACCAAAACCGACGAATGCACTTCAAAAATGAAGTCACTGTCCACATAAAGAATCATGAAATAAGGAAAATTGGTCAAAATTTTTTAAAAGATCATCTAGAGTATCCTAGGGCCATGAGGAACAAGTTTAATATAATGAATATGCATGAAAAACAAACTATAAATCTCAAATTTTCGAAAAATACCCTGCTGTGAACAGTAAAACAGCAAAAACAGCAGAAACCCTAGTGATTATATCAATGCAATCACAGATCTGATGAAAACCAACGAAGTAAAGGTTGTAGAATTGGTTGCTAGGCAATAGGAAGTACAAAACAAGCTAAAAACCAAGTTCAAACCAAAAGAAAAAGACATCAACCAGCCGAAAATCTCGAAATCTTACAAATTAGGGCACACATGGCAAAATGTAGATTATGAGCAAGATCTTACCGAAAATCTGAAGTAACAAAGTGCAAAAACCACCAAAGAGTGTCAGAGGGTTTTAGAGAGAGAAGCTCCAGAGAAAAAACAACTTTTGAACACCAAAAAACAAAAACCCCTGTCGAGCGGTTTATACGCCCGCCGCTCCAGCTCAGTCCGAATACGTAGGCGGTCGGATGCCACGCCACGAAACGCCTGGTGTGCGTGCGGTCGGACATTGCCGGATCCGGATCCGGGATAAAACCAAAAAATTGTATATTAAAATTAATAAAGCTGCTCCTCGGATGACGTTAAATAAATTTGTATGAAATCCATTAACAAAATTTTATTCGAAAAAATTCAAAAAATGTCATACCAATTGAACCGTACATCAACCAAGAATTAAGAGGATATACCGTGAAATTAAGCACATCTATCGAGATCTAAACAATAGTTGCACCGAATTTAATCATCAAATTTGTAACTATAAAGATTCAATTAGATCACATTAACTGAAATAAACACAAGAATATCGTCCAATTGAGTTATGCACACATCGAAAATAAGGAGTGGCTCTTTGAGCATCTTTTGAAGCATTGATCAACGAATCTCCGCACTAACCACCGTATATCACCAAAAATTGGAAATATTTATATTTTTCTCAACCTTTTCGGTTGCTCAATAATTCGCTCACGTGGTAGCTTCACACACTTATCGGACGGCCGGGGTGGTAGCTCTTTCCTACATGTGGTGGTAGTTTTCACACTCCCGCAAGGGATGTAACTCTTTCCACATCTTTCGTAGGTGGTAGTTTTCACACGCCCGTGAAGGGATGTAACTCTTTCCACATCTTTTATATTGAAGATTACTCCCCCTCAAATAGTGCAACCCTCAACGGGAAAATATTATTGAGATTTCAGAAAATAGTGAGATAATTCATCTCATAGCTCAAATTATCAAACAAATTCAAGTACTCCTTTGATAGTCCAAGAGGGAGATACCAATTTAACAAGTATATAAAAATAATTCATATATAATGTTGAGGTTCAAATAAAATGACATAGAAGAATTTAAAAAAAATAGAGCAATGTTAAGAGAAATCATACAAATAATGTAAGTCATAGCTTTCATAGACAAATCATGTCAAAAATAAGACCTCGAAAGAAGCTCATGCATAGAAACGAATGATGCACAAATACAGTTTATTAAGTATGGCCCATAGAATAGATCTAGATTGAAAGATTCATACCGATAGCCTTTCTCAAATGTAAAAATCGTTTTTGATCTAAAGGCTTAGTTAAAATGTCTGCAAGTTGATCATCGGTAGAAACATATTCAAGATGAAGAACATTTGAATCGACCAATTCTCTCAAAAAGTGATATCTTAGTTCAATATGTTTTGTTCGAGAGTGAAGAACAGGATTTTTAGAAATATTTATGGCACTCGTATTATCACAAAGAATAGTAAGAGAGGTGGAAGGAATCCTGTAGTCACTCAGTAAGCTTTTCATCCATAATAGCTGAGTGGCGCAGCTACCCGCAGAAATATACTCAGCCTCAGCAGTAGAGAGTGCTATACAATTTTGTTTCTTACTATGCCAAGCCACTAGGCAGTGTCCCAAATAAAAACACGCTCCACTAGTACTCTTTCTATCATCCGCTGATCCGGCCCAATCGGCATCCGAGTAACCGATAATGTCAAGAGATGTTCCCATCGGATACCAAATCCCATAATCTGACGTTCCCTTGACATATCTAATCACTCTCTTCACAACCTTTAGATGAATCTCCTTTGGATTTGCTTGATAGCGAGCACAAATTCCAACACTAAAAGCTATATCCGGTCTACTCGCAGTTAAATACAAAAGACTTCCAATCATGCTCCGATAAGTCTTTTCATCAACACTATTTCCTTCAATATTCGTTCCTAGTCCTTTGTTAGTTGTACCCATCGGAGTATCAAAGTGTTTTGCGTTGTCCAATCCAAACTTTTTAACAAGTTCCTTTGCGTACTTGGATTGGCTTACATAAATCACGTCCTTTGTTTGTTTTACTTGAAGTCCAAGGAAGTATGTAAGCTCACCCATCATAGACATCTCAAACTCCTCCGTCATCAATGTGGCAAACTCTGTAGAATCTTTATCTTTTGTTGCTCCAAATACAATGTCATCCACATAAATTTGTGCTACAATAAAACCATCATTCGAGTGCTTAACAAACAAAGTCCGATCCGCTCCCCCTCGGTTATATCCCTTCTCCAAAAGATATTTCGTGAGTCGCTCATACCATGCCCGCGGTGCTTGTTTCAAACCGTAAAGTGCCTTTTTGAGATGAAAAACATGATTTGAAAATTTGGAGTCTATAAAACCTTTCGGTTGTTCAACATACACTTCTTCTTTTAAAAATCCATTTAAGAATGCACTCTTTACGTCCATTTGAAAAAGTTTTATTTTAAAATGACAAGCAATCGCGAACAAAATTCGAATCGACTCTAACCGGGCGACCGGGGCGAATGATTCACCAAAATCGATGCCTTCAACCTGAGAATACCCCTGAGCAACCAACCTTGCCTTGTTCCGTACAATGGTACCATCCTCATTTTCTTATTCTTGAAAATCCATTTGGTACCAATGATATGTTGATTCTCAGGACGAGGTACAAGTCCCCACACATCGTTTCTAATAAATTGACCAAGCTCTTCTTGCATGGCATTTATCCAATATTCATCTTGAAGAGCTTCGTCTACATTTTTCGGCTCTATCAAAGAAACATAACAAGCAAATTCGCACAAGAGTTGCCTCCTAGTTCTTACACCAGTAAGTGGGTCTCCAATAATATTCGACAAAGGATGATCTCTTACGGGTGTCAAATCAGGAATATTAGTAGATGATTCAGATGATTCATGTGATGCTACAGCATCAGGTGAAGCAGGAATTTCAGCACAAGCAACATCATCAATTGAAGGAAAGATGAAAGGAGAATCATTATTATCATCATCACGTAAAGAACTAGATGTATCAAGCACAGGAGAATGTGAAGAAGCTTCATCTACTTTAATATTAATTGATTCTACCACCGTCTTAGATCTTAAATTGTACGCTCTATATGCTCGACTAGAGGTAGAATAGCAGAAAAATACCTTCGTCGCTTCGAGTCAAATTTTCCAAGATTTTCACGATCCGAAGGATAAAACATCTACTTAGAAGATACGAAAATATTTGACATTAGGTTTTCTACCCATCCACAATTCATATGGAGTGTTTAATGTACCAGGACGTACATAAATTCGGTTGATGACATAGACGGCCGTGTTTACCGCTTCGGCCCAAAAATGTAGAGCAATCTTTTTACTATGAAGCATAACACGAGCCATCTCTTGTACCACCCGATTTTTACGTTCAACGACTCCATTTTGTTGTGGTGTGTAAGGAGCGGAGAATTCATGTTTTATTCCATTAGAGGCACAAAAATCAGCAAATTTAAAATTTATGAACTCTCCTCCTTGATCACTTCTAATTCGTACAATTTTATCATTACGTTCATTCATAAGACGGAGGCAAATTTCAGAAAATAAGTCAAAAGTATCCGCTTTTTCACATAAAAATCCACTCCAAGTATGACGAGAAAAATCATCAACAATCAAAAGAATATACCGTTTTCCACCCAAACTTTGAATTCTAGATGGTCCCATTAAGTCCATGTGAAGTAACTCTAAAGGTCGAGATGTCCCTGAGAAATTCAAGTTTTTATGTGCGGATCTAGTTTGCTTACCCATTTGACAACCCCCGCACAAAACGTTCTTTTCGAAATCAATCTTGGGTACTCCTAACACAATCTCCCTTTTTGTGATCTTGGATAGCTCCTTAAAGTTTATGTGACCTAGTCGTTCATGCCATAAAGTCTCGATTTCTAATGACACTAGGTTACATGTTTCGTTTTGACTACAAGGAACTATATAACAATTGTTTTGGGATCTCACACCCTTTAAGAAAAGAGAGTCATCATCTAGAGTTACCAAACACTCTTTTGAAGAAAATTTCACACAATATCCATCATCACATAATTGGCTTATGCTTACGAGATTTGATTTAAGCCCCTCAACATAAAAAACATCATTCAATGTGGGGCCATCCGAGATAGTGATTGTTCCCTTTCCAATGATCTTAGAAGATCGACCATCTCCAAATACAACACATCCACCGGAGATTTCTTGAAAAGAGGTAAACCAATTTTTATTTCCGGTCATGTGTCGAGAACATCCACTATCAAGGTACCATGAATTATTATCGTAAGCATGAAGCGAAGTATGAATAACTAAGCAAGGGTAGAATTCACCTTTGCGCACCCAAACCTTACGTGTTTTGGGGTGCGATGGCCGTCTCGAATGCGTCTTGTGAAGCTTGTCGACGAATTGATTTTTATTTCCTTTTGAAACGTCCAACTTAGGCCTCCATGATTGTTTAGTCTTCACATTCGGAACTTGCTTTGAAGACTTTGTCGGCTTCCATTGGTTCATTGATTTTGTAGAGTTCTTCTTTCGTGTGCAAAATCTCTTTACAGGACCTAGAACTCCACAAGCATGACAAATTTTGTTAGTTAATACTTTGGTAAGAGAAACGAGTTTACCTTGAACCTTTGGAGTAGGCTTAGTCGAGGTTTGCTTGGAGACTTGGTCCACGTAGGTTCTCTCGTATCCTAGTCCCAACTTGGAAGTTTGACCAATTCCAAGCATCCGATCTAGTTTAGTCGTTCAGGAGGAGAACTTGCTCAAGTCGATCTAAGTTGTATAATTGTCTTCGTGAACTCCAAGTTTGCCTCCTTTGATTCCGAAAGTTGCTTGTTGAGATACATTGAATTTTCTTCGTACAATTCCTTTTCATTCTCAAGTATAGCAACCTTTTCTACTAGAGTATTGTAGGCCCTCGACAATCCATCCTTCTCTTGCTCCAAACTACTTGTCAAAGTGCTCAATTTGGTGTTCTCTTCTTCAAGATCGATGATTCGTCGTCGAAGTTTCTTGTTGTGTTTAGCCATCCTTTTTGACTCAACTACCAATTGATGATATGCGGCGACCATATCATCTCCATCCGATTCTTCATCCGTTGAATTCTCCGTCGTAGAATGTTCATGTAAAGACGAAATAGAAGGTGAATCGGATGAAGCTAAACACATGATAGAAGATTCACATGCAAGTAATGCCGTAGCATTAACGTCCTCATCACTTGCGGTGGACTCATCCGAAGAGGAAGAGTCGTCCCAAGTGATGGCTTGCATAACCTTCTTCTTCAAAGACTTTTTATTCGGACAATCCGATGCTATATGTCCAAACCCCCGACATTTATAGCATTGAATTTGTCCGTCCCCACTTTTCTTATCCTTTGAAGAATCTTTAGAAAAATTTTCAGAACGTTTAGATTTAGAGGATGAAGAAAAAGTACTCCCTTTCGATTTGTTCACTTTCGAAGAGGACTTTGCAGGAAATCTCTTCTTAAAATTTCGCCGGAACTTCTTCGTTAGAAGTGCGAGCTGTTTTTCAAAATCCTCCAACGTTGTGTCCGAATCCGTCTCGGAAGTAGATGATTCCGCATTGCCTCCTTTGGTGGATTTGAGCGCCATCCCTGTGGACTTAGAAGACAACTTGGAAGAAGATGAGTTAGAGGGAAAAGTCATCTCATATGTTTGAAGAGCACCTACTAATTCATCTACTTTCATCTCATCCGGGTGTTTTACCGTTTCAATAGCCGCGACCTTCGGACGAAAACGTTCGGGAAGAGTTCTTAGAATCTTACGAATGATCTTGGTTTCGGGAATTTTCTCACACAAGTTAGAACAAGTGTTGACTATGTCTTGAAGTCGTGTATAATAGTCAGTAAAATTTTCATTTTCTTCCATATGAATTGAGTCAAAACGACTAGTCAACATTTGTAACTTTTGTACTTTTACGAGGCTTGTTCCCTCATGGGTGGTTTTAAGTGTATCCCAAATCTCTTTGGCGGTCTCACACGCCGAAACCCTAGAAAATTCGGTTTGATTTAAAGCATTAAATAGGGCATTAATACCCTGCCCGTGAAAAGAAGAAAGCTCGGTTTCGTCTTTAGTCCACTTAGTTCTCTGTTTTGGAACGATAACAGTTTCGACTACTTCGGTGGGGTGTTTCCAACCAAATTCCACCGCTTGCCAAACCCTCTCATCGATGGCAATAAGGAACGCCCTCATACGGACTTTCCAATAGGCATAATTGGTGCCATCAAAAAGAGGAGGTCGATTAACGTTACCGGCCACTGCCATTGTCTACAACCTATACCCGCTCTGATACCACTTGAAAGATATGGATCCCAAGGATCTAAAAGGTAATCGACACCTAGAGGGGGGTGAATAGGTGTACAATGGCAAAATAATCAACCTCAATGCGTTTTAAAATAAATGCAGAAAATAAAACGAACACACGAGATTTTAACGTGGGAAAACTCCAAAACGGAGAAAAACCCACGGGACCGATCACACGAAAATCCACTAAGAATCAAATTGAGTACACGGTGATTTACCTACAACCCAACCCAACTTTACCAATTCTCCAATGTGGATCGCTTTCGCTAGTCCTCGATCGCTTGAAATCCTTCAACCGATCACGCCGCAATTCCTTGCCGCAACAACGCCCCGAATCCTCGATGCGTCCACCGAATCCACGGTCCTTCACGCGACCTCCGCGGCAATCTCCATCCGGAGTAGAAGACAATGATTTATGGTGATCTTAACAATTAAAAACCATAACCGATGGGGGATCTCTTCTTAATTGATCATCAACTTGATTCCGAAAGAATAATCAAAAACTAGAATCAATTTGATGAACAATCCCTCCGAAACTCTAATTTAGACAAGCATTAGGTTAAAAGAGTTTCTAGGGTTTTTTCCAAGAGATTGAGATTGTGAGTCCGTGAATTATAAACCCCCATGGTCTTTATATAGTATTTAGAAGACTTAGAGATAGATTAGGATTGTAACAACCAAATGCGGAAAGAATTCCCGACCAAGATCCGGACTACGCCCCTCAACCGGTTCGACTTTCGTCATTGAAAAATATTTTTCACGAGTCCGGACCTAAGCCATGAGATTCGGTCCATAAATGCGCAACATCAAATATTATGCTTCGGGATCCGAATCTCATTCAAAGTCCGGATCACAATTAAAAGTGCGCAGAGAACCAGCTTACGGGATCCGAATCTCACCTCCTAGATTCGGATCTGAATAAATTTGTCTCAGCTTTGATTTTTATCAAATAAAAATTAGTTTAAGTCCTCTAACTACTATATCTTGAGTTTAAGATCACCATAAATGATATTTCGAATATTACCTGAGATGCCGAGCTTCTTTGCAGAGTTTTGTAACGTCCGTTAGCATTTTTTTGTCCAAGTGTGCTCCTAACTCCTTCAAGACTCCAAACACTTCACGAAATACGCCAACTTATAAAATCCTTAACACAACGTTCACAAGAACCAAAACCGGACCAATCATTAGACTACTCAGTTATGCCCTAACATTATAACTTTGGAAATAGTACTTTTTCTCATTCAATCGAACAAAGAGTAAAACCTAATTATTTTGTTCTACTATGCCCCGAGAGTGTAAATTTGCAACGTATCGATGCCAACGTTCACAAAAACCAAAACCGGACCAACATTAGACAACTCAGTTGTGCCCTAACAGTATAATTTTGGAAATAGAACTTTTTCTCATTCAATCGAACAAAGAGTAAAGCTTAATTATTTTGTTCTATTATGCCCTTAGAGTGTAAATTTGCAACGTATCGATGCCAACGTTCACAAAAACCAAAACCGGACCAACCTTAGACTACTCAGTTGTGCCCTAACAGTATAACTTTGGAAACAGTACTTTTTCTCATTCAATCGAACAAAGAGTAAAACCTAATTATATTGATCTATTATGCCCCGAGAGTGTAAATTTGCAACGTATCGATGCCAACGTTCACAAGACCAAAACCGGACCAACATTAGACTACTCAGTTCTGCCCTAACAGAATAAGTTTGGAAATAGTACTTTTTCTGATTCAATTGAACAACGAGTAAAACCTAATTATTTCGTTCTATTATGCCCCGAGAGTGAAAATTTGCAACGTTTCGATGCCAACGTTCACAAGAACCAAAACTGGACCCACATTAAACTACTCAGTTGTGCCCTAACAGTATAACTTTGGAAATAGTACTTTTTCTTATTCAATCGAACGAAGAGTAAAACCTAATTATTTTGTTCTATTATGCCCCGATAGTGTAAATTTGCAACGTATTGATGCCAACGTTCACAAGAACCAAAACCGGACCCATCATTTGACTACTCAGTTATGCCCTAACAGTATTGTAAGAAAGTGAATTCTCAAAACATGAGGATTGTACTTCATCCGGAATCGACTAAGTGTCGTAGTGGTGAGAATCGGAGAGATCGAAGCTGAATCTAAGCCAAAAAGTGCATTAGAGTAGACCCCGATCGCAAATGGTGCAAACTGCTCCATTCTGCAGTTTTTGGCCAGTGAAGACCGGGCATCCCATGGAGACCGGATGCCACAAGGAGCCCTGCTGTGCAGGGGAAGAAATTCGGCTAAGTCCTGAAATACTAGTTCTCGGGATCCGGACAATGAGGAATGTCCGGACATCCATTGTCCAGGACAATCCGTGAAAAGAGATCCGTCTGTTGAAAGCGGCACGAGGGTTTTCGTAAGCCAATACGTGAATTCTCGAAATCAGAGTTGCACCATGTTTAGAATCGGCGATTGTCGATTGGATGGACTCGGAAAGTTCGAAGTTGATCAGAAGGCAAAAAGTGCCCGGAGTTGCTCCGGTGAAGTTCGAAGCCTTCGGGCGCTTTTGTGCGCATAGGCGCGAAAACGGAACCCGAAATGTCGGGTCGCGAGCTAAATCCGACATTAGCGTGGATGAAAAGATGATGAAAACGTGTTCGAAAACATGTTTGGAAGGTCTCGGTGCGATTTGAAAAGAATCGGAAGCCAAACGAGCGAAAATGAACAAAAAACGAAAAAGAAAGCAGCAGAAATTTGGCTAAGTCCTTAATGTTGTCTTGAGGACACCTTTGAGTCGGGACATTGATCAATGTCCAGGACATTGAATGTCGGACAATGAATGATGTCCGGACCCAGTGGTATCAAATGGGCAAAAATGGATTTCGAGCCATTGTCAGGACATTGAGGGGATGTCCAGGTCCTGCTGACAGAAAATGCCCGGTTGGTGCGATTTGAATTGTTGAGGGGGCTTTTGGCATTTTGTTACAATAGAGCCTATAGAGGGCATATCCTTCTCTCAACCCCTCATTTCTCACACACACAAACATAAACTCTCCCTTTCTCTCTCTAGAAAGTGGAGGAGAAGAAGAAGGAGAAGAAGAAGGAGAGGAGACCTAGTGGGGATTTTGGAGGAGGATCAAGCTAGGAGCAAACCAAGCACCTTCTTCCTCATCATCTCCACCATTGGAGCTTCTACTTGAGGTAAGCTCTTGAGAGCTCTCATGGTAGCTTCTCTTAGGGTGTTTTATACCTCCTAGAAATAATTTTCTTGGAACCCTAGCATCCTTAAGAGATGGTTTGCACAAGCAATTGGGCTCTAATGTGGGATTTTGCTCGGGGCAAAATCCTAGGGCTCAAATTGGGGCTTTTCTTAGGATGAGGTTTTGATCTCTTTTAACCTCATTTCTAACATATTGTTAGGTCCACGAACGCGTGCGACGACGGTTCGTCGATTCGACGAACGGTTTAAGCGTCAAGGCCAAACAAAGGCTTTCAGCGTCGATTTTGGCCCGGGGAGTCAAAGTAGGCATTGGAGGCAACGAAAGCAACATTGTTGCTCCTGTGAACATCCCAAAAGGTGGGGGGTGCTTACCGAGGCCGTTGGGCTCCCTTTTATGTCTAAGTAAATTATTCGTCATATTGCATATATATGTACATATGTATCGTTTTCATGCACGCTAGGGTTGGTATGGTTAGATGGCTACTCTAGTGTGCTTCCTTATCGTGTGGAACTACGGGGCGTTGCATTAGGATATAGGGAGCATGCTGGCATCCTCCCTTATCGTGCGGCACCGTAGATTTGCATTAGGACATAGGAAGCATAGCAATGAACAAATGACATTGAACCCTAGAGACAATTTAATTATGCATGATTATCAACTAGAGATACATGAACCAAGTATAGAGCTTGATAATTGACATTATGACATTATGACTTAGTGTAAAGAACACTAGAGATATGTGAATGTGAACCAAGTATATAACTTGATGATTAACATTATGACATAGTATAAAGAATACTAGTGACATGTATACCAAGTAGACAACTTGATGACTAGTGGCATTGAACTTAGTGTAGAGAACACTAGAGCTACAAGAACCAAGCATAGAACTTGATGAATGACAATGGTATGTGACATAGTGTTAGAGAACACCTATGTATGATTTCCCCTGCGTGGATGCCCTCCAAATGGAGGAGAAGATCATACTCACACAGTCTGCTCAGCGCTCGTGGTTGGTCGCTCCACACGAGTAGTGCGAGTCTCCGGAGGTCTTGGCACGTGATTCGATAGGGATAGCCTATGTGGGGTCCCGAGGGATAGCCTATGTGGGGTCCCGCGGACAACCCATGAGGTTGAATGTGTTGAGTCGTGGGCGTGCCTACGGGCTAGCCAAGGATTGGGTAATAACATAAGAACATAATGAGTATTTCATACATACTTGATTGGAACATAGTAGCATGATAGATATTTCATAACTATATCATGATCTTGTTGTTTCGAGCATAGCGATAGTTGCATTGTTTATATCATGCTTTACTTACCGATTCTGACCTTAAATTATCTATCTATCTATCTACACCTTTTGCTGCTTAGACCTAGTGGGGAGATCGGTGGGGTCGGTGGCGAGCCAGCTGGGAACTAAGGAAGTTAGTTCTCACCCCACTCTATCACGAGTACTAGCTCACGGGCGGTCGAGGAGGATCGCGGTAAGGGCATCGCCCTAGTTGATAGTGGCCACCTACTTGCATTAGAGCCACCCGTGGTATATTTTGGAGTCAAAATTGTATAAAGAAATGATGTAACCTACATTTTGGGAGATGAACATGTATTTATATTTTGAAGATAAACAATGTAAACGAATGTTGAATGATTGTAATAGTTAGACTCTTCTCTCTTTATATTACTTGTATGGAATACTTGTATCTTGCTCTTATTGTTGTTCGCACCTTTAGGTGCATCTTTTGTCATGTATGGTGTAGAATTTTATTTCTGGGCAATTCTTTGTACATGACTTGTTGTCGAGCCTTGGGCGGACGGGGAGAGTCTTTGTCCAGTTCGGCGCACGATCGCGTGCTCGAACCGAACCAAATTGGTAGCGGTCTCGGGGCGTGACAGGTATTCTTTTGGTATCAGAGCAAGTAAGAGCAAGTAAAGAGAGAGTCTAGGATGACCCTAGGGAACCCTAGGACGGTGAACCCTAAGGCTATAGGTGCGTGAGCGAAACGTGGACCTATGCCATGTGGCGGAAGTTAATTCGATTGGGTCGAAGTAACGGTTGAGATGTCTCTAGTTTTGAATAGAGATGGATTCAAGGGTATTAGTTCTTGGCTTGAAGTGTTTGTGTTGGGCGGCCGACAACATGACAGAGAGTCTAGAATAAGTACACTTGTGTGCTTCCGCCTAATTCTTAAATGTTGAGTCTCGTAGTTAATCACGAGTAAGTAGATGGGTTAAGATAACTAACCCGATTATTGCGTTTCAGGAACTAATGCCTCCGAGACGCTACACGCGTAGGTCGGGTCCGGCATCATCGTCGGGAGACCCGGATCTACCGGACCTCCTTGGGCACCGGAGACGACGGGCCCTAGCGAGGTGCAGGAGTTGCGGACGCGGAATGCGTTGACGGGTCGTTTTGATCGGCTCCGGGAGGCGATGGAGCGGCGGTGCGGCGGCAGGCTGCGGCGGCGGCGAGAATCGTGCTCCACCCGCGCCCCCGGTACACGTACGAGGCGGGCGAGGGCGAGGTGTGGCGGCGATTCGGTGGCGGCGTGTCCGCCGCCGGCGAGTGCACTTCCGGCGGCGTCGGGTTCGGCATCCCCCGATGCTTCGGCCGAGGAGATGGAACAAGGGCGACTGTTGACGGCCCTTATTCGATTCATGAAGTTCCACCCACCAATCTTTGAAGGCGGACAAGTGGAGCCGGAGATAGTGGAGTCGTGGATTGACTCAATGGAAACAATGTTCGGGGACTTTCACACCTCGGAACAAGACAAGGTCTACTTCGCCACTCATTGTCTCGAGAAGACGGCGAAGGTGTGGTGGAAGCGATTGAAGCGAGATAGGCCTTCTGATCTCCCACCTATTACTTGGGAGGAGTTCAAGAGGGAAATGTACGCCAACTACTTCCCAGACACGGTAAAGCGAAAATTGCAGGAGAAGTTCAGAACTTTGAGCGGGAGACCGCTACGTAGCGGAGTTCGAGCGAGAATTCTCCCACATTATAGGCGTGTTAGGAAGTTGTACGTGACGACCGAGACCGAGCGGACTGGTTCTTGCGAGGACTTAGGCCGAGCATATATCGGGCGGTGCAAATATTGAAGCTCACTACTTATGCTGAGATTTTTGATCGTGCACTGTGGGCGGAGCATGGTGACGCTCATGTGAGCGAGGAACGTGAGCTTATGGCGGCGTCCAAGGATAAGGGAAAGAAGCGATCAGGTGGTCCTTCGGGGGGACAATCAAGTTCTAAGAAGTCCCCGAAGAACCCACGAACGCAGTCGTGGAGTCGTGGACCGCAGCGGTGCACTATTTGTGGTGGCGGGAATCATCGGGCACATCAATGCAGACAGCGGCTGGGCAAGTGCTACAACTGTGGACAAGAAGGGCATATTAGCCGCAACTGTCCAGCGAGGGCCCCGCCTACCCCGTCAGTGGCATCGACTCCAGCGACGCCGGCTTACTATGGAGGAGCTCCACCTGCTGCTATGTCGGCTGGACGCGCGATGGCTCCGCGTCAGCCCGAGTTACCACGACCAGCGCCGAGCGGACGGGTATTCGCCGCTCTGGCCCAAGTGGAGGACCTGCTGAAGCTGAACAGCGTGAAGTTGTGGCGGTATGGTGTAAGTTAATGGAGTACGCTCCAGAGCTTTGTTTGACACGGGTGCCACTAATTCAATCATAAGTAAATCATTTGCACGAGCTCATGATATAGATATAAAGGCTTGTGAAAAGGTGTGGCGAATGGATAGTCCCGGTTAGGTAATTCATATTTATAAAGAATGCCCTGCATGTCCAGTGCCGATAGGTGACTGGATAATGCCAATCCGAACCTTAGTGCTAAAAGGGTTGAAGGATTTTGACGTGATATTGGGCATGGACTGGCTTTCGAAATACTATGCGTCGATTGCCTGCAAAGAGAAAGTGATCACGTTTCGTGAACGGGACAAGAGGAACTTGTTTACAAGGCGTGTAAGAGTTCTTGCTTCGCGCGACGGTGTCGCGACGAGAGCGAGAAGCGATCGGCGGCGGTTGCGCGGCCTACTTGGCGACCGTTGTAGAAGTTGAGCGGGTAACAGACACTTGAAGAAATTTGTCGATAGTTCGGGAGTTCCCGACGTATTTCCTACCGAATTACGGGAATACCGCCGGAGCGGAAATCGAGTTTGTAATCGACTTGGTTCCGGGACCGCGCCGATTTCGAAGGCTCCGTATCGGATGGCGCGGCGGAATTAAAAGAGTTGAGGGCTCAATTGTTGGATCTCCTTGATAAGGAATTCATCCGAGTGTATCACCGTGGGGAGCCCCGGTATTATTTGTGCGGAAGAAAGATGGAACGTTTCGACTCTGCGTGGATTACCGCGAGTTGAACAAGGTCACGATCAAGAACAAGTATCCATTACCCCGAATCGATGACTTGTTCGATCAATTGCAAGGGTCGAGTGTTTACTCAAAGATTGACCTCCAATCAGGCTATCATCAGTTGAGGATTAAGCCGGAGGATGTTCAGAAAACCGCATTCCGTACGCGGTACGGACATTATGAATTCACGGTGATGCCGTTTGGGCTCACGAATGCCCCGGCAGCGTTCATGGACTTAATGGAACGTGTCTCCAGAAAGTATTTAGATCAGTTTGCGGTAGTCTTCATAGATGACATACTGGTCTATTCCCGCAGTGACGAGGAACATGCGGAGCATTTACGCTTAGTACTTCAAATCCTTCGGGAGGAGAAGTTATATGCCAAACTGAAGAAGTGCGACTTTTGGCTGAGGGAAGTTGCATTTCTGGGGCACGTTATTTCTGAGGGCGGAGTTTCTGTTGACCCGAGGAAAATAGAGGCAATCAAGGATTGGCCGCGCCCTACGAATGTCACGGAAGTCCGAAGCTTTGTGGGCTTAGCGGGCTATTATAGGCGGTTCGTGGAAGGTTTCTCTAAAATCGTAATTCCACTTACCCGTCTAAAGAAGAAAGGCACGAAGTTTGTTTGGAGCGACGAGTGCGACCGGAGTTTCCAAGAGTTGAAGGATAGATTGACTTCGACTCGGTGCTCGCGTTGGGTGCAAGGCGAAGACTTCGTGGTTTATAGCGACGCGTCTTATTCAGGCTTGGGGTGTGTTCTGATGCAGGGCGGGAAGGTAATCGCATATGCGTCCCGTCAGTTGAAGACCTATGAGAAGAACTACCCTATCCATAACTTAGAGCTAGCCGCTGTGGTATTTGCTCTTAAGTTGTGGAGACATTATCTTTATGGCGCGCGTTGCGAGATATACACAGACCACAAAAGTCTGAAGTATCTATTTACGCGAAAGAAGTGAATATGCGCCAACGGCGGTAGTTAGAAGTTATTAAAGGATTATGATGTCTCGATCCTTTACCACCCGGGAAGGCGAATGTAGTCGCCGATGCTCTTAGCAGAAAGTCGGTAGAGAATCTTGCGTTGAAGGTTACGGCTCAGGATCAATTATGCTTGGAGATGAAACGGCTAGATCTTGAGGTAGTGGCTCCAGAAGTACCGGCTATTTTGGCGGCTCTTATTGTTACACCGACCTTGTTGGAGCGGATCAAGAGTCTTCAATCTGCGGACCCTAATCTCCAAAAGGTGCGGCGTGACATTGAGAGCGGGCACGGTGGCGACTTCACCGTGGATGCCGCGGGTGCACTCCGGTTCCGCAACCGGTGGTGTGTACCCGAGAATGAAGAGGTCAGCGATTTTGGAGGAAGCTCATAAGGCTCTTTATAGTATTCACCCAGACGGCACCAAGATGTACCAGGACTTGAAAATGCAGTACTGGGGGCCGGGGATGAAAGCGGACATTGGGCGCTTTGTGGCGCAATGTTTAGTATGTCAGCAAGTAAAGGCGAAGCGCCGATACCCAGCAGGAAAGCTTCAAAGCCTGCCTATCCCAGTTTGGAAATGGGAAGATATCGCGATGGATTTCGTGGTTGGATTACCTCGTTCGCCGGGCGGCCACGACGCGATTTGGGGGATTGTGGACCGCATGTCAAAGTCCGCACACTTTCTACCGATCCACACTACAGTCGGGCGAGGCGGCGGCGCGGGTATATCTTGATGAGGTGGTCAGATTGCATGGGGGGCCGAAGTCGATTGTATCAGATCGAGATCCCCGATTCACCTCACATTTCTGGAAAAGTCTACAAGAGGCCCTTGGCACGCGACTCGAGTTTAGTACCGCATTTCATCCTCAGACAGATGGACAGTCAGAGAGGACTATTCAGATCCTGGAGGATATGTTGCGGGCGTGTGTCATTGACTATAAGGGAAGTTGGGCCAAGTATTTACCGATGGCCGAGTTCGCCTACAACAATAGCTACCAAGCTAGTGTGGAGATGGCACCGTTTGAGGTCCTCTACGGGCGGAAGTGCCGATCTCCAGTACACTGGGGTGATGTGGGTGAGCGGGCCGTGGTTGGTCCCGAAGTATTGCGAGAGGCCGAAGAGAAAGTTCGCCTTGCTCGCCAACGGATGCTTACGGCGCAATCGAGACAGCAAAGTTATGCGAATAAGCGTCGAAGAGACTTGGAATTCGCGGTAGGAGATCGCGTGTTCTTGAAGGTTTCGCCTATGAGAGGCGTGAGGCGGTTTGGAGTTCGAGGAAAGCTAAGTCCTCGATACATTGGACCGTTCGAAGTGTTGGAACGTATTGGAGCGGTAGCATATCGGATTGCATTGCCGCCGCACCTGGCGGACGTTCACAACGTGTTTCACATTTCCAACCTTCGAAAATATGTTCACAATCCCGAACATGCCATGATGTTTGAACCGCCGGAGCTTCAAGAGGACTTGAGCTACGAAGAGTTTCCGGTGGCAATTATTGCTCGGGAGGTGCGCAAGTTGCGGAATCGTGAAATTCCATATGTTCGAGTTCGGTGGAGTAATCATGACGATCGTGAAGCCACTTGGGAACTCGAGAGCGAGATGAAAACGCATCATCCCCATTTATTCGAGGAGTGAGGTATGAATTTAAATTTAAGTTTGAGTTAAGTTTAATATAAGGGTTCGTTTCGAGGACGAAACTCTTTTTAAGGCGGGGAGGATGTAAGAAAGTGAATTCTCAAAACATGAGGATTGTACTTCATCCGGAATCGACTAAGTGTCGTAGTGGTGAGAATCGGAGAGATGGAAGCGGAATCTAAGCCAAAAAGTGCATTAGAGTAGGGCCCGATCGCAAATGGTGCAAAGCTGCTCCATTCTGCGATTTTGGCCGATGAAGGACCGGACATCCCATGGAGACCGGATGCCACAAGGAGCCCGGCTGTGCAGGGGAAGAAAATCGGCTAAGCCCTGAAATACTAGCTCTCGGGATCCGGACAATGAGGAATGTCCAGGACATCCATTGTCCAGGACAATCCGTGAAGACCGGATCCGTACGGCTGAGAAAGCGGCTTTGAGGGTTTCGTAAGCCAATACGTGAATTCTCGAAATCCGAGAGTTGCACCATGTTTAGAATCGGCGATTGGCGATTGGATGGACGTCGGAAAGTTCGAAGTTGATCCGAAGGCAAAAAGTGCCCCGGAGTTGCTCCCGGTGAAGTTCGAAGCCTTCAGGCGCTTTTGTGCGCATAGGCGCGAAAACGGAACCCGAAAAGCTATGTCGGGTCGCGAGCTAAATCCGACATTAGCGTGGATGAAAAGATGATGAAAACGTGTTCGAAAACATGTTTGGAAGGTCTCGGTGCGATTTGAAAAGAATCGGAAGCCAAACGAGCGAAAATGAACAAAAAACGAAAAAGAAACGAAAATCGCTGAAATTTGGCTAAGTCCTTAATGTTGTGCGGAGGACACCCAGGTCGGGACATTGATCAATGTCAGGACATTGGATGTCAGGACAATGAATGATGTCCGGACCCGATGGTACATCAAATGGGCAAAAATGGATTTCGCAGGCCATTGTCCGGACATTGAAGGGATGTCCGGTCCCTGCAGCCCGAAAATGCCCAGTTTGGTGCAGTTTGAATTGTTGAGGGGGCTTTTGGCATTTTGTTACAATAGAGCCTATAGAGGGCATATCCCTCTCTCAACCCCTCATTTCTCACACACACAAACATAAACTCTCCCATTCTCACTCTAGAAAGTGGAGGAGAAGAAGAAGAAGAAGGAGAGGAGACCTAGTGGGGATTTTGGAGGAGGATCAAGCTAGGAGCAAACCAAGCACCTTCTTCCTCATCATCTCCACCATTGGAGCTTCTACTTGAGGTAAGCTCTTGAGAGCTCTCATGGTAGCTTCTCTTAGGGTGTTTTATACCTCCTAGAAATAATTTTCTTGGAACCCTAGCATCCTTAAGAGATGGTTTGCACAAGCAATTGGGCTCTAATGTGGGATTTTGCTCGGGGCAAAATCCTAGGGCTCAAATTGGGGCTTTTCTTAGGATGAGGTTTTGATCTCTTTTAACCTCATTTCTAACATATTGTTAGGTCCACGAACGCGTGCGAGCGACGGTTCGTCGATTCGGCGAACGGTTTAAGCGATCAAGGCCAAACAAAGGCTTTCGGCGTCGATTTTGGCCGGGGAGTCAAAGTAGGCATTGGAGGCAACGAAAGCAACATTGTTGCTCTGTGAACATCCCAAAAGGTGGGGGGTGCTTGACCGAGGCCGTTGGGCTCCCTTTTATGTCTAAGTAAATTATTCGTCATATTGCATATATATGTACATATGTATCGTTTTCATGCACGCTAGGGTTGGTATGGTTAGATGGCTACTCTAGTGTGCTTCCTTATCGTGTGGAACTACGGGGGGTTGCATTAGGACATAGGGAGCATGCTTGCATCCTCCCTTATCGTGCGGCACCATAGATTTGCATTAGGACATAGGAAGCATAGCAATGAACAAATGACATTGAACCCTAGAGACAATTTAATTATGCATGATTATCAACTAGAGATACATGAACCAAGTATAGAGCTTGATAATTGACATTATGACATTATGACTTAGTGTAAAGAACACTAGAGATATGTGAATGTGAACCAAGTATATAACTTGATGATTAACATTATGACATAGTATAAAGAATACTAGTGACATGTATACCAAGTAGACAACTTGATGACTAGTGGCATTGAACTTAGTGTAGAGAACACTAGAGCTACAAGAACCAAGCATAGAACTTGATGAATGACAATGGTATGTGACATAGTGTTAGAGAACACCTATGTATGATTTCCCCTGCGTGGATGCCCTCCAAATGGAGGAGAAGATCATACTCACACAGTCTGCTCAGCGCTCGTGGTTGGTCGCTCCACACGAGTAGTGCGAGTCTCCGGAGGTCTTGGCACGTGATTCGATAGGGATAGCCTATGTGGGGTCCCGAGGGATAGCCTATGTGGGGTCCCGCAGACAACCCATGAGGTTGAATGTGTTGAGTCGTGGGCGTGCCTACGGGCTAGCCAAGGATTGGGTAATAACATAAGAACATAATGAGTATTTCATACATACTTGATTGGAACATAGTAGCATGATAGATATTTCATAACTATATCATGATCTTGTTGTTTCAGGCATAGCAGTAGTTGCATTGTTTATATCATGCTTTACTTACCGCAGTTACAGCCTTAAATTATCTATCTATCTATCTACCTGCTTTTGCCTGCTTAGACCTAGTGGGGAGATCGGTGGGATCGGTGGCCGAGCCCACTGGGAACTAAGGAAGTTAGTTCTCACCCCACTCTATCACAGGTACTAGCTCACGGGCGGTCGAGGAGGATCGCGGTAAGGGCATCGCGCCCTCGTTGATAGTGGCCACCTACTTGCATTAGAGCCACCCGTGGTATATTTTGGAGTCAAAATTGTATAAAGAAATGATGTAACCTACATTTTGGGAGATGAACATGTATTTATATTTTGAAGATAAACAATGTAAACGAATGTTGAATGATTGTAATAGTTAGACTCTTCTCTCTTTATATTACTTGTATGGAATACTTGTATCTTGCTCTTATTGTTGTTCGCACCTTTAGGTGCATCTTTTGTCATGTATGGTGTAGAATTTTATTTCCTGGGCAATTCTTTGTACATGACTTGTTGTCGAGCCTTGGGCGGACAGGGGAGGTGCTGTCCGTTCGGCGCCTGATCGGCGTTCTCGAACCGAACCAAATTGGTAGCGGTCTCGGGGCGTGACAAGTATAACTTTGGAAACAGTATTTTTTCTCATTCAATCGAACAAAGAGTAAAACCTAATTATTTTGTTCTATTATGCCCCGAGAGTGTTAATTTGCAACGTATCGATGCCAACGTTCACAAAAATCAAAACCGGACCAACATTAGACTACTCAGTTGTGCCCTAACAGTAAAACTTTGGAAACAGAACTTTTTCTCATTCAATCGAACAAAGAGTAAAACCTAATTATTTTGTTCTATTATGCCCCGAGAATGTAAATTTGCAACGTATCGATGCCAACGTTCACAAAAATCAAAAGCGGACCAACATTAGACTACTCAGTTGTGCCCTAACAGTATAACTTTGGAAACAGTACTTTTTCTCATTCAATCGAACAAAAAGTAAAACCTAATTATTTTGTTCTATTATGCCCCGGGTGTGTAAATTTGCAACGTATCGAGGCCAATGTTCACAAGAACCTAAACCGGTCCAACATTAGACTACTCAGTTGTGCCCTAACAGAATAACTTTGGAAATAGTACTTTTTCTCATTCAATTGAACAACGAGTAAAACCTAATTATTTCGTTATATTATGCCCCGAGAGTGTAAATTTGCAACGTATCGATGCCAACGTTCACAAGAACCAAAACCGGACCAACATTAGACTACTCAGTTGTGCCCTAACAGAATAAGTTTGGAAATAGTACTTTTTCTGATTCAATTGAACAACGAGTAAAACCTAATTATTTCGTTCAATTATGCCCCGAGAGTGTAAATTTGCAACGTATCGATGCCAACGTTCACAAGAACCAAAACCGGACCCACATTAAACTACTCAGTTGTGCCCTAACAGTATAACTTTGGAAACAGTACTTTTTCTCATTCAATCGAACAAAGAGTAAAACCTAATTATTTTGTTCTATTATGCCTCGATAGTGTAAATTTGCAACGTATCGATGACAACGTTGACAAGAACCAAAACCGGACCAACATTAGACTACTCAGTTGTGCCCAAACAGTATAACTTTGGAAACAGAACTTTTTCTCATTCAATCGAACAAAGAGTAAAACCTAATAATTTTGTTCTATTATGCCCCGAGAGTGTAAATTTGCAACGTATCGATCCCAACGTTCACAAAAATCAAAATCGGACCAACATTAGACTACTAAGTTGTGCCCAAACAGTATAACTTTGGAAACAGAACTTTTTCTCATTCAATCGAACAAAGAGTAAAACCTAATTATTTTGTTCTATTATGCCCCGAGAGTGTAAATTTGCAACGTATCGATGCCAACGTTCACAAGAACCAAAAGCAGGACCAACATTAGACTACTCAGTTGCGCCCTAACTTTATAACTTTGAAACGAGTACTTTTTCTCATGCAACCGAACAAAGAGTAAAACCTAATTATATTGATCTATTTTGCCCCGAGAGTGTAAATTTGCAACGTATCGAGGCCAATGTTCACAAGAACCTAAACCGGTCCAACATTAGACTACTCAGTTGTGCCCTAACAGAATAACTTTGGAAACGACTTTTCTCATTCAATTGAACAACGAGTAAAACCTAATTATTTCGTTCTATTATGCCCCGAGAGTGCAAATTTGCTACGTAGAGATGCCAACGTTCACAAGAACCAAAACCGGACCCACATTAGACTACTCAGTTGTGCCCTAACAGTATTACTTTGGAAACAGTACTTTTTCTTATTCAATCGAACGAAGAGTAAAACCTAATTATTTTGTTCTATTATGCCCCGATAGTGTAAATTTGCAACGTATCGATGCCAACGTTCACAAGAACCAAAACCGGACCAACATTAGACTACTCAGTTATTTAACTTTATAACTTTGAAACGAGTATTTTTCTCATGCGAACATAGAGTAACACCTAATTATATTGTTCTATTATCCCCCAAGAGGGTAAATTTGCAACGTATCGAGGCCAATGTTCACAAGAACCCAAACCGGACCAACATTAGACTACTCAGTTGCGCCCTAACAGTCTAACATTGAAAACAGTACTTTTTCTCATTCAACCGAACAAAGAGTAAAACCTAATTATATTGTTCTATTATGCCCCGAGAGTGTAAATTTGCAACGTAGAGATGCCAACGTTCACAAGAACCAAAACCGGAACCACATTAGACTACTCAGTTGTGCCCTAACAACTTTGGAAAACGATCTTTTTCTTATTCAATCGAACGAAGAGTAAAACCTAATTATTTTGTTCTATTATGCGCCGATAGTGTAAATTTGCAACGTATCGATGCCAACGTTCACAAGAACCAAAACCGGACCAATCATTAGACTACTCAGTTATGCCCTAACTGTATAACTTTGGAAACAGTACTTTTTCTCATTCAATCGAACAAAGAGTAAAACCTAATTATTTTGTTCTATTATGCCCCGAGAGTATAAATTTGCAACGTATCGATGCCAACGTTCATAAAAACCAAAACCGACCCAATATTAGACTACTCAGTTGCGCCCTAACAGTATAACTTTGGAAACAGTACTTTTTCTCATGCTACAGAACAACGAGTAAAACCTAATTATATTAATCTATTATGCCCCGAGAGTGTCAATTTGCAACGTATCGATGCCAACGTTCACAAGAACCAAAACCGGACCAACATTAGACTACTCAGTTGTGCCCAAACAGTATAACTTTGGAAACAGTACTTTTTCTCATTCAATCAAACAAAGAGTAAAACCTAATTATTTTGTTCTATTATGCCCGAGAGTGTAAATTTGCAACATATCGATGCCAACGTTCACAAGAACCAAAACCGGACCAACATTAGACTACTCAGTTGTGCCCTAACAGTATAACTTTGGAAACGAACTTTTTCTCATTCAATCGAACAAAGAGTAAAACCTAATTATTTTGTTCTATTATGCCCCGAGAGTGTAAATTTGCAATGTATCGATGCCAACGTTCACAAGAACCAAAACCGGAACAACATTAGACTACTCAGTTGCGCCCTAACTTTATAACTTTGAAACGAGTACTTATTCTCATGCAACCGAACAAAGAGTAAAACCTAATTATATTGATCTATTATGCCCGAGAGTGTAAATTTGCAACGTATCGAGGCCAATGTTCACAAGAACCTAAACCGGTCCAACATTAGACTACTCGGTTGTGCCCTAACGAATAACTTTAGAAACGGTACTTTTTCTCGTTCAATTGAACAACGAGTAAAACCTAATTATTTCGTTCTATTATGCCCAGAGTGTAAATTTGCAACGTAGAGATGCCAACGTTCACAAGAACCAAAGCTGGACCCACATTAGACTACTCAGTTGCGCCATAACAGTATAACTTTCGAAACTCTACTTTTTCTCATTCAATCGAACGAAGAGTAAAACCTAATTATTTTGTTCTATTATGCCCCGAGAGTGTAAATTTGCAACGTATCGATGCCAACGTTCACAAGAACCAAAACCGGACCAATCATTAGACTACTCAGTTATGCCCTAACTGTATAACTTTGAAAACGGTACTTTTCTCATTCAATCGAACAAAGAGTAAAACCTAATTTTTTTGTTCTACTATGCCCCGAGAGTGTAAATTTGCAACGTATCGATGCCAACGTTCACAAGAACCAAAACCGGACCAACATTAGACAACTCAGTTGTGCCCTAACAGTATAATTTTGGAAATAGAACTTTTTCTCATTCAATCGAACAAAGAGTAAAGCTTAATTATTTTGTTCTATTATGCCCTTAGAGTGTAAATTTGCCCCTTATCGATGCCAACGTTCACAAAAACCAAAACCGGACCAACATTAGACTACTCAGTTGTGCCCTAACAGTATAACTTTGGAAACAGTACTTTTTCTTATTCAATCGAACAAAGAGTAAAACCTAATTATTTTGTTCTATTATGCCCCGAGAGTGTAAATTTGCAACGTATCGATGCCAACGTTCACAAGAACCAAAACCGGACCAACATTAGACTACTCAGTTGTGCCCTAACAGAATAAGTTTGGAAATAGTACTTTTTCTGATTCAATTGAACAACGAGTAAAACCTAATTATTTCGTTCTATTATGCCCCGAGAGTGTAAATTTGCAACGTATCGATGCCAACGTTCACAAGAACCAAAGCTGGACCCACATTAAACTACTCGGTTGTGCCACTAACAGTATAACTTTGAAAACAGTACTTTTTCTTATTCAATCGAACGAAGAGTAAAACCTAATTATTTTGTTCTATTATGCCCCGATAGTGTAAATTTGCAACGTATTGATGCCATCGTTCACATGAACCAAAAGCAGGACCAATCATTTGACTACTCAGTTATGCCCTAACAGTATAACTTTGGAAACAGTATTTTTTCTCATTCAATCGAACAAAGAGTAAACCTAATTATTTTGTTCTATTATGCCCCGAGATTGTAAATTTGCAACGTATCGATGCCAACGTTCACAAAAATCAAAACCGGACCAACATTAGACTACTCAGTTGGGCCCTAACAGTATAACTTTGGAAACAGAACTTTTTCTCATTCAATCGAACAAAGAGTAAAACCTAATTATTTTGTTCTATTATGCCCCGAGAATGTAAATTTGCAACGTATCGATGCCAACGTTCACAAAAATCAAAGCCGGACCAACATTAGACTACTCAGTTGTGCCCTAACAGTATAACTTTGGAAACAGTACTTTTTCTCATTCAATCGAACAAAAAGTAAAACCTAATTATTTTGTTCTATTATGCCCTGGGTGTGTAAATTTGCAACGTATCGATGCCAACGTTCACAAGAACCAAAGCCGAACCAACATTAGACTACTCAGTTGCGCCCTAACAGTATAACTTTGCAAACAATACTTTTTCTCATTCAATCGAATAAAGAGTAAAACCTAATTATTTAGTTCTATTATGCCCCGAGAGTGTAATTTGCAACGTATCGATGCCAACGTTCATAAGAACCAAAACCGAACTAACATTAGACTACTCAGTTGCGCCCTAACTTTATAACTTTGAAACGAGTACTTTTTCTCATGCAACTGAACAACGAGTAAAACCTAATTATATTAATCTATTATGCCCCGAGAGTGTCAATTTGCAACGTATCGATGCCAACGTTCACAAGAACCAAAACCGGACCAACATTAGACTACCTAGTTGTGCCCAAACAGTATAACTTTGGAAACAGAACTTTTTCTCATTCAATCAAACAAAGAGTAAAACCTAATTATTTTGTTCTATTATGCCCCGAGAGTGTAAATTTGCAACACATCGATGCCAACGTTCACAAAAACCAAAACCGGACCAACATTAGACTACTTAGTTGTGCCCTAACAGTATAACTTTGGAAACAGTACTTTTTCTCATTCAATCGAACAAAAAGTAAAACCTAATTATTTTGTTCTATTATGCCCCGAGAGTGTAAATTTGCAATGTATCGAGGCCAACGTTCACAAGAACCAAAACCGGACCAACATTAGACTACTCAGTTGCGCCCTAACTTTATAACTTTGAAACGAGTACTTTTTCTCATGCAACCGAACAAAGAGTAAAACCTAATTATATTGATCTATTATGCCCCGAGAGTGTAAATTTGCAACGTATCGAGGCCAATGTTCACAAGAACCTAAACCGGTCCAACATTAGACTACTCAGTTGTACCCTAACAGAATAACTTTGGAAATAGTACTTTTTCTCATTCAATTGAAGAACGAGTAAAACCTAATTATTTCGTTCTATTATGCCCCGAGAGTGTAAATTTGCAACGTATCGATGCCAACGTTCACAAGAACCAAAACCGGACCAACATTAGACTACTCAGTTGTGCCCTAACAGAATAAGTTTGGAAATAGTACTTTTTCTGATTCAATTGAACAACGAGTAAAACCTAATTATTTCGTTCAATTATGCCCCGAGAGTGTAAATTTGCAACGTATCGATGCCAACGTTCACAAGAACCAAAACCGGACCCACATTAAACTACTCAGTTGTGCCCTAACAGTATAACTTTGGAAACAGTACTTTTTCTTATTCAATCGAACGAAGAGTAAAACCTAATTATTTTGTTCTATTATGCCCCGATAGTGTAAATTTGCAACGTATTGATGCCAACGTTCACAAGAACCAAAACCGGACCAATCATTTGACTACTCAGTTATGCCCTAACAGTATAAGTTTGGAAACAGTATTTTTTCTCATTCAATCGAACAAAGAGTAAAACCTAATTATTTTGTTCGATTATGCCCCGAGAGTGTAAATTTGCAAAGTATCGATGCCAACGTTAACAAAAATCAAAACCGGACCAACATTAGACTACTCAGTTGTGCCCTAACAGTATAACTTTGGAAACAGAACTTTTTCTCATTCAATCGAATAAAGAGTAAAACCTAATTACTTTGTTCTATTATGCCCCGAGAATGTAAATTTGCAACGTAACGATGACAACGTTCACAAAAATCAAAACCGGACCAACATTAGACTACTCAGTTGTGCCCTAACAGTATAACTTTGGAAACAGTACTTTTTCTCATTCAATCGAACAAAAAGTAAAACCTAATTATTTTGTTCTATTATGCCCCGAGTGTGTAAATTTGCAACGTATCGATGCCAACGTTCACAAGAACCAAAACCGAACCAACATTAGACTACTCAGTTGCGCCCTAACAGTATAACTTTGGAAACAATACTTTTTCTCATTCAATCGAATAAAGAGTAAAACATAATTATTTAGTTCTATTATGCCCCGAGAGTGTAATTTGCAACGTATCGATGCCAACGTTAATACGAACCAAAACCGAACTAACATTAGACTACTTAGTTGCGCCCTAACTTTATAACTTTGAAACGAGTACTTTTTCTCATGCAACTGAACAACGAGTAAAACCTAATTATATTAATCTATTATGCCCCGAGAGTGTCAATTTGCAACGTATCGATGCCAACGTTCACAAGAACCAAAACCGGACCAACATTAGACTACTCAGTTGTGCCCAAACAGTATAACTTTGGAAACAGAACTTTTTCTCATTCAATCGAACAAAGAGTAAAACCTAATTATTTTGTTCTATTATGCCCCGAGAGTGTAAATTTGCAACGTATCGATGCCAACGTTCACAAGAACCAAAACCGGACCAACATTAGACTACTCAGTTGCGCCCTAACTTTATAACTTTGAAACGAGTACTTTTTCTCATGCAACCGAACAAAGAGTAAAACCTAATTATATTGATCTATTATGCCCCGAGAGTGTAAATTTGCAACGTATCGAGGCCAATGTTCACAAGAACCTAAACCGGTCCAACATTAGACTACTCAGTTGTGCCCTAACAGAATAACTTTGGAAACAGTACTTTTTCTCATTCAATTGAACAACGAGTAAAACCTAATTATTTCGTTCTATTATGCCCCGAGAGTGTAAATTTGCAACGTAGAGATGCCAACGTTCACAAGAACCAAAACCGGACCCACATTAGACTACTCAGTTGTGCCCTAACAGTATTACTTTGGAAACAGTACTTTTTCTTATTCAATCGAACGAAGAGTAAAACCTAATTATTTTGTTCTATTATGCCCCGATAGTGTAAATTTGCAACGTATCGATGCCAACGTTCACAAGAACCAAAACCGAACCAACATTAGACTACTCAGTTGCGCCCTAACAGTATAACTTTGGAAACAGTACTTTTTCTCATTCAATCGAACAAAGAGTAAAACCTAATTATATTGATCTATTATGCCCCGAGAGTGTAAATTTGCAACGTATCGAGGCCAATGTTCACAAGAACCTAAACCGGTCCAACATTAGACTACTCAGTTGTGCCCTAACAGAATAACTTTGGAAACAGTACTTTTTCTCATTCAATTGAACAACGAGTAAAACCTAATTATTTCGTTCTATTATGCCCCGAGAGTGTAAATTTGCAACGTAGAGATGCCAACGTTCACAAGAACCAAAACCGGACCCACATTAGACTACTCAGTTGTGCCCTAACAACTTTGGAAACAGTACTTTTTCTTATTCAATCGAACGAAGAGTAAAACCTAATTATTTTGTTCTATTATGCCCCGATAGTGTAAATTTGCAACGTATCGATGCCAACGTTCACAAGAACCAAAACCGGACCAATCATTAGACTACTCAGTTATGCCCTAACTGTATAACTTTGAAAACTGTACTTTTTCTCATTCAATCGAACAAAGAGTAAAACCTAATTATATTAATCTATTATGCCCCGAGAGTGTAATTTGCAACGTATCGATGCCAACGTTCATAAAAACCAAAACCGAACTAACATTAGACTACTCAGTTGCGCCCTAACTTTATAACTTTGAAACGAGTACTTTTTCTCATGCAACTGAACAACGAGTAAAACCTAATTATATTAATCTATTATGCCCCGAGAGTGTCAATTTGCAACGTATCGATGCCAACGTTCACAAGAACCAAAACCGGACCAACATTAGACTACTCAGTTGTGCCCAAACAGTATAACTTTGGAAACAGTACTTTTTCTAATTCAATCGAACAAAGAGTAAAACCTAATTATTTTGTTCTATTATGCCCCGAGAGTGTAAATTTGCAACCTATCGATGCCAACGTTCACAAAAATCAAAACAGGACCAACATTAGACTACTCAGTTGTGCCCAAACAGTATAACTTTGGAAACAGAACTTTTTCTCATTCAATCGAACAAAGAGTAAAACCTAATTATTTTGTTCTATTATGCCTCGAGAGTGTAAATTTGCAATGTATCAATGCCAACGTTCACAAGAACCAAAACCGGACCAACATTAGACTACTCAGTTGCGCCCTAACTTTATAACTTTGAAACGAGTACTTTTTCTCATGCAACCGAACAAAGAGTAAAACCTAATTATATTGATCTATTATGCCCCGAGAGTGTAAATTTGCAACGTATCGACGCCAATGTTCACAAGAACCTAAACCAGTCCAACATTAGACTACTCAGTTGTGCCCTAACAGAATAACTTTAGAAACAGTACTTTTTCTCATTCAATTGAACAACGAGTAAAACCTAATTATTTCGTTCTATTATGGCCCGAGAGTGTAAATTTGCAACGTAGAGATGCCAACGTTCACAAGAACCAAAACCGGACCCACATTAGACTACTCCGTTGTGCCCTAACAGTATTTCTTTGGAAACAGTACTTTTTCTTATTCAATCGAACGAAGAGTAAAACCTAATTATTTTGTTCTATTATGCCCCGAGAGTGTAAATTTGCAACGTAGAGATGCCAACGTTCACAAGAACCAAAACCGGACCAATCATTAGACTACTCAGTTATGCCCTAACTGTATAACTTTGAAAACTGTACTTTTCTCATTCAATCGAACAAAGAGTAAAACCTAATTTTTTTGTTCTACTATGCCCCGAGAGTGTAAATTTGCAACGTATCGATGCCAACGTTCACAAAAACCAAAACCGGACCAACATTAGACAACTCAGTTGTGCCTTAACAGTATAATTTTGGAAATAGAACTTTTTCTCATTCAATCGAACAAAGAGTAAAGCTTAATTATTTTGTTCTATTATGCCCTTAGAGTGTAAATTTGCACCTTATCGATGCCAACGTTCACAAAAACCAAAACCGGACCAACATTAGACTACTCAGTTGTGCCCTAACAGTATAACTTTGGAAACAGTACTTTTTCTCATTCAATCGAACAAAGAGTAAAACCTAATTATATTGATCTATTATGCCCCGAGAGTGTAAATTTGCAACGTATCGATGCCAACGTTCACAATAACCAAAACCGGACCAACATTAGACTACTCAGTTGTGCCCTAACAGAATAAGTTTGGAAATAGTACTTTTTCTGATTCAATTGAACAACGAGTAAAACATAATTATTTCGTTCTATTATGCCCCGAGAGTGTAAATTTGCAACGTATCGATGCCAACGTTCACAACAACCAAAACTGGACCCACATTAAACTACTCAGTTGTGCCCTAACAGTATAACTTTGAAAACAGTACTTTTTCTTATTCAATCGAACAAAGAGTAAAACCTAATTATTTTGTTCTATTATGCCCCGATAGTGTAAATTTGCAACGTATTGATGCCATCGTTCACATGAACCAAAACAGGACCAATCATTTGACTACTCAGTTATGCCCTAACAGTATAACTTTGGAAACAGTATTTTTTCTCATTCAATCGAACAAAGAGTAAACCTAATTATTTTGTTCTATTATGCCCCGAGAGTGTAAATTTGCAACGTATCGATGCCAACGTTCACAAAAATCAAAACCGGACCAACATTAGACTACTCAGTTGTGCCCTAACAGTATAACTTTGGAAACAGAACTTTTTCTCATTCAATCGAACAAAGAGTAAAACCTAATTATTTTGTTCTATTATGCCCGAGAAGGTAAATTTGCAACATATTGTTTCCAACGTTCACAAAAATCAAAAACCGACAAACATTAGACTACTCAGTTGTGCCCTAACAGTATAACTTTGGAAACAGTACTTTTTCTCATTCAATCGAACAAAAAGTAAAACCTAATTATTTTGTTCTATTATGCCCCGGGTGTGTAAATTTGCAACGTATCGATGCCAACGTTCACAAGAACCAAAGCCGAACCAACATTAGACTACTCAGTTGCGCCCTAACAGTATAACTTTGGAAACAATACTTTTTCTCATTCAATCGAATAAAGAGTAAAACCTAATTATTTAGTTCTATTATGCCCCGAGAGTGTAATTTGCAACGTATCGATGCCAACGTTCATAAGAACCAAAACCGAACTAACATTAGACTACTCAGTTGCGCCCTAACTATATAACTTTGAAACGAGTACTTTTTCTCATGCAACTGAACAACGAGTAAAACCTAATTATATTAATCTATTATGCCCCGATAGTGTCAATTTGCAACGTATCGATGCCAACGTTCACAAGAACCAAAACCGGACCAACATTAGACTACTTAGTTGTGCCCTAACAGTATAACTTTGGAAAGAGAACTTTTTCTCATTCAATCAAACAAAGAGTAAAACCTAATTATTTTGTTCTATTATGCCCCGAGAGTGTAAATTTGCAACATATCGATGCCAACGTTCACAAGAACCAAAACCGGACCAACATTAGACTACTCAGTTGCGCCCAGACACTATAACTTTGGAAACAGTACTTTTTCTCATTCAATCGAACAAAGAGTAAAACCTAATTATTTTGTTCTATTATGCCCCGAGAGTGTAAATTTGCAATGTATCGATGCCAACGTTCACAAGAACCAAAACCGGACCAACATTAGACTACTCGGTTGCGCCTAACTTTATAACTTTGAAACGCAGTACTTTTCTCTCATGCAACCGAACAAAGAGTAAAACCTAATTATATTGATCTATTATGCCCCGAGAGTGTAAATTTGCAACGTATCGAGGCCAATGTTCACAAGAACCTAAACCGGTCCAACATTAGACTACTCAGTTGTGCCCTAACAGAATAACTTTGGAAATAGTACTTTTTCTCATTCAATTGAACAACGAGTAAAACCTAATTATTTCGTTCTATTATGCCCCGAGAGTGTAAATTTGCAACGTATCGATGCCAACGTTCACAAGAACCAAAACCGGACCAACATTAGACTACTCAGTTGTGCCCTAACAGAATAAGTTTGGAAATAGTACTTTTTCTGATTCAATTGAACAACGAGTAAAACCTAATTATTTCGTTCAATTATGCCCCGAGAGTGTAAATTTGCAACGTATCGATGCCAACGTTCACAAGAACCAAAACCGGACCCACATTAAACTACTCAGTTGTGCCCTAACAGTATAACTTTGGAAACTGTACTTTTTCTTATTCAATCGAACGAAGAGTAAAACCTAATTATTTTGTTCTATTATGCCCCGATAGTGTAAATTTGCAACGTATTGATGCCAACGTTCACAAGAACCAAAACCGGACCAATCATTTGACTACTCGGTTATGCCCTAACGGTATAAGTTTGGAAACGTACTTTTTTCATTCAATCGAACAAAGAGTAAAACCTAATTATTTTGTTCTATTATGCCCCGAGAGTGTAAATTTGCAACGTATCGATGCCAACGTTCACAAAAATCAAAACCGGACCAACATTAGACTACTCAGTTGTGCCCTAACAGTATAACTTTGGAAACAGAACTTTTTCTCATTCAATCGAATAAAGAGTAAAACGTAATTACTTTGTTCTATTATGCCCCCGAGAATGTAAATTTGCAACGTATCGATGACAACGTTCACAAAAATCAAAACCGGACCAACATTAGACTACTCAGTTGTGCCCTAACAGTATAACTTTGGAAACAGTACTTTTTCTCATTCAATCGAACAAAAAGTAAAACCTAATTATTTTGTTCTATTATGCCCCGAGTGTGTAAATTTGCAACGTATCGATGCCAACGTTCACAAGAACCAAAACCGAACCAACATTAGACTACTCAGTTGCGCCCTAACAATATAACTTTGGAAACAATACTTTTTCTCATTCAATCGAATAAAGAGTAAAACATAATTATTTAGTTCTATTATGCCCCGAGAGTGTAATTTGCAACGTATCGATGCCAACGTTAATACGAACCAAAACCGAACTAACATTAGACTACTTAGTTGCGCCCTAACTTTATAACTTTGAAACGAGTACTTTTTCTCATGCAACTGAACAACGAGTAAAACCTAATTATATTAATCTATTATGCCCCGAGAGTGTCAATTTGCAACGTATCGATGCCAACGTTCACAAGAACCAAAACCGGACCAACATTAGACTACTCAGTTGTGCCCTAACAGTATAACTTTGGAAACAGTACTTTTCTCATTCAATCGAACAAAGAGTAAAACCTAATTATTTTGTTCTATTATGCCCCGAGAGTGTAAATTTGCAACGTATCGATCCCAACGTTCACAAAAATCAAAACCGGACCAACATTAGACTACTAAGTTGTGCCCAAACAGTATAACTTTGGAAACAGAACTTTTTCTCATTCAATCGAACAAAGAGTAAAACCTAATTATTTTTTTCTATTATGCCCCGAGAGTGTAAATTTGCAACGTATCGATGCCAACGTTCACAAGAACCAAAACCGGACCAACATTAGACTACTCAGTTGCGCCCTAACTTTATAACTTTGAAACGAGTACTTTTTCTCATGCAACCGAACAAAGAGTAAAACCTAATTATGTTGATCTATTATGCCCCGAGAGTGTAAATTTGCAACGTATCGAGGCCAATGTTCACAAGAACCTAAACCGGTCCAACATTAGACTACTCAGTTGCGCCCTAACTATATAACTTTGAAACGAGTACTTTTTTTCATGCAACCGAACAAAGAGTAAAACCTAATTATTTTGTTCTATTATGCCCCGAGTGTGTAAATTTGCAACGTATCGATGCCAACGTTCACAAGAACCAAAAACCGGACCCACATTAGACTACTCGGTTGTGCCACTAACACGGTATTACTTTGGAAACGTACTTTTTCTTATTCAATCGAACGAAGAGTAAAACCTAATTATTTTGTTCTATTATGCGCCGATAGTGTAAATTTGCAATGTATCGATGCCAACGTTCACAAGAACCAAAACCGGACCAACATTAGACTACTCAGTTGCGCCCTAACTTTATAACTTTGAAACGAGTACTTTTTCTCATGCAACCGAACAAAGAGTAAAACCTAATTATATTGATCTATTATGCCCCGAGAGTGTAAATTTGCAACGTATCGAGGCCAATGTTCACAAGAACCTAAACCGGACCAACATTAGACTACTCAGTTGTGCCCTAACAGAATAACTTTGGAAACAGTACTTTTTCTCATTCAATTGAACAACGAGTAAAACCTAATTATTTCGTTCTATTATGCCCCGAGAGTGTAAATTTGCAACGTAGAGATGCCAACGTTCACAAGAACCAAAACCGGACCCACATTAGACTACTCAGTTGTGCCCTAACAGTATTACTTTGGAAACAGTACTTTTTCTCATTCAATCGAACAAAGAGTAAAACCTAATTATTTTGTTCTATTATGCCCCGATAGTGTAAATTTGCAACGTATCGATGCCAACGTTCACAAGAACCAAAACCGGACCAATCATTAGACTACTCAGTTATGCCCTAACTGTATAACTTTGAAAACTGTACTTTTTCTCATTCAATCGAACAAAGAGTAAAACCTAATTATATTAATCTATTATGCCCCGAGAGTGTAATTTGCAACGTATCGATGCCAACGTTCATAAAAACCAAAACCGAACTAACATTAGACTACTCAGTTGCGCCCTAACTTTATAACTTTGAAACGTGTACTTTTTCTCATGCAACTGAACAACGAGTAAAACCTAATTATATTAATCTATTATGCCCCGAGAGTGTCAATTTGCAACGTATCGATGCCAACGTTCACAAGAACCAAAACCGGACCAACATTAGACTACTCAGTTGTGCCCAAACAGTATAACTTTGGAAACAGAACTTTTTCTCATTCAATCAAACAAAGAGTAAAACCTAATTATTTTGTTCTATTATGCCCCGAGAGTGTAAATTTGCAACGTATCGATGCCAACGTTCACAAGAACCAAAACCGACCAACATTAGACTACTCAGTTGTGCCCAAACAGTATAACTTTGGAAACAGAACTTTTTCTCATTCAATCGAACAAAGAGTAAAACCTAATTATTTTGTTCTATTATGCCCCGAGGGTGTAAATTTGCAATGTATCGATCCCAACGTTCACAAGAACCAAAACCGGACCAACATTAGACTACTCAGTTGCGCCCTAACTTTATAACTTTGAAACGAGTACTTTTTCTCATGCAACCGAACAAAGAGTAAAACCTAATTATATTGATCTATTATGCCCCGAGAGTGAAAATTTGCAACGTATCGAGGCCAATGTTCACAAGAACCTAAACCGGTCCAACATTAGACTACTCAGTTGTGCCCTAACAGTATAACTTTGGAAACTGTACTTTTTCTCATTCAATTGAACAACGAGTAAAACCTAATTATTTCGTTCTATTATGCCCCGAGAGTGTAAATTTGCAACGTAGAGATGCCAACGTTCACAAGAACCAAAACCGGACCAACATTAGACTACTCGGTTGTGCCCCTAACAGTATTACTTTGGAAACAGTACTTTTTCTTATTCAATCGAACGAAGAGTAAAACCTAATTATTTTGTTCTATTATGCCGCGATAGTGTAAATTTGCAACGTATCGATGCCAACGTTCACAAGAACCAAAACCGGACCAATCATTAGACTACTCAGTTATGCCCTAACTGTATAACTTTGAAAACTGTACTTTTTCTCATTCAATCGAACAAAGAGTAAAACCTAATTATTTTCCTCTACTATGCCCCGAGAGTGTAAATTTGCAACGTATCGATGCCAACGTTCACAAAAACCAAAACCGGACCAACATTAGACAACTCAGTTGTGCCCTAACCGTATAATTTTGGAAAAAGAACTTTTTCTCATTCAATCGAACAAAGAGTAAAGCTTAATTATTTTGTTCTATTATGCCCTTAGAGTGTAAATTTGCACCTTATCGATGCCAACGTTCACAAAAACCAAAACCGGACCAACATTAGACTACTCAGTTGTGCCCTAACAGTATAACTTTGGAAACAGTACTTTTTATCATTCAATCGAACAAAGAGTAAAACCTAATTATATTGATCTATTATGCCCCGAGAGTGTAAATTTGCTACGTATCGATGCCAACGTTCACAAGAACCAAAACCGGACCAACATTAGACTACTCAGTTGTGCCTAACAGAATAACATTGGAAACAGTACTTTTTCTGATTCAATTGAACAACGAGTAAAACCTAATTATTTCGTTCTATTATGCCCCGAGAGTGTAAATTTGCAACGTATCGATGCCAACGTTCACAAGAACAAAAATCGGACCCACATTAAACTACTCAGTTGTGCCCTAACAGTATAACTTTGAAAACAGTACTTTTTCTTATTCAATCGAACGAAGAGTAAAACGTAATTATTTTGTTCTATTATGCCCCGATAGTGTAAATTTGCAACGTATTGATGCCATCGTTCACAAGAACCAAAACAGGACCAATCATTTGACTACTCAGTTATTCCCTAACAGTATAACTTTGGAAACAGTATTTTTTCTCGTTCAATCGAACAAAGAGTAAACCTAATTATTTTGTTCTATTATGCCCCGAGAGTGTAAATTTGCAACGTATCGATGCCAACGTTCACAAAAACCAAACCCGGACCAACATTAGACTACTCAGTTGTGCCCTAACAGTATAACTTTGGAAACAGTACTTTTTCTCATTCAATCGAACAAAGAGTAAAACCTAATTATTTTGTTCTATTATGCCCCGAGAATGTAAATTTGCAACGTATCGATGCCAACGTTCACAAAAACCAAAACCGGACCAACATTAGACTACACAGTTGTGCCCTAACAGTATAACTTTGGAAACAGTACTTTTTCACATTCAATCGAACAAAAAGTAAAACCTAATTATTTTGTTCTATTATGCCCCGAGAGTGTAAATTTGCAACGTATCGATGCCAACGTTCACAAGAACCAAAGCAGGACCAACATTAGACTACTCGGTTGCGCCACAACTTTATAACTTTGAAAGCAGTACTTTTTCTCATGCAACCGAACAAAGAGTAAAACCTAATTATGTTGATCTATTATGCCCGAGAGTGTAAATTTGCAACGTATCGAGGCAAATGTTCTAAGAACCTAAAGCAGGTCCAACATTGGACTACTACATTGTGCCCTAACGAGAATAACTTTGGAAAGCAGTACTTTTTCTCATTCAAATGAACAACGAGTAAAACCTAATTATTTCGTTCTATTATGCCCGAGAGTGTAAATTTGCAACGTAGAGATGCCAACGTTCACAAGAACCAAACCGACCCACATTAGACTACTCGGTTGTGCCACTAACAGTATTACTTTGGAAACAGTACTTTTTCTTATTCAATCGAACGAAGAGTAAAACCTAATTATTTTGTTCTATTATGCCCCGATAGTGTAAATTTGCAACGTATCGATGCCAACGTTCACAAGAACCAAAACCGGACCAACATTAGACTACTCAGTTGCGCCCTAACTTTATAACTTTGAAACGAGTACTTTTTCTCATGCAACCGAACAAAGAGTAAAACCTAATTATATTGATCTATTATGCCCGAGAGTGTAAATTTGCAACGTATCGAGGCCAATGTTCACAAGAACCTAAACCGGTCCAACATTTGACTACTCAGTTGTGCCCTAACAGAATAACTTTGAAAACAGTACTTTTTCTCATTCAATTAAACAACGAGTAAAACCTAATTATTTCGTTCTATTATGCCCCGAGAGTGTAAATTTGCAACGTAGAGATGCCAACGTTCACAAGAACCAAAACCGGACCCACATTAAACTACTCAGTTGTGCCCTAACAGTATTACTTTGGAAACAGTACTTTTTCTTATTCAATCGAACGAAGAGAAAAACCTAATTATTTTGTTCTATTATGCCCCGATAGTGTAAATTTGCAACGTATCGATGCCAACGTTCACAAGAACCAAAACCGGACCAATCATTAGACTACTCAGTTATGCCCTAACAGTATAACTTTGGAAACAGTACTTTTTCTCATTCAATCGAACAAAGAGTAAAACCTAATTATATTAATCTATTATGCCCCGAGAGTGTAATTTGCAACGTATCGATGCCAACGTTCATAAAAACCAAAACCGAACTAACATTAGACTACTCAGTTGCGCCCTAACTTTATAACTTTGAAACGAGTACTTTTTCTCATGCAACTGAACAACGAGTAAAACCTAATTATATTAATCTATTATGCCCCGAGAGTGTCAATTTGCAACGTATCGATGCCAACGTTCACAAGAACCAAAACCGGACCAACATTAGACTACTCAGTTGTGCCCAAAAAATATAACTTTGAAAAAAGTACTTTTTCTCATTCAATCAAACAAAGAGTAAAACCTAATTATTTTGTTCTATTATGCCCCGAGAGTGTAAATTTGCAACGTATCGATGCCAACGTTCACAAAAATCAAAACCGGACCAACATTAGACTACTCCGTTGTGCCCAAACAGTATATCTTTGGAAACAGTACTTTTTCTCATTCAATCGAATAAAGAGTAAAACCTAATTATTTTGTTCTATTATGCCCCGAGAGTGTAAATTTGCAGTATAACGATCCCAACGTTCACAAGAACCAAAACCGGACCAACATTAGACTACTCGGTTGCGCCCTAACTTTATAACTTTGAAACGAGTACTTTTTCTCATGCAACCGAACAGAGAGTAAAACCTAATTATGTTGTTCTATTATGCCCCGAGAGTGAAAATTTGCAACGTATCGAGGCCAATGTTCACAAGAACCTAAACCGGTCCAACATTAGACTACTCAGTTGTGCACTAACAGAATAACTTTGGAAACAGTACTTTTTCTCATTCAATTGAACAACGAGTAAAACCTAATTATTTCGTTCTATTATTCCCCGAGAGTGTAAATTTGCAACGTAGAGATGCCAACGTTCACAAGAACCAAAACCGGACCCACATTAGACTACTCAGTTGTGCCCTAACAGTATTACTTTGGAAACAGTACTTTTTCTTATTCCATCGAACGAAGAGTAAAACCTAATTATTTTGTTCTATTATGCCCCGATAGTGTAAATTTGCAACGTATCGATGCCAACGTTCACAAGAACCAAAACCGGACCAATCATTAGACTACTCAGTTATGCCCTAACTGTATAACTTTGAAAACTGTACTTTTCTCATTCAATCGAACAAAGAGTAAAACCTAATTATTTTGTTCTACTATGCCCCGAGAGTGTAAATTTGCAACGTATCGATGCCAACGTTCACAAAAACCAAAACCGGACCAACATTAGACAACTCAGTTGTGCCCTAACCGTATAATTTTGGAAATAGAACTTTTTCTCATTCAATCGAACAAAGAGTAAAGCTTAATTATTTTGTTCTATTATGCCCTTAGAGTGTAAATTTGCACCTTATCGATGCCAACGTTCACAAAAACCAAAACCGGACGAACATTAGACTACTCAGTTGTGCCCTAACAGTATAACTTTGGAAACGTACTTTTTCTCATTCAATCGAACAAAGAGTAAAACCTAATTATATTGATCTATTATGCCCCGAGAGTGTAAATTTGCAACGTATCGATGCCAACGTTCACAAGACCAAAACCGGACCAACATTAGACTACTCAGTTCTGCCCTAACAGAATAAGTTTGGAAATAGTACTTTTTCTGATTCAATTGAACAACGAGTAAAACCTAATTATTTCGTTCTATTATGCCCCGAGAGTGTAAATTTGCAACGTATCGATGCCAACGTTCACAACAACCAAAACTGGACCCACATTAAACTACTCAGTTGTGCCCTAACAGTATAACTTTGAAAACAGTACTTTTTCTTATTCAATCGAACGAAGAGTAAAACCTAATTATTTTGTTCTATTATGCCCCGATAGTGTAAATTTGCAACGTATTGATGCCATCGTTCACAAGAACCAAAACAGGACAAATCATTTGACTACTCAGTTATTCCCTAACAGTATAACTTTGGAAACAGTATTTTTTCTCGTTCAATCGAACAAAGAGTAAACCTAATTATTTTGTTCTATTATGCCCCGAGAGTGTAAATTTGCAACGTATCGATGCCAACGTTCACAAAAATCAAAACCGGACCAACATTAGACTACTCAGTTGTGCCCTAACTGTATAACTTTGGGAACATAACTTTTTCTCATTCAATCGAACAAAGAGTAAAACCTAATTATTTTGTTCTATTATGCCCCGAGAATGTAAATTTGCAACGTATCGATGCCAACGTTCACAAAAATCAAAACCGGACCAACATTAGACTACTCAGTTGTGCCCTAACAGTATAACTTTGGAAACAGTACTTTTTCTCATTCAATCGAACAAAGAGTAAAACCTAATTATTTTGTTCTATTACGCCCCGAGAGTGTAAATTTGCAACGTATCGATGCCAACGTTCACAAGAACCAAAACCGACCAACATTAGACTACTCGGTTGCGCCACTAACTTTATAACTTTGAAACGAGTACTTTTTCTCATGCAAACAAAGAGTAAAACCTAATTATGTTGATCTATTATGCCCCGAGAGTGTAAATTTGCAACGTATCGAGGCCAATGTTCACAAGAACCTAAACCGGTCAAACATTGGACTACTCAGTTGTGCCCTAACAGAATAACTTTGGAAACAGTACTTTTTCTCATTCAAATGAACAACGAGTAAAACCTAATTATTTCGTTCTATTATGCCCCGAGAGTGTAAATTTGCAACGTAGAGATGCCAACGTTCACAAGAACCAAAACCGGACCCACATTAGACTACTCAGTTGTGCCCTAACAGTATTACTTTGGAAACAGTACTTTTTCTTATTCAATCGAACGAAGAGTAAAACCTAATTATTTTGTTCTATTATGCCCCGATAGTGTAAATTTGCAACGTATCGATGCCAACGTTCACATGAACCAAAACCGGACCAACATTAGACTACTCAGTTGCGCCCTAACTTTATAACTTTGAAACGAGTACTTTTTCTCATGCAACCGAACAAAGAGTAAAACCTAATTATATTGATCTATTATGCCCCGAGAGTGTAAATTTGCAACGTATCGAGGCCAATGTTCACAAGAACCTAAACCGGTCCAACATTAGACTACTCAGTTGTGCCCTAACAGAATAACTTTGAAAACAGTACTTTTTCTCATTCAATTAAACAACGAGTAAAACCTAATTATTTCGTTCTATTATGCCCCGAGAGTGTAAATTTGCAACGTAGAGATGCCAACGTTCACAAGAACCAAAACCGGACCCACATTAGACTACTCAGTTGTGCCCTAACAGTATAACTTTGGAAACAGTACTTTTTCTTATTCAATCGAACGAAGAGTAAAACCTAATTATTTTGTTCTATTATGCCCCGATAGTGTAAATTTGCAACGTATCGATGCCAACGTTCACAAGAAACAAACCGGACCAATCATTAGACTACTCGGTTATGCCCTAAGCGTATAACTTTGAAAAGCGTACTTTTTCTCATTCAATCGAACAAAGAGTAAAACCTAATTATATTAATCTATTATGCCCCGAGAGTGTAATTTGCAACGTATCGATGCCAACGTTCATAAAAACCAAAACCGAACTAACATTAGACTACTCAGTTGCGCCCTAACTTTATAACTTTGGAAACAGTACTTTTTCTCATTCAATCGAACAAAGAGTAAAACCTAATTATATTAATCTATTATGCCCCGAGAGTGTAATTTGCAACGTATCGATGCCAACGTTCACAACCACCAACAACGGACAAACATTAGACTACTTAGTTGTGCCCAAACAGTATAACTTTGGAAACAGAACTTTTTCTCATTCAATCAAACAAAGAGTAAAACCTAATTATTTTGTTCTATTATGCCCCGAGAGTGTAAATTTGCAATGTATCGATGCCAACGTTCACAAAAATCAAAACCGGACCAACATTAGACTACTCAGTTGTGCCCAAACAGTATAACTTTGGAAACAGAACTATTTCTCATTCAATCGAACAAAGAGTAAAACCTAATTATTTTGTTCTATTATGCCCCGAGAGTGTAAATTTGCAATGTATCGATCCCAACGTTCACAAGAACCAAAACCGGACCAACATTAGACTACTCAGTTGCGCCCTAACTTTATAACTTTGAAACGAGTACTTTTTCTCATGCAACCGAACAAAGAGTAAAACCTAATTATATTGATCTATTATGCCCCGAGAGTGAAAATTTGCAACGTATCGAGGCCAATGTTCACAAGAACCTAAACCGGTCCAACATTAGACTACTCAGTTGTGCCCTAACGAATAACTTTGGAAACAGTGATTTCTCATTCAATTGAACAACGAGTAAAACCTAATTATTTCGTTCTATTATGCCCCGAGAGTGTAAATTTGCAACGTAGAGATGCCAACGTTCACAAGAACCAAAACCGGACCCACATTAGACTACTCAGTTGTGCCCTAACAGTATTACTTTGGAAACGATTTTTCTTATTCAATCGAACGAAGAGTAAAACCTAATTATTTTGTTCTTTTATGCCCCGATAGTGTAAATTTGCAACGTATCGATGCCAACGTTCACAAGAACCAAAACCGGACCAATCATTAGACTACTCAGTTATGCCCTAACTGTATAACTTTGAAAACTGTACTTTTTCTCATTCAATCGAACAAAGAGTAAAACCTAATTATTTTGTTCTACTATGCCCCGAGAGTGTAAATTTGCAACGTATCGATGCCAACGTTCACAAAAACCAAAACCGGACCAACATTAGACAACTCAGTTGTGCCCTAACCGTATAATTTTGGAAATAGAACTTTTTCTCATTCAATCGAACAAAGAGTAAAGCTTAATTATTTTGTTCTATTATGCCCTTAGAGTGTAAATTTGCACCTTATCGATGCCAACGTTCACAAAAACCAAAACCGGACCAACATTAGACTACTCAGTTGTGCCCTAACAGTATAACTTTGGAAACAGTACTTTTTATCATTCAATCGAACAAAGAGTAAAACCTAATTATATTGATCTATTATGCCCCGAGAGTGTAAATTTGCAACGTATCGATGCCAACGTTCACAAGAACCAAAACCGGACCAACATTAGACTACTCAGTTGTGCCCTAACAGAATAAGTTTGGAAATAGTACTTTTTCTGATTCAATTGAACAACGAGTAAAACCTAATTATTTCGTTCTATTATGCCCCGAGAGTGTAAATTTGCAACGTATCGATGCCAACGTTCACAAGAACCAAAACCGGACCAACATTAGACTACTCAGTTGTGCCCTAACAGTATAACTTTGGAAACAGTACTTTTTCTTATTCAATCGAACGAAGAGTAAAACCTAATTATTTTGTTCTATTATGCCCCGATAGTGTAAATTTGCAACGTATTGATGCCATCGTTCACAAGAACCAAAACAGGACCAATCATTTGACTACTCAGTTATTCCCTAACAGTATAACTTTGGAAACAGTATTTTTTCTCGTTCAATCGAACAAAGAGTAAACCTAATTATTTTGTTCTATTATGCCCCGAGAGTGTAAATTTGCAACGTATCGATGCCAACGTTCACAAAAATCAAAACCGGACCAACATTAGACTACTCAGTTGTGCCCTAACTGTATAACTTTGGGAACATAACTTTTTCTCATTCAATCGAACAAAGAGTAAAACCTAATTATTTTGTTCTATTATGCCCCGAGAATGTAAATTTGCAACGTATCGATGCCAACGTTCACAAAAATCAAAACCGGACCAACATTAGACTACTCAGTTGTGCCCTAACAGTATAACTTTGGAAACAGTACTTTTTCTCATTCAATCGAACAAAAAGTAAAACCTAATTATTTTGTTCTATTATGCCCCGAGAGTGTAAATTTGCAACGTATCGATGCCAACGTTCACAAGAACCAAAACCGGACCAACATTAGACTACTCAGTTGCGCCCTAACTTTATAACTTTGAAACGAGTACTTTTTCTCATGCAACCGAACAAAGAGTAAAACCTAATTATGTTGATCTATTATGCCCCGAGAGTGTAAATTTGCAACGTATCGAGGCCAATGTTCACAAGAACCTAAACCGGTCCAACATTGGACTACTCAGTTGTGCCCTAACAGAATAACTTTGGAAACAGTACTTTTTCTCATTCAAATGAACAACGAGTAAAACCTAATTATTTCGTTCTATTATGCCCCGAGAGTGTAAATTTGCAACGTAGAGATGCCAACGTTCACAAGAACCAAAACCGGACCAACATAAGACTATTCAGCTGTTCCCTAACAGTATAACTTTGGAAACAGTACTTTTTCTTATTCAATCGAACGAAGAGTAAAACCTAATTATTTTGTTCTATTATGCCCCGATAGTGTAAATTTGCAACGTATCGATGCCAACGTTCACAAGAACCAAAACCGGACCAACATTAGACTACTCAGTTGCGCCCTAACTTTATAACTTTGAAACGAGCACTTTTTCTCATTCAATCGAACAAAGAGTAAAACCTAATTATATTGATCTATTATGCCCCGAGAGTGTAAATTTGCAACGTATCGAGGCCAATGTTCACAAGAACCTAAACCGGTCCAACATTAGACTACTCAGTTGTGCCCTAACAGAATAACTTTGGAAACAGTACTTTTTCTCATTCAATTGAACAACGAGTAAAACCTAATTATTTCGTTCTATTATGCCCCGAGAGTGTAAATTTGCAACGTAGAGATGCCAACGTTCACAAGAACCAAAACCGGACCCACATTAGACTACTCAGTTGTGCCCTAACAGTATTACTTTGGAAACAGTACTTTTTCTTATTCAATCGAACGAAGAGTAAAACCTAATTATTTTGTTCTATTATGCCCCGATAGTGTAAATTTGCAACGTATCGATGCAAACGTTCACAAGAACCAAAACCGGACCAATCATTAGACTACTCAGTTATGCCCTAACTGTATAACTTTGAAAACTGTACTTTTTCTCATTCAATCGAACAAAGAGTAAAACCTAATTATATTAATCTATTATGCCCCGAGAGTGTAATTTGCAACGTATCGATGCCAACGTTCATAAAAACCAAAACCGAACTAACATTAGACTACTCAGTTCTAACTTTATAACTTTGAAACGAGTACTTTTTCTCATGAACAACGAGTAAAACCTAATTATATTAATCTATTATGCCCCGAGAGTGTCAATTTGCAACGTATCGATGCCAACGTTCACAAGAACCAAAACCGGACAAACATTAGACTACTTAGTTGTGCCCAAACAGTATAACTTTGGAAACAGAACTTTTTCTCATTCAATCAAACAAAGAGTAAAACCTAATTATTTTGTTCTATTATGCCCCGAGAGTGTAAATTTGCAACGTATCGATGCCAACGTTCACAAAAATCAAAACCGGACCAACATTAGACTACTCAGTTGTGCCCAAACAGTATAACTTTGGAAACAGAACTATTTCTCATTCAATCGAACAAAGAGTAAAACCTAATTATTTTGTTCTATTATGCCCCGAGAGTGTAAATTTGCAATGTATCGATCCCAACGTTCACAAGAACCAAAACCGGACCAACATTAGACTACTCAGTTGCGCCCTAACTTTATAACTTTGAAACGAGTACTTTTTCTCATGCAACCGAACAAAGAGTAACACCTAATTATATTGATCTATTATGCCCCGAGAGTGAAAATTTGCAACGTATCGAGGCCAATGTTCACAAGAACCTAAACCGGTCCAACATTAGACTACTCAGTTGTGCCCTAACAGAATAACTTTGGAAACAGTACTTTTTCTCATTCAATTGAACAACGAGTAAAACCTAATTATTTCGTTCTATTATGCCCCGAGAGTGTAAATTTGCAACGTAGAGATGCCAACGTTAACAAGAACCAAAACCGGACCCACATTAGACTACTCAGTTGTGCCCTAACAGTATTACTTTGGAAACAGTACTTTTTCTTATTCAATCGAACGAAGAGTAAAACCTAATTATTTTGTTCTTTTATGCCCCGATAGTGTAAATTTGCAACGTATCGATGCCAACGTTCACAAGAACCAAAACCGGACCAATCATTAGACTACTCAGTTATGCCCTAACTGTATAACTTTGAAAACTGTACTTTTTCTCATTCAATCGAACAAAGAGTAAAACCTAATTATTTTGTTCTACTATGCCCCGAGAGTGTAAATTTGCAACGTATCGATGCCAACGTTCACAAAAACCAAAACCGGACCAACATTAGACAACTCAGTTGTGCCCTAACAGTATAATTTTGGAAATAGAACTTTTTCTCATTCAATCGAACAAAGAGTAAAGCTTAATTATTTTGTTCTATTATGCCCTTAGAGTGTAAATTTGCACCTTATCGATGCCAACGTTCACAAAAACCAAAACCGGACCAACATTAGACTACTCAGTTGTGCCCTAACAGTATAACTTTGGAAACAGTACTTTTTATCATTCAATCGAACAAAGAGTAAAACCTAATTATATTGTTCTATTATGCCCCGAGAGTGTAAATTTGCAACGTATCGATGCCAACGTTCACAAAAACCAAAACCGGACCAACATTAGACTACTCAGTTGTGCCTAACGAATAACTTTGGAAACAGTACTTTTTCTCATTCAATCGAACAAAGAGTAAAACCTAATTATTTTGTTCTATTATGCCCCGAGAGTGTAAATTTGCAACGTATCGATGCCAACGTTCACAACAACCAAAACTGGACCCACATTAAACTACTCAGTTGTGCCCTAACAGTATAACTTTGAAAACAGTACTTTTTCTTATTCAATCGAACGAAGAGTAAAACCTAATTATTTTGTTCTATTATGCCCCGATAGTGTAAATTTGCAACGTATTGATGCCATCGTTCACAAGAACCAAAACAGGACAAATCATTTGACTACTCAGTTATTCCCTAACAGTATAACTTTGGAAACAGTACTTTTTCTCATTCAATCGAAAAAAGAGTAAACCTAATTATTTTGTTCTATTATGCCCCGAGAGTGTAAATTTGCAACGTATCGATGCCAACGTTCACAAAAATCAAAACCGGACCAACATTAGACTACTCAGTTGTGCCCTAACTGTATAACTTTGGGAACATAACTTTTTCTCATTCAATCGAACAAAGAGTAAAACCTAATTATTTTGTTCTATTATGCCCCGAGAATGTAAATTTGCAACGTATCGATGCCAACGTTCACAAAAATCAAAACCGGACCAACATTAGACTACTCGGTTGTGCCACTAACGGTATAACTTTGGAAACGACTTTTTCTCATTCAATCGAACAAAAAGAATAAAACCTAATTATTTTGTTCTATTATGCCCCGATAGTGTAAATTTGCAACGTATCGATGCCAACGTTCACAAGAACCAAAACCGGACCAACATTAGACTACTCAGTTGCGCCCTAACTTTATAACTTTGAAACGAGTACTTTTTCTCATGCAACCGAACAAAGAGTAAAACCTAATTATGTTGATCTATTATGCCCCGAGAGTGTAAATTTGCAACGTATCGAGGCAAATGTTCACAAGAACCTAAACCGGTCCAACATTGGACTACTCTGTTGTGCCCTAACAGAATAACTTTGGAAACAGTACTTTTTCTCATTCAAATGAACAACGAGTAAAACCTAATTATTTCGTTCTATTATGCCCCGAGAGTGTAAATTTGCAACGTATCGATGCCAACGTTCACAAGAACCAAAACCGGACCCACATTAGACTACTCAGTTGTGCCCTAACAGTATTACTTTGGAAACAGTACTTTTTCTCATTCAATCGAACAAGAGTAAAACCTAATTATTTTGTTCTATTATGCCCCGAGAGTGTAAATTTGCAACGTATCGATGCCAACGTTCACAAGAACCAAAACCGGACCAACATTTGACTACTCAGTTGCGCAGAACTTTATAACTTTGCAACTAGTACTTTTTCTCATGCAATAGAACAAAGAGTAAAACCTAATTATATTGATCTATTATGCCCGAGAGTGTAAATTTGCAACGTATCGAGGCCAATGTTCACAAGAACCTAAACCGGTCCAACATTAGACTACTCGGTTGTGCCACTAACGAATAACTTTGGAAACAGTACTTTTTCTGATTCAATTGAACAACGAGTAAAACCTAATTATTTCGTTCTATTATGCCCCGAGAGTGTAAATTTGCAACGTATCGATGCCAACGTTCACAAGAACCAAAACCGGACCCACATTAGACTACTCAGTTGTGCCCTAACAGTATAACTTTGGAAACAGTACTTTTTCTTATTCAATCGAACGAAGAGTAAAACCTAATTATTTTGTTCTATTATGCCCCGATAGTGTAAATTTGCAACGTATCGATGCCAACGTTCACAAGAACCAAAACCGGACCAATCATTAGACTACTCAGTTATGCCCTAACAGTATAACTTTGGAAACAGTACTTTTTCTCATTCAATCGAACAAAGAGTAAAACCTAATTATATTAATCTATTATGCCCCGAGAGTGTAATTTGCAACGTATCGATGCCAACGTTCATAAAAACCAAAACCGAACTAACATTAGACTACTCAGTTGCGCCCCCAACTTTATAACTTTGAAACGAGTACTTTTCTCGTACATGAACAACGAGTAAAACCTAATTATATTAATCTATTATGCCCGAGAGTGTCAATTTGCAACGTATCGATGCCAACGTTCACAAGAACCAAACCGGACAAACATTAGACTACTTAGTTGTGCCCAAAACGGTATAACTTTGGAAACGAGAACTTTTCTCATTCAATCAAACAAAGAGTAAAACCTAATTATTTTGTTCTATTATGCCCCGAGAGTGTAAATTTGCAATGTATCGATGCCAACGTTCACAAAAATCAAAACCGGACCAACATTAGACTACTCAGTTGTGCCCAAACAGTATAACTTTGGAAACAGAACTATTTCTCATTCAATCGAACAAAGAGTAAAACCTAATTATTTTGTTCTATTATGCCCCGAGAGTGTAAATTTGCAATGTATCGATGCCAACGTTCACAAGAACCAAAACCGGACCAACATTAGACTACTCAATTGCGCCCTTACTTTATAACTTTGAAACGAGTACTTTTTCTCATGCAACCGAACAAAGAGTAAAACCTAATTATATTGATCTATTATGCCCCGAGAGTGTAAATTTGCAACGTATCGAGGCCAATGCTCACAAGAACCTAAACCGGTCCAACATTAGACTACTCAGTTGTTGCCCTAACGAATAACTTTGGAAAGCAGTACTTTTCTCATTCAATTGAACAACGAGTAAAACCTAATTATTTCGTTCTATTATGCCCCGAGAGTGTAAATTTGCAACGTAGAGATGCCAACGTTCACAAGAACCAAAACCGGACCCACATTAGACTACTCAGTTGTGCCCTAACAGTATTACTTTGGAAACAGTACTTTTTCTTATTCAATCGAACGAATAGTAAAACCTAATTATTTTGTTCTATTATGCCCCGATAGTGTACATTTGGAACGTACCGATGCCAACGTTCACAAGAACCAAAACCGGACCAATCATTAGACTACTCAGTTATGCCCTAACAGTATAACTTTGGAAACAGTACTTTTTCTCATTCAATCGAACAAAGAGTAAAACCTAATTATTTTGTTCTACTATGCCCCGAGAGTGTAAATTTGCAACGTATCGATGCCAACGTTCACAAAAACCAAAACCGGACCAACATTAGACAACTCAGTTGTGCCCTAACAGTATAATTTTGGAAATAGAACTTTTTCTCATTCAATCGAACAAAGAGTAAAGTTTAATTATTTTGTTCTATTATGCCCTTAGAGTGTAAATTTGCACCTTATCGATGCCAACGTTCACAAAAACCAAAACCGGACGAACATTAGACTACTCAGTTGTGCCCTAACAGTATAACTTTGGAAACAGTACTTTTTCTCATTCAATCGAACAAAGAGTAAAACCTAATTATATTGATCTATTATGCCCCGAGAGTGTAAATTTGCAACGTATCGATGCCAACGTTCACAAGAACCAAAACCGGACGAACATTAGACTACTCAGTTGTGCCCTAACAGAATAAGTTTGGAAATAGTACTTTTTCTGATTCAATTGAACAACGAGTAAAACCTAATTATTTCGTTCTATTATGCCCCGAGAGTGTAAATTTGCAACGTATCGATGCCAACGTTCACAAGAACCAAAACTGGACCCACATTAAACTACTCAGTTGTGCCCTAACAGTATAACTTTGAAAACAGTACTTTTTCTTATTCAATCGAACGAAGAGTAAAACCTAATTATTTTGTTCTATTATGCCCCGAGAGTGTAAATTTGCAATGTATCGATGCCAACGTTCACAAGAACCAAAACCGGACCAACATTAAACTACTTAGTTGTGACCTAACTTTATAACTTTTAAACGAGTACTTTTTCTCATGCAACCGAACAAAGAGTAAAACCTAATTATATTGATCTATTATGCCCCGAGAGTGTAAATTTGCAACGTATCGAGGCCAATGCTCACAAGAACCTAAACCGGTCCAACATTAGACTACTCAGTTGTTGCCCTAACAGAATAACTTTGGAAACAGTACTTTTTCTCATTCAATTGAACAACGAGTAAAACCTAATTATTTCGTTCTATTATGCCCCGAGAGTGTAAATTTGCAACGTATCGATGCCAACGTTCACAAGAACCAAAACCGGACCCACATTAGACTACTCAGTTGTGCCCTAACAGTATTACTTTGGAAACAGTACTTTTTCTTATTCAATCGAACGAATAGTAAAACCTAATTATTTTGTTCTATTATGCCCCGATAGTGTACATTTGGAACGTACCGATGCCAACGTTCACAAGAACCAAAACCGGACCAATCATTAGACTACTCAGTTATGCCCTAACAGTATAACTTTGGAAACAGTACTTTTTCTCATTCAATCGAACAAAGAGTAAAACCTAATTATTTTGTTCTATTATATCCCGAGAACGTAAATTTGCAACGTCTCGATGCCAACGTTCACAAAAATCAAAACCGGACCAACATTAGACTACTCAGTTGTGCCCTAACAGTATAACTTTGGAAACAGTACTTTTTCTCATTCAATCGAACAAAAAGTAAAACCTAATTATTTTGTTCTATTATGCCCCGAGTGTGTAAATTTGCAACGTATCGATGCCAACGTTCACAAGAACCAAAACCGAACCAACATTAGACTACTTAGTTGCGCCCTAACAGTATAACTTTGGAAACAATACTTTTTCTCATTCAATCGAACAAAGAGTAAAACCTAATTATTTTGTTCTATTATGCCCCGAGAGTGTAAATTTGCAACGTATCGATGCCAACGTTCACAAAAACTAAAACCGGACCAACTTTAGACAACTCAGTTGTGCCCTAACAGTATAATTTTTGAAATAGAACTTTTTCTCATTCAATCGAACAAAGAGTAAAGCCTAATTATTTTGTTCTATTATGCCCTTAGAGTGTAAATTTGCAACGTATCGATGCCAACGTTCACAAAAACCAAAACCGGACCAACATTAGACTACTCAGTTGTGCCCTAACAGTATAACTTTGGAAACAGTACTTTTTCTCATTCAATCGAACAAAGTGTAAAACCTAATTATATTGATCTATTATGCCCCGAGAGGGTAAATTTGCAACGTATCGATGCCAACGTTCACAAGAACCAAAACCGGACCAACATTAGACTACTCAGTTGTGCCCTAACAGAATAACATTGGAAACAGTACTTTTTCTGATTCAATTGAACAACGAGTAAAACCTAATTATTTCGTTCTATTATGCCCCGAGAGTGTAAATTTGCAACGTATCCATGCCAACGTTCATAAGAACCAAAAGCTGGACCCACATTAAACTACTCGGTTGTGCCACTAACGGTATAACTTTGGAAACGATTACTTTTTCTTATTCAATCGAACGAAGAGTAAAAACTAATTATTTTGTTCTATTATGCCCCGATAGTGTAAATTTGCAACGTATTGATGCCAACGTTCACAAGAACCAAAACAGGACCAATCATTTGACTACTCAGTTATGCCCTAACAGTATAACTTTGGAAACAGTATTTTTTCTCATTCAATCGAATAAAGAGTAAAACCTAATTATTTTGTTCTATTATGCCCCGAGAGTGTAAATTTGCAACGTATCGATGCCAACGTTCACAAAAATCAAAACCGGACCAACATTAGACTACTCAGTTGTGCCCTAACAGTATAACTTTGGAAACAGTACTTTTTCTCATTCAATCGAACAAAGAGTAAAACCTAATTATTTTGTTCTATTATGCCACGAGAATTTAAATTTGCAACGTATCGATGCCAACGTTCACAAAAATCAAAACCGGACCAACATTAGACTACTCAGTTGTGCCCTAACAGTATAACTTTGGAAACAGTACTTTTTCTCATTCAATCGAACAAAAAGTAAAACCTAATTATTTTGTTCTATTATGCCCCGAGAGTATAAATTTGCAACGTATCGATGCCAACGTTCATAAGAACCAAAACCGAACCAACATTAGACTACTCAGTTGCACCCTAACGGTATAACTTTGGAAACAATACTTTTTCTCATTCAATCGAATAAAGAGTAAAACGTAATTATTTAGTTCTATTATGCCCCGAGAGTGTAATTTGCAACGTATCGATGCCAACGTTCATAAAAAGCAAAACCGAACTAACATTAGACTACTCAGTTGCGCCCTAACTTTATAACTTTGAAACGAGTACTTTTTCTCATGCAACTGAACAACGAGTAAAACCAAATTATATTAATCTATTATGCCCCGAGAGTGTCAATTTGCAACGTATAGATGCCAACGTTCACAAGAACCAAAACCGGACCAACATTAGACTACTTAGTTGTGCCCAAACAGTATAACTTTGGAAACAGAACTTTTTCTCATTCAATCAAACAAAGAGTAAAACCTAATTATTTTGTTCTATTATGCCCCGAGAGTGTAAATTTGCAACATATCGATGCCAACGTTCACAAAAACCAAAACCGGACCAACATTAGACTACTTAGTTGTGCCCTAACAGTATAACTTTGGAAACAGTACTTTTTCTCATTCAATCGAACAAAGAGTAAAACCTAATTATTTTGTTCTATTATGCCCCGAGAGTGTAAATTTGCAATGTATCGATGCCAACGTTCACAAGAACCAAAAGCGGACCAACATTAGACTACTCAGTTGCGCCCTAACTTTATAACTTTGAAACGAGTACTTTTTCTCATGCAACCGAACAAAGAGTAAAACCTAATTATATTGATCTATTATGCCCCGAGAGTGTAAATTTGCAACGTATCGAGGCCAATGCTCACAAGAACCTAAACCGGACCAACATTAGACTACTCAGTTGTGCCCTAACAGAATAACTTTGGAAACAGTACTTTTTCTCATTCAATTGAACAAAGAGTAAAACCTAATTATTTCGTTCTATTATGCCCCGAGAGTGTAAATTTGCAACGTATCGATGCCAACGTTCACAAGAACCAAAACCGGACCCACATTAGACTACTCAGTTGTGCCCTAACAGTATTACTTTGGAAACAGTACTTTTTCTTATTCAATCGAACGAATAGTAAAACCTAATTATTTTGTTCTATTATGCCCCGATAGTGTACATTTGGAACGTACCGATGCCAACGTTCACAAGAACCAAAACCGGACCAACCATTAGACTACTCAGTTATGCCCTAACAGTATAACTTTGGAAACAGTACTTTTTCTCATTCAATCGAACAAAGAGTAAAACCTAATTATTTTGTTCTATTATGCCCCGAGAGTGTAAATTTGCAACGTATCGATGCCAACGTTCACAAAAACCAAAACCGGACCAACATTAGACAACTTAGTTGTGCCCTAACAGTATAATTTTTGAAATAGAACTTTTTCTCATTCAATCGAACAAAGTGTAAAACCTAATTATATTGATCTATTATGCCCCGAGAGGGTAAATTTGCAACGTATCGATGCCAACGTTCACAAGAACCAAAACCGGACCAACATTAGACTACTCAGTTGTGCCCTAACAGAATAACTTTGGAAACAGTACTTTTTCTGATTCAATTGAACAACGAGTAAAACCTAATTATTTCGTTCTATTATGCCCCGAGAGTGTAAATTTGCAACGTATCGATGCCAACGTTCACAAGAACAAAAATCGGACCCACATTAAACTACTCAGTTGTGCCCTAACAGTATAACTTTGGAAACAGTACTTTTTCTTTACTCAATCGAACGAAGAGAAAAACCAAATTATTTTGTTCTATTATGCCCCAATAGTGTAAAATTGCAACGTATTGATGCCAACGTTCACAAGAACCAAAACCGGACCAATCATTAGACTACTCAGTTATGCCCTAACAGTATAACTTTGGAAACTGTATTTTTTCTCATTCAATCGAACAAAGAGTAAAACCTAATTATTTTGTTCTATTATGCCCCGAGGGTGTAAATTTGCAACGTATCGATGCCAACGTTCACAAAAATCAAAACCGGACCAACATTAGACTACTCAGTTGTGCCCTAACAGTATAACGTTGGAAACAGAACTTTTTCTCATTCAATCGAACAAAGAGTAAAACCTAATTATTTTGTTCTATTATGCCCCGAGAATGTAAATTTGCAACGTATCGATGCCAACGTTCACAAGAACCAAAACCGGACCAACATTAGACTACTCAGTTGTGCCCTAACAGTATTACTTTGGAAACAGTACTTTTTCTCATTCAATCGAACAAAAAGTAAAACCTAATTATTTTGTTCTATTATGCCCCGAGAGTGTAAATTTGCAACGTATCGATGCCAACGTTCACAAGAACCAAAACCGAACCAATATTAGACTACTCAGTTGCGCCCTAACAGTATAACTTTGGAAACAATACTTTTTCTTATTCAATCGAATAAAGAGTAAATCCTAATTATTTTGTTCAATTATGCCCCGAGAGTGTAATTTACAACGTATCGATGCCAACGTTCATAAGAACCAAAACCGAACTAACATTAGACTACTCAGTTGCGCCCTAACTTTATAACTTTGGAAACAGTACTTTTTCTCATTCAATCGAACAACGAGTAAAACCTAATTATTTTGTTCTATTATGCCCCGAGAGTGTAAATTTGCAACGTATCGATGCCAACGTTCACAAGAACCAAACCAGGACCAACATTAGACTTCTCGGTTGTGCCCTAACAGTATAACTTTGGAAACAGTACTTTTTCTCATTCAATCGAACAAAGAGTAAAACCTAATTATTTTGTTCTATTATGCCCTGAGAGTGTAAATTTGCAACGTATCGATGCCAACGTTCACAAAAATCAAATCCGGACCAACATTAGACTACTCAGTTGTGCCCTAACAGTATAACTTTGGAAACAGTACTTTTTCTCATTCAATCGAACAAAGAGTAAAACCTAATTATTTTGTTCTATTATGCCCCGAGAGTGTAAATTTGCAACGTATCGATTCCAACGTTCACAAGAACAAAAACCGCTCCAACATTAGACTACTCAGTTGCGCCGTAACAGTATAACTTTGGAAACAATACTTTTTCTCATTCAATCGAATAAAGAGTAAAACGTAATTATTTAGTTCTATTATGCCCCGAGAGTGTAATTTGCAACGTATCGATGCCAACGTTCATAAAAACCAAAACCGAACTAACATTAGACTACTCAGTTGCGCCCTAACTTTATAACTTTGAAACGAGTACTTTTTCTCATGCAACTGAACAAAGAGTAAAACCTAATTATATTAATCAATTATTCCCCGAGAGTGTCAATTTGCAACGTATAGATGCCAACATTCACAAGAACCAAAACCGGACCAACATTAGACTACTTAGTTGTGCCCAAACAGTATAACTTTGGAAACAGAACTTTTTCTCAATCAATCAAACAAAGAGTAAAACCTAATTATTTTGTTCTATTATGCCCCGAGAGTGTAAATTTGCAACGTATCGATGCCAACGTTCACAAGAACCAAAACCGGACCAACATTAGACTACTCAGTTGTGCCCTAACAGAATAACTTTGGAAACAGTACTTTTTCTGATTCAATTGAACAACGAGTAAAACCTAATTATTTCGTTCTATTATGCCCCGAGAGTGTAAATTTGCAACGTATCGATGCCAACGTTCACAAGAACCAAAACTGGACCCACATTAAACTACTCAGTTGTGCCCTAACAGTATAACTTTGGAAACAGTACTTTTTCTTATTCAATCGAACGAAGAGTAAAAACTAATTATTTTGTTCTATTATGCCCCGAAAGTGTAAATTTGCAACGTATTGATGCCAACGTTCACAAGAACCAAAACAGGACCAATCATTTGACTACTCAGTTATGCCCTAACAGTATAACTTTGGAAACAGTATTTTTTCTCATTCAATCGAATAAAGAGTAAAACCTAATTATTTTGTTCTATTATGCCCCGAGAGTGTAAATTTGCAACGTATCGATGCCAACGTTCACAAAAATCAAAACCGGACCAACATTAGACTACTCAGTTGTGCCCTAACAGTATAACTTTGGAAACAGAACTTTTTCTCATTCAATCGAACAAAGAGTAAAACCTAATTATTTTGTTCTATTATGCCACGAGAATTTAAATTTGCAACGTATCGATGCCAACGTTCACAAAAATCAAAACCGGACCAACATTAGACTACTCAGTTGTGCCCTAACAGTATAACTTTGGAAACAGTACTTTTTGTCATTCAATCGAACAAAAAGTAAAACCTAATTATTTTGTTCTATTATGCCCCGAGAGTGTAAATTTGTAACGTATCGATGCCAACGTTCACAAGAACCAAAACCGAACCAACATTAGACTACTCAGTTGCGCCCTAACAGTATAACTTTGGAAACAATACTTTTTCTCATTCAATCGAATAAAGAGTAAAACGTAATTATTTAGTTCTATTATGCCCCGAGAGTGTAATTTGCAACGTATCGATGCCAACGTTCATAAAAACCAAAACCGAACTAACATTAGACTACTCAGTTGCGCCCTAACTTTATAACTTTGAAACGAGTACTTTTTCTCATGCAACTGAACAAAGAGTAAAACCTAATTATATTAATCTATTATGCCCCGAGAGTGTCAATTTGCAACGTATAGATGCCAACATTCACAAGAACCAAAACCGGACCAACATTAGACTACTTAGTTGTGCCCAAACAGTATAACTTTGGAAACAGAACTTTTTCTCAATCAATCAAACAAAGAGTAAAACCTAATTATTTTGTTCTATTATGCCCCGAGAGTGTAAATTTGCAATGTATCGATGCCAACGTTCACAAGAACCAAAAGCGGACCAACATTAGACTACTCAGTTGCGCCCTAACTTTATAACTTTGAAACGAGTACTTTTTCTCATGCAACCGAACCAAGAGTAAAACCTAATTATATTGATCTATTATTCCCCGAGAGTGTAAATTTGCAACGTATCGAGGCCAATGCTCACAAGAACCTAAACCGGTCCAACATTAGACTACTCAGTTGTTGCCCTAACAGAATAACTTTGGAAACAGTACTTTTTCTCATTCAATTGAACAACGAGTAAAACCTAATTATTTCGTTCTATTATGCCCCGAGAGTGTAAATTTGCAACGTATCGATGCCAACGTTCACAAGAACCAAAACCGGACCTACAGTAGCCTACTCAGTTGTGCCCTAACAGTATAACTTTGGCAACGGTACTTCTTCTTATTCAATCGAACGAATAGTAAAACCTAATTATTTTGTTCTATTATGCCCCGATAGTGTACATTTGGAACGTACCGATGCCAACGTTCACAAGAACCAAAACCGGACCAATCAATAGACTACTCAGTTATGCCCTAACAGTATAACTTTGGAAACAGTACTTTTTCTCATTCAATCGAACAAAGAGTAAAACCTAATTATTTTGTTCTATTATGCCCCGAGAGTGTAAATTTGCAACGTATCGATGCCAACTTTCACAAGAACCAAAACCGGACCAACATTAGACTACTCAGTTGTGCCCTAACAGTATAACTTTGGAAACAGTACTTTTTCTTATTCAATCGAACAAAAAGTAAAACCTAATTATTTTGTTCTATTATGCCCCGAGAGTGTAAATTTGCAACGTATCGATGCCAACATTCACAAGAAACCAAAACCGAACCAACATTAGACTACTCAGTTGCGCCCTAACAGTATAACTTTGGAAACAATACTTTTTCTCATTCAATCGAATAAAGAGTAAAACCTAATTATTTAGTTCTATTATGCCCCGAGAGTGTAATTTGCAACGTATCGATGCCAACGTTCATAAAAATCAAAACCGAACTAACATTAGACTACTCAGTTGCGCCCTAACTTTATAACTTCGAAACGAGTACTTTTTCTCATGCAACTGAACAACGAGTAAAACCAAATTATATTAATCTATTATGCCCCGAGAGTGTCAATTTGCAACGTATCGATGCCAACGTTCACAAGAACCAAAACCGGACCAACATTAGACTACTCAGTTGTGCCCAAACAGTATAACTTTGGAAACAGAACTTTTTCTCATTCAATCAAACAAAGAGTAAAACCTAATTATTTTGTTCTATTATGCCCCGAGATTGTAAATTTGCAACATATCGATGCCAACGTTCACAAAAACCAAAACCGGACCAACATTAGACTACTTAGTTGTGCCCTAACAGTATAACTTTGGAAACAGTACTTTTTCTCATTCAATCGAACAAAGAGTAAAACCTAATTATTTTGTTCTATTATGCCCCGAGAGTGTAAATTTGCAATGTATCGATGCCAACGTTCACAAGAACCAAAAGCGGACCAACATTAGACTACTCAGTTGCGCCCTAACTTTATAACTTTGAAACGAGTACTTTTTCTCATGCAACCGAACAAAGAGTAAAACCTAATTATATTGATCTATTATGCCCCGAGAGTGTAAATTTGCAACGTATCGAGGCCAATGCTCACAAGAACCTAAACCGGTCCAACATTAGACTACTCAGTTGTTGCCCTAACAGAATAACTTTGGAAACAGTACTTTTTCTCATTCAATTGAACAACGAGTAAAACCTAATTATTTCGTTCTATTATGCCCCGAGAGTGTAAATTTGCAACGTATCGATGCCAACGTTCACAAGAACCAAAACCGGACCCACATTAGACTACTCAGTTGTGCCCTAACAGTATTACTTTGGAAACAGTACTTTTTCTTATTCAATCGAACGAATAGTAAAACCTAATTATTTTGTTCTATTATGCCCCGATAGTGTACATTTGGAACGTACCGATGCCAACGTTCACAAGAACCAAAACCGGACAAATCATTAGACTACTCAGTTATGCCCAAACTGTATAACTTTGAAAACAGTACTTTTTCTCATTCAATCGAACAAAGAGTAAAGCTTAATTATTTTGTTCTATTATGCCCCGAGAGTGTAAATTTGCAACGTATCGATGCCAACGTTCACAAAAACCAAAACCGGACCAACATTAGACAACTTAGTTGTGCCATAACAGTATAATTTTTGAAATAGAACTTTTTCTCATTCAATCGAACAAAGAGTAAAGCCTAATTATTTTGTTCTATTATGCCCTTAGAGTGTAAATTTGCAACGTATCGATGTCAACGTTCACAAAAACCAAAACCGGACCAACATTAGACTACTCAGTTGTGCCCTAACTGTATAACTTTGGAAACAGTACTTTTTCTCATTCAATCGAACAAAGTGTAAAACCTAATTATATTGATCTATTATGCCCCGAGAGGGTAAATTTGCAACGTATCGATGCCAACGTTCACAAGAACCAAAACCGGACCAACATTAGACTACTCAGTTTTGCCCTAACAGTATAACTTCGATCCTAGTACTTTTTCTCATGCAACCGAACAAAGAGTAAAACCTAATTATATTGATCTATTATGCCCCGAGAGTGTAAATTTGCAACGTATCGATGCCAACGTTCACAAGAACAAAAATCGGACCCACATTAAACTACTCAGTTGTGCCCTAACAGTATAACTTTGGAAACAGTACTTTTTCTTTACTCAATCGAACGAAGAGTAAAACCTAATTATTTTGTTCTATTATGCCCCGATAGTGTAAAATTGCAACGTATTGATGCCAACGTTCACAAGAACCAAAACCGGACCAATCATTAGACTACTCAGTTATGCCCTAACAGTATAACTTTGGAAACTGTATTTTTTCTCATTCAATCGAACAAAGAGTAAAACCTAATTATTTTGTTCTATTATGCCCCGAGAGTGTAAATTTGCAACGTATCGATGCCAACGTTCACAAAAATCAAAACCGGACCAACATTAGACTACTCAGTTGTGCCCTAACAGTATAACTTTGGAAACAGTACTTTTTCTCATTCAATCGAACAAAGAGTAAAACCTAATTATTTTGTTCTATTATGCCCGAGAATGTAAATTTGCAACGTATCGATGCCAACGTTCCCAAAAATCAAAGCAGGACCAACATTAGACTACTCGGTTTGCCCTAACGGTATAACTTTGGAAACAGTACTTTTTCTCATTCAATCGAACAAAAAGTAAAACCTAATTATTTTGTTCTATTATGCCCCGAGAGTGTAAATTTGCAACGTATCGATGCCAACGTTCACAAGAACCAAAACCGAACCAATATTAGACTACTCAGTTGCGCCCTAACAGTATAACTTTGGAAACAATACTTTTTCTTATTCAATCGAATAAAGAGTAAATCCTAATTATTTTGTTCAATTATGCCCCGAGAGTGTAATTTGCAACGTATCGATGCCAACGTTCATAAGAACCAAAACCGAACTAACATTAGACTACTCAGTTGCGCCCTAACTTTATAACTTTGAAACGAGTACTTTTTCTCATGCAACCGAACAACGAGTAAAACCTAATTATATTAATCTATTATGCCCAGAGTGTCAATTTGCAACGTATAGATGCCAACGTTCACAAGAACCAAAGCAGGACCAACATTAGACTTCTCGGTTGTGCCCAAACGGTATAACTTTGGAAACGAACTTTTGCTCATTCAATCGAACAAAGAGTAAAACCTAATTATATTGTTCTATTATGCCCCGAGAGTGTAAATTTGCAACGTATCGATGCCAACGTTCACAAGAACCCAAACCGGACCAACATTAGACTACTCAGTTGTGCCCAAACAGCATAACTTTGTAAACAGTACTTTTTCTCATTCAATCGAACAAAGAGTAAAACCTAATTATTTTGTTCTATTATGCCCCGAGAGTGTAAATTTGCAACGTATCGATTCCAACGTTCACAAGAACAAAAACCGCACCAACATTAGACTACTCAGTTGCGCCGTAACAGTATAACTTTGGAAATAGAACTTTTTCTCATTCAAACGAACAAAGAGTAAAACCTAATTATTTTATTCTATTATGTCCCGAGAGTGTAAATTTGCAATGTATCGATGCCAACGTTCACAAGAACCAAAACCGAACCAGCATTAGACTACTCAGTTGCGCCCTAACTTTATAACTTTGAAACGAGTACTTTTTCGCATGCAACCGAACAACGAGTAAAACCTAATTATATTAATCTATTATGTCCCGAGAGTGTCAATTTGCAACGTATCGATGCCAACGTTCACAAGAACCAAAACCGGACCAACATTAGACTACTCAGTTGTGCCCAAACAGAATAACTTTGGAAACAGAACTTTTTCTCATTCAATCGAACAAAGTGTAAAACTTAATTATTTTGTTCTATTAAGCCCCGAGAGTGTAAATTTGCAACGTATCGATGCCAACGTTCACAAGAACAAAAACCGGAACAACATTAGACTACTCAGTTGCGCCTAACAGTATAACTTTGGAAACCGTACTTTTTCTCATTCAATCGAACAAAAAGTAAAACCTAATTATTTTGTTCTATTATGCCCCGAGAGTGTAAATTTGCAATGTATCGATGCCAACGTTCACAAGAACCAAAACCGGACCAACATTAGACTACTCGGTTAACTTTATAACTTTGAAACGAGTACTTTTTCTCATGCAACCGAACAAAGAGTAAAACCTAATTATATTGATCTATTATGCCCCGAGAGTGTAAATTTGCAACGTATCGATGCCAATGTTCACAAGAACCTAAACCGGTCCAACATTAGACTACTCAGTTGTGCCCTAACAGAATAACTTTGGAAAAAGTACTTTTTCTCATTCAATTGAACAACGAGTAAAACCTAATTATTTCGTTCTATTATGCCCCGAGAGTGTAAATTTGCAACGTATCGATGCCAACGTTCACAAGAACCAAAACCGGACCCACATTAGACTACTCAGTTGTGCCCTAACAGTATTACTTTGGAAACAGTACTTTTTCTTATTCAATCGAACGAAGAGTAAAACCTAATTATTTTGTTCTATTATGCCCCGATAGTGTAAATTTGCAACGTATCGATGCCAACGTTCACAAAAATCAAAACCGGACCAATCATTAGACTACTCAGTTATGCCCTAACAGTATAACTTTGGAAACAGTACTTTTTCTGATTCAATCGAACAAAGAGTAAAACCTAATTATTTTGTTCTACTATGCCCCGAGAGTGTAAATTTGCAACGTATCGATGCCAACGTTCACAAAAACCAAACCCGGACCAACATTTGACTAATCAGTTGTGCCCTAACAGTATAACTTTGGAAACAGTACTTTTTCTCATTCAATCGAACAAAGAGTAAAACCTAATTATTTTGTTCTATTATGCCCCGAGAGTGTAAATTTGCAACGTATCGATGCCAACGTTCACAAAAACCAAAACCGGCCCAACATTAGACTACTCAGTTGTGCCCTAACAGTATAACTTTGGAAACAGTACTTTTTCTCATGCAACCGAACAAAGAGTAAAACCTAATTATATTGATCTATTATGCCCCGAGAGTGTAAATTTGCAACGTATCGATGCCAATGTTCACAAGAACCTAAAGCGGGACCAACATTAGACTACTCGGTTGTGCACTAACGAGAATAACTTTGGAAACAGTACTTTTTCTCATTCAATCGAACAACGAGTAAAACCTAATTTTTTCGTTCTATTATGCCCGAGAGTGTAAATTTGCAACGTATCGATGCCAACGTTCACAAGAACCAAAACCGGACCCACATTGGACTACTCAGTTGTGCCCTAAGAGTATAACTTTGGAAACAGTACTTTTTCTTATTCAATCGAACGAAGAGTAAAACCTAATTATTTTGTTCTATTATGCCCCGATAGTGTAAATTTGCAACGTATCGATACCAACGTTCACAAGAACCAAAACCGAACCAATCATTAGACTACTCAGTTATGCCCTAACAGTATAACTTTGGAAATAGTACTTTTTCTCATTCAATCAAACGAAGAGTAAATCCTAATTATTTTGTTCTATTATGCCCCCGAGAGTGTACTTTGCAACGTATCGATGCCAACGTTCATAAGAACCAAAACCGAACTAACATTAGACTAATCAGTTGCGCCCTAACTTTATAACTTTGAAACGAGTACTTTTTCTCATTCAACCGAACAACGAGTAAAACCTAATTATATTAATCTATTATGCCCCGAGAGTGTCAATTTGCAACGTATCGATGCCAACGTTCACAAGAACCAAAACCGGACCAACATTAGACTACATAGTTGTGCCCAAACAGTATAACCTTGTAAAACGGTACTTTTCTCATTCAACCGAACAAAGAGTGAAACCTAATTATATAGGTCTATGATGCCCTGAGAGTGTATATTGGCAACGTATCGTTGTCTACGTTCACAAGAACCAAAAGCAGGACCAACATTAGACTACTGCATTTGCCACTAACGAGTATAACTTTGGAAACAATACTTTTTCTCATTCAATCGAACAAAGAGTAAAACCTAATTATTTTGTTCTATTATGCCCCGAGAGTGTAAATTTGCAACGTATCGATGCCAACGTTGACAAGAACAAGCAGGACCAACATTAGACTACTCGGTTTCTTTAACTTCATAACTTTGAAACGAGTACTTTTTCTCATGCAACCGAACAAAGAGTAAAACCTAATTATATTGATCTATTATGCCCCGAGAGTGTAAATTTGCAACGTATCGATGCCAATGTTCACAAGAACCAAAACCGGACCAACATTAGACTACTCGGTTGTGCATACGTAATAACTTTGTAAATAGATTTTTCTCATTCAATCGAACAAAGTGTAAAACTTCATTATTTTGTTCTATTATGCCCCGAGAGTGTAAATTTGCAACGTATCGATATCAACGTTCACAAGAACAAAAACCGGACCAACATTAGACTACTCTGTTGCGCCCTAACAGTATAACTTTGGAAACAATACTTTTTCTCATTCAATCGAACAAAGAGTAAAACCTAATTATTTTGTTCTATTATGCCCCGAGAGTGTAAATTTGCAACGTATCGATTCCAACGTTCACAAGAAAAAAAACCGCACCAACATTAGACTACTCAGTTGCGCCGTAACAGTATAACTTTGGAAATAGAACTTTTTCTCATTCAAATGAACAAAGAGTAAAACCTAATTATTTTATTCTATTATGTCCCGAGAGTGTAAATTTGTAATGTATCGATGCCAACGTTCACAAGAACCAAAACCGAACCAGCATTAGACTACTCAGTTGCGCCCTAACTTTATAACTTTGAAACGAGTACTTTTTCGCATGCAACCGAACAACGAGTAAAACCTAATTATATTAATCTATTATGTCCCGAGAGTGTCAATTTGCAACGTATCGATGCCAACGTTCACAAGAACCAAAACCGGACCAACATTAGACTACTCAGTTGTGCCCAAACAATATAACTTTGGAAACAGTACTTTTTCTCATTCAATCGAACAAAGTGTAAAACTTAATTATTTTGTTCTATTAAGCCCCGAGAGTGTAAATTTGCAACGTATCGATGCCAACGTTCACAAGAACAAAAACCGGAACAACATTAGACTACTCAGTTGCGCCTAACAGTATAACTTTGGAAACCGTACTTTTTCTCATTCAATCGAACAAAAAGTAAAACCTAATTATTTTGTTCTATTATGTCCCGAGAGTGTAAATTTGCAATGTATCGATGCCAACGTTCACAAGAACCAAAACCGGACCAACATTAGACTACTCAGTTGCGCCCTAACTTTATAACTTTGAAACGAGTACTTTTTCTCATGCAACCGAACAAAGAGTAAAACCTAATTATATTGATCTATTATGCCCCGAGAGTGTAAATTTGCAACGTATCGATGCCAATGTTCACAAGAACCTAAACCGGTCCAACATTAGACTACTCAGTTGTGCCCTAACAGAATAACTTTGGAAACAGTACTTTTTCTCATTCAATTGAACAACGAGTAAAACCTAATTATTTCGTTCTATTATGCCCCGAGAGTGTAAATTTGCAACGTATCGATGCCAACGTTCACAAGAACCAAAACCGGACCCACATTAGACTACTCAGTTGTGCCCTAACAGTATTACTTTGGAAACAGTACTTTTTCTCATTCAATCGAACGAAGAGTAAAACCTAATTATTTTGTTCTATTATGCCCCGATAGTGTAAATTTGCAACGTATCGATGCCAACGTTCACAAAAATCAAAACCGGACCAATCATTAGACTACTCAGTTATGCCCTAACAGTATAACTTTGGAAACAGTACTTTTTCTGATTCAATCGAACAAAGAGTAAAACCTAATTATTTTGTTCTACTATGCCCCGAGAGTGTAAATTTGCAACGTATCGATGCCAACGTTCACAAAAACCAAAACCGGACCAACATTAGCCTACTCAGTTGTGCCCTAACAGTATAACTTTGGAAACAGTACTTTTTCTCATTCAATCGAACAAAGAGTAAAACCTAATTATTTTGTTCTATTATGCCCCGAGAGTGTAAATTTGCAACGTATCGATGCCAACGTTCACAAAACCAAAACCGGACCAACATTAGACTACTCAGTTGTGCCCTAACAAGATAACTTTGGAAACAAGATTTTTCTCATGCAACCGAACAAAGAGTAAAACCTAATTATATTGATCTATTATGCCCCGAGAGTGTAAATTTGCAACGTATCGATGCCAATGTTCACAAGAACCTAAACCGGACCAACATTAGACTACTCAGTTGTGCCCTAACAGAATAACTTTGGAAACAGTACTTTTTCTCATTCAATTGAACAACGAGTAAAACCTAATTATTTCGTTCTATTATGCCCCGAGAGTGTAAATTTGCAACGTATCGATGCCAACGTTCACAAGAACCAAAACCGGACCAACATTAGACTACTCAGTTGTGCCCTAACAGTATAACTTTGGAAACAGTACTTTTTCTTATTCAATCGAACGAAGAGTAAAACCTAATTATTTTGTTCTATTATGCCCCGATAGTGTAAATTTGCAACGTATCGATACCAACGTTCACAAGAACCAAAACCGAACCAATCATTAGACTACTCAGTTATGCCCTAACAGTATAACTTTGGAAATAGTACTTTTTCTCATTCAATCAAACGAAGAGTAAATCCTAATTATTTTGTTCTATTATGCCCCCGAGAGTGTAATTTGCAACGTATCGATGCCAACGTTCATAAGAACCAAAACCGAACTAACATTAGACTAATCAGTTGCGCCCTAACTTTATAACTTTGAAACGAGTACTTTTTCTCATTCAACCGAACAACGAGTAAAACCTAATTATATTAATCTATTATGCCCCGAGAGTGTCAATTTGCAACGTATCGATGCCAACGTTCACAAGAACCAAAACCGGACCAACATTAGACTACATAGTTGTGCCCAAACAGTATAACTTTGTAAACAGTACTTTTTCTCATTCAATCGAACAAAGTGTAAAACTTCATTATTTTGTTCTATTATGCCCCGAGAGTGTAAATTTGCAACGTATCGATATCAACGTTCACAAGAACAAAAACCGGACCAACATTAGACTACTCAGTTGCGCCCTAACTTTATAACTTTGAAACGAGTACTTTTTCTCATGCAACCGAACAAAGAGTAAAACCTAATTATATTGATCTATTATGCCCCGAGAATGTAAATTTGCAACGTATCGATGCCAATGTTCACAAGAACCTAAACCGGACCAACATTAGACTACTCAGTTGTGCCATAACAGAATAACTTTGGAAACAGGACTTTTTCTCATTCAATTGAACAACGAGTAAAACCTAATTATTTCGTTCTATTATGCCCCGCGAGTGTAAATTTGCAACGTATCGATGCCAACGTTCACAAGAACCAAAACCGGACCCACATTAAACTACTCAGTTGTGCCCTAACAGTATAATTTTGGAAACAGTACTTTTTCTTATTCAATTGAACGAAGATTAAAACCTAATTATTTTGTCCTATTATGCCCCGATAGTGTAAATTTGCAACGTATTGATGCCAACGTTCACAAGAAACAAAACCGGACCAATCATTAGACTACTCAGTTATGCCCTAACAGTATAACTTTGGAAACAGTACTTTTTCTCATTCACTCGAACAAAGAGTAAAACCTAATTATTTTGTTCTATTATGCCCCGAGAGTGAAAATTTGCAACGTATCGATGCGAACTTTCACAAAAATCAAAACCGGACCAACATCAGGCTACTCAGTTGTGCCCTAACAGTATAACTTTGAAAACAGAACTTTTTCTCATTCAATCGAACAAAGAGTAAAACATAATTATTTTGTTCTATTATGCCCCGAGAGTGTAAATTTGCAACGTATCGATGCCAACGTTCACAAAAACCACAACCGGACCAACATTAGACTAATCAGTTGTGCCCTAACAGTATAACTTTGGAAACAGTACATTTTTTCATTCAATCGAACAAAGAGTAAAACCTAATTATTTTGTTTTATTTTGCCCCGAGAGTGTAAATTTGCAACGTATCGATGCCAACGTTCACAAGAACCAAAACCGAACCAACATTAGACTACTCAGTTATGCCCTAACAGTATAACTTTGGAAATAGTACTTTTTCTCATTCAATCAAACGAAGAGTAAAACCTAATTATTTTGTTCTATTATGCCCCGAGAGTGTAATTTGCAACGTATCGATGCCAACGTTCATAAGAACCAAAACCGAACTAACATTAGACTACTCAGTTGCGCCCTAACTTTATAACTTTGAAACGAGTACTTTTTCACATGCAACCGAACAACGAGTAAAACCTAATTATATTAATCTATTATGCCCCGAGAGTGTAAATTTGCAACGTATCGATGCCAACGTTCACAAGAACCAAAACCGGACCAACATTAGACTACTCAGTTGTGCCCAGACAGTATAACTTTGTAAACAGTACTTTTTCTCATTCAATCGAACAAAGAGTAAAACCTAATTATTTTGTTCTATTATGCCCCGAGAGTGTAAATTTGCAACGTATCGATATCAACGTTCACAAGAACAAAAACCGGACCAACATTAGACTACTCTGTTGCGCCCTAACAGTATAACTTTGGAAACAATACTTTTTCTCATTCAATCGAACAAAGAGTAAAACCTAATTATTTTGTTCTATTATGTCCCGCGAGTGTAAATTTGCAATGTATCGATGTCAACGTTCACAAGAACCAAAACCGAACCAAAACCGGACCAACATTAGACTACTCAGTTGCGCCCTAACTTTATAACTTTGAAACGAGTACTTTTTCTCATGCAACCGAACAAAGAGTAAAACCTAATTATATTGATCTATTATGCCCCGAGAATGTAAATTTGCAACGTATCGATGCCAATGATCACATGTACCTAAACCGGACCAACATTAGACTACTCAGTTGTGCCATAACAGAATAACTTTGGAAACAGGACTTTTTCTCATTCAATCGAACAAAGAGTAAAACCTAATTATTTTGTCCTATTATGCCCCGATAGTGTAAATTTGCAACGTATCGATGCCAACGTTCACAAGAACCAAAACCGGACCCACATTAAACTACTCAGTTGTGCCCTAATAGTATAATTTTGGAAACAGTACTTTTTCTTATTCAATCGAACGAAGATTAAAACCTAATTATTTTGTCCTATTATGCCCCGATAGTGTAAATTTGCAACGTATTGATGCCAACGTTCACAAGAACCAAAACCGGACCAACATTAGACTACTCAGTTATGCCCTAACAGTATAACTTTGGAAACAGTATTTTTTCTTATTCAATCGAACGAAGAGTAAAACCTAATTATTTTGTCCTATTATGCCCCGATAGTGTAAATTTGTAATTTATTGATGCCAACGTTCACAAGAACCAAAACCGGACCAATCATTAGACTACTCAGTTATGCCCTAACAGTATAACTTTGGAAACAGTACTTTTTCTCATTCACTCGAACAAAGAGTAAAACCTAATTATTTTGTTCTATTATGCCCCAAGAGTGAAAATTTGCAACGTATCGATGCCAACGTTCACAAAAATCAAAACCGGACCAACATCAGGCTACTCAGTTTTGCCCTAACAGTATAACTTTGGAAATAGAACTTTTTCTCATTCAATCGAATAAAGAGTAAAACATAATTATTTTGTTCTATTATGCCCCGAGAGTGTAAATTTGCAACGTATCGATGCCAACGTTCACAAAAACCAAAACCGGACCAACATTAGACTACTCAGTTGTGCCCTAACAGTATAACTTTGGTAACAGTACTTTTTCTCATTCAATCGAACAGAAAGTAAAACCTAATTATTTTGTTCTATTATGCCCCGAGAGTGTAAATTTGCAACGTATCGATGCCAACGTTCACAAGAACAAAAATCGAACCAACATTAGACTACTCAGTTGCGCCCTAACAGTATAACTTTGGAAACAGTACTTTTACTAATTCAATCGAATAAAGAGTAAAACCTAATTATTTAGTTCTATTATGCCCCGAGAGTTTAATTTGCAACGTATCGATGCCAACGTTCATAAGAACCAAAACCGAACGAACATTAGACTACTCAGTTGCGCCCTAACTTTATAACTTTGAAACGAGTACTTTTTCTCATGCAACCGAACAACGAGTAAAACCTAATTATATTAATCTATTATGCCCCGAGAGTGTCAATTTGCAACGTATCGATGGCAACGTTCACAAGAACCAAAACCGGACCAACATTAGACTACTCAGTTGTGCCCAAACAGTATAACTTTGTAAACAGTACTTTTTCTCATTCAATCGAACAAAGTGTAAAACTTAATTATTTTGTTCTATTATGCCCCGACAGTGTAAATTTGCAACGTATCGATGCCAACGTTCACAAGAACAAAAATCGGACCAACATTAGACTACTCAGTTGCGCCCTAACTTTATAACTTTGAAACGAGTACTATTTCTCATGCAATCGGACAAAGAATAAAACCTAATTATATTGATCTATTATGACCCGATAGTGTAAATTTACAACGTATCGATGCCAACGTTCACAAAAATAAAAACAGGACCGACATTAGACTACTCAGTTGTGCCATAACAGAATAACTTTGGATACAATTTTTTTTCTCATTCAATCGAACAAAGAGTAAAACCTAATTATTTTGTTCTATTATGCCCCGATAGTGTAAATTTGCAACGTATCGATGCTAACGTTCACAAGAACCAAAACCGGATTAACATTAGACTACTCAGTTGTGCCCTAACAGTATAACTTTGGAAACAGTACTTTTTCTCATTCAATCGAACAAAGAGTAAAACCTAATTATTTTGTTCTATTATGCCCCGAGAGTGTAAATTTGAAACGTTTCGATGCCATCGTTCAAAAGAACCAAAACCGGACCAACATTAGACTACTCAGTTGTGCCCAGAGAGTATAACTTTGTAAACAGTACTTTTTCTCATTCATTCGAACAAAGTGTAAAACTTAATTATTTTGTTCTATTATGCCCCGAGAGTGTAAATTTGCAACGTATCGATGCCAACGTTCACAAGAAAAAATTCCGGACCCACATTAGACTACTCAGTTGTGCCCAAACAGTATAACTTTGGAAACAGTACTTTTTCTCATTCAATCGAACAAAGAGTAAAACCTAATTATTTTGTTCTATTATGCCCCGAGAGTGTAAATTTGCAACGTATCGATGCTAACGTTCACAAGGCGATCATCAACGCTAACTACCTAATATTCAAAATTCGACCCTACAAATTTTCATCCGGAGTGTTAAAAACTCATAAGAAAAGCGCGTTACTACTAATAAGACTCGCCTAATTCTATACATATATATATATATATATATATATATATTAATTATTTTGTTCTATTATGCCCCGAGAGTGTAAATTTGCAACGTATCGATGCCAACGTTCACAAGAACCAAAACCGAACCAACATTAAACTACTCAGTTGCGCCCTAACAGTATAACTTTGGAAACAGTACTTTTTCTCATTCAATCGAACAAAGAGTAAAACCTATAATATCATTATTTCTAACCATTGGATTAAATACTATAACCCATTGGGGACCACTCAACCCTAAGGGGACCACTTAACGCTAACTACCTAATATCAACCCGACCCTACAAATTTTCATCCGAGGGTTAAAAACTTGGGCGTTTTACTACTAATAGTATTCCACTAATTCTATATATATATATATATATATATATATATATAGGGTAAATTGCACGTTGCTCGAACTTTTGGCGAGTTTCACTTTACCCCTAAACTCTTAAAACGGTCATTTACCCCCTATATTTTAATATTGCATCTTGTTGCCCCTTCCGTCAGTTAAAGTTAACGGAGCTGAACGGGAGTTAACGGAAGGATTAAGTTTTGGCGGGTAATCTACCGCCTAAACTGTCCCTTGTTCCAACCACTTTTATTCCTTTAAAACTCTTTTTTCTCCATTTCTATGCCCTCCAACTCTTCTTCTCATACTTTTTACATCCCAAAAACCGCCAAAACCTAACCCTTCTGTCAACTCCCGTTTAGCTCCGTTAACTTTAACTGACGGAAGGGGTAACAATATACAATATTAAAGTATAGGGGGTAAATGACTGCTTTAAGAGTTTGGGGGTAAAGTGAAACTCCGCCAAAAGTTCGAGGCAACAAGTAATTTACCCTATATATATATATATATATATATATATAGGCCATGGCTACTATACTATTATGAGTATTGGAGCCCTACTAATAAGTTGTTTTCGATGATGGAGCTTCCGAATCGATAATCCACTCCTTTAAATATGATCTAGAGTATTTGAAACTTTTAGAAAATAAATTTTGTAAATTTTTGAAATCATAATAAAGTCCATCAAGTGGGCATAAAATGAACGGTGAAAATCAAACGACATCCTAAAAAAGGATGATCGGATCCTTTAATTCAAGATCGGAGTTTTTAATCTTTATCTATGTAGTGAATAGAAATTTCTATCAAAAATTCAACAAATTTCGATTCTTTTACACCGTCAAACTAGCAAGTATCCCATATCGGCAGTTAAAAATTGTCAAATTTGTGACCTCTTGATCGTAAGTTAGATACAAATCTTTAATTATTTCATCTAAATTATATTATACTATTCAACCAACCACCAGCCAACCTAAAGGAACCAGCGTAAATCCTGCTTGCACATCTATTAATCCAAAATAAAAACTTACAAGCACCAATGACTAGGTACTTTTAAAAGCATAGGAGCTCAATTTTATATATATATATATATTATATATATATATATATATATATAGGCCCCCTACTATACTCTTATTAGTATAGATTCCTTTATACTTATAAATTTTTAACCGTTGATTGATGGAATGTGTGGTTTGACGATGGGGCCCCCTAAGTGAGTGGGTGGTTGGTTGAATAAGTATAATCTAACGGTAAAATTAATCAAAGGGGTTAATCCAAGGGTAGAAAACTTACTAGCACCAAGTTCGTCGTGCTATTAATAGCACCGGTATATATATATATATATATATATATATATATATATATATATATATATATAAATATGATCTAGAGTATTTAAAAGGACCAAGCATTTGGTGCTTGTGATTTTTTTACCGTTAGATCTACGTCTTTAATTATTTTCACCCGTTAGATCATATTATTCAACCGACCACCCACTTAACCCTAGGAGTCCCACAGAATCCTAACCGCACATCTATTAATTAAAGAACTAAAAACTTACAAGCACCAATAACTTGGTACTTTTAAAAGCATAGGAGCTCAATTTTATATATATATATATATATATATATATATATATATATAGAACTAGGTAGAATACTATTAATAGCACCAATGACTTGGTGCTAGTAAGTTTTATACCCTTGGATTAAAAGATCATATTTAGGGTCTGAGTGGTGGTTGGTTGAATAGTAGATAATCTAACGGGTAAAATTAATCAAAGGGGTTAATCCAAGGGTAGAAAACTTACTAGCACCAAGCTCAGGCTATATTAATAGCATACCAAATTTACTATATATATATATATATATATATATATATATATATATATATATATATATAGAGTAGGGCTACTATACTATTAAGAGTAGTAGAGACTACTTTTACTCATAAGTTGTTTTCGATGATAGAGCTTCCAAATCGACGATCCACTCCGTTAAATATGATCTAGAGTATTTAAAACTTCTAGGAAATAAATTTCAAATTTTTCAAAATCATAATAAAGTCCATCAAATGGGCATAAAATGAAGAAATCGAACGATGTCCTAAAAATAGATGATTGGATCCTTCAATTTAAGATCGGAGTTATTGATCTTTATCTAGGTAGTGAATAGAATTTTCTATCAAAAATTCAACCTATTTCAATTCGTTTACACAGTTAAACTAGCAAGTATCCCATACCGGGCATTAAAAATTGTCAATTTTGTGAGCTTTTGATCGTAAGGTAAATGATTTCGAAAAATTACGAAATTTATTTTCTAGAAGTTTTAAATACTCTAGATCATATTTAACGGAGTGGATCGTCGATTCGGAAGCTCTATCATCGAAAAACAACTTATGAGTAGTAGGGCTCTACTACTCATAATAGTACTACTATATATATATATATATATATATATATATATATATATATATATATATATATATATATATATATATATATATATATATATATAAAATAAATTATATAAATATAAAATATATGTATTCGAACTGTTAGGAGACGAACACAAGCGAACTGACCCCGACTTATGCTCAGCTCGTTTATTAAACAAGTTGAAAAATTCAGCTCGTGTTCAGCTCGTTTACTAAACGAGCGATTCGATCTCGATCTCGAGCTCACTTCGCCGCGAATAGCGAGCTGAATTGGCACCCCTACTTTTAACCACGGAAAACAGAATACAACACTAAAATACAACAGTGAAGTTCCTTGTATGCTGATCAATATGAGAGAGAGAGAGAGTTTTGGGTTTGCTTATGCGGTATAAATGATAACACAATGATATGATTCGGAAGTAACACATTTCGTAGATCAAATGCAAAAGAGTAGGCATAAAACATCTGATAAATGACAATCTTAAGATAGTAGAAACAATTACCATTTATTTCGTCTTAAATTGAGAAACAAATTGCAAATATTGTCACCTTTTACGCAAAATGTCCATATGTAGCTATCACTCAGGGAAAAAAAAGAAAAACCTTCATGATACTAAACATTATCTTCATATTTTCTATTCTCCGGAACAAAAAGAAAAAAAAAAAAGAAGAAAAATTTTTACTTTTTTGTTCTAGCTACAAATTGTAATAATATACTACACGAAAAGGGACAAGTAATGATACAAAATTATACACACCTGCAACAAGAAATGCGGCACCACAGCCTAGGATCTTCAATCCAATTTGAGCCGCCAAAAACGTACGTATAGGCTTCAATGAAGGAAGAAAATAAACCAAACAACAAAAAGTAGTAGTGAATTTCCCCATTTGCCCTTTTAGCAAAGTATAGATCGCGCATCGATCACCGACTGAGGCGGATCCAAATCCCTGTCTTGGAGAGAGTTTCCAAGCAGTTTCTGCATTTCTGATGCAAAAACATCATCTAGGATCTGCGTAGTACGGCAAAACTACATGTTAGTCCATTAAACCAATCACTTAACTTTGATGTATATACTACGCTAGTTAGCTCGAAGTCTGAAGGAAGGGATAAAATGTAGGTGTTTCATATTTACGTGAGGTAATGTGAAAATTGTGATATTTTTGGGAAGCTTTCTATTTTTGCAACTCTTATCTTAAGGAGTAGCAGCTTACCCCTAAAGCATAGCCAGATCCTCGATACCATATTCTGTTCTCTTTTCTGCTCTCAAGGAAGCTCAGTACAATCTGAATTAAAAAGAATACATCAGAGCAATGATGAAAATATTTGTTTTCCTTGATACCATAATTTTGCATCCTAGTCTCCGGACAGAATTTTATTTCTTACCTGCCCCATTCTGTCCCAGAAACCGCGGCAAATTGCAACAAATATTCTGCTTGAAAAGACATCATGCAAGTTTCGAATGGAATCTGTGAGCTGCATGCAAAGTGCTTGCATTCTTTCACGAATCTCACTTTCGCCCTCGGCCTCTTTTGTTTCTTCAAGAATTCTCTTAAGTCTTGTACTCCGGTTAGACTTCGTCTGAAAACAAAAAAGAAAAAAAAATTGTAAGTTCATAGTTCAACTATTACTGACATATTAACTTGTTATATCCCTGCAAAATCAAAACTTTCATATATTCACTTTGAAAACTTAGTTTCTTACATATATAGCCCGTATGTAAAGTACAAGAGCTCTCGAAAACTTTTCAGATATTTACGTACACTCATTTCCAAAAAGTTTCGTGTAGGCATTTCGAACACTTTATCTTTACATACATACCCTGAAATTTAGAAAAATTGACCTCTTCAATAAAAAGTTTGTTTTAAAGCCAAACCAACTATCTCTAAAAATTGTGGATAACTCGGCTTAATATTGAAACATTTTGTAGGAAACTGCTCTTTTAAGGGTTTATTTTATGTGGCAACGTTGAGAATTTAAAAGGCCCACTACGTAATTTTGATATTAGTGCATAAGATGTGAAGGATTTGTGCATAGCTGTTCTCACATTGCTGATGAGCTTCTCCACTATAGCTTGCATGTACTTCTTGTACTTCTTCCTCAGCATTACTGTAATTGCATTCATTTGCTCACCAAAAACTGCATTTCCATCGGCGATCGTCAAGTATGCAGCCCATGACTTCAAGATATCCTCAATTCGTATGTGTAACATATCAAGTATCCTTTTCACAGAGTTTAGGAAAGTTCCCAACTGTCATAAAGAAGCCAAATTTGAATCATTTTGTGAAATTAACTTGATATATCTAACCTTCTAACCAACAAAGCCATCTTTTTTACAAATATGCACTATAAACCAACCGTCCCTAGAGCAAGTGGCAAAAGGCTTGGTGGTTGGTACCTGAGACCCAAGTTCGAATCCTAGTTGATTCACATTTCCAGCTAAGTTTATTTCTAAATGAAATAAACGAAGCAGGTAGTGTGCTACCTACAAATATGCACTATAAAACTATATATCTGTTTACACACACACCCCCCTTGAAAAAACTTTTTCTATCACAAAACTGACTTCCATAAACTGGATGACTACCCAGCTTAAAGGTTCTTTTGTCAGAAAACTCCGCTTTTGAGGGTATATGTCGAAATTCAGATTTTACAAGAGCATGCGCGTAAAGGGATTGCAATGGGATTCAAATATGCAAACAAAACTGAGATATGAGAAGGACGTTACTTGATTTGGCACAGTGTAGGTCAACGTAGATTGCCTTCTAGTGAATTTTTGGACCTGTTTTTCAAGGATTTTTGGAATTCCATCCCTCAAAGGCATTAAACTTTCACTGTATTGCTTCTCTAGTGTCTTTACTAGTGCCCTTTCAACATCAGCAACAGCCTAAATGAAAGAAACAAAAAAATTGTTCAATATTCTAAAAGAAACATTACTGTCCGGAGTGATGAGAAAAGGCGATATTGATTTGCTTACACTTTCCAAGCTCAACAAATATGAAGGCCATCTATTGATGACCACCTCGTACTCATTTATGCTTTCTTTTATTTCATCATACATACGCTCGACAAATGGTGACGTTGAACAACGTGTGGATACTTCCGAGCACTGAAGCTGCAAGAATGATATCAAGTTAAAGTAAATAAAAGAAAAAAAAAATCATCATAACTAAATGAAAACCAGATCGGATTGTCTTTATTGTCTCAGAAAATGCTATGTTATATGGAAATATTGGTGTGTGAGAAAGATAACATGTTTCATTATATGTCAGGTAAACTACAATTTTACTCGACTTCTTGCAAAATTTCACTCATGTAACCTCACTTCAATTTGTTGGAATTCATGCGCCAAATTTCCGTTTCAATTGAGCCCATCTGTCAAACTCTTTTAATAAGAGATGACATGTTCAGATGATTTAAGTTTCACATTACTACCATATCATCTCTTGAGATGATGTGGTAGCTGAATCAGTAATCACAGTCCTTTCGTTAGGGAAATTAAATTGAGTTTGAAATAAAGGACAGGATTGAGCTAAGCAGAATGTTGTGATAAGTTTAGCGATGAATGTACATGCATAAATTTATGCGCGCGCGCGCGCGCGAGGGAGAGAGAGAGAGAGAGAACCTTCTCAGCCTTGCAAAGATCAAGCAAATGCAGCCTGGTATCTTGAACCCAAACCATGATGTAATTATGGAACAATTCCCTTGAAACTACCCCTCCATGAACAGGCCTGTTTGAAGATAGAAATAAATCACATAAACCAAAAAGAATACATAATCATAACAACGGTAGGAGCACATAAAAAATGAATCAGCCACTACCAAATTAATTACTATAAAATCAGGAGAAGTTGAAATATTTTTTTTCTTACCTTATATTCCATGAATCAAGGTTTCTTTCAAAATCTGCGGTCGCAATAAGCAGTTCTGCCACATATGGTAGGGGTCTTGAAGGGGGGCAAGCTGAAAGAAAGCCTCGAAGCCTTTTGCAAAGCTCGGTGCTATAAAGGGAAGCTGATATATTTGGCAAATCAATAGAGCTAAAGGAAAAAAAAAAGAAGAAAAAGGATTAGATTATAAAACGGAAAAATTTGGTAATCATAGTGGATGGCAGCTGATATACTAAATGTCGGAAACCACACTACAAATATCAAGATTTCACTTTTCTGTCCTGAAATATTTCTACTCATATCAGTCAATATCGGTCCATATGTATAGTTATTCCCTGTACTATTCCAATACTGCGACTTGGTACCTAAACTTTTGGCTTAACACTTGACGCCTCGAACGAACTATCACAATTTTTGCAGTTTCATCGCAGGCAGGGTAGGGGAAAAAAATGAAGAGAAAATCCAACATCCGTCTAATGTAAAAATGTCTAATTAATAACAGTTTGAAGTGAACTAAAATAATTCACAGGATACGGGATAAACTGATCATTTTAAATGAGAAATTAGATTGGCTTTTTTACATTCAACAATGCAATTGTAATACATAAAAATGTTCGATAACAAAAGTAGGGACAGAGTGGCAATATCAGGATAGTACAGGGAACATCATGAATTTTACCCACTATATACCCCCACTGAGGGGATGTATGGCACTTCATTCATAGGTCAAGGAGAAAATATGTAGGCTCTTACATTTCGCAGGGACATTGTGAAAACCAAGATACTATAAATGTTAAATAACTGTTTTCTCCAAAAGCTCTTAAGCTGCTAAAGAGTGGTGGTTTTTTTACTACGTAGTATTCAATAATCCCCTCATCTAGGCTCGAGACCTTTTTATAGGCCCAACACATGAACTTGAATTAAATGTGAGGAAATTAAATAGGACTAGCAGCCTAGTGGGATTCAAATTCAGAGTCTCGTGTTGTGATACCCATGTAAAACATTTATTGGTCTCCAATAAATTAAAACAGCCATTAGACAAACAGTTGTTTAATATAGCGTGTTTTCGAACATTATAGCCTATTATACGTGCGGATTATGAGAAACAAAAAATACCTTGGAAGTATATGCTGATTATGAATCTTAATATCTGCCTGAATCTCATTGCTTATGTTTTTACATAATGTCTTCATTTTGAGATATGCTGCAGATATTGTCATCGGGTCTGTAAAAAGGCCATCTGCATTGCTCAACATGAATTCGTCGGTCTCGATCATGTGCCGCCTGCACCTCTTTGCTGCGGCAGTCTGTAGACAAACAGAAAATAATTATGTTTCTTAATTTACCCTTTTTATATTTTTCCCAAAGAAATGCAGCTTTATAGACCTTGTTAGGCTATGCTTCATTTTTGTGTTCTCATACCTCCAATACTGCAAAATCTAATGCTGCAGAAGATGCAATTCTCTACTCTTCTCATTGTTGACTAGGATGAAAAATCATCCTTTCAAAAGAAAAGTAAAAACAAAAATGAAAGGACAAGTAATGCTGAACTTTGTGTACTTTTTTTTTTTTTCTTTTGCCAGATAAATCCCACAGGATGTATATAGATTGCAAATAGTGCTAGCATGCACATTTAATCATGTAAATTTGACTTCAAAAAAGCAAAGATAGCATAAGCATAACCAAACAAGGTCTTAGTATTTGCATGCATTACTTCAACAAAGTAATATTCAGAATATTACAAATTTTTGAGGACCAACCTGCAAATAATTTCTTAGTATTTTTTGGTGTTCGAGGGAGAGTATATCATATAGAAGGTTAAATATTTGTACAGCCGGAGATAAAGCCGGTGCGGCTGATTCAGGAATTGGGCCAAATAAGTTGGTTAGACCAGTTGGAGAAAGCTCATCTAGCGACTTGTAGTTCTCAAAAGTAGTTGCTAGTACTTTCTTTATTTGTTCTTCACAATCTAGCAGTATGCTTCTCTGTAGAAAAGAAACAGAATAAGTAAAAAAGAAATAAATGATATAAGTTCAAATAACATGTTCTTCTAAGAGGATCATAAAATGCTCGCGTAAACAAAATCGAAAAGAAGATTACATAATCACTGATACAAAACTAATTATTAGATTAGATCAACACTTCATACTAGAGCATTTTGATAACAGTTCTACATGTGTCTTTGAAGAAAATTGAATCAAAATTTTATTCGTTGTTAGTTGGATCAATGGTTTCAGAATTTCCATCATCATCCACTTGTTACACTACTACTAAATATTCCTCACTCTTTAAAATCAGAACATAAGGTTTCAATGGTTGCAATTTGAGAGGAGGAATAAATAGGAATACCTCTTGCCTAGTTAGACTTTTATCACCCCTTGCTTTTGTAATGGGCAATAACAAATCATATATAAGCTGTAGACAATCCTTTGTGGGTGTTGCGACATTCATAATATTTGAAAGGTACCTAGAGAGACAAAAAGGAGAGAGTCATTAAAACTACACAATGTCATGATTTCCTATTTTAACTTCCACCAACTATATACCTTTCTGAGAAATAACATTAGAAAGGTAAAGATATATGGAGCCTCCCCTCAACTATATACCTTTCTGAAATGGCCCCCTCAAGTTTCTGTTTTTTGATTGAGACCCTTTTAACTTTTGGTTTTAAAATTAAATGATTTTATTCAAGATAATGGGTTAGCTAATATTCATTGTTGATTTCATCATTTTTTAGAATATAAAAGTAAACCAATTGACGAGTAGTAACTAATAGAGGCAGCAAATTTGATAATTATAATGCAACTTTGTGAAAAAAAAAACACATAGTCGGGAGGTCTCAGTCAAGAAACTAAAACGTTGTGGAGATAGTTGAGAGATCTCCATAAGTTTACATATTAATAATATTTAAGTTTATATATTTACATGTACGTCCAAGAGGTCTTTGAATTTCCATTCCCCATGAATGTACATATTCCTGAAGAAATACTCTATCTAAAGTTGAGTATTCATTCAATTGATGAGAAAAAATTGGACCTGTGTTTGTAATTTTTCTTTTTGTAAGTACAAGGGTATGCATCAAGAACAAATTTCTGATTGACAAAAGAAAATTTAGATTTTGCAGGGTAAAAAACCAAATAGACAGTTTATATGGGTTATATGGGTATGTTTCGTTTCTATTTTCTAACTATCTCAGTGTTAAATTACCTCAGTTTTCTATAGGCATGATATCCCATAATAATCAACAAATTATTTTTTTTATTAATAGATGTAAAAAATATTATAACTATAAAAATAGTCTTTCAAAAAAATTATTTACAAAATTAGGCTTATCCAGTGTATGGATCACTGCTTTTTAAATGTGGTAAATCATTTACCGCTTTCTTCAAAGTTCGGATATAGAAAATATATAAGTTTGGTAAAAGCGGGTAAATGATTTACTGCTTTTAGAAAGTGGTGAATCTAAATGCAGTAAATCATTCACCGCTTAGGCCTAGTTTTACAAATAAAAATGTCAAATGCCTATTTATAGAATTAAAATATTCTACAAGCCTAATCGCTCAAAAACCCCTCAGCAAATTCATTCGAAAGCCTATCCATATGCCAACAATGTGCAACCTTTTCAAGTTAAATTACCTCAATTTTCTATATGCATCGGATACTCCATAATAATCAGCAAATTCGTTCAAAAGCCAATTCCATATGCCAACAATGTGCAACTTTTTTGAGTTAAAGTTCTGGGCTCTCATCGCAGCCTCAAGAACCAGATCATATATGAGTGTTTCCACAGCTGGACCACCCTGCAACATCTTTATAAAGGAAAAAAAAAACAATTGAATAATGCACAAGTGCAAAGGTTTCAATATATATATGATTCTTTTTGAAAAAAATTATGTTACTAAATATCCTAAATGACCTCAGTAGAGCCTGAATTGTCTGAAGAGATAGATATGCTGATGGAGAGCTGAAGCTTCCCAATGCACCCATTGTTGTCGAGGTATATAGGAAACCACCTTATAATTTGCCCCTGGTTTCAATTTTCAAAATATTTCAAAATGCTCTTTTGTTTCTAAATGCTATCTTCACAAATACAAAAAGTAATACATACATGACAATCACCAAAGGATGAAACTTGAATTGTGGCGCGACCGAGAATGGCCCTATTGCTATCTTGAACTTCCACCAAAATTGCATCTGCTTGACTCTCAATGTAACTGAGAAGAGATGTCATTGTTAGCTAGTTTATTCAAACGAGTTATCTCAAAAGATGAAATTCTACTATTGGAAAATATATGTCAATAATGTGTATAGTTTTTGGTTAGGGACTTGAAAGGGGCTTTTACATATAAGAGCTTGCAAAATCATCTCATTACATAGATACCCCTTTTAAATCTGTGTTATCATATATACCCTATGAAGTGAAGTTTCTTACAAAGCCAGCTTCTTAGTTGCAAGCTGTGTGGCAATTTTTAATTTTAGATAAGCGCATCTTAGTTCAAGTTCATTTATGTGTAAGACAAAAGATTTTGATGGCAAACAAAAAAATTTCAGATTTTGTATAGATATTTACAAGTAAATAGAAATCTCTTCAGTTGTACATGCACTTATGTGAATCTCTAAATCTCATATGGATTTATTTGGAAATATTCCCAAGCAGATCAACCATGTAAAAATTTCTTATGCTGAACTTACAAAAAATGAGAATCACCAGTTCCTGGTTTCAAGTACACAGGGGAACTAGAATCAGGTGCATCTTTGCATGAGGAGCTTTTCAATTCCAAAAAGCACGTGAGAGTTTCTGCTTATGGGAGCAGTAGAGATGTTAGTGGAAGTAGAATAGACAAAATGAAACTTACAGTTGGTATGGTTCTCTAACTTAACCTTCTGAAGAAACTTGAACGGAAGAAGGTGATGTCAGCATGTTGAGGTGATTCTTTAACACTTTCGATACATGTTTGACATATTCAGAACCCACTTGGATATAATCTGATCTGATAAAAGATGAAGTGGTCCGAAGTTTCGGCTTTGGAGGTATGATGCGTATTTTTTTCACTGTTACAGACACAAAGAAGAAGCTGAAGTTTTAAAACACAAAAATGAATTGAATCTTTGTAGATATATACCTCTTGGATTTCATGTTCTAGTGTGTTTAGCCCTCTTAAGTTAAATAGATATAGCACATATACCATTAGATTATAACCCTATGTAAGTTTGTGTCAATACCTTTTAAATGTGGCAAAATGTTTGGCACTTAACAGCTGATTTTTTGTTTAAAATGAGTGATTGATGCAAAATGATGGCAATTTTGCCATTTCAGGAGCTCAGTTAAGGTCGAGCAGCATTTATATGCAAATACAATAAACTTTTAAGAATAAGCACAAATTAAACAACTTGGAACAAGAAAGATCCAGCACTTTGTAATATGTTTCCTTTCCAAAGAACAATAAAGCATTACTACATGCCTAATGGGAGAGGAGCATTCTTCAGTATAAAAAATGTAAGACTTTCAGATGTTTTAAGCATTTTATATCAATACGAAAATAAACAAGTAATATTATACATAAGTGGCACCAAAATATATATGAGTGTTTAATAAACTCTTAACCTTCAATCTCGATCTGTTTAACAACTTTTCTACCCTTTGTAGTGCAAGTCCCTTCTTTGTCATAGGCATTCTTTCCATCTGATTGAGTATGACCTCTAGGCTGCAGTAGAAACTTTTGAATTCTGTTCAATAATGAGACAATCACCAATGAGAATCACTGAAATTCTTAGAGCAATATTGGAGTGGCTAGAGCTTTCTGCAAAAGAGCTGTTGAAAAATTGGTCGAAAAAGCAATAAGAATTTTTTTTTTAAAATAGCAAAAGTGGAAGCTTCAAAATGGACTTTCTTTTCTCGAGGTTTAAAAGCTCATTTCAGCTCCTGACATAGCAATAACTCTAACATCTTTTTGATTATCAAATGCCTAGTTACTACTTTTGTACTTACCCGAAGGCACTGCGAAGAACCTTGCATTCATCACGAAGGAATTCTGGAGCCTCCATGCAGTTTCTTGCCCAAGCGTTAAGGCAAAGACGAAAACATGCATCATATGCAATAAATGTTTGCCATGCATTCTGAACACTGTTCCAATTAACACAGGAAAAAGATAAGCAAAGGTCTTAATTAGGTCCGGGATCTCCAAATATTTTATAAACAGAGTAGATTGGTTTGAAGTATTAACATAAAACTCACACCTGGTTGTGAAGCTCGGTATCTTAGTTGATAAATCTGCATCTTCAGCAATGGATTTAACTCCACTTTTAAACAAAGACAATAAAAATCAGCAATTATGAAAGATTTCCTAGTTCAGATAATAATAAATATAAAGAATTGTCAAAAGAAGAAGTCAAATTATATACCTCAGATGAATCTCATCAAGCTCTTGAGATCGCATTTGAAATTCCAATGTAGCCTCAGTTTTTTCGAATTCAACTTTTGTTTCAGCTGCTTAAAGAGATCAAATTGTTAGTTTTGTTTCTTCGTCTCCTTCATGAAAAACCATATTGCATATTGATACTTACAGTCAACATCCATGCTAATTTCCGTTCTTCCACTTCCCATGATAGGAGGTGCACTTGGTGTTCCCAAGTCATGAACATTCCGAGAAATATACTCATTAAACAGATCAGCCTGAAATTTTTGAAGGTTAGTAATTCATCAAACCATTAGGAATAAAATTTCCCAATTTTGATCATAGAAGTTGACAACTTAACATATCCCCACAAAACCATATTCTTCCATATATACCCTAATAAACATGTATCTTCATATATACCACTATAAAAAGTTTAGTTTCTTACAAAAATATCCTTATCATATGTTGGGGAGTCATCAAATTTTATGATAAAAGTTGGTTTGAGGAGGGGCAATTTTTTATGTACAAAGCCTCATAAGTTAGAAAGTAAGTTTTTGAAGGTTTCAACCGAAAATCCAGATTTTTCAGGAACAAATACATGTGAACAGATAATTTTCCAGGGCTGTAGTTGTAAACGTCCCAGCAGTGTTAATTGGTTCAGCTCACAAAAGAAGATACACAAGACAATTTCTAGTAATGTTAAGTGATACATACATGTGAATTTCCAACAACTTCAACCCTCAGATTCTCCTTTGAGGCGCCACGAACCAACCCATTTCTTTGTGCCTCCTCCTGTTTTCGAACCGAATCATGGCTCATACTTGTATAAGATACAACATCTTCCTCGCTACTCTTATTCTTCCCCTTCTCAAAAAGATCAGAATTTTCACTGGAGTCTAGCCCTTCCTCCTCAAATGTATTATCAGAATAATTCGCATAGTAGTCTTCTGGGACAGAAGCTACGCTCTCTTCTCCCTCTGAATCGATAAGAATATTTGAACGTGGGGCGAGCAAATTCGAATGGAATTTCACAGGTGGAAGAACTTTTGGTGAGAGGAATGAATTGGGTTTGTACAATAAGGGTTGGTTCGAGGTTGTGTCGAGGGGATATTTCTCGATCAGGGGAGAACGAGGCTGTGATTCAATATCCGAACCCTGCAAAAGTCAATGAAAATTTTAGAAGAAGAGTCTATTAACCAACTCAATTTGTGTAGTGGCTCTACAAGAAGTTTGACGGGAAGAAGTAGTTGAACAGCTAGTTACCAGATGAAATCAAGGAGCATTTGAAATGGAGTACAACTATCCAGATGATTACTAAACATAGGAGGTTTACGGTTCATTTTAAGAATTAGAAAAATTCCGTTATTTTTCCCCTTAAATTCAGTTGAATAATCCTGCTATATATAATTTATAAAGTTTTCAGGAGAATATATTAAAAAACTAAGTTTCAAGTTGCTGAAGGAAACAATGTGTAGTTTTCACTGCTGAGGAAAACAATGTGTAGTTTAAACAACTAAGTTTCAAGTTCTCAGATGTATTAAAATGAGACTAATTAAGAAGCATTTGAAATGGATAGTTTTTACTGCTGAAAGGTACAACTACCAAAATAAATATTCTAATATTATATAGTAGGAAAAAAAAAAAGTTAGTTTTTTTTAAATACAACCCAATTGGCAAAATTAACCACTCTCTAGCTCAAGATTAAGATTAATAGCATGTGAATTAAGTAAACTAATAGTCAACAAAAAAAAACCATTATTTAACAAAAAAAAAAAGTTCAAAGATGAAAGAAAAACTCAGTTCAAAATATCAATCAAACACCAAGAACTCACCTCTTTGAAAAATAAAAATAATACTCAGTTGCAAGCATCAAGAAAAGATTCATAAATCAAAAAAAAAAAAAAAAATCGACATTTTAGCTCCAAATTTTTTGAAAAGAACTTAGGGTTTCGCTCACCCTGGTCAAAGCATTAAAAAAAAAAACGAGTTGAGAGCATCAAGAAAAGACTCATAATTCACAAAAATTCGACCATTTTGCTCCAATTTTCCTACATTAACTTAAAATTTCACTCACCTGCTCAAAACAGCAAAGAAGCCCAGCAAGAGCGTCAAGAAAAGACTCATAATTCACAAATTTGGACTTTTTGTTCTGATTTTTTCTACATTAACCTAGGGTTTCGCTCACCTGCTTAACCCAATTGATCGCCTTCTCATCTAATCCTTCCGTAAACATCTTCGAACACAAAGATCACAAGCAGAGAGGGAATCAAACAGATCAATCGCCGTTCTTGATGGGGAGAGCAAGAGAGAGAGAGAGAGAGAGAGAGATTAGGGTTTTAAAGAGCTCTCGAGCTGAGAGAGAGAGAGAGAGAGAGAGAGAGAGAGAGAGAGAGGTGGGAGAGGTGCGAAACGTGGAGGGAGGAGTGGTGGAGGGGAAAGAGTAGGGTTAGGGTTGAGTATAACGGCTAGTTGTTTGCGAAAGGGAAGGGAGGAGGAGGTGGAGGATGTGGAAATGGTAAGCGCATAACGGCTAGTTTCCAGCTGGTGTGTTTCAACATTTCGGGAATTATTGCCCTTGCTTTTCGCCTATATTACTGAGCTTGCCCCTCCCTTTTTTTTCTTTTTTTTTTCTCTTTTTTTTTGGAGCTTTTTTTTGCAAATAGCCCCCTGACATTTTATATTTTCAAAAATAGCCCCAGCATAGTCTGCTCGTCCTGGTATTAGCCGTGTCCAATACAACTACCAGGACTTAGCCATTTTTTGGCTAGGTCCTGGTATTAGTATTGGACACGGTGAACCATTCTATTGGATACGGTGAATGGTTCACCGTGTCCAATACAATTTTTTCCCAGAATCTGCAAAATCAGTCGGCCAAAAACAAGTTACAACGCAATACATCAAGTTACAACTCAAAACAACATCACGACGCAAAACATCATAACATCATAATACAACAGTACAATACACATATCAATACCAACCAAATCTGAATAAAGTCTCAATATAAGATACGAACATCTATATATACAAAATTCAAGCAAGTTTTACAAAAATATCTGAAAATAATATCATGTTCTCCTTCCCCTCCCTCGACCACGTCCGCGACCACGGTGAACAGCATGCTCATGAATAGGCTCTAAAATCTCCAAGTGGTCGATATGCTCGACAGCAGCACCCTCAATCACAACAGGCGTCGGTAGTATGTCTGGCCGTGGAGGAGCTGAAGAGGAGGGCTGATCTGCACGAATAGACTGCATTCGTCGCCGGCGCCTATAATAAAATATATGAACCGGTAGAGGTGGATCCAGTCGTCCTAGTGCCGGTGCCGGTGCCGGGTCCATAACATAATCAAAATGTGGCTCCTCTGGTACTGGTGGCGGTGCCGGGTTTATCGATGATGATGGCCTCGGTGGACTATATACTGGTGCATGGCCGGACGTCGATGCTCCACCATAGTCTGTTCGTCGTGGAGGTACGATCTCGGGAAGCGTGAGTAAACTCTCCAAAGCGCTTCCATCTGATCGGCCACGTCTGATAGTGCATCTAATACTGAACCTTGTGAAATATCTGGGAGGACACGTCTGATCGTATAATGTAATCTCTGCACGATATCGACCTGAAATAAAAGCACCAATCTAATTAATATTTAAAAATATGTACTATATAAAAAAATAAATGTTTAAAGAGAAGTGATATAATACAATCATACCAATACTCTCTCGACGTGACCACGTGGCTGATACGCGAGGGGTGGCCTCTGTACAGGTGTAGATATCCACCGCCGAGTGATCGTCCAATACCACTGCATGTAAGCAGTGGTAGCTCCAATAGGATCAGGATCCATCTCCGGGTCCACTTCTGCTATATCTACTAATCTATCATTCCAGCGTCCAATGTATGAAGCATGAAATGCCGCCCAATCCTCATCTGCTCTACCTCGTGAATTAATGCGAGGTATGGCCAGCACTGCTTCAGGTATATGCTGTAATAGGCCAAACTGACGAAGCACGCGATCGGGATGATGCAGTTCAATAATGTGGAAACAGACTAACGTAGTCCTCGATCGCCAAACCTGGTGTTAAGGATTTTGTAAGTTGGCGGATTTCGTGAGTTTGTCGGAGTCTTGAAGAGATCAAGAGATTACAAGAAGATCGGACGCTCCAGGACTCGTCAGAGAAGCTCGACACCTCGGGTATGCATTTAAGATCATTTATGGTGATCAACATCAATAACATAGTAGTTAGAAGACTTAAAAAGGGTTTAAAATATTGATTTTTATGAAAAATATTTTACGTACAAACCTGTTCGGATCGGCCCTTTTTGGGACACGGTGAGTCTGTATCCGGCTTTTCGCAACACTCTGTCCAGGACCAACCTCTTTGACCGGACACGGTGAGGTTGATAGCGAAAGTTTCGCGGGCCTTTGACCGGATCGTGGATTACGTGGGACACGGTGAAGTGAACTTTCGAGTGCTAGAGCCTAGGACCGGACAAACCCCAGTCCGACAGTCGGTGCTCGCGAAAAATTTGACGACACACCGAGGCCAGGACGAGAGATGGTTTTGACGGTGGACTCGAAAACGAGAATTGCAAAAAAGGCTGATTTCAATTCTACTCGACTTCAAAGTCTTCTAACTCTATAAATAAACCATGGGAGGTTCAAGGACGAATATACAATAATATACCTGAAGATACTTCAATCCTAAAACCCTAGAATCTCTCTCCTAAGCTTTTTGATCTAGTTCTTAGAGAGATTTGATGGAGATTTGATCGTTAAGTTGATTCAAGGTTCTTCCCTTTGATTCTACCCTTGCGAATCAATTTGATGATCAATTAGACGAATTCCTCCCATCGTCTACGGTGTTTTAACTTGGAGATCACCATAAATCTTCGTTCTTCTTCTCCGGACGGAGGTGTGTTGCGCGGGGATCGCGTGTAGGGGGAGCCGAGGACTCGGTGGACGCTTTGTGGATTCGGCGTTGGCGCGGCAAGGAGTTGCGGCGTGGTCGGTTGGAGGACTTCAATCGATCGTGGACCAGCGAAGGATATTCACATAGAAGATTCGGTTAATCGGGTAAAGTCGTGGGTGAATCGCCTTGTACTCGGTTGTTTCTTAGTGAATTTTCGTGTGATCGGTCCCGTGGGTTTTTCACTCCGGTTTGGAGTTTTCACACGTAAATCTTGGCGTGTTTGATTTTATTTTTCCGCAATTACTTTAAAATCGCATCTAGATTTTTGATTGGCCGTTGAACACCTATTCACCCCCCTCTAGGTGTTGATTCCTATTAGATCCTAAGACCTATAACCTACAGTTGGTATCAGAGCGGGTTTAGGTTATTGTCAATGGCCGAGGGTGGTAATATCAATCGACCTCCTTTCTTCGATGGCACTAACTATGCCTATTGGAAAGTCCGCATGAGGGCGTTTCTAATTGCAATCGACGAGAGAGTATGGCAAGCGGTGGAACATGGTTGGACTCATCCCACCGAGATAGTTGATGCTATTACCGTCCCCAAGGCTAGAACTAAGTGGACTAAGGATGAAAACGAACGTTCATCTTATAATGGGAAGGGGATTAATGCTTTGTTTAACTCTTTAAATCAAACCGAATTGTCTCGAATTTCGGCGTGTGAAACCGCCAAAGAAATTTGGGACACTCTTAAAACCACCCACGAGGGAACAAGTCTAGTCAAAGTTCAAAAATTACAAATGTTGACTAGTCGTTTTGATTCTATTCATATGGAAGAGAATGAAAACTTCACCGATTATTACACTCGTCTTCAAGACATAGTCAACACTTGTTCCAACTTGGGTGAGAAAATTCCCGAAACCAAGATCATTCGTAAAATTCTAAGAACTCTCCCCGAACATTTTCGTCCTAAGGTCGCGGCCATAGAAACCATGAAACATCCCGATGATATGAAAGTAGATGAACTAGTAGGTGCTCTTCAAACATATGAGATGACTTTTCCTACTAACTCGTCTTCTTCCAAGTTTTCTTCAAAGTCTACAGGGATGGCGCTCAAGGCATCAAAAGGTGGCGACGTTGACTCTTCCTCTTCCGAGATGGATTCGGATGTGACGATGGAAGAGTTTGAGAAGCAACTCGCACTTCTCACGAGAAAGTTCCGTCGGAACTTTAAGAAAAGATTTCCAAGCTCAAAGTCCTCCTCTTCAAAATTCAACAAATCTAAAGGGTGTACTTCTTCTTCTTCCAAGACTAAAAATTCTGAGAATTTTTCTAAGGACTCTTCAAGAGATAAGAAAAAGAAAGAAGGGCAAATTCAATGTTATAAGTGTCGTGGATTCGGACATATAGCATCGGATTGCCCAACAAAAGCTTCTAAGAAGAAGGCAATGCAAGCCATCACGTGGGATGACCCTTCCGATGAAGAGTCATCTTCCGGTGATGAGGAAGTTAATGCTACCGCTTTAATAGCTCATGATTCTAATATTATATGTTTATCATCTATTGACTCAATTTCCATGTCTTCTATGAATGAACAATTCACACCGGAGAATGCAACGGATGAAGACTCAGATGGCGGAGACATGGTGGATGCTTATCGCCAACTAATTGTGGAGTCAAAGAAGATCGGCAAGCACAATAAGAAGCTACAACATAGGATCGTCGATCTAGAAGGAGAGAATGCAAGCTTAGCTTCATTGATAAAAAGCTTGGAAAAGGAGAAGGATGGATTGGCATGAGCCTACGGATCAATTGTAGAGAAAGTCACTTTGCTTGAAAACGAAAGAGAAACTAATGAGGAAAATATGAAGTTTCTCAACAAGCAAATTACGGAGGCAAGGGAAGCAAACATGGAATTCACAAAGACGATAATTCAATTAAGGGCGGATTTGAACAACTTCTCCTCCGGAACATCGAAACTTGACAAGATGCTTGGACTCGGTCAAACATCCAAGTTAGGATTGGGTTATGAGAGAACATATGTTGATCAAGTTGCTAAGAAAGTGGGCATGAATTCAACAAAGCCGAAGCCCAAGGTTCAAAGTGAGCTTTCAATTAGAAAAACTTTTGCTAACAAAGTTTGTCATTATTGTGGAGTTCAAGGTCACGTAAAGAGAAATTGTAGACAAAGGAAGAACTCCATGTCACACGTGAACCAAGGGAAACAACTCAAGCCCAAAACGAAGGTTCAAAGAACAACACCATCGCAAGGATGGAATCCCAAGCGCCAAGGGTCTAACTGGAAACGAAGGCAAGTATGGAAGGTAAAGACGAATGGTGCAAAGATTGAGAAAACTTCAATCGTCGACAAGCTTCACTCAAGGATTACAAGCCAACCGACGTACCCCAAAATTCGTAAGGTTTGGGTGCGCAAAGGTGAAGTCTTTCCATACTAAGCATCTAGTGGCTCCCTACTCTCCCATTCTATTTATATAGGATCACTTTTGCCATGAATATTTAAAAAAAAAAAAAAAACTGTCCTATTTTATCAAATCGGACATCTTGCTTTTATCATTTATTGGGGGAATTGGTCAATTCGAATAAATTCTTCAATCTAGATACATTCTATGAGCCATTAAATCTTAAAAGAATAGACAACTAAGCATTACTCTTTGATAAGCTTTGCATATGTGATTTGGTGAACAGTGTGTTGTTTTGTTTTACAAGTGGTTCGTCAAGTGATCTCATTGTTTACATGAGTTATTTTAACTTAATTCAATCAATTTAAATTTCTATGTGTCATTAGTTTTGAATCTCATTATCTTTAAAAAATTATGTCAATATACAAGTCAAATAGGTATCTCTCTCTTGAACTATCAAAAGTATATTGAATTTTTGATTGAAGATTTGCATAATAAGAAAAATGTTTTCCCATTTTCTGAAATCACAATAAAATGATCTCATTGTGGGTTGCACTAATTGAGGGGGAGTAATAATTTCATGAGATTAAAGATGTGGAAAGAGTTACATCCCTTTGGGAGTGTGAAAACTACCACCATTCAAGATGTGGAAAGAGTTACATCCTTTTAAGGAGTGTGAAAACTACCACCACATGTAGGAAAGAGCTACCACCCCGGTCGTCCGGTAAGTGTGTGAAGTTACCACATGAATAAGTGGATATCTCAAAAAAAAAAATTAAAAAATGTATCATATATAAGGTTTAGAGAAATACTAGGTGGTTACTCTTGGTTTTTGAACGATATAAGGTGGAAGTTAAGATGCTCAAAGAGCCACTTCTTGAAATTCAACGTGTGCATAACTCAATTGGATCATATTTTTGTGCTAATTTCAGCTTTTGGGACTTAGTTTAGTCTTCATAAATGCAAAATTGATGTTGGAAAATTAGTACTACTATTGATTTAGATCTCGAAAGATGTGCTTATATTTCACAGTATACTAACTTAAATTTTCAATTGATGAGTGGTTCAATATGTGTGACATTTACGAATTTCTCTTGATTATTTTTTAGTTATTATATTTCATATGTTTATTGAGGAAATCTGGTTAAAGCTTGTTTTTAAAATTTTTAAATTTTTTAAGAAAAAAACTTGCTGTGACCGGTCATAAATCACTGACCGGATCCTACGCCCGCTGTCAGCAAAAGTGGCGTGGCATCCGAGACGCTCTGTCCGGTCGATCTTTGGAAGCGAACCGCTTATATCCAGGCGCGACATTTTTTTTTCAAAACACTTCGTTTTACAGTTTTTACTGATTTTCTCTCTCTAGAAATCCTAGAGAAACCTTCCTTGAGCTTTGGATCATCTTTCCTACTCATCTTCACGAATTTTAGGTATGGTTTCCATTTATTTTTCCTTTTTGCCCTATTTTTCATAATTTTAGGGTTTAGAGAAGTTCTTGGTGATTTATCTGTTTTTGCTCAAATTTTTTGTTTCAATCTTGCTTAAACATGTCTACATTACACTTCTCTGAGGTTTATTGCAAATTTTATCGTCAAATATTCGCGCATTTGTGATCAAACCCTAGTTTTTACTGTTCATAGGAGCTTTTTCGAATTTCTTGCAATTTCGATCAATTTTTGGGCATGTTGTCTATATTAATATTGTTTCTAATGGCTCTAGGATGCTCTAAATTAATTTTTTAAATTGTGGCCAATTTTCGCAATTTTTGCTATATATGTCAAAATTTCGTTTTTGATCCTTTGATCCGTGACCTTCAAAAATGTCTTCGTGGTTTTTTGTGCTCGTATTCCTTATGGCGAGAGCGGGTCCGGGAGCTAAGCGTAGACGCTCCTCCGGAGCAACAGGAAGGACAGCAAGCGGAACAATCGGGGAGCGAGTATAACCCCGGTGAGGAATCTGGCGAAGAATCTCAGGGCGAGGACTGGGAAGTTCTTCAGGCTGAGATACAGGGTCAGCAAGCTGAGCAAGAGAAGGAGAAAGGAAAGGAGAAAGTGAAAGGAAAGGAGAAAGAGAAAGGAAAAGAGAAAGAAAAAGAACAAGAGAAGTCAAAGAAAAAGGACAAAGGAAAAGGAAAAGTTCAGGAGACTGAACCGGCTCGGGAGAAACGCACATCAGGTCGACGCAAGAAAACGAGGGGGATTGTTATTGATGAACCCAGATCAGCTGCAGAATCACCTGTTAGACCACCTCAACCTCCTGTGGATCCGAAACGTCTACGATTGTATTCTTCGAAGAGTTGTGTCGGAGAACGACTTGTGGGGATTGCGAACTTCGTCCGTCGAGCTCCCGCATTTCAAGCATTGGTTGAAAATGGTGAATTGCAGGAAATATGTAAGTTTACAGAGACAACTGGTTATGGACTGGAGCTGATAAGAGAATTCTATATGCAAGCGGGCAACCTAGTCGATGCTGAGGGCGGACAATTTGAGTTTACTACGTCGGTTCGTGACATAGAAATGACTATCACGCCAGACACGGTGGCGTCAGTGCTTGACATGGTGGCACGCAGACGGGGTGGACTACATGCACTCGGGGTGGATCTTTGTCAAGGGGCGAAGGGTGTTCAGCACCTTTGTGTATACCAGACGCTGAGAACAATGGTAGCCAGATACTCTCAAAGCATTTGAGAATGGAGTATCGGTATTTAAACTTCGTCGTCTGCTACAACATTATGCCTCTCACAAACACGAAGGTTATTAGGTGGGATCGAGTGTTGTACATGTACTTGCTAGGACATCCCGACCTAGTACGAGCGGGGCATGTTAACAGAAATGTCCCGAACCTTATTTGGAAAAGAATGACGCGGGAAAATAAGACTGCGAATCAGAGAGATCGATTACCTTTTCCGCTAATCATCATGCGGATACTTCGACAGCACAATGTGCGAATTGACTGCACATATTATGAGCATTCCTTAGGACCTATTGGAGATACTACGATGGTCAAATCTCACGTTCAACTTCATGGAACATCCCCTCCTCGAGCTGATGCACCTGCACCTGCTTCTCCGCCTGCTGAAGGTTCTGACACCGAGGCATCTATATCTTCTATTTTACGCGAGCAACAACGATTATCAGGTGATCTCGAACGTTTGACGGCGGGGCAAGAAGTGTTGGGGGCAAAGCAAGACAAGCTTATCTCGGATGTCGATCGTTTGAACAAGAAGTACGGTCGCATCACACGGTTCTTGAGACTCCTCTATGGCAAATTAGGATGTGGAGCCGACGAGATGCCTCCTCCCGGAAGCGACTCCGAGTGATTCTATAGTTGACTCTCAGTTGACTCTCTTTTTGTCATTTTTGTCGATTTGTGACAAAAAGGGGGAGATGGTTATGAAGGGGAGAAGGTGAGATGTTGATATTTTATGATATATCTAGAAACTTTTATTAGATAGTTAACTTTGTACTTATGACTAATGTTTACCTTGTGAATGAAAAGTTCTTGATGCTTGAATGTGTTTGAGATCTTTTTGCAGGAAACGTTCAAGACTTCAAGACTCCAAGGTCTAGGTCATTTTAGGATTGAATGAACTTGTAATTTTTATTTATTCTTTGTTGGATCAATCATGCAAAGAGTTATCGTTTGGTGATTACGATATTCTCTTGTCTTTTTGATTGTGAGGTTGTATGAGCTGTAAGTAGTTTTGTCTCGAATTCGCCAAAGGGGAGATTGTTAAGGATTTTGTAAGTTGGCGGATTTCGTGAGTTTGTCGTAGTCTTGAAGAGATCAAGAGATTACAAGAAGATCGGACGCTCCAGGACTCGTCAGAGAAGCTCGACACCTCAGGTATGCATTTAAGATCATTTATGGTGATTAACATTAATAACATAGTAGTTAGAAGACTTAAAAAGGGTTTAAAATATTGATTTTTATGAAAAATATTTTACGTATAAACCACCGTCCGGATCGACCCTTTTGACCGACACGGTGAGTCCGTCATCCGGCTTTTCGCAACACTCGACCAACCTCTTTGACCGACACGGTAAGGTTGATAGCGAGAAAGTTTCGCAGCCTTTGACCGATCGTGGATTCCGTCCGACACGGTGAAGCCGAACTTTCGAGTGCTAGAGCCTAGGACCGGACAAACCCACCGGTCCGACCGGTCGGTGCTCGTGAAAAATTTGACGACACACCGAGACCGGACGAGAGATGGTTTGACCAGGACGGTGGACTCGAGAATTCCTAAAAAGGCTGATTTCAATTCTACTCGACTTCAAAGTCTTCTAACTCTATAAATAGACCATGGGAGGTTCAAGGACGAATATACAATAATATACCTGAAGATACTTCAATCCTAAAACCCTAGAATCTCTCTCCTAAGCTTTTTGATCTAGTTCTTAGAGAGATTTGATGGAGATTTGATCGTCAAGTTGATTCAAGGTTCTTTCCTTTGATTCTACCCTTGCGAATCAATTTGATGATCAATTAGACGAATTCCTCCCATCGTCTACGGTGTTTTAACTTGGAGATCACCATAAATCTTCGTTCTTCTTCTCCGGACGGAGGTGTGTTGCGCGGGGATCGCGTGTAGGGGGAGCCGAGGACTCGGTGGACGCTTTGTGGATTCGAGGCGTTGGCGCGGCAAGGAGTTGCGGCGTGGTCGGTTGGAGGACTTCAATCGATCGTGGACCAGTGAAGGATATTCACATAGAAGATTCGGTTAATCGGGTAAAGTCGTGGGTGAATCGCCTTGTACTCGGTTGTTTCTTAGTGAATTTTCGTGTGATCGGTCCCGTGGGTTTTTCACTCCGGTTTGGAGTTTTCCCACGTAAATCTTGGTGTGTTTGATTTTATTTTTCTGCAATTACTTTAAAATCGCATCTAGATTTTTGATTGGCCGTTGAACACCTATTCACCCCCCTCTAGGTGTTGATTCCTATTAGATCCTAAGACCTATAACCTACACCTGGGATCCGGCCAGACAAAATGGTGGGAGCGTCTCTAACACTGGGTCTGTATAAGGTCTCCATATAATCTATTGTGATAAATACATATGATTAGTTAATAAAATTGCACTATGTTGTTCTCGTATTTAACTTGCGTATATTAGACAAAATTACAACTGAAAGATAACGAAGTATTGACAATTTTTGAAAGTGTAGTACTCTAATGGCGGGAAGCACAAAAGCGCATTGCAAAATGCATGTTAGGTGTATAAGTTATTACCTGCCTAATCTTGATGCTATACTAAAGTATAAGTCACTACTTGCCTATCTTGATACAGTTTTAGGACTACTACAACATAATTGATATCCAAAATATAATTAGATTAGCGTTGAATAAAAATTCCCACATATTAACTTTTATTTATCTGAGACTCTAACTGCTGATCCAGCTGATCACGATAAAACTCAATGTCAGTGGTCCTGACATTGTCCCGAAAACCCAGCCTGGTATTCCACCTGTTTCATATAATTCATATTAGTTATGACTAAATAGTATAAGGAACACTAATAATGAACAAATACTTACCGACACCATAGTGCCTGGTCGACAAGCACAGGCTGCGGTCCTACTACCTCAGGGCGTCCAATCACTACAAAAAAAAGTTAATATAAGGACGCTTTTTAGACGACGCTTAGGGGAAGCGTCTCCAAGCGTTTTTATAATATAGAAAATACCGACGCTTCAAAAAGCGTCGTTATATGATATCAAATAATTTATTAAATGATGATAAATTTTACTATTATTTTTAATTTTTCGACGCTTTAAAGCGTCAGGATTTTAAAAATCCGGACACTTTAAAGCGTATATCCTGACGCTTTAAAGCGTCAGAATGTATTTTACCGACGCTTGGTACAAGCGTCAATATATACGTGGCGACTCTTCATTTGCCGACGCTTTGACCGACGCTTTCAAAAGTGACGTTGGATTAAATTGGGACGCTTTTAAGCATCATTAAATATATAAAAAAGCGTCCTTAAATCTAACATTTTTTGTAGTGAATGTGCAGGTGGTCCCATGCCCATATCTATACAAACAAGCTAGTTAGAAATGGAAACAAATATCATAACTTAAGTACAAGTATTGTAATAGTGCTAGTAAGAATTTGTACCTGAAGTAGTGTCCCAAAGCAACAACACTGGACCTTCCCCCTCATGCTAGCATTTCCTAGGGCCCGATATAGATGAGCTAGCGCGGCTGCACCCCATGCGAACTCACCGCAAATGTCAAAATCCTCTATATGTGGCAACTATTTCAAATGCACCCTATTCCCGCTTGGATTTGGAAAGAGACTACATCCTATCTCAAAAAGTATATATGCTCTCGCTGTAGCTCGAACAATAGCGGGAGGTGCATCTACAGCAATATCATGGAACGTCTGATATAACCAATCTAGCTTGATCTCACCGCCCTTAATATCGTGAGGAACCACCTCGAGAAGTAGGCCGCAGAGCTCTGCCCACTAATATGATCCTCCTCCAGTCACAGCGCCACCGTCGACGCAGAGTCTAGTAATAACGGTGACGTCCATCAACGTAATACTCATCTCTCCGTGTCGCAAATGAAAACTCTGTGTCTCCCGCCGCCACCTCTCGACTAATGCGCCCAATAACGACTGACCCAGCTGTAGGCGACGCAAACGTGAAATGTAATAAAATCCTCCTCGTCGCAATAAATCTAACACCGCTTGATGCTCCATCCGCCATCTGTTCAATTTACGACCATGCTCCGTAAATTGAACAGGAGAATAACCATGCATGATTGTGAGTGTCATATCAAAATTAGTACATAAGTCGCAGCTAATATACATTAATCTTATAAGCGTATGAAAAATCACCTCATCTCTGATCAAAGAAGATCTATGGCGTGCCTGCTCAGTCAGCACGGATGTATCAATAGGTCCTGGCTCCTCATGATGGTCCATCTGAAATAGTCAATTAAATAAAAGTTAGAAACAAAATGATATAACATCAGGGCGTATGCATAAAATATTAAAGAAGTTAAGTGTCATCGCAAGTAAGTAGTATAAACCTAGCGACGACGTCTCTCTGTCCTTCGTTGGTGATTTTCAGGACAAGTGCTTTTAATAATGTCGGGGCTATTTACAGATACTACACTTCCCCCTCCTATTCCCAGAAGCTTCGTCCATAACATTACGGATACGCGTGGATCTTGGTCGGTCCTTTTTTCTTCTCCCGCGTGGTGGCAGTATAGGGGTATCATATGATGCGATCCATTAATAACGACGATCGGGAACGGGGTAGAACTGCGGTTCATAAGCCTTACAATACAATGCGACGGTATACCAAGGAGAACATAAGCCATAATAGTCTATTTTCATGTATGAAGAACTACAACATGACAAAATGTGTGAACAAGGGATTCCTGTGAGTTGCAAACACAAACATGAACATGTAGAATTGATTCCATTGATAATCACTTAGTATTGCTCATCACGGCTAGTATATATGTTGAACTTGTTAATTCCATATAGTATTGTCTTAAATGCTCTAGCACTTCTCATCCGGTTATTGATGGTGTTTTCTACAGTCGAGACAAATTGTGTAGGCATTGCAGCGCCCTCGGCCCCATGTTTTACAAAAAATTCTACCACTCGATGGAACGTTGCCATTACAAAAGCTGTAATTGGTAAGGCGCGAACTGTCACGCCCCGGGGTTAATAATAAAGTGAAAAATACAGCGAAATTTTTTTTTTTGAAAACCTGACCCCAAGGTATGCCAAATCCGCCACAAATACAGGGAGTCCACTGTTCACACGGACAGAGTCTCCCCTGTATTTGCACGGCGTCGCACATGTACAGAGTGTAGTAAACTACCAGGAAACAACCACAATCAAATAAACAGAATACAGATATTACTATTCATACAACCATTCACCACAGGTTCACAACTAGAGATGTAGAAGCTTATAAACATAGTAAGAAAACCCTTTGAAAACTGTTTCCCACACGGAAACCTTTTCTTTTAAAAACACGCTACCACGAGGGGTAGAAAACCGTTTTATCACATAAAATCCAAAGCCTTTTATTATAAAACATCTCATATTCAAAAGAAAATACTGAACTGAACCATAAATAAGTCTAAGTCATAAAACAGGAAGGGTAAAGGGATAACCAACGAAGGGACGGAGCTATGTTGCGAACTAGACTCGCTCCTCACCAGCTGTCCCACTATGACCTGCAACGTCACCAGAAAAAGAAGGCGGGGGGTGAGAACATGTAAACATGTCTCCCCCCCAGTGGATACCTCGTGGAGATAAACACAAGGGAGAAGATAGTAGTACAGTAGCTATGATAAACAAATAAACGGGAGAGATATATAGATATGAAACAACAGCTACTGTGAGTATGCGTCAACGGTACAAAAGTACAAAAACACCCAATATGGAAACTGCCCTATTGGTCCGCAGAACTCAGGCCTATGCCCACTGCCACTCTACCTGTGTACAACCCAGTACTGACCACTGGGCCCACAGGGTGCATATTACCCACTCTAGGGCTCACGGGTCGAACCACTGCAACCACTTTTCCGGAAAAGAACACCCTCTTGCGGTGGCCAAACCGCTGGTGTTCGTGAAATGCATGAGTCTCGGGCGATCGATGCTGATATGCTCAATAGCCAAACGTCGGCAACCAGCCGACAATCCTGCCTCTCAGGCGTACTGACCGTATAGGTCGTCAAACTGTAAGGAAGTACCAGAACCGACCAATCAGGTCAACTAGGATGGAACAACTCAACATCCTCTCAACTGTATGCAAGTACTACTCAAGGAAACACAAGAACTGACCACTCAGGTCAACTAGGATGGAACAACTCAACATCCTCTCAACTGTATGCAAGTACTACTAAAGGAAACATGAGAACTGACCAACCAAACAACAAGGTCACTGAGTATACTGAAGTAAACTGACCAAACAGGTCACAGATGTCATAGACTGACAAGAAGTAATCTACTCTACTCCTACACATGATACTAAACATGGAAACACTGAGTAGAGTAATACTGTAACAAACAGGTGCAAGATATATCTAGGATAAACGATATAAACAGTAAGGGTGGAAGGAACGTCACCAAACGTGCACCACTGAACGGACGTCGAGTCGAGATACCCACATGTACGACTGTAGATCTGATCTGTCAACTGTGGAAACGAAGCAACCGGACCTACGAGAAGGTCCACCGGGTTAGCATCTAACCCACCAACACAAGTACCACTACTCACAAAGCCCCACTAATGAACCCACGGGAATCGATTTTTCGAAACCAATTACCGTAACTCGCCGGAAGTCCCGAAAACCGCACCGGGACTCCGCCGGGACCCACGAACTGTCCCGAAATGCACCGACTCGTGTCACGAGCCATCCGCTGCCACAAAACACTCCAATTTGGATACTTTGGCAGCAAACACAAGTTAGCCCTACAACACAATTATCGTCGGATAATTGTACGAATACGGGTTTCCGGGAGTATCTATTTCGACACCGGAACCCACCGTTGCTCACCCGTCATTTCTAAACCGTCGAAATGACGCGGGTGATCAGCCAACAAGGCTCAGCGACACTACAACGACTCGCGAGGCACCGTCGGAAGAATTCCGAACCAAACCCGCGTTCCGTCGGCGGATTTCGCCGAGAAACGCGCCGAAAATTATTTTCTGATCTCCACGAGGGCTTGGGATCTTGGACAATCAGTCTAGAGGTTACCCACAACTCACCCATGCTGCCCACAACAGCCACGACAAGCACAATTGCATAAAAGCCCTCCCGACTATCCGAAATCGCATTATTTTACATGATTTAGGGGCTTTTATGACCCGACTACGCAAATCGGAAGTCAATCGAACTAACCGAGACACCTGCTGATAGGTCTCAGCGTACCGGAGACCGTGCTCACCTTTCGAAGCAATTCCGGACACTGTGGAGAGCGCGGGAGCGACCCGAAGTTCAGCGAACTGCGCGCACTGCATGATAAACATGCAAAATCTCGCTAACCAGGAACCCGTTGACCCTAATTGAGGTGACCACTGTGATCGTCACTGACAGACGATCACCGTGCTCCCCTCCGGAGGCACCGGAACAGCCTCGGGTCTCCGGAATAGCGCGCGCAAGTCGACACAGCAGCCAGAAAGGCTCAAACGGTGCGACGATGCCTAGACAGCTGGATTGGGGCTTCCCTGACAGAAAATAAGGTGAGCACGATGATCAGCGATGAGTCTTGATCATCGTGCTCCCTTCCGTTGGGATCGGAGAGCCTCGGGGAACTCAGAACAGCGACTCGACCATAAGGAAACCTTATTCTTTGCTTACCGGGCTTGGTGGAGCATAGGGGTGGCCGGCGGCGACTCGACGGCGGACGGCCGGCCATGGGACAGATGCTGAGGGTTAGAGGAGGCCGGGGCTCACGTCAGCAGGCGGCGGGAGGCGGCGATGACGGCGGGCCTTGATGCCCTAGCCGCACAACCCGAGGAGAACAAAGTTCTGCTCCGGCCAATGGGGAGCTCCGGCGGCGGGTCCGCCGACGGTCGACGGTGCGGCGCCGGCCGTGCGGCCGATGCTCACGCCGGCCGGCGGCGGTAGCGGCGGCGGCGGCGCGGGTCATCCCGAGCCCGCACGAGGCTCGGCTCGGCCCTCAATGGCTGCTGCTGCGGCGGCGGCGGCGGCGGCCGGGACTCCACGGGGACGACGGGGGTCGCGTGCGGGAGGGTCGCCAAAGTCCTCCAAGGGTGGCTCTGTCACGCCCCGTGCCCGCCAATTTGGTCGAATTCGGGCGCACCGACAGACCGCCGAACGGACAGAGTTTCCCCTGTACGTTCAAGGCGTCGCAATCCGTACAATTACAAGAGGTTCCAAACAGGAACAGATATTATAATCAGATTGCATAATGAAGTATCAAAAACATAATGCAGCTACTTGCTATTACAAACATTCAACCCAGTTTACATTTTATACATCACATTTTCTTTTGCTTTAAACTTCCTAATACAATCTAAATTAAAACATTTTATTACAGGTTCAATACATTCTTGTTCTCTCCCGCTTTCCCACTACCCCTAGGCTATGCCGACTGGGGTACTTCTATCTCTGGTCTCCGGGTAGGGCGCTATCTACGGAGCTACGCCCTTGCCACGCGCTGCTGCGCCACTCACGTATGTACCTGTACCCCCAAAACCACAACACGGGGGTGAGAACTATTGTCCATAGTTCTCGTGGGTACGGTCACCCAAGAGAAAAGCTCGACCAATAGGTCCAAGGAGGCACTGCAAATATGTTGGTCCAAAAACACATAGATATATAATTGCAACTAACATAAAAAAACCTGCCTCACAATATGCGATATGCAAACATTCTTTAGCTCATAGCTTTTCTTTACTTTATTGCTATTCTTTACTTTAGCTTTTCCATTCTTACTTAGCTATTCATTAAGGTAGCTATCCATACTCTTTATTCTTTATCTTCATTAGCTACTTATCACGCTAGCTATTCACATTCTTTATCCTTTATCCCTGGCACATATGCTATTTAGCAAATACATCTAAGGTCACCACTACCTCAGCTCACTATGCCACCCGACTCGGTCTTGAGTCAATCGAATGCGGATAATCCGCCCGCTGTCTAGCCAGAGGCGTTGGACGTCTCACAACTACCTCAGCTGTCAACAGCCTACCGCCCTCTGTGACTCAGCCTCTAAGCGGCGAAATCGTCGCACACGCTGAACCGGGCTCGAGTCACCTGACATAACCATTCTGGTGGCGAACACGGCGTACTTATCCAGCGAGGACTAAAGTCATGACCTAACCATCTGGCGGCGAACTAATCGCACCTCACCCAACAATGGTTCGAGTCACTCCTCGGCCTCCTAACGGCGCACATATCGTACTTACCCAGCAACGGTATTAGTCACACTCACGGCGGTCTGATCCTCAACCGGTTCAACCGGTTGAACTCAACTTGGCTCCCTCACCCGGCGGCGAAATCGTCGCACAAACTCCACGTCGGTGGCATAGCCCTGGACGGCGAAATCGCCGCACACGCCCGGCACCCTCCGTGGTGCAGAAGTCTTGGGATTCCATGAATCCGTTCCACTTAGCTTGAGCGTTAGCTATGTCACGCCCCGAGCCCGATCCATTTGGCCGGTTCGAGCGCATGAAACAGACGCCGGACGGACAGTCTCCCCTATCCGCCCAAGGCTCAACATGCACAGATAGAGTATAAAATTTTGCACTTGCGGAAGCATACACAAAGGCTTGCACGAAGACAAGCAACAGCCAAAAGTGAAAGTACTATTAACACATACAAGTAACATGATTAATTGCAATCACATACGTGCATAATTCTCTACAACTTGAATTCTTTAAAGTCTTTACAATTTAATGCATCATATCTTTCTTACATCACATTTACCTCAAAATGAAACTTGATTACAATTAAAGTTAGACAACTATAATCATCAAATACAAAAGATGATATAAAGGGAAATGCGACTATAGCAAAAATAAAGTAACTCGGGCGGTCTCTACCTAGGGCTCGATGCCCTTACCGCGATCGTCGGCCGGCTCACTTGGTCCCGGCTCTGTGGAGAAAGGGGTGTGAGAACTACAACAAAGTTCCCAGTGGGTTCGGCAACCAACCACGCCGACTTTCCCACTAGGTCTAATTCAAGCGTAATAGAAAGAAAGGTAAGATAATAACCAACTAACAAATGCAACTAATACGCTTGAAAGTAACGATAAAATGCTCAAACTGTAAAGCATGCAAGATCATAAGTTCAATACCCAATCTCTTGGCTAACCCGTGGGTTTCGCCTCAACAAGACTCAACCAAACTCAAAATCCCATAGTATACCGGGAGGCTCAATATCGACCCGTTGGGACCGTCCTTAGGAAAACTCATTCCCTGGAAAACTCATTCCGTGGTGACCAACTCCGAGCGCACCGCTCGAGGGGGAGCCTACCGCCCCGAGCAAGGACTATATGGTGAGTACGATCAATCCTTAACTTTAAGGATTCCAAATCTCAATCTATTCCTTGCCTTCAAGGAGAACTTATATTCATATGACCCTTAACTCTAAGGTTGTTGTCATAATGTCAATCTCATGACTATACTAGTGTTATATACACTACTTGTTCTTGTCCTTGTTCTTTAATGCCACACATGTTGTCTAAGTATTCTAGACTCATCTTTGTCACATTCTCTAAGTACATGTCCAATGTCACATTCACTTGTCAATTACACCAAGTTCTAGTTCTTGTTCTTTAGCATGCATACATAGGGTTCTCATTCTTAGCATATGTTCTCATACAATTATATCTCATGCATTTGAACTCACAAATTGCAATATAACTCATAAATTACCCTACTATGCATTATGCTCAACATATATAGAATGCTCAAAAGTGACACTTAGACATAGAAAGAATTTCAGTGTCCTTGGAATACACCACCCAACTACTAAAATTGTGGATGGGTTGCCCGTCGGATTTCGTAGCTAACCGAGGCCTATTTTGCAATCTGCGCAGTTATCAGATTTTACATCAGGCTAACTTACATAGCAACTCATAATTATGCTTTTCGTTTAATTAAACGGAGTTGTCCCACGCGTCGGGGATACCCCCAATTAGGTTTCTACAAGGTCAATTTGACCCTAGAACCTCTATGGCAAAAAGCCCCAAATTTGGTGCTCTATCCAAGCCCTATGCAAAACCCTAGGTTTTGATCTCTTAAACAAGCAAAAGAGAGCTTGTTGTTACTCTTAGAGTTCATCTAGAACAATTTAAACCATCATTAGGGCCTCTACTTGAAACCCTAAGGATCCACCATGAGAGGACCTTGAGCTTTCATGGGTTTTCATGGAGCTCAAGCCTCTACTAGGCTTCTACACCAAAGAGAAGACTCAAAACTCTAAGTTCCTTGCTTAAAACCCAAACCCTAGTCTAGGTTTACCATGAAACCTCACCTTGGCCCAAGCTCCACCTTGTAGGAGAGCTTCTAGGTCTTCCCCAAGCTCCAAATCCTCCAAGATCACCGCCTCCAAGCTCCTTCTCCAACTTCTCCAAGCTCTAGGGCTCCTTTTCTAGAGAGAGAAAGAGGGGAAATGAGAGAGAGTGTATTGGGGGAGAATGGCTGTGAATAGATGAGAGGGGTGGGCTGCATATAGTGTTGTGACAATTGCCAAAAAGCCCCTCCATTTGCGAAAATTACAAACTGCTCGAGCTGGGCAGTTTTCGGGTCCACTGTCCGGTCTCGGCCGGTTGTCCGGTCTCAGTACGCTGGTTTTCCAGGACTTAGCCATTTTTCTGCATGTTACGCGCCCATCGTCTTGGTTTTGGTCAGGTCTTGCTTGATCGTCTTGGTTTGGCTGGTCGTCTCTCGCATTGGTTTTCCAGACTTAGCCATTTTTTCTCGTATGTTACGTGACCCATCGTCCTGGTCTTGGTCGGTTGTCCGGTCTTGATCGTCTCTTGGTCGTCCTGGCCTCGCATTGTTTCTCATCGCGCAGCACTTGGTGGCATCCGACAATCTGTCGTCTCTCCAAGTCCGGAATTTCCACCGGACTTGCGGTTTAGCTTTTCCAAGACCCCACTTCGCGCACGGGTTCCAAAGCACATAGAACCCACACTTACTCGCTCCACTCCGGTCCCGCTCATTTTGACGGAACTCGCGCGCTTTACGGGGGAGTGGGTTGTTACATTCTCCACCCCTTAAATTTAGTTTCGTCCGCGAAACTATTTCTTTATCTACAATCTAGATTCGTACCTTAATCCAGATTTTCGAATAAATGGGGATAGTGCTCCCGCATCACGCTCTCGAGCTCCCACGTAGCTTCCCGGTCGTTGTGTTCGCTCCAACGGACCTTGACATACGGAATCCTCCGGTTCCGTAGCTTTCTTTCTTCTCGACCGATTATGTATGCTGGGCACTCGTCATAAGTCATATCCTCCTGAATCTCTGATGGTATATACGAGAGAATATGATCGGGATCATGAACATACTTGCGGAGGTTGGATACATGGAATACATCATGAACTCCCGCAAGCCTCGGTGGTAATGCTAGTTTGTAAGCCACCGCTCCGATTCGTTCTAAAATTTCAAACGGTCCAATATACCGAGGACTTAATTTCCCTCGGATTCCAAACCGTTTAACTCCCCGTGTTGGCGAAACCTTTAGGAATACATGGTCGCCGACATCAAACTCAACATCTTTTCTTCGTTTGTCGGCATAACTCTTATGCCGCGATTGCGCCGTCGCAAGTCGTTGGCGAGCAAGGCGAACTTTCCCTTCCGCCTCCCGCACTACGTCCGGGCCAAGAACAGATTTCTCGCCCACGTCGCTCCAATGAATCGGAGAGCGACACTTTCTTCCATAAAGGACCTCGAATGGCGCCATCGCGATACTTTCTTGATAACTGTTATTGTATGCGAACTCCGCCATCGGTAAATGGTCGTGCCAATTGCCCTTGTAGTCGATTACACACGCCCGTAGCATATCCTCAAGTATTTGGATTGTCCTCTCCGATTGTCCGTCACTTTGAGGATGGAATGCCGTGCTAAAGTCGAGCCGTGTGCCCAACGCTTCTTGTAGGCTCCTCCAAAAGTGAGAAGTGAACCTCGGGTCCCGATCCGATACGACAGACGCCGGAACCCCGTGAAGTCTCACAATCTCATCAATGTAAACTTGAGCCAACTTGTCCCCCGACCAAGAAATATGAATCGGAAGGAAATGCGCCGACTTCGTTAACCGGTCCACGACCACCCAAATTGCATCGTGTCCCCCTTGAGATCGAGGCAATCCGGTCACAAAGTCCATAGCGATATTTTCCCATTTCCAAACGGGTATAGGTAAGCTTTGTAACTTTCCCGCCGGAAACCGCCGCTCCGCCTTTACTTGTTGGCAAGTAAGACATTGCGCAACAAATTCTCCAATGTCTTTCTTCATGCCCGCCACCAATATTGCAACTTTAGGTCTTGATACATTTTGGTGCCGCCTGGTGGATACTATAAGGAGATTGATGCGCCTCTTGCATAATCGTCTTACGGAGATCCTTATTCTTGGGTACACACCAACGATTTCGAAATCGTAGTGTGCCGTCGGTCCCAATGCCAAAGTCATCGGCACTACCGCTTCCTACCTCGCCGCGTACCTTTTGGAGGTACTCGTCGGAAGTTTGCAACTCCTTGATCCTCTCCAATAAGGTCGGTTGCACCACTAAGGTGGCAAGAGTTGCCGGCACTCCCGGTGCCACTACTTCCAATCCAAATCGTTGCATCTCCTTTTGCAACAACGGTTGGGGCGTAATTGCTGAAGCCAAATTCTCACCCGACTTTCTACTTAGCGCATCGGCTACGACATTTGCTTTTCCGGGGTGGTATAAAATCGTGACATCATAGTCCTTTAACAGCTCTAACCACCGCCGCTGTCGCATATTTAGCTCTTTTTGGGTGAACAAATACTTAAGGCTTTTGTGATCCGTGTAGATCTCGCAATGTTCACCGTACAAGTAATGCCTCCACAACTTTAGCGCGAAAATCACCGCGGCTAGCTCCAAGTCATGAACCGGGTAGTTCTTCTCATAAGGTTTCAATTGGCGTGAAGCATAAGCTATAACTCGCCCATTTTGCATCAAGACACACCCGAGTCCAATGTAGGAAGCATCACTGTACACGACGTATGTCTCCCCCGGCGTCGGTAAAGCAAGCCCTTTCTTTTAACTCTTTGAAGCTTCGATCGCAATCTTCGCTCCAAACATACTTGACTCCTTTGTGTGTAAGGCGCGTTAGCGGAGTGGATATTTTGGAGAACCCCTCCACGAACCGCCGATAATAACCCGCAAGTCCGAGGAAACTGCGGATTTCCGTTGCACTCGTCGGGCGAGGCCAATCTTTAATTGCCTCTACTTTCTTCGGGTCCACCGAGATACCCTCACCCGAAACCACATGTCCTAGGAAAGTAACCTCCGAAAGCCAAAATTCACATTTCTTCAACTTGGCATATAACTTCTCTTTTCGGAGTACTTCCAAGACAAGTCTCAAGTGCTCCTCGTGTTCTTCCTCGGTCCGAGAATATACCAATACGTCGTCAATGAAGACCACGACGCATCGGTCCAATAGCGGACGGAAGACACGGTTCATTAAGTCCATAAATGCCGCTGGGGCATTAGTAAGCCCGAATGGCATTACCGTGAACTCGTAATGGCCATACCGCGTACGGTACGCCGTTTTATGCACATCCTTGGGCCGTATCTTCAACTGATGATACCCCGACTGAAGGTCTATTTTAGAATACACCTTCGACCCTCGCAATTGATCGAATAAGTCGTCGATCCTTGGCAATGGATACTTGTTCTTTATTGTTACCTTGTTCAACTCGCGATAATCCACGCGAGTCGAAGTGTGCCATCTTTCTTCTTGACGAAAAGCACAGAGCTCCCACGGAGACACGCTCGGCCTCACAAAGCCTTTGTCGAGCAAGTCTTCCAATTGCGCTTTAAGCTCCTTTAGTTCTACCGGTGCCATTCTATACGGAGCCTTCGAAACTGGCGCCGCCCCAGGAATCAAGTCAATAACGAATTCAACTTCCCGGTCTGGTGGCAATCCCGGTAACTCCGTCGGAAACACATCCGGTACTCGCACGCCACCCGAATGCCCTCAAGGTCTGGGTGTTCCTTTCGGTCATCTACGATGGTCGCCAAATAGGCTTTACAACCACCCTTTATCATCTTCCTTGCCCTAACCGTGGATATGGTCGCTGCAGCGCGCACCCTTACACGCTCCATACACGATTTCCTCTTGATTTGGCTCACGAAAAGTGATCACCCTTCTCTCGCAGTCGATGACCGCATAATACTTGGTAAGCCAGTCTAGCCCCAAGATCACGTCAAACGACCACAACCGAGTTAGCACTAGCATATCGATCGGCATGACCCAATCACCTCTCTGGACTGGACACGCCGAACACTCGTCGTAGACTGTATAGGCGTGCTCAGGGGATTTAATATCCCAACCTTCCTTATCGTGTAAAACCTCTAAGTCATGAGCACTAGCAAACGATGCACTTATAAATGAATGCGATGCACCAGTGTCGAATATAGCTTGAGCTCTCGCCCCATTGATAGAAATAATACCTGCTACAATGTCGTCGGGAGCTGGAGCCTGCTCCTCCACCTGAGTGGCAAAAACCCGCCCACTCGGTGCTCTCGATGCCTCCGGCTGGCGCGACGATGATGAGCGCCCAGCCGCTATAGGTGGTGGCAGTCCCATCAGCTGCCTCGGCGTAGAAGGAGGCGATCTTCGCGCGACGGTGCAGAAGATCCCCAGCTCGGGCACTCTCGAATCATGTGCCCAGGCCGACCGCACTTGTAGCACTTCCCTTCTCGCTGCGAGCATGTCGCCGGCTGATGGTTGCCGCCGCAGATAACACATCGGAAGGGTCTCCCGCCCTTCTGCTGCTGTCGGGGATACCGAGGGGGTTTCTTAGCATTTGGCCGGCCCCCGGCACCACCCGCCGCTCGCTTCTTGCCCTTCTCCTTACTCTCCGCCATGGCCTCGCGCTCCTCCCGCGCGTAGGCGCTACCGTGCTCCGCAGATAGAGCACGATCAAAGACCTCCGCAAAGGTCGTGAGGTTGAGGATCTGTATCCTCTCATAGATCCTCGGTTGAAGCCCCCGTAGGAACCAATCCGCCCGGTCCCGATCGTCGCGCACAACGTCGGGGACACAGTCGATGATGTGGGAGAACTCCAGCTCATAGTCCGCCACAGAGCGGTCTCCCTGCCTCAGCTTGCGGAATTTTTCTTGCATCTTCCGCTTCACCGAGTCGGGGAAGTAGTTTGTGAATACCGCCCTCTTGAACTCCTCCCACGTCGCGGGCGGTAGGTCAGGTGACCTATCCCGCTTGGTTCGCTTCCACCACGCCTTCGCCGCCTTATCTAGGCAATGTGAGGCGAAGTGCACCTTGTCCCTTTCCGGGGTGTTGAAATCCCCGAAGAGCGTCTCCATGGAGTCGATCCACGACTCCACTACCGCCGGTTCCACCACCCCTCCCTCGAAGATAGGTGGCTTGAACTTCATAAATTTGATGAGCGCCGCCAACTGGCGCTCCCGCTCCTCGTCGTCCGCCGCCCTACCGGGGTTTGAAGTCCCCGATCCGGCCGGAATCGCCGTAACTGGTACGGCCGCGATCGATCTCGCGCGCCGCCGCTCCGCGTCGCTTGCCGCCGCGCTCCAACGTCTCCTGGAGCCGCTTGATGCTCGCCTTGAGCCCTTACGGACTCAGCTTGTTGCCGCACTACGCCAATAAGCGCGGCCATTTGCTCCTCAAGCCCCCCGCCGCTGCCGGCTGCGGGTTGCACAGGAGCCGCACTCGGTTCCTCAGGCATCGACCTTGTTCGGGGTCGACCACGAGGTGCCATTGCTTCCTGAAATGAAGCAACTCACGTTAATACTTAAACACGTACTCGGATATACCCAATCCGGCGAAAGCAAATAAGCGCATTCATTAACATTCCATAGTATCATGTCGTCGGCCGCCGATCACAACACAAGGAATAGAAAACAAATAGCAACTTAAAGTTAGTCTCTAATCATCTTAGAGGCATAAGACATGAACCCAATCACATGCTTTCGCTATACTTGTTCACGTCACTCACGTTTCCTTAGGTCCTTAGGTTCTTCCCAATCCTATGGCCCCTAGGTCCATCCTAAGCTTCCACCTTTTTTGGCTTTATACCCTCTCTGATACCATTTTATCTGTCACGCCCCGAGCCCGATCCCTTTGGCCGGTTCGAGCGCATGAAATGTACGCCGGACGGACAGCTTCCCTATCCGCCCAAGGCTCAACATGCACATAGAGTATAAAATTTTGCACTTGCGGAAGCATACACAAAGGCTTGCACGAAGACAAGCAACAGCCAAAAGTGAAAGTACTATTAACACATACAAGTAACATGATTAATTGCAATCACATACGTGCATAATTCTCTACAACTTGAATTCTTTAAAGTCTTTACAATTTAATGCATCATATCTTTCTTACATCACATTTACCTCAAAATGAAACTTGATTACAATTAAAGTTAGACAACTATAATCATCAAATACAAAAGATGATATAAAGGGAAATGCGACTATAGCAAAAATAAAGTAACTCGGGCGGTCTCTACCTAGGGCTCGATGCCCTTACCGCGATCGTCGGCCGGCTCACTTGGTCCCGGCTCTGTGGAGAAAGGGGTGTGAGAACTACAACAAAGTTCCCAGTGGGTTCGGCAACCAACCACGCCGACTTTCCCACTAGGTCTAATTCAAGCGTAATAGAAAGAAAGGTAAGATAATAACCAACTAACAAATGCAACTAATACGCTTGAAAGTAACGATAAAATGCTCAAACTGTAAAGCATGCAAGATCATAAGTTCAATACCCAATCTCTTGGCTAACCCGTGGGTTTCGCCTCAACAAGACTCAACCAAACTCAAAATCCCATAGTATACCGGGAGGCTCAATATCGACCCGTTGGGACCGTCCTTAGGAAAACTCATTCCCTGGAAAACTCATTCCAAAGTGGTGACCAACTCCCGGAGCGCAGCTCGAGGGAGCTACCGCCCCAGTAAGGACTATATGGTGAGTACGATCAATCCTTAACTTTAAGGATTCCAAATCTCAATCTATTCCTTGCCTTCAAGGAGAACTTATATTCATATGACCCTTAACTCTAAGGTTGTTGTCATAATGTCAATCTCATGACTATACTAGTGTTATATACACTACTTGTTCTTGTCCTTGTTCTTTAATGCCACACATGTTGTCTAAGTATTCTAGACTCATCTTTGTCACATTCTCTAAGTACATGTCCAATGTCACATTCACTTGTCAATTACACCAAGTTCTAGTTCTTGTTCTTTAGCATGCATACATAGGGTTCTCATTCTTAGCATATGTTCTCATACAATTATATCTCATGCATTTGAACTCACAAATTGCAATATAACTCATAAATTACCCTACTATGCATTATGCTCAACATATATAGAATGCTCAAAAGTGACACTTAGACATAGAAAGAATTAGGTGTCCTTGGAATGCACCACCCACCTTCTAAAATTATGGATGGGTTGCCCGTCGAGTCTCGTATCTAACCGAAGCCTATTTTGCACTCTGCAGCTTATCGTATTTGACATCAGGCTAACTTACATAGCAACTCATAATTATGCTTTTCGTTTAATTAAACGGAGTTGTCCCACGCGTCGGGGATACCCCCAATTAGGTTTCTACAAGGTCAATTTGACCCTAGAACCTCTATGGCAAAAAGTCCCAAATTTGGTGCTCTATCCAAGCCCTATGCAAAACCCTAGGTTTTGATCTCTTAAACAAGCAAAAGAGAGCTTGTTGTTACTCTTAGAGTTCATCTAGAACAATTTAAACCATCATTAGGGCCTCTACTTGAAACCCTAAGGATCCACCATGAGAGGACCTTGAGCTTTCATGGGTTTTCATGGAGCTCAAGCCTCTACTAGGCTTCTACACCAAAGAGAAGACTCAAAACTCTAAGTTCCTTGCTTAAAACCCAAACCCTAGTCTAGGTTTACCATGAAACCTCACCTTGGCCCAAGCTCCACCTTGTAGGAGAGCTTCTAGGTCTTCCCCAAGCTCCAAATCCTCCAAGATCACCTTCTCCAAGCTCCTTCTCCAACTTCTCCAAGCGCTAGGGCTCCTTTTCTAGAGAGAGAAAGAGGGGAAATGAGAGAGAGTGTGTTGGGGGAGAATGGCTGTGAATAGATGAGAGGGGTGGGCTGCATATAGTGTTGTGACAATTGCCAAAAAGCCCCTCCATTTGCGAAAATTACAAACTGCTCGAATCGCGCGGTTTGTCCACCGTCCGGTCTCGGCCGGCTGTCCGGTCTCAATACGCTGGTTTTCCAGGACTTAGCCATTTTTCTGCATGTTACGCAGCCACTGTCCGGTCTTGGTCGTCGTCCGGTCTTGACTGTCTGGTCTTGGTGTCCGTCTCGATCTGTTGGTTTTCCGGGACTTAGCCATTTTTTTCGCATGTTACGCAGCCCATCGTCCGGTCTTGGTCATTGTCGGTCTTGATCGTCTTGTTTGGCTGTCGTCTCGGCTCGGTTGGTTTCCTCATCGCGTGGCACTTAGGCATCCGGACAACCCCCGTCGTCCGGTCTCCAAGTCCGGGAATTTCCACCAGACTTGCGGTTTAGCTTTTCCAAGACCCCACTTCGCTGCGCACGGGTTCCAAAGCACATAGAACCCACACTTACTCGCTCCACTCCGGGTCCCGCTCATTTTGACGGAACTCGGCGCGCTTTACGGGGGAGTGGGTTGTTACAAGCTAGGCCCTCAAGTGACGACCCTCTACGTCCATTATTCTTTACCTCCTAGGTCTACTTGACACTAGGGTTCATTCCTTGTCACATAACCTAGGTTGACTTAACTCTAGGTTCCATGTCATTCTATCTCGACCTATGTATACTTAACACTAGGTCCATTATCATCTTTGCCCAACCTATGTCCTTGACGCTAGGTTCACTGTTCTTTACCTAGATCCACATGACTCTAGGTTCATTACAACCTATGTTATTTACACTAGGTTAAGTTGCCACACTCCTAGGTCCATTGACTCTAGGTTTACTATAACCTATGTACATTACATTAGGGTAGATGTCATTCTCCTAGGTCCACTTGACTCTAGGTTTGTTACAACTTATGTTCTTTACACTAAAGTAGATGCCACTCGATCTATATGTGTGTTTTGTGTTAGTTATGGGGTAGCCCCAAGGATCTATCTAGATTGTATCCAACACCTAGAGGGGGGTGAATAGGTGTAAAGGCCGAAAACCACAAATCTCGATGCAATAAAAATAAATGCGGAAAATAAAAAGCACACCGAGATTTACGTGGGAAAACTCCAACTCGGAGTAAAAAACCCACGGGACCAACACGCGATAACAATCCACTAAGAATAAAAGATTACAAGGTGATTTACCGAATCCACGGACTCAAACCTCTCTTTATCTTCTTCGGATCTCGCGTACGCCGCCGGGTTGTCCACGCCCCACGTTCGAATCCACGAACGCCTCCACTTCGAATCCACGAAGCCTCCGATCACGCCGAATCCACGACGCCACTCGAATCCACGAGCGCACTCCGTCCGGAGCAAGAACGATACGATCGGTGATGATTTATTGCTTAGATAATCATTAAAGGACCGTAGAAGATGTTTCTAAGCAATAGCCGGATCAATTCTCCATGAAGAACGAGAAATTAGGGTTTCAAGAATTGATCCGATAGAAACTTGTTGTTGAAGAAAGAAAGAGAGCACCCAACAAGTTTCTAGGGTTTCATAATGGTCTAAACTCTAAGCATACGAATTAATGGAACCCCATCGCTTATTTATAGATTTAGAAGACTTAGAAATAGACTAGGATTGTGATAATCTAATTTTAGAAATAAATTAGAGATAGACTAGGATTTGAAAACCTGTTTAAAGTCAATTAGAAAACATAGAGATAGAGTAGGATTTGAAAACCTATTTAAAATCAATTAGAAAATATAGAGATAGACTAGGATTTGAAAACCTATTTAAAATCAATTAGAAAACATAGAGATAGACTAGGATTTGAAAACCTGTTTAAAATCAATTTTGTCCATATATTCAATTTAAAAACATCCTAAATCTTCCAAACACTTTTAAATATTTATAAATCATCATCAATAATATTTGAACTTACCGAGCATTGCGGATTCATGTTTTGAATATGCGAGTCTTCGATCTTCGTCTATTCTTCTTTAAACCTTCAAGACTCCGAACTAACTTCACGAAATATGCCAACATAAAATCCGTAACAATCTCCCCTTTGGCAATTTCGTGACAAAACCCAAAATTACATAAAAATACGCAACGCTCATCTCTCCAAAAATAAAAATTGAAATTCATTGCCATCACCAAAACAATGAACTTCTCGCGTGAAAGATCCAAAAAAAATACAAAATTACAATTTTGCAACTCCTAAACAAACTCTATGACTTAGACGCAACTAGGAGTCTTGAAGAATTGATTTTCTGCAAAACAAATTTTCAACAAATATTCAAAAATATTTTATACCTCTTCTCCCTTTTTGTTCTTTTCTTCAACTTCTCGTTGTTCAAAAATATTCTCTCCTTCTCCCTCCTTAATCTCATCATGTCTCCCCCTTCGTGTATGCGTCAAATACCAAATATCTTCTCCATACCAAATATCTTCTCCCTCTATACCTTGTTGTTCATTCTCCCCCTTTTTGTCAAAAATTGCCAAAAAGAAACACAAATAGAGAGAAAAGCAAACTAGCAAAAAGAAAGTAGTCATGTCATAGTTACAAATCTAGATATCAAAAATAAGCAAACTAGAAATAGTCCTAGGAGAGAAAAGATAAAATATAGATAATGAAGTTCAAAAAGGTAAAATCACTCCGTGTCCTCCTCATCAAAAATTTTGCCTTGTTTTCTCAAAAATCCTTCAAAATCAGATTAATTTTATAAAAATTAAAAGTTGTACTCCAAAAATCATTATGATGAAGATAAAATATTAAGTGATTTCAAAAGACATCAAAACATCAAAATTTGATATTAAGAATAATCTAATTATTTAAAGTCATCAAGATGCAAATTGATGAAAAATAATTTCTAGAAATTTAGCAAAATTGACACCAATTTGTCGCAACCTGCTCAAAATAGAGATTTAGCTAATAAACACCGGGTGGCTCTTTGAGCATCTTTTTCAATCTACCACCTTATAACGCCGAAAATTCTAAAATATTCACATATATTTTTTCTCAACCTTTTTGGTCTTTCATATAATTACCCATGAGGTAGCTTCACACACGTACCGAACGACCGGGGTGGTAGCTCTTTCCTACATGTGGTGATAGTTTTCACACTCCTTTCGGATGTAACTCTTTCCACATCTTTATAATCATAGGAGTTTCTCCTCTTTTTTTTTTAAATATTCAAACTCCCCCTAAATTAGACAATCTCACATTAGAAAATAATTTTGACGAATCTTAGTCAATTAGCAAATATCCATCAATTATATTCAATATTCACTACCAAGATAAATTACATACTAAAAGATTAAAGTTAATTTTAAAATTTTGATGAATGTATGTAAGAAGAAATCACATATTAAGTTACCGTCAAAATAATAAAAGGTGGAGTAAAATCGATAATTAATATGAATTTAATTCAATTTGAATTGACTTTAAATATCGATTAAAGCTCTTTGAAAAAACCATCAATCTCTCCAATATAATGATATTCAATCATCTCCTTTCAAAAAAAAATTCAGTCAAACTCCCAATCACCTTTCCAAAATGATTAAAAAACGAATGAATTCTAAGCACAAAAATCGTCTAATCATGTAATGCAATGAATAAAAATATGCACCAAGCACCAATCAAAGCATTACATAAAAGAAAACGAACTGAGACGAAGAGTATGGAAAGATATCACCTTTCCGAATCCAAACTTGTCGAATTGTTGGTTGTCTTGGCTTGTCGATGATTTGCCCAACTTGTTTTGACTTTTGGTCCACCGTAGATCGTTTCATTGCATGTTTCTTCGGTTGATGTTGTTGTTGAGGCTTAGAAACCCAAACCGCTTGTGGCTTCGACTTAGAAATCCGGTTCGGTTGTGGGTTCGGTCGATATTGACGTTGAGGCTTAGATGTCCGATTCGCTTGTGGCTTTGATTTCCGGTTCACATATGAGTCACGGTTTGCTTGATGCACTCGACTCAATTGATTTTTCTTTTGATTCCGTGGGGGATGTCGAGTTTTAGATGATACCAATTGTCGTTTCGAAGTTGCCGATTGAGACTTGAAATTTTTGTTCGGGCAACTCTTTTTGATGTGTCCTTTGATGCCACATCTATGACACACCTTCTCCTTCAAACTTGTTGAGACTTTCGATGTCATCTTTTGATCCTTCTCAACATATGTCCGTTCGTATCCAAGACCTAACTTGCTCGTTTGACCCAATCCGAGCATGTTATCCAATTTCTTCGTTCCCGAAGAAAACTTTTGAATCTCGGACTTGAGTTGATGAACTTGCTCGGTCAATGCTTTGTTGGATTTGTATGTTTCCTCAAATTGATGCTCCAAAAATCCAACTTTATCCGTAGTAGATTTGATCATTAAATCCGATTCTTCTAGCTTCCTTTGGAGGACCGAATTATTATTCAAGATTGATTCACGTTCCTCCTCAAGAGCATTATTTGTGGTCTTCAAATTCTTGTTCTCTTCTTCAAGATCGAATAAACGACGCCTCAACTTTTTATTGAGTTTCGCCATCTTCCGCGACTCAACAAGAAGTTGATTGTATGCTTCCGCTAATTCCTCGTCGTTTGATTCCTCATCGCCGGAATCCGAGTTCACGTCTTCTTCCTTTGATGTTTTTAACGCAACCCCTGTACTTTTAGAAAAAAACTTCACTACTAGAAAATTATTATTTAGCGACATATTTATATGTTGCTAAAAGTTCATGATATGTCACTAAAACATTTAGTGGCATTTATTTTCTTGTGTTGCCTATGCCAATGTTGGTGATTCTATTAGCAACATTTCTGCAAAATGCTGCTTTTGTGGATCTATTAGCAACAATAACAAAATGCTGCTGATGTAGATTAATTAGCAACAAAAACAAAATGTTGCTAATAGTAGGGTATATAGAGACATTTGGTAAATGCCGCTAAAAGAGGCAGACTTTAAAGACAACATATTGAGCATTACCAAATTTTTTTTAATTTAATGCATAATTAGCAAATTCACCTTCTCGTATATATAGCAACATTTTCTTTTCACAACCACAATTAAGTCATTAATATCAAAATAATATATACACTTTTAACCAAAGAAAGAACCAATCAATATTTCAACAAATAAATTAATTATATAAGAATTTTAATGCATTCATTTATCAACAAGGTATTACAAAACACCAGTTCTAGATTTATGTACACAGCAATAAAAAATAAGAAAGTGTATCTAAATACAAAACTGATGAAGTCTCATACATAAATATGATCATAAAAAAAAAGGGAAAAAAACCAAGTAGCTCTGCCTCCTTTTAATTCGAAGGTTTCCAAACTTATATTCGTAGTAGAAACAAATTCACAATCTCACCCGTGCTTAACCTGTAGAAAAAACCAACAAAGACTTAAGATAATATATAATTTGCACTAATTTGTAAATAGTTAATAAAGTCTATATTATATCATCATAAGCAATAAAAAGGTCCATGTATATATAGTATGCGGCTACTAATCAAAACTTTTAAAAAGTGATGTTTCTTACATTTAATCAAAAGATCTCTTGTATTAATTGTCTCTGCTACTTGTATAACCAAATATCATGGAATCCTACAAATTGAAATCTTTTAGACATTTTATCAAACACCTATTGAACTACTTGCACATCAATAGCATTCAAACAATATCTTATCGTGTTATTGTAAAATATGACATTCTCATTAGATGTTTTGCTTCTAAGACCTCCCAAACTATTATTTGCACAAACATATAAAGAGAAATTAAGACTAGTGTTATTATAATTAGCAAGAAATTAATCACCTTTAATATGGGCACCAGATATTGGCAAGCTTTACCCCTTTTCATATTCAAAAACCATAAAGATACGGCGGGCGACTATGTGGAAGAATTGCTTCAAATGTTCTAATTCGCAGCTTTTATATTGGACAAGGGATGAAACTTGATATGCTGGTGGTGAAGGTAGCATGGTGGCAAAGAGGATTAAAGCAGATGCTTCTGGTAGCAGCAGTGGGATGGATGCTGTGGATAGTCACTCTTCCACACTCTATCTCATTGCTTGATAAGCCACCAAGAGCACATATATAGAGAAGAAGGAAGTTTAGAGTTCAAATTTGGATTTTGTTGGAGTGATATGATGATTTAGGAGAGAAGAGCGGGAATTTCGAAATAGTGCGCGGGAAAAGAAAAATTAAGCGAGAATGTACATTTGAATAAAATGGAAGTTTTGTGGCATATAGCAATGTATGCCACTAATTAGTTATCATTCAGCAACACTTTTTTTAAAATGTTGGTAAAGAAAGTAACAATTAATATTATATGCCTCTAATTTATTATATTTAGCAACACAAGTGCTAAATGTCACTACATCGTTACATTCGGCAACAATTAAATTCTAACGTTACTAAATATTATAAATAGCGTTATTCAACTAAATGTTGCTAATTTTATGTTGCTAAATCATCAAATTGTTGTAGTGCTTGGAAGAAGATTGGTTAGTAAGAAAAGTCATCTCATAAGTTTGCAACGCACCTACTAACTCTTCGGCCATTAGATAGCAATATATCTAGATCCCTCTCTGATACCAATTGTTAGTTATGGGGTAGCCCCAAGGATCTATCTAGATTGTATCCAACACCTAGAGGGGGGTGAATAGGTGTAAAGGCCGAAAACCACAAATCTCGATGCAATAAAAATAAATGCGGAAAATAAAAAGCACACCGAGATTTACGTGGGAAAACTCCAACTCGGAGTAAAAAACCCACGGGACCAACACGCGATAACAATCCACTAAGAATAAAAGATTACAAGGTGATTTACCGAATCCACGACTCAAACCTCTCTTTATCTTCTTCGGATCTCGCGCACGCCGCCGGTTGTCCACGCCCACGTTCGAATCCACGAACGCCTCCACTTCGAATCCACGAAGCCTCCGATCACGCCGAATCCACGACGCCACTCGAATCCACGAGCGCACTCCGTCCGGAGCAAGAACGATACGATCGGTGATGATTTATTGCTTAGATAATCATTAAAGGACCGTAGAAGATGTTTCTAAGCAATAGCCGGATCAATTCTCCATGAAGAACGAGAAATTAGGGTTTCAAGAATTGATCCGATAGAAACTTGTTGTTGAAGAAAGAAAGAGAGCACCCAACAAGTTTCTAGGGTTTCATAATGGTCTAAACTCTAAGCATACGAATTAATGGAACCCCCATCGCTTATTTATAGATTTAGAAGACTTAGTGTCACGCCCCGCAACCCGCCTATTTGGTCGGGTTCGGGCCACGTCAACAGACGCCGAGCGAACAGGGCCTCCCCTGCCCGCCCAAGGCTCTAACAACAAGTATAATTTGACAATCAAAGAGAATTTCAATTATACAAGGCTTACACGAAGGTAAGCAACAACAACACAGCGGAAGAGTAAGCACTAAGCTAGAATATAAACCATACATGAACTTGATTACATTTGAACCAAATACAAGTAAACTAATCTATTACATTCTTTTAGCATTCAATACATCATTTCTTTTTACATTTGTCATCTCCCAAAAATTACTTGAATGTTTACAACTTGACATCTATAGTTCAACAAAGTAAGGTTGATACAAGTATAACAAAAAGGAAATGACTAGATGCAAGACTCCGGTGGCCACTAGCTATGGCGCTAACCCCTTGCCCCGGTCCTCCGCTGCCCCGCTCGTGCTAGGACCTGTGGGGTTAGTGGTGTGAGAACTACAACGAAGTTCCCAGTGGGCTCGGCAACCGACCCCGCCGACTTACCCACTAGGTCTATCCAGGCATAAGTATTTCAACGGAAATGAAATAGTAACCAACTATATAAATGCTAATACTATGCCTGCAAGAAAGAGTCAGATAGATAGATAATCGAATTTAGATATGTTTGCATGCATGCTCGTTACCATACTTTACTTTACTTTACTTGGCTCATTACCCAATCTTGCCGGTTAACATAGTTAACCCCAACAAACTCAAGACCCAAAATCCCTCACCAAACGGGGCGCCTCTAAGCCTACAAGACCCGACGGACCGTCCGTCTGGGCCACGATCCCCTAGGTGATCGTTCGAACTCACCGCGTGAGGTGGAGCGACCTCCCTCAAGCCAAGACTTGTCAAGAGTATCGATCTAATCCTCACATTGAGGATTCATAGCCACTAGTTACCATGCCATTGTCAATGATAGGTTTTCTACCTAATCATGTATATCATTCTTGCCATAATGCCACTAAGTTAAACTATGTTTAACTAAGGTTGTCTCAATGCCAATCTTGTCTCTATGTTCAATATCACCTTTGTTGACTAAGATCAAGTCCATCCTATATTCACACAAGTAGGGTTCTAATTCTCATGCCTCTATGGTTCCATTACAATCTCTAAGTTCATTCTCATACTAGAACAATAATCGAAGTTCAACCATAGCATAATTAACCTCTACCCTATCATGCATGAATATACTATACATATAACATGCTCAAAAAGGTGAAATAGACATAGAAGGGAATTCGATGTTTCCGGAATGCATCCCCCACCTTAAAATAATTTTGTGAGGATGCCCAAGACGTTTCACGACCTACCGAGGCCTAGGTAAAAACCTCAGCTTTAAAAGTGAACCTAATCGTGCCATTTTACATAGTAGCCCCTATATCGGATTTTCGTTTAATTAAACGGAGTTGTCCCACGCGTCGAATACCCCCAATTAGGTTTCTACAAGGTCAATTTGACCCAAGAACCCCTATGTTCAAAAGCCCCAAATTTGGGTGCTCCAACCATGCCCTATGTCCAACCTAGGGTTTTGATCTCATTCACAAGCAAAATATAGCTTTAGATCAACCTAGAAGCTCACCAAAACCATCCTTGACCCATTAGAACCATCCATTTGGGGTTTACAACAAACCCTAAGAAATCACCATGAGAGCACTTGAGCTCTCATGGAGCTTTCATGGTGTTCATAGCCCTAGCATGCCTCTAACACTAGCAACAAGCTAGAAAACCTCTAAACTTAGAGAAAACCACAACCATAAGCTTAAACTTGTAGAACTCTTACCTCTAGTGCAATGCTCTTCCAACTACTCCTTGTAGGAGAGCTTCAAGACCTCCAAGAAGCCTTCCCAAAGCTCCAAAGTCCTCTCCTCCAACTTCTTCTCCTTCTTCTTCCCTTGCCCTAGAGCTCCTCTAGAGAGAGAAAGGGAACAAAAGAAAGAAATGAGAGAGTGAGTGTGTGTGTGCTGTGAAGTGAGTGAAAGGAGAGCTTATTGTGTTGTAACAATAGCCAAAAAGCCCCTCAACTTCTTTTATTTAGCTTCACAACCGTCGTTGACCATCCCATACCGGTATGGGGGAGATCTCGTACGCATGGGGTGCTATGGCGTAAAACCCGAGAGCAACCTCCTCGGTTTCGCAAAGATCTATACCGGTATGGGGCGACCTGTACCGGTATGGGCCAAAGAAACTACCAAATCCGAGAGCTCTCTCCTCTCGGGTGTGATGGCTATACCGGCATGCACACCCGGCCGTACCTGCATGGGCCATAAAATTCTCAAACCCGAGAGCTCTTCCCTCTCGGACAAAGTTGCTATACCAAGACAAAGAACTTTGCCCGTACCGTACGTAATGCCCGTACTTGTGTTTTTCGCACTGTTTCGACTCTACTTCGCGCCGAACAACGCCAAAACCCTTTTAACTCTTTTAGATTATCTTCTAACCCTTCCAAGAAGTTTGGAATGGCAATTGGAACACGTCCAACTATTTCATCTTCGCACTTTAGTCAATTTGGCCAAAGTCCGATCTTATCGTCGAATTTTCGATATGCTACATTCTCCACCCCTTAAAATTAGTTTCGTCCGCGAAACTTAACGCATACCTTAGCTTGTCGACTCGAACAAGTGAGGGTACTCCTTCCTCATTGTGTCCTCGAGTTCCCAAGTGGCTTCACGCACCGCATGATTGCTCCACCGGACCTTGACGTAGGAAATCTTGCGATTCCTAAGCTTCTTTTCGCCTTTCCCAAGAATACAAACCGGTACTCTTCATAGGTCATGTCCTCGTTTAATTCCACCGGTTCATACTCCAATACATGAGCCGAATGGTGGATATACTTGCGAAGGTTTGAAACGTGAAACACATTGTGCACTCCCGCAAGTCTCGGCGGTAACGCCAACTTGTATGCTACCGCACCGATCCGTTCCAATATCTCAAAAGGTCCGATATATCGGGGACTTAGCTTCCCCCGAACTCCAAACCTTTTTATGCCGCGCATAGGTGATACTTTCAAAAACACGCGGTCTCCAACCGCAAACTCTAGATCCTTCCTCCGCTTATCGGCATAACTCTTTTGCCGAGATTGCGCCGTCGAGAGTCTTTGTCGGGCTAGGCGGACCTTCTCCTCCGCCTCCCGCACAACATCGGGGCCAAGAGTCGCTCTTCGCCCACGTCGCTCCAATGAATTGGAGAACGACACTTCTTACCATAAAGGGCCTCGAATGGCGCCATCGCAATACTCTCTTGGTAGCTATTGTTGTATGCGAATTCCGCCATTGGTAGGAAATCGTGCCATCCGCCTTTATAGTCGAGTACACAAGCCCGAAGCATATCCTCAAGTATCTGAATAGTCCTCTCCGATTGACCGTCACTTTGAGGATGAAATGCCGTGCTAAAATTGAGCCGTGTACCCAAAGCATCTTGCAAGCTCTTCCAAAAATGAGAGGTGAACCTCGGGTCCCGATCCGATACAATTGACACCGGAACCCCGTGTAACCTCACGACCTCGTCGAGATACACTTGAGCTAGCTTGTCTCCCGCCCAAGTAGTGTGGATCGGCAAAAAGTGAGCCGATTTTGTCAACCGGTCCACAACTACCCAAATCGCGTCGTGCCCGCCTTGTGACCTAGGCAAACCCGTCACAAAGTCCATAGCAATGTCTTCCCACTTCCACACGGGTATTGGTAGACTTTGCAATTTCCCCGCTGGAAAGCGACGCTCCGCTTTTACTTGTTGGCACGTGAGACATTGTGCCACAAACTCTCCAATGTCCCTTTTCATACCCGCCACCAATAATGGAGTTTCAAGTCTTGGTACATCTTGGTGCCGCCCGGGTGAATGCTATAGGGTGATTGGTGTGCTTCTTGCATAATCGCCCTTCGAAAATCATCGTCCTTGGGCACACACCAACGGTTCCGATACCGTAGTGTTCCGTCGGTCCCAATGCCAAAATCTTCGGCACTACCGTTCTCTACTTCGCCCCGCACCTTTTGGAGATAAGGATCGGAAATTTGTAACTCCTTTATCTTCTCCAACAAGGTGGGTTGCACGATCAACATAGCAACCGTTGCCGCCACTCCCGGCGCCACCACTTCAAGGCCTATCCGCTGCATCTCCTTGTACAATGCAGGTTGAGGTGTAATCGCCGTCGCCAAATTCTCCGCCGACTTTCTACTCAAAGCATCGGCCACGACATTTGCCTTCCCGGGGTGATATAGAATAGTAACATCATAGTCTTTAAGCAATTCTAACCACCGCCGTTGTCGCATATTCAACTCTTTCTGGGTGAACAAATACTTGAGACTCTTATGATCCGTGTAAATCTCACAATGTTCCCCGTACAAGTAATGCCTCCAAAGCTTTAGCGCGAAAATGACCGCCGCTAATTCCAAGTCGTGAATCGGGTAGTTCTTCTCATATGTCTTTAATTGGCGCGAAGCATAAGCGATAACTCGGCCATTTTGCATCAGAACGCACCCAAGACCAACGTAAGAAGCATCATCGTACACGACATAACTCTCTCCTGCGTCGGCAAAGCAAGCACCGGAGTCGTCGTCAATCTTTTCTTAAGCTCCTCAAAGCTTCGCTCACATTCGGCTCCAAACATACTTCACCCCTTTGTGCGTAAGGCGCGTTAGTGGAGTTGTTATTTTGGCGAACCCTCCACGAACCGCCGTAGTAGCCCGCAAGCCCCAAAAAGCTTCGAATTTCCGTTGCATTTGTCGGGCGAGGCCAATCTTCAATTGCCTCAACTTTCTTTGGGTCCACAGAGACGCCGCCTCCAGATATAACGTGACCCAAGAAAGTTACCTCCGGTAGCCAAAACTCACATTTCTTCAATTTGGCATAAAGCTTCTCTCCGGAGTGTCTCCAACACGATTCTCAAGTGCTCCTCGTGTTCTTCCTCGGTCCGAGAATATACCAATACGTCGTCAATGAATACCACGACGCACCGGTCCAATAGCGGACGGAAGACTCTATTCATTAAGTCCATAAATGCCGCCGGGGCATTAGTAAGCCCGAAAGGCATAACCGTGAACTCATAATGGCCATACCGCGTACGTTACGCCGTTTTGTGCACATCCTTGGGCCGTATCTTCAACTGATGATACCCCGATTGAAGGTCAATCTTCGAATACACCCTTGACCCTTGCAACTGATCGAATAAATCGTCAATCCTCGGCAACGGGTACTTGTTCTTGATTGTGACCTTATTCAACTCGCGATAGTCAACGCAAAGTCGAAGTGCGCCGTCCTTCTTTTTCACAAACAAGACCGGAGCTCCCCACGGAGACACGCTCGCCGCACAAAGCCTTTATCGAGCAAGTCTTGCGCTTGGGCTTTAAGTTCCTTAAGCTCCACCTGCCATTCTATACGGAGCCTTCGAGATTGGCGCCGCCCGGGATTAAGTCAATGACAAACTCAACTTCCCGTCCGGTGGCAATTCCGGTAACTCCGCGAAACACATCCGGTACTCGCATACCACCCGAATGCTACTCAATTCCGGTGCTCCTTTGGGTATCCACGATGGTCGCTAAATAAGCCTTGCAACCACCCTTGATCATCCTCTTCGCCCTCACCGACGATATGGTCGCCGCAAAACGTGCGCCTTACACGCTTGGTAAACCATTTCTTCTCGTCCAGGTTCACGAAATGTGATAACCTTCCTCTCACAATCGATGACGGCGTAGTACTTAGAGAGCCAATTGATCCCTAGGACCACGTCGAAGCCCGATAACCGCTCGACCACTAGGAGATTGATTGGCATAATCCAATCCCCAATTTGCACCGGGCAATTTTCGCACTCCTCGTCCACGAAAAGAGTGCTCGATAGAGTTGACCCACCATTGGTCATCATGACGCCCTATCTCTACCCCATGAGCCTCGGCGAATGATGCACGTATGAATGAATGAGATGCACCCGTATCAAATAATGCTTTAGCTCGAGTGCCTTGGATCAGAATAATACCTGCCACCACATCATCTGGAACTGGTGCTGGAGTCGACTGCTCCTCCACCTGAGTGGCAAAAACCCGCCCACTAGGTGCTCGAGGTGCCTCCTGCTGACGAGGTGCCGATGATCGTCCAGCAGACATAGCCGGTGGCAGTCCCGCCAACTGTCGCGGAGTGTACCGTACGTAAGCCGCCGAGGGTGCGGAGATGAGCTGCCTGGACACTCGCGACCAATGTGGCCCGCCCGGCCACACCGAAAGCATCGCGCCTCCCGCCGAGGGCAAGTAACAACTCGTGGTTCCCGCCGCATGACACACGGTAGGAGGTCCGACTCGAGTCCGACTCCTACCGCCGCGCCACCGTGACCGCCGAGGTCGAGGGGGCCGCTTAGAGCTCGATTGCCCCGCGCACCCACTCGATGCCCGCTTCTTGGACTTCTCCCTGTCCTTGTCCCTCTCAAAAGCCTCGCGCTCCTCTCGCGCTATAGCATTGCCGCGCTCCACCCAAAGTGCGCGGTCCAATACCTCTCCATAGGTCGTCAGCCGAAAAGAATCAACTGTCTTAAAAATATCTGGCCTCAACCCACGCCCGAACTTCTTCGCCCGGTCCCCATCGCCGTGGACCAAGCTCGCACGCAATGAATCATGTGCGTGAACTCCTCTCGTACTCGCGCACCGTGCGACTCCCCGTCGTAGCTTGCGGAAGTCCTCCTCGATCTTTCTTTTATCGCTTTCGGGAAAATACTCCATCAATAGCATCTCCCGAAACGTCTCCCAAGCCATGGTAGTATCGTTCAAGGAACGATCCTCCTTCACTTGCCTCCACCAAAGGCGCGCCGACCCCGCGAAGCAATGGGCCGCCAAATGCACCTTGTCCCGCTCGAGGGTATAGAAGTCCTCGAACAAGGATTGCATAGCGATCAACCACGTCTCGACCATCCACGGGTCCTTGTCTTCCCCGTTGAAGGTTGGTGGTTTCAACCGCTTAAAAGCCGTCAACACCGCTACCGCCCGTTCTCGCTCCGCCTCGGGGGTGTCGTGATCCGAAGCCGACGAACCCGAAGCTGGCGGAGGTACAACTGTCACTGGTACCGCCGCCGTCACTGGAGGTGGTGCCGCAGGCGCAACAGGTGGCGTCGGGTCCTGAGGCACAGGCGCCGCCGCCGCCAGCTGGGCCACCAAGTCGTGGAGCCTACCGAGCCGCTCCGCTTGTCGTCATAGCCCCGCCAACGCCGCTACTTGGGCTTGCGGCTCGCGTATTCGCCCGATCCCGATCGCTCGGCACCTCGGAGGTGGTGCCGCCGCAGATCGCGTCTTAGGAGGCGTCCCCGTGGTGCCATCACGTCCTGAAACGTAGCACACACATTAATACTCAATACACGTGACTCTTACACGTTCCAAAATAACTACCCAATTAAGCGAAAGCAAATAAGTAAATTATTTCCCACTCTATGTGTCATGTGGTCGGCCGCCCCACAAGGTTCCTTGCGAAATAAATACTTGAATTCATCTCTAATTCCTTCTAGAGAAGTCTTAATGTCAACCCAATCCACTAGCTTTCGCGTTTACCAAATCCACGTTAAACGTTTCCCAAGTCCCTAAGGTCTCCAATCCTATGGTTCTTAAGTCAATCCTAGACCTTTGCTTACTTCCGTTCACGCTCTGATACCACTTTATCTGTCACGCCCGCAACCCGCCTATTTGGTCGGGTTCGGGCCACGTCAACGTACGCCGAGCGAACAGTGGCCTCCCCGCCCGCCCAAGGCTCTAACAACAAGTATAATTTGACAATCAAAGAGAATTTCAATTATACAAGGCTTACACGAAGGTAAGCAACAACAACACAGGAAGAGTAAGCACTAAGCTAGAATATAAACCATACATGAACTTGATTACATTTGAACCAAATACAAGTAAACTAATCTATTACATTCTTTTAGCATTCAATACATCATTTCTTTTTACATTTGTCATCTCCCAAAAATTACTTGAATGTTTACAACTTGACATCTATAGTTCAACAAAGTAAGGTTGATACAAGTATAACAAAAAGGAAATGACTAGATGCAAGACTCCGGTGGCCACTAGCTATGGCGCTAACCCCTTGCCCCGGTCCTCCGCTGCCCCGCTCGAGCTAGGACCTGTGGGGTTAGTGGTGTGAGAACTACAACGAAGTTCCCAGTGGGCTCGGCAACCGACCCCGCCGACTTACCCACTAGGTCTATCCAGGCATAAGTATTTCAACGGAAATGAAATAGTAACCAACTATATAAATGCTAATACTATGCCTGCAAGAAAGAGTCAGATAGATAGATAATCGAATTTAGATATGTTTGCATGCATGCTCGTTACCATACTTTACTTTACTTTACTTGGCTCATTACCCAATCTTGCCGGTTAACATAGTTAACCCCAACAAACTCAAGACCCAAAATCCCTCACTGAACGGGGAGGCTCTAAGCCTACAAGACCCGAGGGACCGTCCGCCGGGCCACGATCCCCTAGGTGACTGTTCGAACTCACCGCTTGAGGAGGCGCGACCTCCCTCAAGCCAAGACTTGTCAAGAGTATCGATCTAATCCTCACATTGAGGATTCATAGCCACTAGTTACCATGCCATTGTCAATGATAGGTTTTCTACCTAATCATGTATATCATTCTTGCCATAATGCCACTAAGTTAAACTATGTTTAACTAAGGTTGTCTCAATGCCAATCTTGTCTCTATGTTCAATATCACCTTTGTTGACTAAGATCAAGTCCATCCTATATTCACACAAGTAGGGTTCTAATTCTCATGCCTCTATGGTTCCATTACAATCTCTAAGTTCATTCTCATACTAGAACAATAATCGAAGTTCAACCATAGCATAATTAACCTCTACCCTATCATGCATGAATATACTATACATATAACATGCTCAAGAAGGTGAAATAGACATAGAAGGGAATTCGATGATTCCGGAATGCACCCCCCACCTTAAAATAATTTTGTGAGGATGCCCAAGAAGTTTCACGACCTACCGAGGCCTAGGTAAAAACCTGCAGCTTTAAAAGTGAACCTAATCGTGCCATTTTACATAGTAGCCCCTATATCGGATTTTCGTTTAATTAAACGGAGTTGTCCCACGCGTCGGAATACCCCCAATTAGGTTTCTACAAGGTCAATTTGACCCAAGAACCCCTATGTTCAAAAGCCCCAAATTTGGGTGCTCCAACCATGCCCTATGTCCAACCTAGGGTTTTGATCTCATTCACAAGCAAAATATAGCTTTAGATCAACCTAGAAGCTCACCAAAACCATCCTTGACCCATTAGAACCATCCATTTGGGGTTTACAACAAACCCTAAGAAATCACCATGAGAGCACTTGAGCTCTCATGGAGCTTTCATGGTGTTCATAGCCCTAGCATGCCTCTAACACTAGCAACAAGCTAGAAAACCTCTAAACTTAGAGAAAACCACAACCATAAGCTTAAACTTGTAGAACTCTTACCTCTAGTGCAATGCTCTTCCAACTACTCCTTGTAGGAGAGCTTCAAGACCTCCAAGAAGCCTTCCCAAAGCTCCAAAGTCCTCTCCTCCAACTTCTTCTCCTTCTTCTTCCCTTGCCCTAGAGCTCCTCTAGAGAGAGAAAGGGAACAAAAGAAAGAAATGAGAGAGTGAGTGTGTGTGTGCTGTGAAGTGAGTGAAAGGAGAGCTTATTGTGTTGTAACAATAGCCAAAAAGCCCCTCAACTTCTTTTATTTCGCGCAGTTCACAAACTGCTGTCAGACCATCCCATACCGGTATGGGGGAGATCTGTACCGGTATGGGGTGCTACAGTGGCAGAAACCCGAGAGCAACCTCCCTCGGTTTCGCAGCATCTATACCGGTATGGGGCGACCTGTACCGGTATGGGCCAAAGAAACTACCAAACCCGAGAGCTCTCTCCTGGGTGTGATGGCTATACTGCACGTACACCCGGCCGTGCATGGGCCATAAAATTCTCAAACCCGAGAGCTCTTCCCTCTCGGTCAAAGTTGCTATACCGGTACAGCAACTTTGCCTGTACCGGTACAGAATGCCCAGACTTGTGTTTTTCGCGCTGTTTCGACTCTACTTCGCGCCGAACAACGCCAAAACCCTTTTAACTCTTTTAGATTATCTTCTAACCCTTCCAAGAAGTTTGGAATGGCAATTGGAACACGTCCAACTATTTCATCTTCGCACTTTAGTCAATTTGGCCAAAGTCCGATCTTATCGTCGAATTTTCGATATGCTACACTTAGAAATAGACTAGGATTGTGATAATCTAATTTTAGAAATAAATTAGAGATAGACTAGGATTTGAAAACCTGTTTAAAGTCAATTAGAAAACATAGAGATAGAGTAGGATTTGAAAACCTATTTAAAATCAATTAGAAAATATAGAGATAGACTAGGATTTGAAAACCTATTTAAAATCAATTAGAAAACATAGAGATAGACTAGGATTTGAAAACCTGTTTAAAATCAATTTTGTCCATATATTCAATTTAAAAACATCCTAAATCTTCCAAACACTTTTAAATATTTATAAATCATCATCAATAATATTTGAACTTACCGAGCATTGCGGATTCATGTTTTGAATATGCGAGTCTTCGATCTTCGTCTATTCTTCTTTAAACCTTCAAGACTCCGAACTAACTTCACGAAATATGCCAACATAAAATCCGTAACATTTTGTCCATGACTCACATACTTTACGTAGCATTCTTGCACTTAGCATTCATATACTTAGCATTCTTATACTTAGCATTCTTACACATGGCATTCATATACTTAGCATTCTTACACACGGCATTCATATACTTAGCATTCTTACACACGGCATTCATATACTTAGCATTCTTATACTTAGCATTCTTACACACGACATTCATATACTTAGCTAATCATTAAGTTAGCTATTCTCTACCTTTATTAGCTACTTATTAAAGTTAGCTATTCACTTTACATCACTAACATGCATTTTCTACTTATGCATTATTGAACATGCATCAACATGAAAATTATGTCTCTTAGACATACAGGCGACCTAGTCGCTTCGGTAAACACAACCCACCTTTAAATATTTTTGTGGAGTCGCCCAACAAATTTCACGACCAACCGATGCCTACTCGAAAACCTGTTACGTTAAAAATCGACCAAATCAGGCCAATTTACATAGTAACCCATAGATAGGCTTTTCGTTAAATTAAACGGAGTTGCCCCACGCGTCGGGGATACTCCCAATTAGGTTTCTACAAGGTCAATTTGACCCTAGAACCTCTATAGTCAAAAGCCCCAAATTTGGGTGCTCTACCAAGCCCTATGTGAAACCCTAGGTTTTGATCTCTTAAACAAGCAAAAGAGAGCTTGTTGTTCCTCTAGGAACTCATCTAAGATCATTTACACTCATTTCTATGGCATGCATTGATACCCTAGTGATCCACCATGAGAGCTCATGAAGCTTCCATGGATTTTCATGGAGCTTCATGCTCTACCATGTCTCTAACATGAGAGAAACTCAAAAACCCTAGGTTTCATGGAAGAAAACCCAAACCCTAACCTAGGTTTGCATAAACTCACCTTTGCCCAAAGCTAAACCAAGGTCCACCTTGTAGGAGAGCTTCTAGAACCACCAAAGCCACCAAATCCACATTCTTCTCCTTGGTCTCCTTGCCCTAGAAATGGGTTTCTAGAGAGAGAAAGAGAGAAATGTGAGGGAGAGGAGTGTTGGCTGTCATATGAGGGATAGATGAGTGTTCTAGGTCAAATGGTGTTGCAACAATAGCAACTAAGCCCCTCAAAACCTATTATTTCGAAGCAGTCCAAAATCGTCGTCAGCCCATTCTCAGACGGCACAAGGCCATTTGTACCCAGGTATAACCGCCCAAAGGCAAACCCGAGAGTCGCCTCTCTAAGCCAGAGGCTCTTGTACCAGATAGCTTGGCTTGTACCGCATAAGCACCAAAATTCCTCCAACCCGAGAGCCTTCCTTCCTGTCGTAGTTGCTATACCGACAAAGAACCATGCTTGTACCAGACAAAGCCTCCAGTACTTATGTTTTTCGCGTCGTTTCGACTCTATTTCGCGCCGAACAACGTCAAAACCCTTCTAACCCTTTTAGATCCTCTTTTAACCCTTCCAAGATGCTTGGAATGGTAATTGGAACTTGTCCAATTATTTCGTTCGCGCACTTTAGCCAATTTGGTTAAAGTTCGGGTTGTTACAGGCTCAGTCATCCCAAGATGGCGGCGGCCACAAGAACAGGAGTTGAAGCTCCTCGCCGTATCTACCCGCATCCGGCCGCAGCCGCATGGGCGGCCACGGCGGCGCATGGCATGGCGGCGGGGCCGGCCGGAACCTTCGTGGCCTGGGAGCGACGCAGCTTGAAGGGCCCGGAGGCACATCGCTCTACCGGCTCCAACTCGAGAGAAAGGAGAGAGATGGAGAGAGAGACATAGAGAGGGAGGAGGAGCTACTAGCTCCGGCGATCGGCGGCGCTTCCAGGTGGCCGGGGCGCAAGCATGGAGAGCAGGGGGAAGATGAGGAGGCGGCTGGGTTGCTACTAGAGGCAATAGAGGCTAGGGTTAGGGTTTGCTAGGTACAAAACTCTAACTAGAATTATTTACCTATTATGTAAAATTGCAAGTTAACCCTCCAAATTTGAATATTTTCAACTAAGTCCTTTACAGCGCGTATAATACGCACGTACGTACCTCTACGATCGATCTCGGGCGATTTGATACATAAAATACTGGCACTTTCGCAAAAATACCGCTTTGCCCCATTCAACCTCACTTCGTTCAACTCGTAATTCCCGCCGATCCATCCGTCAGATTTGCGAACGGATCGCGCCAGTGCGATCAGCACGACGGAGGTAACAAACCCACAATTTTGTTTTGCCTCGATCGGTCATGGATCCGCGATGAAATCCGCTCGCTCTCCAAGTATGTATTCTTGCCAACACTGACCCCTTCGCGATCATCTTGCAATTTTCGGCGATCCGCTCGTCGGATTTGCAAACGGATTATGCCATCGCGTTCAGCACGTCGAGGGCATAGAAACTACCAATTTGTTTCGTCCAGTTTGGTCGCCGATTTGCGACAGAACCCATCTGCTCTCCACTAACGCATATACCATACATATATAAATGTGTAAACCCGCGAAATCTCGATTTCGCCTCTGTATTTGATTTCCTTGCTACTAGTAGGGACTCCAAACATTCCTCACGCTACTCTAGGTCACATGCATGGAGTACGAGGAGTTTCACAATGCTAGAATAGCAAAGTGCAGAAACCCTCTTTTCAATAAAACCCCCTTTTCTCGAAAACCGTGCATCGGATCAGAAGTCCGTCAGTGCCAACGGTTCCAAAATATCCGAGCCATTCGAAACGAGCTATTGGAAGCCCATATTCGGAGTTCGGTACGCACCGAGACCCCTCTCTATTTTCCGGATCAACGAAATGCCGGAGTTACTATTCACTTTAAGTCAAACTTCCGGGTCGCGTAACTTTTCCGTTTTAGCTCGGTTTCGCCTGAAATTTGACGTGTGCTCTTGTAATTCATTTACGCACAATAATGTTTAAAATCGAACATCAAATTCCATCCAGATAAAAAGTCGGTTTGTTACACGAACTGCCCTCAACACGCCATTTAAACTTTCCGATCGGTTAGTTGTCATAATACCGAATCGTCGACCACCATCAAAAGCTTTAGCCCAGTAAGTCCTATCGTTATGAAGATTGTCAACCCATAGCCAAGCTTCTTTATCCATAGACTTCAATTCTTCTTTTAATGCGTTATATTCTCGTTCTTCTGAAGCATTCCCAATTCGATAAAGCATGCTTAATAAGTATTTTGCTTTGAAATGAATATCATATTGGCTTTCATATGTCGCAAACACCATCGATGAGAATGGCCTTCATATGGTGGGAATACAAGTGCAACGAGGTTCGCTAACCCTTTAAAACGATCTGATATTAGTGTAATAACTCGCGCTCTTGTTATATACATTCTTAGACAAGTTAAAAACCACTCCCAACTCGACCCATTCTCCCCCTCACAAATTGCGAAAGCTACGGGAAATAAACCACCATTGGCATCGACACCTGTGGTAATTAATGCGTGGCCTCCATATTTTTCATACAAATGGGTAGCATCGATACTAAGTAATGGCCGGCAATACTCCCAACCATGAATCGACGGTCCAAAAGCCCAAAAGGCTCGTGAAAACATTCTACTATTGCTCGTGACACTAATGGTATCAATCTTCGTAATAGTGCTAGGATTTGTTGATTCCAATATTGAGAAGTATCGAGGAAGATCGCAGTATGATTGCTCCCAGCTACCGTATATAATTTGCAGTGCTTTATTCTGGGCCCGCCAAGCCTTGTTATATGATATGTTAACGTGGAACTCACTTTGAACTCGGGCTTGAATTTCCATCGGACTCATAGAAAGCCTTGCCTTCAGTATAGGTAGTATAAATTGACATATGAAAGCTGAAGTATAGTTTCGATGTCTTGTATTTAGAATTGGAACCAAACATGTGTGGAGACCTTTATAAGTCTTTACTTTAAAAAAGGAACTACCTTTCGGTTGAGAGGCATGTAATCTCCATGGACAAGAATCGACCACGCATCTCACGGTATATCTTGTCGTATTTGACTTAACAACTTTAAGCTGCACATTATGTGCAATGTGCCAAGCATCCAAAGCATTCACTAGCGATAATTTATCTGAAATGGTCCGATTAGCCCATGCTTCATCGCTTGGAGGACCCTGATCAATATTTTGTTCATTATATGGATCAACAACCCTTTGATTAATTACTTCATTACCCAGATGAAACTGTTGTCGTTGATCTTCACATTCCTCGAATTCCACCTGGTCAGGTACATCTTCGTTGTTGACATTTGAGTTCTCAATCCATTCAGCACCTTCATTTCTAATGGCGCATGCGAGTGCATTTAAGCCACCGTCATGATGAGGATCCAAATAACATGGAACAAAAGATTGATCCTTTTCATCGGTTTCAAGAACATACTCCTCATCAGTAGAATCAGGATCAATTCGCCCTTGATCCTCTTCTTCGGTTTCACTAACATACTCCTCATCACTTCGAATAACGTCCTCATTAACAGGTGTAGTCACATCCCGATTGGTCCAATCACGAACACTAGATGATGGGCCTTCATTTTGATAAGGAGGGATAGTATTTGTAACTGCCCATGCTGGCCATTCATGAACGCTAGAAGTTGATGGACCTTCATTTTGAGCAGGAGGGATAGTATTTGTAACTTCCCAGCCCGGCACCGGATGAACATAAGAAGTTGATGGACCTTCATTTTGAGCAGGAGGGATAGTATTTGTAACTTCCCAGCCCGGCACCGGATGAACATAAGAAGCTGATGGACCTTCATTTTGAGCAGGAGGGATAGTATTTGTAACTTCCCAGCCCGGCACCGGATGAACATAAGAAGTTGATGGACCTTCATTTTGAGCAGGAGGGATAGTATTTGTAACTTCCCAGCCCGGCACCGGATGAACATAAGAAGCTGATGGACCTTCATTTTGAACAGGAGGGATAGGATTTGTTACTTCCCAGACCGGCCATTCATGAACATAAGATGATGGACCATGACTTTGATAAGAAGAGATAGTAGACCTGTAATTTAAATATAAAAGAGTTGTATTCACATTGGTATTTCATGTATCTAAATTATATAATCACCTACCACTCATTTTGAAGAATCCACGGAGACGGATCCATCGTAGCAGATGGCAATGGTGCGCTAACTGGCAAAGATTCACTACAAAAAATCTTGCATTTAAAGACACTTTAAATGATATTTAGCGACGCTTTAAAGCGTCGGCAAAAATAATCCCGACGCTTGTAAAAGCGTCGTGTAAAGAGCCGTTAAATAAAGATGTCGGGATAAATATACCGACGTTTTAATATAGCGTCGAAAAATTTATATAAATATTTGATAAAAGGGATAATTGCCTATATACCCCTCATGCGTCTGAAAATATCCGATCTACCCCTACTTATTTTTTCTTTCTAAAATGCCCCTCATACGTTCCACCGTTATTGCAAAATACCCCCGCAGCTATCTCCTGTTAAGTTAATCTGGGTTAAACGTGAGTTAAATATCTACCACAGTTAAAAAAAATTAAAATACCAATTTTGCCCTTAACTTACGGGAAAATAAGAAAGGTTAGTGACGGTAGAGGGGTATATTGGAAAAAACCAAAAGTCGAAATACTTTTGTGCCCTTGACTTTAAGGGCAAATAAGAAAGACAGTGATGATAGAAGGGTATATTTGAAAAGGGTAAAATAGTAATTTTACAGAGATAACAGAGTTACTTAACAGATTTTAACTCTAAGGGTATATTAGAAATAGGTTGGAACGTAGGAGGGGTATTTTCAATATTAGCCTTCTAAGAGGGGTAAATCGGAAAATCGGGAACTTTTCAGGGGTATATAAGCAGTTGCCCCTTGATAAAAATATATTTATTGGCGACGCTTAATCATAGTGTCGGCAAATGCTAAATATTAAAGACGCTAGAAGAAAGCGTCGTTTAAAAAGCGTCGTCTGAAACATATTTTGTTGTAGTGATTGGACTCCAAACTCTCTGTAACACTTACAACAAAAAATTTAGTAATTTGTCGTACCTAAACTAATTGAGAGATCACGAAAAATATTTATAAAGATGTAAGGCTTTATACCTTGATGTACGATCTCGTTCGCGATTGACGTAATTCCTTCTCTGATTGCTAGTACGACGCATTTCCGTATGACTAGTTGTATTTCGACGGTCGTGTGTCGGTGGCACATATTTCTCCACGAATAATTTTATACATCCATGGATTGGGAAAATACTGATCACGGCAGATAGTGTATTGTCATTTGATACGTTAACTGTCACGCCCCGGGTCATTTTAGAGTATAAAAACAGCGGAAACTTTTTTTTTTTTAAACCCTGACCCCCAAGGACGTACCAGACCTGCCACAAATACAGAGAGACCACTGTGCACATGGACAAAGTCTCCCCTGTATTTGCACGGCATCGCACAAGTACAGAGAATGAAATACAACCAAACAACCACAACCAAGTGTACAGATATTTATTCCAACCAACATACACATATCCACACCATTCACTACAGGTTCATTCACATTTACTCATTCATAAAACCACATCTATCATTTGAAATGTTTCCTACTCAGAAACTGATTTTGAAATGCTAAGTTATAAAATCCACGAGGAAAGCTTTTGAAATCCATTTCCCACACGGAAACCTTTTCTTTTTAAAACACTACCACGAGGGGTAGAAAACCTTTTTATAACATAGAACCAAAACCATATTAAATCCAATTCAACCATATCCCATGATAAGTTATTATGCCAGTTTAAAACAGAGAACATGAACCATAAAGTATAAGTCTAAGTCGTAAACAAAGTAAACAGGAAGGGTAAAGGAATAACCGACAAAGGGACGGAGCTATGTCGCGAACTAGACTCGTTCCTCACCAGCTGTCCCACTAACTCCTGCAATGTCACCCGAAAAAGAAGAGTGGGTGAGAACATGTAAACATGTCTCCCCCTCCCAAAGGATACCTCATGAGATAGACACAAGAGGAGATAATAGTAGTACAGTAGCTATGATAAACAAATAAACGGGAGAGATATACAGATATGAAACAACAGCTACTGTAAATATGCGTCAACAGGTATAGAAGCTCAAAAGTACCCAATCTGAACCAATGCTCTCTTGGTCAGCACCGCAGACCTCAAGCCAGCTCTCTTGGTCAGCACCGCAGACCTCAAGCCAATGCCCCCACTACTCTACCATGCATCCAACCCGAGAATAAAGCTCCCGGGCTCACGGGTCGAACCTCTGCAACCACTTTTTCGGAAAAGAACACCCCACTTGCGGTGGATCGACCGCTGGTGTTCGTGACGTGCGACGAGTATCGGGCGATCAAATGCAAATATGCTCAATTATTAACCATCGGCAATCAGCCGACAATCCTGCCCCCCAGGGCCCATCGACCACGTGGGTCGTCAAGTAACCAGAAGAACCAACCAGGTACCAAGTACTGAGTGTGACTGACCAAATAGGTCCTAAGTACAGAAAGTGACTGACCAACCAGGTCCCAAAGTATGCAAAGTAACTTACCAACCAGGTCCTGAGTAGAGAAAGAAACTGACCAACTAGGTCCCCAAGTAGAGAAAGTGTTAAGGATTTTGTGTTGGCAAGTTTCGTGAATTGAGTCGGAGTCTTGAAGGAGTCAGGAGCACACTTGAACAAAGAAGATGCAAACAGACGTTACAAGACTCAGCGGTGAAGCTCGGCACCTCAGGTATGATTCTAAGAACATATATGGTGATTTTAGACTAAGATATAGTAGTTAGAGGACTTGGATTGAATTCTATTTGACAAAAATCAAAGCTGGAAAAATTTGGTCAAGATCCGGATCTGAAAGGTGACATCCGGATCTGAAAGGTGACATCCGGATCTGAGAGGTGAGATCCGGATCCCGTAAGCCTGTCCTCTGCGCACCTTTAAGTGTGATCCGGATCTGGATTGAGATCCGGATCCCGTACCTTGCAGTTTCAGGATGAATTAAGGTGGACCGGATCTAAGAGGTGGGATCCAGATCCCGAAGCTCTATATTTGATGTTGCGCAAGCCAGGACCGGATCTCATAGCTTAGGACCGGACCCTGTGAAAAATATTTTTTCAATGACGAAAGACAGGACCGGTTGAGGGGGGCTGAGTCCGGACCTTGGCTGCGGGAAATATTTCCACATTTGGTTGTTACAATCCTAATCTATCTCTAAGTCTTCTAATACTATATAAAGACCATGAGGGGTTCATAAATCAATATGCTTACATTATAAACTCTATTGAAAACCCTAGAAGCTTGTAGGTAGCCGTTTTCCTCATCTTCTACATTAAGCTTCTCCCAAATTGATTCTCGGTGCCCTAATTCTTAATGTTTTTCTAGAATCAATTTGAGAATTGCTTAGAGATTATTCCCATAGATCTTTAATGAGAACCTAAGCAATAAATCACCATCGATTGTATTGTTCTTGCTCCGAACGGGGTGTGCTCGTGGATTCGAGTGGGCGTCGTGGATTCGGCGTGTTCGAGGCTTCGTGGATTCGAAGTGCGTGCGTTCGTGGACTCAGGCGTGAGGGCGTGGACAACCCGAAGGGGGATTGCGCGTAGATCCATAGGAGAGTTAGAGAGGTCGAGTCCGTGGAGTTCGGTATCACCTTGTAATCTTTTCTCTTATTGATTGTTTATTCGCGTGTTGGTCCCATGGGTTTTTTACTCCGAGTTTGGAGTTTTCCCACGTAAATCTCGGTCTGCTTTTTATTTTCCGCATTTACTTTTTAAAGCATCGAGATTTGTGGTTTTTTGGCTTTTACACCTATTCACCCCCTCTAGGTGATTAGATACGATCTAGATAGATCCTTGGGGCTTCCCCGTAACTCACAATTGGTATCAGAGCGGGATCTAGATTCATTGTTATCTAATGGCCGAAGGCGGTAACATCAATCGACCACCGCTCTTCGACGGCATGAATTATGCCTATTGGAAAGTTCGCATGAGAGCTTTTCTAATTGCGATCGATGAGCGGGTATGGCAAGCGGTAGAAATCGGATGGAAACATCCTACCGAAGTGGTCGATAATGCTATCGTCCCGAAACCACGGACCAAGTGGACGAAAGATGAAAACGAGAGATCTTCGTTTAACGGCAAGGGCATAAACGCTTTATTCAATGCCTTGTCGCAAACCGAATTTACTCGTGTTTCGCTTGTAGTACCGCGAAGGAAATATGGGATACTCTACAATTTACGCATGAAGGAACTAGCTTAGTAAAGGTCCAAAAATTACAAATGCTTACAAGCAAATTTGATTCGATTTCTATGGACGAAAACGAGACCTTTACCGAGTACTATACGCGTCTACAAGACGTCGTGAACACATGCGCTAACTTGGGAGAGAAAATCCCGGAGTCAAAAGTTGTTAGAAAAATTCTTCGAACTCTTCCGGAACGTTTTCGGGCAAAGGTTGCCACGATCGAAACGGTTAAGCATCCGGACGAGATGAAAGTCGAAGAGTTAGTAGGCGCATTACAAACGTACGAGATGACTTTTCCTACTAACCAATCTTCTTCCAAGTTTTTTTCTAAAAGCACAGGGATTGCACTCAAATCAACAAAGGAAGAAGACGATGACACGGATTCCGACGAAAATATTATGCTTGCGGATTTTGAACATCAATTGGCGCTCCTCACGAAGAAGTTTCGCCGAAATTTCCGAAAGAACAATGCTTCATCTTCGAAGCGAAAATCGTTTTCTAAATCTTCTTCATCTTCTAAATCTAAAGATAAAAATCTTGCAAAGTCTTCGAAAGAAAAAGATGAATTTGAAGGGCAGATCCAATGCTATAAGTGCAAAGGCTACGGTCATATAGCAACGGATTGTCCTTCAAAGAAGACATAAACAAAAGGCTTTGCAAGCGAAAGCGAAAACTTGGGATGATTCTACTTCGGGTGATTCATCTTCAAGTGACGAAGAAAAGAAGGATCATATTGCTTTAACTTCTAAGTCTTCTTTGCCTTCCTCTAATATTGCTTGTTTATCATCTATTGTTTCTAACACAAGTGTTTCTCCTTCCTTGCATGGGTCTTCGAGCGACAATGGCGAAAGCGAGGAGGAGTCTAACGATGAAGATTTGGAGGAGGCATACAATCAACTTCTTATCGAATCGAAAATGATGGCGAAATTGAATAAGAAGTTGAGGAGCCGTTTGTTGGAACTTGAAGAGAAGTACAAAAATTTGAAAACAATGACGAAAGCTCTCGAAGAGGAAAAGGAATCAATTATGAAAAATAATTCGGACCTCCAAAAGAAGGTAGATGAATCGGAATTAATGATCAAATCATCTAAAGACAAGATTGGATTCTTGGAGCAACAATTTAAGGAAACCTACACATCCAATCAAGTCTTGACCAAGCAAGTCCATCAACTCAAGTCCGATATTCAAAAGTTTTCTTCGGATCGAAGAAATTGGATAACATGCTCGGATTGGGTCAAACGAGCAAGTTAGGTCTTGGATACGAACGGACATATGTTGAGAAGGATCAAAAGATGACATCGAAAGTCTCAACAAGTTTGAAGGAGAAGGTGTGTCATAGATGTGGCATCAAAGGACACATCAAAAAGAGTTGCCCGAACAAAAATTTCAAGTCTCAATCGGCAACTTCGAAACGTCAATTGGTATCATCTAAAACTCGGCCCCCCTCTCGTAATCAAATAGGAAATCAATTGGGTCGAGTACCTCGTGCCAACCGAATCTCTCGACCGAACCCTCAACCGAACCGGATTTCTAAGTCGAAACAACATGCGGTTTGGGTTTCTAAGCCTCAACGACAACATCAACCGAAGCAACCATCGAAATCATCAACGGTTGATCAAAAGATGAAACAAATCAAGCCTCGCGTCGACAAGCTAAAGCAACTAAAAATCCGACAAGTTTGGATCCGGAAAGGTGATATCTTTCCATGTTTTTCTCTAGCTTGTTTTCGTTTATGTAATGCTTTGATTGGTGCATATTTCATACCTTTATTCATTGCATTACATGATTAGGACGATTTTTGATATTTAAATTCATTAACAATTGGTATCGACTTGAGGAGAGGCTATTAGGACTTTTTTAAAAAGAGAGATTTGAAAATATCTATCTTGAAGAGATTAAAGTTTTTTTTCAAAGAGCCTTAACCGGTATCTTAAGTCAATTCAAATTTATTTAAATTCATATTAATTATCGGTTTTACTCCACGTTTTATTATTTTGACGATAATTTAATATGTAATTTCTTCTTACATACATTCATCAAAATTTTTGAAATTAATTTTAAATCTCTTGGTAATTAATTCATCTTGATAGTGAATGTTGAATATAATTGATGGATATTTACTAATTGACTATGATTCGTCAAAATTATTTTCAAATGTGAGATTGTCTAATTTAGGGGGAGTGTTGGATATTTAAAAAAAAAGGAAACTCCTAAGTATAAAAGATGTGGAAAGAGTTACATCCGAAAGGAGTGTGAAAACTATCACCACATGTAGGAAAGAGCTACCACCCCGGTTGTCCGGTACGTGTGTGAAGCTACCACATGGGTAATTATATAAAAAACCGAAAATGTTGAAAAAAATATATGTGAATATTTTAGAATTTTCGGCGTTATAAGGTGGTAGATTGAAAAAGATGCTCAAAGAGCCACTCCCGGTGCTTTATTGGTTAAATCTCTATTTTGAACGGGTTGCGACAAATTGGTGTCAATTTTGCTAAATTTCTAAAAATTATTTTTCATCAATTTGCATCTTGATGACTTTAAAACATTAGATTATTTTTAATATCAAATTTTGATGAATTGATGTTTTTTGAAATCAACTAATATCTTATTTTCATCATAGTGATTTTTGGAGTACAATCTTTAATTCTTATGAAATTAACTTAATTTGGAGGAATTTTTGGGAAACAAGGCAAAATTTTCGACTTCTCATCCATGGACTGTGTTTAGTTTGCTTATTTTTAGTATCTAGATTTGTAATTATGACATGACTATTTTTTTGCCATTTTGCTTTTCTCTCTATTTGTATTTCTTTTTGGCAATTTTTGACAAAAAGGGGGAGAATGAAGAACAAGGTATAGAGGGAGAAGACATTTGGTATTTGATGCATACACGAAGGGGGAGACTTGGTGAGATTAAGGAGGGAGAATGAGATGTGTTCATGAAAAAATGGGGAGAAATGAACAAAGGGAGAGATTGTTATTTTCATATATTTTTTCTACTAACTTTGTTTGTGAACTTTGTTCGTAGAGAAAGTGGAGAAAGTAAACTACTTGCAGATCATTGAAGACTTAAAGACTCCTTGTGTCTAAGTCATAGAGTCTGTTTTAGGAGTTTTGATGTAATTTTGAGTTTCAAAATTGTATTTGGATTACACGCGAGAAGTTTAGTGTTTTGGTGATGACATTGAACTTCGTTTTTCTTTTATGATGTAATTTTAGTGAGCTTTTGTGTTTTGTCACGAAATTGCCAAAGGGGGAGATTGTTAAGGATTTTGTGTTGGCAAGTTTCGTGAATTGAGTCGGAGTCTTGAAGGAGTCAGGAGCACACTTGAACAAAGAAGATGCAAACAGACGTTACAAGACTCAGCGGTGAAGCTCGGCACCTCAGGTATGATTCTAAGAACATATATGGTGATTTTAGACTAAGATATAGTAGTTAGAGGACTTGGATTGAATTCTATTTGACAAAAATCAAAGCCGGAAAACTTTGGTCAAGATCCGGATCTGAAAGGTGACATCCGGATCTGAAAGGTGACATCCGGATCTGAGAGGTGAGATCCGGATACCGTAAGCCTGTCCTCTGCGCACCTTTAAGTGTGATCCGGATCTGGATTGAGATCCGGATCCCGTACCTTGTAGTTTCAGGATGAATTAAGGTGGACCGGATCTAAGAGGTGGGATCCGGATCCCGAAGCTCTATATTTGATGTTGCGCAAGCCAGGACCGGATCTCATAGCTTAGGACCGGACCCTGTGAAAAATATTTTTTCAATGACGAAAGACAGGACCGGTTGAGGGGGGCTGAGTCCGGACCTTGGCTGCGGGAAATATTTCCAGATTTGGTTGTTACAATCCTAATCTATCTCTAAGTCTTCTAATACTATATAAAGACCATGAGGGGTTCATAAATCAATATGCTTACATTATAAACTCTATTGAAAACCCTAGAAGCTTGTAGGTAGCCGTTTTCCTCATCTTCTACATCAAGCTTCTCCCAAATTGATTCTCGGTGCCCTAATTCTTAATGTTTTTCTAGAATCAATTTGAGAATTGCTTAGAGATTATTCCCATAGATCTTTAATGAGAACCTAAGCAATAAATCACCATCGATTGTATTGTTCTTGCTCCGAACGGGGTGTGCTCGTGGATTCGAGTGGGCGTCGTGGATTCGGCGTGTTCGAGGCTTCGTGGATTCGAAGTGCGTGCGTTCGTGGACTCGGACGTGAGGGCGTGGACAACCCGAAGGAGGATTGCGCGGAGATCCATAGGAGAGTTAGAGAGGTCGAGTCCGTGGAGTTCGATCACCTTGTAATCTTTTCTCTTATTGATTGTTTATTCGCATGTTGGTCCCGTGGGTTTTTTACTCCGAGTTTGGAGTTTTCCCACGTAAATCTCGGTGTGTTTTTTATTTTCCGCATTAACTTTTTAAAGCATCGAGATTTGTGGTTTTTTGGCTTTTACACCTATTCACCCCCCCTCTAGGTGATTAGATACGATCTAGATAGATCCTTGGGGCTTCCCCGTAACTCACAGAAAGAAACAGACCAACTAGGCCCCAAGTAGAGAAAGAAACTGGCCAACTAGGTCCCCAAGTATGGATGTAACTGATGGAAACTACACTACTCCTACATGTAGTGCAAAACCAGGAAGCTACTGAGCAGAGTAAGAATAAAAGTAATACGATGCACGAGTATGAAATAAGCAAAGTAAAGGCAAGGGGTGAAGGAATCGTCACCAAGCTTGCACCACTAAACGGACGTCGAGTCGAGATACCCACTTGTACAACTGTCGTGTCTGTCTCCTGAAGAAGAAGTATCAACTGGACCTAAGGAGGTCCACCAGGTTAGTGTCTAACCCACAAATAATAAACACCGAACACATAACTCCACAATTAAACCCACGGGAATCAGTTTCCCAAAACCAATTGCCGTACTGAGCCGGAAGTCCCGTAAACCTCACCGGGACTCCGTCGGGACCCACGAACTGTCCCGGAACTCACCGACTCGAGACACGAGTCTCTCGCTGCCACTCAACACTTATTTTAGTGTGACTTGGCAGTAAACACAAAACCTCATGTCGAAACAATTATCGTCGGATAATCGTTTCGATCCGGGTTCCCAAAAGTGTCAATTTCGACACCGGGACACACCGTCGCTCACCCGTCATTTTCGAACCCTCGAAATGACCCGAGTGACCAGCCCACAAGGCTTAGCGACACTATAGTTGTCACGCCCCGAGCCCGCTACCAATTTGGTCCGATTCGGGCGCGTCGAACAGACGCCGGACGGACAGCACCTCCCCTGTCCGCCCAAGGCCAAAGCAACGAGATCATGTACAACAAGTTCCCAGGAAACAACTTGAATAGGTACAAGATCGAACAACAACAACGAAAGCACAACCAGTGCTAAACATACAAGAGCAAGCATCACGAGTAACATACAAGTGAATAAAAGAGAGACACTAATCTATTACATCCATACACTTGCTTAATACAAATTGATTGTCATACAACTTCCAAAATATGAACATAAAGCTTACATCTTCCAGAATATAACATAAGATGTACAATCACTCAAAATGCCTCACCACCTATACATCATCTACTCTCCAATATACATATGGAAACTCTAATGCAAGTAGGAAGCATCTACTCACTAGCACTAGGGCGCTAAGCCCCTACCACGATGCTCAGCTGGCGCACTCGTACCTGTACCTGTAATAGTACCCCAACCACACGGGGTGAGAACTATATAAATATAGTTCCCAGTGGGCTCGGCCACCGACCCCGCCGATCTTCCCACTAGGTCCAAGGAGGCACAGAAAGACAGATAGATAGATAGATAGATATAATAGAAATCAGCAGCTATACTGTAAATAGAGATGCAATATCTTGCTATGCCTCAGGTCAATGTAATGCATAAACTCATAGTGAAACCTAGCTACTATACCACTATGTTCAATGTCATCTAACAACAACCTACTACCATGCTAGTGTACCTCAACGACATAATGAATATAACTACAATACAGCTATACAGCCTACTATGTCAAATCATGGTATGAATGCAAATCCTCTTATGCTATTCATGTTATGACCCAATTCATGACCCAATCCGTTAGGCTGCCCCGCCTAAGACTTCAAGTCCTATGACCCAATCCCTTAGGCTACCCCGCCTAAGATTTCACATCCTGTGGTCATCTCACTCTACTAATCCCACACATAATCTCACTCTACTAGTCTCAACTCATGTCTCACAAGTCCTAGGTAAAGAGCTACCCCGCTCTTTACCCGACACAATCTCACTCAGCCTATCTCAACTCAAATATCGTAGGTGAAGAAATAGTATGTCCACTCAGGGTCTGAGGCTAGATCCATTAGGCCATCTATTAGGCAACTATGCTCAACGACAATGTAACTCATAGTAAGGGCTAACTAGCATACTACTATGCTCAAAGGTTTGCCATTTCTTTGTGAACCCAATCTCTTGGCTTGCCCAAGGGCTCGCCTCACTCTCGCGTCCCTTGTCTCGGCAGCGGGGAGTCTAAACTGCTCGACCCGCCCGAGACCGTCTGTGGATAGCTAGCTGCTGCCGGTCAAGCCGCTACTACCATAGCCTGTGCCTAGTACTCCGGAGTGCACGTCTCGTGTGGAGCGACCACCACGAGGATAAAACAGACAACGCGAGCACGGTCCAATCCTCGCCCACGGAGGATACCTTACAAACTAGGGAGTTCATCATATCTTTACACTCAACTTCCTAGTGTCTCAACTGTAGTAAGTTCTTATGCCACTCACCTAGATCTAACTGACTCTAGGTTCACTGTCGACCTATGTTCCATAACACTAGGTTCCTTGCCATTCTTATCCATCCTAGGTTCATGACACTAGGTTAATGCTCGACCTATGTTTAACAACACTAGGTTTGATGTCAATCCACCTAGATCCTGATTCTAGGTTCACTTGTCCAACCTATGTTCATGACCCTAGGTTAATGCCACTCGATCTATCCTAGGTTCATGACACTATGTTTAATGCCACTCGTCACAATTTAATGTTCTCAACACATAGCATATCTTTACTACGCATGTATATCGACGTGCAATCAACTATATCACTTAGCATTTCTTTATCATGTCATCATCTAGCATATAGTTCTAATGCATTTATATGTAGTTATATCAAGTACACCCAATTCTCATGGTTTAATGTTTTCCACACACTACTTGCACATGTTCACTAAGTTGTCATTCAACTAGAGTTTAATCCACATTAATCATGTCATTATAGGGTTTCACAATACTATGTCATACATGCTAGGTTCTTCTTACATTTTGCATCATAGGTTTCCAATGTCATCTCCTAATCCTATGTCCATCACATTAAGTATTCACATCATAATACTATATTAATCATAGACATCATACTAGGAGTAGGAATGCATGTATCATCACCCTATAATGCAAATCCATAAAGCACTATATATATATACATCATGCTATATGTAAATCAATAAAGCACTAAGACATAGAAGGAAGCTCAATGGCTTCGGACGACACCCCCCACCTTTTATTGCGTTCCGATTGCTCGTCGTCACTCGCAATCGGCCTCCACGGCACTCGATATCGGGTTTGGCTCGGACTCTTGCGCGGCCACCCAAACGATCACCGATCCTCGATCTGAGACTTCGTGGCGTTAACACATGACTTCACGATGCCCTAGTTCCACTTTCATGAATTTAGAGCTCCTATCTCGCGTGCTGCGGCCATCTGGTAAGAATATGTTAATTTATTAATATCTTTGCAACCGCTCGTCGGATCACCGAACGGAGCGCGCCAACGCGTTCGTGAGACCCTCAATTAGGTTTACATACCCTCAAATGAGATCAAACTCAAGTATAAAGCAAAACCCCATTTTTGACCCTAGGTTTGCTATATTGCAAAATCCACCATTAGAGCCTTAGATTCAAACTCTAATCATGCATTTAGCATGCTAGGGTTCTACCAAAACCACTTCTAGAACATATAATCAAGGTTCTAGACATCTACCATTAAAGCCCTTAAAGCTTACCTCAAGAGCTTGCTCTCATGTACAAAGAGAAGTGGAAGAGGATGGTCTTGATCATCATCATCTTCTTCTTCATCTCCTTCTCTTTCTTCTTCTTCTTCTTCTCTTTTCTCTCTTTCTTTCTTTTCCTTCCCTTGGTCGATAGAGAGAGAGAGGGAGAGAAAGAGAGATGGAAGGGTGAGGGAATGAGAGAAAGAGGAGCCCTAACCCCTCTATACACTCTGCACAATTGCACAAAGGTCCCTCAACAATATAAGTTGTGCACAGCCCAAACTGGGCATTTTCGGGCTACTGGGACCGGACATCCCACCTATGTCCGGACCCCAAGTACTTAGCCAATTTTTCAGCATTTTCAGCTTTTCAGCTTTTGGGTCCGTTTCCGCTCGTTTTTGCTCGTTCGACCACCGATTCTTTTCAAATCGCACCGAGACTTTCCAAACATGTTTTCGAACACGTTTTCATCATCTTTTCATCCACGCTAATGCCGGATTTAGCTCACGGCCCAACATAGCCTTTCGGGTTCCGTTTCCGCGCCTTCGCGCACCGAAACGCCCATATGCTCCCGAACTTCACCGAACTTCATCGGGGCCATTCAAATGGCTTTCCAACCAATTGAACATCATAACCTCATGATTTTAGAAGTCCGGTACCTTACAATAGTTACTCGCGAGGCACTGTCGGAAGAATTCCGAATCGAATCCGCGTTCCGTCGACGGATTTCGCCGAGAAACGCGCCGAAAATCACTTTCTAATCTCCACGAGGACTTGGGACCTTGGACAATCAGTCCAGAGGTTACCCACAACTCACCCATGCTGCCCACAGCAGCCACGACAAACACAATTGCATAAAAGCCCTCCCGACTATCCGAAATCGCATTATTTCACATGATTTCTGGGCTTTTATCGCCCGACTATGCAAACCGGAGGTCAATCAGACCAACCGAGACACCTGCTGATAGGTTTCGACGTGGCGGAGACCGTGCTCACCCTTCGGAGCAATTTCGGACATTGTGGAGAGCGCGGGAGCGACCCGAAGTTCAGCGAACTACGCGCACTGCATGAAAACATGCAAAATCTCGCTAACCAGGAACTCGTTGACCCCAAATGAGGTGACCACCGTGATCGTCACTGACAGACGATCACGGGTGATCGTCACTGACAGACGATCACCGTGCTCCCCTCCGGAGGCATCGGAACAGCCTCGGGTCTCTGAAACAGCGCGCGCAAGCCGAGACAGCAGCCAAAAAGGTCCAAAAAGGACCGACTAAGCCGAAACAGCGGATCGGGGTCTTCCCGACCAAAACCAAGGTGAGCACGGTGATCAGCGATGTGTCCTGATCATCGCGCTCCCTTCCGTTGGGATCGGGGAGGCCCGAGAAGGTCAGAACAACCAACCACCCAAAAACAGCCCTATATTTAAGCCTTGGCCGGAGCAACTAGCTCCGGCCGGCCTCCGGCGGCACGGAGGCACGCGCGGCGGCCCGAGACGGATGAGAGGGAGGCAAGGAGTCGGGGGCTCACCTCGATTGGCGGCGGGAAGCGGCGGTGGCCGTGGTGGAATGATACCCAAGCTGCGCGGCTAGGATGGAGCTCGGCTCGGTTTCGGCCTGTTGAGGAGCTCGGCGGCGGAGCACCGGCGACGATCGAATGCGTCGGCCCGTGGGGAGGCGGCGCGCGGGTCGGCCGTCGGCGGTAGGCGGCGGCGGCGGCGGGTGCGGCTAGGCCCGCACGGCTCTGTGCGGCCGCGAGAGATGGCGCGGCGGTCGGCGGCCACGGGGACCCCGGGACGGTGGCGCGTGAACACGGAGAGTTGCCGGAGGTCCACGAGGGAGGCCACGGGGAGGTCCAAGGTGGCGGCCGCGCACGGGGAGGCCGCGACTCAAGCTCGGCCTTGACGCGGGCTGGCGTCCGCGAACGATCCCGACGGCGACGGCGGCGAACCGAGCGGCGGCGACGGCACCGGGGGTCGCCGATGTTCGAGAGGCGGTGCGGCCGCGTCCAAGTGGTGGCGACGAGCGGGGGGCAACGGTGACCGGGCTCGCCACAGGCTCGGGGCGGAGCGGCGGGTGCGGCGGCGGCTGCGGCGGCGTGCGTGCGAATGCGACGGCGGCGCCGCCGACGTGGCGGCGAGCGGCGGAGGAGGTGGCCAAGACTCCGGGGAAGACGTGCGAAGTGGCCGCTGCGGCGGCGGCGGAGAAAGGGGGTACACCGGACCTCGGCCGGACTCGGGTGCGGGTGGCCGCGGCGGTCTAGCGGCTCCAGCGGCGCGTAGGGCCGGCCGGGGAAGCTCCGGCGGGGTCGGGGGCGACGCCGGTGCAGATCTGGAGGTGGTGCAACCTCCTGTCTCCTTCAACCCGAGAGATAAGAGAGAGATCTAGAGAGAGAGATGGAGAGAGACATGGAGAGGGAGGAGGAGCTACCAGCTTCGGCGGCCGGCGGCGCTTCCAGGTGGCCGAGGCGCGAGCATAGAGGGTAGGGATGAGATGAGAAGGCGGCTAGGGCTCGGTTATGGGGAGAGGGAAGACCCAGGGTTAGGGTTTCTACGGAGCCAAGTGTAACACTATACAAAATGGCCAAATTGCAATAAAGTCCCCTGAAACTAAATATTTTTATTCGAGTCCTTCGCAGCGCGCCTATTACGCATGTACATACCTCCATGATCGATATCGTGCGATTCGGTACATAAAATACTAGCACTTCAGCGAAAACATGCCAATTCTCCAATATCAACCTCTCCTCGATCAACTCGTAATTTCCGCAGATCCGTTCGTCGGATTTACGAATGGATCGCACCAGTGCGATCTGCACGTCGAAGACATCAAACCCACGATTTTGGTTTGCCTCGATCGATCACGGATTCACGAAGAAATCCGTCCGCTCTCCAACGATCCGATTTTGCCAACATCGACCCCTTTGCTATCATCTTGCAATTTCCGGCGATCCGTTCGACGGATTCACAAACGGATCGCGCCATCGCGTTCAGCACGTCGGGATTTGCGACGAAGCCTATCTGCTCTCCAATAATCCATATATTATACATATACCGACGTGTGAACCCGCGAAATCGTGATTTCGCCTCTGTATCTGACTTCCCTACCTCTAGTAGAGATCTCAAACATCCCTTACCTTACTCTAGGTCACATGCACGGAGCCCAAGGAGTTTCACAATGCAAGAATAGCAAAGTGCGGAAACCCCCATTTCGCTAAAACTCCTTTTTGTCGAAATCCGTGCATCGGATCAGGAATCCGTCATTGCCATTGGTTCCAGAATAGCTGAACCGGTCGAAACGAGCTATTGGACTGCTATGATCGGAGTCCGATACGTACCAGAAGACAACTCTCCTCCGCGGCTTCACCGAAAAATCGAAGTTACTATTCACTTAAGTCAAACTTCTTAATCGCGTATCTTCTCCGTTTTAGCTCATTTTCCCCTGAAACTTGACGAGTGTTTATGTAATTAAATTACACACATAAACATTATCAACAGAGAGTTTAGTTGCACTGTCAAAAATCTCAGTCTTTACATTATCCCCTCCTTAAAAGAAGTTTCGTCCCCGAAACTTGACCACGTACCCACCGAAATTGCAATCAAATATTGCTCCACCAATGCGGTATTACTTGAGTACTTGTCACGCCCCAAGCCCGATCCTTTTGGTCGGTTCGAGAGCGTCAAACAGACGCCGAACGGACAGAGTCTCCCCTATCCGCCCAAGGCTCAACATGTACAGATAGAGTATAAAATTTTTGCACTTGCGGAAGCATACACAAAGGCTTGCACGAAGACAAGCAACAGCCAATAGTGAAAGTACTATTAATACATACAAGTAACATGATTAATTGCAATCACATACATGCATAATTCTTACAACTCTGCATTCATTACAAGACTACCATTCTTTACATTCTTTGCATCATTTCTTTTTACATCTCATAGTCTTTAAGGATAAAGCTTAAATACATTTGATATTAGCATCTACCATCATCAAATACAAAAGATGATACAAAATGGTAATGCAACTATAACAAAAGTAAAGTACTCGGGCGGTCTCTACCTAGGGCGCGATGCCCTTCCCGCGATCGTCGGCCGGCTCACTCGGTCCCGGCTCTGTGGAAATAGTGGGGTGAGAACTACAACAAAGTTCCCAGTGGGTTCGGCAACCAACCACGCCGACTTTCCCACTAGGTCTAACTCAAGCGTAATAGAAAGAAAGGTAAGATAAGAACCAAACTATCAAATGCAACTAATACGCTTGAAAGTAAAGATAATATGCTCAAACTGTAAAACATGCAAGATCATAAGTTCAATACCCAATCTCTTGGCTAACCCGTGGGTTTCGCCCTCAACAAGACTCAACCAAACTCAAAATCCCATAGTATACCGGGGAGACTCAATCGACCCGTTGGGACCGTCCTCGGGAAAACTCATTCCCCTGGAAAACTCATTCCAGTGGTGACCTACTCCGGAGCGCACCGCTCGAAGGGGGAGCTACCGCCCTCGAGCAAGGACTATATGGTGAGTACGATCAATCCTTAACTTTAAGGATTCTAAATCTCAATCTGTTCCTTGCCTTCAAGGAGAACTCATGTTCATATGACCCTTAACTCTAAGGTTATTGTCAAATGTCAATCTCATGACTCTACTAGTGTTATATACACTACAAGTTCTTGTTCTTGCTCTTTGATGTCTCACATGTTGTCTAAGTATTCTAGACTCATCTTTGTCACATTCTCTAATACATGTCAATTACACTACTTGTTCTTTAGCATGCATATATATAGGGTTCTTGTTCTTTGTCATATAATCTCATACAATTACATCTCATGCATTTGAACTCACAAATTGCAATATAACTCATAATTTACCCTATCATGCATTATGCTCAACATATATAGAATGCTCAAAAGTGACACATAGACTTAGAAAGAATTTCGGTGTCCTTGGAATGCACCACCCACCTTCTAAAATTATGGATGGTTTGCCCGTCGAGTTTCGTAGCTAACCGAGGCCTATTTTACAATCTGCGCAGTTAACAGATTTCACATCAGGCTAACTTACATAGCAACTCATAGATAGGCTTTTCGTTTAATTAAACGGAGTTGTCCCACGCGTCGGGGATACCCCCAATTAGGTTTCTACAAGGTCAATTTGACCCTAGAACCTCTATGGCAAAAAGCCCCAATTTCCAAACCCTAACAATGCCATTTTGGCATTCTCATGGGATTGATCTCAACCACAAGCAAAAGAAAGCTTGTAGACCCATGAGAGGCTCTTTAGAACCATTCTTAAGCCATTAGAACCATTTATTTGGGGTTTACTACAAACCCTAGCCAACCACCATGAGAGCACTTGAAGCTCTCATGAGGTTTCATGGTGTTCATAGCCATACAAGTCCTCTAATACTAGCAAAAAGTTAGAAAGCTCCAAAACTTAGGAGAAAATCAAAACCCTAGAAGTTTACTTGTGAGAACTTACCTCTAGTGCGAAGCCTCTCCAAGCCCTTGGTGTAGGAGAGCTTCAAAGTCCTCCAAAAGCTCCAATGTCACCTTCTTCTTCCTCTCCTTCTTCTTCTCCTCCAAACCCTAGAGCACTTCTAGAGAGAGAAAGTGAGCAAAAGAGAGTGAGAGGGATGAAAAGAGAGTGTGTGCTGTGAGGGAGAGGGGTTAGGGCTAATAACATGTTGTAACATTTACAACTAAGCCCCCCAAACCCAAGTATTTACATTCTGCCAGACTGGGCAGTTTTCGAGCCCAATGTCCGGTCTCAGCCGGTTGTCCGGTCTCAGTAAGCCCTCCTTTCGGGACTTAGCCATTTTTCTGCACGTTACGCAGCCAATGTCCGGTCTTGGCTGGATGTCCGGTCTCGGATTGTCCGGTCTTGGCTGGTTGTCCGGTCTCAGTACGCTGGTTTCTAGGACTTAGCCAATTTCCTCACTGCGCAGCTGGGGCACTTGGTGGCATCCGGACATCCCCTGGATGTCCGGTCTCGGCTGCTCCAAGTCTGGGAATTCCACCAGACTTGCAGTTTAGCTTTTCCACGACCCCACTTCGCTGTGCGCGTGCTCCAAAGCACCAAGAACCCACACCTACTCGCATCCACTCCGGGTCCCGCTAATTTTGACGGAACTCGACACGCTTTACGGGAAAGTGGGTTGTTACATTCTCCACCCCTTAAATTTAGTTTCATCGGCGAAACTTATAATCTAGATTCATACCTCAATCCAGATTGTCAAATAGATGGGGGTAACGCTCCCGCATCACGCTTTCAAGCTCCCACGTAGCCTCCCGGTCGTTGTGGTTGCTCCAACGGACTTTAACATACGGAATTCTTCGGCTCCGTAGTTTTCTTTCTTCCCGATCGATAATATACGCCGGGAACTCGTCGTAGGTCATATCCTCTTGAATCTCCGACGGTTCAAACGCAAGGATATGGTCGGGATCATGAACATACTTGCGGAGGTTGGATACATGGAATACATCATGAACTCCCGCAAGCCTCGGTGGTAATGCTAGTTTGTAAGCCACCGCTCCGATTCGTTCCAAAATTTCAAACGGTCCAATATACCGAGGACTTAATTTCCCCCGGATTCCAAACCGTTTAACTCCCCGTGTTGGCGAAACCTTTAGGAATACATGGTCGCCGACATCAAACTCAACATCTTTTCTTCGTTTGTCGGCATAACTCTTATGCCGCGATTGCGCCGTCGCAAGTCGTTGGCGAGCAAGGCGAACTTTCTCTTCCGCCTCCCGCACTACGTCCGGGCCAAGAACAGATTTCTCGCCCACGTCGCTCCAATGAACTGGAGAGCGACACTTTCTTCCATAAAGGGCCTCGAATGGCGCCATCGCGATACTTTCTTGATAACTGTTATTGTATGCGAACTCCGCCATCGGTAAATGGTCGTGCCAATTGCCCTTGTAGTCGAATACACACGCACGTAGCATATCCTCAAGTATTTGGATTGTCCTCTCCGATTGTCCGTCACTTTGAGGATGGAATGCCGTGCTAAAGTCGAGCCGTGTGCCCAACGCTTCTTGTAGGCTCCTCCAAAAGTGAGAAGTGAACCTCGGGTCCCGATCCGATACGATAGACGCCGGAACCCCGTGAAGTCTCACAATCTCATCAATGTAAACTTGAGCCAACTTGTCCCCCGACCAAGCAATATGAATCGGAAGGAAATGCGCCGACTTCGTTAACCGGTCCACGACCACCCAAATTGCATCGTGTCCCCCTTGAGATCGAGGCAATCCGGTCACAAAGTCCATAGCGATATTTTCCCATTTCCAAACGGGTATAGGTAAGCTTTGTAACTTTCCCGCCGGAAACCGCCGCTCCGCCTTTACTTGTTGGCAAGTAAGACATTGCGCAACAAATTCTCCAATGTCTTTCTTCATGCCCGGCCACCAATATTGCAACTTTAGGTCTTGATACATTTTGGTGCCGCCCGGGTGGATACTATAAGGAGATTGATGCGCCTCTTGCATAATCGCCTTAGGGAGATCCTTATTCTTGGGTACACACCAACGATTTCGAAATCGTAGTGTGCCGTCGGTCCCAATGCCAAAGTCATCGGCACTACCGCTTTCTACCTCTCCGCGCACCTTTTGGAGGTACTCGTCGGAAGTTTGCAACTCCTTGATCCTCTCCAATAAGGTCGGTTGCACCACTAAGGTGGCAAGTGTAGCCGGCACTCCCGGCGCTACTACTTCCAATCCAAGCCGTTGCATCTCCTTTTGCAACAACGATTGGGGCGTAATTGCTGAAGCCAAATTTTCACCCGACTTTCTACTTAGCGCATCGGCTACGACATTTGCTTTTCCGGGGTGGTATAAAATCGTGACATCATAGTCCTTTAACAGCTCTAACCACCGTCGCTGTCGCATATTTAGCTCTTTTTGGGTGAACAAATACTTAAGACTTTTGTGATCCGTGTAGATCTCGCAATGTTCACCGTACAAGTAATGCCTCCACAACTTTAGCGCGAAAATCACCGCGGCTAGCTCCAAGTCATGAACCGGGTAGTTTTTCTCATAAGCTTTCAATTGGCGTGAAGCATAAGCTATAACTCGCCCATTTTGCATCAAGACACACCCGAGTCCAATGTAGGAAGCATCACTGTACACGACGTATGTCTCCCCCGGCGTCGGTAAAGCAAGTACCGAGGTCGTCGTTAACCTTTCTTTTAACTCTTTGAAGCTTCGATCGCAATCTTCGTTCCAAACATACTTGACTCCTTTGTGTGTAAGGCGCGTTAGCGGAGTGGATATTTTGGAGAACCCCTCCACGAACCGCCGATAATAACCCGCAAGTCCAAGGAAACTGCGGATTTCCGTTGCGCTCGTCGGGCGAGGCCAATCTTTAATTGCCTCTACTTTCTTCGGGTCCACCGAGATACCCTCACCCGAAACCACATGTTCTAGGAAAGTAACCTCCGAAAGCCAAAATTCACATTTCTTCAACTTGGCATATAACTTCTCTTTTCGGAGTATTTTCAAAACAAGTCTCAAGTGCTCCTCGTGTTCTTCCTCGGTCCGAGAATATACCAATACGTCGTCAATGAAGACCACGACGCATCGGTCCAATAGCGGACGGAAGACACGGTTCATTAAGTCCATAAATGCCGCTGGGGCATTAGTAAGCCCGAATGGCATTACCGTGAACTCGTAATGGCCATACCGCGTACGGTACGCCGTTTTATGCACATCCTTGGGCCGTATCTTCAACTGATGATACCCCGACTGAAGGTCTATTTTAGAATACACCTTCGACCCTCGCAATTGATCGAATAAGTCGTCGATCCTTGGCAATGGATACTTGTTCTTTATTGTTACTGTAAGAAAATATATGCATCTGCATGTGCATTTAATGCAGCGGAAATAAATTTTATTTATAAAATATGATCCAATCATATGTACTGTAATATCATAACATTTATGATATTAGTATATATATATGTACCAAGATCATCTCGTGTGACACACAAAATTATTATTCTAATCTAATTAGAAGAAGGGTTTGAATTTCAACCTGTGCAAATTACCGAAATTATTTCACGGTTGATGTGGATCGAACTGGTCCTTTGAGCCGCACAAATGTTCGGCCTCTATATGTATCCACACAAGGTCACTCAGGATCTCGTGCTTCACACAATCACAGTGTAATCTCGAAACTTCTTTCGTGATATCTTGTGTCAATGTGGAGAAAAATTAATCCTCAAAATTGTGCTAGCAATTCGAAGATGATTAACTATAGAGATCAATTAATATAGGAGGCCACTCTCCTATGATTAAAAGAGAGCTTTATATGATTGGGAGAATTTTCTCTCTTTTTCTCTCGCACTTCGCTTTTGCGTTGTTGTAATTGAGAGAGATTATTTCGAATCTCTTTTATAGGCATAAGGCCCATAAATGAGGTGCAAATAAACTCTCCTTATGGCGAGAAAACAAGTGAAGAGAAAAGAAAGAAAACCGTCGTCATAAATGAGAGGAAAGTAAACTCCTCTCATTTAGTGATGAAGCGGAAAGAGAGAGTGAAAAGAAATCGAAAACTCTCCTCCACTTAATACGCCAATTAATACGGAGAAAACTTTTCTTTCTTTAATCTTTACTCGTTTTCATCTCCCAACAAATTTGTACGAGAATTAATTAAGAGAGAGTATTATTCATCCTCTTCTCCTTTCACTTCATAACTCCTCAATTAAAATTTAATTGAGTTGATGAGAGAATAATTTAAGTGCAAGTGCATCGCATGCAACAATTGCATTTAACTCAACAACTTTCAATTTCACAAATTGGTCCCTCTTGCTAACCAACTTAGCAAGTAAATCCTTTCTTTGCTACTTTAGCAAAATGATCTCTATTAATTTCCAAGCACTTGATCACACGTAGCCTTTATTGTGTGTGACCACATAGGTTCAATTCTATCTGGTAGTGAGATGTGACACTAAACTCTTTTAGTGTCACCATCGGAACTCTTTTCGATGGACCAAAATATTTTTGGCTCTCCCAACTGAGTGTAATTAACTGTCTTAATTACTCTCATGGGTCCCACAATCCACGAGTGACACCTAACAGTATATCGCGGCAATCCAAGTAGAATTAATAATAGACAGAACCTCTAAGTGTAGTTACCGTGTGGTAAAATCCTTCTATCACTTATCCCGATTGAGTCGAGGTTATGGATAACTCGTCAAACCACATTACTCAATCATATGCCTTATCTGATTAACACTTAATATGGAAACTCCTTTCCATAAAATCATACTGCCTTGGCCAAGGACTTGTAAAACAGATAGCATAGGACAATTACCTCTCTACTGAGGGTGATAGATTCCATCTTGACACACACCTACCTCCACGTATGACCCACTGCAGCCAACATGTGTTGACTTAACCCATGATTAGGGTATAAGTATTTACACAGTCAAACTACAATAACCCACACGCAAGATAACCGTAGTGCCTCAGGTCAAAGGATCACTCACACTACTACAGTATGGAACAATTCGCTGACGAGTGAGTAGACATCCATGTGATTGTTTATAGTTGGTCACGCTCAGTGAAATTGTTCTCCAACATTCACCTGTATGCTTACTCTAGTGTCACCACACTAATGACTTGAGACTCATCATCCCATAAGGGAAGTACAGCATACACTGATCTATCCGGATTTACCACCGCCTCGTGATAATCCTATGATCGGGAGCATTTAAGAATTAATTACGAAGAATATATGTCTCAAATTTCTAACTTCTTAGAAAGTTAATTCTTCTACTATTAATTCTATGGACGATTCATAAATATGCATTTGGCAATAATATGAATGAAGAATGCCAGATTTAATCATAAAAGAAAAGTACACTGATATTATCCCTTTAAGTTATGATAGGGATTGGCTTATAGGGCATATAACTAACAATCTCCCACTTGCACTAAAGCCAATCACCCATATAGCGCATTCCCATCTTCTTGTTTGGAACTCTTTCCAAACAATCGATCCTCTATTACATATGAGCAAATATCCTGATATAGACTTTCTATAATCAACATCTGACATAAAGTCAAAGTCTGTGAAGCCTTCCAACTTCAACTCACCTCCTCCAAAGACTAGGCACATATCCTTAGTTCTTCTCAAGTACTTGAGGATATTCTTAACTGCAACCCAGTGTTCCAAACCCGGGTTAGATTGATATCGGCTTGTGACACTCACAGCATGTGCGATATCAGGCCTCGTACATGGCATTGCATACATTAGACTCCCAATAGCTAAAGCATATGGGATTCTACTCATGCATTCTCTCTCCTCTGGTGGTTTAGAACACATCTTTTTGGAGAGATAAATTCCATGTCTTAGAGGTAATAGACCTCTTTTGGAATTTTCCATGCTAAACCTCTTTAGCACTTCATCTATGTACATCCTCTGAGATAGTCCGAGCAACCTTCTAGACCTATCTCTGTAGACCTTTATGCCCAAAATGTAGGATGCATCGCCTATGTCTTTCATGGAGAAATTCTGAGATAGCCACAACTTGACCGATGACATCATCCCAATGTCGTTCCCTATTAGAAGTATATCATCCACGTACAATACGAGAAATGTGACAGCACTCCCACTAATCCTTTAATACACATATGGTTCTTCCTCATTTCTGATGAAATCAAACGATTTGATTACCTCATTGAAACGAGTGTTCCAACTTCGAGATGCTTGTTTTAATCCGTATATGGATCTCTGAAGCTTGCACACTTTATGATTATCGTTGCTAGAGGTAAAACCTTGAGGCTGTTCCATATAGATATCTTTCTCAAGATATCCATTAAGGAATGCGGTTTTCACATCCATCTGCCATATTTCATAATCATAATGTGCAGCTATAGCAAGTAAGGTTCGATTGGATTTTAGCATGACCACTGGCGAGAAGGTCTCTTGATAGTCAATACCTTCTCGTTGACTATAACCTTTCACCACAAGCCTTGCTTTATAGGTCTCTACCTTTCCATCTGAACCAATTTTTTTCTTAAAGATCCATTTACATCCAATAGGTACTATACCCTCGGGTAAATCAACTAGTGTCCAAACCTGGTTGGAATACATGGAGTCTATCTTTAACTTCATAGCTTCCTTCCATCTCTCAGAGTCAATGTCTGACATAGCTTCATCATAACCAGTAGGATCATGTCTGTGATCTTTATCTCCCATTAGAAACATTTCCTGTACCTCTTCTATGACAAATTCCAAATATCTGTCTGGAGGTTGGGAGACTCTACTAGATCTTCGAAGTGGTTGTGTGTATGTTGGCTCCGATTGAACAGATATTTCCGGTGGATCATTGTGGATTCGTTGCTTATCAGAGACATTCTCATTGAGCTCTATTTTCCTCCCACTACCTCCTTCTTGAATAAATTGTTTCTCAAGAAAAGAGGCGTGCTGACTCACAATAATATTTTGATCATGGGAAAAATAGAAATAGTATCCCAATGATTCTTTGGGATAACCAACGAATCTGGCTTTATCCGACCTTGCTTCTAATTTGTCCGTCTTTAACTTCTTAATATAAGACGGACATTCCCAGATCTTGAGATGACCAAGAGATGGCTTTCTACCAAACCAAATCTCATATGGAGTAGTAGAAATGGATTTGGAAGGCACTCTGTTTAAGATATATGCAGCAGTAAGGAGAGCATACCCCCAAAGAAATATAGGCAAATATGTAAAACTCATCATGGATCGCACCATATCTAATAAAGTGCGATTTCCCCGTTCAGATACTCCATTCAGTTGTGGAGTGCCAGGAGAAGTCCATTGAGAGATGATGCCGTTTTCTTTGAGGTAATTTAGAAAGTCTGAACTTAAGTATTTTCCTCCTCGATCTGATCGAAGGATCTTAATAAACTTTCCGCTTGTTTTTTTCTACTTCATGTCTAAATTCTTTGAACTTTTCAAAGGCTTCGACTTTGTCTCATCAAGTAGACATACCTATACCGCGAATAGTCCTCAGTAAAGGTGATGAAGTAAACATAACCTCCCTTGGCTTGTACATCAAATGGTCCGCATACATCAGTATGCACCAAGGCAAGTATCTCAGTGGCTCTTTCTCCTTGTCCAATGAAGGGCAATTTGGTCATCTTTCCTTGAAGACATGATTCACAAATTGGATATGGCTCGAAAGCCAATGAACTCAAGAGCCCATCTTTAACCAATTTGTTAATCCGATCTTCACCGATGTGACCTAATCTAAGATGCCACATATACTTGTGATTTACCTCTTCTCTAGGTCTCTTAGACCCTACAGCATCTACTTCCTGCTCAACTGTATTTATACTTACATCCAAATGCAAGTGATATAGTTTGTCAATCATTGTTCCATAACCTATCAATTTATTTCTCAAATAAATTGAGCAAGTATTTATTTCAAAAATAAATTTATAACCAGACAATGCCAATGAGGAAACAGAAATTAAGTTTCTACTAGCATTAGGAACATAGAGACAATCTTTTAATTCTAAAACTATGCCTGACGGTAATAGTATAGGATAGGTTCCTATGGCTAATGCAGCAACTTTTGCTCCATTACCCACTCGTAAGATGATTTCTCCTTCCTTTAGCCTTCTACTTTGTCTTAAACCCTGCATCGAGGTGCACAAGTGTGAAGTGCATGCAGAATCAATTATCCAAGTAGTAGTAGAACATACCGACAGACTAGTCTCAACAATGAGCAGGTCGGACATACCTTCAGAAGGCTTGTCCTTTGCCTTCTCCTTTAGGCTAGCAAGGTATTCGGGGCAGTTCCTCTTCCAATGGCCATCTCTATTGCAGTGGAAACATTTTCCTTTAGTGACCTTCTTAGGAACTTGTCTTTTGCTATCGGCCTTTGGCTTCTTATTAGATTTCTTGTTTCTCCATTTAGACTTTCTTTTGGAGAATGAAGCCCGTACAATAGCCAAGATGGACCCCTTATTACCTTTTATTGTTCCCTCCGTCGTCACCAAAGATATTCAAGAGCTCAGAGAGGGTGCACTGAATCTTATTCATTTGAAAGTTCATTACGAACTGCGAAAATGAGTCAGGTAAAGACTGCAGAATTAAATCTGTCTGCAAGTCTGCGTCCATCCGTAGGCCGAGCTTCTCAAGCTCCTCTACATCCTCAATCATTTTCAAACAATGATGATTAACAGATTGGCCATCGGACATTCTGTTAGTTATGGGGTTGCCCCAAGGATCTATCTAGATTGTATCTAACACCTTATCCCACACCTAGAGGGAGGGTGAATAGGTGTACCGGCCAAAACCACAACAAATCTCGATGCTTTAAAAATAAATGCGGAAAATAAAAAGCACACCGAGATTTACGTGGGAAAACTTCAAACTCGGAGTAAAAAACCCACGGGACAAACACGCGAATAAACAATCAATAAGAGAAAAGATTACAAGGTGATACCGAACTCCACGGACTCGACCTCTCTAACTCTCCTATGGATCTCCGCGCAATCCTCCTTCGGTTGTCCACGCCTCACGTTCGAGTCCACGAACGCCACTACTTCGAATCCACGAAGCTTCTATCACGCCGAATCCACGACGCCACTCGAATCCACGAGGCAACGATCCGAATCCACGAACCGCCTTCAACGCGCCGAATCCATGACGCCGTTCATGAGAAGCATGAATATGGTGATCCTTCGCTTAGGAGTATCGTAGAAAACCGAAGAAGAAAACTCCAAGCGAATCGTAGATTAAATCGACATATAGATATTCAATACGATATCTCGATTTGACCTAAAAGAGGCTATGAAGTAGAAAATAGATTTTAGATCAATTCCTAGCCTCTAGGGTTTCTCAAACATGTATATTCATGAAGCATATGAATTAATGGAACCCCCATCGCTTATTTATAGATTTAGAAGACTTAGAAGTAGACTAGGATTGTGAAAATCTAATTTTGGAAATAAATTAGAGATAGACTAGGATTTGAAAACTTGTTTAAAATCAATTAGAAAACATAGAGATAGACTAGGATTTGAAAACCTGTTTAAAATCAATTAGAAAACATAGAGATAGACTAGGATTTGAAAACCTGAATTTTATCCATATATTCAATTTAAAAACATCCTAAGTCTTCCAAACACTTTTAAATATTTATAAATCATCATCCATAATATTTGAACTTACCGAGCATTGTGGATTCATGTTTAGAGTCTTCGATTCTTCGATTTATCCCTTCTTCTTTAAACCTTCAAGACTCCGGACTCACTTCACGAAATATGCCAACATAAAATCCGTAACACATTCTTGCTCGAAACAGCCGTTTCGATATCTCATATCGAGTAGAGCGGCTTTGTTCACCATACAATTCTTGTAAGTGAAGTAGAATGGCCGACGCACTGTTCATGTGTTCATGTTGGCGTTGCAACTCATTGCTCATCGACGCCAACATGTAACACCTACCTCTATTATCGTCATCTATCCATTTTTCATAAGACTCTTGCTCATTGTCATCAGCTGGAAGTTCAGGAGCAGGAGTAGTGAAAATATAGGCAATTTTTTTTTTTTTTTAGAATTGAGAACGATTCTCAAGTTCCGCAGCCAATAAGAAAAATTAGGGCCGGTTAAGCGGTTGGCATCAAGAATTTTAGTAAGAGGGTTAGAAGCAGCTATATTCTGTGCAAGGTAAAAATATTCAGTTAGTTATGTACTTTTCATTATTCCATTTGATTATGGACTTTTAATCAAATGGTGTCTCCCACTAAGTTTTATGGATCTCCACACTATTTTAGTGAAGAAACGAAAAACTTCTAAATTGATTTCTAGTGGGAATTGCGGTCTCACCAATTTTGCAAATTACCTCACCTAACAGTTATTGGTAATTAGCAAATAGATGAGTGGACAACTCTTGTCCAATGTTTCAGAAACATGTTGCAATTATTTCTTGGCCTCTAGGACATAAAGCCTCACCTAACAGTTATTGGCCTCACATCCTAGTTAAGTTTGACCTATCGTTCAATATGTGTTTAAAACTAATATTGAACCCTCACCTAACAGTTATTGGATACAATACTAATTTTACCACATAACATCAAATGTTGATAAGGTGGTCGTACTTTTTCATGCAAGTGGCCCATGTAACCATGCGTACCACTCAACATTTAGAAAACACCCACACCTTACAACGGTAGAAGGCCACAATAGGGTGTTCATAACACTCAACTTAATATTTATAATAGAGAGTTTTGGCCTTTATTTCAATCTCATCAGATCTTACTTTTAAATTGCATCTAATGCAATTATTTTGTATCTAATACAAAATAGTATTAAACATTGATGACTAAATAACCTCTGGCCATACGATGAAATTCAATCATATAGTGCATCTCATGCCCCAACATATGTAATTATATTTAGCCTTTATATATAACCTACCTAGGTTAATATATTAAGTTATATGCAATTAAAATCCTTTTATTAATTGCATGCTAACTTAAATAATCAATTACCATAAGATAATGTCAAATTAACTACGTAATCCGGGATTTATGATCGTCATAAATTACTTTCATATATCAAATATATGAAATATCTTTTGTATATGCTCTCGCATCATAAATCATACAACCCCAAATTCAAATAAATAAAAAGAATAATTTTGTGGCGACACGAGGGTGGCTCTGATACCACTGTAAGAAAATATATGCATCTGCATGTGCATTTAATGCAGCGGAAATAAATTTTATTTATAAAATATGATCCAATCATATGTACTGTAATATCATAACATTTATGATATTAGTATATATATATGTACCAAGATCATCTCGTGTGACACACAAAATTATTATTCTAATCTAATTAGAAGAAGGGTTTGAATTTCAACCTGTGCAAATTACCGAAATTATTTCACGGTTGATGTGGATCTGAACTTCTGGTCCTTTGAGCCGCACAAATGTTCGGCCTCTATATGTATCCACACAAGGCTGCTCCGGGATCTGTGCTTCACACAATCACAGTGTAATCTCGAAACTTCTTTCGTGATATCTTGTGTCAATGTGGAGAAAAATTAATCCTCAAAATTGTGCTAGCAATTCGAAGATGATTAACTATAGAGATCAATTAATATAGGAGGCCACTCTCCTATGATTAAAAGAGAGCTTTATATGATTGGGAGAATTTTCTCTCTTTTTCTCTCGCACTTCGCTTTTGCGTTGTTGTAATTGAGAGAGATTATTTCGAATCTCTTTTATAGGCATAAGGCCCATAAATGAGGTGCAAATAAACTCTCCTTATGGCGAGAAAACAAGTGAAGAGAAAAGAAAGAAAACCGTCGTCATAAATGAGAGGAAAGTAAACTCCTCTCATTTAGTGATGAAGCGGAAAGAGAGAGTGAAAAGAAATCGAAAACTCTCCTCCACTTAATACGCCAATTAATACGGAGAAAACTTTTCTTTCTTTAATCTTTACTCGTTTTCATCTCCCAACAAATTTGTACGAGAATTAATTAAGAGAGAGTATTATTCATCCTCTTCTCCTTTCACTTCATAACTCCTCAATTAAAATTTAATTGAGTTGATGAGAGAATAATTTAAGTGCAAGTGCATCGCATGCAACAATTGCATTTAACTCAACAACTTTCAATTTCACAAATTGGTCCCTCTTGCTAACCAACTTAGCAAGTAAATCCTTTCTTTGCTACTTTAGCAAAATGATCTCTATTAATTTCCAAGCACTTGATCACACGCAGCCTTTATTGTGTGTGACCACATAGGTTCAATTCTATCTTAGTGAGATGTGACACTAAACTCTTTTAGTGTCACCATCGAACTCTTTCGATGGACCAAAATATTTTTGGCTCTCCCAGTGAGTGTAATTAAGCTGTCTTAATTACTCTCATGGGTTCCACAATCCACGAGTGACACCTAGCAGTATATCGCGGCAATCCAAGTAGAATTAATAATAGACAGAACCTCTAAGTGTAGTTACCGTGTGGTAAAATCCTTCTATCACTTATCCCGATTGAGTCGAGGTTATGGATAACTCGTCAAACCACATTACTCAATCATATGCCTTATCTGATTAACACTTAATATGGAAACTCCTTTCCATAAAATCATACTGCCTTGGCCAAGGACTTGTAAAACAGATAGCATAGGACAATTACCTCTCTACCGAGGGTGATAGATTCCATCTTGACACACACCTACCTCCACGTATGACCCACTGCAGCCAACATGTGTTGACTTAACCCATGATTAGGGTATAAGTATTTACACAGTCAAACTACAATAACCCACACGCAAGATAACCGTAGTGCCTCAGGTCAAAGGATCACTCACACTACTACAGTATGGAACAATTCACTGACGAGTGAGTAGACATCCATGTGATTGTTTATAGTTGGTCACGCTCAGTGAAATTGTTCTCCAACATTCTCCTGTATGCTTACTCTAGTGTCACCACACTAATGACTTGAGACTCATCATCCCATAAGGAAGTACAAAGATACATCGATCTATCCGGATTTACCACCGCCTCGTGATAATCCTATGATCGGGAGCATTTAAGAATTAATTACGAAGAATATATGTCTCAAATTTCTAACTTCTTAGAAAGTTAATTCTTCTACTATTAATTCTATGGACGATTCATAAATATGCATTTGGCAATAATATGAATGAAGAATGCCAGATTTAATCATAAAAGAAAAGTACACTGATATTATCCCTTTAAGTTATGACAGGGATTGGCTTATAGGGCATATAACTAACAGTTACCTTGTTCAACTCGCGATAATTCACGCAGAGTCGAAGTGTGCCATCTTTCTTCTTGACGAAAAGCACAGGAGCTCCCCACAGAGACACGCTCGGCCTCACAAAGCCTTTGTCGAGCAAGTCTTCCAATTGCGCTTTAAGCTCCTTTAGTTCTACCGGTGCCATTCTATACGGAGCCTTCGAAACTGGCGCCGCCCCAGGAATCAAGTCAATAACGAATTCAACTTCCCGGTCTGGGGCAATCCCGGTAACTCCGCCGGAAATACATCCGGGTACTCACACACCACCCGAATACCCTCAAGGTCTGGGTGTTCCTTGCGGTTGTCCACGATGGTCGCCAGGTAGGTTTTGCAACCACCTTTTATCATCTTCCTTGCCCTAACCGTGGATATGGTCGCTGCAAAGCGCGCACCCTTACACGCTCGATACACCATTTCCTCTTGATTTGGCTCACGAAAAGTGATCACCCTTCTCTCGCAGTCGATGACCGCATAATACTTGGTAAGCCAGTCTAGCCCCAAGATCACGTCAAACGACCACAACCGAGTTAGCACTAGCATATCGATCGGCATGACCCAATCACCTATACGGGTGGACACGCGGACACTCGTCGTAGGCGTATAGGCGTGCTCGGGGGATTTAATATCCCAACCTTCCTCATCATGTAAAACCTCTAAGTCATGAGCACTAGCAAACGATGCACTTATAAATGAATGCGATGCACCAGTGTCGAATATAGCTTGAGCTCTCGCTCCATTGATAGAAATAATACACGCTACAATGTCGTCGGAGGCTGGAGCACTGCTCCTCCACCGAGTGGCAAAAACCCGCCCACTCGGTGCTCTCGATGCCTCGGTGGCGCGACGATGATGAGCGCCCGGCGCTATAGGTGGTGGCGGTCCCGTGGTGCCTCGGCGTAGAAGGAGCTGATGCTGCTGACGGTGCAGAAGATCCCCAGCTCGGGCACTCTCGAATCATGTGCCCAGGCCGACCGCACTTGTAGCACTTCCCTTCTCGCTGCGAGCATGTCGCCGGCTGATGGTTGCCGCCGCAGATAACACAACGGAAGGGTCTCCCGCCCTTCTGCTGCTGTCGGGGATACGGGGGTTTCTTAGCGTTTGGCGGCCCCGGCACCACCCGCTCGCTTCTTGCCTTTCTCCTTACTCTCCGCCATGGCCTCGCGCTCCTCCCGCGCATAGGCGCTGCTGTGCTCCGCAGATAGAGCCCGGTCGAAGACCTCCGCAAAGGTCGTGAGGTGGAAAAGTTGCACCGCCTCATAAATCCTCGGCCGAAGTCCTCGCAAGAACCAATCGGCCCGATCCCGGTCGTCACGTACAACGTCCGGGACACAATCAATGATGTGGGAGAACTCTAGCTCATAGTCCGCCACAGAGCGGTCTCCCTGCCTCAACTTGCGGAATTTCTCGTGCATCTTCCGCTTCACGGAGTCGGGGAAGTAGTTCGAAAATACCGCTCTCTTGAACTCCTCCCACAACATTGGCGGTAGATCGGGTGACCGATCCCGCTTTACTCGCTTCCACCACGCCTTCGCCGCCTTGTGTAGGCAATGGGTGGCGAAGTGTACTTTGTCTTTCTCCGGGGTGTTGAAGTCCTCGAAGATTGTTTGCATGGAGTCGACCCACGACTCCACGACCGCCGGTTCCACCACTCCTCCCTCGAAGATAGGTGGCTTGAATTTCATGAACTTAATGAGCGCCGCCAATGTGCGCTCCCGTTCCTCGTCGTCTGCCGCGCTACCGGGGTCTGAAGTCCCCGATCCGGCCTGAATAGCCGTAACTGGTACGGCCGCAACTGGGGCTGCCGCCGCCGCACCATCGACCATGGTCGGCATCCTTGCAGGAGGTGTAGGGTGCTCAGCTCCTGCCCGCGCCGCCGTTTGCTGCTGCTCCAATGTCTCCTGGAGCCGTCGAATTTGCTCGCCTTGAGCCCTTACGGACTCAGCTTGTTGCCGCACTACGCCGATAAGCGCGGCCATCTGCTCCTCAAGCCCCCCGCCGCTGCCGGCTGCGGGTTGCACAGGAGCCGCAATAGGTGCCGCACTCGGTTCCTCTGGCATCGACCTTGTCCGGGGTCGACCACGAGGTGCCATTGCTTCCTGAAAAGAAGCAACTCACATTAGACACTTGACCCACATACTCGGATATACCCAATCCGGCGAAAGCAAATAAGCGCATTCATTACCATTCCATAGTATCATGTCGTCGGCCGCCGATCACAACACAAGGAATAGAAAACAAATAGCAACTTAAAGTTAGTCTCTAATCATCTTAGAGACATAATACATGAACCCAATCACATGCTTTCGCTATACTTGTTCACGTCACTCACGTGTCCTTAGGTCCTTAGGTCCTTTCCATTCCTATGGCCCCTAGGTCCATCCTAAGCTTTCACTTTTTGGCTTTATACCCGCTCTGATACCATTTTATCTGTCACGCCCCAAGCCCGATCCTTTTGGTCGGTTCGAGAGCGTCAAACAGACGCCGAGCAGACGAGTCTCTATCCGCCCAAGGCTCAAGATGTACAGATAGAGTATAAAATTTTTGCACTTGCGGAAGCATACACAAAGGCTTGCACGAAGACAAGCAACAGCCAATAGTGAAAGTACTATTAATACATACAAGTAACATGATTAATTACAATCACATACATGCATAATTCTTACAACTCTGCATTCATTACAAGACTACCATTCTTTACATTCTTTGCATCATTTCTTTTTACATCTCATAGTCTTTAAGGATAAAGCTTAAATACATTTGATATTAGCATCTACCATCATCAAATACAAAAGATGATACAAAATGGTAATGCAACTATAACAAAAGTAAAGTACTCGGGCGGTCTCTACCTAGGGCGCGATGCCCTTCCCGCGATCGTCGGCCGGCTCACTCGGTCCCGGCTCTGTGGAAATAGTGGGGTGAGAACTACAACAAAGTTCCCAGTGGGTTCGGCAACCAACCACGCCGACTTTCCCACTAGGTCTAACTCAAGCGTAATAGAAAGAAAGGTAAGATAAGAACCAAACTATCAAATGCAACTAATACGCTTGAAAGTAAAGATAATATGCTCAAACTGTAAAACATGCAAGATCATAAGTTCAATACCCAATCTCTTGGCTAACCCGTGGGTTTCGCCCTCAACAAGACTCAACCAAACTCAAAATCCCATAGTATACCGGGGAGGCTCAATCGACCCGTTGGGACCGTCCTCGGGAAAACTCATTCCCCTGGAAAACTCATTCCAGTGGTGACCTACTCCGGAGCGCACCGCTCGAAGGGGGAGCTACCGCCCTCGAGCAAGGACTATATGGTGAGTACGATCAATCCTTAACTTTAAGGATTCTAAATCTCAATCTGTTCCTTGCCTTTAAGGAGAACTCATGTTCATATGACCCTTAACTCTAAGGTTATTGTCAAATGTCAATCTCATGACTCTACTAGTGTTATATACACTACAAGTTCTTGTTCTTGCTCTTTGATGTCTCACATGTTGTCTAAGTATTCTAGACTCATCTTTGTCACATTCTCTAATACATGTCAATTACACTACTTGTTCTTTAGCATGCATATATATAGGGTTCTTGTTCTTTGTCATATAATCTCATACAATTACATCTCATGCATTTGAACTCACAAATTGCAATATAACTCATAATTTACCCTATTATGCATTATGCTCAACATATATAGAATGCTCAAAAGTGACACATAGACTTAGAAAGAATTTCGGTGTCCTTGGAATGCACCACCCACCTTCTAAAATTATGGATGGTTTGCCCGTCGAGTTTCGTAGCTAACCGAGGCCTATTTTACAATCTGCGCAGTTAACAGATTTCACATCAGGCTAACTTACATAGCAACTCATAGATAGGCTTTTCGTTTAATTAAACGGAGTTGTCCCACGCGTCGGGGATACCCCCAATTAGGTTTCTACAAGGTCAATTTGACCCTAGAACCTCTATGGCAAAAAGCCCCAATTTTCAAACCCTGACAATGCCATTTTGGCATTCTCATGGGATTGATCTCAACCACAAGCAAAAGAAAGCTTGTAGACCCATGAGAGGCTCTTTAGAACCATTCTTAAGCCATTAGAACCATTTATTTGGGGTTTACTACAAACCCTAGCCAACCACCATGAGAGCACTTGAAGCTCTCATGAGGTTTCATGGTGTTCATAGCCATACAAGTCCTCTAATACTAGCAAAAAGTTAGAAAGCTCCAAAACTTAGGAGAAAATCAAAACCCTAGAAGTTTACTTGTGAGAACTTACCTCTAGTGCGAAGCCTCTCCAAGCCCTTGGTGTAGGAGAGCTTCAAAGTCCTCCAAAAGCTCCAATGTCACCTTCTTCTTCCTCTCCTTCTTCTTCTCCTCCAAACCCTAGAGCACTTCTAGAGAGAGAAAGTGAGCAAAAGAGAGTGAGAGGGATGAAAAGAGAGTGTGTGCTGTGAGGGAGAGGGGTTAGGGCTAATAACATGTTGTAACATTTACAACTAAGCCCCCCAAACCCAAGTATTTACATTCTCGCTGCATCGCGCTGGCCCAATGTCCTGGTCTCACTTGTCCTGGTCTCAAGTAAGCCCTCCTTTCGGGACTTAGCCATTTTTCTGCACGTTACGCAGCCAATGTCCGGCCTTGGCCGGATGTCCTGGTCTCGGATTGTCCTGGCCTTGGCCGGTTGTCCTGCCTCGCACGCGGTTTCTAGGACTTAGCCAATTTCCTCATCACTGGGCACTTAGGCATCCGGACATCCCCCGGATGTCCGGTCTTGGCTGCTCCAAGTCTGGGAATTCCACCAGACTTGCAGTTTAGCTTTTCCACGACCCCACTTCGCTGTGCGCGTGCTCCAAAGCACCAAGAACCCACACCTACTCGCATCCACTCCGGGACCCGCTCATTTTGACGGAACTCGACACGCTTTACGGGAAAGTGGGTTGTTACAGTACTGGTCAATTTCATTTCCATAAACCACGACAGCTCAACTATCGTTTCATCTGGACGGAACGAGAGGAAGAATGTACCAACACAAATCTACTGACCAAAGCTCACTGGGATCAATACCATCCTATACTTGCAGATGTAAGTTACGGGGAAGCCCCAAGGATCTATCTAGATCGTATCTAATCACCTAGAGGGGGGGTGAAAAGGTGTAATAGCCAAAAACCACAAATCTCGATGTAATAAAAAGTAAATGCTGAAAATAAAAAGCACACCGAGATTTACGTGGGAAAACTCCAACTCGGAGTAAAAAACCCACGGGACCAACACGCGATAACAATCCACTAAGAATAAAAGATTACAAGGTGATTTACCGAATCCACGGACTCAAACCTCTCTTTATCTTCTTCGGATCTCGCGCATGCCGCCGGTTGTCCACGCCTCACGTCCGAGTCCACGAACGCCTCCACTTCGAATCCACGAAGCCTCCGATCACGTCGAATCCACTACGCCCACTCGAATCCACGAGCACGCTCCGTCCGGAGCAAAAACAATACGATCGGTGATGATTTATTGCTTAAATAATAATTAAAGAACCGTAGAATATATTTCTAAGCAATAGCCGGATCAATTCTCCATGAAGAACGAGAAATTAGGGTTTCAAGAATTGATCCGATAGAAACTTGTTGTTGAAGAAAGAAAGAGAGCACCTAACAAGTTTCTAGAGTTTCATAATGGTCTAAACTCTAAGCATACGAATTAATGGAACCCCCATCGCTTATTTATAGATTTAGAAGACTTAGAAGTAGACTAGGATTGTGAAAATCTAATTTTGGAAATAAATTAGAGATAGACTAGGATTTGAAAACCTGTTTAAAATCAATTAGAAAACATAGAGATAGACTAGGATTTAAAAACTTGTTTAAAATCAATTAGAAAACATAGAGATAGACTAGGATTTGAAAACCTCAATTTTATCCATATATTCAATTTAAAAATATCCTAAGCCTTCCAAATATTTTTAAATATTTATAAATCATCATCAATAATATTTGAACATACCGAGCATTGTGGATTCATGTTTTGAGTCTTCGATTCTTCGATTTATCCCTTTTTCTTTAAACCTTCAAGACTCCGGACTCACTTCACGAAATATGCCAACATAAAATCCGTAACAATCTCCCCCTTTGGCAATTTCATGACAAAACCCAAAATTACATCACAACGCTCAACTCACAGAAAAATGAAATTCATTGCCATCACCAAAACATTGAACTTCTCGCGTGAAAGATCCAAAGAAATACAAAATTACAATTTTGCAACTTCTAAACAAACTCTATGACTTAGACGCAACTAGGAGTCTTGAAGAATTGATTTCCTGCAAAACAAATTTTCAACAAATATTCAAAAATATTTTATACCTCTTCTCCCTCTTTGTTCTTTTCTCCAACTTCTCGTTGTTCAAAAATATTCTCTACTTCTCCCTCCTTAATCTCATCATGTCTCCCCCTTCGTGTATGCATCAAATACCAAATATCTTCTCCCTCTATACCTTGTTCTTTGTTCTCCCCCTTTTTGTCAAAAATTGCCAAAAAAAAATACAAATAGAGAGAAAAGCAAACTAGTAAAAAGAAAATAGTCATATCATAGTTATAAATTTAGATACAAAAAATAAGCAAACTAAACATAGTTCATGGATGAGAATGCGAAAATTTTGCCTTGTTTCTCAAAAATTCCTCCAAATTAAATTAATTTCATAAAAATTAAAGATTATACTCCAAAAATCATTATGATGAAAATAAGATATTATTTGATTTCAAAAGATATCAAATCATCAAAATTTGATATTAAAAATAATCTAATGTTTTAAAGTCATCAAGATGCAAATTGATGAAAAATAATTTTTAAAAATTTGGCAAAATTGAGACCAATTTGTCGCAACCCGTTCAAAATAGAGATTTAACTAATAAACACCGGTGGTGGCTCTTTGAGCATCTTTTTCATTCTATCACCGTATATCAAAATATTAAAATATTCATATATATATTTTTTTCCAACTTTTTCGGTTTTTCATATAATTTCTCATGTGGTAGCTTCACACACGTCTGACGAATGGTGGTGGTAGCTCTTTCCTACATGTGGTGGTAGTTTTCACTCTCCTTTCGGATGTAACTCTTTCCACATCTTTTATATTTAGGAGTTTCTCCTCTTTTTTTTTTTTAATATTCAAACTCCCCCAAAATTAGACAATCTCACAATTGAAAATAATTTTGACGAATTTTAGTCGATTAGCAAATGTCCATCAATTATAATCAATATTCACAACCAAGATGAATTAATTACAAAGAGATTAAAATTAATTTCAAAATTTTGATGAATGTATGTAAGAAGAAATCACATATTAAATTATCGTCAAAATAATAAAAAGTGGAGTAAAACCAATAATTAATATGAATTTAATTCAATTTGAATTGACTTTAGATACCGGTTAATGCTCTTTTAAAAACCTTTAATCTCTCTAATTTAATAATTTTCAATCATCTCCTTTCTCAAAAAATTTTAATCAAATTAAAAACTCCCCAAAAATCTTTCCTTAAAAACGATTTTCAAAATAAATTTTAAAGATCAAACATCGTCTAATCATGTAATGTAATGAAAGAAAAATATGCAATATGCACCAATCAAAACATTACATAAACAATAAAAACAAACTAAGACGAAAAGTAAGGAAAGATATCACCTTTCCGGATCCAAACTTGTCGGATCTTTCGTTGGCTTTGCTTGTCGACGTTAGGTTTGAGTTGCTTTGATTTTGGATCAACCGTTTGCGTTGCTTGAAGCTTCTTGATGTTGTCGTTGAGGCTTTGAATTAGAAATCTTCCCTTGATGGTTCGGTTTTGAGATCCAATTCGGTTGTGGGTTCGGTCGAACTCGCCGTTGCTCCTTAGAAAACCGGTCCGAAAGAGGCACTCGACTCAAATTAATTTTCTTTTGATTCCGAGGGGAAAGCCGAGTAGTAGATGATGCCGATTGAGGTTTCGATGTTGCCGATCGATTTTTCTTATCCTTATTCGGGCAACACTTTTTGATGTGTCCTTTGATGCCGCATCGGTGACACACCTTTTCCTTCGAATTTGTTGAGACATTAGATGTTGACGTTCGATCCTTCTCAACATAGGTTCGTTCGTATCCGAGGTCCAACTTGTTCGTTTGCATATGATCCAATTTCTTCGATCCGGAAGAAAATTTTTGAAGATCGGACTTGAGTTGATGAACTTGATTAGTTAACTCTTTGTTGGATTTGTGCGATTCCTCATATTGATGCTCCAAAAATTCAATTTTATCCATAGAGGATTTGATCGTTGAATCCGCTTCATCTAGCTTCTTTTGGAGGATCGAATTATCTTTCAATATTGCTTCCTTTTCCTCTTCGAAAGCTTTTGTCATTGTTTTCAAATTTTTGTTCTCCTCTTCAATGTCAAGTAGGCGCTTCCTAAGCCTTTTGTTATGCTTCACCATCTTTTTAGATTCGACGAGGAGTTGATGATACGCTTCCACTAAATCCTCGTCGTTTGATTCCTCATCGCCGGAATCCGAGTCCACGTCTTCTTCCTTTGATGTTTTCAACGCAATCCCTCTACTTTGAGAAAAAGACTTGGAAGAAGATTGGTTAGTAGGAAAAGTCATATCGTAAGTTTGCAACACACCTACTAACTCTTCTGCCATTAGATAGCAATATATCTAGATCCCGCTCTGATACCAATTGTAAGTTACGGGGAAGCCCCAAGGATCTATCTAGATCGTATCTAATCACCTAGAGGGGGGTGAAAAGGTGTAATGGGCAAAAACCACAAATCTCGATGTAATAAAAAGTAAATGCGGAAAATAAAAAGCACACCGAGATTTACGTGGGAAAACTCCAACTCGGAGTAAAAAACCCACGGGACCAACACGCGATAACAATCCACTAAGAATAAAAGATTACAAGGTGATTTACCGAATCCACGGACTCAAACCTCTCTTTATCTTCTTCGGATCTCGCGCATGCCGCCGGTTGTCCACGCCTCACGTCCGAGTCCACGAACGCCTCCACTTCGAATCCACGAAGCCTCCGATCACGTCGAATCCACTACGCCCACTCGAATCCACGAGCACGCTCCGTCCGGAGCAAAAATAATACGATCGGTGATGATTTATTGCTTAAATAATCATTAAAGAACCGTAGAATATATTTCTAAGCAATAGCCGGATCAATTCTCCATGAAGAACGAGAAATTAGGGTTTCAATAATTGATCCGATAGAAACTTGTTGTTGAAGAAAGAAAGATAGCACCTAACAAGTTTCTAGAGTTTCATAATGGTCTAAACTCTAAGCATACGAATTAATGGAACCCCCATCGCTTATTTATAGATTTAGAAGACTTAGAAGTAGACTAGGATTGTGAAAATCTAATTTTGGAAATAAATTAGAGATAGACTAGGATTTGAAAACCTGTTTAAAATCAATTAGAAAACATAGAGATAGACTAGGATTTGAAAACTTGTTTAAAATCAATTAGAAAACATAGAGATAGACTAGGATTTGAAAACCTCAATTTTATCCATATATTGAATTTAAAAACATCCTAAGCCTTCCAAATATTTTTAAATATTTATAAATCATCATCAATAATATTTGAACATACCGAGCATTGTGGATTCATGTTTTGAGTCTTCGATTCTTCGATTTATCCCTTTTTCTTTAAACCTTCAAGACTCCGGACTCACTTCACGAAATATGCCAACATAAAATCCGTAACAGCAAACAAAGACAGTCCCGCGACCAGGATTATCCGATCCCAACTTGCCAATTCTGAGATAATAATTTATCCCTTAGAATTTCTAGGTCCACTCAATCTTGGTCCACATGGCCGAAGCCGACTCGGCTACATCGAAAGTTCACGTGACAACACCACAAGTCTAGAGTATGTTTTCGTAGATCGAAACATCATACTTTGACTCGTCCACAACCTCGATTAGCTCACGACGGGCTAAACATATCGTTGTCCAAAACCTGATTCAAAACACTCACCTTGGAGATCACAGTCTCACACCAGTCACTAGACACACTGTCGAAGTCAAAGCCTCATCAACAGAAAGCCACTTGTGGCATTCGACAATCCTAGGTCCAAGACCTCACTTTCCACCTGACCAAAAGGTCTAAGGTTCACGATACTAATTGAGCTAGATAATTTTGCCTCCTCAACTTAATCCATTACCAACAGACCACCAAAAGCTCTTTGCAAGTCCATCATTTGATGCATAGGTCGCCAATCGCATATGCGATACTAACCATAGGTGATGCTCAACATCCGTCTCCACGAGACCCTGCCGCTGTCGTCCATACCAGAACCCTAGCGATCGATGTTCCCAGCAACACCCAAATATCCGTCTCATTGAGACCCAGGCGCACCTGTCACCACTTTGACTGGACAAGCATACCATTCCAAGGTTTGCACATTAAGCCAAGTCGCAAACCTTATGTGCTATCACATATAGTGACAAACGAAGCCAACCACTAGGCTCAAGTCACTCACAACTGTGATACGAACCGTTCGGTAGAACTGCATCGAGACTACTAACCAATCAAACCCTTTTAGCCGTGGGAAGCACAACTAAAGAACTAAGAACACCTGCACTCGAACTAGAGTCAAAATCACCAACAGTGACGATAAGTCAACTGCGCAAAGCCTGCCAGGGAATAACCCAAGCTCACTACGTGGTCAGAGATGACCAACACTCTAGCTTTCCCTCAAGACACTCTATCAAACACATCGACCCAATCCATAAGTCCCAACAGGGAAAGGTATTTCATCCGACTTTCGACAGTATATTGTCTACAGCCAATATACTTATCAAAAGAAAGGCGAAATATCCGAAGATCCACTACCAACAACAGGTTGGAAGTGTGACACATCGAAGTATCAAACCACTTGATACCTCTTCACCGAACCAAGAGTTCACAACCATTCTCATCGAAACATCGACTTTACAAGTCGACAATCGAAATCAGACTACTTTGAACCGACTCACTGGGAGTCCCTAGCTTTCTACCTTTGAAAGCTACAAGCGACACTAAGCCGCGAACAGGCAACTAAGTCTTTAGGAAATGGTTTCTCAAACCAATTTCTGCACCACTACTGAGCTTTACTCGAAGCTCCGAGAACTCCGACAAGACCCAGGAGTGTCTCGAGCCAAGACGAGTCCTACCAAGCCATGTACTATCCTATGACACACCAGTCTAGGTGTTAAGGATAACCGCATACGATGTATGCACTAACAGAGACTTGACACCGAACTGTGTCTAACTGATAAGAGTACACGTCAGTTTGACGTATCTCAAATTAAAGGTCAAAAGACCCGAACTGCTGATTCCATCAGCAAACGAAAAGGAGTAGGTGTCACCACCCTACCCAAAGAACTGCGAAAGCAACACCAATGTTGCAATCGTCAAGACCCTGGACTACACCCAAGTAGCCCCACTGAAGTCGCGACCGTAATAGGTCTAAGCACCGTCTCTGTAGAGACACTCGCAACAGTCTCCGTAGAGACACTCGCAACAGCTCTCGTGTCCAAAGTAGGAAAAGTGGCCCAGGCGTCGGTAGTCAAGACACTCACCTAGGCCCGAAAATCACTGGCCCTTCAAGGCCCCAGCTGACATCAGGGGAACCTCACCACACCACTCGATGTCCAAAGAAAGCGCCACCACTGTTCCCCACTGCGACACGAGCTTCTGCGAAAACTGTAGCACATAGGAAAATACCCGTGCACTCTGAGTTTACCAAACTCGAACGTAACCCAGGACAGAAGTCCAAACCCCGCACTCTCACGTGTCTATAAACCGTAGGTCTTCTCCTAGGGTCAACCTAACCAATGGTTCAGTTCTCTTTTTTGTTCAGTTCAAATTCTTTTCAAAACAACCTGTGAATGGGGTTGTGGTTGTTACTTGGCTCAGATACCACTTTAATCTGTCACGCCCCGGGTCATTTTAGAGTATAAAAACAGCGGATTTTTTTTTTTTTTAAACCCTGACCCCCAAGGACGTACCAGACCTGCCACAAATACAGAGAGACTACTGTGCACACGGACAGAGTCTCGCCTGTATTTGCACGGCATCGCACAAGTACAGAGAATGAAATACAGCCAAACAACCACAACCAAGTGTACAGATATTTATTCCAACCAACATACACATATCCACACCATTCACTACAGGTTCATTCACATTTACTCATCCATAAAACCACATCTATCATTTGAAATGTTTACTACTTTAAACTGATTTTGAAATGCTAAGTTATAAAATCCACGAGGAAAGCTTTTGAAATCTATTTCCCACACGGAAACCTTTTCTTTTTAAAACACTACCACGAGGGGTAGAAAACCTTTTTATAACATAGAACCAAAACCATATTAAATCCAATCCAACCATATCCCATGATAAGTTATTATGCCAGTTTAAAACAGAGAATATGAACCATAAAGTATAAGTCTAAGTCGTAAACAAAGTAAACAGGAAGGGTAAAGGAATAACCGACAAAGGGACGGAGCTATGTCGCGAACTAGACTCGTTCCTCACCAGCTGTCCCACTAACTCCTGCAATGTCACCTGAAAAAGAAGGCGAGGGGTGAGAACATGTAAACATGTCTCCCCTCCTGGATACCGCGGAGATAGACACAAGAGGAGATAATAGTAGTACAGTAGCTATGATAAACAAATAAACGGGAGAGATATACAGATATGAAACAACAACATCAGAATATGCGTCAACAGGTATAGAAGCTCAAAAGTACCCAATCTGAACCAATGCTCTCTTGGTCAGCACCGCAGACCTCAAGCCAGCTCTCTTGGTCAGCACCATAGACCTCAAGCCAATGCCCCCACTACTCTACCATGCATCCAACCCCAGCATAAAGCTCCCGGGCTCACGGGTCAAACCTCTGCAACCACTTTTCCGGAAAAGAACACCCCACTTGCGTGGATCGACCGCTGGTGTTCGTGACGTGCGACGAGTATCGGGCGATCAAATACAAATATGCTCAATTATTAACCATCAGCAATCAGCCGACAATCCTGCCCCCCAGGGCCCATCGACCACGTGGGTCGTCAAGTAACCAGAAGAACCAACCAGATACCAAGTACTGAGCATGACTGACCAAATAGGTCCTAAGTACAGAAAGTGACTGACCAACCAGGTCCCAAAGTATGCAAAGTAACTGACCAACCAGGTCCTGAGTAGAGAAAGAAACTGACCAACTAGGTCCCCAAGTAGAGAAAGAAACTGACCAACTAGGTCCCCAAGTAGAGAAAGAAACTGGCCAACTAGGTCCCCAAGTATGGATGTAACTGATGGAAACTACACTACTCCTACATGTAGTGCAAAACCAGGAAGCTACTAAGCAGAGTAAGAATAAAAGTAATACGATGCACGAGTATGAAATAAGCAAAGTAAAGACAAGGGGTGAAGGAATCGTCACCAAGCTTGCACCACTGAACGGACGTCGAGTCGAGATACCCACTTGTACAACTGTCGCGTCTGTCTCCTGAAGAAGAAGTATCAACTGGACCTAAGGAGGTCCACCAGGTTGGTGTCTAACCCACAAATAATAAACACCGAACACATAACTCCACAATTAAACCCACGGGAATCGGTTTCCCAAAACCAATTGCCGTACTGAGCCGGAAGTCCCGTAAACCTCATCGGGACTCCGTCGGGATCCACGAACTGTCCCGAAACTCACCGAATCGAGACACAAGTCTCTCGCTGCCACTCAACACTTATTTTAGTGTGACTTGGCAGCAAACACAAAAACCTCATGTCGAAACAATTATCGTCGGATAATCGTTTCGATCCGGGTTCCAAGAAGTGTCAATTTCGACACCGGGACACACCGTCGCTCACCCGTCGTTTACGAACCCTCGGAATGACCCGAGTGACCAGCCCACAAGGCTTAGCGACACTATAGTTACTCGCGAGGCACTGTCGGAAGAATTCCGAATCGAATCCGCGTTCCGTCGACGGATTACGCCGAGAAACGCGCCGGAAATCACTTTCTGATCTCCACGAGGACTTGGGACCTTGGACAATCAGTCCAAAGGTTACCCACAACTCACCCATGCTTCCCACAGTAGCCACGACAAACATAATTGCATAAAAGCCCTCCCGACTATCCGAAATCGTATTATTTCACATGATTTCGGGGCTTTTATGGCCCGACTATGCGGACCGGAGGTCAATCAGACCAACCGAGACACCTGCTGATAGGTTTCGACGTGTCGGAGACCGTGCTCACCCTTCGGAGCAATTGCGGACACTGTGGAGAGCGCGGGAGCTACCCGAAGTTCAGAGAACTGCGCGCACTGCATGAAAACATGCAAAATCTCGCTAACCAGGAACTCGTTGACCCCAAATGAGGTGACCACTGTGATCGTCACTGACAGACGATCACCGTGCTCCCCTCCGGAGGCACCGGAACAGCCTCGGGTCTCCGAAACAGCGCGCGCAAGCTGAGACAGCACCCAAAAAGGTCCAAAAAGGACCGACTAAGCCGAAACAGCGGATCGGGGTCTTCCCGACCAAAGCCAAGGTGAGCATGGTGATCAGCGATGAGTCCTGATCATCGTGCTCCCTTCTGTTGGGATCGGGGAGGCCCGAGAAGGTCAGAACAACCAACCACCCAAAAACAGCCCTATATTTAAGCCTTGGCCGGAGCAACTAGCTCTGGCCGGCCTCCGGCGGCATGTAGGCCGGCGCGGCGGCCCGAGACGGATGAGAGGGAGGCAAGGAGTCGGGGGCTCACCTCGATTGGCGGCGGGAAGCGGCGGTGGCCGCGGTGGGCGCGCGGCTATGATGGAGCTCCTCGGCTTTTGCCGCCGCGGGAGCTCCGGCGGCGGGGCACCGCAGCCGACCCGGTTGACCGTGGGGAGGCGGCGCGCGGGTCGGCCGTAGGCGGTAGGCGGCAGCGCGCGGCGGGCGGTGCTCGGCCCGCACAGCCTCCCGTGCGGCCGCAGGAGATGGCGCGGCGCGGTCGGCCATGGGGACCCCGGACGGCGGCGCGTGAACACCCTGGGAGAGTTGCCGGAGGTCCACGAGGGAGGCCGCAGGGAGGTCCAAGGTGGCGCGTGCGCGGGGAGGCCGCGACTCAAGCTCGGCCTTAACGCGGGCTAGGGCCGCGCGAATGATCCCGACGAGCCGCGCGCGGCGGCGGCGACGGCACCGGGGTCGCTGTTCCGGGAGGCGGTCCGCCGCGTCCAAGTGGTGGTGGCGACGAGCAGGGCAACGGTGACCCGGGCTCGCCCGGCTCGGGCCGGAGCGGGCGGCAGTGCGGCAGAGTGCGGCGGCGTGCGGATGCGACGGCGGTGCCCGCCGACGGCGGCAGCGGCGGAGGAGGTGGCCAAGGCTCCGGGAAGACGTCGGAAGTGGCCGCTGCGGCGCGGCGGCGGAGAAAGGGGTGCACCCAGACCTCGGCCGCACTGGTCCGGTGGCCGCAGTCGGTCTAGCGGCTCCGGCCGGCGCACAGGCCGGCCGCCCGGGGAAGCTCCGGCGGGGTGGGGGGCGACGCCGGCGCAGATCTGGAGGTGGTGCAACCTCCTGTCTCCTTCAACACGAGAGATAAGAGAGAGATCTAGAGAGAGAGATGGAGAGAGACATGGAGAGGGAGGAGGAGCTACCAGCTCCGGCGGCCGGCGGCGCTTCTAGGTGGCCGGGGCGCGAGCATGGAGGGTAGGGATGAGATGAGAAGGCGGCTAGGGCTCGGTTATGGGGAGAGGGAAGACCAAGGGTTAGGGTTTCTACGGAGAAACCCAAGTGTAACACTATACAAAATGGCCAAATTGCAATAAAGTCCCCTAAAACTAAATATTTTTATTTGAGTCCTTCGCAGCGCGCGTATTACGCATGTACATACCTCCATGATCGATCTCGTGCGATTCGGTACATAAAATACTAACACTTTAGCGAAAACACCAATTCTCCAATATCAACCTCTCCTCGATCAACTCGCAATTTCCGCAGATCCGTTCGTCGGATGTACGAACGGATCGCACCAGTACGATCAGCACGTCGAAGACATTAAACCCACGATTTTGGTTCGCCTCGATCGATCACGGATTCACGAAGAAATCCGTCCGCTCCCCAACGATCCGATTTTGCCAACATCTACCCCTTTGCGATCATCTTGCAATTTCCGGCGATCCGTTCGACGGATTCACAAACGGATCGCGCCATCGCGTTCAGCACGTCGGGGGCATCGAAACTACCATTTTGTTTCTGTATGTTTGGTCGCCGATTTGCGACGAAGCCTATCTGCTCTCCAATAATCCATATATTATACATATACCGACGTGTGAACCCGCGAAATCGTGATTTTGCCTCTGTATCTGACTTCCCTACCTCTAGTAGAGATCTCAAACATCCCTTACCTTACTCTAGGTCACATGCACGGAGCCCAAGGAGTTTCACAATGCAAGAATAGCAAAGTGCGGAAACCCCCATTTCGCTAAAACTCCTTTTTCTCGAAATCCGTGCATCGGATCAGGAATCCGTCATTGCCATTGGTTCCAGAATAGCTGAACCGGTCGAAACGAGCTATTGGACTGCTATGATCGGAGTCCGATACGTACCAGAAGCCAACTCTCCTCCGCGGCTTCACCGAAAAACCGAAGTTACTATTCACTTAAGTCAAACTTCATAATCGCGTATCTTCTCCGTTTTAGCTCATTTTCCCCTGAAACTTGATGAGTGTTTATGTAATTAAATTACACACATAAACATTGTCAACAGAGAGTTTAGTTGCACTGTCAAAAATGTCAATCTTTACATTAACGAATTTCCATTAGCCTTCCATTGGACATTTCACCGAGATGCGTAGACGGTCTTCCACGTGATCATAATTAGTAACATTGTATATCTCCATCTCTAAATCCCGAAATTTAATACCGCGTGGTACCGCAACCATTTCTTTATGGCCACCAACATATCGTCGTACATTATTGTGGGGTAGTATTCACGATTCAGATTAATATTTAAATATGTATGGTTATCAGGTATTGTGGATCCATGGCTTCCAATAAACGCAAACGTCTATTGTTAATTACCCTCTAAAATGTTAGGGTACCTTCGATTAAGAGACCTCTGAAATGCTAGAATTGAAATAAACTGGAATTGAACAAAGAATTTTATTGTTTATCGTTCAATTACATGACTTTATGAAATGGCATACCCTCGATGTACATAAGTGGAGCAGAAAAAGAAAAGAAAAGTTTGATTTTGATTGCATCTTAGTTATATGTTCCAAGATGCTCAAACTATGTGATCAGATTAATTTTGTTGGGCCCTATATATTTTGGAGTTCAACATGGTTCACCCTAAGATGAAAGATTGATTAAATTCCCTGTATATGCATTGGAATTTAATCGAATTTGATTCAAATTAAACTCTAATTATCTGTATTAGAGTTTGATTTGGTTAATTGAACTTTAAATATATATATGATAAAGTCCAATAGAATTTGATTTGATATTCAATTTGAGCTCTCATCCTAAATATATGTGTTAGGATTAGCCCAAATGTTTTGAATTAGACTCTAATTTTATATTTTAGAGTCTAGTGTAATTAGGCTCTAGGCTTATGTGTTAGAGCTTAATCACATTTGCTTTGGGTTCATCATAAGGTGAAATGTTAACTGAATCCTAATTATATGTATTAGGATTAGTCAAATTTGATTTAAATTAAACTCCAAGTATATGTATTGGAATCTAACTTAATTTCATTTATTTGAACTCCAAGTTGTTTGAAGTGAATTTTTTTTTTTCTAATCATAATCGAAACCGATTAGATTTAAACTCAAACAATTTTGATAGGTCTCATGTTGACCAGAAAATCCACAAATGACCCATTCATGGATACGAGTTGGTGGGCCTCATGAAGGCCCGTCAAAATTCTAAGCCTATACGATAATTCGGGCCTCATTTCAGCCCATTAAATATTATTATTTGTGCCCAACAAGTTTCATCAAAGTGGGCCCAATTTCAGCCCAGTTCATGGGATCATGGCCCACATTCTCACCCACGTTTGAAAATTCAATTTCGAATTCAAATTCGATTTTAAATTTTTAAACCTCAAGCCAACATCCATTCGAATTTTGAATAACTATTCATCCCGTAATTTATTCAAAATTCAATCTCGAATTTCGAATCCCCAATCAACATCCATTCGAATTTTGAATACCTAACCACTCAACAACTCATTCGAAATTCAATTTCAAATTTCGAATCCCCAACCCATTCTTAACCAATCCCAACAATCGATTCAAAAATTCGAATTTTGAATCCCTAACCAATTTCCAAAAAATCCTCCAACCATCCAACCAATTCCAAAAAATGCTCCAACCATCCAACCAATTCCCAAAATATCCCTCAACAACCGATTCAAAATTCGATTTTTCGAATTTTGAATCCGTAACCAATTTTCAAAAAATCCCTCCAACCATCCATTCAAAATTCGATTTCGAATTTCGAATATCCAACCAACTCCAAAATATCCTCCACAATCCATTCAAAATTCAAAATTCGATTTCAAATTTCGAATTTATCTATCAACAACCGATTCAAAATTCAAATTTCGAATTTCGAATGTCCAACCAACTCCCAAAAAATCCTCTAATTCGATTTCGAATTTCGAATTTCGAATTTCTAACTCCCACAGCCCATTCAAAATTCGATTTCGAATTTCGAATTTCCAACTAACACCAAAATATCTTCCAACAACCCATTCGAAATTCGATTTCGAATTTCGAATTCCTAACTGTAGAATGCAGCGAAAGTATTCGTTCGTACCTTTTTGCGGAAGCGATTCGCGTTACAACACCCGGATCGTGGAAGTTGATTTACGTGTCCTTGGATCGTCCTTGATCAATCTTCTCGCGCTCCGAACTCGCGGTGGATCGAACTACAAACGAGAACGATCGCAAATCCACCGTTCAAGTTCCAAGTCCCTCTAGATTAATAGGTTAATGGAGGATGTGGAGAACTTTCGTTTTTCCGTGTATCTATTAATGTGGGTCGCCCGTATATTTATAGGGGATTTCAGAATCCTAATTGCGTTAGGAATAAGGCCAAATCGGTTACAAATTGTTATCCTAACATGATTAGAATTTATCTCTAAATAGCTTTCCAATTTAAAAGCGAGATTAATTCTAATCCAATTAGACAACATAATATCCGTCGGATCGAGCCCGATCATGGGCGCACCCGATTCGATTTAACCGAATGCCAACATCTCCCACTCGCACATGATAGGATTGATACCATCGTAACCACTTCCTCAACATTACACCACTATTAATTCTATTCATACAGGGAAATGAACAGTGCGACCACCGAGTCAACCTGCATTTTGGGAGCTCTATACTAGAAACCGCATACGGCCAGCATAGAGACATCAACCCTCAAAAAGAAGAAAATATTAGACTCGTGATGCCCTAGACCATTGAATTACATCAGGTTCAGCATCTCTAATCCCTCAAAGAGCCATGCTAACCTCTATTGCGCACATTATAACACTATACTCATGATTGTTTCGCTATACTGAAGCGACACAACCTGTCGACAATGAGTCAAAGTGTCTGAATGTAATTAACTAGTCTTCCTTGAGCCCTCATGCCACCAAGTTGAGAACTGACTGCTTTCCCAGCAATGCCCCGTAAAGCCGCATCACTCATAGCCGTAGGAAACATGCCAAAGTAGCAACATCAATTCTTTCACTTAATGACATAGTCAAAAGTCACTAAGGGCATCTAACATATATATAGGACATTTCCACAAAATAACGTCCATAAGAACTCACACGATGAGGAAGCAGGGATCCATTCACTCATCTTCTTTACTTGGTCGCCCAGCACATGTAGTATGAAATACATGCTATGACAGAGAATCTCAATGAGCGTATGTCTTTCTCAATGTCATACGGATCTTAGCTCAGTCACTCCCGGAGTGTCTAGCCTGAGTTCTCCATTTGCTCGCTATCTCAAGCGCCAAACGGTGAGCTCACATCCGGCTCTTAATATACAGGCCATACGAATCGTGGGACTATTCGTATGCGGTCTCACAAAAGACCTCATCTTGGTGTCAACCAAGGCGGCTTCCATAAATGCCTCAATTTTCGCTCGCTCTCTACAGCGCTGAAAAGTGTGATTGCCCGTGTGAGATGGCCAATCAGCCTGCGACATACTATCAATCCGTTCTTTTATATACTCGTGTGCTAATTTTACCAAATATCTTTGCCAAAAATATTACAAAAGAAATGGCCAAGAAATAATCAACTGTCTACACAATTAAATCCTACGGAGTCCATGAGCAAAAAAGGTTCTCTAACGACAGGCTTACTCCGAGAATTTGCAACCATGCGACTCACATAAATGTGTTCCAGGATTATTTCCTTCTGCGCCACTGCCTCGCAGTGGTCCAATCCCAGTTAGATGAAAATGGCTAACCAACCCCATGACTTAGCATATATTTGGCCGAGTACACCTCTTGGCATACATCAGGCTCCCGACCGCATTAGCATATGGAATCCGATTCATCTTATCTTTCTCTTCAAAAGTTTAGGGGCACTGTTTAAGGTTCAGACTCTCACCTTTAGCAATAGGAGTGTCAATGGGTTGGCAATTGTGCATCTGAGATCGTTCCAAAATTTTTCTTAAATAATTTTCAGGCGACGGACATAAAAGGTTATTCGAACGATCTCGTAGGATCTTAAGTCCGAGCACATAATTCGCTTCACCCATGTCCTTCATCTCAAAAATAGAGGACAGCTACGTCTGAGTGGCGACAATCATCTCCTTATTATTCTCGGCCAAAGGATGTCATCAACATATAAGGAAAGGATTAAAAAAAATCACTTGGACCGTTTAACATACACAGTGATCTCCTTCAATCATCGTAAACCCATCTTCAGTGATGGCTCGATGAAATCGAATATACCACTGTCTGGAGGACTGCTTCAATCCATAAATGGATCGTCGGAGCTTACAAACTTTATGCTCCTCACCCTTTACAAAGAAGCCAGCAGGCTGATCCACAAAGATCGCCTCATCCAGTTCTGCATTGAGAAATGCAGTTTTAACGTCCATTTGGTAAAGTTCCAAATCCAAATATGCGACAATTGCCAAGATTAGACGGATCGAAGCAAACTTTACAACAGGAGAGAAGGTTTCTTTATAATCAACGCCTTCTCGTTGGGTAAAACCTTTTGCTACTAGGCGAGTCTTGTACCTATAGATTGAACCGTCTGCCTTGCGGCAAGTCAACCAAGTCCCAGACCTGATTTGACTTCATCAATTCTATTTCCTCTACCATTGCATCCATCCATTCCTTATGAGTAGGTGATGAGAAAGCCTCTTGAAAAAGATCTAGACTCATCATCGTCATGTGCAGCAACCATGAAAGCTTCCCCCTCAATCTCAAAACGATGACGGGGAACTCCCACACGTGTGCTTCTACGAAGTTGAGCTTCCTTATTTAAAAGTAAGTCGCTCCCACTATCCCTAGGAGGTATCGGAGTTGCCTCCTCTACCTCAACTGAGCGAATAGAAGCGCCATTACCCGAGTCATCCATCTCATGGAACTCAATTTCATTTCGAACCTCACTTCTATAAGGAAAATCCTCCTCGAGGAATTCAACATCTCGCGACTCAATCTCGGTCAAACGTCCATCGGCTTTCAGGTGAACACGTGTCCCTCAGAGTGTTCAGGGTATCTTATAAAGATACACTTCTTTCCTCTAGGACCCAACTTCCCATACTTGTGAGAAGTGTTGTGTTCATAAGCTGCCGAATCCCAAGGACGCAGGTACTCCAAATTTACTTTGCTACCTGTCCATGATTCGTAAGGGACGGAAGGTACTGATTTGGAGGGTACACGATTAAGAATGTAGGCAGCAATTAACAATGCGTCTCCCCAAAAGGAGATAGGCAAATTTACTTGCGCCATCATTGACCTAACCATGTCAAGCAATGTGCTATTTCTTCTCTCCGCTACACCATTTTGCTGCGGAGTGCCAGGAATTGTCAGCTATCTAATTATTCCCTTTTCATCACACAAGATAGATACTCGCGGCCTCGATCAGTTTTTAAAGTTTTAATTTTCAAATTTAACTGATTCTCAACCTCATTAATATAACGTCTAAAACAATCCAATGCTTCAGACTTATGGGATATCAGTTAGACATGACCGAAGCGCGTATAGTCATCTATAAATGTGATGAAATAAAAAACACAATGTCTTGCCCTCACACTCATTGGGTCACAAAAGTCGGAATGGATCAATTGTTAAGAAAATTCTGCCCTAGAAGCTTTATTAAATGGTTCCAAGATGAATCTTAACAACATTATTCTCAAAACGAAAAGAAAAGCCTAACGGTAGCATAGCAAGAACAGAAAATAAGTTTTGCCGAATTCCTGGAGCATAAAGTACATCATGTAGGTACAAAGTTCGACCACCTTGCATGATCAACTTGTATGTGCCAACGCCTGATACATCGACACAAGAATCGTTCCTCATGTATACTCTTGCTCCCGGCGGGCACACGACGGTACTCGACGAATCTCGTCCGATCCTCGCTACGCGATACGTTACATACGAGTCTACAATCCACACATGGAGAGATTCGGCAACAAAGAGTGAGAATCGGGATAGGGCGATGCTTCTTCGGCGCAGTGCAATCACGAGCGAAGTGTCCTAGCTGATTACAATTGAAGCAGGTCATTTATGACTTGTCCTTCTTGCCACCTTGTTAGCTTCGCTTTTTTTTTTTTAGTGCTCTTCGCATTCTTAGGCGCGGATCCGCTACGATTTTAAGACTCAATAGTCCTCTTTCGCTTGAACCCAGATGTTCTGCGGAAAAATTTGACTCAGCAGCATTGGCAGTTGGAGTTTTAACAGCCTCAAGGCGCTCCCCCTCCAACTCCAAATGCGATGCAATATCCTCAAAAGTTTTAATATTTTCAAAAATGGGTCAAATTTACTCGCATATGTTCCCACGAATTGGAAAGTAAGCGAATCATAGCCTGGATCTGCTGCTCATCAGTTAAGGTGCCGCCAGCCGACTTTAACTCGCGAATCATGTTTGACATTATTCTCACATGCTGTTTTATAGTCTGATCGGCACATTTCATATAACTGTCAAACCGCATTGTTAGGCTGCGCAACCTTGTAGCCGAAGTCGCACCAAATTTAGTTTTGAGAACCTCCCACATCTCATACGTAGTCAGATACTGCTCATACTCGCACAAGAGATCATCCAGCATACCGCTCAGCAACTTAATACGAGCAATGCGATCCTTGTTAAGCCAATTATTATAGGCTTCCATCTCTCGACGAGCCTGGGCACGGGTGCCCTCTGTGGGTCGGTCCAATTCATTACTCAAGTTCACACAATGCGCAGAAAAGAAGATATTTAAAAATTTCCACACGATACATGTATTCTATTTTGCCGCATCTCTAATTAAATAAAATAAAAATTAGATCATAATGCGTAAAGGAAAACTTCGCTGTGCTCATAATCACATCACACACCATGTCTAAATTTTAAATATTTAATTAAGTTGCGCAAAATAAATATTTAGGAGTAAAGACAGTTTACTCTACTAAAATAAAATTCTCACTTGAATAGGCATGCATAAAAATTTTTATCCATACATCATAAAAGGCATTATAATATGCATGCTAATATGTCACAAAAAATATATTGAACAATTAACTATGCAAATGTATTATCGAATATGCATATCAATCATCGAATATGCCTAAAAATACAAGCATTATACATAGTGAAGGCATATTAATCATCCAATATACTTTATTTTAATTTTTAATTTTTTTTTTTAAAAAAAAAAAAAAAACAAAAAATTTTAAATAAAAGCCCCTTTCAAACGCTGATTATGTGAAGTGCTTGTGTGTCGACCCATGGGGCTGAGCCAATCGGGCGACAGCACGTACCTTCCCAGCGACCATGTGGGCCCGCGTGAGCATCCACGTAGCCTTAGACGGTGGGGCACAAGCGGTACAAGTGCTCGCGGCTTGATTATTGTGTATATATGACCAGCGTCTCGCTTATCATTTCATTGCTGAAGCGGGTGCGTGTGTGACTTGGATTAGCGCAGCTCGTGTGGCAATGACTAAGCTGTTTGCACAAATTTGAAGCGTTAAGCGCGCTAAATGCGTCTGCTCGCCGTCTGTGTCTTCTTCATGGCTGCGTCTGTGACAGCAGCAGCCCGCGTGGCTGCGATTTCGCTCAACCCCGCGCACGAGGCTGCGCGCGGCTCGCGAGGCTGCGAGGCTGCGAGCGGTCAAGTGCTCCCGACGCGGCTCAAGCCACGTGGATATATATATATATATATATATATATATATATATATATATATATATATATATATATATATATATATATATATATATATATATATATATATATATATATATATATATATATATTTTATTAAAAAAAAGCGAATCTTCAAAAAATCATATCTAGGCATTTAGAGATCCGATTTTCGCAAGAAATATATCGATGGAAAGCTTGTGACGAGCTCTTCCAAATCATGCAACTTTCACAATGAGATATACATCACACATCAAACAAGCCACCCCCAAAGTTCCGATTTAGGGTTTCGTTATTCTCACAAAATACAAAACCAAATTAAACCAAACTTTTGTAGATCTAATCTACAAAGTAGGTGCTTTAAGATGTGATGAAAAACAAGTAAAGATATCCACTTTCGAAAAAACCACCATTAACGCCCACAAGCATGCAAGAAAAAATCTAAAACATGATAGATTTAATTTTACGCATGCAATCTCGTTAAAGGGTTGATCTTAGGCACGAAATCAACTTAATAAGGCTCTGAAAGCAATGTAGAACGCAGCGGAAGTATTCGTTCGTACCTTTTTGCGGAAGCGATTCGCGTTACAACACCCGGATCGTGGAAGTTGATTTACGTGTCCTTGGATCGTCCTTAATCAATCTTCTCGCGCTCCGAACTCGCGGTGGATCGAACTACAAACGAGAACGATCGCAAATCCACCGTTCATGTTCCAAGTCCCTCTAGATTAATAGGTTAATGGAGGATGTGGAGAACTTTCGTTTTTCCGTGTATCTATTAATGTGGGTCGCCCGTATATTTATAGGAGATTTCAGAATCCTAATTGCGTTAGGAATAAGGCCAAATCGGTTACAAATTGTTATCCTAACATGATTAGAATTTATCTCTAAATAGCTTTCCAATTTAAAAGCGAGATTAATTCTAATCCAATTAGACAACATAATATCCGTCGGATCAAGCCCGATCATGGGCGCACCCGATTCGATTTAACCGAATGCCAACACTAACCAATCACCAAAATATCCTCCCACAACTCATTTAAAATTCAAATTCGAAATTCGAATTCCTCATCACCCCTCCTATTATAAATACAAGACCCCAAATCAAATCCGAAGAGACGATAGACGAGACGATAAAAAAAAAAAAGAGATTGCTACACACTTTTCCACTTCAAAAAAAAAAATCTAGAGGAGGAGGGATCGCCGAGCCGCTTCATCCGATTCGTCATCTGTTCAAAGAGAAGGGATCGCCGAGCCGTTTCGTCCGATTCGTCATCTATTCAAGGAGAAGAGATCGCCGATCCGCTTCAGCCGGTCCGTCATCTGATCAAGGAGGAGAGATCGCCGATCCGCTTCAGCCGGTCCGTCATCAGATCAAGGAGGAGAGATCGCCGAACCACTTCGTCCGATCCACCACCTGATCAAAGGGAAGAGATCGCCGAGCTGCTTTATTCAAGCCATCGTTTTATCAACGACGGCCGAAGCAAGCGGCAAGTGTGCCGCGGCCGGATCGACGCGCGGTGCAAGCGACGTTCGACGACCCAAAGCGACGTGTGGCCGGATCGGCGGCGCGAGCGGCAGCGGCAAAACAAGCGGCAGCGGCGGCAGCGCGGCGCGGCGGATCGGCGGCGCGCGACGCGATCTGAGCAATCAGCGTGAACAACGGCATCGACGCGGCGCGGATCGATGCGCGCGGCGTCGAGCAATGGAGCGCGGACGCGGAAACGGCGCGCGGCGTCGAGCAACGGATCGGCGCGCGGCAAACCCGCGCGATGATGGAGCGCAACGACCGGAAACAGCGGCATACGCGGCTTCGGGCGATGGTGCGGCGTGCGGCAACGCGTCTTGGGCGTCGACGGCGAACTTAATGAAGCCCGCCCGCCAACCGTTCGACGAAACGCCCAATACAAGAATGTCGACGGCGAACTTTTAAAGCTCGCCTGCTAACTGTTTGACGAAGTGCCCAATACAAGAACGTCGACGGCGAACTTCTCGACGGAATGTCAAAGATCCAAAAGAAACAGAGAGCGGTGCTCTTTTCTTCGCAAAAAATATACATATATATATGAGAGAGAAAGGAAGCTTTGTCTAAAATTGAACCTCTCGACTTGGCCAAATTAGACCAAATCGATATTTGAATCATACTGGACATTTTATACTAAACTGAGAAAAAAAGAAAAAAAGAAAAGAAAAAAGAAAAGGCATACGAGATTCTCAATATTGACATTTTGATCAAAATAAATAATTTCAGTTAAACATCTTAAAATCTCATCCACATCATGAAGCTAAATCCGATCCAAGCCCCCATTTGGATTCACAAACCAAAGCCCATTTACCCATAACCCATTTACTAAAACCCTTTACCCATAACCCATTTACCAAAACCCTTTACCAAAACCCATAACCCAAAACCTATTAACCCAAAACCTATTTACCAAAACCCTTTACCCATAACCCATTAACCAAAGCCCATTAATCAAAACCTATTAACCCGAACCCAAAATCAAATCCAAACCCAAACCCAAACTCAAGCATATTTACCTAAGCCCATTCACATTAAACTCAAATCAAATCGAACCCAAACCCAAATCACATTCACACCCGAACCGCGTCAAATTCACATTCGAACACGAACCGCATCAAGTTCATGAAGCGAATCAAGTTAACATTCAAAGCCGAACCAAAAGAGAATCAAGTTCTCATCCGAACACTAACGTTCAAATTCGGACTCAAAATCTGAACCAAGTTCACAAATCAAATCCAAACCCAAAACGAAAATCAAGTCCACTTAAAGCCAGACCCAAACCAAACCCGAATCCCAAAGTCCACAAATGAAACCGAAACTCAAACCTAAATCCGATCAAGTCCACAAATAGGGACCCAAACTCAAGTCACAGACACAACCCGAACCCAACTCCCGACTTGGACTCATAAACCAGGTTCATGAACCATGAACCAAGTTCGTGAACCAAACACCACGAACCACGCCTATGAGCCATACACCAAATCCCATGAACAACACACCATACTCTTGAACCATAAACCAAACCTCATGGACCAAATCCCATGAACCATGAACCAAATCCCATGGACCATATACCAAACCTTATGAACCATATCCAAGTTCATGAACCAAATCTCATGGACCAAATCCCATGAACCATAAACCAAACCTCATGGACCAAATCCCATGAACCATGAACCAAATCCTATGGACCAAATCCCATGGACCATATACCAAACCTCATGAACCATATCCAAGTTCATGAACCAAATCTCATGGACCAGATCCCATGAACCATAAACCAAACCTCATGAACCATATCCAAGTTCATGAACCAAATCTCATGGACCAGATCCCATGAACCATAAACCAAACCTCATGAACCATATCCAAGTTCATAAACCAAACCTCATGGACCAAATCCCATGAACTATGTGTAGTGACCTGGACGGTTACAGTGAAGGCTTGTCGACAGCTCTGAAGAATGTCGGGACAAGTCCGGGGCGCGTTGGCGCCAACGGGACGCCAAACGGGCCTTGTGGGAACTCGATAGTAGCTTGAATCCTGAAAATCTGCGAAATAGTGGATTTTCAGTGAGCTATACCGGTACAAATCTTGGTTTGTACCGGTACAAGAGTGATGGCTATACCGGTAAAGCCACCAGGGATATACCGGTATAGTGCCGCACTGAACTGCTCTCGGGTTGCCTGTTTATACCGGTACAAGGGGCCGTTTGTACCGGTACAGAGTGGTAGGTGAGCTGGGGGCAAAATGGTCAACTCCACTTTGTTTTTATCACCATACCCCCTATGCATGCCTACACGTATGGAGAGAGAGTGGGGAGCCTCTTTGGCAGCAACTTCACTCCTCTACTTCTTCTTCTTCCCTCTCTCTCTCTAGGATAGCTTGGTTGAAGGAGGAGGAGCTTGGGTGGTTGCTACTTCGCCGACGACGCGCCGCGAAGCCGCCAAGCGTTTTCGACGTCGGGTTGCTGTGAGGGAGCCGAGCGTGGTGCTATCCCCCTTCTCCTCGGCGTGGTGCTGAACCAGGAGGATTACAAAGGTGAGTGGTTTAGCTAGTGTGCTTCTATTGCTTCTACTTCGACGATTCTCGAGCTAAGTCCGGACTGTGCAGGAAATCGACGTCGACTCGCCGTATTTTGGGTCGTACGCGACGTAGAAGCGACGGATTTCGCTGTGCCTAGACTCGTTGGAACCGTGACGACGAGAGGAATCCATCGAGCATTTATTTGGAATTTTTCGTGAAGGTTAGCTCAGTCGAAATCCCAGTTTTCTCCCTTGCCGTTTTCCTCCTCGAACTGCTGCTGACTGCAGCGACACTCCGCGGTGTTTTGCCTTTTTCTCCGTGTAGGGAACTCGGATCGCGACGAAATCTGGGGCATTGGATCCGCGACTTCGAGGCGATTCCAGCGATACCTTACTCGCTGGATTTGGAGCAGGTTAGCCCAGTCGAAGTGTCGTTTTACTGAGCCGCTGTCCCGCGAGCAGAATCTGACAATCTGATTTGCTGTTTTCCAGCGTCGACGTCGGTGTTTCGCCTAGAACTCAGCGTAGGAGAGGCGGAATCCAGCGAAACTGGAGCCGTTGGATTCCTGACTGCGAGGCGAAGATTTCGAGCCCTTGCTCGCTGAATTTGGACAAGGTTAGCTTAGTTAACTTTAAGCTTTTCTCAGCCGCAGTTTTCCGGACAGATTTCGAAGAAATCGAGTTTTTGGTTTATCTCTTCGCAGCAGGTTGTCTTTTGGACGGTGACGGATCAGCGGAGGTGATCGAGGGACCCAGGGCACTCCTTACTGAGCCGCTGTCATATATTACACTACCAGATTTAGCTCTAGGAGCCGTGTTGTATTGTATCGTCGCCGGGGGAGTGCGTCGGATACCCAGAGTAGTGTAGCTAGTTTGACGCTCGCGCTGTGGATGCCGAGCTATGTTCAGTTTCAGTGTGTGTGCCAGGGGCACGTGGTGTGTTAGTGGTTTGACACAGTTTCTTGACTATGCCTGTGAGAGCCAGATTGAGCTCGACAGAGATACGCTTGCATACTCGGTTGGTTCGCGCCCACGAGTGCCGCTCCGGAGTCTGGCTTTGTGCTTTTGCGTTGGTGTCGCTACGCCCTCGTTTGGACTCGCTCTCCGCTAGCTACCCAGAGGTAGTTGTAGTGTTGCTTCGACAGGCGGGACGGGTGTTTCACAGTCCCTGGTGAAATTGGGTCAGGTTTGGTTGGTACTACAGGTGGTTAGTCTTGAGTGTTCAGAGTAGTGACTTATAGCTGTAGAATGTTTCCAGTTTCCTTTTTCCTACTCTTACTTACCCTGTAGACTTAGTGGGTGGACCGATGTTGATTAGGGCGGCACCCACTGAGGACTACCTGTTTTACGATGGTTCTCACGCCCGTTTCTTCCACCCTTGTTGCGGGGCCTTCGGCGTCGGGCTGCTGCACATACGAGGGGACCGTGGTAAGGCGTCGCGAGCTAGAGCCCTTCGGCGGTGTCGTGTTAGCCGTCTTCCTCTACTGCAGGTAGTGACTTTTGGGTTACTCTTTTGTACATACAGTCGTGAACTCGCTGGAGCGAGTAGTGGTCTTTGCGAACTTGTATGTATATAGCTCTTTTGTACTACCTGTTTGTATTTATAGTATGTTTCAGCTCTATGCTACTGCTTGTAGCGTTGTATTTCTATACGAGTACGGCTACGCTTCGTATACAAGGAAAAAATTTCTTGTGTACGGCGGATTGTCAGCGTGCCGGTTGCCGAAACAACCGGGCGTGACAATTAAGTTGGTATCGAGCTTAGTATCGGTCGTTGGGACCTAGGAACCCTAAGGCTGGTAAACCGTAGGAAGGCTTGACGCGAGTGGCGTGATTTAATGCGAAAGTCACTGATTGATTATTCTAACTCATCCTAGAGGGGAGTGAGTGACTGAAGGAGTGCCTGTTTCGGTCCGAGAAAAATTATGTTGGGCTGAGACGGCATAATTTTGAGGAGAAACGAGGGCTGTCTTCGAGACTTTCGATAATTGGGTCAAGAGTGTGTGTGTATCCGACATCGTTATTAATTGTGCAGCTATGCCTCGACCTAGAGGACGACCGCCGCTTAGGGGCCGTGCCCCACCGTCACCGCCGCCACCACTGTATCAGATACCCGTGCAGGCGGAGCAGGACACCCAGCCCGAGACGGGTGTACCCCCGGTAGAGGAGCCGAGCACCGGCCAGGAGACGAGTGCGCCGCCGGACTTGAGCGCACGGCTAGCGGCATTGACGGAGGTGACCGGACGGCGGGGGTGTTCTTACGACGAGATGTGCGAGAGGTTAGCCGCATCATCGAGTTCAGCATCGGGGGCACCAGCTCAGCCTACTCCACCGCCCCCGACTCCACCTTCAGCGCCGATTCTTGCCGCACCCCCACCGAGAGATACCTTCGGCACTCGTAGCGCTGCGGAGGGCCGGATTCAAGCGACTACGGCAGAGCAGCAGCGGGTGACACAGTTACTGTTTCATTTTCACCGCCTCGACCCACCGACGTTCGACGGGGATTGCAAGGAACCCTGGGTATTGGAAAGGTGGATCAGCACGATGGATAGGATGTTTGAGGACATGTTTGTCCTGGAGGATCGAGCGGTTCATTTGGGGTCCGTTGCTTGGGGGACGCCGGGAGTGGTGGACGAGGATGAAGCGCGACCATGGAGTTGTAGCTTCTCAGACGAGATGGGACGAGTTTTGCGGGATCTTTGTACGCACGTATTTCTCGACGAGCGTGAAGCGAGGATCGAGGAGGACTTGAAGAGGATACGGCGGGGGGATCGCACGGTTCGAGAGTACGTTCGGGAGTTCACACGACTCTGGGGCCGTGTACCTTTCGCGACGGAGACGAGGCACACGGGGGTATACCTCTTTGAGCGGGGCGAGGCCGAGCTTTACAGGTTTGTACGGGGGCGGAGGTCGAGGACCTTGGATGCTTCCATTGAGCAGGCACTGTGGGAGGAGCGCAGCGAGGCTACACTACGGGAGCGAGCACAGGGGCCAGGACCGAGTCAGGACAGGAAGCGCCCCGCTCCAGACGACGGAGGGCGGTCGAGTAGCGGCGTCCGCCTGGGCCTTCGCGACCACGCTTTCGGGGTCGGGGGTCTTCGGGCGTCGGCGTTTCGGGGATACCCGTCGGCGGGCGACCACAGGGACTCGGCGGTGCGTGATACGTGGAGGACCGCACGCGGCCAGACAGTGCGAGCTGCGAGAGGGCCGTTGTTTTGGATGTGGACAGTCGGGACACATGAGGGCCACCTGCCCACGAGCAGCGTCAGCAGCACCCTCATCAGCTTCAGCGCCGCAGGGGTCTTTACAGAGTTACGGAGGATCGCCGAGCTACCGTCAGGAGGACCGAGCGTCGGCACCGCGACAGGATGATCGACGACGCGAGCTCGAGTGGCGAGTCTTTGCGGCTCGGTTGGAGGACTCGTCGGCGACCGAGTGGTGACGGGTAGCACTGTAATTTCTGGCATTAGAGCACGTACTTTATTTGATACCGGTGCATCACAGTCTTTTATCAGTCGAGCATTTGCATTGTTACATGGTCTAGAGATAGAGACTTTACCTCAGGCCCGAGAGTTCCAGATTCCTGACCATGTACTACGAGTTGTAGAGAGTTGTAGGTCTTGTCCTGTGCAGTTAGACTCGTGGATTATGCCCATAGACATGTTAGTTCTTGGGCGACTGCAGGACTTTGACATTGTACTCGACATGGACTGGTTGACACGATACTACGCTACGATCGACTGTGGAGCGAGGACGGTGACACTTCGTGAGCCGGGCCAGGAGGAGTTCACTTTCAGAGGCTGCAGGAGTACCTTGTTCGCCGCGTGCATATCTTCAGCGAGAGCTCTACAGCTGATGAGTAGAGGGTGCGTGGCTTTCTTGGCGACGGTTGTAGAGGTACCTACGGCGGTGCCGGGACTCGAGGATATCCCTGTAGTCCGCGAGTTCCCGGATGTATTTCCCCCAGAGTTGACGACGATGCCGCGAGAGAGGAGGTTGAGTTTGTGATTGATGTAGCCCCTGGAACTGCACCAATCTCAAAGGTACCTTATCGGATGGCACCAGCGGAGCTGAGGGAGTTAAAGGCGCAGCTTCAGGATTTGATGGACAAGGGATACGTGAGACCTAGCGTATCGCCTTGGGGAGGACCTGTGCTATTTGTGAAGAAGAAGGATGGTTCACTTAGACTGTGTGTGGATTACAGGGAGCTGAATAAAGTGACCATCAAGAACAAGTATCCTTTGCCACGCATTGATGATCTGTTTGATCAGCTGCAAGGATCTTGTGTATTCTCGAAGATTGACCTCCAGTCAGGTTACCACCAGCTGAGGGTGAGGGCCGAGGATATTCCCAAGACGGCTTTTAGGACTCGGTATGGGCATTATGAGTTCACAGTGATGCCTTTTGGATTGACGAATGCCCCTGCCGCGTTCATGGACTTGATGAACCGGGTGTTTAAGCCGTACTTGGACAGATTTGTAGTAGTCTTCATCGACGACATTCTGATATACTCCCGTAGCGACGCCGAGCACGAGGAGCACTTGAGGATAGTGCTACGGCTCTGCGAGAGAAGGAGTTGTATGCCAAGTTAAAGAAGTGCGAGTTACGGTTACGGGAGGTCGCTTTCTTGGGCCACGTGATTTTGCGGTTGGGTGGCGGTGGACCGAAGAAGATTGATGCTATTCGGGAGGACGACGGTGGCGAGGTGCGGAGCTTCCTAGGACTTGCGGGATACTACGTCGGTTTGTGGAAGGCTTTGCGAAGCTTTCCACACCTCGCTCGATTGACTCGTAAAGGAATTAAGTTAATCTGGAGTGCGGATTGTCAGAGGAGCTTCGATGAGCTGAGACAGAGGTTGACGTCAGCTCCTATCCTTACCCTCCCAGTTATAGGGGCAGGATATGTGATCTACAGTAATGCATCACACAGTGGACTAGGTTGTGTGTTGATGCAGCATGGTAGGGTAATTGCTTATGCTTCACGGCAGTTAAAGGATTACGAGAAGAATTATCCTACGCACGACTTGGAGCTTGCCGCAGTGGTTTTTGCTTTGAAGTTGTGGCGGCATTATTTGTATGGCGAGCACTGTGAGGTTTTCGATGATCACAAAAGTCTCAAGTATCTGTTCACCCAGAAGGAGTTGAACCTGAGGCAACGCCGGTGGTTGGAGTTATTGAAGGACTATGATATTAGTATCCAGTATCATCCCGGCAAGGCGAATGTGGTGGCAGATGCGTTGAGCAGGAAGGCAGTGCAGAGCTCGTGTTTGATGATCACACGGCAGAGGCCGTTACTTGAGGAGTTACAGCGGTTGAGACTAGAGGTTGTGTCCCCTGGGTCTACTGCAATACTTATGTCTATGGTTTTGCAGCCTACTCTGTTGGATAGGATCCGAGAGAAACAGAGTGGAGACCCACATCTTTTGAGGATTCGAGAGCGATTAGAGAGGGACAGACGAGAGGGCTTTGCGGTGGACGGTTCGGGAGTACTACGCTACGGGGGCCAGTGTGTGCCTATGGATTCGAGAGATTAGAGCGGACATCCTTAGAGAGGCTCACTTTCTCCTTATACGGTTCATCTGGTGGAACCAAAATGTATAAGGATTTAAAGGCACGATTACGGTGGAATGGAATGAAGAGAGACATTGGCGAGATATGTGGCTCGGTGTTTAACTTGCCAACGGTGAAGGCGAGCATCAAGTGCTGGCAAGCTTCGAGTGCCGGTGCGAGTGGAAATGGGAACAGATCACGATGGACTTTGTTGTGGGATTACCTAGAGCACAGGGTGGCTACGATGCTATTTGGGTGATAGTGGACAGACTGACCAAGTCTGCTCACTTCCTACCGGTTCAGACCACCTGGCCCAGAGAGAGACTTGCTCAGCTATACCTGGATGAGATTGTCAGGCTGCATGGCGTACCAGCGTCGATTGTATCAGATAGAGACCCAAGGTTTGTATCACACTTCTGGATGAGCTTGCAGACAGCTTTGGGTACAGTGCACTTGACCTGACGTTTCACCCACAGACAGATGGCCAGTCAGAGAGGACCAGTCAGACGCGAGAGGACAAGTTGAGGGGATGCGTCTAGGAGTTTAGTGGAGGATGGCATCGGCATACGAGGCGGTTGAGTTTGCGTACAACAACAGCTATCAAGCGAGCATTCAGATGGCTCCGTTTGAGGCATTGTATGGACGCAAATGCCGATCCCTTTTGTTTTGGAGCGATGTGGGTGAACGGAAGACGCTCGGGCCAGAGATTCTATCGGAGGCGAGGAAAAGGTGAAGATGATTCGACGACACCTTTTGACGGCGAGAGCGCCGGAGGAGCTACGCCGACACCATGAGGCGAGACTTAGAGTTCCAGGTTGGAGACCATGTATTCCTTAAAGTCTCGCCATCCAGAGGGATTCGCCGCTTTGGAGTGCGTGGAAAGCTCAGTCCACGCTACATTGGCCCTTTCGAGGTTTTGGAGCGAGTTGGGCCAGTTGCTTACAGGGTCGCTCTACCTCCACGGCTTGCAGGCGTCCACGACGTTTTCTACGTCTCGGCATTGAGGAAATATGTATTCGATCCTTCTCACGTGATTGACTTCACTCCGCTGGAGATTAGCGAGGACCTGCAATACGAGGAGCGGCCGTTGCGGATTCTTACTCGCGAGACGAAAGAATTGCGCAACCGGGTCTTACCGTATGTGAAAGTGCAGTGGAGTAATCACGAGGAGCGGGAGGCGACTTGGGAGCCGGAGATGGTGATGAGGGAGTCTTACCCCTATCTGTTTGAGGCGCCGAGCTGAGGTACGTTTCAGCTTCGGGGACGAAACTCTTTGTAGTGGGGGAGGATGTAGTGACCTGGACGGTTACAGTGAAGGCTTGTCGACAGCTCTGAAGAATGTCGGGACAAGTCCTGGGCGCGTTGGCGCCAACGGGACGCCAAACGGGCCTTGTGGGAACGCGATAGCAGCTTGAATCCTGAAAATCTTCGAAATAGTGGATTTTCAGTGAGCTATACTGGTACAAATCTTGGTTTGTACCGGTACAAGAGTGATGGCTATACCGGTAAAGCCACCAGGGATATACCGGTATAGTGCCGCGCTGAACTGCTCTCGGGTTGCCTGTTTATACCGGTACAAGGGGCCGTTTGTACCGGTACAGAGTGGTAGGTGAGCTGGGGGCAAAATGGTCAACTCCACTTTGTTTTTAGGGTCAAATGCATACAGGTCCTTGCAAACATAGTCAATTGCGGAAATATCCCTGCAAAAGCGAAACTAGGTGAGATGTCCCTGCAAAATTGGTCTGAAGAATGTCGACAGCTCTGAAGAATGTCGGGACAAGTCCGGGGCGCGTTGGCGCCAACGGGACGCCAAACGGGCCTTGTGGGAACGCGATAGCAGCTTGAATCCTGAAAATCTTCGAAATAGTGGATTTTCAGTGAGCTATACTGGTACAAATCTTGGTTTGTACCGGTACAAAGTGATGGCTATCTTAGGTAAAGCCACCGAGGATATCTGGGTATAGTCTTGTTGACACTCTCGGGTTGCCTGTTTATACCGGTACAAGGGGCCGTTTGTACCGGTACAGAGTGGTAGGTGAGCTGGGGGCAAAATGGTCAACTCCACTTTGTTTTTTGGGTCAAATGCATACAGGTCCTTGCAAACATAGTCAATTGCGGAAATATCCCTGCAAAAGCGAAACTAGGTGAGATGTCCCTGCAAAATTCCAAAAGTATGCAGATATGTCCCTGCCGTGCCTTTTGCAGGGACATATCTGCAGGATATATTTTGCAGATATGTCCCTGCAAAAGGCACGGCAGGGACATAACTGCATACTTTTGGACTTTTGCAGGGACATCACACCTAGTTTCGTTTTTGCAGGGATATTTCCGCAATTGACTATGTTTACAGGGACCTGTATGTAAATAACCCTTGTTTTTTATCACCATACCCCCTATGCATGCCTACACGTATGGAGAGAGAGTGGGGAGTCTCTTTGGCAGCAACTTCACTCCTCTACTTCTTCTTCTTCCCTCTCTCTCTCTAGGATAGCTTGGTTGAAGGAGGAGGAGCTTGGGTGGTTGCTACTTCGCCGACGACGCGCCGCGAAGCCGCCAAGCGTTTCGACGTCGGGTTCTTTGTGAGGGAGCGTGGTGCTATCCCCTTCTCCTCGGCGTGGTGCTGAACCAGGAGGATTACAAAGGTGAGTGGTTTAGCTAGTGTGCTTCTATTGCTTCTACTTCGACGATTCTCGAGCTAAGTCCGGACTGTGCAGGAAATCGACGTCGACTCGCCGTATTTTGGGTCGTACGCGACGTAGAAGCGACGGATTTCGCTGTGCCTAGACTCGTTGGAACCGTGACGACGAGAGGAATCCATCGAGCATTTATTTGGAATTTTTGGTGAAGGTTAGCTCAGTCGAAATCCCAGTTTTCTCCCTTGCCGTTTTCCTCCTCGAACTGCTGCTGACTGCAGCGACACTCCGCGGTGTTTTGCCTTTCTCTCCGTGTAGGGAACTCGGATCGCGACGAAATCTGGGGCATTGGATCCGCGACTTCGAGGCGATTCTAGCGATACCTTACTCACTGGATTTGGAGCAGGTTAGCCCAGTCGAAGTGTCGTTTTCTTGAGCCGCTGTCCGCGAGCGAGAATCGACAATCGATTTCTGTTTTCCGGCGTCGACGTCGGTGTTTCGCCTAGAACTCAGCGTAGGAGAGGCGGAATCCGGCGAAGCGGAGCCGTTAGATTCCTGACTGCGAGGCGAAGATTTCGAGCCCTTGCTCGCTGAATTTGGACAAGGTTAGCTTAGTTAACTTTAAGCTTTTCTCAGCCGTAGTTTTTCGGACAGATTTCGAAGAAATCGAGTTTTTGGTTTATCTCTTCGCAGCAGGTTGTCTTTTGGACGGTGACGGATCAGCGGAGGTGATCGAGGGACCCAGGGCACTCCTTGCTTTGCCGGGGATTCGCCACGAGAGGTGGGCATCCATCGGTCATTCCTAAGTTTAAGTAGTCGGCATGTATAATTGTTTTAAATGTTTAGACCTTAGCTCGAATTCATGAATATCAACTAGTATTAAATCGAATTTTGGAGCATGTTCACAAGTAGTATTTTTATACATGTTTGGACTTGGACTTGACTTAGGAGAAAACTACGATCAATCGTCATATATTACACTACGGATTTAGCTCTAGGAGCGTGTTGTATTGTATCGTCGCGGGAGTGCGTCGGATACGAGTAGTGTAGCTAGTTTGACACGCGCGCTGTGGATGCCGAGCTATGTTCAGTTTCAGTGTGTGTGCCAGGGGCACGTGGTGTGTTAGTGGTTTGACACAGTTTCTTGACTATGCCTGTGAGAGCAGTTGAGCTCGACGGAGATACGCTTGCATACTCGGTTGGTTCGCGCCCACGAGTGCCGCTCCGAGTCCGGCTTTGTGCTTTTGCGTTGGTGTCGCTACGCCTCGTTTGGGCTCGCTCTCCGCTAGCTACCCAGAGGTAGTTGTAGTGTTGCTTCGACAGGCGGGACGGGTGTTTCACAGTCCCTGGTGAAATTGGGTCAGGCTTGGTTGGTACTACAGGTGGTTAGTCTTGAGTGTTCAGAGTAGTGACTTATAGCTGTAGAATGTTTCCAGTTTCCTTTTTCCTACTCTTACTTACCCTGTAGACTTAGTGGGTGGACCGATGTTGATTAGGGCGGCACCCACTGAGAACTACCTGTTTTTACAGTAGTTCTCACGCCCCGTTTCTTCCACCCTTGTTGCAGGGCCTTCGGCGTCGGCTGCTGCTGCTTCTGAGGGGGACCGTGGTAAGGGCGTCGCGAGCTAGAGCCCTTCCCGACTGGTGTCGTGTTAGCCGTCTTCCTCTACTGCAGGTAGTGACTTTTGGGTTACTCTTTTGTACATACAGTCGTGAACTCGCTGGAGCGAGTAGTGGTCTTTGCGAACTTGTATGTATATAGCTCTTTTGTACTACCTGTTTGTATTTATAGTATGTTTCAACTCTATGCTACTGCTTGTAGCGTTGTATTTCTATACAGGTACAGCTACGCTTCGTATACAAGGAAAAAATTTCTTGTGTACGGCGGATTGTCGGCGTGCCCGGTTGCCCGAGCAACCCGGGGCGTGACACTATGAACCAAATCCCATGGACCAAATCTCATGGACCATATACTAAACCTCATGAGCCATATCCAAGTTCATGAACTAATTCTCATGAAACAAATCGGGGACCAAATCCCATGAACCATGAAACAAATCTCATGGACCAAATCCCATGAACCATGTACCAAACCTCATAAACCATATCCAAGTCATCCCACAACCAAATCTCATGGACCAAATCCCATGAACCATATACCCAAATCTCATGAACCATACATCATGAACCTCTTCTTTACTCTGAATCATATTGTCACGCCCCGGGTCATTTTAGAGTATAAAAACAGCGGAAATTTTTTTTTTTTTAAAGAAAACCCCTGACCCCCAAGGACGTACCAGACCTGCCACAAATACAGAGAGACCACTGTACACACGGACAGAGTCTCCCCTATATTTGCACGGCATCGCACAAGTACAGAGAATGTTCTTACAAACAGCCATACAACCACAAACAAGTGTATAAACAATCAATTTGATCCACATACACATATCCACATCATTCACTACAGGTTCATTCACATTTGCTCATTCATAAAACCACAACTATCAGTTGAAATGTTTCCTACTTGGAAACTGATTTTGAAATACTAAGTTATCAAAATCCACGATAAAACCTTTTAAAAACTGTTTCCCACACGGACATCTTTTCTTTTTAAAACGCTACCACGAGGGGTAGAAAACCGTTTTGTAACATAAATCCAAAATCATTATGAAATCCCAATATTAACTTAACATCCCAAGTATAAGTAGAGAACATGAACCAGTTATAAGACTAAGTCATAAACAAAGTAAACAGGAAGGGTAAAGGAATAACCGACAAAGGGACGGAGCTATGTCGCGAACTAGACTCGATCGCTCCTCACCAGTTGTCCCACCATGACCTGAAACGTCACCTGAAGAAGAAGGCGAGGGGTGAGAACATGTAAACATGTCTCCCTCTCCCAGTGGATACCTCGCGGAGATAGACACAAGAGGAGATAATAGTAGCACAGTAGCTATGATAAACAAGTAAATGGAGAGAGATATATAGATATGAAACAACAGCTACTGTAAGTATGCGTCAACATGTATAGAAGCTCAAGAGTACCCAATCTGAACCAATGCTCTCTTGGTCAGCACCGCAGACCTCAAGCCAGCTCTCTTGGTCAGCACTGCAGACCTCAAGCCAATGCCCCTACTACTCTCCCAAGCATATAACCACATTTAAGGCTCACGGGTCGATCCGCTGTCGAACCACTTTTTCGGAAAAGAACACCCTCACTTGCGGTGGATCAGACCACTGGTGTTCGTGAAATGCGATGAGTACGTATCGGGCGATCAATGTAGATATGCTCAAAGATCATCCATCGGCAACCAGCCGACAATCCTGCCCCCCAGGGCCCATCGACCACATAGGTCGTCAAGTAACCAGAAGAACCAACCAGATACCAAGTACTGAGTGTGACTGACCAAATAGGTCCCAAGTACAGAAAGTGACTGACCAACCAAGTCCCAAAGTATGCAAAGTAACTGACCAACCAGGTCCTGAGTAGAGAAAGAAACTGACCAACCAGGTCAACTAGGATGGAACAACTCAACATCCTCTCAACTGTATGCAAGTACTACCGAAGGAAACACGAGTACTGACCACTCAGGTCAACTAGGATGGAACAACTCAACATCCTCTCAACTGTATGCAAGTACTACTGAAGGAAACACAAGAACTGACCAACCGAACAACAAGGTCACTGAGTACACTGAAGTAAACTGACCGAACAGGTCACAGATGTCATAGGCTGACAAGAAGTAATCTACTCTACTCCTACACATGATACTAAACATGAAAACACTGAGTAGAGTAATACTGTAACAAACAGGTGCAAGATATATCTAGGATAAACGATATAAACAGTAAGGGTGGAAGGAACGTCACCAGCGTGTACCACTGTACGGACGTCGGATCGAAGTACCCACCTGTACGACTGTCGCGTCTGTCTCCTGACTGCAAAAGAGTGTCAACCGGACCTAAGGAAGGTCCACTGGGTTAGTGTCTAACCCACCACTAATAAACACTGACACCACATCCCACAAACTAATCCCACGGAGATTGGTTTTCCGAAACCAATTACCGTAACTCGCCGGAAGTCCGTAAACTGCACCAGGACTCCGCTGGGACTCGAATCGTCCCCGGAACTCACTAACTCGTTTCACGAGTCACCCGCTGCCATAAAACACTCATATTAGGATGTTTTGGCAGCAAACATAAGATAACACTACAATACAATTATCGTCGCATAATTATACGAATACGGGTTTCCGGAAGTGTCTATTTCGACACCGGAACCTACCGTCGCTCACCCGTCATTTCTAAACCCTCGAAATGACACGGGTGATCAGCCAACAAGGCTCAGCGACACTACAATAACTCGCGAGGCACCGTCGGAAGAATTCCGAACCAAACCCGAGTTCCGTCGGCGGATTTCGCCGAGAAACGCGCCGGAAATTATTTTCTGATCTCCACGAGGGCTTAGGACCTTGGACAATCAGTCCAGAGGTTATCCAAAGTACACACATGCTGCCAACAGCAGCTACAATAAGTACAATTGCATAAAAGCCCTCCCGATAATCCAAAATCACATTATTTCATGTGATTTTGGGGCTTTCATGGTCCGACTACTCTAACCAGAACTCATTTAGCCAAAACAATTCACTCGCTAATAGGTTTCGGCATGCCGGAGACCGTGCTCACCCTTCGGAGCACCTTCGGACACTGTGGAGTGCGCGGGAGCAACCCGAAATTCAGCGAACAGCGCGCACTGTACGAAAAACATACTTTTCTGGCAAACCAGGAACTTGTTGACCCTAACTAAGGTGAGCGCTGTGATCGTCACTGACAGACGATCACCGTGCTCCCATCCGGAGGCATCGAAATAGCCTCGGGTGTCACGCCCCGAGCCCGCCTATTTGGTCGAGTTCGGGTACGCCGACAGACCGCCGAACGGGCAGAGTTTTCCCCTGTACGCGGACAGAGTCTCCCCTGTACGTTCTAGGCGTCGCAATCAATACAATTACAAGGGTTCCGACCAGGAACAGTATTCAACATACAATGATTGCATAAGGAAGTATCAAACATAAATAGCTAAGTTATTACAAGCATTCACCAGCTTACATTTAAACTTTACATATTACACTTAACTTCCAAATACAATCTGAATTTATTACAATTATATTACAAGTTTGATACATTTGTTCTTGTCATCTCTATACCCCTAGAATATACTGACGGGGTACTGCTATCTCTGGTCTCCTGGTAGGGCGCTATCTACTCAGCTACGCCCTTGCCTCGCGCTATTCCACCTTTATCACTCACTGTACTGTACCCCAAAACCGCAACAGGGGTGAGAACTATTGTCCATAGTTCTCGTGGGTATAGTCACCCAAGAGAAAAGTTCGACCAACAGGTCCGAAGGAGGCAGCTGCAGGTTAGTTTGATAAATAGATAGATATATACTTGATTATGCAACTAATAAAACCATACATTGCCTCACAAATGCAATATTGAAATACTAAATGCAAATCATGCAATAATACAACTATCATAAGTAGATCACTCAATTCTACTTCTACCTGACCAACTATTTCACATTCAACTAGCTCTAAGGTTCTATCTACCTTATTCAAGCTAGCCACCCGACTCGGCCTCGAGCCAATCAACTGCGGCTAATCCGCGCTCTGTCTCAAGGTGAAGGAACTCTCAACTTACACCCGGCCTTCAATCCACAATCACATTGCCCAACGGGTCGCCCAGAGCTGCGTACACCCGTGGTCAGGGATCTTTCCGGTGGGAAGGGGAACCATGCCACACTCGACCCGCGGCCCAAGACCCCCGATAGGGAAGGGGAACATGCCACACTCGACCCTAGCGATCTTTGATTCTGCCAGCGGGAGGGGGAACCTGCCACACACGACCCACGGCCTCGAATCAGCCTCAAGCTCAACCTCGAAGTTCTTCCTGTGGGAGGGTAACATGCCACACACCCACGGACCCGAACTGTCGAGTTCACAAATCCTGGGATTCCGGAATCCACTTTCCAAGTCTCTAGGGTAGTCTAAAACCCTATAACATTGACCTTTCTAAGCCCAGTGCACTTTCCACCCTAGGTCTAATAGACTGTAGGTTTAATGCCCTTATCACATGGCCTATGTTCCTTGAACTAGGTTAACACCTCTCACCTAGGTCTAATTAACTCTAGGTTTAACAACCCTATGTTCAGTGTCAACCTATGCTCAACAACACTAGGTGCGATATCAACCTGCCTAGATCTTGATTCTAGGTTCATTCTATTCAACCTATGTTCACGACATTAGGTTCAGTACAACCTATGTTATATAACCCTAGGTTCAACATTATTCTTATTCATCCTAGGTTCTCGACCCTAGGTTCATATTCGACCTATGTTAATTACACTAGGTTCGATGCCACTCGATCTTTCCTATTGTCACGACACTAGGTTCAACACAACCTATGTTATAGAACACTAGATTAATGCCACTCGATCTAGTTGATACCTAGTTGTCACATCGAGTTCTATAGTTGCACACTCTCTAGCACATGCTCACATTGCCAATATGAATATTTATCTATCATGATCTCATAATGCTAATACCCCTAGCATATATTTCATTAAGCATATATGTGTCAAGATCTTTATACGCATATGTTCTCTAACATGATCTACAACATGTTATCATTCACTTACATGCTCTATTGCATATCAACATGAAACTCAACACTAGCATATATTTTAAATGCATCAACTTGCTATTATGCATATAAGTTCTCTATCTAGCATTTAAATCCACATGCATAAACCTCTAAACCAAGTAATTAGGTTTACATGCATACATTCTTAATCTAGCATAATTACCATGCTATCATGAGGCTAACATGCATATTTTATATTAAATTGCTCTAGCATGCTCTACTATGACATCATACCCATACATATGCGTCAACGAGAACACATACGTTTCTACGACACGCGGGGCGACCTAGTCGCTGCGGTAAACACAACCCACCCGTTATCGCGTTCCGATTGCTCGTCGGCACTTGCAATCGGCCGCCAACGCACTCGGTATCCGGTGCTCGGACTCTTGCGCGCCCCACCGAACGGTCGCCAATTCTCAATCAAGATTTCCCGCGTTACTCCACGACTCCACGATGCCCCGCATCCGATTTCACGATTTATGGGCTTCTATTTTGCGTGCTGCGGCTATCTGGTAAGAATATATTAAAATATTAATATCTTTGCAACCGCTCGTCGGATCACCGAACCGAGCGCGCCAACGCGTTCGTTAGGTCCCCAATTAGGTTTCTAGAGGGTCAATTGAGATCAAACTCAACTATTTTACAAAACCCTCATTTGAACCCTAGCCTACAACTATTGCAAGAATACTTCAAATAGCTTCATTATTCTAGCAATAATCATCTCTTTAGCATCCTAGGGTTCAATTAATACCAACCCTAGAGTTTAAAAACCCAACTCTAATAATCTACCATTGTTGCTCTAGGAGCTTACCTCAAGAGCTAACTCCAAGGCCAAGGTAGAAGACGAAGAAGGTGAAGATCTCCTCCCTTTGCTTCTTCTCCACCAATCCTTCTCCTTCTTTTTCTTTCTTCTCTTATCTTTTCTTTCTTTCTTTCTTTTCCTTCCCTTGGGCGACATAGAGCGAGAGGGAGAGAGTGGTCTTTTAGGTTAGAACACCACAAAAGAGAGAAAGAGAGAGGACCTATGCTACTATACCCACTCGTAAGTGCACAATTGCCGAAAACACCCTCGCCTTCTCAAACGCACCAAATCGGGCATTTTTCGCGCATACGGAGACCGGTCTTGAGATATGGAGACCGGTCTCGCAAGCCCCCTCACCAAACAATTAAGGACTTAGCCAAATTTTCAGCCTTTTTCGTTTTCTTCTCCGTTTCGCCCGTCTTCGCTCGTACGACCTCCGATTCATTTCAAATCGAACCGAGACTTTCCAAACATGTTTTCGAACATGTTTTCATCATCTTTTCATCCACGCTAATGCCGGATTTAGCTCATGGCCCAACCTAGCCTTTCGGGTTCCGTTTCCACGCCTACGCGCACCGAAACGCCCGAACGCTCCCAAACTTCACCGAACCTCACTATAACCATTCAAATGGCTCTCCAACCAATTGTACACCATAACTTCATGATCTTAGAAGTCCGGTACCTTACATTCTCCCCTTCTTAAAAGAGTTTCGTCCCCGAAACTAACTCTCCTCAACTCCAATCACTCTCCAACTCGATTAATCGAGCAATCGGGGATTCCGTTGCACTTTTCCATCTCGGAGTGGCCTTTCACTCATTGGAACTATCCAAAGGCCCACTACGGAGGATGTGAGGCTAGATTTACTCACATTTACTAAGTATAACTCCAAAAGTGCATTACCACCATGGAAAGAACTACTCTTTGTACTACACTCTCAATCGGGAAATTCACTCCGATTCGATCGCCGGTATTGCATAAAAGCAATATCGTTGGTGCATCGACTAATCGCGAGTGCTACTAACCTCAACCTGATCCTCGCTCTATCATGAGATGGCACACTCCGGCACATCTCCAATTCCCAATCCATAAAAGAGCATTATCTTCAAGCTCCAATTCTCACGTGGCTTTCCACATCTCAATGTCTCACAAGAGCATTTCATCCTTTGCCATCACCAGCCACGACCAATTCGATTTCGCCGTCGCAATGAACTCACACGAACACTTCATTCGTGGATCCAAGCCAAACTCATTAACAGAGTTATCGGCTAAACCGATTTCCTCGGCTTTCCATAGGTGAGCCATAGGCCACCTATCCCACGTATGCCAACGCCTAAACCTGTCTCAACTACGCGTAGCGACGTAGACCCAATCAGCATTGGGCGAAATTCTCACTTTGGAATCCGCACACACTCCAACCAGGAGCAACCATGACCCCAAACCACATCAACCTTTAGGTTGGGTCACTACACACTCGGTGTATCATCGATCCCGCAATCCTACACGACCAACTCTACCGAGCCACACGTATCACTATCGGCTCCTATGCGCCTAGTGCGAGCCACCAGCCCCACGAGTGCTCGCAGGCACGCTTCACACTTACCAATGCTACAAAGCAGCATCGCCATCTCACTTTCTTGACTGAATCAATTCCGCACTCTACGAGTACCTACACTCGAGCGTTCTACACGTAAGTCCAGTATTAGGCAACTTTGCCTAAGCACACCGGCTACCAGCACGACTCGCTCACCTCAATTCGAGGTACCCCTAGGTCCACGTGCCGCACTCTGCTACCAACTAATCGCTCTACCACGAGCCCTATTCTCGGTTCATCACCAGCAACCAGCCGGCACCGACCAATCACCTATCCACTTAGGTAGGCGACGCACTACCACAACTATGCATGCTAGGGTAGTCACATTGACCCTTGTCTTGGTCCCTACTAAACTCACAAATAATAGTAGTAAACGACTACAACTATAGATGCATGCAATGCTTTAGATCTACACCATGCAGAAGTCTAATTGCTTCAATTAAACCATACCGCAGCATCGCGCAGTTCCTCAACCCGGATTGCATATCCACGGTCGCTTGGCACTCGCCGCGAACCCTCCGCTTGCTCGATCACCACCCTCGCTCTTAGATCGTGCCAAAGGTCGCACATCCATGAACCGTCCCGGAGAGGAAAATGTCGTTGCCGCTGGCAGAGGTTGCCCATCGCCCACGGGACAATCGTACTTCGTGTCCGACCGCCCGCAATAAAAACATCTTCCTCGCGCAGCCGCACACCGCCGTGCCCGATGAGATCCACCACAAATTACACATCCCGAAGAAGATTGACTGGAAGATAGCTTCGGGGTGCGAGACTGTGATTGCGACTGACTCGGGGGTCGCCTGAAACCTGATTGACCACCCGAATGAGTTCTCGGTCGCATAGCTCTCGTCTCCTGCTCATCAGACTCGTGCTCCTCTCGCACGGAGTCATCACCTTGCTCCACCCACAAGGCCCGATCCAAGGCCTCGGCAAAAGTTCGAAACTTGAACGGATGAACATATCGAAAAATTTCCGACCGAAGTCCCCGTATAAAGCAATCAGCCTTGTCCTTGCCATCCTGCACCACATGTGGGATACAATTCACAATACGGGTGAATTCCCGTTCATATTCCCTCACGGTACGGTCCCCCGCCGCAGCCTTCCCGAACCTCTCTTGAAGCCTTCTCTTCACCGTCGGGAAATACTCGAGAATACCAATCCCGAAACTCACCCAAGTCATAGGAGGAGACTAGGCGATCGTTCTTGTTTGATGCCTCTCCACCACACCTTCGCCGACTTCTCCAAACAATGTGCGGCTAGGTGCACCTTGTCCTGTTCCAAGGTATACAGATCCTCAAACGTGGTTTCCATGGAGTCTATCCATATCTTCACGATCCACGGATCTGCATCCTCTCCATCATAGGTAGGTGGCTTAAGCTTCTTGAAAGCCATGAGGGCCGCCAAAGCTCGTGCCTTCTCAGCCTCCATTTCCATAGAACTAGGGGCCACAGCCCCCGAATCCACCGCTACTCGACGGCACAAGCACGGCGCACACGGCGCAGCCGCCGTAGCCATTCTCCCAGTCGCATAAGGTGAACCGACTGGAGGCGCCATTGGCTCCTGTCCCGCTCGAGCCGTTTCAGCTTGTCGTGCCAACAACTCATGGAGACCCTTGATTTGCTCCTCCTGTCGCTGCACTGCACCCATGAGCGTACTTAATTGCTCACGGAGCATTGGGTCTCCGCTCGCCTCAGTCTGCTCGGGGACACCACTTGTCCCACCCCGCGCCGATCTCGATGAAGATCACCTACGCGGTGCCATCGCTTCCTGAAATAGGACAACTCGATCAGTTCTCAACCTTCTAGGTCAAGTATAAACGGCTAACATAACACGGACTAAATCAGGCGAAAGTCAACAAGGGCGTCTATTCTCATCACTCGGTTTCATGTTGTCGCGCGCCAACATGAACATCCCTGCTGAGAATAAACCACGCCTTGAGTCTACCTCTAACATCCGTCTTAGAGGTTTCAACACTACCCAATCCATAATCCTTTCGCCACACGTCACAAGTCCTCGTCTCTCACGAGCCTTAACCTCTATGGTTTTACTATCCTAGAGTCTCCTAGGTCCATCTAAACCATTTGCCCATTCTCTACTTTATGCTCTGATACCATCTTATCTGTCACGCCCCGAGCCCGCCTATTTGGTCGAGTTCGGGTACTCCGACAGACCGCCGAACGGCAGTAGTTTTCCCCGTACGCGACGCAGTCTCCCCGTACGTTCTAGGCGTCGCAATCAATACAATTACAAGGGTTCCGACCAGAAGTATTCAACATACAATGATTGCATAAGGAAGTATCAAACATAAATAGCTAAGTTATTACAAGCATTCACCAGCTTACATTTAAACTTTACATATTACACTTAACTTCCAAATACAATCTGAATTTATTACAATTATATTACAAGTTTGATACATTTGTTCTTGTCATCTCTATACCCCTAGAATATACTGACGGGCATCGCTATCTCTCGGTCTCCCGGTAGGGCGCTATCTACTCAAATACGCTCTTGCCTCGCGCCGCGTCGCCGCGCCACTCACGTGTGTACCCGTACCCCCAAAACCGCAACACGGGGGTGAGAACTATTGTCCATAGTTCTCGTGGGTATAGTCACCCAAGAGAAAAGTTCGACCCACAGGTCCGAAGGAGGCAGCTGCAGGTTAGTTTGATAAATAGATAGATATATACTTGATTATGCAACTAATAAAACCATACATTGCCTCACAAATGCAATATTGAAATACTAAATGCAAATCATGCAATAATACAACTATCATAAGTAGATCACTCAATTCTACTTCTACCTGACCAACTATTTCACATTCAACTAGCTCTAAGGTTCTATCTACCTTATTCAAGCTAGCCACCCGACTCGGCCTCGAGTCAATCAACTGCGGCTAATCCGCGCTCTGTCCGGCTCAAGGTGAAGGAACTCTCAACTTACACCCCGGCCTTCAATCCACAATCACATTGCCCAACGGGTCGCCCAGAGCTGCGTACACCCGTGGTCAGGGATCTTTCCGGTGGGAAGGGGAACCATGCCACACTCGACCCGCGGCCCAAGACCCCCGATAGGGAAGGGGAACATGCCACACTCGACCCTAGCGATCTTTGATTCTGCCAGCGGGAGGGGGAACCTGCCACACACGACCCACGGCCTCGAATCAGCCTCAAGCTCAACCTCGAAGTTCTTCCTGTGGGAGGGGAACATGCCACACACCCACGGACCCGAACTGTCGAGTTCACAAATCCTGGGATTCCGGAATCCACTTTCCAAGTCTCTAGGGTAGTCTAAAACCCTATAACATTGACCTTTCTAAGCCCAATGCACTTTCCACCCTAGGTCTAATAGACTGTAGGTTTAATGCCCTTATCACATGGCCTATGTTCCTTGAACTAGGTTAACACCTCTCACCTAGGTCTAATTAACTCTAGGTTTAACAACCCTATGTTCAGTGTCAACCTATGCTCAACAACACTAGGTGCGATATCAACCTGCCTAGATCTTGATTCTAGGTTCATTCTATTCAACCTATGTTCACGACATTAGGTTCAGTACAACCTATGTTATATAACCCTAGGTTCAACATTATTCTTATTCATCCTAGGTTCTCGACCCTAGGTTCATATTCGACCTATGTTAATTACACTAGGTTCGATGCCACTCGATCTTTCCTATTGTCACGACACTAGGTTCAACACAACCTATGTTATAGAACACTAGATTAATGCCACTCGATCTAGTTGATACCTAGTTGTCACATCGAGTTCTATAGTTGCACACTCTCTAGCACATGCTCACATTGCCAATATGAATATTTATCTATCATGATCTCATAATGCTAATACCCCTAGCATATATTTCATTAAGCATATATGTGTCAAGATCTTTATACGCATATGTTCTCTAACATGATCTACAACATGTTATCATTCACTTACATGCTCTATTGCATATCAACATGAAACTCAACACTAGCATATATTTTAAATGCATCAACTTGCTATTATGCATATAAGTTCTCTATCTAGCATTTAAATCCACATGCATAAACCTCTAAACCAAGTAATTAGGTTTACATGCATACATTCTTAATCTAGCATAATTACCATGCTATCATGAGGCTAACATGCATATTTTATATTAAATTGCTCTAGCATGCTCTACTATGACATCATACCCATACATATGCGTCAACGAGAAAACATACTTATCTTCGACATGCGGGCGACCTAGTCGCTTCGGTAAACACAACCCACTTTGTTATCGCGTTCCGATTGCTCGTCGACACTTGCAATCGGCCGCCAACGGCACTCGGTATCCGGTTCGCTCGGACTCTTGCGCCCCACCGAACGGTCGCCAATTCTCAATCGAAGATTTCCCGCGTTACTCCACGACTCCACGATGCCCCGCATCCGATTTCACGATTTATGGGCTTCTATTTTGCGTCTTTGCGGCTATCTCGGTAAGAATATATTAAAATATTAATATCTTTGCAACCGCTCGTCGGATCACCGAACCGAGCGCGCCAACGCGTTCGTTAGGTCCCCAATTAGGTTTCTAGAGGGTCAATTGAGATCAAACTCAACTATTTTACAAAACCCTCATTTGAACCCTAGCCTACAACTATTGCAAGAATACTTCAAATAGCTTCATTATTCTAGCAATAATCATCTCTTTAGCATCCTAGGGTTCAATTAATACCAACCCTAGAGTTTAAAAACCCAACTCTAATAATCTACCATTGTTGCTCTAGGAGCTTACCTCAAGAGCTAACTCCAAGGCCAAGGTAGAAGACGAAGAAGGTGAAGATCTCCTCCCTTTGCTTCTTCTCCACCAATCCTTCTCCTTCTTTTTCTTTCTTCTCTTCTCTTTTCTTTCTTTCTTTCTTTTCCTTCCTTTGGTCGACAGAGAGAGAGAGGGAGAGAGTGTTCTTTTAGGTTAGAACACCACAAATGAGAGAAAGAGAGAGGACCTATGCTACTATAACCTCTCATAAGTGCACAAATGCTGAAAACACCCTCAGCTTCTCAAACTGCACCAAATCGGGCATTTTTCGCGCATGGAGACCGGTCTTGAGATATGGAGACCGGTCTCGGCAAGCCCCTCGGCCAAACAATTAAGGACTTAGCCAAATTTTCAGCCTCTTTCGTTTTCTTCTCCGTTTTCGCCCGTCTTCGCTCGTACGACCTCCGATTCATTTCAAATCGAACCGAGACTTTCCAAACATGTTTTCGAACATGTTTTCATCATCTTTTCATCCACGCTAATGCCGGATTTAGCTCATGGCCCAACCTAGCCTTTCGGGTTCCGTTTCCACGCCTACGCGCACCGAAACGCCCGAACGCTCCCAAACTTCACCGAACCTCACTATAACCATTCAAATGGCTCTCCAACCAATTGTACACCATAACTTCATGATCTTAGAAGTCCGGTACCTTACATCGGGTCTCGAAAAAGCGAACGCAAGCCGTAACAGCAGCCAAATAGGCTCGAAAATGGTCGACATCGCCAAATCAGCGAAACAGAGCTTCTCCGACAAAAATGAAGGTGAGCACGGTGATCAGCGATGTGTCCTGATCATCGTGCTCCCTCCCTTGCGGGCCTGGCCGGTGCAAGCTAGCTCCGGCCGGCCTCCAGCGGCACGGCGGCGCGTGCGGCGGCCACGGTTGGGTGCGGGGGAGGCAATAAGCATGGTGCTCACCTTGGTTGGTGGTGGAAGCGGCGACGGCGGCGGTGGAGAGAACCATGCCCGCTCAAAATCCGCTCGGGTTAGAGGGCGATTCTTGCCACGGCGGCGGCCGCGCAGATCCGGCGCGCGCCGTCGCGAAGGAGGTGAGCTAAGGCGGCGGCGGCGCGCGGTTTGCGGTCCAACATGAGCTCGGCCCGCGCTCGGTCTGGGGAGGCCACCGTTGACAGAAGAGGCAGCGGCGGCGCCCAGGACAGGCTCTGATACCAATTGTGAGTTATGGGGAAGCCCCAAGGATCTATCTAGATTGTATCAACCAACACCTAGAGGGGGGGTGAATAGGTGTATCAGCCGAAAAACACAAATTCTCGATGCTTTAAAAATAAATGCGGAAAATAAAAAGCACGAGATTTACGTGGGAAAACTCCAAACTCGGAGTAAAAAACCCACGGGACCAACACGCGAATACCAATCCACTAAAAGAAAAGATTACAAGGTGATTACCGAGCTCACGGACTTAACCTCTCTAACTCTCTTATGGATCTCCGCGCACTCCACCGAGTTGTCCACGATCACGTCCGAATCCACGAACGCCCACGTTCCGAATCCACGAAACGCCTTGCTTCGAATCCACGAAGTCTTCAATACGCCGAATCCACGACGCCACGCTCCGAATCCACGAAGTCTTTAATCACGCCGAATCCACGACGCCACCATGAATAGAATCATGAATATGGTGATCCTTCGTTGGAGTATCGATGAAAACCGAAGAAGAAAACTCCAAACGAATCGTAGATCAAATCGACATATAGAGAAGGATTTACTATGTCTCGATTTGACCTAAAAGAGGCTATCTAGTAGAAAATAGGTTTTGAAGGAATTCCTAGCCTCTAGGGTTTCTCAAACATGTATTATGATCAAGTGCACGAAGTTAGAGAACCCTAAGAACCTATTTATAGACTTTAGAATCAATTAGATTCGGATTCGAGAAAAATCAGATTTTTACCTATCCTAGGTCACGGGAATGAGCTGTTCTAGGTTCCACAAGGACGAAAGATTATTTTTTTCGAAGGGCCATTACCGGTAATGGGAAAAGTTGCTGTACCGGTATAGCCACTTTTGTTGTACCGGTACAGGTTCCGGTACAGGACAGGTATACTTTGTAAATTTTCCAATTCTCGAAATTTACAAAGTTCCAACCTAATTTCTAATCCGATAAACAATAATTTATGATTCTAATGCCTATAACTAAGTATGAATCACCATAATATGAATTAAAAACTTACCTAGGCATCGTGATTCTCATCGTGAGCCAATTCCTCTTTCTTCGAAGTCTTTGATTCTTCAGTTCTTCGATCCGCTCCGATCCTTCAAGACTCCGACTCAATTCACGAAACTTGCCAACACAAAATCCTTAACAATCTCCCTCTTTGGCAATTTCGTGACAAAACACAAAAGCTCACTAAAATTACATCATAAAGAGAAACGAAGTTCAATGTCATCACCAAAACATTAAACTTCTCGCGTGTAGACACAAAAGCTCACTAAAATTACATCATAAAGAGAAACGAAGTTCAATGTCATCACCAAAACATTAAACTTCTCGCGTGTAGTCCAAATACAATATGAAATCCAAAAGTACATCAAAAACTCCTAAAACAAACTCTATGACTTAGACGCAACTAGGAGTCTTGAAGTCTTGATTTCCTGCAAAACAATTATAAAATAAAATAGAAGATCAGAACATTAGTCAATCACCAATTAATGTCTTTGTTCTCATCTTCGCCCCCTTTTTGTCCTTGGTCCTTTAACTTTTCTATCGTTTCAACTTTTCTTTCGTACACAACTATCTCCTTCTCCCTCCTTAAAATCTTCATTTCTCCCCCTTCTTGTATTCATCATGAATATCTCCTCCCTTCTTACCTGTTTAGCATTCATTTATTCTTCTCCCCCTTTTTGTCAAAAATTGCCAAAAAGAAACAGTAAGTAGAGAGAAAAAGACTAAGAAAAAGAGAGTAAGCACATCATAATTACAGACCAAGATGCATAATAAAAGAGAAAACATCAAGTACTAGGCAAAGGTAAACTAAACAAAATCCTAAGAAAAGCAGTAAAAATCAGTAGGAGAAAGAAGTCGAGGCAGAAGTCACTCAGTAGCCTCGTCATCATCGTCATCTCCTCTAGCGAGATCCGAGACCGGCAGTTGTCCGGTCCGGAGCACCGAGCGAGAACGGTGTCGAGACGCAGATCGCTGATAGGATGAGGTCTGTGGAAATATATCATCATGTTGACACCCCATCTTCTCAAGTAGTCGCTTAATTCCCTTTTCAAGTCTCCTGAACCCTGTCTTGATAGAACTGACTTCATGATGAAGTTTACCAACGTCATGATATAGTGAGTCCAAAGTGACTGCTCCCCCTGAGCTCGAGGAACCCTCACGCGTCGCACGTGCTGCATGTCGTGGCGCAGGATGTGGAGGTGGAGAAGGTGGAGCTGAACCTGATGCTGCATGTGGCGGTTGTCCCTTGGTCTGTTGGAATGTTTTCAACGTGCTAACAGACTTGGCCCAAGTAACTGCATCAATAGACCCAAGTCCATAATCATATTTATTGCATGTAGTCTCCACTCCATTTGCCTGTAGAATGCGCGTGATCAACAAAGGAAACGGAAGTAACTCGCGCCGCGCCGAAGACTGTATCACGTAAACCATCCTCTGCCACATCAGGAAAGGTATGTTCATGTTCAAACCATAAGCCTGCTCTGGATGACCAAGCAAATAAAGCAGAACTAGGCGATCCCATCGAATCCTCTTGGTTCCTATCGTTGGTTGAACATTATAGCACATAATCAGTGATAGCAAATGATACTGCGGACGTAGATCTTTCGACTCAACAAGCGAGCGATCGGTGCGAGCTCTGGCTTGCAAATGGCATCAACAAGCTGTATCCCGGTGAGTCGACGCGGAATGGCCCGGTGTAGTGAAGTCCGGATACATCAACGACCATCCCCAAGAGTCCTCCAATATCATGCGGAGTGACGGTCAATCTCTTTCCACGCACTGAGGTCTCAAAAACATAAGTGCCTGTATTCTCGTCCTCAACAAGAACCACGCCCCTCAAATAGAACTCCCGAATGAGCTCCACACAAAAAGGTGTACGAGCTCCAACATTACCAACGGGCTCTATCGGGGCTCTCAGTAAGAGACGTCCGAACTCAGGAACCTGCTCAATCGGAGCTCCAAAGTTGACGTCCCGCTCGGAATACAACTTCTAGCAGAATACGCACGAGCCCTCGAAGAAGGAACTTCTGCCATCCTCTTGGCTCTTCGCTCGTGGGCACGTGAACCACCTCCTCGAGATGACTCACCAGCAATGCCCTTTCCTTTATCAGGACGGGCCACAGGCTCTTCAACTTCTTCCTCCTCCTCTTCAACCTCCTCAGCTCCCTCGACCTGATAGTCGGGATCAGATCCTTCGGACTCCTCGGCAGCACGTGTCCTCTTGGAGACATTCCGACGACTGCGACGACTACCTCCCGTGGCCATGAGCACCAAAAGCACCAAAATCAATGAAAACGCCATTTTCCTACACGTGAAAAAACCTCACATGAACACTTTTTTGAAAAAATTCTCTAAAAATTGTGAAAAATTCACAAATAATTCAAGAATAAATAATAAAGCAATAACAAACTTGAATCATGCAGAAAATTTCATCAAATTTGGCACATTTTCAAAAATCCCGAAATTCCACCAATATTGATCCCTAGAACGTAAATCCGAAAAAAATAATGGGTTTTAATCTGTTCTAAGTGTTCTAGATGCAACATTAGAAGTTCAGATAGTGAATTACACCAAAAAATTGCATCAAATATGAATGAAAACAAAGATCAAACAATATTCCCGAAATTCCAATAATAATTGAATCTAGAACTTAGATCTGTGAAAAATACTGGATTTAAACGTGTTCTAAGTGTCCTAGAAGCAAGAATATATGACCAATCACTGATTTACAGCAAAAAATTTCAATAGAAACAAGTAAAAACAGAGATCAATTCATGGTCGCGGAATATTTGAAAAATAAGCATAAAACGGGTTTGATCCACAAAGCTGAGCCAAATACCTGTTGTTTTGTGTGGAAATAACGTAGATCTGAGAGATATGGTCTCTGGGTGTCTTTAGAGAGAGAAAGAGAGCGTTTTGAATGAGTAGAGAGAGAGAATAATGAATCGTTAGGTGTTATATCGCCGTACGGTGTTTTATGCGGTATGGGATGAATGCAATGCAGGTACAAAGCAACAGTATTTCGAAAAATAGCTTTTTCATGCAGAAATTCATAAAAATCAAATTAATTTCAGAAAAATTAATGATTTGACGTCAAAAATTATTATGATGACAGTAAAATATTCTATGATTTCAAATGACAACATATCATCAAAATTTGATATTAAGAACAATCAAAATTATTTAAATCATCAAGATGTGAATTGATAAATAATAATTTTCTAGAAATTTGTCCAAATTGACACCAATTTGTCGCAACCCGTTCAAAATAGAGATTTAACTAATATAGCACCGGGGGTGGCTCTTTGAGCATCTTTTACTTCAAAACTATCACCTTATATCACCGAAAAATTCTAAAATATTCATTTTTTTCCAACCTTTTCCGGTTTTTCTTATAATTTCTCACGTGGTAGCTTCACACACGTACCGGACGACCGGGGTGGTAGCTCTTTCCTACATGTGGTGGTAGTTTTCACACTCCTTTCGGATGTAACTCTTTCCACATCTTTTAAACTAAGGAGTTTCCTTTTCTTTTTTTTTTTTTAAATAAAACAAACTCCCCCTCAATTAGACAATCTCACAATTGAAAATAATTTTGACGAATCTTAGTCAATTAGAAAATATCCATCAATTATATTCAACATTCACTACCAAGATGGATTAAATACAAAGTGATTAAAATTAATTTCAAAATTTTGATGAAGGTATGTAAAAAGAAATCACATAATAAATTATCGTCAAAATAATGAAAAGTGAAGTAAAATCAATAATTAATATGAATTTAATTCAATTTGAATTGACTTTAAATACCGGTTAATTCTCTTTGAAAAACCTTTAATCTCTCTACTTTAAAAAGTTTCAATCATTGCCGCTCTCAAAAAATTTTTTAAAAAAAAATCCCCTTTACCTTTCCTCAAAGACGATATTCAAACAAAAGAAAACCAAGCATCAAAAATATTCAATAAGTACCAAAAATCGTCTAAGCATATAATGCAATGAATAAAAGTAAGAAATATGCACCTATCAAAGCATTACATAACCGAAAAACAAGCTAAGAAGAATAACAAGGAAAGATATCACCTTTCCGAATCCACACTTGTCGGATCTTTCGTTGTCTTTGCTTGTCGACGTTAGGTTTGATTTGCCTTGAATTTGCATCAACCGTTAATTGTTTCGATGCTTGGTTCTTCGGTTGATATTGACGTTGAGGCTTAGACTTCCGGTTTGCACGAGGTACTCGACCCAATTGATATCCTAATTAATTTCGTGGGGGAAGTCTAGTTGTAGAAGGTGCCAAAATATTTTTCTTATCCTTGTTCGGGCAATTCTTCTTGATGTGTCCTTTGATGCCGCACCGGTGACACACCTTCTCTTTTGAAATTGTTGAGACTTTAGTAGTTGACTTTTGATTCCTCTCTTCATATATCCGTTCGTATCCGATGCCAAGTTTATTCGTTTGACCTAACCCAAGCATGTTATCCAACTTTTTCGAACCCGAAGAGAATTGTTGAATGTCCGACTTGAGTTGATAAACTTGCTTGGTTAACACTTGATTGTATGTGTAGGTTTCCTTAAATTGTTGCTCCAAAAATCCAATCTTATCCAAATAAGATTTGATCGTTAATTCCGCTTCTTCTAACTTCTTTTGGAGGACCGAATTGTTATTAAAAATCGATTCCCGTTCCTCCTCAAGAGCTTCATTCATGATCCTCATATTGTTGTTGTCCTCTTCAATTTCCAACAATCGACTTTCCAACTTCTTATTGAATTTAGCCATCTTCCGTGATTCAACAAGAAGTTGATTGTATGATTCCGCTATATCCTCGTCGTTTGCTTCCTCCTCGCTTTCGCCATTCTCGCTCGACGATTCATGCGAAGAAATAGAAACATTAGAATTAGTATCAATAGAGGATAAACAAATAGCATTAGAGGAAGGCAAAGAAGACTTAGAAATTAAAGCAATATGATCCTTTTCTTCATCACTTGGCGATGATTCACTCGAAGAAGAATCATCCCAAGTTTTTGCTTGCAAAGCTTTTTGTTTATATGTCTTCTTTGAAGGACAATCCGTTGCAATATGGCCGTAGCCTCTACACTTGAAGCATTGGATTTCCCCTTCAAATTCATCTTTTTCATTCGAAGACTTTGCAAGTTTTTTATCTTTCGATTTAGAATTAGAAGGAGGTTTAGAAAAGGATTTTTGCTTCGAAGATGAAGCATTGTTCTTTCGGAAGTTCCGTCGGAATTTCTTCGTGAGGAGCGCCAATTGATGTTCAAAATCCGCAAGCGTAATATTCTCGTCGGAATCCGTGTCGTCGTCTTCTTCCTTTGTTGATTTGAGTGCCATCCCTGTGCTTTTAGAAAAAGACTTGGAAGAAGATTGATTAGTAGGAAAAGTCATCTCATACGTTTGTAATGCGCCTACTAACTCTTCGACTTTCATCTCATCCGGATGCTTAACCGTTTCGATCGCGGCAACCTTTGCCCGAAAACGCTCCGGAAGAGTTCGAAGAATTTTTCTAATGACTTTTGACTCCGGGATTTTCTCTCCCAAGTTAGCGCATGTATTTACAACGTCTTGTAGACGCGTATAGTACTCGGTAAAGGTCTCATTTTCGTCCATAGAAATCGAATCAAATTTGCTAGTAAGCATTTGTAATTTTTGGACCTTTACTAAGCTAGTTCCTTCATGCGTAACTTGTAGAGTATCCCAAATCTCTTTCGCGGTTTCACAAGCCGACACGCGAGTAAACTCCGTTTGCGACAAGGCATTAAATAAAGCGTTTATGCCCTTGCCGTTAAACGAAGATGCCTCGTTTTCATCTTTCGTCCACTTGTCTCGTGGTTTAGGCTTCTCAACATCATCGACCTTTTCGGTTGGAGGTTTCCATCCGAACTCAATTGCTTTCCACACCCGTTCTTCGATTGCAATTAGAAAAGTTCTCATGCGAACTTTCCAATAGGCATAATTCATGCCGTCGAAGAACGGTGGTCGATTGATGTTACCGCCTTCGGCCATTAGATACAAATAAATCTAGATCCCGCTCTGATACCAATTGTGAGTTATGGGGAAGCCCCAAGGATCTATCTAGATTGTATCAACCAACACCTAGAGGGGGGTGAATAGGTGTATCGGCCGAAAAACACAAATTCTCGATGCTTTAAAAATAAATGCGGAAAATAAAAAAGCACACTGAGATTTACGTGGGAAAACTCCAAACTCGGAGTAAAAAACCCACGGGACCAACACGCGAATACCAATCCACTAAAAGAAAAGATTACAAGGTGATTACCGACTCCACGGACTTAACCTCTCTAACTCTCTTATGGATCTCCGCGCACTCCACCGAGTTGTCCACGATCCCGTCCGAATCCACGAACGCCCACGTTCGAATCCACGAAACGCCTTGCTTCGAATCCACGAAGTCTTCAATACGCCGAATCCACGACGCCACGCTCCGAATCCACGAAGTCTTTAATCACGCCGAATCCACGACGCCACCATGAATAGAATCATGAATATGGTGATCCTTCGTTGGAGTATCGATGAAAACCGAAGAAGAAAACTCCAAACGAATCGTAGATCAAATCGACATATAGAGAAGGATTTACTATGTCTCGATTTGACCTAAAAGAGGCTATCTAGTAGAAAATAGGTTTTGAAGGAATTCCTAGCCTCTAGGGTTTCTCAAACATGTATTATGATGAAGTGCATAAAGTTAGAGAACCCTAAGAACCTATTTATAGACTTTAGAATCAATTAGATTCGGATTAGAGAAAAAATCAGATTTTTACCTATCTGTACCGGTACAGGAATGAACTGGTTACCGGTTCCACAAGGACGGAAGATTATTTTTTTTCGAAGGGCCATTACCGGTAATGGGAAAAGTTGCTGTACCGGTATAGCCACTTTTGTTGTACCGGTACAGGTTCCGGTACAGGACAGGTATACTTTGTAAATTTTCCAATTCTCGAAATTTACAAAGTTCCAACCTAATTTCTAATCCGATAAACAATAATTTATGATTCTAATGCCTATAACTAAGTATGAATCACCATAATATGAATTAAAAACTTACCTAGACATCGTGATTCTCATCGTGAGCCAATTCCTCTTTCTTCGAAGTCTTTGATTCTTCACCGTTCTTCGATCCGCTCCGATCCTTCAAGACTCCGACTCAATTCACGAAACTTGCCAACACAAAATCCTTAACACGCCTGGCTCCGGGGACGGTGGCGCGGCTGATGGGGAGCGGCGGCGACGTACGGGACAGAGCCAAGCCCGGCTTGGCCTGCTCACGGTCTGGGAGGCCGCACGAGGCCCGAGCGGTGGCGCGGGGGCGCGACGGCGGCGGGGACCGTCGTCCGAGATTGAGGGAGGTCGTCGGGGCGGTCCAAGGCGGCGGCGTCTCGGGGAAGAGGCCGCGAGCCCGCCCGGTCGGCTCGGCCAGCACGGCGAGCGCCGCGGCGACGGGCGGCGCTCGTGGCGGCGGCGGCGGCGTTCGTCGGGATCGGGGCAACGCCGGCGACGGGCCTGGAGGCAGAGCAGCCTCGGCCTGGCTCCAACCCGAGAGAACACGAGAGATATAGAGAGAGAGATGGAGAGGGGGATGGAATTGATGGTGGAGGAGAGGGCTGAGGGGTTTTCTGGTGGCCGGGGAATCTCGCCGGCGGCCAGGGGCGCGAGCAGGGGAGTAGGGAGAAGATGAGGAGGTGGCTAGGGCTTAGCTCGGGCTAGGGGGAAGACCAATAGTTAGGGTTTTCTCATGCAACCCTAAAGTACAACATGTATATACATATATACATTTGCAATTCAGCCCCTCCACACACTATATTTTCATTCCAGTCCCTCACAGCATGGGTAATATGCACAAACGTACCTCCACGTGCGATCCCATGCGATTCGATACATAAAATGTCACACGTTTTGCGAAATTACCGTCTTGCCATTTCCGACCTCTCCTCGATCAACTCGCAATTTCCGCAGATCCGTTCGTCGGATTTACGAACGGATCGCACCAGTGCGATCAGCACGTCGAAGACATCAAACCCACTATTTTGGTTCGCCTCGATCGATCACGGATTCACGAAGAAATCCGTCCGCTCTCCGAATATCCGATTTGCCAACATTGACCCCTTTGCGATCATCTTGTAATATCCGGCGATCCGTTCGTCGGATTTGCAAACGGATCGCGCCATCGCGTTCAGCACATCGAGGGCATTGAAACTAGCATTTTGTTTCGCTCGATTTGATCTCCGTTTCGCGACGAACCCATCTCTCCACCAATTCCCGTAATAAACCAACTTATTAACATATATACTTTATATATGTAATATCGTTCGGGACCCTTTTTCTCGACAACCGTGCATCGGAATTCGATTCTGTCAGTGGCAACGGTTCCAGTATATCTGAGCCGTTCGAAACGAGCTATTGAAAGCCTATATTTAGAATCCGACACGTACCCGTACCTAACTTCTATTCCCGGCTTATCCGAAAAACTGAAGTTACTATTCACTTTAAGTCGGACTTCCGGGTCGCGTAACTTTTCCGTTTTAGCTCATTTTCTCCTAAAACTTGACGAGTGCTTATGTAATTAAATTACACACATAAACATCGTCAACAGAGAGTCAAATGGCACAGTCAAAATTTCAGTCTTCACACATATACCTAGAGTAAAAATCAAATATCAAATCCGACCTACCTCAATACATATACTTGGGGTTTGGTCACATCTTCACCTTAAATCATACAGTTAAGGAGAAACCAAATATAATCGGACTCTAAATCAACTTAGAGCCAATTAAACTCTAACACATATACTTAGAGTTTGATATTGATTAGGTCTTAACACATATACTTAGGACCTAGTCAACCTCAAATCCGATTGAATCCTAATACCTATACTTAGGATTCAATAAACCAAGATATGATCGATTCATCTCATCTACAAAGGTCTCTTAATCGAAGGTGCCCCAATGTCACGGGGGTAATTAACAATAGGTGCTTGCATCTATTGGAAGCCATGGACCCGCAATACCTGATACCCATACTCAAATAAATACTAATCTAAGTCATGAATACAACCCCACGGGCCGCGAGAGAAACATTCCAATCGACCGTGCGAGGTGCGTCATTCGTGGTGGCAGACACGAGTAAATGTATTAGAGTCCAACAAATTTAATTTGATTAAATGGTTTGATCAATTCTAAGCATATATTTAGAATTTGATCGAGTTTGAACATGATTTGACTCTAGTTTTATGTGCTAGATGGTTGGATGATTTGGATTTGGTTTGAATTTGAGTTTAGTTTAACGACGTTTCAGTCAATTGAGATTGGAGTGTTCATGAAAAATGCATTTGGGTTTAGTTTAACGACGTTTCGGTCAGGTGAGTTTGGGTTGGTTTATGATTTGGTTGTGGATTGGATAAATGGGTTAAGGTTTAATTGGGTTTAATGGATTAATGGGTTTCGGTAAATGGGTTAAATGGGTTAATGTGTTTAGGTATATGGGTTTGGTTAAATGGGTTTAGGTATATGGATTTTGGGTATGGGTTAATGGGCTTGGATAAATAGGTTTGGATAAATGGGTTTTGGTTAATGGGTTTAGGTTTATGGATTTTGGGTATGGGTTAATGGGCTTGGATAAATAGGTTTGGATAAATGGGTTTTGGTTAATGGGTTTAGATTTATGGATTTTGGGTATGGGTTTAATTTCGAAGTGGGCTTTGGACTTATTTGGGTTTATGGGTTTGATGTTTGGTTAATGGATATGGGTATGGGTTAAATGGGTTTATGGGTTGGGCTTGAGTTAAATGGGCTAAGGTTTATGGATTTGGGTTAAATGAGTTTTGGATTAATGGATTAAATGAGTTTATGGATATGAGCATGGGTTAATGGATAGGGGTTTATAGGTTAATGGATTTAGATATAGGTTAATGGATTTAGATGGGTTTTGGGTTAATGGATTAAATGGGTTTATGCAATGGGTTTATGGGTTTATGGGTATAATGGGTTAAATGGGTTTATGCCCATATGACTTAGGTCCATATGAATGGGCTTAATTTGAGCCAATATGAATTAAGTCCATGTTCTCTTTGGACTTGGATTGAGATTTAAACGAAATTAAAAATTTAAAATCAAGTGTATGGATTCTCTTATTTTGCAGATTTTAATTCATAATGGAATTCATTCAATATGATTAAGTCTCAATCTAGTGTAATTTGATTAAACCGATGAATTCAATTCTAAATAGAATTAAAGAGTTCAAAAGCTTTCTCTCTCTCTTTTTAATTTGGAAGTAAAATGATCTCTCTTTCTCTTTTGGCGATAAAGAAAATAGCATCGCTCTCTTTATTTTAACTTCGTCGTCTTATGCATTTTGTCGGATAGTTGGTGGGCAAACGAGAGCATTGCTCTCTTTATGATTCGCCGCCGAACAATTGGTGGGCGGGTTTTGTTTGAGAGGAGAGCACCGCTCTCTCTCTCTCGGATTCGTCGTCGAGCACTTAGTGGGCGGACTTCGATTGAGAGGAGAGCACCGCTCTCTCTCTCAGATTCACCGTCGAGCATTTGGCGGGTAGTTGTTGATTCCGTCGAACAAAAGAGCATCAACACTCGTTTGGCCATTCCGTCTAACAGGGGCATTCCGTCGAACAAGTGGTGGGAACATCGATTTCGTCGAACAAAAGAGCATCGCTCTTCTCTAATTTCGCCATCGACACTCGTTTGGCCATTCCGTCGAACATATGGCGGGTGTGTTGTTGATTCCGTCGACGGCTAAGCGTCAAAGGAAAATTAATTTGCTTTGGCTTCATCTTCATGGTCGTCGGTGCGCCATTGATTCCGTCGACGGCTGAGCGTCAAATGGAAATTAATTTGCTTCGTCGTCTCCGTCATTGTCGATACCTCCGTCGACGGCTAAGCACCAAACGGAGGTTCGTCGGCTTCGTCGTCTCCGTTATTGTCGCTACCTCCGTCGACGGCTAAGCGCCAAACGGAGGTTCGTCGGCTTCGTCGTCTCCGTTATTGTCGCTACCTCCGTCGACGGCTAAGCGCCAAACGGAGGTTCGTCGGCTTCGTCGTCTCCGTCGTGGTCGCTACCTCCGTCGACGGCTAAGCGCCAAACGGAGGTTCGTCGGCTTCGTCGTCTCCGTCGTGGTCGCTACCTCCGTCGACGGCTAAGCGCCAAACGGGGGTTTCACCGTTGATAGCGACTTGGACATTTCATCGAACAGATGGCGGGCTTCGCGACGACGGAGCCGCTGGAGGAGATTTGCGATGACGGGGGTGAGGTAGGGACGTTGAGGCACGGCGCGAGCGGGGATGGCGACGCGGGCTCTTCTCTGTCCGAGCTAGACAGAGGAGGGTGGCAGAGCACCTCCCCTCTGCCCTAGCCGAACTGAGGTGGAGCGGCGACGGTGGTGGAGTCGCAGGCGACATCGTCGGCGGCGCTGAATTAGGCGAGGAGGAAGGGGACGGCGGTGCGGGGCTGCAGAAGGAGCTCTGCGACAGAGAGAGCCGCAACGGAGAAGCTCCGCGATGACAGGGGCTGCGCCGGAGAAAGATCTGCAACGGTGAAGCTTCGCGACGGCGGAGCCGAGTCGTAGCAGAGGAGGTGGGCGCCGGGAGCTTTTCGACAGCGGAGATGGGCGCCGGAGTTCCGCAACAGCGGAGATGGACGCCGGGAAGCTTCGCGATGGCAGAGCTGCAGCGGAGATGGACGCCGGGAAGAGGTGGGCGCCGGAGTTCCGCGACAGTGAAGATGGGCTTGCGGCGACGTCGGCCAAGGAGGCGCGGGCCGGGGCCCTGCGACGACGGAGCTCCGCGACAGAGGTGCAGCGACGGGGCCACGGCTCTGTGACGACGGAGCCACGACAGAGGTGCAGCGACGGGGTCGCGGCTCTGCGACGACAGAGCCGCGACAGAGGTGCAAGCGATGTTGACGACGAGCGGCTCGTCGAAGGGTTTGTCACGGCCGAGGGTGACGGTGCAGATCAGGTCGGCGTTCTATGCGCCGCTGCTGACATCGAAGTCGACGACGTGGAACTGCAGATGACCGCGTGAGGGCGCCGCTTGGCGACGGCTCGCATCAAATCGACGCGTGGAGGGCCTCGGGCTCAACGGAACAGCCGAGGGGCTCGAGCGGCCGAGGGTGACGGCGGGCTCGACGGAGCAGCGATGGGGCCTCGAGTTCGTCGGAACGGGCGAGACTGAGGCGTGGCACGAGTGGCGGCAGGCTTCAAGGCTCGGTGTAGAGGCAGCGACGCGACGGAGCGAGGCGCAGGCCGGGGCGGTCGTCGGGGCAGGAGGCGATGGTGGTGACGAGGCGCGACGCGAGCGGGCTGTGGTGGTCAAGGCCGTGGCGGAGCGTGAAGGGCCTCGGGCTCGACGGAACGGCCGAGGGGCTCGAGCGGCGGCGTCGGGCTGAAGTGGGTGGCCAAGGGCGGCGTGGGCGCTGAGAAGGTCTGCGACGATAGGGATCGCTATGGAGAAAGCCGCAGGAGGTGGCTCGGCGCCGGGGACCTTCGCAACGACGGAGCCGCAGCAGAGGACCTTCGCAATGGCGGAGCTCCGCTACGGAGGAGCTTCGCGCCGGGGACCTTCGCGACGGCGGAGCCGCAGCAGAGGACCTTCGCGATGGCGGAGCTCCGCGACGGAGGAGCTTCGCGCCGGGGACCTTCGCGGCGGCGGAGCCGCAGCAGAGGACCTTCACGACGGTGAGCCGGAGCGGAGGAGGTGGGCGCCGGAGCTCGGGTTCACCGAGAGAGAGAGAGAGAGAGAGAGAGAGAGAGAAGAGCTTTATTTTTTTTTTCCGTACGAGAGAGAGAGAAAGGAAGCTTTGTTTGATTTTTTTGATTTTTTTTTTTTTTTACAAGAGAGAAAAAGGGACCAATTACCTTTTTCTTTTTGCTCTGAACAGAGAATGGGATTGGGGTTTCTCTTTTTTTCTTTGGGGATTGTTTAGTGAGTTACCAAAAAAAGTCTATGTCTCAAGTTGGTTAAGCAATTATTTATGGACCCTCTTTCTTCTCTTTTTTTTTTGTTTAGAACGTGTGTTGATGGGATAGAGGGTGATGGAGGTGTAGGATCGTGCGTGTAATGGAGGAAGTGGGATGTTGGGGTAAATACGGATCGTGGTTAGTTGATCATGGGGAATAGGACATTAGGGTGGATACGGATCGTGCAATCAGGATATTGGGATAACATTTACAATTTAATCCCTCCCCTTTTTTTTTATTATTCTCTCTCCTCTTTTTTTTTTTGATCGTGTAGATATTTGAAATCGGTATCTCTTTTTTATTTAAGAGATATTATTTGAAGTTGAAAAGAGATATTTGTGGATCTTATTCTCTCCTCTTTTTTTTTTATATGAGAGAAAATAATAATATTTTCCTATTATTATTTTTACTCAAACAGTTAAAAATGGTTTTACCATTGTACAAGCACGGTCGGCACGACTACTGTGCGATATAAGAGTTAAGGATTGATCTGTGACAAAGACACCGAAAACAATCAGTGGAAGGACTATGTGATGGGGGTTTGCATAGTGAAAGGCCTCACAAAGGATTCTCACTGTGAGATGCTTCTGTGAGTCTCACAGAGGATTCTGACAGTGAGAAGCCCGGGGGGGGCGCAGTGGCTTCTTACTTGGGGGGGTCTTCTGACTGTGAGGGTTCTCACAGTCAGAAGAACCCCCACCCCCACAGGGGGGACCAATGTGCAAGGGGAGGGGGATTCTTCTCAATCCCCCTCCCCAGGGGGGACCAATGTGCAAGGGGAGGGAGGTTCTCACTGTGAGGCTTCTCACAGTGAGAAGACCCCAAGGGGGACTAATGTGCTGTGGGGGGGGGTCTTCTCACAGTGAGAGAATCACTGTGAGAAGACCCCAAAGAGGGGACCAATGTGCTGTGGGGGGGGGGGGAATCTCTCACTGTGAGTTCTCACTGTGAGAAGCCTCACAGTGAGAAGACCCCCCACCTCCCCCAACAGGGCGGACCAATGTGCAGTGGGGCTTCTCACTGTGAGAAGCCCCTCGGCCGGGTGAGGGCAGCGGCGGCTGGGTGGGCCACAGAGAGACCGAGAGAGAGAGTTAGAGAGAGACAGAGAGAGAGATGGGGAGGCTACCTCGGGCAACAAAGGGTGGCGTCGGCGGCAAAGGGCGGCAAAGGCGTCGGCGACGGCAGCCGCGTCGGGGTCAGCAAGAGAGAGAGAGACAGAGAGAGAGCGAGCGAGAGACAAAGAGAGAAGAAAGAGAGAGAGAGAGACAGAGTTGGGGGGGGGCCTTTATTTACATGGAACATGGCGACTACTTACCGCTGCCCACACACCAGAAACGTTGCTCACCGCGTCTAATATAACTAAGTATGTCCATAGCTTTACTTATTTGGACACGGTAGTCGCACGATCGTGGTCTAATACAACTGCGCCAGTTGCAGGACTTGACCAAATATTGGCTAAGTCGCATGTTTGTATTTCTTTGGGTTTGTATTGGATACGGTCATTGGATCACCGTGTCTAAACGCGGTGAATTGTTCACCGTGCTTAAACACGGAGAACTAATGACCGTGTCTAATACAAATCAAGGGGCACTTGTATTGGACACGGCGGGCACGGCGAACAGCGGCAAAGTGCGCGCGGGGGTATGCTGAACACGGTGATCGTTCACCGCGTCTAAACACGGTGAACGGTTCGCCGTGTTCAATAAACACCTTTGCCACCACTGTAAAGACCGTGTGCGACGTTTGACGTGTGGGCAAATAATTTTATCGAGGCTATTTTTGAAAATATAAAATGCCAGGGGGCTATTTGCAAAAAAAGCCCTTTTTTTTGTAAACTTTATGTACTATCCTTGTTGTTTCGCACATTCTCACTTTAGTACCATGCGATTTAATATATATTAATTTAGTATCATATGGTTTTATTTTTTTCTTTTAGTACCCTTTAATTTTAAGTTTGCCACTGATTTAATGAAAAAAAATTAGTGGAGGGATAACAAAGAGAGAAAAATAAAAGTACAGGATATGAAAGTGATACACTTTAACCCACATGGGTGGTATATGAAGTTTTTTCTTATTCTTTTGGCTTATCAAACTCTAATGTTTTAAAATCTGGATGGTATATGCAAAATATTTCATATTCCTCCCCCTATAGTTTATCGAATATTTGCTTTAGTACTCTTTAATTTTAATTTTGCCACTGATTTAACAAAAAAAAATTAGTGGAAGAAAATAAAAAAAGAGAGAAAAATAAAAGTACAGAATATAAAAGTGATACACTTTAAAGCACATGGGTGGTATATGAAGTTTTTTCTTATTTTTTTTGGCTTATCAAACCTTAATGTTTTAAAATCGGGTGGAATGGCGACTTGAAAATGCTACTCGATCGAGCATTACTAGTTCAACTAGTGATATCAGTATGATATAATAAATACGAGATTATTATTTTTTATTTTATGATATAGAAAAATATAAATATGTTATTATTTTAGTATTATACTAAATTATAAAATACTGATTTTAGATTAAATTAAGTAGATATGAAGTTTTATTTTGTATAAGACTAATTTGTGGTAATAGAAAAACAAAAATGAGCTAAATTGATTTTAAGCCTTTTTAGAATTTAATATGACTAGATGAAAAAAATCTCACTGATTTGACTAAAACCTGACCGATTTACGGGTTCAAAAGCAGTTTTTTAACTTATCTCGCTCAAAGTGTTCTGGTTGAATCGGCTAATTCGCCCCGATTTTTATTTTTTTTATTTTTTGAAAAAAATGTAGCATGTTATTCATTTTATTTATTTTGTTTTAAAAATTAACTTACCTAGAAATATAAAATAACTAGGCTTCAAACCGAAGGTCTCGAGTATCAACAAGCAAGCCTTTTGCCACTTGCACCGGAAAGGATCCGTCCCAATTTTTAAATTATTGATAAATATAATAAGTGTATCCCTATAAAACAATAAAATTGCATTTTTGTTTTTCATATAAAGCTTCAGTTATCAAATATATTTCTCCAAATTAGCATTATAGTGCTAATATATACCTTTCTATATCAGTTCACCCATTATTAAATGTTGACTTTTTTATGTAAAATAACCATATATTCCATCCTTCAATATGTACTTTTAATTATATTTAATATTATTTATTGTTTTAAATTATTTTTATTATAACTTATAGTACGTATCATTCTACTAAAATCATAAATAATACATCCTGAAAAAGATTTTAAAAATTTATTTTTTTCCAAAGATATAACAGTCCAAACAGCAAAAAGTACTTAACCGTTAACAAACGGTAGTCAAGATAAATTTGCATATTTTGAAGCGTTAACGAAATATATAGTGATAATTAAAATTTATAGAGATGAATTTGTAATTTTCAAACTTTGCAAGGATGCATATAAAATTATCACTCTATTTTTTTTTGGAAAAAGACACCGGTAAAATTACATTTCAGAGTGTGTGATTTATACCCATCTATCTAATGGATGGGATTCTTTTACTTATCATGTGACAACTAAAGAATACATGATAAGTAAAAGAATCGTATTCATTCGTTAGATGGATGGATTTAAATCATACACTCCCAAATAAGATGTATGAATAGTATTAAATAGCCTGTACATAATAGTTACATTCATTTGCACCTAGTCACTTATTAAAGTATACTTTAAAATTTTTATATTTACCACCAAAATTTCATTTTTTTTTTTTTTTTATAATCAACTACCGTTGTATATCCAGAATGCAATGCTTCTACTGAGACATGAATGGTGCGTGCTACCAACTTTTGTTGCCTTTAAATCAAATATTATTCTATCTATTTCAGCTAAATCCTATACAGATATTCAAGTGTTAAGAAGTTGATAGCATGCACTATTTATGTACTATTAAAAGCATTCCAGCTAGGCACATCTATATCTAACAGTAGCCAAATGGCCGCAAATCTATAAAAAGCGCATGCCATCAATACATATGACTCTTTTTGATGTCTGATGTCGAAAATTTATTCTTTAGGATAAAGCTGACCATTATTATCATATTTAATTTTTAAAAATTAAAACTAAAACATAATTTTTCTGCAAGAATGAATGTAGCATCAAATTAAAAGATCCTTTTTATATTACCGGCATACTGCCGTTTGTTGTTTTTGACTGTTTGGCTTTTTTTTATAGCCCCTTTTAATTGACAAAATATATATAGTCCTAGGGGGTTAATTTGTAAAATAAATAAATAAATAAAAGTTTGAGTGTTAAATATAAATTTTTTGTAGGTTAGATATATGGTTATCTACAAATTAATGAATAAAAGTTCAGATGACTCTAGCAAATTTAATAAATAAAATAAATAAGAAAATGCTGTTTCCACATAAAATTAAGGTTCCTCGTGCATGGGATTAATTATTGGACCCTTTTTTTTTTGTGTGTGTGGTTTGGATCGAGGGGCTTGCAGTTAATTAGAAGCCAATGAGTAATTAACTATAATAAATTAATTAATTACAAAACCCTTTCAATGTCAAGATCTGAAAGGTCCATAAAGATCGAAGGCATTCGGAACATCTCTGTCGAGTGTCGATCAGTTCCCAAAAAATAAAATTCGAGCCGGACATCTTCCTAATTAAGCTTGCAAGCTAGCTGTGTTGGAATTTCAATTGTTGAGAAGAGAACACCCATGCACCCTTCGAAAACAAAACAAAACAAGTACTGTAGAGTGTAGACATAAAAAAAGCAAACAAAAGAAGCACCCAAATTAAACTGCATGTCCAATCTTCAATGCCGTTCGAGGGCTGGGTTCATTTCTTCGTCTGATGTTACGTTTAACAACGACTTTATAATTACTATACTAGTGAAGGTATCCGCGTGTTTACTATCGGCCGACCGACCCTCCGTAGAAGCAAATATTGAATGTACTTTATATCGAAGAAACGAACATACAGTACTATGTTAACTTGAAGAAAGAAGAAAAAATAATAGAGTATTGCTCGAAGAAGTGGAGTATTAATATTGCAGCGAATTAAACTAAAAACTTTAATAAATATTTTTGAACTAAATTTCAATGGCGAATTATTTTCCACACTTTTACAGTAGTCTACATATAGGCATAAATTAAAATCCTAATAGCAATAATTGAACAATATTTAAGTTTATATCTTATGTCTAACCAACAAAATATTAAGAGATAAACTTGACAAAAATAAATCTAAACTTATCATAAATATTGGGTTACTTACCAACCTCCTCCCTTAACCCAATTTTTCGCACTCTGATTAGCTTTCATAGTTTCACGAAATTTTTCGATGTCAGCGGCTTCATAAATATATCAGCGACTTGATTCTCGCTTCTACAAAAGTGTAGTTCAATCTCATTTTTCTTCACAAGTTCTCGAATATAATGATAACGGACTTTAATATATTTACAGAGTTGAGCTAGAATACTCTCGCGTGCTTCATGACCAAGAAGCATTAGTCCACATCTCTTGAAATTGTGGATGAGGTTTCTAATTGTTACCATATATATTTCATACCATATATATATTATATATGTTACCATATATAATATATATACTACCATTTATATTATATATATTACTATGTATACTATTTTCTTATTAGGATAGTATTATTTTCTTTTGATTATTTCTTTGTATAACAGGATACAATCATGTACTTTCATGTAAAGTATTTTTCTTTCTCTATATAAGAGAATGGATTTAGATGTATAACATACAGAAAATTTCTCAATTCTCGTGTTTCACTAATTAGCAACGATTGTGATCAAGGTCTCGTACATGAAAGAAAGGGGCCTCGTAGGTCGACATACATAATCTGCTCTTGGTCAGATAAGGGTTGGCGAATTAATTGCTGCGAGTCTTAATTAAGGTTGTGAACTTGGGACTTGAAATGAAATCTCGTGCTGTTGAGATCGAGAATGTGTTGTGCTTCAAAGAGTGCAATCCATGCTTCATGAGCAGAAGTAGAATGATTGAGAAGAGGGAGATCATTTCTTTCTTGACAGTGGCATGCAGCATTGATCCAACTCAAGAGAAGTCAATCTAGTAACCGCTATATATGAAGAGTAACTAGAATTTGAAATAATTTTGCTATTTTCGGAGATAGTTTTAGTTGGAGAATAACCTTTTTTTGAAGTCTTGAAGATCATAGATTTCCAAAACAAGGGGGCAAAGATATAACCCCAGGTCAAGTAGTTATTCATATCTTAGTTTTCATGAACACAATCTATAATTAATGTTAGCAGCAAACGAAATGGTTTGAAGCTCTACTAAAGATGAGGCTGCCATGAGAAGACAAAATAAAAAATTAAATAAAACAGAAGGAAGATAACTATATATGATACCTTATAAAGAAAAATAAAAAAGAAAGAGAAAAAGTTAGCTTAAAAATGGTGCAAGTGAGGAATCAAAGATGTTGGTTGATATATACCATGAGATTAGTGAGCATCCCATCTATATGTTGAGAATGGGTGCTTATATATATTATTATATGGAAACAAGTAAGTTTGTTACAACTAAAAGCTCCACTATTACAACAATATATAAATGAAGAATATTTAACACATATCGGATGTAAATAGAATTATATATGGAGATATCGGTAACAAAACTCCAATAATAATAACCAAACTGGAATAGTTTGGACCTACAATATGGGGTCTAACAAATTATTATTCTAGTAGACTAGCTCGTCATATTAGGCATCATAATTAACTAGCTAGTCGGGAGTGTGAGACATGTTTCAGTCTCTAGAGCTAGGAGTCTGTAACACCCGAATGCATAATTTTTCGATATCATTTATTCGACGATTGAACATCTAAAATAAAAACCTAATAAAGAACAAAGTATATATACTTAAATTTCACACTAGATGTACTAATTTACTTCCAGATAGTGAAAAGGAAAAAAATATTCATCAAAATTTTACCGTATTTGAACTGCTCCACATTGTTAAATTTAGGAGCACCTCACACGGCCTTTAAATTTGTTTGATTAACATTCTCCCAATATTCTGTATGCATGCATAATCTTCCCAAATTTATAACATATGAAAGCCGAAATTGGTCGTGCTGGATCCGTCGTGACCTATGAATAAGAAGGATCTCTAATTTTATATGCATGTAGAGAGATTGTGTGTGTAGCATTACCATTTGTAGAATAACATAACACTCCATCTAATTCAAGAAATTAATCCTCACTATAACCAAATAAATAAACAAATAACAGAAGCCTTCTGAAGATGGAACATGATAAAACACAAGCAGCATCGCTTTTACAAACGAAAATGGTATTCATTAACTGTTTAGATTTACACAGGTAGAAGAAAGAAGGACAACAACATTGAGATAGGATACAAAGTCACTTCCTCTCGCCTATTTCCGAGAATCAGTGGACCTAAAACCTGCTAAATCATGCATCTTTACAGTCATATTCGCCAAGCATGCCCAACGTGAGAGAGAGAGAGAGAGAGAGAGAGAGAGAGAAAGAGAGAGAGAGGGATGAAAACCTGTTTCTCGTAGAAATCAGTGTTGAAAGCCTGATCTTGTTATGCTACAGTGCTTGTTTACAGAGGGTGGTCTCAAGACGATCGGTGCCTTTTGTGGTTAGCCCGCCCAAGAAAGCAGAGGCGGAGGCGTTGGCTAAATGTGTCCCCCTTCTCCAGCTTCTCACGTTTTGGCCTCTTCCATATAGAAAAGCCCTTCTTTTTCTCCTTCTGCTTCAGCTTAGAACACTGCTTCCGGTCAACCCGCCTTAGTGGTGTTGCAAGTGCCTTTAGTGTCATCTGACGAAACAATAGGAATAAGAATTATTTAGCACAAACTATTTATGTTTGAAGCTGGAATAATACATCACTAATATGTCATTTTACAAGAAGGGGGTTCGTCCTGATTTCCAAAAATTTGCATTCACTGAGAAACCGACAGCAATTTACACCAATAGTGCATGGTTCGTACGTGCACAGATAACCAACCTTTAACAAAGGTTACATACGCACGTAACCAGCTCTATGTTGATTGGTTGACGGATTAAACGATGATGATGACATGACAACAATGACGACAGCAATGACAACAAGAGAGAAACACATATATAAAGGACTTGCTATCCATTTTCAATGTCATCGTGATATATGAATTAGCTAGAAAAGGAAGAAAACTGTTGAGCCATGAACCAAACTAAAAAGGGGGGCTAGAGAGGAAAACAATTTTCTTTACTTTTGGTTCCTTTCCATTAACTGTATGGGATGAATCTAAGATTCCGGCAGAATACTTGTACCTGATGCTTCTTATTCGAGCTCCCCATGCACTCGCCAGAGGATGAACCCTCGCTCACGCCCCCCAAAGAAGAGCATCTTCCCCAACTTTCTCTGTTGGAGCTCGAATAGGAGCAGCACTCCTCATTTTGCCTAGTTGATTTCTCCTGAGAAAAGAAGAAAACAAGACTGTTAATAACGAGGTAGTGGAAACCAACAACATAATGTCCCTCTTCAATTTTCCTGACATGCACTTCTCTTAATCATAGTTTTATTTTCAGAATACAAATAAGAAATAACCATCAAACAAATTATAATTTGCATGGCCAAAGAAAAAACTACATCAAAGAAACGCTAAGCTTAAAGCCAAGCTATGTTTAAAGCCAAGTTATGAAAAAAGGCATAAAGAATAGGTATTCATCCCTACACGTTCGCAAGCGTCTGGGGCAGCAGTAGTGATTGAATAGCAGATTATTTGATGGTGGATCACAAGAATCCATGTGAACCATTATCCAAGGGTACCTGCCCTACATCTGATTTCTTTTCTCGGTAACCAGGAAAAAGGCGTTTGATATTTTAATAGATTGGCTCTTGAGTTTATGCCCTCTCAGCGTTGCGAGTATACAAGGTCAAACTGACTGTAAAAGAAAATGACCGTGAAGCAATAACAAATGTTCTTTCATTCACATCAATACTGCAAATTCCTACTTTTCCATTCAGCCACTGGATGTAGCATATCTACAATGAAGTGTCGAATTCAAATACTGAGTTTTCCCAAATTACAATAACACCAAGGAAATTCCATGATTTCCCCATCCCAAGTGAACTACCAACAGTAGGCCCCCGTACAAGGCAACAATAATCTTCTCCACATATACGTGGTACGGGCAAATCAAAATACAGATAGTAACATACATGCTTCTGCAACAATATTTATTACAAAAACCAGCTAGCCCATGATTTGGATGATTGCCCAACTTAAGATAAGGGTACTTTTGTAAGAAACAGCACTTTGTAGGGCAATATATGCAAACTTAGATTAAAGCGCACATATTTGTATTAGTGGAATCTGGAGGGGTATATCATATATGTAGAAGAACCATGAAAACAATAACCGTCAAAACCACACTACACTTTTTGGCAATGGGCATGGTAACCTCAGATCCTAAATTTGCAATGCAGCTGGAATGAAATGCCATTTGGCAACAATTATTATTTGATAGTAACAAAGGTATACGGAATTTACCAGCAAATGTGATCCTTCGGCAATACTTGCATTCACTTCAGTAAGTTTATGGTCATGATCGAGCAGGAAATCCTGGAATATCTGAAACATGTTAGCTAACTTAACAGAATTTTAAAAAAGAATCCTTCACTTAAGGACTTACCAGATCTTTCTCATCAGTTACAGACAAGTTAGATATGCTTTCTGATAGCAACTCGACAACTGATTTTGGAGCCGAACCTATTATTTACCCAAAGAGTCAAAGATCAATATCGAGGCCAGAAAGAAGAAAGAAGGTCAAAGTTGACAAACATATAAATTTGCAAATAAAATGGATTTTGCCAGCACCATTGGGAATATTAGATGGAGCAGATGATGAGCTGGCAGAATTTGTCCCGGTCGCTCGCAGACCAGTGATGATCTCATATAACAAACCCTGAAACATACCATGAATACTTATATTAGCAAACTAAAGGGAAAACACTATGCCCGCGAACATTATTTCGTTTTCATATAGGAAAGATGAAGTAGATTGGTAATATGGAAGATGCATGGAACCCAGAACTCCACGGTCCCGACCATTCACATCATCGTCTTTGTAGAATGCTCATAAAGTGTTCATGGATAGAGCATATCTATATTATAAGAGCCTGATTGGCCTTGCCATGGTTTCTAGAAGTGCTATTGAATAAAGAAGCTCGGAAAAGCACTAACAGTTTTCTCATTGATTCCCTCCAGAGCAGCTTCGTACTGAAGCAAAATAGAAGTTCAAAATTGGATTTTGCCCTTTGGAGTTCAAAATCTCATCTCAGCTTTTCCTATATTAAAATCTCTAGACTTCTATTTGCAAAATGCCTAGCTGTTGATCTTCAGCATAGAAAAAATACAGTTAAGTGATTAAATTTATGTCCCTCCCCAGAAGAACACAATATAACCAATGCAACGGCATAGAGGACCATGGTACATAGAAGTCTGAAACCCAAAATTTAACAGCATACAATTCACTCTATATCAGATTTTATCTGAAACTTGAATTAATTTTCTTGACTTTCTTTCAAGTTTGAAGAACATAGGTATACAAGAATAGGAAATCACCTCATTGCCACCAGCAGAAACCTTCAAATCGCCCAAATCGTAGTACTTCTCCGGCTTACTTGACAATATAGAAGGAATTTGAGGGGGATGAAGGACGTTATAAAAGAATATGGAAACTGAGTCATAATAAAATTGTGGTCTCGGGGAGTTGTGGTCACCCTCAAATTTGATTATATTCTTATCACCCTGGATAAAAGCATTGCATGAACACTATTAGAGTTTATGCCCTTCACATTCAATATCAATTATAAAATACATCCTTAATATGATCGGAGCAGATTAAGATACTTACCGCATATGCTTCATATATAAGATCACAATGACGGGGCTGAATGAATATATCCGCAGAAGCATGCCCAAATAACGCTGGAATAAAAGTCTTGGGTGCATACTGAAAAGGAAGCATAAGAAACATACATATAAGTCAAACTGCAGAATTTCTTTGCCAAATTCCAAGTCTGCAGATATGATCCCATACAAAACTTGCATCCTAAACCACACAATAAATTTCAAAGCATTTTCTATAGAGTTTCTGAAGTTCCATATATAACAAGATATTGCTTGTCAACTATGTTCATGCTTAAGCAAAAAATTTGTCCATCCCATTCGACAGAAAATTTAGGCCACTCAATTTCATGTCAAGAAGACTGTAGACCATTTAATGTTAGTTAAACACAAATTTGCCATGGCTCCAACTAAAAATATAAATTCAAGCAAAGGTTCAACAACAAGCACATAACAGATCAACATATCAAGTTGTGAAGCACAATTGAGTAATTTGGTAAGAGAGAGAGAGCGGGAGAGCGAGAGGCTGTAGAACTGTATCTCTACAACGGAACAAATTTTCCTCTCTTCATTTCTCCACCCTTTTGAGATGTGTAAGCAGCATGCATGAACTTCTAAGTTAGATGGCGGAGAGAGCATAATAAAAGCAAACCTGTACAGTGTTCAGATCCATTATATCAAACTTAGCCCTCTTCTGGATAACACGCCGCATGTATTGAATAGCCATTTTGACCTGAGGGAACAGACATTTCAATCAACCACAAAATGTAGGAAGCATCTGCAAAATAGATGTTTGAAGGTCTAAGAAGACCATCATGCTAATACAGTTTGAAATTTGCATAATTGTAATCAAATTCTCTGGCATAAGTAGTATTACATATAAGATACCAAAGTAATTCCTTTTGCGGCAGTCACTATGTTTGTTGAGACAGCTAACTCCATGATAGAATGCAAGGATGGCACATCATAGATGTAATTGGTTTAAAACGTATTCACAGCCAAAACAAACAGTAAAAGCAAGTGAATAGAATGAGGGAATACTATTGCTGATATGACATAATCAACTCCACTGTAAGTCACATTTCCCAAACAAAGTTAAAGCAAAAGAATTAGCAAATCAAAAATACATTTCCACTGATGGCGTTGAGCTTGAGAGTTCTTTTAACAAAAACCGAGATAAGGATACTATGAAATAGTGTTAACAACGTGGCCACTAGTAGCAATACAATAAGTAAAATTTGGGACCATAATAGGTTTTCATAAAGGTTCTGCTCTGAATCCTTTCTTTCATTCAAATCACTCAAAATTTGCTGTTTGGTGCCTCCTATTTACCAATAAGTCTTACGAGTAAAATCTGGAGTACATAGAAAGTTATAATAAAAGGAAAGTGTTTGGAGTGTGAAGTATTCAAAATGAGAAGTAACCAAATAACCAAAGTTAAAATTTGGTAGGGTTAGGAGATGAATTAAGAAGATACACGGAAGATTGATAAACAAGTACTCAAAAGGTAAGTATCTTTAATTACTTGTGCCAACTTTTCAAAATGGAGATAACATGTAGGATATAGGACTAAAGGTAAAGATGAAGAGAAGCAGAGCATCAAAAGTTTATTGTGACAGGCAAATATCTCTAAAATTTGGGTGATATTTGTAAAATATCTACAACCCTGACCATGCTTATGTGGCTTTATATTGGCCATTAAGAAATAATATGCCCACAAACAAGTGTCACAAAGGCAGAACTGTTAAGATGGATGAGTGGTTTTAAAAGGGTAGAGCATCCCTAATGTTGATGATTTGACTGGCTCTAGAGCAGATTTTACAAGATTTGCAGAATATGGAGGTTTGTATATCTTCTAAGCGTTCACGATGCAACATGAAATATACCTTGCTGCTGTCGAAAGAAATGCACAAAGTTAAACAATGTTCACATCACAAACCAGTTTGACAATTTCACTCACATTATGGTGATTGGCCAGGCTTTTTGGTATAGTACTGTTAAAAAAGTATTGTAGAATACAATGTTGTGCTGTAGAAAGATCTGTAGTGTTTGGTATCACAAAAGTACTGTAGCGGATGGAAAGTTGTTTGATTAATATTCTGCTGAAGTGTTGTAAAGTGCTTATAGAGCTAAAATTATCAAAATACCCACCATTCTAGTTTTTCAAATAATAAAATTTTAAAGTATTAAATAAAAACTTAGGACAAATGACAATATATATATATATATATATATATATATATATATATATATATATATATATAGACCTAGGCTGGTATGCTATCAATAGCACCAAGTGTTTGGTGCTATTAGGCTTTCTTGGATGAAAAATTGAATGGTTAGGATGATGTGGGCCCCCTAGGGTTGAGTAAGTTATTGGTTTAATAGTATAATCTAACAGGTGAAAATAGTCAAAAGATTAAATTTAACGGTGGAAAACTTGATAGCACCAAACGTTTGGTGCTATCGATAGTATCCCACGGACTCTATATATATATATATATATATATATATATATATATATATATATATATATATATATATATATATATATACGATATTCTAAAATCTATTTTATGAATTATTTGTAGCCACAATAGTTTTATTGTAAATTGTATTTAAAAAAACAATCTGTCATGACGTCAAAAAAGTTACATAATTAAAAAAACATTTACATAACTCAGAATTAAATTCAAATTAATTAAATACTTATATAACCTCCCAAATCACTCTAATTTGGGATTTTCTTCAAACGCAAAAGCATTCTCCAATTGCTTCTGTGGTTCCTCCCACGGTCACAACTAATGTGTTACCATAACGCCACACAGGCCCTTTTTGTTGTTCCCAAACGGATATAAATGGGCCAAAAGTGCAGCCTGCTTTAGCCAAACGCCCTCAATGTCATACACAACGATTATACAAACAAATTACTTTGTTGATTCAACATAATATGACAACTAAAAATCTAACTATTTCGGAGGATAAAATGCATACTGTAAACTTAGGAAGCCGAATTTTGTAAACATCAACCAGTTCCATCATGAGATCAAATAAGTTAGAGAAGGCACTATCCAACACCATGCCAGCAATCGAGGGGTCTTCCGCTCCATATAAAAGGCTGTGTTTCATGGTATAAGAGCATCATGATAAGCAAAGGATTGACGTAATCATAACACATAATAGATGCATTTGAAAATTGTAATTCATGTGTTTTATAACAATAAGACGCATCCCATCAATGTAAGTCTTTGAAAATTGTAATTCATGTGTTTTATAACAATAAGACGCATCCCATCAATGTAAGTCGACTTGGACCATATAAATTATAAGGTGGTAAAGAAGAATGCATCTTGACAAAAACAACTTGACAAAAGAAGACAAAACTATAAGAAATATTCCTTTGATGAGCATTACCTCTCATTAACACTCTAAAACCCTATGTTTAACCTAAATATTTTGAAAATGAAGTGCCTCTGCAACATCAAAGAAGACGATTTTACTCCAGGTAAATGCTTGGTAAGTAACGGATGAACCCTTGATATAAACTCTGGCCAAGGAAAGTACCTTGTGACAGCACCCATGGATCGTCCCCAAAGCCCTATACAGGAGACTTTTTTATCGCTCCGTAGATGAGAGACCACAACCTTGAGATCATCTTTCTGCCAGCAAGTCATTGTTTAATAAAGCTGTTATAGATTTTTCATAAGCACAAAAAGTAAACACTAGAACAGAAATAAAGTATACCTCATGCCAACCAAGGCTGACATAATCTCCACCAGATAGTCCAGATCCAGAAAAGTCAAGAGTGAACAGAGTGATATTTGAAGGGAGGAGTATCACTGCTGCTTCATTTGCATCAGCTCTACATCCACTGCATTAATAAATGACAAGCAAGCACAAACTTACCTTAGTAAAAAAAAATAAAAAAATAATAATAATGCTAGAACTGAAAGGAGCTAAACCAAAAGACTGTTAAATACAATACTGATGAAGTGCATAACAACTACATTTTAACGGATATAGTGCCTGCATGCAAGTAAGAGGAAAATGAGGAAGGAAAAGCACTATTCAGAGGAAAGGAATGATACATACAAGCAATAGATAAATTTCGATAATAGAGACACGAGGCAAAATAGACCTCTATAGAGTCCAGCTACTATACTATTGGAAGCACAGAAGCCTCCATGCCTCCAAATTATTTTCAATGATGGGAAATCCACATCAATGATCGACTCTGTTAGACATGATCTACACTATTTGAAAATATCCGGAAACCAAAAATCAATAATTTTCGACATCATTTGACTAGTGATCAAAAGGTCTCAAATTAATAATTTTAAAGGCCGATGATATGCGTTTGTAAGTTTAACGTTGTAGAGCAATCAATCCAAATTCGGTGAAATATTGATAAAAATTTCTATTCTCTCTAGAGCAAGATCAGCACATCTGATCTGAAATTGAAGTCCTCTGTCATTGTTTTCTATGAGACCTTATTTTCAGCTGTTGATTTTAAGGTTACGTCTCAACTAAATAAATGATGTCGAACAATCATGAAATTGATTTCTAGATACTCGAACAGTGTAGATCATGTATAACCAAGCCAATCATCGAATTCAGATGTCCCATCATCAAAAACAATTTGCAAGCATGGAGATCTGAGTGTTTCCAATAGTATAGTAGCTGGCCTCGACCAATATATCCAAAGATAATGATACAGTACAAGTTTTTTATCACTGAAGTTTGAGATCAGACCTTAAAATCATTAGGTATATGTCATAGTTAGGTCGGGTGATGATTTGAAGTTGGAAATGATATAAAACAGCCAGTTACCAGAATGGTTTTCTTCTCTTTTTCTCTCCAGCTCCACACAAACCAACATAACACTGTTATTAAAGACATATATATCCTTTCAATAGTGGTGAGGCGACCAAGTTACAAAAGAAATCAAACTAAAAGAACGACATATGTGCCAGTGCAACATTGTCCTCTTATTCTACCAAATGCAGCATTTTTCTAGACAAGATGGGCTGTCTGATTACCAGCAAATATTCCTTTCAATCCCTGTAATAATGCTACCTCACAACACATCATCCCTAAGCTATCCATGTTATAATTATAGTAATTTCTAAACATCAACAAAACCAAACATGCCCATGACATTCTAAAACACTATACTTGGGTATAAAACATTGAGCAAGAAAATAGAGACATAAAAACCACTTTTCATCAAACTATACAAATTAAAGGATAACCTAAAAATACTAAAAAAGTCCCTGTGAAAGGAAAATTACAGAATGGAGAAACCATAGGCATAAGCTAGCTAGAAAAAAATTGTTTAACCTATTCCCATGGCAATAAATGACACAGGGAAGAGCTGTATCCTCTGAGACATTGGACGGAACATAGTGGCTGCACTGTAAGGTATGACCCCTTCCATTTGTAAGCTGTGAGATTGAAGTTCAAGCCAAAGTTAACAATTACCAGAATTTCAATTGCCATAAATGGCTTATCATCAGCTGATAGAAAGACAGAAGAAACCTCGGTAACTGATCTCCGTACTTGCCTCCAAGTCTAGTCGTTTGTACTTTCGTCCTGCAAGAGTGAATTCTGTCTCCCATAAATACTGGTCTGGATTATATTCTGCCCTGTATATTCACCACATATTAAGGAGGGGACAACCAGCATAAAATGTTAGAATTTTTAGACAGTCGATAAATAAAAATGATTCAGAAGAAAGAGAGTTTGCTGCTTGATGCTCTAGAAAGAAACTGCAAGGGCATCGTCTCCATACACTGACTTTACTATAAGAACATAAGGTCTAGTATGCATTTTAAGAAATAGTAGATTAATTTGGAACCACTATGGCACAAAGGAGCTCCTTACTTCTTAGAACTGTTCTGAATTGCTCTAAATTGTTTTCTTTTCTTTTCATCTATGTATGAAATTATGATTCTTTTCATGAACATCCCAACTTTATGCTTGCCCCTCATGATACAAATTACCACCAACAAAGAGGACTATGATTTTTGCAAACTCAAAAGTTTAAGAAGAACAGAAAGAGAAAAACAATGATCTATTTCAACTATTCGACTGACCCATCCAGCAAGCAATTGCATTATTCCATGTAAATTCTGCAATATACAGTTCGCAAAGGATTCCCTTTAGAAAATTTATATCAATTTGGAAAGTGACCACTTAAGCATAAAAAGAGCTTTTCAGATATATTTCTTCTCAACTTTTATAAACTTTTTGGGCCTTTGGGCCAATCTGTAAGTTTGTTGAAAAATAGTCTCAAGTCTTAATGAATTAGAAGGTATATTTTGTTTTTAACTCTTGTATATGGCGTCCAAATGTATTATGTGAAGCCATTACTTCTACTTATTCCATGCAAAACTGCTGTCCAGTTTGGAAAGGATTCTCTTAGACAATTTAATCCAATTTTGGAAAGTGACTAAGCATGAAAACAGCCCAATTTTGTAAAAATTGGGCTAATCTGTAAATTCTCAAAAACTAGTCAAAAGTCCAATTTAATTAGCAATTTTATGTTGCTTTCAATTCAGATTTTCACTCCGATACAGGGCGTCTAGATGAACCATGTGAAGCTACAGCTTTCGAGCAGCCTTCATTCGATAATAGTGAATTTCTGAGTTGTTGGGCAGTAAAGGCAATAAGGCATTGGTGTTATCAACTTGTCATCTTTTCCTTACCTTCTTAATCTCTCTCATCTATTTAAGAAGTTCTCTAGCATCAAGAGCTATGAATTTATCCACTACATCGAGAGGATTTAACACGACTTGTGTAAAACTTACATATCAAAATCCTACTGAATTGACTGATTGCTCAGCATATCTTTGTTAACCGTTCTACCTCTTCCTCCTACTATCAGACCAAATAGGCATATTGAGTTTCCTGATCAAGCACACTCTCTCAATGAGTTAATTTCTTGGTACATCAGCCTGAAGTGAATGTTCGAGTCATTTGACCCAAAAGCTTTGTATGCCAAACTCCCTGCAAGCTTACCCAAATTGGTACTATAACATCCTTGGTCTCTCTTGCAGTAAAACCATTATGAACAATACATGATTCGATTCGCTAAGTAGGGAATCACAGACAGCATCTTTGTTAGGCTATCCCTGCTATTCGTTTTTGTTAAGTTTGACCACCAAACTGACACAAGCAATTCAAGTTGAATTCCTACTTTTTGGACCATCACAAGCTTGAAATATTCTAACTGCATCCTGATTCAGTTACAAGCTTGACGAACGACCACATGGCTTTAAAATAGGTATGCTCTTTAGTTATATTTCCCTACATAACAATCTTATTGTCTCTTTCACTCGACTTTTGATTATGTATTAAGCTACAAGTAACCTTACTAACTTCTTTGCCTAACCAAAAACGAAGAAGCTTATATGAGATTCCGAGCCACAAAAGTAAAATCTCCAATTTGGCGCTTCTAATTTTCTATACAGATCAGGGGATTTTTCTTGGATGCTTCTCCTAATAATGCTACTCAAACAATACTTCATCAAACAGCACAGTACCCTGCATAGGGCCCAAAAAATCCCCTTACATGAAAATGGTACAAATCCTAAAAACTGATTTCACATTTCTATAAATGTAATTGAGCATAGTTTCATGAATTCAAGCAAGCAATTGCACTCACAATCATAAATTGCAAAAAAGAAAATAAGAAGAACAAACCTAGGAGGTCGGATCACGAAATTGATGAATTGCTCAATCATCTCACTCGCTCCACCCTCTTCAAAGAAACTCCGCCCCTCGCAACAACGGAGACTCCCCTAAATCATCATAGATCCCAATGCTCCACCATCTCAAAGCACGAATTCATCCAACTCGCTTACTACTCCAACTTTCTATGCTCAAAATCCATACCAAATCCCCAAAATCCCCTTGAAGATGTCAAAAGGCACAATAACAAACAAGATTCATCGCTCTGCGAGATCGAACGCTCGATCCCTCAGCTCAAGTCGGAGCGAATTCGCCGCTCCTACGAGATCCGTCGAGCGGAAACCCTAGAATCGGCCGTCGCGGCGTTCCCGGGCCGATTCCGCGGCCGTTCCCGGCGATCCGAGGGTCGAATCGCTCCCCGCGAGCCTCCGATTCGAACGAGACGAGAAAGAAACCCCAGAATACGCTGAAGAGAGCAAGGATTAGGGTTTCGAAGGGGCGAATCGAATCGGGAATCGGGACTCGGGGAGCGAGCGAGAGAGCCAGAGAGAGAGAGAGAGAGAGAGAGAAGGGGGACAAAGAAAGAGCGAAAGCTGTGGGGGGCGTGGGAAATGAGAACGTTAAAGAGAGGAGGTTAATTTACTGCATCTCTTACGACAGATATGTTCATGTTTAATTGAAAAACACATCAAAATTGTGGGGCCCGAAGTAAAACCTATTATTTCATTGGTGGATTCGATTATTCGTGGACAGTTTTGTCGACGTAACGATTAACATTTATGCTCAAAAAGTAGTTTAAAATTTTAATTCGGAAATTAATCTTTTTTTTGTTTTTTTGGCATATATATATATATATATATATATATATATATATATATATATATATATATATATATATATATATATATATATATATATATATATATATATAGAGTTTAGAATCTTTCTTAAAAGCATAGAGATGTAGGGTTGAGATGATGGTGGTAGGTGGTGGTTGATGTGATAGGTGGTGGTAGGTGGAATAGTGTTAGATCTAAAGGTATTAGTAATCAAAAAGTAGATCTAAGGGTTAAAAACTTAGAAGCACCAACTTTTGGTGCTTCTAAAAGTATTCCTCAATTCTATATATATATATATATATATATATATATATAGTGCGACTAGGATGCTTCCATAAGCACGGAGGCCTCCGTGCTTACTTTGTTTTCGATGTTAGGACTTTCGGATCGACGATCGGCTCAGATTAGACTTGATCTAGAGTATTTGAAGTATCTAGAAAATAAATTTTGCGATTTTTCGATATCATTTGTCTAGTGATCGAAGTTGCTCAAAATCAACGAAAATAAAAATCTTACAAAATATGATGATATGACATTAAAATTTTAGATCAAAGTTATTGATCTTGTCTTATATGATATAAAGAATTTTCTATCAAAAGTTTACGTGATTTGGATATTTCTACGCCGTTAAACTTGCAACCGACTCACCACGGCCGTTAAAATTATTGATTTTGAGCCCTTTCGATTACTAGGCAAATGATATCGAAAAATCACAAAATTTATTTCCTAGGTACTTCAAATACTCTAGATCAACTCTAACGGAGCCGATCGTCGATTCGAAAATCCGAACAACGAAAACAAAGTGGAAGCACGGAGGCCTCCGTGCTTCCATAAGCATACCAGCCCACTCTATATATATATATATATATGGGGCATATTGCTTATATACCCCTAAAAAGTTTCCGATTTTTCGATTTACCCCTCTTAGAAGGCTAATATTGAAAATACCCCTCCTACGTTCCTACCTATTTCTAATATACCCTTGGAGTTAAAATCTGTTAAGTAACTCTGTTATTTCTGTAAAATTACTATTTTGCCCTTTTCAAATATACCCTTCTACCATCACTATCTTTCTTATTTGCCATTAAAGTCAGGGGCACAAAAAGTATTTCGACTTTTGATCTTTTCTAATATACCCCTCTATCGTTACCAACCTTTCTTATTTGCCCTTAAGTTAAGGGCAAAATTGGTATTTTAATTTTTTTTTAACTGTGGTAGATATTTAACTCACGTTTAACCCAGATTAACTTAATAGGTGATAACTGCGGGGGTATTTTGCAATAACGGTGGAACGTATGAGGGGCATTTTAGAAAGAAAAAAAAAATAGGGGTAGATCGGATATTTTCAGACGCATGAGGGGTATATAGGCAATTATCCCTATATATATATATAGTCCGGCTATGGTGCTTGTAAAAGCACAAAACACTTAAGTCTTGTAAATTTTTTACTGTTAGATCTACATCTTTAATCATTTTCATCCGTTAGATTATACTATTCAACCAACCACCCACTTAATCCAAGGGGGTCCACATCATCCTAACCGTATATCTATTAATCCAAGGGCTAAAAACATACAAGTACCTAAATGACGTACTTTTAAAAGATAGAAACTCAATTATATATATATATATATATATATATATATATATATATATATATATATATATATATATATATATATATATATATATATACCTCTAAAAATTTTGCAAATATCTTATTTATCCTTTCTTTTTTTCAAATATATCCATCATATATAATCCTTAATCCTTTATTATTTCAAATTATTCGTGCACTTATCATTCATTAAGTTAATTTAGATTATATCCGCTAGAGTTAAAAAAAAATCAAAATATCTCTTTTGCCAATAACTTAAGAATAAATAAAAAATATTAGTGATGATAGAATAGCATATTTGAGAAGATTAAAAATTAAAATAATTTTTGTACCCTAATTTAATAATAAATAAAGAATAAAAAGGCATATTTAAAAGAACAAAAGAGTAATTTTAAATAAATAACAGCTATTACTAATATTTATTAATAGAATTTAACTTTAAAGACATAGGATGGAACGTAAAAAAATTATTTTTAATATTAATTTTTTAAGAAATGTAAATTAGAAAGTCGTAAAATTTTCAACAGTTATAAGCAATCCTTTTTTTTTTTATTTTTTTTCTAAAATAAACAGTGTGGGGACCACCGCGGAGATGTGGTATGCTTTTATTAAAAAATGCAGACAGAAGTGCAGCACACTAGAACCAAATGACACGCGTCGGTTGGTAAGTGGTTCATTTTCACAGGTCCCGGAGAGCATATAAAAGAGTCACCTTTTGGAGTGAAGATAGTAGGTGTGATTAATTTATTCGCTTTTGTGGGCTTTGTTTACCTTACCTTATTAGGACTCGGTTTCGTCCAGCGAAGAAGCCACGCCGAAACATATCTGTTTATTTATTTCGTATTTGACGAAATTACCCTCACACTTCAACTTAGAATTATGAAAAAACTCCGTTATAATAATCCAATACACTTAAAAAGTGTAGGGGTATTTTAGTAACTTCGCGTGCACGTAAGACTACTAGGTGGTCCACGAGTGGTAATAATTAGTCGTCAAAACCACCACGTTAGCTCTTTTTTATAGTGTTAGGAGATAACCTCATCTTAATTAAAGTATTAATAATTTAATCAACTCTTCCACTGCTTAGTGCCACTTGTGGAGTAGCGTTAGTGAGAATCTATTCGGATTACGGGTGTCAATTCAGCTCGTGGTTCGCGAGCTGGCTCTTGTTCGACTCGAAATGAGCTCGAGATCAAATTACTCGTTTAATAAATTAGTAAACATGCGCGAACTGAATATTTCAGCTTATTTAATAAACGAGCCGAATACGACCTAGATCGATCGGTAACAGCTCAGATACATATACTTTATATATATATATATATATATATATATATATATATATATATATATATATATATATATATATATATATATATATATATATATATATATATATAGTTAATTTAGAATACTCTCAAAAGCACCAACTCTTTGGTGCTTTTGAGCTTCAAGCCCTTGGATCTACTTTTTGTTTACTAAGCCTCCTGGGATCCAATACTATTCCACCTACCACCACCTACCACCACCTACCACCATCATCTAAACCCTACATCTCTCAATCCAATGGTTAAAAACTCACAAGACCATCTCTTTAATACTTTTGAGAGTATTCTAGCTCAACTCTATATATATATATATATATATATATATATAGATATATATTTTTATTATTTGATTTTTAGCTTAATCTAAGTATAAAGTGTAACACGATTATAAAAAAATTTGTTTATATGCAAAGTTTTAACTATTAGATCAAAGACAAATAGATAAAATTTTATAAATTTTATTTTCTACACATATTCTTCATAATTGTTTCAATTTGTTGTTCATGAGCCGGCTCGTGTATGGCTCGTGTTCGGCTTGTTTCATAAATCAGCGAACACATGTTTCATAAATCAGCGAACACGTGCTGGCTCCTTAAAGTATCGGGCCAGCTCGTGTTTGGCTCATTTATGAAACGAGCCGAACACGAGCCGGCCTTAGTTCACTTGTGTTCGGCTCGTTGACACCCCTAATTCCGATATTGCCGCTTAGCCCTAATACTATTTTACTCTCATACTTTACTTTCTTCTTCTTTTTTTTTTGGCATATACTGCAACTTAGTTCTAAACTGTTAAACAAATAGATTGCAAATTTTGGAGTTGTGTTAGATACTTCCCAAAGAAGGTCTTTCCACTAATACTTTGTTTTTAGTGATGGAACATCCAATCAACGTATGATTAGAACTACTAAAAGTATCTAAATATCAAATTTATAATTTTTTATTATCATTTATCTAATTATAAAAAATGTCTCAAAATCGACAAATTTAATAGCTAATGTGACCCATTAATATATTTAACTATATAGAACAATCCAAATAATGTGACATTTTTATAGAAAACTCTAGATTAATATCTCTAATTTAACATTTAAATATGGGTTAATTTATAGGTCGCCGCAAACATAGTGAATTACAGATATATTCCTGCGAAGTTCAACTTTCATATGCTATCCCTACAAAAGTCCTAATATTTTCAGATAAGTTTCTGTCATTAGGATCCGTTAGAGAAATTTAGTTAACCATAGTTAAAATACTTAACCATAGTTAATTAATAAGGTGATTTAATAATTTTACTCATCTTCCTCATCCTTTTCCTCTTCCTTTGCTGCTTGTCGAAGTGGTTGTCGTCTTCGTCGTCGCCTCTGAGGGAAGAGATGCGGCGGGCGATCACAGCCAAGAAGGAGGATCGGGCGGTACTCCTCATGGGAGATCGGTGCCAACCTCGCCATCCTCGGCGACACCTCCGACTGAGATAATTGCGGCGACAGCCGGACAACGACATCCACCGCCTCTTCCTTCTACTTCTTCTTCTTCATATCCTCATTTTTCTCCTTATTTTATCCTCCTTCTTTTTAATTTGTCGCCATCGTCGTCAATGATCTGATCGTCGTGCCCACGTGGGCCGTCGTCGAGCGCTTCCGACGGCATAGGCCGCACCTTCACCTTGCGCCTCGCCGCTGCAGGCCTCTCGTCCTCTTCGCCTTGAGGTAAGCTTCTAAGCCCTCTCATGGCAATCTTGATAGGATTAGCTTAGACCTCTTGGAACCGAGCTAAATGGAATTTAATGAAGCTCTAGAGGTAGCTAACCTCATTTATTACAAGAATGAATGCTTGTAGGTGGCATTTGGCAATGTTGGGGTTTTAGGGCTTCAAATAAAGGGCTTTTGCTCATGAGAGGTTTTGAGCCAAATTGATCACTCTCTAACCTAATTGCTAGGTACACGAACTCGTTGGTGCGCTCCGTTCGGCAATCCGACGAGTGTACGCGAAGAAATCAAGGAAGGAGCCTGTTTCGATACAGAGTGTCGTAGCACGCGACGTAGGCTTCCAAAAATCACGAAAGCGGATTTGTAGCTTCGTGACATCGCCTAGAGGTGGGGGGTGTCCATCTCGAAGCAACCAGGCTTTCTTCTATGTCCGGATTTTATTTTTGAGCATACACATGTGTTATCTTATATTATAGAATGTACATTGAGCAGTTGTAGCTACATATTCTAGTGATTACATGAGGATTGGGTGTGACATTATCCTATAGTGGCAAGATCATGTGAGAACTTGGACGATATGTTTATGTAAATGAGTGGCATGTCAATTAGTGTGGTAAAAATACTTAAACATGATTACATAAACGAGTGACATATGATTTAGTGTAGTAGTGGACACTTGGAAAATATATGACATCAACGAGTGGCATTTGGTCTTAGTGCAGTAGAGACACTATAACATGAACCTAGGGATAGTAGATTTTCCCAATTGCCAATGAAACATTGAATCAAGTGCGGTAGAAGCACTGTGACCCTTGTAGACAGGGTATCCTCAGTAGATGAGGATTGGATCATACCCACTTAGTCTGTTCTAGCTTAGGGTGGTCGCTCCACCTAAGCAGTGAACTCCGGAGTCATAACGATTAGGGGCAGAAGTAGTTGCCCTGGGACAGAAGTAGTTGTCCCGCAGGCGGTCTCGGTGTGCGAGTTCATCTTCTCCTCACCTATGAGATTTGAGAAGTGAGTCATAGTGTAACCTTCGGGTTAGCCAAGCAGATTGAATGACAAGTAAATGAATGACATAGTAAAGAGTGTATTCATATCATGATATGACATAGAGACATGTTAGTAGTTTTTCCAGCTATATGCATCTCCTTATCTACGATATTGTTGAAGCATAGTAGTATGCTAGTTGAACCCATTGCTAAGTAGAGTTAGCATTCGTTACTTCATGTTGATATAGGCATAGTAGAAATAATTGCAGAATTCATACTATGTTGCAATTTTAGCATATCTATCTATCTATCTATCTGTCTACATATGCCTACTTAGACCTAGTCGGGAGATCGGCGGAGTCGGCGGCCGAACCCACTGGGAACTATATTTATATAGTTCTCACCCCACTTTGTTGCAAGGCAGAGTTCGAGCGGGCCAGGTGAGGATCGCAGGAAGGGCATAGTGCCCTAATAGTTAGTAGCTTCTCCCACTTGCATTAGAGTACCCTCGTGTACATGATTAGTAGATGTTGTATTTTGGAGAGCTACATATGTCGTGAGAAGAAAATTGTAAATAAAGTTGTATCCATTTTGGTGATGTAAACTCAATGTAATTGTGGATGAAACATATAATAGATAGTATTTTCTCTCTTTTATTCATTTGTATGGTTACTTGTGTATCTTGCTCTTACTTGTATAGCACTTGTGGTGCTTCATGTATGTTGTATGTCAACCTGGACGACTAAAATATACATGATGTTGTTGTTGAGCCTTGGGCGGACAAGGGAGGTGCTGTCCGCTCGGCGTCAGATCAACGTGCCTAAATCGACCAAATAGGCGGTTGTTGGGGCGTGACACTCCTCCTCTAGATCCACGGTTTTCCTTCAAAGATCTATAAGTTTTTGCTCGGATTTCTTCATTTTCATCCCATTTTTGCTATTTTTCGAACGAACTCCGAGACGAAAATCGATCTCTGTTTTGAATCGTTTTTCTTGCAATTTTTTGCTATGATTCAGTTACTATGCATGTATTCTCGCTTCTAAAACACTTAGATCGTGATATAATGCATTATTTTTTTGTGGATCTATGATCTATACCTTGATATATATAGAATTTCGAGATTACATGTTGAATGCCACTTTTCATGATAAATCTTGCTTGAATTAGTTAGAAATAGTGCTATTATGCATTCTAATATCATTGAAACCTTTTTCACTATTTTTACAGACTTTTATTCAAATTTTGTTTATGCAAGAGTTCTTTTTGTATAGAAAAAATGGCGTTTTTATTGTTTCTCATTTTGTTGGTGCTTATGACCACTAAAGGTGGTCGTGGACGTGGGAGAGGCCGTCGAGAGGCTTCTAAGAGGACTCGTGCTGCAGATGAGTCGTCTGATTCAGATTCGGATTATCGAGCGTGCTCCCACGAGGAGGCGAAAAAAACAACTGTTCACACTAATAAAGGCAAAGGGATAACATGGGAAACTTCACGTAAGAAAAAGGGTTATCCTCCTAGGCTGAGCACAGGCGGCCCCGTGATACGAGAGGGTGGAGTTCGTGAGTGTCAAAGTCGCTCCAAACATGCTGTGGAAGTTCAAACGGAGCGACGGAAGGCATTTTCGAGCCGATCGTGCATTGGAGAACGCTATGTTAACTTCAATGAGCTTATCCAAGTGGTTCCAGACTTTGGGAGTTTATTGCAGAGAGCACCTATTGAGCCCGTTGGACGCATTCCTGCACGATCACCTTTTTGTGTGGAACTCATTCGAGAGTTCTACATGCATGGGAAGGTATTAGCAGAGAACGAGAAGACAAGCTGTCACGCCCCGGGACCCAGCGGAAGCCCGCCCGGCCCGTGCCCAGACCCGCCGTACATTTATAACATACAAGGGGTCTACCAAAAACGATAAATAACCAACACGAGGAGAAACATCTAGAAGTATCAGAGCAAAAGTAACAACTAGATTTCTAAAGGGGCAATTGCTTATATACCCCTGAAAAGTTTCCGATTTTTCGATTTACCCCTCTTAGAAGGCTAATATTGAAAATACCCCTCCTACGTTCCAACCTATTTCTAATATACCTTTAGAGTTAAAATCTGTTAAGTAACTCTGTTATCTCTGTAAAATTACTATTTTGCTCTTTTCAAATATACCCTTCTACCATTACTGTCTTTCTTATTTGTCCTTAAAGTCAGGGGCACAAAAGTATTTCGACTTTTGATCTTTTCCAATATACCCCTCTACCGTCACCAACCTTAAGTTAAGGGCAAAATTGGTATTTTAATTTTTTTTAACTGTGGTAGATATTTAACTCACGTTTAACCCAGATTAACTTAACAGGAAATAACTGCGGGGGTATTTTGCAATAACGGTGGAACGTATGAGGGGCATTTTAGAAAGAAAAAAAAGAAGGGTAGATCGGATATTTTCAGATGCATGAGGGGTATATAGGCAATTATCCCATTTCTAAAATAGGAAGCATAAGAAGCTAAAATCGAAAGCAAGTAAAAACCACTATCCACTATAAAGCTAGAAGGTAAATACAACAAGAGTTTCCATGATAAAAGCTATAAAAGTGGTACACAGGTGGTCTCTAAACATGAATACAAAAACCTCTCTCTCACAAAACGAACAAAGAGAGAAAACCCCTACATAGGAGTAAAAGCTGAAGCTATCTAGCTAGATGCGACACCCTTGCCGCGATCCCGTGCCTCCGCCGGTGCCGAAAGCTCTGAAACATATAAGAAACAGAGGGCGTGAGAACTATTAAATAATAGTTCCCAGTGGGCAATTACTGACTTCAGTTGCATGCTCCACTAGGCCCAAAAACGAAACAAGTAAGTGGGTAAGTATAAGCGAAATAAGCAACAAGTAAAATAACAGGTAAACCGCTAAAACATGATATCTCTACTTAGCATGAATGTGCATAAGTAAGCAACTATTCTAAGCATGAATAGTAAATATGACCAACTAGTCCAATGTCTACAATGCAATAGTAAAGTATCAAGTTTTACTACTCTAGTCAATGTCCAATGTCAATTAAACTACTTTAGTTTAAATCTCATAAGACCCGCCCGAAGGCTGTCTGGCTTGAAGACCCACCCGAAGGCTGTCTAGCTAGCCGGTGCCGAGTCTAATGGTCCCGTGGTAGTCAGCATCCCCACCCTAGGAATGAGCCTATCCCACGACAATCCACTTTGGCGCCCAATCCCGAACGGCGAATAAGTATCGCGTTGGCCAACTCTGAAGTGCCGGCTTGTAGGGAGCGACCCTCACAAGCATATGCGAATGTAATCATAAGATCCGTCTCAAGTACCAAGTCGTCATGTCTAAACATGGAAAGTAAAGCTACTGTGTCCAAGGCCTATCTCTATGTCATCATGTCTCTAACATGAAATATAGTAGATGTCCAATGGCCTATGTCAACGTCTCTATGTTGCAGTTTCACAGTTTTCTAAGTTAAGTGCCCCTTGAAGACACTTAATCTTTCTAAGTCCAAACATGAGTTTAATGCTTGCAAATACATAAATTGAGCTAATTTATACGTAAGAGACATATTCCCAAGTGCCGACAAGAACGCTTTTTACATGCATGCAAAAATACCCCAAGTGCTCTACTATATAGAGTGAAATTTTCATAATACTTAATGTAAGGTACCAGACTTCGGAAGTTATGAAGTTACGGTGGGATTTAATATGCCGAAATTTAACATAAAAGTTAAGTGTAAATAAAAATAGTGTGAGATACTATTTTTATTGGACTTAAGGGTGTGAAGTATAGGTTGGAAATGACCTCTGCTGAAATCGGAGCGAAAATAGAAGATTTAAAATTTTCTGTGAGAAACAGGGCAGATAAATTAGCAGAAAATGCACAGTGTCGGAAAATTATAAAAACTGGAGGGTATGTTAGGATTATTATTATTAGACTAGATCTAAAGTTTCATGCCATTCTGACACCCGAAAATGCCCAAAATTGGGCTGTATATTGGAGGGGTATTTTGGTAAATAGAGTGTTAAGAAGGCTATTTAAACTTGGCCTCTTTCCCTTTCCCTCATTTCTTGCAGCCAAAGCAAGGAGAAAAAGATCCCTTTTTCTCTCTCTTGGCTGATAGAAAGAGAAGAAGAAAGAGAAGAAGAAAGGGAAGAAAAAGAAGGAGAAGTTGAGGAGAGTGATATTTCTCTCCTTGATCATCCTCTTCATCAAGAGAATGATTTCTTCAGGTAGGCTTTGGATTTTCTAAAGCATTAAATTCTAGGGTTTTGTTATTTAGCCTTAGAATTGGATTTAGAGAACTCTAGAGTTCTAGCTGGTTGCTAGAAGTATGAATCTAGAGATCGTTGCGGCTATTTTTGCCGAAGTCGCGAACTAGGGCTCCAAAATGCGATTTTGCTAACGGTTAGGGTTTGATCTAGTTTAACCCTATGTTTATGATGGTTTTTAGGCTCACGAGCACTCCCGCGAAAACAGTTAGCGATTCCGACGAGCGAGCGCGGAGAAATCGAGCCGGGAGCCTAATTCGGCTCAAATTGCCGTAGAGTGCGGCGAAGCTTTCGGAAAGTTGGCGAAGCGCGCCGGTGGAGTCGACACGGTATTTGAAGGTGAGGGGTGTCCATCCCGAAGCAGCTGGGTTGCTCCCTATGTCTGTATGTGTATATGTATATAGTATCGATCTAGTGTAAATTGTCGAGAACAAGTAGGGTAAAGATGCTTCCCTTATTGCATGTATTCTAGCTAGTGTAGCGAGATAGCTTGACACTAGGGTAGAATACATGAATAGAGGCGAACAATGACATAGAAACCCTAAAGTAGAGAACTTACATGAGTTGGCAAAACTGAGAGACATTCCTTTATTTGCATGTGATTCTAGCTAGTGTAGCGAGGTGAGCTTGACACTAGGGTAGAATACATGAATAAAGGTGAATGATGACATTGAAACTCTAGTGTAAAGAACTTGTGTGAGTTTGACAGAACCAAGAACAAATGACAATATAGATCGAGTGGCATCTAGTTGAATGATAACCTAGATCGAGTGGCATCTAGTTGAATGATAACCTAGATCGAGTGGGCATCTAGTAAATGAGAACATTGACAAATGACATGTTAAACTAGAGTCTAGGTGAACTCTATGCATGATGAACTAGAGGTGATAGTTCTGAGAGTTGTTAACCTTAGTTGATAGGGTATCCTCAGTTGGCCAGGATTGGATCATACTCACGCAGTCTGTTTAGGCTTGTGGTGGTCGCTCCACACAAGCAGTGCACTCCGGAGTTGTCTCACAAGCGGGGTAGCTCACCGGGTGAGATACGAGCGGGGTAGCTTCTCACCTATGCACTGGGATGCACTCCGGAGTTGTCACACGAGCGGGGTAGCTCACCGGGTGGGATACGAGCGGGGTAGCTCCTCACCCATTGGACTGGGAAGTGAGTCGGGCGAAGGGCGAGGTAGCTCTTCACCTGTGAGATTTGAGCGGGGTAGCTCTTTACCTATGAGATCTGGGTAGGGCGAAGGGCGGGGTAGCTCTTCACCTGTGAGATTTGAGCGGGGTAGCTCCTCACCTGTAAGATTTGAGATATCAGTCGACGCGAAGGGCGGGGTAGCTCTTCACCTCTTCACCTACTAGAATTGTAGTGTGAGTACCTATGAGATTTGAGATCTTAGGCGGGGTAGCCTAGTGGATTGGATAAAAAAAAGAATATGTTTCCTGTTAAACATAGTAAAGTGATAGTTTCTTTTATGCTATACTTAGCATGTTTACTTATGTTGTTGAGCATAGTAGAGATATTGATCGCATGCTTTACTGCTTTCCGTATAAATATCTATCTGTTATATGCCTATGCCGTATGGACCTAGTGGGGAGATCGGTGGAGTCGGCGGCCGAACCCACTGGGAACTAAGGAAGTTAGTTCTCACCCCGCCAGTATTACGGGGGCTAGCGAGAGTGTACCGACAGAGGACCGAGGTTTAGGCACAGCGCCCTAGTAGCTAGCAGCTTCCATTATGCATTAGAGTAGCCTCGTGTACATGTGAGCCCTATTGGTATTATGATGAAAATTGTATTCATTGAGAGTTGAAACAGAAAGATGAAAAATGTAAATCTTTATGTGAATGTCGAAAGTGGATGTAATAGCTAGATGTTTTCTCTCTTTATTTACTTGTATAGTATACTTGTATCTTGCTCTTACTTGTTAGCACTTGTGGTGCTTCGTTTCTTGTCATATATGTATTTGAATTACTTCCTGGGCAATTCCTGTACATGACTTGTTGTTGAGCCTTGGGCGGACAGGAGAGGTGCTGTCCGTTCAGCGTCTGTTTGACGTGCCCGGACCGGACCAAATTGGTAGCAGTCACGGGGCGTGACACATAATGCATGTATTTTAAGTGTTCTAAAATTCATAATAATTCTATTTAGCATGAATATGCATGCAAAAAGAATAAACCAAACCAAATAACCACATAGGAGACATTTTTTCCTATGCTCATGAAGCCAAACCCACCGAATGTTCCGTGCGGTCTCCCGAATCGCTAACGAAGCATATATTTTAGCTCCTAGTGCCCTACGAAACAAACCATAGGAGTTACAACTTTAAGAGATGAACCATGAATTCAATCTTTAAGAAACTCAACAAAAAGGGTGAAGAAACTCACCAAATGCGAAGGAAGTTCACTCGATCTCCAAATGGGAGTTAGAGTCCTTGCAATCCAATCTAAACCAAGATTCTAAACCCATCAATTAGGCCCCAAAGCCCTCAAATTGAAAATTCCCAAAATCTAACCCTAGAATCCCATTCTATGGTTTCTACTCACAAAATCCTACAAAACTCGAATTTAGAGGAAAGAAACTTGCTACTTACTTCTAAGAAGCTTCAAACTAGGCTCAAAATTCACAAGGGTTGATGATCACCTCACCAACAAGCTCCTCACCAAGCCTCAAGTCTTCAACAATGGTGGAAAAGCTTCTACCAAGCAAAAATGAGCAAAAAGAGGGGTTTTAATCCCAAAAACCCAAGCAAAATCAAAGGAATGGAGAGATGAGGTATGGAGAGCTCTCTCACCTTTCTCATTGCTGTTCCAAACTCAAAGGGATGTCGTAGGGGCGTGGGGTATCTTATAGAAAGGCTACAATTGCAGAAAACCCCATACAGTTCAAACTGCACGAAATCTGTCAAAGTGTACCGGTGTACCGGTACAGATCCTGCGAAATGGCCAAACCCGAGCCTCGGGTTGTCAACACTCGGCCAAGTGTACCGGTAAAATTCAAAGTGTACCGGTACAACTATCAAGCCTGTACCGGTACAACCATCAGGTCTGTACCGGTACAAAGCTCTGAAATCTCAATCCGAGAGCTAACCAAACATCCGACTTTTCGGATTTTGGTACCAAGATGTAAACCATCGTTCTCGGGGTTCGAACCATAGGTCGGAACACTATCAACGACCTTCCAGAAAATGTGGCAAGGCTCCGAACTCAAGTCAAATACTCGAACTCCGTAATTTGCGCAAGTCCAGTATGTTACACAAGCACATATCTATTCGAGACATACGTGCGCCAGACCAGGATACTAGTTACCCCGTATATTATTGGAGAGCTTTTGGGGATGCATGTTGATACATCTGGTTTCCACTGATTATCAGCAGTCATCACACTGGGACACGGTCATTCATGTAATTTGCAAGGACGGAACCAGGACCAACCGTGTCTATGTGGAATCAAAGGACTTGCGGACTGAGTATCACATCTTGTCCATGATCATCTGCTGCAATGTGCTACTTACTATTGGAACAAAGAGGATTCGCTGGGATAGGCTAGTACTTCTATACTTACTTGGTCACCCCGAGCATGCACATGGTTTAAATATCAACATTCCATTCCTTATGTGGCAGCGGATGGTGCACGTGATTCAGTCTACAGGGCTATGTGAGCTACTACCTTTTTCGACTTTGATTACGCGGATTCTACATGACAATGTGGTAGATGTCACTTGTCATAAATATGACTATGACCTTGGACCGATTAACGGAGTGCCATTGGCCAAGTCAATTAACACATTGAAGACTTTTCAGCAGAAGAAGGGACCTCCTCGAGCAGCTTCTAGTTCAGCTCCACAATGTGCAGATCATGAGGGATCCTCGAGCTTAGGGGGAGTGATTACGGTAAGGTCACTTCACCGTGAGATGCGTTCTCTAAAGAAAGGTTTCAAGCGGTTGGAAGAAGGGATGAAGAGAATATTGAAAAAACTTGGATGTCGACATGATGATGTCTTTCCTACCTATACTAGGTCGATGTCTACACATCCGCTTGTTCCACCGGCCGCTAGTGCACCTGATGTTGGAGGAGATGGCGATGGAGATGATGATGATGAGGACACCGAGTGAGATTGTCACCGAGTTTTAGTATCTATGTTTTATCTTTTCTCTTAGGACTATGTTTAGCTTAATCTTCACTTTGCTTTACTTCTATTTTCGGTTTGTACATATGACTTGACTGCTCTTATGTTTTCTAGTATGTTTTCTCTCTATATGCTTTGTTTTGGCAATTTTTGACAAAAAGGAGGAGAGCATAGATGGACGGGTACTGAGCAAAGAGGGAGAAGAATTGAAGATCAAAGGAGGAGAAGAAAGAGAAGAACTTGAATGTGAGATATCTAATGTTTTGAATTTCTACATCATTTTCGATCATGTGTTTTTGCAGGACATGAAGACTTCAAGACTCCTAGTTGTGTCTAAGTCATAGAGTTTGTTTTAGAAGTTTTGATGTAATTTTGAATTTCATATTGTATATGGATTACACGCGAGGGGTTAGATGTTTTGGTAATGACATTGAGCTTCAATTTTCATTTAAGATGTAATTTTGAGTTTTTGAGTTTTGTCACGAAATTGCCAAAGTGGGAGATTGTTAAGTATTGTGTGTTGGCAAGTTTCATGAATTGAAGTCGGAGTCTTAAAGGTTCGGTGCATATTGTCGAAGATAAAAAATCCAAGACTTCGAAGAAATCAAAAATATCTCACGATATGAATCACGATACTCAGATAAGTTTTCAATTCATATTATGCTGATTCATACTTAGTTATAGACATTAGAATCATGAAAATCAAAATTTAGTGGATTAGAAAATGCATTGGAACTTTTGAAATCCGAATTGATGTAATGCTGGAAAATTCACAGTGTACCGGTGACAACCTGATTTAGTACCGGTATTGATCTAGTACCGGTGACAACATGACTTGTTAACCGGTTAAGCAGTCTGAGGAATTTTTCCTTCCGTCTTTCTGTACCGGCGACAACTTAATTTAGTACCGGTACGCGGTGTAAAATTTCGAAAACTTTCTAATCCGACTCTAATTGATTCTAAGGTCTATAAATAAGCTATATGGGTTCTCTAACTCATTGAACATCACAGGAATACATGTTTGAGAAACCCTAGAAGCTAGGATTTCGTTCAAAACCTATTTTCTACAAAGTAGCCTCTTTTAGTTCAAATCGAGATATTGAAAATTGATATCTATATGTCAATTTGATCTACTCTTTGCTTAGAGTTTCTTCTTTGGTTTTCATCGACATTCTAAGCGAAGGATCACCATAATCATGATATTCTTCATGGACGGCGTCGTGAATTCGGCGTGATCGAAGGTGATTCGTGGATTCGGATCGTCTGCTCTTGGATTCAAGTGGCGTTCGTGGATTCGGATGTGTGCGTGGCGTTCGTGGATTCGAACGTGGGGTTGTGGACAACCCGAAGGATTGGGCGAGATTCATAGGAGGTTAAGAGAGGTCGAGTCTGTGGAGTCGGTAATCACCTTATAATCTTTTCTCTTAGTGAACCGTTTTTTCTCTTGTTGGTCCCGTGGGTTTTTTACTCCAAGTTGGAGTTTTCCCACGTAAATATCGGTGTGATTTTTTTTTTCCGCATTTACTTTTATCGCATTGAGATTTGTGATTTTTGGCCGTTACACTTATTTACCCCCCTCTATGTGTTTGATACAATCTAAATAGATCTTAGGGTTTCCGCATAACTTACACTGGTGAGAGGATACATCAACTAAAATCAAGTATTCACAACCATAATCCAATCTCATTGACTGATTCAAGGGTCTGTTCAAGCCTGTCCCGCCTCATGCCCGACCACAACCAAATCTCAGTAGTCCGTCGATGCAAAGGTAGCCTTTCTTAAATCAACCCACCAGTCTCTAGAGGGGCACTCGAGGGGAGTGACCTACTCGAGAATCAAAGTAATACAGTTGAGCTCAATAGGGGGCTCTTGCAGGATATAGTCCAATGCGAATGATCAACCAGATCATAAGAATACTTTCCACATGCCTCGACACAATTCGGAATGCAAACAAACTATCTGAGACCACCATATCTACCCATGGCAAATATAATCTCCAACTAGCGTACTAAATGATACAGCTCCACAGCCTGCGCATAAAATAACCCTACACTATCCCAAATAGTCACTGCGTACTAACTAGGGCATAAACACATAAAAATCTCATGTCAAATGTAGGTTAACATAATCAGTTAAATTAGTCTCAATCGATGTATAAATAGAATTAATGTAACTACATCTAGATGCCACACAAGTAGGATTTTCAGTTGGAATACATTCTAAACAACTAAAATATACCAAGAAGGAAAAACAAATGGTATCCATACATAATTATTCACGGGTTATGATCATACATGCTTGCATGTATCAAAGACCTAGGGAGATTCCGCTATTTTAGGTAAATTAAATCTACCTAAAAATGTGAATTCAACAACGGAAGAAATAAAGCTCCAAGAATACCTCTTCACTACTCTAACCAGCAGGAAACTCCAACAAAAACTTTAAAATCCAGCAATACCACCGCCTAAAAAATTGGGAATAAAAAATACAACGAAAATCAAATTCCAACTCCAAAATCGAAATTACTTCCAAATTTAATCCAACCTACCTCCTCAAAAGAAATAGAAATGACTTATTGCTACTAAAATGCGATATTTTGGGCACCCGTAAGCACATTGGGGCATCCAAATTCATTGAAACACTCCTGAATCAACTCTGGGCATACAAAGAATGGCCTGGATCCATCGTAACTTTGCCTAAAAGTTTTGGGTGCCCATAACCTTGCACCCGAAAATCCTGTGAGTCACTATGCATGTGCGGATCCAACAGTCAAATCTCACCAACTCATATTCGGACTGCTATCGTACTTCCACATCCGGAAAGGTAGGGTCTGAAATCACATCAAAACTTGCAAGTGAATCCGGTCACCCAAAACATTTTGGGCATCCGAATGTTCTAGAAACTTTAGTTCCAGCAGATTTCAACATTTTGAGTATTTTCGCGTCCATTTCACGCTAAAACAGTTTCAACTCGGTCCAACACTCTGCAGACGTGTCAACCAGCTATCTGCATTGTACCCGAACCTAGCTATTGAGTTCCAAAATACTATACTAAGTGGACTGAGGGTGGTAAAAAAAAAAAGGTTAAGAAGCTCCCGCAAGATGAGGCCAAGTCATCCTCGGCACCAAGGCAGCAATAGCAACATCAATCTTCTAGTCCAGTGTCACGCCCTGAGACCCGCCTATTTGGTCGGGTTCGAGCACGCCGACAGACTGCCGAACGGACAGAGTTTCCCCTGTACGTTCAAGACATCGCAATCAATACATTACAAGAGGTTCCAACTAGGAACAATATTCAATCACAAATTGCATAAGGAAGTATCAAAAACATAACAACTAAGCTATTACAAGCATTCATAGTTCACTTGCATTTTACATATTACATTCAACTTTCAAATTATAATCTAGTTATTACAAATTTATTACAACTTTGTTTCTTTTATTTCTAACCCCTAAGTTAGACCATCTCGGGGTACAACTATCTCTGGTCTCCGGGTAGGGCACTATCTACGGAGCTACGCTCTTTCCTCGCGCTGCCGCGCCGCTTGCGTGTGAACCTGTACCCCCAAAAATAACACGGAGGTGAGAACTATTGTTCATAGTTCCCAGTGGGTACGACCACCCAAGAAAAAAGCTCAACCCACCAGGTCCAAGGAGACACTGCAACATGTTAATCCAACAAATATCGACAGATATATATAATTTATGCAACTAACATCATCATATTCATGTCTCACAATATGCAATATGAAAATCATGCAATTTATGCAACCAACTAGTAGATCAATTGATTCTACTTCCAATTCTGCTATCTATTGCTCATATCATCTAGCTTCTAAGGTTTCTACTACCTTAGGTTCACAACTCAAGCCCAACCAACTTCTAAGGTTTCTATTACCTGAACTTTTTCCATTTACCACTAGCTTATAAGGTTTCTACCACCTTAACCAAGCTATCCACTCAACTCGGCCTCGAGTCAATCATCCGCGGATTAGCATTACTTCTGACCCATTACTTCGGACTTAGCCCCTTAGCGGCGAAATCGTAGCACACGCTAAACATAGGCTCAAGTCACCTGGCTGCATAATCCACAAACTGGCTTAACCATCTGGCGGTGAAATCATCGCACACGCCGAACAATGGTTTAGCCCTGGGCGGCGAAATCGTCGCACACGCCCAGCACCTCCTCTCGGGGTTCCACAAGTCCTGTGATTCCGAAATTCATTTTCACATCTCAAGGGTAATCACACACTCTATGCTGTCGACCTATCTAGGTTCGACCCATGCACATCCTGTTACGGATTTTAAGTTGGCATATTTCGTGAAGTGAGTCCGGAGTCTTGAAGGTTTAAAGAAGAAGAGATGAAGATCGAAGACTCGCATACTCTAAACATGAATCCACAATGCTCGGTAAGTTCAAATATTATGGATGATGATTTATAAATATTTAAAAGTGTTTGGAAGACTTAGGATGTTTTTAAATTGAATATATGGATAAAATTCAGGTTTTCAAATCCTAGTCTATCTCTATATTTTCTAATTGATTTTAAACAGGTTTTCAAATCCTAGTCTATCTCTATGTTTTCTAATTGATTTTAAACAAGTTTTCAAATCCTAGTCTATCTCTAATTTATTTCCAAAATTAGATTTTCACAATCCTAGTCTACTTCTAAGTCTTCTAAATCTATAAATAAGCGATGGGGGTTCCATTAATTCATATGCTTCATGAATATACATGTTTGAGAAACCCTAGAGGTTAGGAATTGATTTAAAACCTATTTTCTACTTCATAGCCTCTTTTAGGTCAAATCGAGATATCGTATTGAATATCTATATGTCGATTTGATCTACGATTCGCTTGGAGTTTTCTTCTTCGGTTTTCTACGATACTCCTAAGCGAAGGATCACCATATTCATACTTCTCATGAACGGCGTCGTGGATTCGGCGCGTTGAAGGCGGTTCGTGGATTCGGATCGTTGCCTCGTGGATTCGAGTGGCGTCGTGGATTCGGCGTGATAGAAGCTTCGTGGATTCGAAGTGGTGGCGTTCGTGGACTCGAACGTGAGGGCGTGGACAACCCGAAGGAGGATTGCGCGGAGATCCATAGGAGAGTTAGAGAGGTCGAGTCCGTGGAATTCGGTATCACCTTGTAATCTTTTCTCTTATTGATTGTTTATTCGTGTGTTGGTCCCGTGGGTTTTTTACTCCGAGTTTGGAGTTTTCCCACGTAAATCTCGGTGTGTTTTTTATTTTTCGCATTTACTTTTTAAAGCATCGAGATTTGTGGTTTTTGGCCTTTACGCCTATTCACCCCCCCTCTAGGTGTGGGATAAGGTGTTAGATACAATCTAGATAGATCCTTGGGGCTACCCCATAACTAACAATTGGTATCAGAGCGGGATCTAGATATATTGCTATCTAATGGCCGAAGAGTTAGTAGGTGTGTTGCAAACTTACGATATGACTTTTCCTACTAACCAATTTTCTTCCAAGTCTTTTTCTCAAAGTAGAGGGATTGCGTTGAAAACATCAAAGGAAGAAGATGTGGACTCGGAATCAAACGACGAGGAATCAAACGACGAGGATTTAGCGGAAGCGTATCATCAACTCCTCGTCGAATCTAAAAAGATGGCGAAGTATAACAAAAGGCTTAGGAAGCGTCTACTTGACATTGAAGAGGAGAACAAAAATTTGAAAACAATGACGAAAGCTCTCGAAGAGAAAAAGGAATCGATTATGAACAATAATTCGGACCTCCAAAAGAAGGTAGATGAATCGGAATTAACGATAAAATCTTATAAGGACAAAGTTGAATTTTTGGAGCATCAATTTGAGAAATCGCACAAATCCAACAAAGAGTTGACCAAGCAAGTTCATCAACTTAAATTCGATCTTCAAAAATTTTCTTCCGGATCAAAGCAGTTGGATCACATGCTTGGATTGGGTCAAACGAACAAGGTTGGACTTGGTTACGAAAGGACCTATGTTGAGAAGGAATTAACGTCAACTTCTAAAGTTTCAACTACATTGAAGGAAAAGGTGTGTCACCGATGCGGCATCAAAGGACATATTAAAAGGAGTTGTCCGAATAAGTCAAAGAAAACTCAATCTACAACTCCGAAACATCAATCGGCACCTCCTACTACTCGGCTTCCCCCTCGGAATCAAAAGAAAATTAATTTGAGTCGAGTGCCTCTTTCGGACCGATTTTTTAAGGAGCAACGGCGAGTTCGACCGAACCCACAACCGAATTGGATCTCAAAACCGAACCATCAAGGGAACCGGATTTCTATTTCAAAGCCTCAACGACAACATCAACCGAAGCTTCAAGCAACGAAACGACCAGCGGTTGATCCAAAATCAAAGCAACTCAAACCTAACGTCGACAAGCAAAGCCAACGAAAGATCCGACAAGTTTGGATTCGGAAAGGTGATATCTTTCCTTACTTTTCGTCTTAGTTTGTTTTTATTGTTTATGTAATGTTTTGATTGGTGCATATTGCATATTTTTCTTTCATTACATTACATGATTAGGCGAGATTTGATCTTTAAAATTTGTTTTGAAAATCGTTTTTAAGGAAAGGTTTTTGGAAAGTTTTTAATTTGATTGAAAATTTTTGAGAAAGGAGATGATTGAAAATCTTTAAATTAGAGAGATTAAAGGTTTTTAAAAGAGCCTTAACCGGTATCTAAAATCAATTCAAATTGAATTAAATTCATATTAATTATCGGTTTCACTCCACTTTTTATTATTTTGACGATAATTTAATATGTGATTTCTTCTTACATACATTCATCTAAATTTTGAAATTAATTTTAATCTCTTGGTAATTAATTCATCTTGGTAGTGAATGTTGAATATAATTGATGGATATTTACTAATTGACTATGATTTATCAAAATTATTTTCATTTGTGAGATTGTCTAATTTAGGGGGAGTTTGAATATTAAAAAAAAAGAAGGAGAAACTCCTAAGTATAAAAGATGTGGAAAGAGTTACATCCACAAGGGAGTGTGAAAACTTCCACCACATGTAGGAAAGAGCTACCACCTCGTCCTAAGACGTGTGTGAAGCTACCACATGAGAAATTATGTGATAAACCGAAAATGTTGAAAAAAATATATATGAATATTTTAGAATTTTCGGTGATATAAGGTGATAGTTTGAAAAAGATGCTCAGAGAGCCACCCCCGGTGCCTTATTAGTTAAATCTCTATTTTGAATGAATTGCGACAAATCGGTATCAATTTTGCCAAATTTTTAAAAATTATTTTTCATCAATTTGCATCTTGATGACTTTAAATCATTAGATTTTTCTTAATATCAAATTTTGATGAATTGATGTCTTTTGAAATCAAATAATATTTTATTTTCATTATAGTAATTTTTGAAGTGAAATCATTAATTTTATGAAATTAATCTAATTTTGATTTTGAAGGATTTTTGAGGAAATAAGGCAAAATTTTTTATGAGGAGGACACGGAGTGATTTTTCTTTTTGAGCGTCATTATCTATATTTTATCTTTTCTCTCTTAGGCCTATGTCTAGTTTGTTTATTTTTGGGATCTAGATTTTTAACTATAACATGACTACTTTCTTTTTGCTAGTTTGCTTTTCTCTCTATTTGTGTTTCTTTTTGACAATTTTTGACAAAAAGGGGGAGAATGAAGAACAAGGTATAGAGGGAGAAGATATTTGGTATTTGACGCATACACGAATGGGGAGACATGATGAGATTAAGGAGGGAGAAGGAGAGAATATTTTTGAACAACGAGAAGTTGGAGAAAAGAACAAAGAGGAGAAGAGGTATAAAATATTTTTGAATATTTGTTGAAAATTTGTTTTGCAGGAAATCAATTCTTCAAGACTCCTAGTTGCGTCTAAGTCATAGAGTTTGTTTAGGAGTTGCAAAATTGTAATTTTGTATTTTCTTGGATCTTTCACGCGAGAAGTTCATTGTTTTGGTGATGGCAATGAATTTCAATTTTTATTTTTGGAGAGATGAGCGTTGTGCGTATTTTTATGTATTTTTGGGTTTTATCACGAAATTGCCAAAGGGGGAGATTGTTACGGATTTTAAGTTGGCATATTTCGTGAAGTGAGTCCGGAGTCTTGAAGGTTTAAAGAAGAAGAGATGAAGATCGAAGACTCGCATACTCTAAACATGAATCCACAATGCTCGGTAAGTTCAAATATTATGGATGATGATTTATAAATATTTAAAAGTGTTTGGAAGACTTAGGATGTTTTTAAATTGAATATATGGATAAAATTTAGGTTTTCAAATCCTAGTCTATCTCTATATTTTCTAATTGATTTTAAACAGGTTTTCAAATCCTAGTCTATCTCTATATTTTCTAATTGATTTTAAACAAATTTTCAAATCCTAGTCTATCTCTAATTTATTTTCAAAATTAGATTTTCACAATCCTAGTCTACTTCTAAGTCTTCTAAATCTATAAATAAGCGATGGGGGTTCCATTAATTCATATGCTTCATGAATATACATGTTTGAGAAACCCTAGAGGCTAGGAATTGATCTAAAACCTATTTTCTACTTCATAGCCTCTTTTAGGTCAAATCGAGATATCGTATTGAATATCTATATGTCGATTTGATCTACGATTCGCTTGGAGCTTTTTTCTTCGGTTTTCTACGATACTCCTAAGCGAAGGATCACCATATTCATGCTTCTCATGAACGGCGTCGTGGATTCGGCGCGTTGAAGGCGGTTCGTGGATTCGGATCGTTGCCTCGTGGATTCGAGTGGCGTCGTGGATTTGGCGTGATAGAAGCTTTGTGGATTCGAAGTGGTGGCGTTCGTGGACTCGAACGTGAGGGCGTGGACAACCCGAAGGAGGATTGCGCGGAGATCCATAGGAGAGTTAGAGAGGTCGAGTCCGTGGAGTTCGGTATCACCTTGTAATCTTTTCTCTTATTGATTGTTTATTCGTGTGTTGGTCCCGTGGGTTTTTTACTCCGAGTTTGGAGTTTTCCCACGTAAATCTCGGTGTGTTTTTTATTTTCCGCATTTACTTTTTAAAGCATCGAGATTTGTGGTTTTTGGCCTTTACACCTATTCACCCCCTCTCTAGGTGTGGGATAAGGTGTTAGATACAATCTAGATAGATCCTTAGGGCTACCCCATAACTCACACATCCTAGTGGCTACTACCACTATAGTCCATAACCTAGGCTCAACCCACTAGGTTCTATGTCATCTCTACCTAGATCTCGACTTCTAGGTTCACTTGTTCAACCTATGTTTACTAACACTAGATTCAATGCCCACTCATATCCCACCTATGTTCATGATACTAGGTTCATATTCAACCTATGTTTAATAACACTAGGTTCAATACCACTCGATCTAGTATATAGATATCCACATGCACATTTCATATAGCATTCTCTACAACATGTTATTATGCATTCCATCGAGCATATTCTTATAATATACACATTCACATGCCACTTATCTTATACATTCAACTAGCATCTATCACATGCCAACATGCATTTATTTAGCTTTCTTACATTATGTATGCTAATATGCATTCCTCTAGCATTCTACATTATGTCAACATGCATTATTTGGTAGCCTAACATAACATTCACCTCATGCATTCATATGTTTTACAACTAGCTACCTTTATATGCATCAATAACAAAACTCACTCCGCTTCGACATGGAAGCGAGATAAACATTTCGGTGAGCACAACCCACCTCAAATCGCTTTCCGATTGCTTGTAGCCACTTGCAATTGGCCTCCCGCGGCACTCGTTGTCCGGTCCGGCCCGATCTTGCAATTGATCACCAACCGTGCGTCAATCCGCGGTCTCGGGTTTTAAAGGGCTTCGTTTAGATGTCGCAATGCTAGGAATCCGTTTTCGTGATTTTAGGACATCGCCTCGGCCCTCTAGGCGGAAATGAAGCTCAAATAGTCATTTTCTTCAATATCTTTGCACAAGCTCGACGGATCGCCAAATCGACTTCGCCAACGTGTCGGAATACCTAGCAATTAGGTTTGTATAGGTTCAATTGAGATCAAACCCATCTATATAACAAAACCACATTTTGGAGCCCTAGATCCACTATTTGCAAGAATACACTAAATCAACCTTTGATTCATGCAAATAGCAACTAGTTAGCATTTAGAAACTCATCTAGATCAAATTCTAGGGCATTTAAACCAAATCTCAAAAATCTCCATTAGAGATCTAGCTAGGAGCTCACCTCAACAAGCTTTCTCTTGTGCCAAGGAAGAATAAGAAGATGAGGCTTCACCTTCTAGGACTTTCCTCTACTAACTTCTCCTCTTACTTCCCACCTTAAAGAGAGAGGGAAAGAGAGCTTAGAGAGAGAGAGGGTGCTTCTTAGAGGTTTAGGGTTAAGGGAATGAGAGAAAATGAGAGAGACATCCCTCATATAACTCCCCCTTACAGTCAAATTGCCAACCCCCCCCTAAACTATGCAAACTGTACTAAACTGGGCTTTTCAGGTCTCGGGGACTGATCCTTGGCTTGAGGGACCGGACCCCGTAGCCCGTAGGTCCAAAAATTCTGCACTTCCAGATTTAGCCAAAATTTTCGCCTTTTCGCCATTTCTTCTCTATTTTCGCTCGTTTTTACTTCCTGGGTCTCCGATTCGCCTCAAATCGCACCGAGACTCACAACACACGTTTTAGAGCGCGTTCAAACCATCTTTTCATCCACGCCTTACCGAATTTTGGCCAAGGTCCAATCATAGCTTTTCAGGTTCCGTTTTCGCGTCCGACGCGTACGTACCGAAAACACCCGAATGCTCCCGAACTTCATCGAAACCATTCAAATGGCTTTCCAAGCTAACATACACCGTAACTTCATAACTTTAGAAGTTCGGTATATTGCATTCAGTCAATAGACGTTGAAACCCGATGAGTAAATGAAGAGGCTAGGAGCCATTAAACGCAAATGTCAAGACCAATGGTCAAAAAGAAAAAGTTGGTGGAGATAAATGACCGAACCTCACAACTCGAAGAAACCAAAGCCACAATTCAGTTCGACTCCTTCCTACTTGCTCAAATAAATCACAGAGGCTGAAAGAGAATAATTTTTGTGTGTTCAACTAAAGCATGTGGTGTTTGGGCTGCAGGCAACCTTTTGACGAGTAAACCAAAAAAAAAAAAAAACTGGGCCAAATAGACAAGCAATGAAAAGAAATAGTTTCACTGGCCAAAACTAGAGTTGCTATCTGGTTTTAGCTGATGAGGAAGGCAATTGTTGACTCCAATTTCGGCCATTGGATTAAAAGAACAAGGGGCAATCTTGATCATTGTGGTTTGGTAAGAAATTAATCCAAATTGGATGCAAAAAGTTTCAACTATTGGATGAAGGCAAAGTAATCATCTCACTCGTCCAGTACTAGGCAAGTAATAGCAATCCTGTTAATTTCGGGATTAGGTCGAGATTTTTGTGGACTGATATTTGAAGAGCGGAGACTATATATGCCTATAAGGAGAAAAGAGAAAGCTCTCTTCAACAACAACACCAGCAACAAAAACAAAATATTTACTAATTATTTAGATGATTTTAAAGTAAGAGCAGTTTTCATCTTTTTACTAGAAGTAGGATAGTTTAGATTAGTTGAGAATAACAGCTTCTTCGGTAACTTTAGTAGTAGTTTCTATAGTTCATTCTCGTAATGTTTCTGCCACCCGAGTTTAGGCCAAAATATCGAATCGTCAGAGTTCATCAATTCCTAGTCGAAGGTTCACCAAGTTCTGATCATCTAGATTCTACTCAAGCCTAACGGCCACGTAGTGAATATCACCGAGTGGTCAAGTTCCAGCTGAGAATTGCCACGTGGTGAATATCACGGAGTGGTCTAGTTCCAGTTGAGAATTCAGGCCACGATGGTTGCAAGCCTCGACTTTTGTAACTTTCTTCTTTTTCAATTAGTAGAATATTTAAACATCCAACTTTTAACCCCGCACCAAAATATAATCATGAGAAATGCTACTAGTACACCTTAAAAACCTATTAAGAGAAAAGGAATAGTAAATAGGTTATATGTCATGCATTTTGGTTGTAGATGCAGGTCCCACTTTTCTTTCTTTTTTTTTTTTCTTTTTTTTTGTCAATACTTTATATCGGAAGATGCTACCTATACGTTTAAAAGCAGATACAAATCTGCCTTTTGGAATTTTAATATTAAGAAAGAAAAGATGGATGAGACTTGTGATTAACAAAAGAGATAATGCAACATTACATCCAGATTGAAGAATAAGTGGACTAAAATAGAGGAAGAAAATGATAAAAGACAAAAACCAGGCTCCTCTGATCTGATCTTCCTTACTTATACTGGTTATAATGTATCTTCTCCGTTTAATCACATCATGTTCAGAAAATACAAAAAAAAAACAAAGCAGCTCACTTGGCATTAGTATAAATGCTGAATTTGCTGATTTGCTCCCCCCACGCCCACTGCCATCGGAAAGTGGTATTTTGTTGGGTTTCGAATCTACCTACCATGACCCAAATCATGAAATGGAAGATTACAAATTATGTCCCCACGAAACAAATCTGGTTTGGTTTAAATTTGATGCCGCCAGGATTTGTGTATTACAACTACTTTTGATTGTTGGGCTTCCTCTGAATATTCTATCTTCATGGTTTTTTAATTCTCTGGCTCTACACGTGAATTCCTGCAAATCCAAGGGTGGTGATAACCCGCGCTCGTACTTATTTCTCCTCTGAAACTCAAACGTTGTTGCCAGCTTCAGTGTAAAACCTCAAAAACCCGTTTCTTCCAAATTACTACTGTTATCTTTTAAAGCCTTCATTTATTGAGTAGTGTTTCCAACTTTTGCAAGTGTTAGGAACTATCTAACACTAATTAAAGACCTAGCATGCAAAGAAATGCTTCTTCATTCTCGGGTAGAACAACAATATTTATATTGCAAGCAACTATCCAACATATATGATACCTCCTTTTTGAGCACTCATGGTAAATAGCATTAGCGGGCAAATGATTGAATTTTTTGTCAGAAAAATTAGTCCTACTGCATAAAAGGATGATCAGTTATAGTGCCAAAAAAAAGGACAAAAGGACAAATACAGCTTATGTTAGTACAAACACAAAGCTGTTCATGTTCCTTGTCTTCGTGCATAAACTGCAGCCACAGTGAAACTCTTTTACAAGCAAGAAAAACATATGGAATTTATTTCTTTGCAACATATTTCAGAAAATACAAACGCAGCTGTGACATAATAATACATGCTGATGACTGATGACCGACGTTGTTTATAGCGGCTGTGAGTTGTCATGATAATTTGAGTTCTCCTATCATCTCTCTCTTCTAGTTGATGCTTATTTACACAATATTGTAGTAGTGCAACCTATTTGTACACAGCAAAGATTTAGCAATGCAATGAAATTCAACGAGAGTAAACTTGCACCACTGGTTACCGAAATTTTTAGCCAAGTTTTACTTGGTCCTCAAACTTTTAGGTACAACATTCGACGACATAACTTTCAAAATAGTCCCTATCAGTATTAACCACTAATTAAGAAATTGTCAACACCAGGCTGATCCTTTCATCCTGGCACCATCATCAGATCGGCCGTCGAAACCCATCTCATATTTTCCCCAATACTATCCATTGGATCGCAACCTCTCATTTACTTGAAATCAGACAATTTAACTGAATACACGAGATGAATGAAGGGCCGATGGATGTATTTCAGATACTTTAGGTTAAACAAATTATTCTTTTTCTCTAAAGCATAGACTAAAGTGAAACACTACCAAAAGTTTAGGGTGCCAAAGGACCAACTTAAATTTGAGGACCAAAGGTGAAGCTTGACTAAAAGTTCAGTACCAACAATGCAATTTAACATGTATGGAAAAGAGTGTAAGAGGAGGTCATATCTCCTGGCTTCTGTAGTTGATTTTTTAAGCTCCAACCAAAAGGACACGCATTTCTAATGCTTGATAATTACCACGTTCTCCCACTTGTATTACGTCGAAACTTCTGACGGAACCGTTTCTTCGTCATGCACCATGCATCAATGAACGTGCTCACCTATGTACAAAAAGAGAAACAAAAAGAGGAGGTCACGTTTAACGAACAGAAGAAGAGGAACCATGAACATCTGAAGGGAAAAAAAAAAATCAGACTAGGTGATTTGCCGGTAGATCCCTGGACTTCTATTTTTGCTTTACTTTTTGGTTCACTCATTTTGATTCATTAACACCGCCATTACATTACCATATATAAAACCACCAGATTAATTTCTCATCTTACTTCTGTAACTATGAAATTTGATTGAATGTTGAAATCTATAATGCTTAGGTGGACTTAGCAAAACAACATCATAGAAACATCAAATGGTTTTTCGGTCAAAAATCAACTGCTTGGAATTTTAGTTTATCTCATAAGTGATTGTCATTGGATATTGTTCTATTTCAATAAGCAGATCTAATCATAAATTGACTTATATCGCAAACCCCAAAATACCCCATGCAATGATATCCCACCAGTGACTTACATCCCCCCTCCTAACAAAGAAGTACGTAATTTTCAACATCACAAGACATATTCAGTGGAAAACCGAATATAACAAGTACTTATTTTACTCTATTCTCAAATGAAACATGTTTAGAGGAAATTCTGAACCCCTAATAACCACCAAAAGTAATCCATCTGTTTCAAATATGAGTAAATTACTTCTTACATTGCTAACTATCTTCGCGCCAAACCAGGCAGAATCAACACCATATGGAGGGGGAAGAACCTTTACTCCCTCAGACATGGATGCTGGAAGAAGCTTGTGGAGCTCTTTCTCTAACCTCTCTGAAATTGATTAATAAGAAAAAACAAATCAGCTAAAACATAGTATAGTAGTTTGAGTACATATCTTAAACATAAAAAATCAGTTTAAAATAGTCATGTTGCAAAAGTTGCCAGTGCTGAGTAGAGGTGGCAAATGGACCCAACCTGGCTGACCAACTGGATCCAACCCAAAATCACTGGATCAAGACCTGACATATCACACACAACATGGTCTGGATAACAAGTTTTGGGGATTAAAATGCAGTCCCATTACAGTCCAATCATTCAAGCAATCCACATCCTTGAAGCCAAATTCCCAAAAATAGTAAAATAGATAAATCTTATTAACTTGATTATTTCACAATGCATAGTATCTTGAAAATTAGATGTATATGTCCAAGGTTACAATACTTAAATTTAGAGAAAATTACTTCTTTACCCTTGTAAACTTGTGATATTTCCTATTTATCCCTCCGTTTCAAATATATCCCTGAAAAGTTTCTTTCTTTCTTTCTTATATACCCCTAACTTGAAGGTTTATTTGAAAGAATTTGGATCTTTAGAAGGGTATATTAGAGAGCAGATTTTTTGAGGGGTAGATATGAAGGGTGGGAACTCTATAGGGGTATATAGGCAATTGTCCCTTGAATTTAAATGCGTACATTGTGCATTGAAAATTGATTTAACAGATAGTTTCCTTAATTTTGTTAAAAAAATGTGTTAAAGTTGGTCAAACCAGGTCCAAATCCAGGCATGCAATTTAAGACCAGATCCAGGTTCAGAGATGTGAGAATGATTGAAATCCGGTTGCGGGTTCAGGTCCGAATACAGTGCAATTAGAAATTTTAGCATTTTGTTTTACCTGGTTTTGAGCTAGACTTGGTTACTTTCCCACCCTCACTTTGTAGCAGTACAGAAAAGATATCCTAAGTTACATTACAAAGAATTTTCAGCAATCATACCTGGTAAGCCAGGTAAACATGAAGTTCCACCAGCCAAAACCACTGTCTTGTACCAACCATCATCACTCACAACCTCTGCATTGAAGCAGTGATCCATACAGAGAGCTACTGCTCGATGCAAACCCATTGCACGCCTATAACAACAAATCACTGAAAAAAATGTTAATACACACCCCTCAAAAGTTCAAAATTTTCATGTATAACCTGCAGAAGTTTAATCACAAATGTCCCCACAAGATGCATAAATCAATTTTCATGAATGCCAATTTTGGAGGGACATATGATATTTTCAAGAAAACTTTCAGAGCATTTATATACTAAAGCGTGCTTATGATCCCTTGGTAACAAATATGAGGACATCTATAATATTTAAAATCTTGGATGGTCATCTATGAAATTAAGGGTCACTTAAGGGGCATTTTTTTCCAATAAAAGAACCCGGGGGGCGGGGGACGGTGGGGGTGTGGCGTGGGCTTGTGTTCGGGTGGAGGGAGGCGGGGAAGAGATCAAGCTATTAAAAGATAGTCATTCCATGATCTTCTTGTTTGAATGGCCTAATCTTGATCAAGCTATTAAATTGATTATTCTTTTTGAGCAAGTAAGTGCCATAATCTTCTTGTTTGAATGGCCTAAAACAGCGATGCCATGCCTGGATAATTCATGCCCATTATCCACATTCAAGAAACTCTAGGAAAGCAACAATCCGCAATTAATTATGTAAAAGAAGATAAACAAAGAAAACTTACACCCCTCCCATCTGTGGCTGGAAAAGGATCTCTCCTGTTTGGAACCGTTCTTTCGACAGAGTAAACAAACCTTCACCAGGTATCTGACACAAAGCTTGTGTATCTTTACGTAGTTCTGCATCATAATCAACAGCTACATAGCATAGCTTCTGCAGAACACCAAAAAAGCAAAAATAGCTGGCTTATTGCAATATATTGGATGAAACTCTTAGGTAGAGCATAGGTCTTCTCCATAATGCCAAAACCATGTAAATTAGTAAGAGGCCAATCACAAAAGGCTATAGAAGATATGTTGCATGAGATTAAGGGCATTTTAGTGCTTTGCAGATTTATTACACACAACACTATAATAATTTTCAAGCAAGAGACATTGCCAATGGATTTTGATGCTATGCAGCAAAGTTTGATTTCATGGCACGCTGTCAGTAATCCCACATGGTGTGGAGGTTACTGAGAAGACTATGACAATCAAATATTCCAATGGTGCCCATAGAATTGAGTTTATGCTTGTATTTCTTTTAAGTTTAAGATGCATTGCCTCCCCCAATGGACTACATACCTCCTTGATGGTTCGAACAGTGTACAGCGACTCAAAATTCATATTTCTCTGTTGCATTAGCTCCCTGAGAAATCCAGTAAGTTTTAAGGCACCTTGTCCCACAATTTCGACACCAATCTCACGCATCACTTTGCCTTGAAAGACTGTTATAAAGAAAATCTTGGTAAAAGTAAAAAGAATAGAAGCTAAAGTGAAGCATATACCAAATCTACGTTACATAGTCAGCATCAACCAAGAGAATAGCTTTATTTCTTAAAAAGCATTTATCTCTGAAGTACATATAAAAGAGAACCTTATTAAAGTATCATCGTGATGCTCAGTTGACTTCCAAGATCCTAGTCCCACGTGATCATGCATTTCTTCGTTAATTGCTTTAACCAAACAGAATGTAAATTCTATGGACTGCATCAATTTTTTTCAATCTTACATTTCAATGAATATCGAACAAGGAGCAAAGTTACACTGTTACCATATTTCAGATAGTGCAGATGAATGGAAATTCTTATCTAAAAATATTGCCTATTTTAAGTGCATTTAAAGCTCTAATATTTTATCATAAGATTATTCGATCTGAAATTTTAAGATTATATTCAAATATCCATCTTAATCTAGAATCTTATCCCAACTATTTAAGACAACACATTTAACAAATGTTTCCACAAATCCCACTGTAATATTTGATTGAAATGCCCATATTTACTGAATTTTCTTATTTCAATTTTTTAAGAGTGTTGAGTAAAATTTCATCTGTTAGTAATCTGTGCTTTAAAAGAATCTATAATGTTAGCGTGGATAATGATATCTTTGGAGTTTAATATGTATTAAAACCTAACATGCAAAACCAGAACACTAAAAGAAGTAACCCTAGTAACTACAATAAGCGCCCAATTTTCAAGGTCTCCGATGTGAATACAAATATCCAGATTTATCTAAAGTCTAATTGTAGTTACTTGAACCATGCAAATACTGTAGACCAATAAGTGTCAATCATGTACCACAGTTGAGCTATAAAGTTTCAGGTACTCTTCTTCCCACCATAGCCCCCTACTCCCAAGTTTAGCTTTAATCTTCATGATTCCGTAGCAAAAAAGCAACAAAGGCCACCACCACCATTAAATAGTGATGGATGACATATAGAACTAGCCATTTTGATGAAAAGTATGACTAAATTGGTGAACAATCCAACAAGATATATCACCCCTACATGTAAAAAAAAGATAGCAGTTAATCCTTTTAAAATGTTGTGTGGTTAGCTCCTAGCGCCTTTTTGTCGGCTTCCGGGTCCAAATTTTGTAAAAAACCCTGCCATTTTAAATTTACTACCAAAATTTCTCTTCTACCCCAATTTCTTCCTCGCTTGTCTTCCTCCTTCCCTTGCATATTCCTCATTTCAGATCCACACAAGATGATGACAGCGGATAAAAGTGTATGGCAGCTATGTCATAAATTAAGGAGGTGGTGGTTGCGCTAATGGTGGAGGACGAGATTAATGAGAATAAGAATGAGAAGAGGAGAACAGAGTAATAGAGGAAAAGGACGAGGCAAATACGTGGCAGTGGCATCAACAGCAGCAAAGGAGGTTCTGGTGGAGGAGGAAGAGGAGCAAAGCAAAAAAAAAAGACATTACGGTAAGGATAGGGTGGGGGTGGAGAGGATGAAGGGGGGCTGAGAGGTTGGTTGGTTGTTTGGTAAAGAGCAACAACCGAAATATTTAGGGGGATAAGCCAAAAAATTATAAAAAAATCATGACTCTTCTTGTTTGAAAGAAAAATAGACAAAACATTATCCTCATAGGCTATATCATCATTGTGCAGAGTCCTACTTATTTTAGAGTCTCAAGTTATGACGGTTGAGTTATGTCTCTCTCCTATGAGCTTATAAGATAAGTTATAAGAGTGTGATAAAATGATTTAAGATATAACACATAAAGGATGCCTACACAATGGAATAATAACTTTGAATAGAATTGGTTTAGTCTGTATGTCCTAAAGTGACCTATCCAATCATTTGCTGGTGTCCTGACCCAGCAGTAATAATACTTCCCAATTGAACTAACAATGACATATTAATAGATGTAAAAAGGTAAAAGAAATCTTACTAGGAACAATAGAGGTGACATTAAAACCAATATTGACAACAATCCCAGATGTCCTTTTTGCAGCATACAAAGCTAAGACTGCCTGAAAATTTCATGATACGTACCATGTTATGACCAAATTTTTCAAGTTTATCCCACAAAACAAAATTTTCACTCTCTTAGTTAAATCCAAAAGGATGCAAAGAGTATGTATAACACAGTGTAATTAACAGTCTTTTGAACTTGAAATCTCCTAAGAAAAGCAAAAGAGTAGCCATATCATGATCAAACCGCAATAGCAAGTCCTCAAGTTGAACTCACAACTCATAGCGAAACAAAGCTGGGATACTACAACACATGGAGGTTGTTAAAAAGCCATCTAAGTTCTTACTAAGAAATGTGGAGTAATAATATCTAGGTAGGAGTTAAATCAAATGTAGTCTCTAACTATGAAATATTCAGTGCAATTTATACCAAAATATAAAAAGAACAGATAAGAATATCTGAAAAAGAGGATTCTGAAAATTCATTATATTCTTTCTATCTATCAGGTAGTTGATGGACCCAATTATCTATTATGTACTATTTTCCCACTAGCAAGAACGAGAGAAAATTTCTCTAGGCAAATTGAAAAGTAAATTACAAGGACAGAATAGATAAGGCACATACTTGGTCAATGGCACAGACAGCAGGAACATTCATATCAAATAGGACAGAGTATATTGTCTCTCTGTACTGTTTTCGAGATGCCCTAGCAGATTCAGTATCTGCAACAGTAAAAATAAAATAAAAAAAGTTATTACAAGAATGACCATATAGGAAAAGAAACGAAACTCCCCCTCCAAATACAAGATTATCTACATGTTTTAAAGCTAAAATATCTGAGAATGACAACTCTTCTTTTTTAGAAAAGATGATGTAATTTTAATATCCGCGACACTACATTTTTTTTTCGTTAAAAAGAAAAGACCACTTTGATATTCATTGATTAGACTAAATTTTATTATCTAAAATCATTTTTAAGAGGCAACTATAACCATGGCATGCCAAATTTTAGTCTTATATAAAACGTCTAACAGACCATATCTCATAAAATGTTAATCCTGATAGCCAGAACTAAACATGTTAGTGCAAGACCATTTCAGATAATCCAGTTTTGCTCACCATCACAATGGCAGATTGGAATGATTACAATGATTGGCTGAGAGGATGGCTTCACACGCATCCTGTGAAAGCACCTAGTCAGAACTATGAAAAGCCACAAAACATCACAAGATCCATATACAAGCCCGTTATTAATCAAGATCAAGACAGTGTTTGAACATAAAAACATATAAAAGATTGAGAAGTGAATGAAAGTATATTATCTAATATACAATAAAGAGGATGTACAGCTTAATAATATCTAGATAAGAAGGGATATAAAGTATCAGTCCCCATACATATAATGAAAATCTTTAAGTCTCTCTTCTGGCTTTCTTGTTATTTATGGTTCTTGTTACAAAGAATAGACTACCATTTACGAATAATAGGCAATTAAAAGGAACTAAAAATGGAGAATGGAAAGAAAATATACCTTGTATAAATTGTAGAAAAGAAATGGTGAAGCCTTGCATACATTGGCGACTCAATGTTGCCAAATTCCTGCAATTAGGCTGATTAGAAAGATAAAATAAATAAATAAAAAGGGTAAAACGAAAATAAAAGTTTACCACATGATTAAAACAACGTAAACAAAAATTTTAAAAATAAAAATTGAACCATGTGGTTTGATATTAAAGGCCTACAGAGGAAAACAAATCCCCATCTTAAAAGAAGATGTAAATTTTCAGTTGAAACTAATTTTCTATGCTGGAAAATAAGTGCAAATTGTCCTACAGAGGAAAACAAATCCCCGTCTTAAAAAGAAGACGTAAATTTTCAGTTGAAACTTATTTTCTATGCTGGAAAATAAGTGCAAATTGTACCAAAAAAGTTGCTGAGCGTCCAGAGGGAGAGGAATACTTGCTCCAACCAAACTTGCAATAACCCGATCCACCTTGTCAGAGAAAATGAATTCATAAAATTAACTCCATTATTTGGAGAAATTTAATAGAACACTTATAAAGTGACCCAACTAGATAAAAAGCCACAGAAATCCAAGGTAAGATTCGATAAGCCAAGCTTTCAAAGTTTTGAGACAAAGCCGGCAAAAAGCAATGTTATCACCACCTATCTTCTTGTATCTTTCAAGGAACTCACGGCATAAAGTTCATGCCAATGACGATTCTAAGACAATCAAAAGGCAATTTTTTTTGAATTTTAACATGAACCTAATAGCTGTCAAATTAGTAAGCAGGACATCTAACGACTTTGTAAATAAAACTATTTGTACAATCTTATTACAAATTGAAGCTTGATTTTCCGCCACCTTCAAATCAAATGAGTAAACGTGGCCATAATAGATGGAAAAATCAAAGAAAATTGCTCAAGAAGGAAAATAATTTCAAATATCCATAAAAAATTTGAAGAATTGTTCAATGAAAAAGCCATGATCTCTTACCATCAACAATAACAGAACCTGGAATGACAGCACGTTGTGCATAAATTTGCATAAATGATAGTTGTGGAGTATGGCCATAGTATGTCCTGCAATGTGTTAAAGCAGTGCCAATTAAAATAGAGCCCTCGTAATGGCAAAAGAAAGGAAGTCTACTATGATCTTTTAGCAGTTCTGAAAAGGAAAATAATTTCTACTCTCTAACACTCAAGAAAATAATAACAAGAACTGCAAACAAAAACCATAATTTCTCTGACCATAATATGCCTCCATTTTTTCTCTCTTCGATGTCTAAAGAAAGCAACAAAATGATAATTCCCAAAGCAATAAGATTGTAAGTTTCCAATATTGCTACTGGACTGGGGTAGATGAGGGGATGCATGATGCAGCCAAAATGAACATAAAAGTGATCAACTTAACACTTAGTTACAGATCCATTTCATAATCAGAAAATAAGAATTAACGACAGAATTATTCTTATCTTACTAATTCAATAACTTATAGTCTCAGTTGCAAAGTGGTGGAGATCATATAATATGTTAGACGGACATGGATATGGGATAAGTAACACAATACAACTCGAATACAGTAGCTCAGCAACTTTGAAAATATTAGGATAAAAACACAGCAAGGATATGGCTTATAAAATATAAATGTTTAATAAAATAAAATATAGTATATATATATATATATATATATATATATATATATATATATATATATATATATATATATATATATATATATATTTATAATATTTTTCAAGATAATAAATAAATTCTCATTCTAAAAGTTATGGAAGTGTCTCCTTGTGTGGTGTTCACATGAACCGAAAAATTGATAATCAAACCGAACTGAAAAAAGGGTTTTTTTTTTTTTGTCATAACCAGTTCTGTTCTGATTCATAGTTTTATAAAAACCGGATTTTCCGGTTCAATTCTAGGGTTTCTATTTTTCAGAAAATCAATTAAAGCAAAATGGAGTAGTTTGATTTCTGAAGTTGTCTCCGGTTCACTCTTCTTTTGGTTTCTCCAGTCCAAAAGCAAAGCTCCCTTTCAATTTAGGTCTTCGAAACCGGCCCCCTCTCTCACATCTCCGCCCTGGACTCACCCCCTTCTCTCACAGCTCCCTCACCATACCCTCTCTAGTTCCCCTTCCCACTTCTACCCTGTGCTGCCTTTATCACTCTCTCTCTGTCTCTCTAGATCCTCATCGCCACTCAACCGATGCGGGTTCTCACTTGTTTTCTTTTTCTCTTTTTTATAAAAAATCTATCCGGACGCACAACAAACATGCATTGTTCACACGTCAGCTATGCATCCTGCGTCCGACATGCATTGGATGCAGACACGGTTCCCCATGTTCGTGTAACAGAGAACATAACTGATTATAAGATTGCAAGATTTAGTATTTGTGATTCCTAAAACAGTTATCCTTCTAAGCTTGGGTAAGTAGTTTAGCCAGAAAACAGAAAAAGAAAAGGCACAGTTATAAAAATTCATCCCAGTTTCTACAATCAAATAGAACTAAAATCAACATCAAACTCAGAAGAGAAAGGACTCATTTCCTGCTAGCATGGATACTAATAATGTTCTCCAAATTTCCAGAAAGACAAAAAAGTAAGAGGAATTATTTGCTAAAAGATGAACATCCACAAGAATCACAAGTACAGATTATATTAAAATAGTACAATTATTCGATTCACTACTACATGTTTTGTACGGATGTTCACAATCTTCTCAACTGTTTTCACCCTGAAATGGAAGGACACAAGATAATTATACAAACATTTACCTGTTTATTACTTTTAAGTTATTTGTATATTTTTAACAGTCCGCTACTACTTTCTCAAGCTATACTAACCTACAAGATTTACCCCAAATGTCGAAATTGGATTGTGTTTGCATGCACACGCATGTGCCCTCATTTTAAGTTGCTAACTTTACAACAAAATTTATATCAGGACAATTCAAAGAAAAGAAGGCATAATCACAATACTCATCTCAGTTCCTACATTCGCACAGAATCAAATCAATCTCAAAACTTGCCAAAACATAGTCGACAAATTTATATCCAAAATTTATACCTCAAGTTGCAAATTGTGTTCCCAAAATTTATACCACCTAAATTCACCAAAGAAGAAGGCAAAATCATAATGCTCACCAAAGTTCCTACACTCAAACAGAAGCAAACCACTGTCAGAACTCACAAGTAAGGCGATCCGCCCCTCAAGTGCGTCTCGGCGAAGACGACGCAATCCCACGGCTCCTTCCCGTTCTGGAGGAAGAAGATCCACAGCCGATTGTCGGCAACCAGCGCCCTCCACGCCCTGCACACGAGGCTACTCCTCGCCGCCTCCCGCGGCCCGAGCAGCCGCAGGATCTGCATGAACACGTCGGTGGGGATCAAATCAAACGCCCCCATCGACGAATTCGGATCCTCGCCGAGATCCTCGCTACTCCGGATCGAGCGCGATCCCGAGCTCGATGTCGAGCCGGATCGGGTGAGGACGGATCCCCACACCTTCCGAAGAAGCAGCGCCATGAATCCTAAGCCTTTGCGATCAATCAATGGGATACATAGGAGAAGACGAGGTTTGCGCGTTGGAATCGGAGGCTAGGGTTTTCAAAAGAGCAGGGTTTGAAGTGAATTGAGAGAGTGAACTAAAGCGCGGAGATTTGGAGCGGTTGCGGGAATTCTAAATCTTGGGAGGGAGGCGGGGTGGGGGGGGAGAGGAATGGTGGAGGTGATGGAAAGCTGCGAGAGGAAATGGAATGGTGGGAGGGGAGCCAGCTAACGTGCGCCGAGCTGGTGGTGGACACGTAGGAGGGGGGGCTAACGTGCGCCTAGCGGGAGGGCACGTGGCACAAGCAGAACCCAGAAAGGTCGTGGCGCGGAGGATCACGTCAGAGTGCGTGCCGTCCCCGCTAGTTATATATGTCTAGCTGCCACGTGGCCACTGGAGACTGGAGGGAGATAGAGAGAGAGAGACAGGAATATCTCCTTGAACGTGGTTCACCACGCAATCCGTGGACCGCTCGGTGTCTCTTTTATCATTGGACGCGGAGCTTCATGGCATTTAGAAGTTTTTGTTTTTTTTTTTTCTCGATCCACAAGATTTAGATGCAACTAGTGAAGTTGCTGGCTGATAAAGTATACTAGTGAAGGCCCGCGTTTCGCGGCGAAAAATTTACGTAATTTTTAATATATTTTGAACAAAAATTTAAAATTTTAAAAAATTAAAGAGAGAAAAAAATAAAAAAATAATTTAAATAAAAAGGAGTAACAAAAATTAAAGTTTGAAATATTATTTATTATATGTATTATTAATAAACTAATTAATTATATTATATATATTATTATTAATAAATTTAATTAGTTAATTAATTCTATAGAGTTTAAAAAGTGAAAATTTTAAACTTTGAAGTTTTAAATTTGAAATAAATATTATATATTAACATTTAAATTTAAAATTTAAATATAAAAATATAAACTTTGGAAAGTAAAAAGGAGAGAGAGAGAGAGAGAGAGAGAGAGTCAGAGTCGAGGAACAAAAAAAAAATGTGGGTGTAATAATCGACATTTTTGTCATAATAAAGAAACCAAAAGCACTCGTCAAGTTTCAGGTCAAAATGAGCTAAAACGAAAAAGTTACGCGACCCGGAAGAAACGACTTAAGTGAATAGTAACTTCGGAATTCCGACGAGCCGCATGAGTAGAGAATGGTCCGTGTGTACCGAACTCCGATCATGGCACTTCAATAGCTCGTTTCGAACGGCTCGATTATTCTGAGTCCAATGGCACTAACGGAATTGGATTCTGATGCACGGATATCGAGAAAAAGGGGTTTGAAGGATTTGACCTAAATAATTAAAGAAAAGATATTTTGGAGAAAAGAGAGGAGGATTGGTTCTTCGCGAATCTAAGATCAAATCGAATGAAGTAAAATGCTAAATTTGATGTTCGCGACGTACTGAACGCGCTGGCGCGATCCGATCGGAAATCCGACGGACGGATCAACGGGAATTGCGAAAAGAACGCAGAGGGGTCAAAATCGCAAAACGGCGAATCGCGAAACGTTATAATATTTTATGCGCCGAATCGCGAGTGTTCGAATGTGGAGGGACTTCTGTGCGTAATTCAACTAATGGCAGGGACTAGAGTACAAAATGTGGGCTTTGGAGGACTATAATGCAAAAGAGCAAAAATGTATATAAGGTTTGGTTTTAGGGTTTCTTCACCCAAACCCTAACCCTAGAGCTTTTCACCTCCCCTCAGCCACCCAAAACCGCCTCCTCCATCTTCTTCTTCCTCCCCACAGCCCGCACCACCTTCGTCTTGGACCAACAACTCTCGGGAAGACCCGAAACCTCTGGAGAAGCTTCCCTGGACCAGATCCAACACGAGGCTCCCATCTCCGGCCATCCTCGCCGTCGCCGAGCGCCGCCGGAGCCGCCTGCGGCCATTACTGCTCCACCCAGGCCGAGCTCAAGAGAGAGGGATACCCGCGCGCCGCCGTCGGGTTTGGAGGCTTGCTTTGCCCTTCCCTGACCTCAGGCCTAGGGATGTCAACGGGTCGGATTCGGGGCGGGTTTTTAAAAACCCGAATCCGAACCCGACTACCTAATCCGAAATCCGAACCCGAACCCGAACCCGATGGATTTTAAAATCCACATCCAAACCCGAACCCAAGCAAAAATCCGAAACCCGAACCCGAACCCGAAAACCCGAACCGACCAAAAATCCGAATCCCAAACCCGACAAAAAACCCGAACCCGTTTATAAACCCGAAAACCCGAACCCGAAAATAATATTTACCAATTTAGAAACATATTATACAAAAAAACTAAAATTTCAAACTAGATATTCAAATACAATATTAAACATTCATACCATTCAAAATACATATTCAAATATAATATTAAACATTCATGTTATATAATAGCGATGTCAAAATATGAAAAATACAAACTCAAATACTTAAAAACAACAATACAATTTTCATGTCTAATATAAATGCATAACTTCTAAATAGAGCACAACACAACATAATATAATATTAAGATTTAAAACAATCTTCCACTATGACATTAACCAATTTTCCTCCTCATCATCATTCAATTCTCCAAGTTCAAGATGCATTAGCTAGCAACATATTATTCCGCACATAAACAAATACAAAAAAATTCTTGAAAGTATTTTTGAAATAATAAATTCTCATAATCTTTTTAATAAAAAATTAAATTGATTAGAAATTACCTCATCAACATTAATAATGCCACTGCTGCCGTCATCATCATCTAATGAAGGTCGATAATATGATGTAGCTGTAGAGGAATCTGCAAATAAAATATAAAAAATAAGTATATTAGATAGAGTTTAAAAAACTAACTCATAATTTATTATATTTAAGAAAACTACCTTCTTGATGGAATTTTGTCCAAAACCAATCACGAGTGCACATCAATGCTTCTAAAATGTCGGGATGAAGTCTATTTCGATGTGGGGTTAGAAATCTTCCACTAGTACTAAATGCCGACTCCGATGCAACAGTAGAAACAGGTATAGCAAGAATATCTCTAGCTATCATCATCAAGGTAGGATACTTGAGCCCATTACTCTTCCACCAAGCCAACACGTCAAAATCATCTGTTCTTGGTAAAGTATCTTCCTCCAAATAATGATCCAATTCAGATTTTGCAGGTGTAGTAGATGTTGATTTCTTTTTTTGCATCATATATTAATCATAGATAGCGGTAAAATTCTTCCTACCCATTATACTACTGTTGCTAACTTCACTTATGGAAGAAGAAAATGAATGAGAAGATTCACCACCAACTTCCTTCTCTCGCTTATTTCTATCTTGATACTCAACCAGGAGGTCATGACATAATTTTCGAATTCTGTCAACTTCATTGTTCACTTCAGTATTATAAATAATTGAAAAATAGCAATCCAACAAAGTCAACTTATATCTTGGATCTAAAACAGTTGCCACTCCCATAATGCCATGAATTACATGCCAATATTTATCAAACTTTTGTAACATTTTTTCAGCCATAAATCTAATCATTTCGTTATGATCAATAGACCACTCATGCAATGTCAATCGAATATCACATATCTTTTCGAAAAAAAGATTAGTGGGATATCTTGTTCGAAAATATTTCGGTCACACTATAAAATAACTCAAGTCTCTCACACATGTCCATAGCCATAGCCCAATCATCTTCTGTTGGCAAACATTTGTATAAGGGCTCACGAAACTTCAAACGTGAAAAAACATCTCTATATATCAAAGCAGATTGAAGCATTAAATATGTAGAATTCCACCGTGTTTTACAATCAAGCACTAACTTTTTTGTACTTGAAATATCCAATTGTCGGGCCGTTTCTTCAAATTTTTCCTCTCTTTTTGGAGTTGCCTTCCAAAATGCAACACTATCTCGTATTTTTTCAAGTGCATTTCCAATCACCTCTAATCCATCTTTAACAATTAAATTAAGAATATGTGCACAACACCGCATATGAAAGAAATGCCCACGAACCATAAGAGACCTCCTCTCAAGTTTATCTAATAAAATATCTATAATGGCATCATTAGAACTGCAATTATCTACTGTTAAAGTAGATAGTTTTTTATCAAGATTCCAATCAATAAATGTGTCCATCAATACTTCAGAAAGTGCATCGGCAGTGTATGGACAAGGTACATATGCAAACCTATAATAGATATCTAATAAGTTATATCAATAAGATAAATGAAAAATTAAGACAAATTATATGTACAAAGAAAGAAAAATACCTCAACACTCGACTTTGCAACATCCAAGAATCATCAATGAAGTGAGCCGTGATAGCCATAAAACCTCCTTTTTAATTCTTAGCTGTCCACATATCCGTAGTAATAGCTATTCTACTTCGATTGAATTTCAATAAATTCATAGTCTTTTCCTTCTCATAATCATAAATTTTTAAGATATCGCTTCTCACCGTATTTCTAGAAGGTATTTTAAATACCGGTTGAAGTGAAGCCGAATATCTTCTAAACCCCACATGCTCTACCATGGAAATGGGATATTCATGCATGATAATCATTGATGCTAACTCCTTTCTTGACACTTCTTGATCAAAGGTGAAGTTGACAACTTTTACTTTCTCACCTCCATATTGTTCTAACTTCAATTTTTTTTGATTTACTATATCTTTTATGCTTCGAAATTTACGTTTGGAGCAAATCTTAAGATGAGAATGTAAGTGGCTTGTTCCTTTTTTTCCATCCCCACAAAGTTTTTTTCCACAATAATTGCACTTAGCCTTAACAATTTCACCATCCTTTTCCTTTGTAAAGTGATTCCACACTAATGAAGTTGTTTTCCTTTTTGTTACCTCATTATTTTCTTCATCATCACCAATACTATCGATTGGAGATGGATTTGATCCGACATTTGTATAAAGAGTAAGTGGTGTCGATGAAGGTAGAGGGGTTTCATTAGTTGGTTGTGTAGACATGTTCACCTGAAAAAGATATTTGGTAGCTTTAAAGAACATCTTTATAAGACAATATGAAAACCTAAACTCATCCATCACAAAATAATGGAACATGTAAAACAATAACGGAAACTATAAGAAAGACTCGAAACAAAACATGATAGCTAGACCAAAACGGCAAATCATCAAACATACAGGTACTATTATTAGAGAGGTGTTTTGAACTCACATGTATCTTAGCATGTAATCTAAAACAAAGATATTAAATCTCAGCATCATAGTAATGTATTTCCTATGAAGGAATACAATAGAAAACTCTCCTAAAATGCACTTTTCCTCATCGCTTATAGGAGTTGGCAATTGATACTGAACAAAATAGACTACAAATATAACTAGAACAGAAATGTTAGTTAAAGTAAAAGTCCATGCATCTAGAAATTATCATCTCAATATTTCAAGTCACTCAACAAATTGCGGTAAAAAATTGCAAGCTGCTAAGAACAAACAACGGCAACAAGAACGATCAGCCGATGCACAATAACATGCGGTAGTTTAAATAGTCCACATGCTAGATTTAAATTCACAAATTCTAAAACAACTTATCCTGCAATGAAAGCTAAGGATGACGTCTAAATCAATTTCACGAGATGTCGGATTGGTATGATATAATCCTGCAACTGATACATGCAACTGATCCATGCGAATGTATGATATAATCCTTGTTTTTTTGTTGTTTTCAATTTTTTTTTGACAGTTTCTTAGATTAAATCCTCGATTTTTTGTTGTTGTTGTGGTAATCAAGGTTGGATTTGGGGTGAACTTTGGGTTCCAGCATATAGAAGCGTGTAATTTCCTCTTCATCTTCTTAAGATTTGGATTTGCTCCTAATTATTTCGATTTTTGTTGAGAAATTTTGATCGAGATCGAGATCGAGAGAGAATAAATGAAAATAAAAATGTCAGGGTCGAAACGAAGGGTTAATAAGAGGTTGGAGTTGACGAACCAGATCGAATCTCGGCCGTCGGAGAGGAAGGTTCGGGTTGTGATGGACGATCCCGATGCGACGGAGTCGAGCGATGACGAGGCAGGAGGAGTCGGTGGTAGTTGCAGGGTGTAGTCGCCGGGCGCAAGAGAGATGCGGGGTGTTGCGCGTTCGCCTCTTCGGATGAGTCGGTGGTAGTCGCCGGCGCAAGAGAGACGGGGGTGTCGGCCGCTGTGGTTTCTTCGCCTCTACGGATGAGCTCGGTGTCGCCGGTGTAGTCGCCGGCGCAAGAGAGAGATGCCGGGGTGTTGTCGGGGGGTTTCTTTGCCTCTTGGGACGAGAGGAGTCGTAGTAGTCGCCGGTGCAAGAGAGATGCCGATGGCGCCGCCGCAGGGATTTCTTCGCTTTCGCTGGCGCAAGAGAGAGGTCGGGACTCGGGGGCGCCGCTGCTAGGGTTCTTCAACAGTTCACTTTTTTGGAAAAAGGAAAGGGATTAGGGTTAGAAAAAGATGAAGTATAAATGTTGATGGAATATTAGCCGTTAGATTTTGATCCAACGGTTGAAATTATAAAAGTGTAGGTTTTTTTTTGGGCCTTTAGATTCAGATCTAAAGGCTTGAATTTTTTTACATATTATATTATATTAAATTTGTTCGGGTTCGGGTTTGGGTTCGGGTTCGGATTCGGGTTTGGATTCGGGTTCGGGTTCGGGTCGGGTACAGTCAATATCCATATCCGAATCCATATCCGTCGGGTTTTTATTTTTGATATCCATATCCAAATCCATATCCATTTACATCGGATAAAATCCGCTCCGTTCGGGTTTGGATTCGGATAAAATTCGGTATCCATATCCATTTACATCCCTACTGTGCCACCTCCTCCGGCGCGACCCCCCAAGACCCCGTACACCGCCGGCCGCCGCTTGACATCCCCGCGGCCGCCCGCTGCAGATCGAGGTTGGTGCTCCTCGGCTTCTAGGCGCCACCGCTACCCAAGGAGGGAGCATCACCATCCCCCCGGTCCTCCGGCGCCGACCTACCGCCGTCCCGATCACCTCCGGCCGCCGCCGCGCCGCCGGAAGTCCCCAACCCGAGAACAAAGCTCGGCTTTGATCTCTTCCACCGCGCCTCCGCCACCCTCCACCGCCGGCCGCTGGTCGCCTTGGACCTCCTGCACTCGCCGCACCCACCACCGGCCGGACCGCCCGCCGCCTGACCGCCGGCGGCCAACCCTAGCTCTCGGTTAAGGTAAGGGCTTGATATTCAATAACAGCACATAGTCTAGGGTTTTGGGCGCTGCTCCCGAGGCTCCTGTGGGTCTTTTTGACCATCTGAGGTGAGCACGAGCATTGGAATTTCGTGCTGAACGCGATGCTCACCTCCGTTCTGAATTTCGATGCCTCGTTTAGCGGGACGATAGTACTTTACGCGCTGTGCGCGATAGTTTACAGATTTCGTGTCGCTCGTGCGCGCGCTACGAAGCCCGACAGTGCTCCGAAAGGTGAGCACGGTCTTCGGCACGTCGAGACCTTTCAGCAAGTGTGATCGTGCGATTTATGGAGCACTGGTTTGCGTGCACGGTCCATAAAAGCTGTAAAATCGCATGAAATAATGCGATTTTATGTATGAACAGGGGCTTTTATGCAATTGTATATTTTCTTGTCGTTGTAGACAGCGTAGGGATACTGTGGGCAACCTCTGGACTGATTGTCCTAGGCCCCAAATAATTACAAAAAAATCAGAAGTGATTTTCGGAGCGTTTCGCGGCGAAATTTGCCGACGGAACGTTATTTCGGCTCGGAATTCTTCCGGCAATTGTTGTAGGGCATTCACTTTGTCGCTAAGCCTTGTTGGCTGGTCACCCACATGATTTCGAGAGTTCAGAAACATTGGGTGAGCAACTTGGGGTTCCGGTGTCAAATCCGACGCTTACGGGAACCCGGATCGGAACGGTTGTGCAATGACGATCGTTTCGAGTTGTGAGGGCACTACCACTGTCTGGTTACACTAAAATGGGCATTTAGTGGCAGCGGGTGACTTATATTATATTAGGAAAGTTTCGGGATAACTTGTGGGTCTCGGTGGAGCTCCGGCACAGTTTTCGAAACTTTCGAGCGTTCCAACGATCGGTTTAGGGAAACCGAGTCTCGTGGGTTTATAAGTGGAATTACAGTAGTGGAACTTAAGACGAGGGTTTGGATTCTAACCCGAGGGACCTTTTATAGGTTCGTCAATGTCACAGTCGACTTCGGCATACATTTACAGGTGGGTATCCCAGTTTGCCGTCCGTTCAGTAGTGCAAGCTTGGTGACGATTTCTTCACCCCTTGCTTTTACATTGCTTATTATATACTCTTGCATCAGATTACTTCTATTTACTCTGCTCAGTAGTTTCCTTGGTTTTTACTACATATAGAAGTAGAGTAGCTTTCATCAGCTTATTCATACTTTGGACCTAGTTGGTCAGTTTCTTTCTCTACTCGGGACCTAGTTAGTCAGTTACTTTGCATACTTGGGACCTATTTGGTCAGTCACACTCAGTACTTGGTACCTGGTTGGTTCTTCTGGTTACTTGACGACCCACGTGGTCGGTGGGCCCTGGGGGGAAGGATTGTCGGCTGGTTGCCGATGGATGATCTTTGAGCATAATTACATTGATCGCCCCATACTCGTCGCATTTCACGAACACAGGCGGTCTGATCCACCGCAAGTGGGTGTTCTTTTCCAGAAAAGTGGTTGCAGCGGACAACCCGTGAGCCCTTGGAGCTTTTAGCTGGGGTATATGCATGGTAGAGTAGTGGGGGCATTGGCTTGAGGCCCGCGGCGCAGACCAAGAGAGCATTGGTTCAGATTGGGTACTCTTGAGTTTTCTATACCTGTTGACGCATATTTACAGTAGCAGTTAGTTTATATTTCTACATATCTCCTTACTCAGTTATAGTTGCTACTGTACTACTATCAGCTTTACTTTGTTTGTCTCCTGGATACTCCACCGGGAGTGGAGACATGTTTACATGTTCTCACCCCCTGCCTTCTTTTTCAGGTGAGATTGCTGGTCCGAGTGGGACCGCTGGTGAGGCGCGTACCTAGCTCACGTTCTAGTACCCGACCCACGGTTTGCTTTTACTATTTACCTTTTGTTTACATTATTATAACTTAGACTAATATTTGGTTCATGTTCTCTACTTATATTTGAATGTTAAATTATCATGTGGCTTTTGGAATTGAATGAAACAATGATTTTAGAATTATGTTATATAAAATGGTTTTCTACCCCACGTGGTAGCATTTTAAAAAGAAAGGGTTTCCTTGTGGGAAACAGTTTTCAAAGGTTTTTCTCGAAAATTTTATAACTTAGTATTTCAAATCTCGTTTCCGAGTAGCAAACATTTCAAATGATAGATTGTGGTTTTTGAATGAATACTTGTGGTTAAACCTGTGGTGAATGGTGAGATTGTGTAGGAATGTAAGTTAATATCTTTACATTTACACGTGGTTGTGGTTGTATGATTGTAAGTCACTCCTTGTACTTGTGCGATGCCGTGCAAATACAGGGGAGACTCTGTCCGTGTGTACATTGGTCTCTCTATATTTGTGGCAGGTCTGACATGTCCTTGGGGGTCAGGGTTTTCAAAAAAAAAAAAATTCCGCTGTTTTTATACTCTAAAATGATCCGGGGCGTGACAGATTAAAGTGGTATCAGAGCCGGTTCATCAGCTGGACATGTGTGGCGAGTCTCAGCTGAGCCAGGGTCTGGATGACGGGCTAGCGAGACGAGTCTGACATAGCCTGGTGACCTTGGGCTGTGTGGGTGATCTTGGGCTGTGTGTGTGATTGGACTGACGAAGACGTCAGGGCCTTAACGGGGGGAGTCTGTGACACCCCAATAGTCCCACATCGGATGGGAAAGGGATTGTCATTGGGTTTATAATAGACTTAGACACTAGTAATAATAACTGGGCTTAAGCATTTTGGGCCGATGGTTGGGCCCAACGAGTTATTATTGCTAGTGGGCTGGGTCGTTACAGTGGGTCCCGCGAAGTCCCCCGCGAAACGTAGGGAAAGCGACGTATATGTTGCCCTTTCATTATTCTACTAGTGAAGACCCGCGCTTCGCAGCGGAAAATTTACGTAATTTTTAATATATTTTGAACAAAAGTTTAAAATTTTAAAAATTAAAGAAATGAAAAAGTAAAAAAATAATTTAAATAAAAATGAGTAACAAAAATTAAAGTTTAAAGCGTCATTTATTATATGTATTATTAATAAACTAATTAATTATATTATATATAATATTATTATTAAATTTAATTAATTAATTAATTTTATAGAGTTTAAAAAATAAAAATTTTAAACTTTGAAGCTTTAAATTTGAAATAAATATTATACATTAATATTTAAATTTAAATTTTAAATAGAAAAATATAAACTTTAGGAAGTAAAAAGCAAGGAGAGAGAGAGAGAGAGAGAGAGAGAGAGAGAGCTGTGGGGAGAGGGAGAGGGAGAGGGAGAGGGAGATAGAGAGAGAGCTTTAAATTTGAAATAAATATTATACATTAATATTTAAATTTAAAATTTAAATACAAAAATATAAACTTTGGGAAGTAAAAAGCAAGAAGAAAAGAGAGAGAGAGAGAGAATGGGGAGAGAGGAGAGTAAGAGAGAGAGTGAGAGAGAGAGAGCCGGGCGGGGAGTGGGCCCACCGAAGCCCCCACAAAGAGAGAGAGAGAGAGAGAGAGAGAGAGAGAGAGAGAGCCGAGGCACAAAAAAAATTGTGGGTCCCGCGAAGTCCCCGCGAAACGCGCGAGAGCGACGTAAAGGCTTCTTTTATTATTCTATATAAATAGCAAATAAATAAAAAAACTAAAAAATAATAAAGTATAAAAAATAAAAAAGCTAAATAATAAATAAAAAGAAAAAACCGAAAAAGCAGCTGTAGCAACTACTGTAAAGTATAAGATAAAAGAAGAATAAATGCTAGGGATGAAAGTGATTAGAATAAACTCCGATCGATTTCGGGATTCGATAGGATGTAAATAAGATTGTCAAAATTTAGTATTCGATACATATCTATCTATCTATTACTATATACTAATATAGAACCCTTAGTGATCCCTATGTGAGAATCCGACACGTGACTTTCTATACGCTTACCACGTGTCAAACTCTACTCTATTTATACTATATTATTAAAAGTCAAAATTTAATGAATTATTTGAGATGAATGGAAACACTATTAAAAATAATTAAACCGAATTAAATAAAATTAATTCAAATTAGTTTAAATTAAGTCAAATTATACCAATTAAACAATTATCTACATCTTAAAACGTAAATACTAATTCAAAATTCAAAATTTAATTTTGATCTATTTTAAGATTTAAATTCAAATGCATTATTATATACTAAAGTAGAACCCTTAGTAATCTCTATGTGAGAATCTGACACGTGGCTTTCTATATGCTTGCCACGTGTCAAACTCTACTCTATTTATACTATACTATATTATTAAAAGTCAAAATTTAATGGATTATTTGAGATAAAATTAGTTAAAAGGATAAAGTTATTTTCACAATAAAATTCATATTTGATTTAAAATTTAATTTTGAATCATTTTAATATTTAAATTCAAATACGATGATATGTTTAATTCAAAATTATGATGGGTCATATTACGTATGAGAAATGTTAACCGGATATTATATAGGTGGTGGATGTGTATGATAGGTGGATTAATGAGATATTTGAGAAATTCATGGATATTACGTTGCGAAAGAATTGGCGAGTACGGATATTACGTGTGAGAAGAAAAATATTTAAGAAACGCGTAGATAGAAAATATGATATAAATGTGAGGGTATTATTGTTAAAAAAAAATGACAGATACTTTTATTTTCAATCATTAAATAAGATCTAAAGGCAAAAAATTAATATCTTTATCTTTATTACTATATACTAAAATAAAACTCTTTATGAACCTATTGTGAGAATCTGACACGTGGCAAAATTAATTAAAAAAATAAAGATATTTTCATAATAAAATTCATATTTGATTTAAAATTTAATTTTGAAATATTTTAATATTTAAATTCAAATACGATGATATGTTTAATTCAAAATTATGATATGTCTTATTATGTATGAGAAATTAGTTAAAAAGATAAAGATATTTTCACAATAAAATTTAATTTTGAATTATTTTAACATTTAAATTCAAATGTGATGATATGTTTAATTCAAAATTATGATAGATCATATTACGTATGAGAAAGCTTAGTTGGATATTATGTAGCTGATGAATGTGTATGGTATAGGTAGATTAATGAGATATTTGAGAAATTCACGGATATTACGTTGCAAAAGAATTGGCGGGTACGGATACTACGCGTGAGAAGGAAAATATTTGAGAAACGCGTAGATAGAAAATATGATATAAATGCGATGGTATTATTGTCACAAAAAGTGATAAATACTTTTATTTTTAATCATTCGATATTATTTGAGAATAAATTATTACTTAGTTAATTATTTGAAATAATTGGTTGAAAATTATTGGACATAAAAATATTAGTAAAAAAGGATAGAGGCATTTTTGTAAAGAGGAAAAAATTCAAAAACTCACGCTTTTATAAATAGTATAGATATATTGCATGTCACTTCCCTACTATCACTCATTTTGTAATTTTTATTTCGTAATTTTTTTTTTCTTACTATCACTTCTTCTGTAATTTTCTTAGTTCATAGATGTTGATGCTTTTAAATAGAACATATTATTTTTATTTTATTATTTAAATACGAAGTAAGTATTAATTTTTTTTTTGAATGTCTTATTGTTCTCAAGATATGGCATTTGGGTATAATTCTATACGTGATATCACTCCTCTCGGAGACAAATGGAAGATCAAAGTCATAGTGATTTGTCTGTATACTATGCCTAAATTTCATCGTCTAGAGGTGGTGAATAGCCTAGAGTTAATTCTTTCTGATCAAAATGTAGTATGGATTTATATATATCCATTTTGATGAAATACTTGCTAATGTCGCTAATGACAAATATTTAGTAGGTAAGAGTTGTTACATGCATCAAATATTTTGATTTTTAAAACTTAATTTTTAATATGTGCACCTACTATATTGATTCTTATATTTTATTTTTTTTAATTTATTTTTTAATATTTGTACTCATAACTTTTTGGTCGTTCAGATGAAATAATGTGCGGCTAGGATGAGAATGATACGGTTAGGTTGATAGTGGGTCCCCTAGGGTTGAGTGGGTGGTTGGTTGAATAGTATAATCTAACGGATAAAAATGATTAAAGGGTGGATCAAACGGTCAAAAACTTATGAGTACAAGAGACTCTATACTCATAAGAGTATAGTAGCCGAACTCTCTCTCTTTCTCTCTTTCTCTCTCTCTCTCTCTCTCTCTCTCTCTCTCTATATATATATATATATATATATATATATATATATATATAATTATATGTAGAGTCCAACTATGGTGCTTGTAAAAGCACCAAGCACTTGTGCTTGTGATTTTTTTACCGTTAGATCTACGACTTTGATCATTTTCACCCGTTAGATTATACTATTCAACCAACCACCCACTTAACCCAAAGGGTCCCACATCATCCTAACCGTACATTTATTAATCCAAGGGTTAAAAGCTTACAAGCACCAATGACTTGGTACTTTTAAAAGCATAGGAGCTCAATTATATATATATATATAGAGAGAGAGTCCTGCTTATGCTATCAATAGTATGAAGCACTCGGTGCTATCAAGTTTTGTGCCGTTAGATCGACCCATTTGATGATTTTCACCCGTTAGATCATACTATTCAACCAACCAACCACTTAACCCTAGGGGGCCCACATCATCCTAACCGCACATCTCTCAATCCAACGGCCAAAAACTTGGTAGCACCAATGACTTGGTAGCCTAGTTTTCTCTCTCTCTCTCTCTCTCTCTCTCTCTCTCTCTCTATATATATATATATATATATATATATATATATAGAGTTGAGCTAGAATACTTTTAGAAGTATCACCTTCATGGTGCTATTAGGTTTTTAACCATTGGATCTACTCCTTGATTACTAATAGCCCTTGGATCAAACACTATTCCACCTACCACCATCATCTCAAAACACTATTCCACCTACCACCATCATCTCAACCTCACATCTCTCCATCCAATGGCTAAAAACTCAATAGCACCACTCCATGGTGCTTTTGAAAGTATTCTAGCTCAACTCTCTCTCTCTCTCTCTCTCTCTCTCTCTCTCTCTATATATATATAAATATATATATATATATATATATATATAAGGTAAAATTAAAATTCTCTCTCTCCCTCTCTCTCTATCTCCCCGGCTCCGTCTCTCTTTTTCGTGCTTTTTTTGCAAATAGCCCTCGAATTTTTATATTTTTAAAAATAGCCCTATCATAAAATTAATTGCAAGAATGGCCCTACTCTCGCCACGCAAGCGCCACGTCAGCGCCACGCGGGCGGGACTGGACCAGGTATTTAAGTTGAACACGGTGAACCATTCACCGTATTTACACACGGTGAATGGTTCACCGTGTCCAATATAACTAAGTTTCAGGGAGGGTAGTTGTATTGGACACGGTGAATGGTTCACCGTGTCCAATACAACGAAGTTTCAGGAACTTAGCATTTTTTCGAGTGTGGTAGTTGTATTGGAGACGGTGAACCATTCACCGTGTCTAAACACGATGAATGGTTCATCGTGTTCAACTTAAACACCGCCCGGCCCGCGTGGCGCCGACGTGGCTGGCGTGGCATAGGCAGTGGCCATTTTTGCAATTTATTTTACAAAGAGGGCTATTTTGCAAAATATAAAAAAGTGGGGGCTATTTGCAAAAAGCCCCTCTTTTCTCTCTCTCTCTCTCTCTTCTATGGATCCCTCTCTCTCTTTCTCTCTCTCCCTCTCTCTCTCTCTTCCTCTTTCTCCCTCTCTTCTTCTCTCCCTCTCACGTGCCCGGCGCCCGCGCCCGCCCGCGCTCGCGCCTCGCGCCGCTCGCACCTCGCGCCGGAGCTCGCCCGCGCTCTCGCGACGCCGCCTCTGCTCGTGCCCCTCGCGCGGCGCCACCCTCGCCTACGCCGCGTACGCGCTCGCGTGCCCCGTGCCGAGCCCACCCCCGCGCCTACGCCCGCACCTCCGCCTCCCGCGCGACGGCCAGCGGGGAGGAGAGAGAAGAAAGAGAGTCGGAGGCCGAAATGAGGGGAGAGAGGCGGGGAGAGATGGAGAGAGAGAGAGAGGAGAAAGATGAGGGGGAGAGAGACTCCCCGACGCAGACGGAGCTTGCCACACTGATGACCGCGCCTCACTCCTGGAGGAGAGTGAGAGAAAGATGGAGAGAGGTGGGGAGGAGGAGAGTTAAAGAGGGAAGAGAGGGGGGGCCGCCGGCGCGGTCGCGTGCACGGCGTGGGCGCGCGCACATGCGGGGCGCGGGTCCCGAGCACGTGGGGAGAGAGAAAGCCATGGGGGTGGGGAGAGAGAGAGAGGAAAGAGGAGAGAGAGTGGTCTAAAGGAGTGGTCCTGGGAGAGGGAGAGAGGGAAGGGAGAGCGAGAGAGAGATGGCGGGGCCCGCCACGTGCGAGCGGCCCGCACCTCCCGCGCACGCGCTCTCTCTCACTCTCTCTCCCCCCTCTCTCTCTGCTATCTCTATCTCTCTCTCTCACCCACTCTCTCCCTCTACTCTCTCTCTGGTAGGGAGAGGGACAGAGGAAGAGAGAGAGTGAGAGAGAGGGGGGGCCACCATGTGCGGGTGGCCCGCACCCCCCGCGCGTGCTCTCTCTCCCCCCTCTCTCTGCTCTCTCTCTTCCCCACTCTCTCCCTCTGCTCTCTTTCTCTCTCTCTCTCTCTCTCTCTCTTCCTCTGGAGAACTGGGCAGGAGGGGGATTGCTGGGGAAGCGCCACGTCGGACGTTCAAGGTTCGCCTTTTATTATATGTATAGATTATATGGAGGATAATATTATTTTCTATTATGTTCTTCGTGATAGATCTTTCTAGGTGTGTAAAATAAGAAGATAATTAAATACATACCAAAATTCAGGATCAAAATAAAATAAAATAACTCACAGAGCGCCATTGAGAAGAAATTTTTGATTAATCTGTAGAAGCAAGAAGTTCGGCTGTGATCCGAAAGTCACGAACCGAACTTGGATAATTTGGTTTGTCCTTTTATCTCCGGTACTATCCTGCATGGTGTAGAACATATGGTAATTCTTCACCATAATGCGTATGAGAAGGTGATAGGATCAATACCCCTTTATATAGTCCATATCGACTTTGATGCCCTGTATATAGAGTCCATATCGACTTTCCATCAAAATCTGATTAGAATCCTATTTAATTTAAAAAAATGGAATACGAATAAAATATATTATAACAAGTAGTTCTATATCTATTAGGTGTTAGAAAATTACGTACGATAAAAAAGCAGCGGAAATAAAATCAAACAAATTTAATTTTGAAAACTCTTGAGATCTGTTCTCAAAACCACGTAATTAAGATTTCTCATGTTTTTTAAGATTAAAGGAGAAAAGGAACATCCAATCTTTACCTTTACGTGGATAGATCTTCACCTTAACTTGATGATTGTAGAATTAGGTTCTCTTAAAACCGCACACGCATCCGGCCTCTATAAGTATTCACACGAGGTTGGTGATTTGATCGATGTACTCACCGGGATGTTAGCTCCCTTTCAAAGGACGTCTTTCTTACTAGAAGATGGAAGGGAGAGAAGCAGAGAAATTACGGCTAGGATTTTCTAAAAACTCACATATATTATTATATATGAATATAGATATAATTCTCTTTTTAATATAATGGCTATTAAATATAAGTACAAATATAGATTTAAATTTATCTTTTTCTTAATTGGATAGATCGATCAAATCCTAATTTGATTCGACTTGAATTTTATCTTAATTTAATCATATCAAATTAATAATGCAATATTTGCACATAAATCCTCTTATAATATACTAACTATTAGTAAGTCCTCTCTTGTAACATTTACACTTTAATACCACTAATTTGTAACGATTACAAATTACTCCAATTATCAACATATTGATAATTGGTCCTCTAACAATTCAAAAATTGCGATCTAGCTATCCGATCAATCACGACCACTTATGTGTGTAATCCCATAGGTTCTATTCTATCTGGTAGTGGGATATATTTTGATCACTATCAACAATATCACTGAAACTCCTTTCAGTGGATGGAAACAATTCCAACTCAGCCCAATAAGAATTATCGATCATCTATATAATTCTCATAAGTCTCACAATCCACCAGTAACGCCTAGCAGCATGTATTGGCATTCTAGCAGAATGGAATACTGAACCTCTTAGTGCAGTTACCGTGTGTTACAGTCCTTCTATCATGAGTCCCGACTAGACAGAGGTCATGGAAGGAGTTGGCCAGAGTCCCTCGCCAGTAGAGAAGCTGCCAGAGCTAGGTGGCGCGTCGGCGAGGTGGATTATGGCTGGAGGAGGAAGAGGGATAAGAGAAAAAGAGAGTGAGCCAGGGTTTCATTATCTCCTATTGTTATAATTGTGATGTAGCCCCTTTCGTTTTGAGTTTCTTGCTCAAAGCTCTCTCATATCTGTATTTTGCATATTAGTCTTTCCAGCTGCAAAATATCACAATTTGGCACATGCAATAATTTTTTTTTTTTTTTTTTTTTTGGCATAAAACTCTGTTTTATGGGTTGCGCTCTCGCACATTTTTATCTCAAAACATCACTTTATCATGCAAAATTGCACACAAAAGTTTCTCTCATGGCTTACAACACTGCCGGACCTTGAAAGTGACGATTTTATTTCATTAAAAGTATTCAACTAGACAGATTTTGAAAAACACATTTAAAAACTCTTGGTTTCTACATGTATCATGTATGGAGACCCCCTCAGCTTTTTCAAGGCCACTCCAAAACCTTCTTCTTCTTCTTCTTTTCTCATTTGCACTGTCATATATACCTAGTTAGGTGAAAAATTATATCAAATTTAATAACTGACCTACTTTTCGTTATTAAAAAGTGATTGCAAGTTTTTAAATTTTGTAAAATCACCGGTGAATTTTGTGAACACCTCAAATTTTTTTTGACTAAAATCATTTAATATAAGTTGAGGGGTCTGAATAAAAAAAAAAAAAACAGAAAAAAAGAAGTTGAGTTGTCTATTTCAGAATAGCCTATAGTTGAGGGGGTATCTACACATTTTTTTTGCCTTCTCTCAATCACTGCCATTAGAAAATCATGTGTGTCATGCCTAGTTAGTATGCAATGAATATAACCATTTTGCAAGAATCGTGTCATGACTAGCTCTTACCACATCACAAATCTTGCAGAACAGCTGAACACTATTTGGCCTTAGCCATTTTGCCAATCTCCAGTTTTGCAGCTCCTCGATCAGAAGTATAAGAACTTTTAAACTTCAGTTCCTTCAAGGGGGTGAAAGGAGTAGAATTAATACAAGTCAAAATTGATGATCTTGTTATTCAAGTGACTGATAAAAATCTGTTTACTAGAAAATTATTGATTGGAGATTTAAATAAGGATGAAAAATTAGCTACCTCTTTTGAATCAACTTGAATGAGTGACTCGTTCATCTCTATGGTTGATCAAATTTAGTGCTTGGATGGCCTAGCAAGAGCTTCCGCAAAAATGATTTGACAATTGCACATTTGTTTCATTGAATCTCCTTTATAGCTTCTCGATCAGTATCGCAAAAGCAGATGCTTCAGGTTGGAATCTTTGCTTTTGGGTCCCGAAAGCTCATTTCTAGCTTCTTGCCTGCCAAAGAATAGATTAACGCTTCTCCGAGTAGAGAAGCTCTTCTAGATACAAGGCCGAAAAGGCAATTAATTAAGGTTGGAATTTATCATGCATCTTCCTATAACAGCTGTAAAGAAAGATGCCTTAATAATGTGGAAATGTCGTCCAACTTCGGATGACTCGCACCTCCCATCAAGAACGCATGAAACTCACTCTCCACCTCAATCCAACTGCACCCAATTGTTTTACCCACCCATTTTCCCCTCATTAACCGCCTAACATTTTGAACAGCATCCCATAAATCGTTTTTAGCATAAATATTTGATAAGAGCACATAATTTCCAGGATTCCCCGGCTCAATTGTGAGAAGCTCTTTTGCAGCGAGTTCACCGACTATGATGTTGCAATACGATCTGCAAGCATTTAATAAGGCTCCCCAGACACCAGCATGTGGTTCGACAGACATGGTTTTTACGATCTCTAGTGCATCTTCGATGAGTCCAGCTCGACCGTAAAGATCAACCATACAAGCAAAATGGTCAGCTGATGGCTTGATTGCATAAACCTTAACCATGCGGTCAAAATAGTCGTGACCTACATCAACAAGACCAGCATGGTTGCATGCAGATAAGATTCCCAGAAAGGTAAACATATCAGGTCGCAAACCTTTCTCTATTATCTTTGCAAAAAGGTTTAGGGCATCTTGGCCACGCCCATGATTGGCAAGACCAGAAATCATCACATTATAAGACACCACATCCTTCATAGGCATTCCATCAAACACTTGATAAGCTTCATCAACATTCCCACATTTAGCATACATGTCGATTAGTGAATTATAAACATGAAAGTTCATTTCGGTGCGATTTTTTTGTAGGAAGCCATGGATTTGTCTCGCGAGTTTCAACGAGCCCAAATGACCACAAGTTGACATCAGAACGGCCATAGTCGCATGATCGGGTTTCACAGTTCCCAAAAGCATGTTTTTGAAAAGGTCCACGGCCTCTCGCCATTCTCCAATACGTGAATACCCAACAATCATTGCATTCCAAGAGTTGATGTTTCTTGTCAGCATTCCATCGAAAAGCTCCCTAGCAATCAAAGTATTCCCATTACTTGCATAACCTGATATCATAATATTCCACGAGATTGAATCTTTGTCGGGTATTTTGTCAAACACCTGCCGGGCAGTTTCAATATCACCAACCTTTGCATAACATGCAATCATGGTATTATACACAACAACATTCCTTTCACGCACGCTATCAAACAACAACCTTGCTTCTAAGATCCAACCAAACTTTGCATACATATCCAACAATGAAGCTGCCACATATAAAGAGGAATCAAACCCTAATTTAGTGGAGTGAGCATGAACTTGAGTGCCTTCATACATGGCCTTCATAAAAGAGCAAGCTTTGAGCACGGATGAGAGGGTGAAATTGTTTGGATGAGGTCCATCTCTATGCATCATTTTATAGATCAAAATAGCCTCTTTTGAGAGGTGGGATTGGTGGTTTGAGTAAGATGTTATCATGGTGGTGTAGAGGAAAACGTTTGCAGAGCCTCTGAGAGTAGTGAAAATCATTCTGGAGTAATCTAGACTGCCCAATTTTTTGGTGCAGAAGGAGATGAGTTTGACTGCCACATAGTTTTCCTGACGGAGGCCGTGGAGAAGGATTTGAGCATGAAGTTGTTTGAGTTGTGAGAGTGATCTGCATCTCTCGAGGCATTTCAGAGCGGAATTTATAGATATTGGCAAACTTGGCATGCAGGTGGTGATGGAGGGGTTTGATTTTGCGGCCGTTAGGGTTCAAAAGCTAGCTACCGACTGAACGAAAGACAAAAAGAAAAGAAAAGAAAACAAAACAAAAGAGAGAGAGAGAGAGAGAGAGAGAGAGAGGAAAAGGGGAAGTAAAAATATGTGCATGGTTAGTCCTCCAACCGTCAAATTTGTTAATCGTTTCCTATGCCATTCACTTATTAGGCAATTTAGTTTCTAACTCCGTGTACATTATAACTACTTTAGGTTTCGTTCGGTTCGGAGTTAAGTAATAACTTAGTTATTTCATGAATAGAGTTAAGTTTAGGGTTAAGGTGATGTTAGAGTAATTTTGTATTTTGTTAGGAATTGGACTTAGTCCAGGTATAAAAAAATAATATTTAGTTGTAATAAGTGAAATAAGAAAAATAATGAGTTGTTATAAATAAAATAATGATTTTGCTCTAATTTTTATGTTTGAATTTAAATTTTTTATTTTATATTTCAAATTTTAAATTTACATAGATAACTTTTAAAATTACAGAATTCAAAATTAAAATTTATTATTAAATCTCGAATTTAAAGTTATAAAATTTAAATCAAATCTAACAAATATAAAATTTAAACAATTAAAAATAATAATTTAAAATTTAAAATTGAAATTTTAAAAATATAAATATATATTTTAATATTACAAATTATAAATTTTTAAAATTTCAAATATAAAATATTAAATTTAAAATTTAAATAATTAAAAATAATATTTTAAATTTTAAAATTTAAAATTTAAAATTTTATATTTTAATACTAAAATTTTAAATTTTAAATTTTAAAATTTTAAATTTGAATTTAAAATATAAATTTTTAGGTGGGCTAATGAGCCAAATGCAAGCCGAATGTACGGAAAGCACAAAGTTTTAGGTCGGCTGATGAACCGAATGCTTTTATACATTAAAATTAATGTATGTAGCTAGTACAAAGGACGAGTGTGCGTAAAGGCATACAGATTCGGTTGATCTAAACTACAACTATTCCTAGGAAAAAACTGTAGATGCGAGAAAATAAAAAATTACAAGTAGATTGCTCCTAGAAAATGCCAGAAAATTACAGAGGAAATAAATGTGGTCTTCTGTTATCGGGAAAAGATTCTTTTTTTAGGCGTTATTTACCTATTTATAGTCTGCCTCTGCTGGTAAGTTATTGCCCCATCCATGATCGGCCATTACTCCTATTTTTTCAGGCCATTTCGGGCCGATCAAATCTGAATGTATCTGTCTGCAGTTACTATAACTCCCTATAATTAATCCTGGAGGTTACTTAATTATATTGTTGATGCTCCTGGTGCACAACAAGATCTTCTCTAATCCTCCCTCTTAAGGTTGAACGGTGCACCAGAATACTATGTGGCCGCGCGATATTGGCCCAACAATTGCCCCCTCAATCGGCAACTTCCAAACAGACGCTTCGGTAGCTGGCGTAATCAGAAGTGCATCTTTCGATACAGTCAATTTCAAATTCTATGTACGACTCCTTTTCAGCCGTTCTTTCCTTTTCTATGGCCATGATCTCGCCATTCCTTTTTTCTCATCTGTGGCATTAATTAGGTGATATTAATTACCGCCGTCTCTTCATTATTACAACCAATCAGTATCACCGGTCTTGAAATCCGATTTGACGCGACGGCTTCTTTCTTCTCCACCAAGCTCCATCCTCTCTGCTTGCTTTTCTTTGGCTCAAGCTTCATCTTCTTCATCTTCTCTTTTCCTCATCTTCTCTGCTTCTCTTCTCTCCGTATGTTAGTGTAGTTATTTTAGCAAACCCCGCGACAAACTGCCGGTAGTAGCCCGCAAGTCCAAGAAAGCTACGAATTTTCGCTACACTTATCGGACGAGGCCAATCTTTAATTGCCTCAACTTTCTTTGGATCCACCGAGATGCTATTTCCAGATATAACGTGACCCGAATCCGACCAAATAGGCGGAGCTTGGGGCGTGACACCTTTCTCGACTCTTTTAGCCAAAACCTTATCATCGACTTCTCTAGTGCCCGAAATTAAAGACCCTTTATCTGCTTCTCTCAATGGTTTGTTGGTTTCCAGCCCAAATTCTAATGAAGGGGAGGACCTATCAGCCGTAATGTCGGCAGACACTCAACAAAAACTTGATGATTGTTTAAGACTGTATAGTTATGGTCTCCCATCTTTAGCTCGAAATACAGAGCAGTTTGATCGGCTAGGCCGTTTTTACTTGACTTAGCTGATTAGTCAGATCTTTCTTCCATGGGCAAGTGCTTCGGGGAAACTTTATCGTCTCAGCTTTCTTCTTTTTAGTCTCGGCAACAATCTTTAGCTGCCGAATTTCTATCCCTTGATCATCATTTCAATCAAGTCGACCATTTCAAAACGACAGTTCCTGAAGTAGCGGCTCCAATAACTAACATGGGCCGAGAAGACCAAGTTTTGGAAAATCAGGAATCGACCTTACGGCAGCGGATTTCAACTCTTAAAGAGGAATTAGCTGCAGCCAAATCGGCTCTTGTTCATACTTCTGAGCGTCGACTCCTCTTGCAAGATCAACTGAAGACCAAGAAGAGTGAAGGAATGAAGCTTTAGGATCGATTTTCTCAACTTTACAAGTTGCATCCTCTAATGAAGCGCCGGAGGAAAGCGGCCGAAATCGCCCAAGCAAACCTCGAAGCCGAATGGAACCAGCTTAAAGACTTATTATCTTGATTTGGCTTATTAATTGTAATATTTTAACGCTTCTAACTCTAACATTGTTCATTTTTCCACATAGATGGATAGTAATTTTTTAAATACTTTTCGTTTATTGGCTTATCATGCTCAGATATATCTATATTTTTCAAATAATATGCATTGCCTTTAGTAATTCTGTTAATCTGAAATGGCCCTTCCCAATTTGGAGACTATTTTCCATATACTCGGTCTTTTCGACCGATTGGAAATATTAATCGAAAAACCAAGTCTCCAACTGCAAAAGACTTAGCTTTAACTCGTTTACTGTATGCGCTGCGTACTCGACTCTGATAAGCTTGTACATGGTCAAATGCTATCAGCCGAGTTTCATTCATTTCTTCCGCTCTCTCATTCATTAGCATCTTATATTCATCTGTCGTCAGTTCTGTTTGTTTTTCAACCCTTAAAAAGGGAACTGTTATATCGGCCGGTACTACGGCCTTATGGCCGTATACTAATTGAAAATGCGTCATCTTTGTCGATATTTTTACTGAAATTCGGCATGTCCACAATATTTCAAAAAGTTTCTCATTCCATTTCCTTGGGTGCTTTCAATAATATATCGTTTCATAAGATTTATGATTATCTTATTTGCTGTCTCGGCTTGTCAATTGGCTTGAGCATAATAAGTTACTTAATCTTTCTAGACTCAATGAACCGAGTAAATTGTTCCTCGGTAAACATTTTTCCTTGATCGGTTGTAATTATCTCGGGAACTCCAAAATAATGAATTATAAAGTCTTCAACAAAATTAATGATTTCTTTTTGAGTGACCAATCTAGTAGATATGCTAAACTATTCAAGTTTTAATGTAAGTAAAGCTCAAAATGAGGAAGTAAACGAAATTCTCTAAGTTGATGGACAACCCCTGGATTCGGCACCTAAAATATCAAATGGTCTGACAAAGTTTAACATTATAGAGGTGAGTTCACTCAATTGAGATTGCATTCCACTCATTCGTGATTCATAATTTTGATGTATCTTCACAAATTTTGATTCATATTCTTCCTGCATGCCAACCAATCTTGACTCATATATATCTTGCATCAGTTGTATCTTTGATTTCAATCTTTGTACTTCTTCCGTATTATCATCATATCGAACACCTCTGATATATGCTTGTGGCCCAAGTACTTGTGTTGGCGCTACACCAATTCCATATCTTCTTACTCGACCATATCGATCTTTTCCCTTTATGCCAATGAAAGCATCATTCTCTAATTCAGCAACTGAAGTTGAAGATCCTGAAGCAATATTAGCATTCACTTGTTAAACTTTATAGGAGAAACTAGAATCGTACCTTTTGCCATGATTTCGATTTCCGTACCCGATTTGTTGACGACGATCCTTGCTCGTCGTTCGTCCTCGTTTGCGATCCTTGATCGTCGTTCGTCCTCGTTCGCGATCTGCAAGAAGACGGGACGTTTCGCGTCTAATACCCTTATCCCCGGAGATGGAGCCGTCACAGACAATTGGAATTAGGGTTAGACCGGGACTCCCGTATGTTACATATTTATATATAACTTAATGTAAGGATGTCAAATCACGTCCGTCCATCAAGGACGTGTCCGGATACATCCTAACCGTATGATCTAATTATATCTTTATAGATCAACTTAATTAGATTGACTGTATCTTTATGGATCGCCTTAAATATATTACGTAGGCCACATCCAACATTCTCCCACTTGGTCTAGTGATATATTTGTTACCATATAGGCGATACAAAAACTTTATTAGGTACCAACTAAATTATACAGTCAAAATCTCCCACTCGACCAAGAAATCACAATACTTTGATCATAGCGGTTATGCCCCAAAAGATGAACACTCCCTTCCATGTATCAAAAGCACGAATTCCTTAATCAAATAACTTTATGAGTTACAACCGTATGAACTTATTATAAGTTCAACTCAGAGTCCCACTTTAGTGCACAATCATACTTTAATGTACAAAAATAACTTTATGCGCATATGTGCAAAAATTAAAATATGTTCTTACTCAAATAAGAATAGTCTTTAAAGTCTTTATACAAGAAGAAAACACTTAAACTGTAAATGGACTCAAGATACCCATATGATGAATATGATCCTTGAATTTATTTGCCGGCAATGCTTTAGTCATAGGATCGGCAATCATCATCTCGGTCCCAATGTGTTAGATATCCACATTCTTCTTGTCGTATTCTTTCACAGCAAGAAATTTTATATCGATATGTTTGCTGCGATCTGTAATTCGACTATTCTTTGCAAAGAACACTGCAGCAGAGTTGTCGCAATAAATCTTAATTGGCCTTGAGATAGAATCGACAACTCTTAAACCTGAGATAAAATTTCTCACCATATAGCTCGTGACGAAGCCTCATAGCAAGCGATCAACTCTGCCTCCATAGTGGATGTAGCAACTGTATCTTGCTTAGTGCTCCTCCAAGATATAGCACCTTGAGCAAGTAAGAAAATATATCCTGATGTGGACTTTCTAGAATCCACGCATCCAGTAAAATCAGAGTCCGAATATCCAACCACCCCAAAATGGTCAGAATGTCTGTAGGTGAGCATATAATCCTTTGTTCCTTGTAAATATCTCATAACCTTCTTTGCAGCTTTCCAATGATCAAGACTAGGGTTGCATTGATATCTACCTAACATCCCCACTGCATGAGCTATATCAGGTCTGGTACAGACCTCCGCATACATCAAACTCCCTACTGCAGAAGCATAGGGTATGCTCTTCATATGTTCTTGTTCTAAATCATTCTGAGGACACTGTTTCTGATTGAATTTGTCACCTTTTATAATAGGAGCAACTGTAGGTGCACAATTTGCCATATTAAATCTTTCTAGAACTCTTTCGATGTAGGCTTTCTGAGATAGACCAAAAGTCCTCTGAGATCTATTTCTGTGAATCTTTATGCCAATGACATAGGAAGCTTCACCCATATCCTTCATCTCAAAATTCTTAGAAAGAAAATCTTTAGTCTCTTTAAGCAAATTCAAATCACTACTTGCAAGCAGAATGTCATCTACATACAGGACTAAGAAAATATACTTAATCCCACTAACCTTAAGGTATATGCATTGGTCCACAATATTTTCTACGAAACCGAATGTAGTAATTACATTATGAAACTTGATATACCACTGACGGGAAGCCTGTTTAAGTCCGTATATAGATTTCTTTAGTCTACAAACAAGGTGATTATTTTCATATGTGCTAAAACCTTCGGGTTGTTGCATATAGACTATCTCCTCTATATTCCCATTCAGAAATGCCGTTTTCACATCCATCTGATGTAGCTCTAAATCAAAATGAGCTACTAAAGCCATGATGATTCTTAATGAATCCTTCTTTGATACCGGAGAGAAGGTTTCATGATAATCAATACCTTCCTTTTGAGTGAAACCTTTGGCAACAAGTCTGGCCTTATATCGTTCTATGTTACCCAAAGAGTCCCTTTTGGTCTTGAAGACCCATTTACAGCCAACGGCTTTGACTCCTTGTGGTAACTCAATGAGATCCCAAACTTTGTTATCCGTCATAGATTTCATCTCTTCCTTCATAGCATCATACCATAGGGACGATTTAGCTCCCTGCATGACCTCTGAAAACGTCCATGGGTCTTTATGGTGTCCGACATCAAAGTCAAACTCCTGAAGATAGACTACATAATCATCAGGAATTGCCGGTCTCCTTTGTCTTGAGGATCTTCTTAAACCAACCTCTTCCTGCAGATTTTCATTATTCTATGCAGCTGGCTCTATAATTATCTGTTCCTCTTGGGACAGCTCTTCATGGGGAGGTTCAACTGGTTCAGCATTTTCATGCTCTAAAATTAGTTGATCTCTATTACGGTCAAATTGACCTTCTGGACGAGCAACTAAATTATTATCTGTTGATGGATAACCAGTTGAATTTCTTATTTCCTCAAAATCCATCTTTTGAGGAATAGTACTCCCACTAGTTTCAGAATCCTCAAGAAATTTGGCATTACTGACCTCAACTATCTTAGATGGGTGATTTGGACAATAAAACCTGAATCCTTTGGAGTTTACCGCATAGCCAATGAAATATCCACTGACTGTTCGAGAGTCCAATTTCTTTATGTGTGGATTATAAACCCTCACCTCAGCTGGACATCCCCATACATGCAAGTGATTTAAACTAGGTTTCCACCCTTTCCATAACTCAAAAGGAGTTTTGGAAATAGCCTTCGATGGAATCCTATTTAAAACATACACTGCTGTCTTTAGTGCTTCACTCCAAAGAGAAGATGGAAGACAAGAGCTACAAATCATGCTCCTTACCATGTCCATAAGTGTTCTATTCCTCCTTTCGGCAACGCAATTTTGCTGAGGCGTGCCAGGCATCGTATACTGTGCAATGATGCCTTCACCTTCGAGGAATTGAGCGAATGGACCGGCCATTTGACCTTTATCCGTATGTCTTCCATAATATTCACCCCCTCTGTCGGGCCTTACAATCTTGATTTTCCTATCCAGTTGTTTCTCTACCTCAACCTTATAAGCTTTAAAAGCATTAAGAGCCCCAGCTTTATCAAATAAAAGATAGAGATACATATATCTTGAATGGTCATCAATGAATGAGATAAAATATCTCTGACCGTTGAAACAAGGAGTAGGAAAAGGTCCACAGATATCTGTATGTATGATCTCAAGAATTTCAGAACTCCTTCTGGCACCTTTAGTGGTATTTGTGTTAGTATGTTTTTCCTTTATGCATTCCACACAGGTACCAAAATCGGTAAAATCGAGATCTTGTAAGATCTTTTCTTTTACCAATCTCTTTATTCTCTCTAATGAGATATGAGCTAAACGCTTGTGCCATAAACAAGAGGGGTTTTCTTTAATAATGTTCCTTTTAACACCAATGCCATGATCAACATTAAAATTATTTTCAAAAGATTGACTCAAATTAAATCTGTACAAATCATCTACCAAACAACCATTGCCAACAATAACATTATCGGAGAACATAGTAAAAAATTTGAAGCCTTTATTTTTCAATTTAGAAACAGAAACTAGATTTCTAGAAAATTTAGGAATATAAAAAGTATCCTCAAGTTAAGTATAAAACCAGTTTTCAGTTCTAAAATAAATTTTCCAACGGCTTCAACTTGAGATTTATTTTCATCTCCGCTAATTAAAATCCTTTCATTTGGCTTTAACATTATTAGGTTGTGAAAATCCTGCATGGTATTTGAGATATGTACAGTAGATCCAGAGTCAATCCACCATGTGTTTTTAGGAACATTAACTAAATGAGATTCATAACAAATATAGATAGTTTCAATATCTTTCTTTTCAAGCCAAACTTTATAGGAGTTGACAAAATGCTCCTCAATAGCCTTTAGGTAATTCTTGGCTTTATCACATTCTGGAATCGATCCCCTTATGCTTTTTTTGATACTCTAGACTTTATGAGCATCAAACTCAAGCGATTGGATTGCTCCCACTTTTTCTGCGCGGATTTCTGATGTGGAGTCATTGACCCCACTACCTTAGGCGGTTGCTCAACGCGCAGAGCCAAATCTAAATCCATATTACCCAAAGTAAAATAAATAATTTCTTTCCAATCAGAATAATTGTCCCCAGTAAGTATAGGAACACAAGAAACATCAATAAGAAATGCATTAAGGGAAGAAGCTGCAAAAATAAAGGAAATATTAAACTTTATCGCTTGCTATAATCTTTAGATAAGATAAATTCTACCTTCCTGTGGGCAGAGGCGCTACACGCATAGAATTTATCTACTTTAATAATAAGACTAGCAGAATACTAATTTCTAAACAACAAGATTTCTGTACCTGTGGGCATAAGAAAACTCGCTATCTAAAAATTCAATCAACTATCCTATTCCAGTCAAAATTCAGAAAATTATATTATTTGACTGCAATAAATAGTCAAACTTTAATTCAATATCAGTAATACCGTATATATTTTTCATTATCTATAGGATGCTGTGGCTACTCCTGAGCATAATGAAAAATACAAATAACCATATTTGATATTTATGACTATTTAAAATAAATTGGGAATCCATATGAATTTTCGGGTTAACTTTAATTCAATATCATCTTATAAAAAATACCATAAGTGATCATATACCATGACTAAGATGCTGTGGCTATTCCTAGACATAGTTAATCTCACATTAATCTTTATATGATATTGAATGACCGAAAATTTCACGTTATTCCAAAACGCAGCGGAAAAATAAAGTCCAGAGTAATTTTCTTAATAACTTTATGTGACTCAAGTTTTATAAACTGTATGAAGTCTATATTCTCTACTCTAAAATTTTCATGATCATCTTATATATGTTTAGAGTAATAAAGCAAAAATATACCGTAAAATATTAAACTAAACATATTACTTTATATCATGAATACACAAATGAGTAGAACAGAAATTATATATAACAAATTCCAAACGTTATATATAATTTTAATATATAAACTTCTCCAAAGATAATGAGTCACGAAAGAAAATTATAAACCGAAACTATATGAATATATGTATATATATACATATATATCCATCCTTTATTTTCATTAAAAATAAATAAATAAATAAATTTTATTTTCATTTTTGTGTTGGCCGATGCCCACAAAGAACTGCAATATTGCGGTGGGCCCCGCATGGCAATCCTTATATGGGTTGCAACCTGCAACTCTCTTCTCTTTTTTTTTTTTTTTTTTTTTTTTTTTTCCTTGACCGCCACCTAGGCAGCCACATTACGGGCTGCCTAGTGCGGCCCCTCATGGGCCGCACCTTGATGCCCTCCGGGTGGCGTGGTGGCGAGAGTCCGCCATGCTGCCCATCTTCTTTTTTTCTTTTTTTTTTTCTTTTTTTTTTTTTTTTTTTACACTTCATGCTCGCTCAATGCAAGCGGCCGGTAACGTTGTTCTTACGAAACGCCGGTCTCGAATTGAGGCCGACCAACGTTACCATAAACACAAACCGATGAATAAATTTATTTATTTCTTTAATGAAAATAAAATCAAACAAAATCCGGAAAGAGACGAAAATCCGGCAAAAAGGTTGGCTCTGATACCACATGTTAAACTTTATAGGAGAAACTAGAATCGTACCTTTTGCCATGATTTCGATTTCCGTACCCGATTTGTTGACGACGATCCTTGCTCGTCGTTCGTCCTCGTTTGCGATCCTTGATCGTCGTTCGTCCTCGTTCGCGATCTGCAAGAAGACGGGACGTTTCGAGTCTAATACCCTTATCCCCGGAGATGGAGCCGTCACAGACAATTGGAATTAGGGTTAGACCGTGACTCCCGTATGTTACATATTTATATATAACTTAATGTAAGGATGTCAAATCACGTCCGTCCATCAAGGACGTGTCCGGATACATCCTAACCGTATGATCTAATTATATCTTTATAGATCAACTTAATTAGATTGACTGTATCTTTATGGATCGCCTTAAATATATTACGTAGGCCACATCCAACATCACTTTCACCATTGCATCATTCTGCATAAAGAAAACAAAAGAGTTCATTCAACTATAAAAAATTGCATTTGTATATTTGTATTCATAGCAATGTGTTTTTAATACGCACGACAAAGTTACTTGCTGCAGTATTAATATAACTCCCATCTTTTGATTTGTGAGTAATTGTAAAAAATTCAATACGTCCAGATTCTCTTTGATTTTCCTTTTCCTGTAATAAATTAATTGTAGTGAATAAATTAGTCCCAAATATACAAGTTGAAACAACTAAACAACTTTAAAAATAGAAAGTGTAATCAAATAAAGCTTTATTGCTCCCAAACTAAAGTAACAATAAAATTTGCATACAAATTCGTGTCTTTTTCTAGCAAAAGACATAGAGCCCGTTGTGTGAGGAGTTGTATGTTTTGCGCGTGATGCCTGCCCTATCCAAGAGTATAACTGTCCAAAAAAAAATTGCGCTTAGAACCATAAAATTAGTAACTTCAATGAATAATCACTTAACGTATTAAAATCACTTTACCTGACTTTTTTCTGAAAACCAGTAATGTACAGGGTCCACCCACTGTTGAGGCACAATTTCCTTCGGAACAACATTCACTATTTGTTGCTCTGTATTGTCCTCTCTCATGTATTTTGCTTTTAGTTCACATTTATAATTCTTCCATTTTCGACTAACTAATTTTAATATCCAAGCATTGACATTATTGTCCATAGGCAGTTTAAATTTAGTCTACAAGACAAAATATAGTCAAAATTTAAACATCGAAACTCATTACGAATTAATATTGAACTACCTTTAATCTATTACTTAAGAATATCATGATATTTACACTACTCGAGATATGTTTAAACTATAGGCATAAAAACTTTCAAAAGAAAAATAAAGATTTTAACTACTAATTGAAAATTATTATAAAGTTGCAAACTACATCTATAATGCTTAGAACTTTCTAACTAAATGTCGAATTTTATTATTAGTGATGTAACATTTGGTTAAATAACACTACATCCTACAGCAAAACTAAACAAGCTCTTATAAATTTTACCAACCGTCCCTAGAGCAAGTGGCAAAGGGCTTGGTGGTTGGTACCCGAGACCCGAGTTCGAATTCTAGTTGATTCACATTTCTAGCTAAGTTTATTTCCGATGAAATAAACGGAGCGAGTAGCATGCTACGTACCTTTCTCTAAAAAAAAAAAAAAAAAAAAAAAAAAAAAAAAAAAAGCTCTTATAAATTTTCAAGTGTTTCCAATTTCGAAAAGCAGCTAATTGACACCTTGCTTAGAACCCAGTAGATCCAATGTGTCTGGCTTTGAGCCCGTTACTCTCTCTCTCTCTCTCTCTCTCTCTCTCTCTTGCAATTGTAAGGCTTAGAGCTCTTGAGCGAAACCCCTTTGTAAATCACCCGTTCAATACGGAGTTAAAATTTAGATTAAACCTAAAGACATTTAAAATGTGTCATGAGACAGTTGTTTATGTTGACTTAAATGGACCAGCATCTTGCCCAGTGATGGAAGGTCATGTGGGCCGAGTCATGTTCGAAATTACATGAGGCTGGTTGGACTGAGTCATATTCGAAGTGGCGTGAAGTTGGTTGGACCGAATCACAATCGATACCCGTAGGCACTGTATCTGTACGCTTTAAGTGAATTGATTGCGTATTTCTAACAGCTCGAGCTTTGGAGATTAATAGTTAGCGCCAACGATCCGACAGTTTGGTTATAAATTAAAATTACAATTACATCTAATAGCAAGTCTATTGGAAAATAAACGAAGTTCTGAAAAGATAAAAAGGTTGTAGCAAAATAAGCGCCCAAATTAAGGAAGAATAGTTTCTTTTAAAAAAAGGGGGGAATTCTCATGGAATTCATAGGAAGTAGAGGGACCATTGATCTGTACTAGTTTAGCAAAATCTTCAATTCCCTTCTAAGTAATGAGCAAGGGACAAGATACATGAAATCCCAGAGGCACCTTTACTACTCAGAATTGAACACAAAGAATTGGGGGAAACAATGCCCTCCTAGCCTTTTCATATGCAATTGTGAATAATTGTACAAGGGTGGGAGAGATCAGAAAGAGATTAGCCCAAAACATGTTAATGACAATTCCCAAAAAGCTCGCATTCTCTCTTTTGGCGAATCGAGCTGTCGAGCTGTTGTCTAACAGTTAAACGGCAGCTCTTCGACTTTGATCTCCACTGCCGAATCACCAAGCAGCAGGGGAAGCACTTTTGAGCAACAAGCAGTTTTGGGGACAAATTAACTGCTAAGACCGAAGAAGCGGGTTAAACCGATCGAAGATGATGCGCCCTCCTCGGCCAATTCTTCCATGAAACCGCAGGGTAGGGGCCGAACCATCTTCAACAGGTGGACCCACTGGCGCGCTGATGCCTGTAGCAGCGAGCTTCTCTATATCCAATGGTCTCGTGAACAGCATAACCGGCTCTTGTGCCTCCTGAATCAATTGAAGACGTGACCCAAAAAAGACGTTTAAACTGTAGAAATTAGCCTTGAACAGAGAAAACAAGAAACAACTAAAAAATAATGTTGAACTTCTCTTCAGACCTATTAGAAGTTAGAAAACAAGATAAAAATACATGGGAATGACAAGAGAAAACTTTATGGGTACAAGTTTCCGTTGATAATTAACAAAAGGTATATACCCTCTCAAAAAAAAAAAAAAGAAAAAAAAAAGAAAAAAGAAAAAAAGGGAATACTAGATCCTCCTGAGGCATCTTCCCATGCCTCTCATCAACCAACTAGAGTAAGCAAAAAGAGATACATGGGAGAGAACATTTAGAATGGATGCCAGAAAAAACTAATCCATTATAACGCCTACATGGATAGGAGGACTTTAAGATGTGATATGCGGACTTTAAGCAAGGACAGTAAAGTATCATTTACTTTCATTATTATTTTAGGATTCCATGTCCCACTAAAGAGGTGACCAGCTTGGATCTTGACGAGTACGCCGAAAATAGAATATGGTAGTTTGAATTTATTTTTCTTTTGCTTTTTGCATATTCTTCCTGGTTATCCATTTAGTCAACGCCGCTTAAGGCTTTATTTGGATGCATGAACATCGTATCCGGTATATCCATTCAATTTACTCACGAGGCATGTAGTATTTGGTAGATAAGGAATATGATCAAATGTCTAGCATCAATATCATATTCCGCCTTCAAGTCATCTTTTTGGAATGAGATAAATCTGCTATTCTACCAATCATGGGTGCCAAGACTTTCACAGAGCAAAAAATTAAAAACCTAGCTTTCAATCACACAAAATTCTTTAGAATAAGTTATCATTGGATATCTTATTCCAATATTCAGACAGGCCCTAAATATTTTGTTCCCATGCAACCGAAAAACAAAGGAAGGAAGAAATAAAGCATACCCTCTTGCGTAGCCAACCATTAGGCAGAGGTTCTTGTTTCAACTCATGCTTTACCCGCTGTGGGGGAATCACCCTTAGCTTTAAATTTTGCAATCTCGATTGAGTATTCGAAGGCCAATCATTCGTTCGTTCATTTGTTGCGTCGTCAGAATCCATATACTCATCTTCATCGCTTGAATCCGATTGGGAGCCTACTAATGCAGTTCCGTCTTCAACAAGCTGCGCCCCATGCTTCATATAGCATAAAGAATGGTATCATCCAAAATGCAAGAATGAGAAACCACTAGCAATTAGCTGTGAGCAAAACAGTATATAGAAAATAAATAGGCTAAATTACAAAAAAAAATCCGTGTTAATACCCGCTTTTTCACTTTTCTTCCATGACTTTTAAAAACCTATATTTTGCCCCCTTAAAATTTCAGAAATGTTTTAAAGGGGGACGGCATGAATGGAGAGGAAAAAATGACCAAATTGCCCTTACTTCTTCTATTAAAAAAATTAATATATTTATGTCATTTTGAAGAGTATTTTCAATATAAATTATAAGAAATGGATGAAAAAAATGATAAAACCCTGACGGAGGGGGACTAAATATAACAACTTGAAATGTTGAGGGGTAAAATATAGGTTTTTGAAAGTTAGGGAGGGAAAGTGAAAAAGCGGGTATCTATAAAGAGGTTTTTTGTAATTTAGCCAAATAAATATATACCAAACAATTTAAACTTTAGAAAGGCTATGACCGAGCTAGAAATGTGCTTGAGTAGGTTGCGATAGCCAATGACAGATACTACATGCGACTATCTAATCCAGCATTAAACAACAATAAATAGCAAATATGTGTTTGCAAACATAAAAAGAAAAGCCTGACACTATATCTTCTACTCCTTTTGGAGCAAGGGATTCAAGGCTTTGCTGGTTAAGAATGCCCCTGTTATGTACACCCCACTAGGGGTGGCAGTCCAGCTCGCTGTTCGCGAGCCAGCTCGTGTTCCACTCGAAATGAGCTCGAGATCGGCTCGTTTAGTAAACGAGCCGACCACGAGCTGAATTTTTCAGCTTATTTAATAAACAAGCCGAACGCGAGCTGGGATCAGCTCGCTCGTGTTCAGCTCGATAACAGCTCGAATACATATATTTTATATTTATATAATTTATTTAATTTATATTTTTATATATAAATAAATAATTATATATAATATATATTTTTATTATTTAATTTTTAGCAAAATAAAAATATAAATGCGACCTTAATTATAAAAAGACTCATTTTTATATAAAGTTTTAACTATTAGATCAAAGTCTAATGGATAAGATTTTATAAATTTACTTTTTTAATATATTTAATCTAATTTTTTTTAAATTATTGTTCGTTGGCCAGCTCCTGAGCCAGCTCCGAACACGAGCCGAATTTTTCGGCTCGATACTTTAATGAGCCTGACCCCAGCTCGCTCGTGTTCGGCTCGTTTACACCCCTACACCCCACCGATTGAGAGTATCTTTGGTCTCTAGGACTTCTTTAATGGCCCTCAAGGAATTCTGACCAAAGAGGTTATGATATATGGAATAAAAATATGTGTATGGGGAAATCAAACCATTAAACATTAGTACATACGTCACTATTTTTTTTTTTTTTTTGGTGTTTTATAATATTGATGAAAATGATACTATCAGTATCAAGTGGAAATCTGCCCACACCATTATCAATAAATCCCAAAATTTGTTTCTGTTAAAACTCTGCATTAATAAAACAAAGAAAAAGGGAAGTACTTAAACATGTTGACACTACATGAACAACAAGATATTATATGAACAACAAACAAGATGATTGTATACAAACATCAATAGTTGTTTTCTCACAATGGCAAAAAATATGAAACTACCAGCAATTTTGCAACCCGCAACACCAAAAAAAAAAAAAAAAATCCAGGAGAAAAAAAAAACCATATATGTAACTTCTCCTTTGTTAAGTCATATGTAAGTATACCTGTCTATGTAGATTAATAGAGTATAAAGAATTACAGAGAAACCACTTGGGAGTTTTTATTGTTTCTCGTAATTCAGCAGACCTTTGTCATGCACAATAGCAGGATAAATAAACTTAAAAGGCTCACAAAAAAACACTAGTGCTAACAAGATGTTTTACCAAGTACCTTATATTTCATTTGTATACGTTGAAGGCTGACCTCGCACTCCAATATATCTCGCTTCTTTTCTTCTCTCTGCACATAAAAGCTTTCTTAGTAGCAGAAAACACTGGCTTTTCAACATTTAAAATAATTCAAAATGAAAAACAACTTCTCGTAGTTGATTAGACTTTGCTTTGTGAAAGAACCTTAATCAGAGCCTCCAATAGTGTCTTTGCCTGGCCCAAGCTACGCCTAACCTGATGCAAATTTCAAAAGAGATTTTATATTAAATAAATTACGTACTGCAAAATTCCAGATTTTATTCCGAACTACCAATTCCCGATAAATAGCAATCAAGAGAAAATAATCTTGTCAAACAATCAACAAGTAGGGGTACAAAGAAAAAGCCAAGTCTTCCAAATTAAGGTTTATCGATTGGCTGAAAGTCTGAAACATATTAATTTCTGCCAATCTTGATCTGAAACTGCCCAAGCTTCAGGGTATAGGCAAAAACAAAATAAGGTCCAACCAAAACTTACAACTTTGATCAACAGTACAGTGTGTAAACAATCCATTTTCCATAATTTAGAGTTACGGCCATAAACAGCGAGGCTGTGGAATAAGAATAGCCAAAACAGCATGCCAGTAACCCTGTCACTGTAGATCATTCCGAAATAAGCCCTTGAACTTTATTACTATTAATACTATATTTAATCGACATCCCCTCATTTTCATTTGTTTTGATTTGAGTTATTTTGGTCAATTGAATTGGGATTTCCTAAAGTTAATGATTCCATTAGCTATTGTTATTTTATTAACAATAAAATCCACACTTCATGTAGGTAAAAAGTAGTTAGAGCTATGAAATTCGACCGTATTAATGTTTAATGGAACCCTATTCCAATTGACTAAAATAACTGGAAAAAAAAAGGTAGTGGATGCTAAATATAGAAAAATAAAGTTAAGGGGCCTATTTCAAATGTTTTATAATTGGAGTCTCCGCACATCCTCATTGTACCTTTAGTTCTGGTTTAGGGCATATTTGTTTCAGCGAAAGTGAACTTTGGGTTGAAATGGATTTTGGGTTGAAGTAGAGTTCGGTGAAAACTACTTCTCCGTCGTTTATTTTGTAGTTATGGAAGTAAAGTTTTATTAGTTCTGCTGTTTGTTTGATAGGAAGTATATGATGTAAAACTATAATTTATGTATAAATAAAAATAATTTAATAAATAAAAATAATATAATTATATTTTTATATAATTAAAATTTAATTTAAAGTAACTAAATTATTTTTTTATATATAAATTATAGTAGTACAACAATAAAATTAAAAAGTAAAAAATATTAATATTTAATTAATAAATTTTTATTATATTTTAATTAATTGTACAAATTAAATTAAAAAATATTAAAACGTAACTAATCAATATTTATCATATTTTAAATATGCCAAATGAATAAAAGAATAATTAGTACCATAATTAAATATATTTAAATATAACTATCTTTACCTAGTATATTATTTTAGTATTTTTTTCTTCACCTTCCTTCACCGTAATTGACTTCAGCCCACGGCGGGCCGAAGTCAATTACGCCATTTTAGGTTAACTGGAGTTTCGACCGTAACTGTTTTACGGCGAACCAAACAACGGAAGTGGTAAGTTTTCACCGAAAATCGCTTCCTCCCTCCCACTTCCACCCCACTTTCTAGCAAACAAACAGGCCCTTAGTCAAGTAGGATTTTGCCAAACACCTCATCTGAAAGGGATGGTGCTTGGCCAGAAAAGGTCCAATTTATAGTTCTATGTGTTGCTATGCAGAAAATGGTCCAATTAGTGCTCATCCTTGTTGCTTGCAAAAAAATAAAGATACAATTTAGTGTTTATACATGTTGTTTGGAGAAAAAAAAAAAAGAAAAAGGACTATATCCTGGGCCCCTAAACAAAAGCTCCAATTTAGTGGCATCCAGCTAAATGAGTCATTTGGGAATCCCCTTGCACGAAGTGGGATAAGATAAGGGTAAGGAAACAATGGCACAAAAACAAAATCATACGACCAAAGTAATTGTCTGGAGAACTCATTGCCCTAAGAACACATGCAAGCAACTGCTTTTAGAAGTATGAAAACCAAACAACATTATACATGTAACAAAATAGGGAGCAATAAACTTTACCAGACGAAGCTTCTCAAAGGATTGGGCATTGTTTTCTCTCCTTTGCATCTGAGAAAAAAAGAGTACAGATAATTATAGTACTTCGTACAAATGTAAGTAGTAATATTTAATATGTTGCTCTCACCCTTCTTGTGTGAAGACGAGGAGCCTTTTCCCTCGGTCTAAACACATTGTAGGGATTTGTATCATTCACTGGCGGAGGAGGCTGCAGAGAATGTATAGAAATTTACTCTTTCAAAACAAGCGGGCATAATGAAAATGCGAATAAAATAATATATAGTTTGCAACAGATTTCAGTGGACTAGGAGGACAATATAATCAATAACAAAATTTATGATTAACTATTGGATTTATTAGTTACTTCGGTTAGAAGAATACCAGAGTCCACGGAAGAAGACCACCGTAAGCGTACTAAATATGTTGGCAGTTTACTTATAAGCTATTTAGTTAATTACGTAATTAGTGAATAACCAATTTGATGGATCAAAGGGACAACGTGAAGCTACCTGATAAAAGCGCTAAAACAGAGTATAGCATCTTGCGTCTAATATAATTGCCACAAAACCAAAGAAAGGACGGATAATAATTACGAACATACTCAATAATGCTTTCAGTGAGAATTATTGTGACCCCCCAGCTTCTCGGGAGGTCACCCATCCTAAACCCATCCTAGAATTACTCTAACCCTAACAAGCTTAACCCTTTTAGCTCTTAAGCGTAGCCACCGCCCAAAATATTATAGCTAGATTAAGATGTTTAGTCCTATTATACCTTATATATAGAACTATTCCAAATTCTAGAAATGTCACAATTACGGAAACCACCAATAATTACCTGTAACCGTCGAAGAATAGGTTTCTGCCACCGCTCCCGCTGATTAATGATAGAAAAACATGTTTGATTAGACCAAAAGAGTTTTAAACTTCTCTCTCTCTATATATATACATATACATATACATATATATACATATGTATATACATATGTATACATATGTGCATATATACACATATATATATGTATATATATATATATGTGTACATATACATACATATATATATACATATATATATATACATATATATATATATATATATAGGTTGGGGCTACTATACTTATATGAGTATTGGACCCTTTGTACTCATAACTTTTAGACCGTTCAGATGAAAAAATGTGCGGCTAGGATAAGAGTGATTACGGTTAGGTTGATAGTGGGCCCCCTAGGGTTGAGTGGGTGGTTGGTTGAATAGTATAATCTAATGGGTAAAAATGATTAAAGATTGGATCAAACGGCCAAAAATTTATGAGTACAAGAGCCTCTATACTCATAAGAGTATAGTAGCCGGACTCATATATATATATATATAGAGTCCGGCTACTATACTATTATGAGTACGATCGCCCTCGTACTCATAAGTTGTTTTCGATGATAGAGCTTCTGAATCGACGATCCACACCGTTAAACGTTATCTAGAGCATTTAAAACTTTTAGAAATAAAATTTTATAATTTTTCGATATCATTTACCCTACGATCAAAAGCTCACAAAATTGACAATTTTTAATGGCCGGTATGGAATATTTGCTAGTTTAACGGTGTAAAAGAATCGAAATAGGTTGAATTTTTGATAAAAAATTCTATTCACTATCTAGATAAAGAGCAATAACTCCGATCTTCAATTGAAGGGTCCGATCATCCATTTTTAGGATGTCGTTCGATTTTGACCGTTTATTTTATGCCGCTTGATGGACTTTATTATGATTTCGAAAATTAACGAAATTTATTTTCTAGAAGTTTCAAATACTCTAGATCATGTTTAATGGTGTGGATCGCCGATTCGAAAACCCCAATATCGAAAACAACTTATGAGTAGTAAGGGCTTTGTACTCATAATAGTATAGTAGCCCTACTATATATATATATATATATATATATATATATATATATATATATATATATATATATAGGCCATGGCTACTATACTATTATGAGTAGTGGAGTCCTACTACTCATAAGTTGTTTTCGATGATAGAGCTTCCGAATCGACGATCCGCTTCGTTAAATATGATCTAAAATATTTGAAACATTTAGAAAATAAATTTCGTAAATTTTCGAAATCATAATAAAGTCCATCAAGCGGGCATAAAATGAGCGGTCAAAATCGAACGACATTCTAAAAACAATGATCGGATCCTTCAATTCAAGATCGGAGTTATTGATCTTTATCTATGTAGTGAATAGAATTTTCTATCAAAAATTCAACAAATTTCGATTCTTTTACACCGTTAAACTAGCAAGTATCCTATACTCGTTAAAAATTGTCAAATTTGTGACCTCTTGATCGTAAGGTAAATGATGTCAAAAAATTATAAAATTTAATTTCTAGAAGGTTTAAATGTTGTAAATAACGTTTAACTGTGTGGACTGTTATCTGAAGCTCTACTATCGAATAACCCAACAGCACGGGTGGCGATCGTACTCATAATAGTATAGTAGCCGATCTCTATATATATATATATATAGTCCGTTATGGTGCTTGTAGCACCAAGCACTTGGTGCTTGTGAATTTTTACCATTAGATCTACACCTTTGATCATTTTCACCGTTAGATTATACTATTCAACCAACCACCCACTTAACTCAGGGGCCCACATCATCCTAACCGCACATCTATTAATCCAGGGCTAAAAACTTACCAGCACCAATGACTTGGTACTTTTAAAAGCATAGGAGCTCAATTCTATATATATATATATATATATATAGAGTTGAGCTAGAATACTCCTAAAAGCACCAAGTGGTGGTTGTGAGTTTTTAGCCATTGGATAGAGAGATGTAAGGTTGAGATGATGGTGGTAGGTGGTGGTAGGTGGAATAGTGTTTGATCCAAGAGGTATTAGTAATTAAGGAGTAGATTCAAGGGTTAGAAACTTGGAAGCACCAAGGGGTTGGCGCTTCCAAAAGTATTCTAGCTCCACTCTATATATATATATATATATGTATATATATATATATATATGTATATATAGAGTACGTCTCCTATACTTTCGAAAATACAGAGGCCTCCGTGCTTGTAAGTTGTTTTTGATAATGGAGCATCCGATTCGGTGATCGGCTCCATTAGGCATGATCTACGCTATTAGAACTATTTAGAAACCAAATTTCATAATTTTTTTACATCATTTACCAAGTGATCAAAGAGTCGCAAAAATGACTATTTTAACGTCCGTTGTGGCACGTTTTAAAGTTCAAAGTTCAATGGTGTAGAAGAATCCAAATTATATGAAACTTTAATAGAAAATTCTACTTAACATCAAGAGTAAGAACAATACTTCCGATTTAAAATTTGAGTCTTTTATCACTATTTTTTGTGAGATTTTTATTTTTAGCCATTCATTTTGAGGCTACTCGTTCGCTAGGCAAATGAAGTTAAAAAATTGTGAAATTTGGTTTCTAAATAGTTCCAATAGCATAGATCATGTCTAACAAAGCCGATCGCCGAATCGAATGCTCCATTATCGAAAACAATTTACAAGCACGAAGGCCACCGTACTTTCGAAAGCATAGGAGCCTAGTTCTGTATATATATAGAGAGAGAGAGCGGGCTGTGTGCTCTCGAGAGCACGAGCCCTCCGTGCTCCCGAGCCGTTTTCGATGATGGGACTCGAATCGATGATTGGCTCTGTTAGACTTGATCTAGGGTATTTGAAGTTTCTAAAATATAATTTTTGCGATTTTTCAATATCATTTACCTAGCAATCAAAAGGATTCAAAATCTATAATTTTTAACTGCTGAAAATAAAAATTCCATAAAAAGTGGTGATATAGCACTAAAATTTTCGATCAAAAATATTGATCTTGTTGTAGATAGTATAAAGAATTTTGTATAAAAATTTCATCTGATTTGAATACTTCTATACCGTTAAACTTGAAAACGGCAGATATCAACCATTAAAAATTATTAATTTTGAATCCTTTCGATCACTAGGTAAATGATATAAAAAAAATCACAAAAATTATTTTCTAGAAACTACAAATGCGTTAGATCAAGTCTAACGGAGCTGATCGTCGATTCGAGAGTCCCATCATCGAAAATGGCTCTAGGCTCCGTGCTCCTGAGAGCACGGCAGCCCTACTCTCTCTCTCTCTCTCTCTCTCTCTCTCTCTCTCTATATATATATATATATATATATATATATATATATATATATATGGCTAAATTACGTAAAACCCCTCTATCAATACCGCTTTTTTTACTTTCCCTCCTTGTCATATATATATTGGAAATCAAGGAGTAGATCTAAGGGCTAGAAACTTAGAAGCACCAACTCATTGGTGCTTCTAAAAGTATTCTAGCTCTACTCTATATATATATATATATATATATATATATATAGAATTGAGCTCCTATGCTTTTAAAAGTACCAAGTCATTGGTGCTTGTATATTTTTAGCCCTTGGATTGAGAGATGTGTGGTTAGGATGATGTGGGCCCCTTTGGGTTAAGTGGGTAGTTGGTTGAATAGTATAATCTAACGGACGAAAATGATCAAAGTCGTAGATCTAACGGTAAAAAATTCACAAGCACCAAGTGCTGGGTACTTTTACGAGCACCATAGCCGGACTCTATATATATATATATGTATGTATGTGTATACATGTATGTGTATATATGTATGCATATATATGTATAAGTATATGTATATATGTATGTGTATATTTGTATGTGTATATGTATATATGTATATGTATTTGTATATATGTATGTGTATGTGTATATATGTATGTGTATGTGTATGTATATATATGTGTGTGTATATATGTATATGTATGTGTATGTATATATGTTTGTGTATATGTGTATATATGTATATGTATGTGTATATATGTATATGTATGTCTATATATGTATGTGTATATATGTATATGTATATATGTATATGTATATATGCATATACGTATATGTATGTGTATATATGTATAGGTATGTGTACATATGTATTTGTACATATGTATATGTATATGTATATATGTATGTGTATATATGTATGTGTATATGTATATATGTATATGTATTTGTATATATGTATGTGTATATGTGTATATGTATGTGTATGTGTATATGTATATGTATATGTATATGTATATATGTATATAATATATATGTATATATACATATATACATGCATATACACACACACACATATATATATATATATATAAACATATATGTACAAATACACAAATGTACATATATGTACAAATACACATATGTACATATACATAATATATATAAACGTCTTGGTTTACTACCGATTTGTTTTCGAAGATAGAGCTTCCAAATCAACGATCGGGACTATTGAACATGATCTAGACCATTTAAACTATCTAGAAATCAAATTTTAAGCATTTTCAACATTACCAACCGAACGATCAAAGCATCACAAAGTTTGTAAATTTAATGACCTACTATGCATTTGCTTATTTAACGGTATAGAAAAGTCCAAATTAGCTAAATTTTTATTAAAAACTTTTTAAATCAGCTAATTTTTTATTAAAATTTTTTTAAACTATATAAAACAAAATCTAGACTCTAGATTTTGAATATAAAAATTGTATCATCACTTTTTGAAGATATTCATTTTCAATCATTCATTTTATGTCCACTTTGTAGACAAGACAACAATATCGAAAAAGCATAAAACTTGATTTTTTTTCATATAATTTAAATGGTCTAGATCACGTTCAACAGTGCCGATCATTGATTTAGAAGCTCTATCGTCAAAATAAAATTGGTTGTAAATCGAGCCGTTTACTACCACTAGTATACTAGTAAAAATCTCTCTCTCTCTCTGTGTGTGTATATATATATATATATATATATATATATAGAGAGAGAGAGAGAGAGAGAGAGAGTTGAGCTAGAATACTTGTAAAAGTATTATGGGACTGGTGCTTTTGAGTTTTTAGCCATTGGATGGAGAGATGTGAGGTTGAGATGATGGTGGTAGGTGGTGGTAGGTGGAATAGTGTTTGATTCAAAGGCTATTAGTAATTAAGTAGTAGATCCAATGACTAAAAACCTAATAGCATCATGGGGGTGATACTTGTAAAAGTATTCTAGCTCAATTCTATATATATACATATATATGTATATATACAAATGTATGTATATATATATAGTAGGTCTTGTGTGCTATTAGGAGCACGGAGGCGTCCGTGCTCCTAAGCCATTTTCGATGATGGAGCTTCCGAATCGGCAATCGACTCCGTTAGACTTAATCTAGCATATTTGAAGTATCTAGAAAATAAATTTTGCGGTTTTTCGATATCATTTATCTAGCAATCGAAAGGGTTCAAATCAACAATTTTTAATGGTTGATGTATATCATTTGCAAGTTTAACTGTGTAGAAGTATTCAAATCAGATGAAATTTTGATAAAAAAAATTTTATACTATTTACTACAAGATCAATATCTCTGATCGAAAATTTTAGTGTTACATCATCACTTTTTGTGAGATGTTTTTTTTTTCAGCCGTTGATTTTGAGCCCTATCGAAAAACTGCAAAATTTATTTTCTAGATACTTCAAATACGCTAGATCAAGTCTAACGGAGCCGTTCGTCAATTCGGAAGATTCATCATCGAAACGACTTAGGACCACGAGGCCTCTATGCTCCTAATAGCACACAAAACCTATATATATATACATATATATACACATATACATATATACATATAGATATACGGATATACACATACATATATACATATACGTATACATATACATATAGATATAGATATATATATATATACATATACCTATACATATATATATACGAATCCGACTTGTGCTTTTAGAAGAACGGTAGCCTCCGTGCTATCAAGTTGTTTCGATGCTAGGACTTCCGAATCGACGATCATCTCCGTTAAGACTTAATATAGAGTATTTGAAGTATCTAAATAAATAAATTTCATAATTTTTCAATAACATTTGCCCTGTGATCGAAAGGGCTCAAAATCAACGGCTGAAAATAAAAATCTCACAAAAAGTGATGATGTGACACAAATTTTAGACCAAAGATATTGATCTCGTTTTATATAATATAAAGAATTTTTTATCAAAATTTTACGGGATTTTAATAGTTCTACACCATTCAACTTGCAAACCGCTCACTACAATTATTAAAATTGTCGATTTTGGGCCTCTTCAAACACTAGGTAATTGATATAAAAAATAGCAAAAATTATTTTCTAGGTACTTATATTACCCTAGATCAAGTCTAACGGGGCCGATCGTTGATTCGGAGGTCCCAATATCGAAAACAACTTGATAGCACGAAGGCCTTGTACTTCTAAAAGTACACAAGCCTCTCTCTCTCTCTCTCTCTCTCTCTCTATATATATATATATATATATATATATATATATACATATATATATATATTTATATATATATATAGAGAGAGAGAGAGAGAAGAATCATCTTACACAAACGAAGCATACCTTTACTTTCCAGTAGTTATATACAGACCGAAAAACTGCATATCGTACAGATAAGGACTGCAATGCCTGGGGAGAAAAAGGCAATTAGAAGGATGATTAAAAGAATTACAGGATTTTTCTAACACAATAACAAAAATTATAAGAGGATGATTAAAGGGGTTAAGGGATTTTCCAATGCAATAACACTTAGTACAATAACACTTATACTAACCAATTAAGTCTTTACAGTTTAAGATTCAGTCCCAAGTAATTGACACATTCCTTACTATGTAAAGATTTAGCATCATATAATAAGCAGAGGTGATTTACCAAAAGAATCTTAGCTGATTGTACATATTTGCAAATCAATATAGCCAAATTAATATAATTTGCATTAACTATTGATTGGATCAATAAAAGACTCATCTCCAAGTATATAAGAAAGGGTAGGATATAAATAACACAAGGATTAATGTGTCCATCGACACAGGTCGTATCCACCGTGCCATATCGTGCCAACAAAATATCGGCACAATATAACCCCGGTGCTGATGGCACAACTCAAAACCCTCTATTCTTGAAATTAATAAGTAATTTTCTCAATAAAGTTCAAAAGATTTGATAAAAATAAATAATAAATAATTAGCATATTTCATTGCTAAAAAAAATAAATATTTCATGCCATTACGTGTCGGCACACATATTTTTTGTGACCTACACGCATCGGCATGGCCCAGCACACACCGTACCGTACCGTGCCGGCAAGTTTTCGGCACGATCCTGTGCCACGGCACTTAAATCCTTGAAATAACATGTTAACTAATGACCATAAAACAGTTCAACTCCAAAAGGACAAACTGTTAAAGAGTATTGTTAAAGCAAATCAATTATGCAAAATTAGATATTTTGCCAAACTTAAAACAAAAGGTCACAACATGGAGCAAGTAATAATTCTCATACATAATGAGAATACTGTTATCAAGTATCCGACCATAAATCGAACATATGAACTTGAATTAGTAAAATGAATTGAACACATGGCCATTATATCACGATTCATACTTCATAGCAACATAGAGTCCTAGGTAAAGAGCCATATGGAGCATAATATACTAAATGTATCAACACCATGACTAGCGTGAAGTTACGAAGCTAGAAGAACGAGAAATTTATCAAGTGTTATTATAACCCTCAAAAGAAAGAGGGGAAAAAAAGGGTTCATCTTCACCTCTATGGCAGAATTAAGCTGCAAAAAGACTGGAATAGGTGACCCAAGAGTGGGAGTAATGACTCCTGCTCTTTCTCGAGTTTTATGATCCAAAACTTCCAATTTGAACAGAAGGGCCTCAAATCTGGATAAAAACAGATGTACACTTATAATCATCAAGTACAAAAGGATACCTGCAAAAATATAAACCTAACAGCCTTAAATTAATTTTCGTAATCAAAAGAAGACTTTGAATGCACTAACCACGATTGCGAAGAACTAGCTTTAATATTATTGATATAATAAAGAAAATACAATAGTCAAATTAAATTGTCAACTAAGAGGATATGATTGCTGACTTCTACCAATCTCATATTATTAGCTTCCAATTTTAGAAAATAAAAAGTGGTAACTAAAGAAAGAAATTAGAAAAGTACTGCGATATATTACATAGAAGGATTTCAACTACAAATGCACATATCACCAAATGTAGCTAGCTTATTGTTAATTACAGAACTTTACTTCAGCACGTACCAACCAGAGACAAATCAGCACAGTGCTTGTTGCTGACAAGCACATCATTGCATGCTTGCACATGTTCGTAGAAAGGGAGTTCTAACTTGTCACAAGAGTACAAATGTGAGAAAGGGGGGAAAAATGATGGGAAAGTTATGTTGCTTTCTACTACACTATGAAATTATGAAATCTTTCCAGTATCTAATCATTCATATTCGCAGCTTCATATGATTTTGACCTTTATAATTTTCAGTTCATAAAATTTTGATTCTAGCATGAATTTAACATGAGATATATCGCTAACATTGTGAAGATTAAAATTGAACTACTACGAAAAAATGAATTAGTAACAGATATGCAAAGCCCATCTTGAGTTCATAGCACCCACTGGCAGTGCTTCCCATTTGTTATCAATCCTCTGCACTATGTACCTACTGCACACTTTTCTGAGCACTGTTCCTTCCAAAATTCTCATAAGAATCACCATATGTTGCACACATACTTGACCATATGCAGCTGTGCCAGCATTGTGTGAACACGAAATGAACATATTGCATAAGCACTAATGTTGCAAAACGCAACAAAAACAAGCGTATCAAGTAAAATGGATCATGGATTCGATTGATTTATATACAAACTACAGTACAAAGGGAATAATAGAATTGTTCGAACAGAATTAGAAACTATCATTAGTACCATGCCATAGCCTACAAATTTATCATTCACCATATAGCTAGAAAGACCCTTTCATTAATCAATTATCATATGAATAAAGATCAAGGGAGTATTATTGTTTACACAAAGATTGGTAAAAAGAAAAAAGAAAAAAAGAAAATAAATTACAAAATAAAGGGCATGAACACTTTCCAAAATTATTAATAGTAACTCGCTGATGAATCCTTAGAGCCTATCTTTTAGGGGTTTGTCTAACTACAAATTGATTTAAGCATATAGCTAGATTCTTGCATCTAACATATTCTATTACTGGTTTCATTACATTCTATACATGAAAGTGGAAGCTGCTCAGAGAAGTCTAATGTAAATACTAGTTGCTTTCTATAAGCACTGTAGTTATAAAGGTTCTTGAAGACTATCAAGGTAAAAATTAGAAAATTTAGCATAAAAAGGCTTCCATTGAAGTGCTTACACAATTTAATTTACCACTTGCAATACAAGAAAGTTTCCCACTTTCAAGCCCCATAAATAAGTGAGACATTTTAAATGAACAATTCAAAGACTAATTCTAACAAGAAGCCTTGAACATGCAGCAGTTCATTATAAAAAAGGCTAGCTACAGTTTTGTACCACACAACAGACTATTGATAAACCAAGCTGACCAGGAAAAGACTTGGAGACAACCAAATATAGAAAGAAAGCATTTAACCATAAGTCCAAAAACTCACAAAATAAATTTCTCAAAAATTGCACTGCCCATCATGTATAGCTTCCCTTACATCAAGAAAGCTAATGACATTTCAATAAATAATCAGAAAGAGATGTATAAAATTATAATAATAATTAAAAAAAAGGCTGCTTAGGCTGAGACAAAATCTTTTTACTTTTCAGCCGTAAGAATCTTCCGGTCATGGTTAAACTCTTCAAGCCAATCCTCATCCTCATTGTCCATATCATACTCAACAAATTCGCCAATCTCAGCTCTGGCTGCAGAAAGTAATGAATGCTCAGAAAAAGCATTATTCAATTACAGTACTAACAAAGTGAAATGGTTAAACAAACCTCCTCTTCCACGCAAATACGATGTAGGTTGTGCAAAGGTGCGAGCATAATCTCTTTCATATGTATCCACAACACTGAATTGCGGGGTAGGAATTTCACTTGAGCTTTTCTTTGCAGGAACTCGATGCACCTAGACAAGCAGAAGTATCGATGCCAATTAGTTGATTCTATCAAAAGATAGTGTATCACATTATTCTCTTTATATAAGATGGAACTCATTAATGAAAACCTAGTTTTAAATCTAGCTTAATAGCCCCTGTTTGGCCCAACTTCTAGAACAGCTTCTGTAGTGGGGAAGTAATAGCCAGACATTTGCGCAACAAAAAGTGTAAGACTTTTTGTGTGGCAGGAAGTTCAAATGAGTTAGAATTTCTACTGCTCTAGCCATTTTATAAAAATAGCTTGGGCATCTTCAAATAGTTCAACTTAAACAGTGCATTTGTAGAAGCTCCAACCAACAAAATGGACCTAGCCCCTGTTTAGCCCTGTTGTAGGAGCAATTATTGCCTGCATGCGGGGGTACAAGTACATCCCATACACCACACTCCTCAAAACTCTATGATAGAGGCCTCAAAATTAGGATCTAATCCATTGGATAAGTTATGTGACATTTAAAAGGCCTAAATATCAAAAAAATTATATATTTTGTACATCAATTTCCTATAAAATTGAACAATTGACCTTTTCCTAGTGATGATTTTTAGGACTTCTTGATTCCTATATGATCAAAATATGTGATTTTTATGCATAGACTCTTTAAATACTATAGATCACATCTATTGAATTAGATTTTGATTCTAAAACATGGTCATCAAATATTAGTACGTCGTGCATAAAGTGTATGGATACATAGGGTGCAGGCAATATTTCACCTGTTGTATGGTTTAGTGTTGATCAACTATACGATGTTTGAGTAGAGCTATTAGGAGAAGGCAAGAAGCACTATAATGTAATCCGTTATCTTTGTAGCAGAAATAAAAGCTCCAAATTGGAGCTCATGTTTTTCGGCCTCAGAATATCATTTCAGTTTCCCCATGCAGCAAAAGGCAATTATGTGGTGCTTGAGTAGTGTTATTAGGCGAAGGCAAGAAGCTCTATACTGTAATACACTATTTCTGCAACAGAAAATGAATCGGAACTTATGCTTTTCAGCTCAGAATCTCATTTCAGATTCAGACTACAACGAGAGGTACACACTTTTTTGTTGCGCTTCACAAAGAGGTGGTTGCATCAAACTACAGTAGCAAAAGTGGGGCTAAACATGCATTCCGTGCCTTTTTCAAACAACACAACTCAAATAGAAAATGCCAAGGAGTGATCATCTTTACCTCGTTATCGGCTTCTGCCGCAGCCCGCAGCAGGTGCGAGTTGCGCGTTGAAGCTCCAGCGGTTGGCGCATCATCATCCTCAAACTCTCTGATGGATTTAACTATTGGGAGTTTCTTGTTGATGTCGAGGGGACGAGGCCTAAATGACAACCTACTCATATCCACTTCATCTCTCTTCCAACACTGACCACTCTCCCCTTGCCCATTCCACAACCACCATTTAATCAACAAATGATCAACACACAATTCAGTGAATTCGACACTCAAAACCAACTACCAATTACTCTATCCCATCACTTAAAAGTCCATCAATCATCTCGCAAGCCACTATAGCTCACCATTCACCACAACATAGTTCAAATAGGCCGCTAACCCAATCAGCACAAACAACACCTCACTCAATGCAACAAGAAACGGAAACTCTAGAATCCCCTATCCCAATTACTGAAACCCTGAGGGGAAATCGACGTAAAATGACCTAACACACAACTTCACTCTTAGCTGGTAATGCCCTGGTTCTAGTAAAGCAAAGAAAGAACCACCATGGCGCCACCTGGACCTAAAATATCCAATCCCCCGGTCACGAATCGACGATTTTCGCCACCAATTGGAGGATGGATCCGAGGTTAACTCCGTGAACGTGGACGTGGACGAGGTTTTCAGGGCACCGGGTCCAATGGGGACGAGATTGGTGGGTCGGAGGGATCAAGAAGGGATTCGGAGAACGATGACGAGTTGGAGAAACGGGGAGGAGATGAAGCGGAGGAGGAGATTGTAATTGCTAGGGTTTTTCGAGGGGTTCGGGGACGGGGTGGAGCTTGCTAGGGTTAGGGTTTGAAATGGAGGGAAAAAACGAGGGAGAAGAGGGAAGCGCTCGAACGAGTCGTTTCTTTTGGTCGTTCGCTCGATGGCTCTCCCGCTACGTACGTACGGTGGAGTCTACTACGGTTAAAATACCTAAAAACACGTATTTATGCATGCACCAAGTTCATCGTAGAATTTATCTTTTTTTTCATCCATCTAATACTTTTATTTCAAAAATCTAATTTTTAATTAAAAAAATAACTATAATTCCAAGAGTGGCAAGATCAAAATATGCAATAGAAAAAATAATAGATAAGGATGTAGTCGATAGACATACAGAAGCATATATTGAATGTAGCCAAAAATTTACCAATCAATAATAAATATTTTTATACAGTGTACTATAAAAGCCCAATTCGATGCATAACATGATAAAGTCACTCTTATACATATAATATATCAAAACAATATGGTGTATTTATAATGTATATAATTAATAAAATTTATCTATTAGTCAATATGAATTTTCAATACTTTGTTGTATGCATGGCAGTCTCTCATGCACCCCTAGCTGCTTCTTCACTAAACTGAACCTGCCCTTCCTTACTCATGAATCTGACTATCTCCACCCGATACATTGCCACTCCCTCTTCCTCCTCTACCTCATCCTCCATCATCTTTTTTCTATACTCTCGCCCTCTCCACTCAATGAATTGTTGTTCCCTCTCCCCTCTCCTTTGCTTAATTCCCTCTCCTTTCTCTATTTCATATATATAATAATAGATCGTGCATGTTTCACAGCCTGGATTCCAATCCAAAATTAATTAAATGGTAATGGTGCCTGCTATATCGACATTGCCTCCCCTCTCCAACATCCACTACGATTCAGCTCTTCCGATACTATTATGTCAATTTACCATCGCTGCATTGCAGTTAAATTCTCTCAAAATTTCCCTCACCATCCTCATCCACAGCTGCCGCCACCGCCGCGAGTTGTATCTAAGAAAATTTGAGAGAAAAGAAATATCATCTCTACAAAATTTGAGATAGATATAATAGAAATTTTCTCTATTACATTTCCTTTTTTAGTATTTCTAATTTTATATTCTTCTTCATGTTCTCTGCTTTGTTTTAGTACTTCTAACTCTGATATTTTTTTAACTTTTCTTAATGTTTTCTGCTTTGTTTTTATAATTATTATTTCAAGTGGCATGATATTATTTTTATTTTTATTTGTGATTATACACTTTCTCAGATTCTACATGAAATAGTTCAAGAGTTTAACCATGTCTCTTTATATTTGACATATATAATAAAAATATTTTTTTCTATGCTTACATATTTTTCACCATTCTTTTGCTATATGTTTTGCATATCTAAGAGTTAGCATTTGAGTATTTGGCTAGCTATTCGTCAATATTTTGAACTTGTAAACTTTTTGAGTAGTATATGGCCGTGTACCTATAAAAGTAGCAAAATGTATACCTCGATACGCTACAATAAATTCATAACTTAGCGATATCTACTCCGCAACATTCATTTAAATCACACTAATCTATCTATCTATTACTTCTATTACTATATACAAAAGTAGAACTCTTTATAAACTTTTTGTCAGAATTTGACACGTGGCTTTCTATATGCTTGCCACGTGTCAAACTCAAATATAGAATTAATTCAAATTAAGTTATTACTTTATACAATTAATTCAAATTAAGTCAAATATAGAATCTATCTATTACTATATACTAAAATAGAATCCTTTATGAACCCTTTGTGAGAATTTGATACGTGGCTTTACATATGTTTGTCACGTGTCAAACTCAAATAGAATTAATTCAAATTAAAACATTACTTTATACAATTAATTCAAATCTATTACTATATACTAAAGTAGAACCCTTTATGAATCTTTTGTGAGAATTTGACACATGGCTTTTTATATGCTTGCCACGTGTCAAAATCAAATATAAAATTAATTTAAATTAAATTATTATTTTATACAATTAATTCAAATTAAGTCAAATATAGAATCTATCTATTACTATATACTAAAGCAGAATCCTTTATGAACCCTTTGTGAGAATCGACACGTGGCTTTACATATGCTTGCTATGTATTAAACTCAAATATAAAATTAATTCAAATTAAGTCATTATTTTATACAATTAATTCAAATTAAGTCAAATATAGAATCTATCTATTACTATATACTAAAGTAGAATCATTATAAACCCTTTGTGAGAATCTAACACGTGGCTTTTTATATGTTTGCCACATGTCAAGCTCAAATATAGAATTAATTCTAATTAAGACATTACTTTATACAATTAATTCAAATCTATCTATTACTATATACTAAAGTAGAACCCTTTATAAACCTTTTGTGAGAATTTGACACGTGACTTTTTATATGCTTGCCACGTGTCAAACTCAAATATAGAATTGATTCAAATTAAGTCATTAGTTTATACAATTAATTCAAATTAAGTCAAATATAGAATCTATCTATTACTATACACTAAACTAGAATTCTTTATGAACCCTTTGTGAGAATCTGACACGTGACTTTTTATATACTTGCCACGTGTCAAATTCAAATATAAAATAAATTCAAATTAAGTCATTACTTTATACAATTAATTCAAATTAAGTCAAATATAGAATAACAATAATTATACTCAAATATAGAATACCAATTTTATTAGGAAACACTATTAAATCAAATTAAATCAAATTATACCAATTAACAAATTATATCAATTAAATTTATTACTATATACTAAAGTAGAACCCTTTATGAACCATTTGTGAGAATTTGATGCGTGACTTTCTATATATTTGCCACGTGTCAAACTCAAATATAGAGTTAATTCAAATTAAGTCATTACTTTATACAATTGATTCAAATTAAGTCAAATATAGAATCTATCTATTACTATATACTAAAGTAGAATTCTTTATGAACCTTTTGTGAGAATCTAACACGTGGCTTTCTATATACTTGCCACGTGTCAAACTCAATGTCACGCCCCGGGGTTAATAATAAAGTGAAAAATACAACGGAAATTTTTTTTTTTTGAAAACCTGACCCCAAGGCATGCCAGATCCGGCACAAATACAGGAGTCAACTGTTTACACGAGTAGAGTCTCCGCTGTGTTTGCACGGCGTCACACAAGTACAGAGTGTAATAAACAATACAACAAGGAGACAACCACGACCAAATGAACATATAATAATTAACAGTTATAACTATTCATTCAACCATTCACCACAGATTCATAGTTAAGATATACATAAGTTAATAAAAACCTTTGAAAGCTGTTTCCCACACGGAAACCTTTTCTTTTAAAAACACTACCACGAGTGGTAGAAAATCATTTTATCACATAAAATTCACATTCTTTATTATATTATAAAGCATCTCATATTCAAAGTAAATACTGAACTGAATCATAAATAAGTCTAAGTCATAAAACAGGAAAGGTAAAGGGATAACCGACAAAGGGACGGAGCTATGTCGCGAACTAGACTCGCTCCTCACCAGCTGTCCCACTAACTCCTACAACGTCACCTGTAAAAGAAGGCGATGGGTGAGAACATGTAAACATGTCTCCCCCTCCCAGTGGATATCTCGCGGAGATAAATACAAGAGGAGATGATAGTAGTACAGTAGCTATGATAAAAAAATAAACAAGAGAGATATACAGATATGAAACAACAGCTACTGTAAGTATGCGTCAACGGTACGAAAGTACAAAAACACCCAATCTGGAAACAGTCAACCAAACAAGGCGTTTGATGTCATAGGCGTACTGACCGTATAGGTCATCAAACAGTCAACCAAACAATAAGGTCACTGAGTATACTGGAGAAAACTGACCGAACAGGTCACAGATGTCATAGGCTGACAAGAAGTAATATACTCTACTTCTACACATGGTACTAAATATGGAAACACTGAGTAGAGTAATACTGTAACACATAGATGCAAGATATATCTACGATAAACGATATGAACAGTAAGGGTGGAAGGAACGTCACCAGCGTGCACCACTGTACCGACGTCGAGTCGAGATACCCACATGTACGACTGTAGAAGATCTTATCTGTCGATTGTGGAAACGAAGCAGCTGGACCTACGAAAAGGTCCCCCGGGTTAGCATCTAACCCACCAACACAAGTACTACTACTCACAAAGATCCACTAATGAACCCACGGGAATCGGTTTCCCAAAACCGATTGCCGAAGCACCTGGAAGTTTCGAAAACTGTACCGAAACTCCACTGTCGCTCACCCGTCGTTTCCGAACCTTCGAAATGACGCGGGTGACCAGCCAACAAGGCTCAGTGACAACGTAAATAACCACGAAGAGTCATCAGAAGAAATCTGAACCGTAAATACGTTTCCGTTGGCGAATTTTGCCGAAAAACACTCCGGAAATCGCTTTTCGATTTTCGTAAAGGCTTGGGACCTTGGACGATCAGTCCAGGGGTTACCCACAGCACGTACACACTGCCCACAGCAGCCACGTAATTTACAATTGTATAAAAGCCCCTAACAAATCATAAAAACACATTATTTCATGTAATTTTAGGGCTTTTATGGACCGTGCACGCAAACCGATGCTCAATAAATCGAGCCATCGCAGTCATTAGAAGGTTTCGACGTGCCGGAGACCGTGCTCACCTTTCGGAGCACTTTCGGTCACTGTAGCACTCGCACGAGCGACACGAAGTTTCTGTAAACAGCGCGCACAGCGCGAAAGATAGGACAATCTCGCTAATCGGGGCATCAAAAACCCAAACGGAGGTGAGCATCACGTTCAGCACGAAAAGACGCTGACCGTGCTCACCTCATGAGGTCAAAAAGACCTAACGGATCACCGGATAAGTGATCAAAACCCTAGACTAAGGTGCTGGTATTAAAATTGTTGCTTACCAGACCAGGGGAGCTAGGGTTGGCCGCCGGCGATCGGACGGCGGGCGGTCCGGCCGGGGAAGGGAGCACCAGGTCGGAGAGGTCGGGAAAACGTGGCGGCGCGGCGAGGCGCGGTGGCGTGGCGGAGAGATCAACTCCTCCCACTTCCTCTCGGGTTTGATGGCGCCGGCCGACGGCGGCCGAGGAACGTCGGGCGGCGACGATCCGGCACCGAGAGGTCGAGGGTCGCGGTGCTCCTCTCAAGAGGCGGCGGCGACGACCGAAAGCGAGAGGCTCGGCCTCGGTTTGCACCGGATCCGGCGGCCGCAGTAAACGAGAGTGCGGCGTGCGGTGACGCCGGGAGGTGCGCCGGAGGTCGCCGGAGATCACCGGGGCCGATTGGAGGGCGGCGCGGCCGAAGTGGGGCGGCGGCAACCCAGGAAGCCCGATCTCGGGTCTGCTCGGTTTGAGCGGCTGTCACGCCCCGGGTTGCATATTCACCGGGCACGCCGACAAATCCGCCGTATACAAAAGAATTTCTTCTGTATACGAAGCATAGCTGTACCTGTATAGACATACAAGGCTACAAACAGTAGCATAGAGCTGAAATAAACTATAGACAAACAGGTAGGAAAAACAACAACTTTATATACATACAATGACGGATACAAAAGAACACTACTCGCTCCAGCGAGTTCAACTGTATGTACAAAAGTGTCAAACCCAAAAACTGTCACTACCTGCAGCGGAAGTCCTCTAGCACTGCACTCGAAGGGTAGGCTCTAGCTCGCCATGCCCTTCCCACGGTCCGTCTCAGAAGGAGCGGCGCGAAGGCCGCAACAACGGTGGAAGAAAGAGGGCGTGAGAACTACTATAAAAACAAGTAGTCCTCGGTGGGTACCGCCTAAACACATCGGTCCACCCACTAAGTCTACGGGTAAGCAAGAAAGGAAAAAGGAAGTGGAAACACTCGGCTAACACCCCTATACTATCTCGCTCTAAACCACCCTCGTAGAACTAGTAAAAGCGACCCAATCTTACGAGGGACCGTGAAAGCACCCGTCCCGCCTAGCGAGGACACCGTGGCTCAAGAGCATCTGGCGGAGAATACTCTCTCGAGACTGGAACTACTCTCCGTCTCGCATACTAAGGTTACACCATATCTCAAGAGCAACCGACGGAGCAAGCTCTCCAGACTGTGAACACACCCGTCTCGCTCAACTAGGTTCCACTCAAGTCACAACCTCACTGAAAGTAGAACAAAGGGGCCACTGACTGTCTCACTCGGGCTGCCCAATCGGACCCACCCTGTCTGTATCTAGCTTTGCCGTACACCGCCTTTAAGGTGTCGGCTCAAGAACTGTCTCAAACTGGAGCTGCGAATCAACATCGCACGGCGAATCAACATCGCACTGAAACCTCATTCCGGAATGGCATTCGCGGGGCGCGACCCACGCGAGTATACAAGTATCTCTGTCACTTTCATTGTAGCTCTCACAGGCAAAAGTCGAGTAAACAAGGTCTAACCACTCATACACCACGTGCCCTTGGCACACTCTGTAAGCCAAACAGGACTCTGGGACCACCGTCAACCCCCGACGGTTCCCGACCACACCAACAGTCTAAACTCTACTGTGGCTAAGCTCGGCATCCCAGCACGAGCGTACAAGTAAGCTACACTACCCTGGGTATCCATCGCACTCCCCCTGCAATGATACGACACAACACGGCTCCTAGAGCTAAATCTGGTAGTGTAACATATGACGATCAATCGTAGTTTTCTCCTAAGTCAAGTCCAAGTCCAAACATGTATAAATTGCTACTTATAAACATGCTTCAAAATTCAGATTTTAACATACTATAATTCATGAATTCGAGCTAAGGATGTATCGATGACATTAAACTATACATGTTGACTACTTTAACTTAGAAGTAACCGATGAATGCCCACCTCAAAAGCAATCCCTGGGCAGCAAGGGCATCCTATATCCTACTCGATCTCCCCCGCTGATCCACCAAGGTCCGAGAAATCCTGCTGCGAAGAAGAAAACCCAACGTCACACATTGCCAAAATGCGCAGAAAACGGCGGCTTAGTAGAGCTTAATTCCGACTAAGCTAACCTTCTTCAATTTCGGCGAGTCGGGGCTGCGTAGCTTCGTCTCGAAGTCGTGAATCCAATGGCCCAAGATTCGTCGAATTCCGCCTCTCCTACGCAGTACGGGTCAAAACACGACGGTCGACGCGAAGCTGAAACGACATTGCGGGTTAGCTACGCAACAGCGGCTCAGTAAAACAGGCATTCGACTGGGCTAACCTGCTCCAAAAATTGCAAACTTGGTCTCAGATTCTTCGTCTCGAAGTCACGGATCCAACGCCCCAGATTTCGTCGCGATCCGAGCTCCCTACACGGAGAAAAAGGCAAAACACCGCGGAGTGTCGCTGCGATCGGCGACGGTTCGAGGAGAAAACGACAAGGAGAAAAGCGGGATTTCGTGAGCTAACCTTCACCAAAAATTCCAAATAAATGCTCGTTGGATTCCTCTCGTCGTCCCGGTTCCAACGAGTCAAGTCTCAGCGAAATCCGCCACTCCTACGTCGCGTACGGCCCAAAATACGGCGAGTCGACGTCGATTTAACGACGATCGGAACTCGAACTCGGCTCGAAAATAGTTGAAGTGGAAGCAATGGAGGTGTTCTAGATGGATCACTCACCTCAGAGAATCCCTTAGATTCGTCGCAGTGTCGAAGATGGCGAAATCCTGGGCTCGCTCGGCTCCCTCGCAGCACCACGGCGTCGGAAATACTCTCGAACGGCTTCGCGGCGCGTCGTCGGCGATGTCCGCACTTCACCCAAGCTTCTCTACTCCAACCGGTTGAGTTAAGGGAAGTAGAAGGGGAAGAAGAAGAGATGAGTAGTGGAGAAGGTCCCTCACTCTCTCTCCTTACACATAATCATCATGGGGTAGGTGGTGACAAAACCAAAGTAATAATTCGATCGCCTCACCTCTGTTGTCTGGGTACAAACGGCCCCTTGTCAGGTATAAAGCAACAACGAGAAACGATTCGGCGGCACCATACGGTATATCTCGGGTGGCTATACCGTATAGCCATCATTCTTGTCTGGTACAAACCAAGATTTGTCTGGGGTATAGCTCATGAAAATCCACTATTTCGCATTTCCGAGATTCAAGTCTATCGCGTTCCCACAAGGTCCGTTTGGCGTCCCATGGGCGCCAACGCGCCCCGGACTTGTCCCGACGCTCGCCTGAGCCGTCGACAAGTTCCAGCAGAAGATCCAGGTCACTACAGCGGCCGCAGGGAGCAACGGCGGCGGCGCCGGCGCTCGAGGACGACGGGATCGGCCGGGGGAGGACGCCGGCAATGCTTCTCCTTCCAGGGAAGATGATCCGGAGGGATTTGGAGCTTTCCCGTTGACTCTTGGCCAAGATGGTGGGTGTTGCAGCCGAGGGGGAGGGAAGAGGTGGTGCTGCTAGGTTCTCCGACGGCCGGGACTGCTTGCCGGTGGCCGGGGGCGTGCGCACGAGGTGGCAGATGATGGGCAGAGGCGGTTAGGGTGACTGGGAGGTGAAGAGGTGGGCTATGGTTAGGGTTTCTCTCATGAAACCCTAACACTTCCATTTATACACAAATGCACAATTGCACTTTAGCCCACAATTTGCCACTATTTAATCCCTAGTCCCTGCCAGCGGATGAATCATGCGTGTAAGTCCCTCTACATTCAAAATCGCGCATTTCGGCGCATAAAATATTAGCCCTTTCGCGATCTTTCCGAATTGCCATTTTTACCCCTCTGCGATCATCTTGCAATTCCCGAAGATCCGTCGGTCGGATTTCCGATCGGATCGTACCAGCGCGTTCAGCACGACTGGGGCATCAAATCTACCATTTTGTTTCGTCCGATTTGATCTCCGTTCTGCGACGAAACAGTCCCTCTTTAACTCCCCCATAAATCCACTTATATATATATATATATGTATAACCGTTCAAAACCCTTTTTCTCGACAACCGTGCATCAGAATCCAATTCCGTCAGTGCCATTGGTTCCAGGATAGTCGAGCCGTTCAAAACGAGCTATTGAAGTCCTATTATCGGAGTTCGGTACACATCTGGACCCTTCTCTACTCCTTGGCTCGTCGAAAAACTGAAGTTACTATTCACTTTAAGTCAGGATTCCAAAACGCGTAACTTTTCCGTTTTAGCTCATTTTCACCTGAAATTTGACGAGTGCTTTTGTAATTAAATTACACACAATAACATCGTCAACAAAAGGGTTTATTTATTATGATAAAAAGTCGGTTATTACACTCAAATATATAATTAATTCAAATTAAGTCATTACTTTATACAATTAATTCAAATTAAGTCAAATATAGAATCTATCTATTACTATATACTAAAGTAGAATCTTTTATGAGCATTTTCTGAGAATCTGACACGTGACTTTCTATATGCTTGCCACGTGTCAAACTCAAATATAGAATTAATTCAAATTAAGTCATTACTTTATATAATTAATTCAAATTAAGTCAAATATAGAATAACAATAATTATACTCAAATATAGAATAACAATTTTATTAGAAAATACTATTAAATCAAATTATACCAATTAACAAATTACATCAATTACCGACCGTCCCTAGAGCAAGTGGCAAAGGGCTTGGTGGTTGGTCCCCAAGACCCGAGTTCGAATCCTAGTTGATTCACATTTCTAGCTAAGTTTATTTCTTAACGAAATAAACGAAGCGGGCGTGTACCTATCTCTCTCTAAAAAAAAACAAATTATATCAAATAAATATAATTATATATACAATTAACAAGAATTTTATTATAAAACACTATTATATCAAGTTAAATCAAATTACGATTTAATTAGGAAACACTATTAAATATAATTAAACCAAATTAAATAAAATTAATTCAAATTAAGTCAAATTATATCAATTAAAAAATTAACTGGAATTTGGTTAGGAAACACTATTAAACACTATTATTATTATTATTATTATACTCAAATATAGAATAACAATTTTATTAGAAAACACTATTAAATCAGATTAAATCAAATTATACCAATTACATATAATTGTATATACCAATTTAAGTCATATTAAAATCAAATTAAGTCATATAAAAATCAAATTAAGTCACTATTAAAAATCAAATTAAATCAAATTAATTATAAAATTAATTCAAATTAAGTCAAATTATACCAATTAAAGAATTAACTAGAATTTGATTAGGAAACACTATTAAACAATATTAAATTAAATCAAATTAATTCAAATTAAGCCAAATTATACTAATTAAAGAATTAACTAGAATTTGATTAGGAAATACTATTAAACACCACAATTTTATTAGGGAACACTATTAAATCAAATTAAATCAAATTATACCAATTAAATATAATTATATATACAATTAACAAGAATTTTATTGGGAAATACTATTATATCAGATTAAATGAAATTACGATTTAATTAGGAAACACTATTAAATATAATTAAACCAAATTAAATAAAATGAATTCAAATTAATTCAAATTATACCAATTAAAGAATTAACTAGAATTTGATTGGGAAACACTATTAAAGACTATTAAATTAAATCAAATTAAGTCAAATCTATTCTATTTCTATATACTAATGTAGAACCCTTTCTGAACCGTTTGTGAGAATTTGAGACGTGGTTTTCTATATACTTGCCATGTGTCAAACTCAAATATAGAATTAATTCAAGTTAAGTCATTACTTTATACAATTAATTCAATTTAAGTCAAATATAGAATAACAATAATTATACTCAAATATAGAATAACAAATTTTCTCTAGCTTTTGTGCTTTAATATGTACTATAATTAAGATTAATAGTATATTTCTTTATTTGTTAAAAAAAATATAATATTAATTAGAATATTTTTTTTATAATCACATAATAACTTTTGTTATTTTATATTATTATACTATCTGTCCATCGCACGGGTCAAATACTAGTTAATATAATTAACAACATTACTTGATAATTGCTATTACAGCGAGTTCAGCTATGGTGCTTTTAAAACACCAAGTACTTTGTGCTTGTAAATTTTCTACTGCTCAATCAAACACTTATTCAACCCTAGGGGACCACTATTATCCTAACGGCACATACCTTAATCCAAAGTCCGAAAACCTATAAACACTAATGACTTGGTACTGTTAAAAGTATTAGAGCTCAATTCCATTAAATTTAATAATTTAGCAATGATTTACTATTAATGTTGCAAAATATGATATAAATTAGTGAATGCCACGGAAATATCCAGCAATTCATAAAGTGATACTACATGTAACAAATTAGCCGCATTTATTGCTAAATGCAATCACTAATCAATGTATAATTGTAAATAAAACCCATTTTGAAAAAAAATATATATTATGGCTAGGGGTGGAACTGGGCTGGGTTTGGCTCGGGTAATACTATGCCCAACCTCGGTCCGCAAGAAAATGTTGGGCTTCGGGTCGGGCTTTTATCTAATTTTTTTGACAAATTAAGACCCGGTCCAAGCCCAAGCCCAAGCCCAATGCCCAATACCCAACCGGCTTTGTGGAGGCCCATTTTATGCATTTATCGTATAATACATAAATGCTTTTATTTGTATAAAATTAAAATAAAATACCTATTTTTAGTTTGATCACAGATTCACAATAAAGAAATTAATATCTAATACAAATATATCATAATATGAAACTAAATATTTTGTTAATATATAATATATCATCATATATATAAGTATATATCATTAATAACAATAGCATATTATATACTATATAATATGCTATATTATTTATTTTTTTATAGATAAATAATCGAGCTCGGGCCGAGCTTGGACACGCCCAAAAGGCCCAAAATTTCTTCGGGCCTAGATTTTTAAGCCCGGCCTGAACCCAAAATTATATTTTTAATACCCAAAATTGGGCCCAAACATGGCTTATCGGGCCGGGCCTTGTTTAGGCCCGGGCCCAGTTCCACCCCTAATTATGGCAAAGTTTGCTAACTCATGACAAAAAAAAAAAATCCTTTTGTTGTGTACATAGTTTGTTTCAATTATGAAATTTTTTTAAATTGGATTTAATACTTGAATATATTTAAAAAGCCATACATCTTTATTTTATTATTTTAATTAATTAAAATTTATCTGAGCAATTACTCTGTTACCACAGTCAACTACTTAAAATTTTGAAAATTTTATCAAATACATGGTTGACTTCACCAAATTTGATAAACTAAATCACATTTAGAAAATAAGATTAAACCAACCAATAGTTTTTTTTTTTTCTTTTTTTGTTTTTTCTTTTTCTTTTGAAAAATATATAGCACGCTATCCGCTTCGTTTATTTCATTTAGAAATAAACTTAGCTATAAATGTGAATCAACTAGGATTCGAATCTGAGTCACGGGTACCAACCACCAAGCCTTTTGCCATTTGCTCTAAGGACGGTCAGTAAACCAACCAATAGTTAATAACCGATATATATATATATATATATATATATATATATATATATATATATATATATATATAGTTATTAAATTTGATAAAATTTTAACTTAACTAACAATTAATAATTTTAGTAATATTCAAAAATGCAAACAAAAAAAAAAAAGAAGAAGAAGTTGAGGCGGTCCCACTCAAATAGAAAATAGGCTAAATTATATAAAATCCCTCTGTGAAAATTTGATTTTTTATTTTTTCCTACTGTCATTTGAAAACCTATACTTTATCCTCCTGTAAAATGAAAAATATTCACACAGGGTACGGTGTGAACTGTGATAACAAAATAACCATTTTTGTCTCCTCTCTCATCTTGCTCATTCGTCGCCTCAATCGGCTGCGGTTCATGCCTCGACCGGCCGTAGTTCCTCTCCATTTTCTTCTGCACCTGCTCTCCTTCTCCTCATGCACCCTCGTCGCCCTTCTATTTCAACGACAGTAGGACAAAAATCGATGTGGGCATGGATGGAGAGGTGGGTAAGGGCAACGAGGATGAAGGCAAGGCAACGAAGGAGGACAAGGGGGTGTTTGTGGGTGCAGATGGAGATGTGGACGAGAGCGAGGCAGTGGACGAAGGCGAGGCGGCGAGGCGGAGGAGGGCGAAGCAACAGTGAGAGGACGGAGGGTATTTTTGGCATAAAAAATATTTTATAACGAAGTCTTAATGGATCACTAACGGTAGGGAGTGAAGTAAATATTTTTTATTTTACAAGAAGGCAAAATGTAGGTTTTTAAATGACTTGGTATAAAGACCCAGCTCACTAGCAACAATAACTCGTTGGGCCCAACCACCGGCCCAAAATGCTTAAGCCCAGTTATTATTACTAGTGTCTAAGTCTGGCCTGACGTTCTCGTCAGTCTAATCGCACACACAGCCCAAGATCATCAGGCGATGTGAAACTCGTCTCGCTAGCCCGTCATTCAGACACTGGCTCAGCCGAGACTCGCCATACATGTCCAACTGGTGAACCAGCTCTGATACCAAATGTAACGACCCAGCTCACTAGCAACAATAACTCGTTGGACCCAACCACCGGCCCAAGATGCTTAAGCCTAGTTATTATTACTAGTGTCTAAGTCTTTTATAAACCCAATGACAATCCCATTCCCATCCGATGTGGGGCTATTGGGGTGTTACACATGGAGGAAAGTGAAAAATTAGATTTTAACAAAGAGGTTTTTTTGTAATTTAGCCTAAAAAATAAAAAGTGAGGGGTTGTTTGAAAACGTTATATTGATGACGGGGCTTCATACATTTTTACCTACTTCCATCTTGGGCGATTATCCCTATAACTAATTCACTTTGGGCCGAGTGAGTATTCTTAATTCACTTGCCGTTTATTCTTTCTCCCACTCGCGCGCTCAAATTTTCACGTCGCCAAAAACTCATGATAATTCACCAGTCACATGCATGATGTGATTGGTGAGCAAATCTCCACCCAAAAATAGATTGGTTGTAAGATGTACACCCCTTTTGGGGTGCACATCTAGCATTACTCATGTAAAAAAGGCTTTTGTATGAAATAAAGTCCAGCTAGTAATTTCTTGAGTCTCTTTTGTTAGGTATCCAAATCCAATCTTCTTCTTTTAATTTTTCTTAGGTACGGTTTTGTTTTTTAATTAGGGATTTCCACTTTCTTTATTTTGATTTTACTTGTTTTCCTTTCAGATTTTGCTTTTCAATAAATTTTGAGACTTAAGATTTTTTTTTTTTTTAAAAACCAATTGTTAAGTACTATAAAGGCCAATTTGCATAAAAAATCCAATAGTTTTGCGCTTTTGCAAAAATTGGCCACTTTTTTCAATTTTGCAGATTTGGACTGAATTTTCACTAAACTTATCAAAATATCCTTATTATTTTTTCTCTTTTTTTTTTTTTTTTTTTTTTTTTCTCTCGTTCTTTTTTTTCTCTCTTCGAAGAAGGCAGCGGAGGCAGAGGCGGAGGCAGAAATAACCCACCTCGCCTCTGCCCCTGTAAGACTTGAGAATTTAAATTTGAAATTTAAATTTAAGTTTTAATCCTTTTGATAGCTATATATATTATATATGTTTATATAGACTAGGGTTACTATACTCTTATGAGTATAGAACCCGTGTATTCATAAATTTGTAACTGTGTTTTTTTTTTTTTTTTTTTTTTTTTTTTTTTTTTTTGTGAGAGAAACAAAAATTTTTAACCGTTGATTGATGGGATGTGTGGTTAGGATGATGGTGGTCCTTACAATAATAGTGTTTTCCTAGGGTTGAGTGGATAGTTGGTTGAATAGTATGATCTAATGGATAGAAATGATCAATGGAATAGATTTAATGGTCGAAAACTTGTGAGTATAAGAGAGCCAATACTCATAAAAGTATAGTAGCCGGACTATTTTCATCATTTCTAACCATTGGATTAAATACTATAACCGGTGGGGACCACTCAACTCTAATCGACTAATATCATCCTAACCCTACAATTTTTCATTCAAGGGTTAAAAACTTGGTAGCAAAAAGAGCATTTTACAATTAATAGTATTCTAATTATATATATATATATATATATATAGACACTCAACTCTAGCACTAATATCATCCTAACCTACAATTTTTCATTCAAGGGTTAAAAACTTGGTAGCAAAAAGAGCATTTTACAATTAATAGTATTCGACTAATTATATATATATATATATATATATATATATATATATATATATATATATATATATATATATATATATATATATATATATATATATATATATAATTTGGAATACTATTAATTGTAAAATGCTCTTTTACTACCAAGTTTTTAACCCTTGAATGAAAATTGTAATTAGGATGATATTAGTCGATTAAGTTGAGTGGTCCCAGGTTATAGTATTTAATCCAATGGTTAGAAATGATGAAAATAGTCGATCCAAAGGTTAAAAAAGTAGCAACAATGAAATTTTGCTACTAATAGTGATCCAACTATATATATATATATATATATATATATATATATATATATATATATATATATATATATATATATATATATATAGTTGAGCTAGAATACTTCTAAAAGTATTATGAGGTTGGTGCTTTTGAGTTTTTAACAATTGGATGAAAAAATATGAGTTTGGGATGATGGTGGTAGGTGGTGGTAGGTGGAATAGTGTTTGATCCAAGGGCTATTAGTAATCAAGGAGCGGATCTAAGGGCTAGAAACCTAAAAGCACCAATAGGGTGATACTTAAAAGTATTCTAGCTCAATTCTCTCTCTCTCTCTCTCTCTCTCTCTCTCTCTCTCTCTATATATATATATATATATAGAGAGAGAGAGAAGTGCTATGCTATCAATAGCACGAAGCACTCGGTGCTACCAAGTTTCCAAGTTTTCGTAGATTAGATCCACCCCTTTGATGATTTTCACCGTTAGATCATACTATTCAACCAACCACCTACTTAATCTAGGGGATATATATATATATATATATATATATATATATATATATATATATATATATATATATAACTATTAATAGCACTAAGTCATTGATGCTACCAAGTTTTTGGCCATTGGATTGAGAGATGTGTGGTTAGGATGATGTGGGCCCCCTAGGATTAAGTAGGTGGTTGGTTGAATAGTATGATCTAACGGGTGAAAATCATCAAAGGGGTGGATCTAACGGCGGAAAACTTGGTAGCACCAAATGCATGGTGCTATCGATAGTATCCTAGCCGGACTCTATATATATATATATATATATATAGTTGTTTGGTTTGGTAGGCGTAGAGAGTTTGGTTTCGCCGCAAATCGGCGACTGATTTGAGTGAAACAGAATCGCAGGTTTGAAGGTTTCGCAGTGCTTGGAGTACTGGCGAGATCCGTCCGTGAATCAAACGACGATTGATCGTTATGACACGTTGTTCGAGAGAAGGTTGTTTTCGCATTTTGGGGTTTTTGGGAAAAAGTTCAAATATTTTATGTGCCAAACTGCGAGAGATCACAAGTGGGAGGTACATCGACGCATTTCTTACGCGCTCTGAGGGAACTGGGATGGAAATCGTAGATTTCGACAATATATAAGTATTGCTCTAGGGTTTCTCCTTGACGAAACCCTAACTCTAGCCTCCCTTGTCCGTATTGCGCCCCAGCCACCTCCTCTCCCTTCCCTGACCTTGCCGCATGCCTCCCCGACCGCCGGCGAGTTTTTTCCAGTGAGCCCGACCCGGCCACTACCTCTTCATCCAATCTCTCTCTCTACCCTCTCCCCTCGAGCTCAGGCAAGCCCGAGAGCAGGACTGCACCGCGGACCTTACCTCTGGCACCCCGGAGCTTGGGCCTACTCCCCTCTGACAGCCCTATTGCCGCCGCGCGCTGCTGGGACAGCCGAGCTTCATCCCTGCGCCGCCGCTGCCGCTTTGGATGTTGCTGCCATCTCCTTCTGGACGTGGGGGACTCACAGTGGCCGCCGAAAACCCCGCCCAGTCTGAGCTTAGCCTCGGTTAGGCCGAGCTCAGCCCGACGCCGTCGCCGCCGCTCCCCACCACCGCCCTAGGTGAGTTTCGTACCCTTTGCCCCCTCCGCAACCGAGCCTGACAGGCGCTCCCGCCGCCGTGCCGCTGGTGGCCGGCCGGAGCTCTTTTCTCCCTGTCTAGCCTTGTGTAAGCTATTTTGGGTCGTGGCTCATGCTCCTTTGATCCTGAGGCCCCCGATCCTTCGCAAGGTGAGAATGGTGACCTAGACTCTTCGCAAATCACCGTGCTCACCATAGCTTTTGTTGGTAAAGCTGAGATTCGCTAATTCTGCGACGTCACCCCCGAAACCTACAAAATTGCAGGGTATTTCTGCACCCTGAGTGCCCCTGGGTGGTTTTTCTGGCCTGGGACAGTGAGCACGGGTTTCGTAACGCCGAAACCTACCTCCCGATGCCCTCGGGTGGTCTTGTAGTTACACGGTGTGCTGTATTGGCCCCGTTTAGTGTATTTTTTGTGCATCGAACTTGTTTAGGGGTGTCTACATGATTATGGTAGTGGGGTTGCCTAGGGCAGCGTGTTGTCACGGGTAAAACTTTTCCCGCTGACTTTTCCTCGACGTCGACCCATTTTGCCTGATCTTCTAGAAGCTTCTATCCGTGGATCTCGAGACTGATTGGCGCAGAGGGCGAGGAGTCAAGAGTCCTTTGGAGTTTCTAGGTGACCCTTCGGGTTTCTGTGTAGGCATTTATGTAAGTCTCTTGGGAGACCGTAGTAGCACTTATTATCTTGTGCCTTTTGGTATGCTTTCATTTATGGTGAGTGGCCTATATATAGTGTGGCCTCCCCTCCCCCTTAGCCTCAGAATCTACTTTGTATTCTCAAGTTTATAATATAGAAGAGCTTTCTTAAGTCTCTCTCTATCTCTCTCTCTTGTGTTTAGTTCTAGGGCGAGTAGGTCCTAACTTAGCAAGTAGAGAGGCAGGCTTATTCACTTCGTGAAGGAAGGCGAGCGCCGCACGGGTTTTGCGAGCAAATTCGTTAAGTCCGTGACAGTTGGTATCAGAGCCGGTTCGAGAAGGAACCATGACGTCGTCCGATCTTTGAGTCGTCGACGTTGGGGATGAACCTCCGAAGCAAAAGCGTGGCAAAGGCAAGGAGACGCGAATCACGAAGGATTCCGCGGCGATTGAGGACCGCCTTGCAATGGTGGAGGACATCCTTTCGAAAGTGGGTGAAAGGTACAATGAGATGGCTCAAACCTTTAACTCATTTAACGACGAGATGCGCAGCATGGAGGAAAGTGTTGCCACTGCCATGGCAACCTTTCGTGGCGAGCTTGAGAAGCTCCAAGGCAACATCACCAGTCGTGACAACGAGCGGAATGGTATAATCGAAGAGTTGGTCACTCGAATCGCCGAGGTCGAGGACCTCAAGACAAGAGTGGCCATCCTTGAGAAGGCGGTGGCTCGAGGCGGCGAGACGCATAAGGAGTACACCCCAAAGGTCCGTGTCCCTGAACCCCAATGCTTCAAGGGAACACGCGACGAGAAGGAGATAGACAATTTCCTTTGGCACATGGAGCGCTACCTCAGGGCGCTGCGGATCGAGGACGAGGAGGACACGGTCCAAACCGCATCCATGTACCTCTCCGACGACGCGATGCTGTGGTGGCGTTGGCGTTCTGCAGAAGCCGAGAAGGGCCAATGCAACCTGAACACATGGGAGGACTTTGTGCGCGAGCTCAAGGCGCAGTTCTACCCCGAGCATGTCGAATACTTGGCGCGGAGGCAACTTCGACGGCTCAAACACACAGGTACCCTTAAGGAGTATGTCAAGGACTACTCCAAACTAATGCTTGCTATTACCAGTATGGCTGAGGAGGACAGGTTATTCTTCTTCCTCGACGGTCTCCAACCGTGGGCAAACAAGGAGCTTGTGGCGAGGGACGTCAAGGACGTGAACTGCTGTGCCCAAGCGGAGAAGGCTGGCAGAGTATGACAAGCCAGATGCCTCTCGTGGCAAACCACCTAAGGCGGGCAAGGCCAAGGGTGGGGGAGATCGCCGCGAGCAGCGAGATAACAAGGGCCAAGAGAAGAAAGGCCCGACGCAGAAGAAGAAGACGATGTCTTGCTACGTCTGCGGAGGCGATCATTGGGCGAGAGATTGCCCAAAGAAAAAGACTGTCAATGCCATCTAGGCTGAGGAGAGCCAGGACCAGGCGGAGACGAAGATGGGTGCTCTGCGACTTGTCAGTGCTATCCAGGGGCGGGCGACCAAACCGCTCAAGAAGGAGCTTTTGTTCGTTGATGTGACCCTTAACGGGAGGGCCACTCGGGCGCTCGTGGACACCGGAGCCACCCACAACTTCATCACCGAGTCTGAGGCCAAGCGGCTGGGCCTCGTACTCGAGAAAGACACAAGCAAGATGAAGGCTGTCAACTCTGTGGCACAGCCTGTTGTGGGTATAGCCAAAGGAGTGGAGATCGCTGTTGGACCTTTGTCGGGGACAACGAACTTCACCGCCGCGACCATCGACGATTTCAAGGTCATTCTCGGCATCGACTTCCTTGCTTCATCGAAGGCGGTTCCGATGCCGCACCTTGGGGCCATGAGCATCATGGAGGAGTCTGGCCCGTGCATGGTCTTGGCGAGCCCCAGCGAACCAGTGGCAACCCTACTCTCTCCGCTCTGTAATTGCGGAAAGGAGTGAGGCGCGGGGAGATTACTTATCTTGCGGTCATCCGCGAGGTAGGCGCTGTGGACCTCGAGGAGGAGTGCCCACCAGCGGCAATCGATGCGGTCCTGGGTGAGTTCAGCGACGTGATGCCCCAGGAACTGCCAAAGAAACTACCACCAAGGCGGGAGGTGGATCATGCGATCGAGCTCGAGTCAGGAGCCAAGCCGCCTGCAAAGGCGCCGTACCGCATGGCCCCGCCAGAGCTCGAGGAGTTGCAGCGGCAACTGAAGGACCTCCTCGATGCATGTTTCATTCAACCGTCAAAGGCACCCTATGGAGCACCTGTCTTGTTCCAGCGGAAGAAGGACGGAAGCCTACGACTCTGTATCGATTACAGGGCGCTCAATAAGGTAACTATCAAAAACAAGTACCCCAATCCTCTGGTTGCAGATCTTTTCGACCAGTTGGGCGGAGCAAAATACTTCACCAAGCTCGATCTCCGCTCCGGGTACTACCAAGTGAGAATAGCAGAAGGCGATGAGGAAAAGACCACGTGCGTTACTAGGTACGGGGTGTACGAGTTCCTTGTCATGCCGTTCGGTCTGACGAACGCGCCGTCAACCTTTTGCACCTTGATGAACAAGCTGTTCCATCCCTACCTCGACAAGTTCGTGGTTGTGTACCTCGAGGATATCGTCGTGTACAGCAACACTTTGGAGGAGCACGTCGAGCATCTGCGGACGATCTTTCAAGTGCTGCGTGAGAACCAGCTTTTTGTCAAGAAAGAGAAGTGTTACTTCGCGAAGGAAGAGGTGCACTTCCTTGGCCACTGGATAGGCCGAGGGCAACTCCACATGGACCAGCAGAAGGTGCGAGCTATCTACGAGTGGGAGGCGCCCACGACAGTGTCCGAGTTGAGATCTTTCCTCGAACTCGTCAACTACTATCGTCGCTTCATTGCGGGCTACTCCGCTCGAGCGGCCCCCTTGACGGACCTGCTAAAGAAGAACCAGGCGTGGAACTGGACCCCTCGATGCGCGGAGGCATTCGAGAATCTTAAGCGGGCGGTGACGGAGGATCCGGTGTTGCGTCTACCTGACTGCACCAGACCATTTGAGGTACATACTGACGCCTCAAATTTTGCTATCGGTGGTGTCCTCGTGCAGGATGGACATCCCATCGCCTATGAGAGCCGCAAGCTCAACGACACCGAGCGGCGGTATACTGTGCAAGAGAAGGAGATGACTATGGTGGTGCACTGCCTCAGAACCTGGCGGCATTATCTTCTTGGAAGCAAGTTCGTGGTGCGGACGGACAATGTCGCGACGAGCTACTTCCTTACTCAAAAGAAGCTGTCACCCAAGCAGGCGCGGTGGCAGGACTTCCTGGCGGAGTTCGACATGGAACTCAAGTACAAACCCGGGAAGGAGAACTTTGTGGCTGACGCACTAAGCCGCAAAGCGGAACTGGCAGCGGTGTGCCAGCTCCTAAGCACCATCAGGGAGCGACTCCGCGAAGGGACGAGCGAGGACCCTGTGGTCCAGGGACTGGTGCGACTTGTCAAGGAGGGCAAGGCGTGACGGTTCTGGCTGAGCGATGGACTGCTCCTCACCAAGGGGCGTCGCATCTATGTGCCTAGATGGGGCAATCTTCGTCGTGAACTCATGAAAGAGTGCCACGACTCCAACTGGGCTGGACATCCTGGTCAGAAGCGGACCATGGCGCTACTCGAGGCCGCCTACTATTGGCCTCGCACGCACGAAGACGTTGAGGCCTACTGCGGACTTGTCTTGTTTGCCAACAGGACAAGGTGGAGCGACAGAAGCCCGGGGGCTTACTCGAGCCCTTGCCAACACCGACGCGTCCGTGGGAGAGCATTTCCATGGACTTCATCTCCGCCTTGCCCAAGGTGGGAGCGTTGGGGTCCATCCTGGTGGTGGTGGACAGGTTTTCAAAGTACGGAACCTTCATTGCGGCACCAGCGGATTGCACGGCGGAGGAAGCAGCGCGGCTCTTCGTCGGCAATGTGGTGAAGCTGTGGGGCGTCCCCGAAAACATTGTGAGCGATCGAGACCCGCGGTTTACAGGCAAGTTCTGGACAGAGGTGTTCAAGATCTTGGGGTCAGAATTGCTCTTTTCCACCAGCTTCCACCCGCAAACTAACGGCCAGACGGAGCGGGTGAATGCGTTGCTGGAGGAGTACCTGCGGCACTATGTCGGTGCCAACCAGAAGGATTGGGTGCATCATCTGGATGTGGCCCAGTTCTCTTACAACTTGCGACAGAGCGAGTCGACGAACCTGAGCCCGTTCGAGCTGGCAACGGGAAGGCAGCCTCTCACTCCTCATTCCGCTGCTGCGGGCGAGCAAGGCCGCAGCCCAATGGCTCTTCATTTTACTAACCACTTGTAGGAAAAAGGAGGTCTTGCGAGAGCCTGTCTTGAGAAGGCGGCACATCGAATGAAGAAGTGGGCCGATGCGAAGCGGCGACCCTTGGAGTTTGCCGAGGGCGATCAAGTGTTGATCAAGATTCAACCCCAACAGTTCAAGGCATTCCGTAAAGTACATCGTGGGCTTTTGCGGAAATACGAGGGTCCTTTCACTGTTGTAAAGAGGGCTGGCAAGGCGGCGTACAAGCTACAACTCCCTGCCAACCTCAAGATTCATCTAGTCTTTCATGCTAGCTGCCTGCGGCCCTACCATGAAGACGCGGAAGACCCAAGCCGGGACGTGTCGCGGCGCGCTCCCGCCACTATGACCACTGCAATCGACAAGGAGGTCGAAGCCCTGCTGGATACTCGCACCCTTCGGCGCTGCGGCATCCCGAGGACTATCGAGTACCTTGTCAAATGGAAGAACCTCCCGCATGGCGAAGCAAGCTGGGAGAAGGCTGACACTCTCTGGAAGTATCAGAAGATGATCGACGACTTCCAGCACCAGCGCGCAACGAGGGCGTCTGCGCAATAGGTGGGGGAGAATGTCACGGGTAAAACTTTTCCCGCTGACTTTTCCTCGACAGTGACCCATTTTGCCTGATCTTCTGGAAGCTTCTATCCGTGGATCTCAAGACTGATTGGCGCAGAGGCCGAGGAGTCAAGAGTCCTTTGGAGTTTCTAGGTGACCCTTCGGGTTTCTGTGTAGGCATTTATGTAAGTCTCTTGGGAGACCGTAGTAGCACTTATTATCTTGTGCCTTTTGGTATGCTTTCATTTATGGTGAGTGGCCTATATATAGTGTGGCCTCCCCTCCCCCTTAGCCTCAGAATCTACTTTGTATTCTCAAGTTTATAATATAGAAGAGCTTTCTTAAGTCTCTCTCTATCTCTCTCTCTTGTGTTTAGTTCTAGGGCGAGTAGGTCCTAACTTAGCAAGTAGAGAGGCAGGCTTGCTCACTTTGCGAAGGAAGGCGAGTGCCGCATGGGTTTTGCGAGCAAATTCGTTAAGTCCGTGACAGTGTGGCCACTTGACGTGACCTGCTGGACTGATTGCCCAAGCTGACGTGGCCCTCGCGGAAATCCGATTTGATTTTCGATGTGTTTTTTCAACAACTTGTCGGCGGAACGCGGTGACCAAAGTAAGACCCGCTAGTTGGTAGTGTTGTCGCCCCAAATACGTCTCAGAGTCTTCCTGGCTGATCACACTCGCTTTTTTGAACTTTCGAAAACAACGAGTGAGCGACAGAGGGTTTTGGTGCCATAAACAGCATTTTCGAGAACCTAGATTATCGGTACGAGTGCGTGTTTGGTAGTTTGCGCCTTAGACTTTTATTTGCTATCCAAACACCTAAATTAGTGTGTTTACAGACACGAGCAACTTGGGTTGCGTGTTGGTATCTTCCGGGGCATCCCCCAGGAGTTCGGAATCGTTCTAGTCGACTTTCCAAAAATTCCGGCGATTTCGGGTTTGTGAGCTAGTGTTTTCATGTCGACGCGATTAGGGATGTAAATTGATATGGATACCCGACTTTAACACGAATCCAAACCCGACGGATATGGATTTTATCCGAGGTAAATGGATTTGGATTTGGATATGGATATTAAAAATAAAAACCCGACGGATATGGATTTGGATATGGATATTACCTGTACCGAACTCGAACCCGACCCGAACCCGAACCCGAACCCGAATCCGAATCCAAACCTGAACCCGAACACGAACAAAAATATGATATAATATATAAAAAAAATTCAAGCTTTAGATATGAATTTAAAGGCCAAAAAAAATACTTAAAATTTTGTAATCTAAACCAATATATATATATATATATATATATATATATATATATATATATATATATATATATATATATATATATATATAGAGTTGAGCTAGGATACTTTTACAAGTATCATTCCCATGGTGCTATTAGGTTTTTAGCCATTAGATCTATATCCCAATTATTAATACTCCTTGGATCAAACACTATTTCACCTACCACCACCTACCACCATCATCTCAACCTCACATCTTTTTATCCAAGGGCTAAAAACACTAAAGCACCACCCAAGTAATACTTTTAGAAGTATTCTAGCTCTACTATATATATATATATATATATATATATATATATATATATATATATATATATATATATATATATAGTGTGAGGTCGCTATATATGTAAGCATGGAGCCTTACGTGCTTCTACGTCTTTTTCGATGTTGCGACTTTCGAATCGTCGATCACTCAGTTAAACTTGATCTAGAGTATTTAAAGTACTTAGAAAATAAATTTTATGATTTTTCAATATCATTTGTCTAGTGATCGAAGGAGCTCAAAATTAAATAATTTTAATGGCGTAGTGAGCCGTTTGAAAGTTTAACGGTATAGAAATATTCAAATTACGTGAAATTTTGATAGAAAATTCTTTATACTATATAAAACAATATCAATATCTTTGATGTAAAATTTTAATGTCATATTATCGCGTTACGTAATATTTTTATTTTCACCATTGATTTTGAGCCCCTTCGTTCATTAGGCAAATAATATCGAGAAATTGCATAATTTATTTTCTAGGTCCTTTAAATACTCTAGATCAAGTTTAACGAGCCGATCGACGGTTCGAAAGTCACAACATTGAAAACGACGTGAAAGGACGGAAGGCTCCGTGCTTCCGGAAGAAGTAGCCTTACTATATATATATATATATATATATATATATATATATATATATATATATATATATATATATATATATATATATATATATATATATATATATATAGTTGAACTAGAATACTATTGGTAGTAAACGAGCCGTTTTACTATCGATTTGTTTTCGATGAAAGAGCTTCGAAATTGACGATCTGCTCCGTTAAATATGATCTAAACCATTTAAACTACCTAGAAATCAAATTTCACGCACTTTCGATATTGTTCTTTTATCCATCAAGTGAACGAGAAAATGAATGGTGAAAATGAATACTCTTTAAAAAATGATGATAGGAGTCTTGTAATCAAGATCAAGAGTATAGATCTTGTTTTAAATAGTTTAAGAATTTTCTAACAAAAATTCAATTGATTTGGATATCTTTACGCCGTTAAACGAGAAAACGCTCTTATCGACCATTAAAATTACAAATTTTGAGACCCTTTGATCATCGCAAATGATGTCGAAAAGATTTGAAATTTGATTTCTAAACACTTCAAATGGTATAGATCATGTTCAACGAAGCCGATCGTCAATTTAGAAGCCTTATCATCGAAAACAAATCGGTAGTAAAACGGCTCGTTTACTACCGATAGTATTCTAGCAAAACTCTCTCTCTCTCTCTCTCTCTCTCTCTCTCTCTCTCTCTCTCTATATATATATATATATAGAGTTGAGCTAGAATACTCTTAAGAGTGCCGAGCCCATTTCTTTGTCGAGTTGTTTTCGATGGTAGAGCTTTCAAATTGACGATCGGCTCGTTAAATATGATCTAAATCATTTAAACTACCTAGAAATCAAATTTCACGCACTTTCGATATTGTTCTTGTATCCATCTAGTGAACGAGAAAATAAATGGTTGAAAATGAATATTCTTTAAAAAATGACGATAGGAGTCTTGTAATCAAGATCAAGAGTATAGATCATTTTTTAAATAGGTTAAAGAATTTTCTAACAAAAATTCAATTGATTTGGATATCTTTACACCGTTAAACGAGAAAACGTCTCTTATCCACCATTAAAATTACAAATTTTGAAACCCTTTGATCATTAGGCAAATGATGTCGAAAATATTTGAAATTTGATTTCTAAACACTTTAAGTGGTATAGATCATGTTCAACGGAGCCGATCATCAATTTGGAAGCTCTATCATCGAAAACAACTCGAGAGTAAAATAGGCTCGGTACTCTTAAGAGTATTCTAGTTCAACTCTCTCTCTCTCTCTCTATCTCTCTCTCTTTCTCTCTCTCTCTCTCTCTCTCTCTCTATATATATATATATATATATATATATATATATATATATATATAATTGGTAAATATTATTTTCGGGTTTGGATTTTCAGGTTTAGAATCGGGTTCGGGTTTTCAGATTTTTGGTCGGGTTCGGGTTTTTGGTCGGGTTCGGGTTCGGGTTCGGATTTCGGGTTTTTGCTCGGGTTCGGGTTTGGATGTGGATTTTTCAAATCTATCGGGTTCGGATTCGGGTTCGGGTTTCGGGTTTGGTAGTCGGGTTCAGGTTCGCGTTTTTAAAAGCCCGACCCGAATCCGACCCGTTGACATCCCTAGACTCGATGGACCATGACTTGGTAGGTCTTTCGTAGGTCCAGTCGACTTTCCTACGAGCCTTGGGTGTTAGACTCTTCTCCAGTTCAGGTGGGTACTGCTTCAACTCGGAGTCGGTATAGTGGAATAACTCGGTGATATTTCTCTTTTCCCTTCTCCTTGCATGTTGTGGATGCGTGTGTTTCCACTAGACCTCCAGTATTATGCTCTACTTTCATTTCTGCATACGACATTAGTAGAGTGGTGTGGTGTATCATATGTGATCCTACAGTGAGAACTAATTGGTCGGTGTTGATTGGCTCAACAATTCGAGCGATCTCTTAGACAGGTATTAGTTGTTGCTATTCTCGGTTGGTTGCCATTCTGTGGATTGAGCATTTCACATAGATCGTCACAGCTCATTTAGCACTTCATGTACACCAGCGGTTTGGCCACCGTGGGTGTAACATACCAAAACTTCGGTAAGCTATATCGGACTTTAGTCGAATTGACTAAAGTGTGCGAAAGGAATAGTTGGGCAAAGTCTATTTAACATTCCAACAATGTTGGAAGGGATAAAGTTGAGTTTCAAGGGAATTGGAAAGGTTTTAGCATTGCTTGTCGCGAATTGAAGTCGAAACAATGCCAGATTGAGGTTCGGGAGTATTCAGATGTTTCGATGTGCATAGGGCGCGAAAACGGAGCCCGAAAAGCTATGATTGGACCTTTGCCGAATTCTTGCAAGGTGTAGATGAAAAGATGGTTTGAACGCCCTCGAAAACATGTTTTGAGAGTCCCGGTTCGATTTGAAATGAATCGGAAGCTTAACGAGCGAAAACGAGCTAAAACAAAGAAGAAAGTTGAAAATATTAAAAATTTGGCTAAGTCTGGAAAAGTGTACCATACAGATACAAAGTGTACCGGTACACTTCTGTAAAATCCAAACAGCAGCTCTCGGGTTTGCTTCTGCGCGATCGTGTTACCAGTGACAGGTTAAAGTATACTGGTACACTTTGGTCTAGCAGCAAGAAATTGGTCTGCTACAAATACAAGTGTTTGGGGGGCGTAGTTGCAATTGTAGCACACTATTAAATAACCCCAACACTCCTTCCTTCTCAGCAGCTCCTCTCCCTCTCATTTCCTCTCCCTTTCTCTCTCTACCGCAACTATATGTATAGAATATTCATACATGATAGGGTAATTGGTATTTGTATAATGGTTGAACCTCAATACTTTGTTTCTAATGTAGTTGAACTTAGTGATTGAAATGGAACCATTAGAGAAATGTGTACTAGAACCCTATACTTGTATGAATGTGAGACTTGGTCTTGGACAATAGTAAGCAAATGTGACATCGAACATAGAGACATGATTGGCCTTGAGACAAAGATAGTTAAACATGATTTAACCTTAGTGGCATTACGACAAGAATGATATAAATGATAAGGTAGAAACCTATCATTGACTTAGTGGCATGATGACTAGTGGCTACATATCCTCAAGTTGAGGATTGGATCGATACTCATGATAAGTTTTGGTTCGAGGGAGGTAGCTCCTCCTCGAGCGGTGCGTTCTGGAACAGTCATCACAGGGAGCGCGGTCCCCGAAGACGGTCCCTCGGGTCTTATAGTGCTTAGAGCCTCCCCGAATAAAATGAATTTTGGGTTATGAGTTATTGGGGTTAACATTGTTAACCGGTAAGATTGGGTAAAGAGCCAAAGTAAAGTAAAAAAAAAGGGCATGCATGCATAATCATTTATATTTGATTATCTATCCGTTGACATCTTTCTTGCAGGCACAGTATTAGCATTTAGTTTGGCTACATTTACTTTTCTTTGAAATACTTATGCCTAAATAGACCTAGTGGGTAAGTTGGCGGGGTCGGTTGCCGAGCCCACTGAGAACTTCGTTGTAGTTCTCACACCATTAACCCTACATGTCCTAGCACGCGCGGGGCGGCAGAGGACCGGGGTAAGGGTTTAGCGCCATAGCTAGTGGCCACCGGAGTATTACTTTTAGTCGTCCCTTTTTGTACATGTATCCACTTTCTTTTGTTGATCTATAGATGTTTAAGTTGAGAACAATCGTGTATTTTGGGAGAATGGCAAACATGTAAAAGATATGATGGTTGAATGGAAAAAGAATGTAATAGTTTTAGTTACTTGTATTTGGTTAAAATGTAATCAAATATCATGTATGGTTGTATGTTATAGTTAGAGCTTTCGCTTTTGTTGTTGCTTGCCCTCGTGCAAGCCTTGTATAATTGCAAATCTCTTTGATTGTTGCTTAATTATACTTGTTGTTAAAGGCTTGGGCGGATAGGGGAGGCCCTGTCCGTTCGGCGTCTGTTGACGTGGCCCGAACCCTACTAAAGAGGCAGGTAGCGGGGCGTGACATTGTGAGATCGCGGATTCCGACAAAAATAATAAGTGTGGCTATGCATCTTCCAATTAAGGATTGAATTTATACTCACTTAAAAAATTGGGCTTGAGGGAGGTCGCTCCCCCTCAAGCGGTGTAATCCGGAGTGTAGACACCACGGGGAGAATACCCCGTTGACGAACCCTCGTGTGGTTGAGCTTAAAGCCTCCCCCAATAGACGGGAATTATGATGGTGAGTTTTGGGGTTAACAAACGTTAACCAGTTTAATTGGGTATGAGCCAAGGTAAACATGGAAAAGCATGCATGCATATCATCATACATATGATTATCTGTTATTGACCAATTTTCTTGCAGGCATTGTATTAGTAGTGGCATTAGTTGGTTTGCTATTTTTATTTCTTGAAATACATATGCCTAAATAGACCTAGTGGGTAGGTCGGCGAGGTCGGCGGCCGAACTCACCGAAAACTTTGTTGTAGTTCTCACACCACTAACCTTACAGGTCCGAGCGCGAGTGGGGCGGCGGAGGACCGAGGCAAGGGTATTGCGCCATAGCTAGTGGCTACTGGAGTATATGCATTTTAGTCATTCCTTTTTTGGTTCATGTATCAACTTTATTTTGTTAATCTAGAAATGTAAAGTTGTAGACAATCATGTATTTTGAGGTTGAATGATTAAGATGTAAAAAGATTTGTGAATGAAAGGAAAAGGAATGTAATAGTTTTAGTTTACTAGTATTTGATTTAAATGTAATCAAATATTATGTATGGTTGTATCTTATAGCTTAGAGCTTTCGCTTCCGTTGTTGCTTGCCCTCTTGCAAGCCTTGTATAATTGCAAATCTCTTTGCTTGCTTGCTTAATTATACTTGTTGCTAAAACCTTGGGAGGGCAGGGGAGGCCCTGTCCGTTCGGCGTCTGTTGACGTGGCCCGAACCCGACCAAAATGACGGGTAGCGGGGCGTGACATTTTCAGCCCTTAGATTAAGGGATGTTCGGTTAGAATTATAGTGATCCCCTAAGATTGAGTTGGTGGTTGGTTGAATAGTATGATCTAACGGGTGGAAATGATTAAAGGCGTCGACTTAACGACGGAAAAACTTACAAGCACGAAGTGTTAGTGGATTTTAGAACACCATAGCCAAACTCTCTCTATATATAAATGACATATTGAAAGGGTTTGGAGGGTTGGAGAGGTAAATTTTAAGTTTACATAACATACAAGATCACCCATCATCACTAATACGAGATACCCACCCCCGGTCGCTAATATTTTTAGAGTAACCTTGCATGTAGTATCCCTGGTTTTAGGTTGCCCATGGATTTTAGCATCTGAGGTATGTCGACACATTTGGAGAGTGTCGGGACAAGTTTGATTCGTTTTGGTCCGAAATGGACGCAAAACGGACTCAGCGCGACGCGAGAGCAGAGTTTTAACATTGGAATTTGCAAAGTGCAGATTTTCGATCTTGAGTACCCGCACACGCAGGGAGTACCGTACTCCGGTATTTCTCGCAATAGATCGCTCTCGGCTTTGCTAATTTGGTGCCGAGTACCGATACAAAGACATCGGGCTAGTACTGTACTCCGCTCTGCGAGTGTGCGGGGCCGAGAGGCCAAGTAATGCAGTAACCAAATGCGTACTCCGGTACAGGATTTTGAGTTGGTGAAGGGCATTTTGGTCCTCTCAACAGTGTAGTTCAACCCAAAGCTCCCAGCCTTTATATGTTCACAGAGAGAGAGTTGAGCGGTTCTTCTTCTTCTTTTCCTCTATTTCTCTAGTTGGTGAATTCGTACGTGGTTGGGGTCGTGGCGTGAGCTCGGGAGGTTGTCTACGTTGATCTGGAGGGCCGTTCGAGCGCGCGGTCATCATGGTTGCAACATTCGGAGGACGGGCAAGCGTGTGGATTTCCCTCTTGTCGACTTCTCGCCGTTGTTGGATGAGCTTTTCGAGGTGGGTTGAAGTTTACCGAAATCGCCAGAATACCTTCTAAGTTTTATAGCGTCGACATGTATCATTTGGGTATTTTTCTTGTTAGTACTTGAATTCATGAATTATTGTTTAAATCTAAATTTGGAGTTAAACTAGTAATTTAATTTTACATGTTGGACTTGGAATTGACTTAGGAGAAAACATGTAGATTCTACACTGTCATTTTTTGAAAATTATCAGATTTAGCTTTAGGAGCTGTGGTTTGTCTGTATCGTCGATGTCAGTATGCGATGGATACCCAGATTAGTATATGATGAGTTTATGCTCGTGTTGAGATTCCAAGTTTATTTTTATAGTAGGTTGTAGACTGTTTCGGATTGTCGGGTGCCGTCGCTGTTGACGGTGGATCCAGATTTTTTATATTTGCATCATATTGTGCCTAGGGCACGTGAGTGTTGGTTGTTAGACCAGTTAGACCATTTTTCTTTGATTATAGCCTGTGAACCCTGACTGAGCTCGGCAGAAACACGCTTGCATACTCGGTTGGGTAGCGCCTACAAGTGCCACTCTAGAGTTGAGCTTAATGCTTTTGCGTTGATGTCGTAGTGTCCTGGTTGGACATGCTCTCCCCCAACAACCAAGCGTGGTGGTGGTTGGTGTAGCTTCGACAGGCGGGACAGCTGCGTTCACAGTCCCTAATCATGAGATTGGGTCAGATAGTGCATGGCAATAGCTACAGAATAGTAGTTAGCAATAGAATAGTGGCATGTAGCTGTAGAGATTTTTCAGCTTTCTTTACTATCCTTGTGTATATTTTCTGTAAAAATAGTGGGTGAGCCGTTGAGGTCGGTAGTGATATACCCACTGAGGATTAATTTTTTTTGCAATAGTTCTCACACCCAGTTGTTGACCCCTTTTTGCAAAGCCTTCTTCCGTGGCTGCTGTTTTTGCTGATTTCAATCGAGGAAAGGGAGTCGCGAGTTAGATCCCTTCCCTGATTGCAGTGCTAAAGGAGTACCTTCCGCAGGTAGTTTTAGGGTTTGTTTTTTGTACATATCGTCATGTTGTCGGGTACTCACTGGAGCGAGATGTTGTTGTAGACACTTAGTATATACTGGAACCCCTCGAGGTTTTATATTACATGTTTCTGTTTAGCAGCTCTATACTGCTGGTTGTAGTTTTGTATGATTACAGGTACAGCTATCGCTTCGTATACAGGAGCAATTAATTTCTTGTATACATGCGGGTTTGTTGGCGTGCCCGAAAAACCTGGTAATCTGGGCAGTACTGATATTGCACCATTTGTAATACTACATCACCGATTAAATTACAGATTGGATACTAAAAACACAGTAGTTCTGCTTAATCCTGACAAGACAAATTGAACCAAAGGCACCCTTAAAGTTTTAATTAGTTTGCAGCTATCCAAAATGTGAACTAAGGACAACAGAAGCACTTACATTCTTAGCCTCCATCGTCCTTGGATACAGCAGGAATCAGTTATTTAATGTGCATTACTAAAACACGTATTTGTTGCTTCCACACATTTATATACTTGCTTTTTGGGAGAAGCAACGGGTGGGAAAGATGCTACGTACACTAATTCAATGTTAGAAGCAATGTGACCGACCCACTTAATTGGAAGCTTAATGTTGAAAATTAATGTATATTGAGATTTGATCACGGAGTTGAGCTAGAATAAATCAAAAACTGTTGCTACGTACTCAGATACTTGTAATTTTTTCATTCTTAAATTTACTATTATTCTACCTATCCCCACTAAACCTCAAACATCCAAGGGCCTTAGAGGGTAGGAGCAAGTGAATAGTAATATTTTGAGAAGTATTTTCTCTAATCACCCATTAATCACACAATTTGTAGCTTAGCTTCTGCTACCAATATTGGATGGTATATATTACATGTTCAAACTCCAATAGTCCCGTACCAAAAATCATTGAAATAAAACTTGGTGATGTAAAGACGGCTAGCGTATCTATCATAACTTGCATTTGATGTCCATTTTCGTCCTTGACTTAAGGTTGCGTTTGGATCGAAAATAAGGAGAGGGATAACCCCTTAATTATTTCCTACTTTATATCCAAACACAAATTTTTGACTCGAGAATTATAGTTCTCAGGTGCACGCCTGAAATAAGCTAGTATAACTATTCCCGCCAACACTTCCATGTTCTATATATAACTGTCCATTATTTTTCTTATTCTATATTATCTATCCAAACGTTATTTTTCTTATTCCTGGAAACAACCCAATTTTCATCCAAATGCTATTTTTTTTATTCCCATATTTGTATCTATCTATGTAATAGCTAGTTCTTGCTGTAAAAGAACTTTAATACCCTACGTGATACAACGCACATAACTGTCTATGATTAGATGTAACTAGAGGCAAAATGGGTCCAATACTCTAACAAATGTAAACAGAATTGGACATCATATACAGCATGGGCGTTTCGAAGTTTTGTCATTATTATGATTAGAATCGACACTCTAATAAGAGTAAAAAAAATCGTCACTTTAAAGTAATGATTCTTAACAAATATAAACAGAATTAATTGGCATTTTTTATATAGCGCATATTAGTGGCAGAAATAGTATTGACAATCATATACAGAGGAATATCTATGCTATTTTGTGACATTTGAGGAATAAGTTTGAAATGATTTATACGCTTTTAATAGTGTTGGTTATTAGAATTGGAAATCTCAAATCTTATAATTAGCATGAATAGGAAAAGGAATCGACCTTGGCCTATTTGGACTCGTGAATATTTAATTCGGAGCATGTCGTTTGTTTTTTGGAGTGTCATAAAGTAATTGATAGATCATTGGAAACAGACATCGTAATGCATCACTAGTGTAGTGATATGCGCATTACAGCGAGTAGATATTGTTAAAATAAAAAATTATAAAAAATAAAATATCAGTTTAATTAGTACAAAAATAATAAATATACTCTATATATTATAGATAAACACTTTTAAAAAACAAAACTATAATAAAAAACAATTTAATCGTTTCAAAAAACTATTAAATCTTATTAAAAAAAAATCGCATAAATGGACGATAAAAATTATTTCTATAACACAATAATTAGATGAGAAGAAGGAAAAAAATGACAAAAAAAAAAGAAAAAAGAAAAAAAAAAGTGGACTCACTCTTCCCCAGATTAAGAGGGTGTGTACACGTATGACGTAGCCATGACGTTAATGTATAGGTACGGATATGGATATCCAGATTCAAATTCTTTTTTTTCAAAATAAGATAATTTGCTAAGCATGTGAAGTGCATCTTAGCGAGCAAACAGAAAAGGTAAAAAAACTGCATATTATCCACAAGTCAAAACTTTTGATAAAAAAACTCAAGATTTTGAGTTTTGAATTTATTTTAAATTTAAATTTGTTTTATTCGATATCTATTATTATTATTATTTTTTTATTTTCTATCTTTCTTGACGCGAAAGAAAATCTCCCATTTTGTTTCTTGCACCCAAAGGGTTTCCCTCTTTTCCAATTTTCACTCATTTTTATATTCTCTTTATTGGGTGTACTTGCTCGGATAAAGTGAGAATAGACCACTTTATCCCTCTAATTCATCCAAACACTATAAGAGGGAGTGAGTTTATTTAATCCCTTCTTAACGGTCATTCTAGAATAACTTGTTAAGAGGGGGATTTGTTGTTCCAGCCTTTTGGTGGAATAACAAATTTTTCTCTTTATGCCTCTATTAGTTTAATAATAAAATATTATTAATTAATATATTATATATATCATTTTATTAACTAATTAGCTAAATTAAAAATTAACTAATTTAATAATAAAATATTAGCTAAATTAATAATTATTTATTAGTGTGTTTATGCAATTTTTATATCTTTATTGATTAATAAATTAATATTTTTACCAACATAACTAATTAATTAATTAATTAATTAATTAATTTACAAATATATTAATTTATTAGTCTAATTTGTTAACTTATTAAATTATTTATAGTTAGATAATTTATTAATTAACAGTACTCATGGTTAATTGATTAATGATTAATTAATCTGGTAATTAGTGTATTAATTAACATTTATGATTATCTAATAATATTCATGATAAATTAATTTTTTAAAATTATAAATTTGATATTTTAAAAATTTAATATTTAAATTTAAATTTTAAAATTTAAAAGTTTATATTTTAAATTTTAAAATATAAATATAAAATATAAAAATTCTAATTCTAATATAAAAAAAAATAATATTATTATTTTTTATTTATAACTACAAACTTTAATTCTTATTCCATTTTACCTAACCAAACATTATTTTTCTTATTTTCAGAATAACTTAATTTTCATCCAAACGCAAAATTGATCTAATCCCCGCCTATACCTCAATTTATACCTATTCCTAATACCTACTTTTTGCTTATTCTCGAACCAAAATTGATCTAATCGCCTTATTTTAGGCATAGGTAAAAGTTCAGGTATAAGCGAGAACTAGAAAGATTTTGCGTTTGGATGAAAATTAGATTGTTCCCGAGAATAAAAAAAACTTTAGATAGATAAAATAGAATAAGAAGAATAATAGATAATTATAAATTAAAAATAATGATATTACTTCTCTCATTATATTTAAATTTTAAATTTTTAAATTTTGCATTTATAATTTTAAATTTAATTTTTTAACATTTTAATTTTAAAATTTGAAATTAAAATTTAAAATTTAAGTTTTCAAATTTTTAATTTTTAAAATTTAAAATTTAAATTTAAAACAAAATTTAAAATTGAAAGATATAAAATATAAAATATAAAATTTAAAATTTAAAAATTTAAAATATCAAAATTAAATTTAAAGTTTAAAATTTATAATTTTAAAATTACAAATCTTAAATTTTAAAAATTTAAATTCTAATTTAAAATATATTTCCCTCTCTCTACCACGGGAACAAGGGTGGGAACAAGCTTGTTCCCAACCCATACCAGGTTATACTGGGGTGGGAACTATTGTTCCCACCTACCCCAATCTTAAATTTTAAAAATTTAAATTATAATTTATTATATATATATATATATATATAGAGTAGGGCTACTATACTATTATGAGTAGTGGCCCCTTCGTACTCATAAGTAGTTTTCGATGATGGAGCTTCCGAATTGTCTATCAATTCCGTTAAACATGATCTGGGGTATTTGAAACTTCTAGAAAATAAATTTCGTAATTTTTCGAAATCATAATAGAGTCCATCAAGCGAGCATAAAATGAACGGTCAAAATCGAACGATGTCTTAAAAATGGATGATCGGATCCTTCAATTTAAGATCGGAATTATTGATCTTTATCTAGGTAATGAATAGAATTTTCTATCAAAAATTCAATCTATTTGGATTCTTTTACACCGTTAAACTAGCAAGTATTCCATACCTACGTTAAAAATTGTCAATTTTGTGTGCTTTTGATCAAAAGGTAAATGATGTCGAAAAATTATGAAATTTAATTTCTAGAAGTTTTAAATGCTCTAGATAACGTTTAACGGTGTGGATCGTCGATTCGAAAGCTCTATCATCGAAAACAACTACGAGTACGAGGCGATCGTACTATAATAGTAAGTAGTTTATATATATATATATATATATATATATATATATATATATATATATATATATATATATATATATATATATATATATATATACTATCAATAGCACCAAGCGTTTGGTGCTATTAGGTTTTCGGCCCTTGGATGAAAAAATGAGCAGTTAGAATGATGTGGGCCCCCGGGGTTGAGTAAGTTATTGGTTTAATTGTATAGTCTAATAGGTGAAAAGAGGCAAAGGGTTAAATCTAACGGCAGAAAACATGGTAGCACCAAACGCTTGGTGCTATTGATAGTATCCCAACTGGACTCTCTCTCTCTCTCTCTCTCTCTCTCTCTCTCTCTATATATATATATATATATATATATATATATATATATATATATATATATATATATATATATATATATAGTCCAGCTGCTATGCTATCAATAGCACGAAGCATTCGGTGCTACCAAGTTTTCCGCAGTTAGATCCACCCCTTTGATGATTTTCACTCGTTAGATCATACTATTAAACCAACCACCCACTTAACCCTAGGGGGCCCACATCATTCTAACCACACATCATTCTAACCACCCCTCAATATTTGAAGTTCAACAGTGTAAAAGTATCCAAATTATATGAAAGTTTAATAAAAAATTCTACTTAACATCAATAGCAAGATTAATACTTCCGATTTGAAATTTGAGTCCTTTATCACTGTTTTTTATGAGATTTTCATTTTCAGCCGTTCATTTTGAGGCTACTCGTTCACTAGACAAACGAAGTCAAAAAATTATGAAATTTGGTTTCTAGATATTTCCAATAGCGTAGATCAAGTTTAACGGAACCGATCGCCGAATCGGATGTCCCATCATCGAAAACAATTTACAAGCACGGAGGCTCCCGTACTTTCGAAAGCATAGAGCCTAGCTCTCTCTCTCTCTCTCTATATATATATATATATGCCATGGCTACTATACTATTATGAGTATTGGAGCCCTACTACTCATAAGTTGTTTTCGATGATGGAGCTTCCAAATCGACGATCCACTCCATTAAATATGATATTGTCACGCCCCGGGGTCGGCAGGACCTTCCCCAAAGCGTGCCCAGACCCGCCATATGTCAACACATACAAGGCGTCTAACTAAAAACAGCGGAAATTAAAACAATAAAAGGCTACAACTATGAATATCAGAGCCACAACTAAACAAGAACCAAACCACAAGTAAAAGGAAGTAAAGCGTCTAAAACACTAACATAGGAATAGAGAGTAGTACACAGTTAACATCAATAGCTCTCAACTACACAAAAGAGGTGGTCTCTATATGTAATAAACCGACTTTTTACCTAAAGGAAATTTGACTTTGGTCTCTGAATGTTATTGTGCGTAAATGTATTATAAGAGCACACGTCAAATTTCAGGCGAAACCGAACTAAAACGAAAAAGTTACGCGACCCGGAAGTTTGACTTAAAGTGAATAGTAACTCCGGATTTTCGGGAAATCGCGGAGTAAAGATGGGTTCTGGTGCGTACCGAATTCCGAATATCGGCTTCCAATAGCTCGTTTCGAACGGCTCAACTATACTGGAACCGTTGGCACTGACGGAATCGAATTCTGGTGCACGGATATCGAGAAAAAGGATTTTGAAGGATTTGACCTAAAAGGTTAATGAATTGGGGAATAACGGAGAAAAAGAAGAGATGTGATACTTCGCGAATCCGAGACCAAATCAAATGAAGTAAAAGGCTAGATTCGATGTTCTCGACGCGCTGAACGCGCTGGCGCGATCCGATCGTGAATCTGACGGACGGATCTCCGGGAATCGCGAAAAGAATGCGAAGAGGTTGAAATCGTGTAACGGCGGAACGCGAAGAGTCGCTATATTTTATGCGCCGAAATGCGAAGGGTTGAACACAGAGGGTCCTAAGCGCATAAATGTCATGCTGGTAGGGGCTAAAGTATAATTGGTGGCTTGTGGTGGGCTAAAGTGCAAAAAGTCCTAAAGTGTATATAGATGGATTTCTAGGGTTTCATGGACCTAACCCTAACCCTAGCCTCTCCATCTCCCCTCAGCCACCCTAACGCATCCAGCGGCCCTCTGCCCACTCCGGGCGCGCACCCCCGGCCGCCGGCGTGCTTCGGCCACGGAGAGCCTCCCCGAGCCCTCGCCCACCTTCCTCCTCTTTCCTCTCGGCCTTGTCTACCGTCTCTGGCCGAAGAGCCTAGATCCGGCAAGGGGGAGACTTCAACCCTCGGATCTAGCATCCTTCGGCCGAGACTCATCGCCGGCGTGCTCCCCCGGTCGGCTCCGGCGTCCCCGAGCGCCGCCGCCACCGCCGTAGCTCCTCGCGGCCAACTCGAGTCACCCAGGTGCCGATCCCGGGTGATCTCGGCCCAGGAGCGCCGCCGCCGCCTTCCCGAAGTTGAGCAACCCTCCTCCGACGACGAGCCACCTCCGTCCCCCCGCTTCCCGTACACCGCCGGCCGCCGCGAGCAACCCCGCCGCCGCTCGGTTTCGGTGCGGACCGAGGGTTGCACCCTCGGCCGGCATCTGCGCGCCTCCCGAGGGAAGCATCGGCTTCCTCGGCCTCCTCTGCCGGGACCGGCGCCGTCCGGCGTCCGGCCCGGCCGCCGTGCCGCCGGCGCCTCCTAACCCGAGAGGAGGAAGGAGGAGTGGATCTCCTCCGCCGCGCCACCGGCCGCCTCCGCCGCCGTCCGGGACCTTCCTCGGTCATCTCCGACCCGGCGCTTCCGTCCCCGGCCGGACCGACCGCCGCCGCACCGCCGGCGGCCAACCCTTGCTCCCTCGGCTCAGGTATGCTGTGTAGTTGATTACAGCATGCTAGATTAGGGTTTGTGCACAATTCCCGAGGCTACAGTGGGTCTTTTTGACCATGTGAGGTGAGCACGATCATTGGAATTTCGTGCTGAACGCGATGCTCACCTCTGTTCTGAGTCTCGATGCCTCGTTAAGCGGGACGAACGTACTTTACGCGCTGTGCGCGCTGTTTACTGAAGTTGATGTCGCTTGTGCGCGCACTACGATGCCCGACAGTGTTCCGAAAGGCGAGCACGGTCTTCAGCATGTCGAAGACTTACAGCGAGTGCGATTTCGGAATCTGCGATGCACCGATTTGCGTGCACGGTCCATAAAAACCTTATAATCACATAAAATAATGCGATTTTGGAACCTTCAGGGGTTTTTATGCAATTGTAGCCTCCTGGGCTCTCTTGGGTAGTGTGTATGTGCATGGTAACCTTTGACTAACCGTTCAAGGTCCCGAGCTGATAAGTATGATTCGGAGCGTTCGTTGGCGAAATTCGACGACAACGCGACTTTGTTTAGGATTTCTTCCGATGCTTTTCTGAGATTGTTTCCTTTGTCGACAAGCCTTATTGGCTGGTCACCGTGTCGTTTCGATAGTCCGGAGACGACGGGTGAGCGACGGTGGGTTCCGGTGTCAAAGTTGACGCTTTCGGGAACCCGGATCGAAACGGACGTTCTGTAGCAATCGCTTCGAGACAGTTACGTTGTGAGAGTTGTGAATTACGATTCTAGTTTTAGTGGGTTAGTTTCTAACCCGGTGAACCCTCGTAGGTTCAGTTGTTTCTTCCCAGCAGTCGGCAGACCACACCTTTCGATACTCAGGTGGGTATCCGGTTTGACATCCGTACAGTGGTACACGCTTGGTGACACTTCTTCACCTTTACTTCGTTTTATCTTACTTTTCTTACTTGTACATTAATTCCATTTCTGTTCTCTACTCAGTCATATGCATGCTTAGTATACTTGATAGGAGTAGAGTGGTTTGAGTTTACAGTTCTCCAGCGACCTACTTGGTCGACCCTTTACAGTTTTACAGTGACCTGTTCGGTCAGTTTGCTTCAGTTACAGTGACCTATTCGGTCGGTTTGTTTCAGTGCTTCTGTGACCTACGTGGTCGGCGAGTTTACTTAATGACCCAAAGGGGTCGATGTCCCTTTAGGGACGGGATTGTCAGCCAGTTGCTGACGTATGGTTTTTGAGCATAACAGCATCGATTGCCCAGGATTTGAGCGCAGTTCACGAACACGGGCGGTCTGATCCACCGTACCATGATGTGTTCTTTTCCGGAAAAGTGGTTGGACGAGCCAACCCGTGAGCCCATAGGCGACCATTGGTTGATATGGGTAGAATGCGGGTTTTTGTGATACGGGGGCATAGGCTTGAGGTCCGAGGACCAACGAGCAACAGATTCCATTGGGTATTTTACGTTGTCAGCTTTTCGATGCATACATACAGTAGCAGTTTATTTTTATTACCTATATCTCTCTCCTGCTTACTTAGCTACTGTATCTACTTACCTGTCCTTCCTTCGCTTTACTCCGTTTCTAGTGGATACCCACTGGGAGGGGGAGACATGTTTACATGTTCTCACCCCTCGCCTTCTTCTTTCAGGTGACATAGCAGTACTAGTGGGACAAGGGTGAGGAGCGAGTCTAGTACGCGTGTAGCTCCTACCCGTATCGGTTACTTCTTTACTTTCCTTGCTTTATTATCTAGAGTACATTTTGGTTCAGTTCTAGTTCTACTTTGGTTTACTTACAGTGGTATTTTGAGACTTATGACGTTTTTGGGATTGTGATATGGAACTCATGTTTTGGGAAATAAACTGTCTCCTACCCTTCGTGGTAGCATTTCAAAGGAAAGGGTTTATTGGAAAGGATTTCTACCCCTCGTGGTAGAGTTTTCAAAAGAAAGCGTTTTCGTGTGGGAAACGATTTTAAAAAAAGAAGGTTTTCTTAAGATTTATAAATAAGTTAAATGTGAATGTGGTGAATGGTTGTATGATATTGTGTATCTATTTGTTATTCATACCGTTGTGGTTGAGTTCTGGATGAATTGGAAACACTCTGTACTTGTGCGACGCCGGGCAAATACAGGGGAGGCTCTGTCCGTGTGTACAGTGGCCTCCCTGTATTTGTGGCGGATCTGGTTCACCTCCGGGGGGTCAGGTTTTTTTTAAAAAAAAAAATTTCCGCTGTATTTATTTACCAAAGGGACCCCGGGGCGTGACAGATTAAAATGGTATCAGAGCGAATTTCAACCACAACACCATTCACAGGTTGTTTTTGAAAAAGAAAAAGAAGGGAACTGAACCATTGGTTAGGATGACCCTAGGAAGACCTACGATATATAGGAACGCGAGTGCGAGGTTTTGGCTCAAGTCCTAGTGAAAGGCCGTTGAGCGATTTTTGACTAACGGTGTTTTCTGTTGTAGATGGCTCGTAGAGGTAGGCCTCCTCTTAATCGTACCGGTGGACGTGCAGCTGCGGATATACCTAGTGGATCGGGTGGGATTGCCTCGCGGCACGGTGATCGGGAGTGTGGCGGCTCCCACCGGCTGGTCGCCCGAGTGCACAAGAACTCGGGCCGAAGTAGCCGAGTTGAGAGGCCACCGACGGCTCTCACGGCATGTTCCAAATAGCTTCCGCAGAAGCAGCAGCGGGCTATCGCACCCCGTGCCACCACCGCCATTGCACCCCCCGATTCCACCTCCGGCTCCACCACCGCTTGCACCCCGGTTCCACCACCGCTATACCCCGATTCCACCCCTGCCCACCACCGCTTGTACCCCCGATTCCACCTCCGGTTCCACCACCAGTCGTACCCCCGGTTCCACCACCAGTTGCACCCCCGATTCCACCTCCGATTCCACCTCCAGTTCCACCTCCGATTGCACCCCCTGTTCCACCTCCGGTGCCACCCACGGCCCCGACTACTCCAGTTACTGGGGATACTTCGGTGGTACCTCCACCGACCCCTGCTACGACCACGCTGACGACCGCGACGGCTTTCCGCCGGAGGTACCGCTCCTCTGCCGAGGGCGTTCGCATTCGGGCGATGCTGGCGGAGTTTCGGAAGTTTGATCCGCCCATGTTCGAGGGCAAGAAGGAGGATAAGGGGACGCTGGAGCTGTGGATCACAGACATGGAGAAGCTGTTCCGCGATCTCCACATCGAGGCGGAGGATCGCGTTCCCCTGGCAGCCCATTGCCTGGGGAGGACTCCTTACTCGTGGTGGTTTCGCCACTTCTCGAAGAACCGAATGCCGTCACCCCACTCGGGAGGAGTTCCGAGACTCCTCTACGAGCAAGATTTCGGGGATAGTACGAGACAGACTTGGAGCGCGAGCCGGCGCGCTCCGACAGGGAACCGCATCGTCGCCGAGTACGAGCAGGACTTCACCCGTATCATCGAGATGATTCCCTTCACGGTGCGCGACGAGTACCATAAGGCCAGGCTCTTCATGAGGGGATTGCGGCCCAACCTCCGTATGTTGGCTGCATCCAATGGCGCGATCACCTATGATGCCTGCCTCGAGCGAGCTTTCCTACTTCAGAGCGAGTCTGAGGATCTGAAGGCGGATCGAGATGCAGCTGAGCGTTCCCGGGACAGGAAGCGCACTCACGCTCGCCGAGTGGTGATCCCTCTTTCACCGCAGGCCACCTAAGTATCCGCGCCCTGAGCCGAACCGGAGTGCACCGCGCCCCAGCCGATCAGAGTGCACCGCGCCTCTGCAGCCGAATCGGAGTGCACCGCGCCCTCGTTAGCTGCTCAGGAGTGCACCATCGGGCGGTTTTCAGCAGGGCCAGCGATGCGTGATCTGCGGGCAGGCACACCCCGTGACCACCTGCCCGGAGAGGAGAGGCCGTTGCTTCCGATGCGGCCTGCCAGGACATAGCCGAGACCGGTGCCCTAAGGGTAATGAGGCTACCCAGAGCGCAGCTTCTTCCCCAGCACCTCGACGGGACCGCGGAGCTCCCGCGCAGCCGTCGTCCGGGGCGCCCTCTTCCTCACACCAGACGGAGGGGGCACGCCAGGCTTCTGGAGGGCGAGTCTTCGCCCTGACGCAGCATGAAGGCAACTCGGGTGGCGATCATCTCGCAGGTATTGTCACCCTTTCCGCCTCTCGAGCTAGAGCCTTATTTGATACTGGTGCGTCGCTTTCATTTATTTCGCATTCTTATGCATGTGAGCATGGTATCCCTTCACATCCGCTGAGCGCACCACTCCATATCGACACGCCCGGAGGCGATATCATAGCCGAGCGGGGCGTCATCTCCTATCCGGTTGTTCTTGATGGCCGATGCTTCTGGCGAACTGCTGGTGTTTCCGGACGACAAGTTCGACGTGGTGCTAGGATCGTTCTCCGTGCACCGCGCTACTATCGACTGCGAGCGAAGGACGGTGACTTTTACCGGGCCCGGCGAGGAAGTCTATGTCTACCGAGCGTGTAAGAGCTCTTACTTCGCCATGTCTATCTCTTCTGCTAGGGCCAGGCGACATATGAATGCAGGGTGTGTGGCCTATCTGGCTTCGGTGGACGTCACCCGACGAGTTGCGCCACCACTGGAGGAGATTCCAATTGTTCGGGACTTCCCGGATATCTTTCCAGCCGAACTCCCGGGACCCCGGACCGGGAGATTGATTTCTTCATCGAGCTTGTCCCGGGCACTGCACCGATCTCGAAGGCCCCCTATCGCATGGCCTTCGCGTGAGCCGAAAGAGTCGAAGGCCCAGCCTTGAGGACCTCATGGAGAAAGTGGTTCATTCACCTAGTGTTTCACCTTGGGGTGCCCCCGTCCTCTTCGTCAAAAAGAAGGACGGTAGTCTGCGCCTTTGCATTGACTACAGGGAGCTCAACAAGATTACGGTGAAGAACAAGTATCCCCTGCCCCGGATTGACGATCTTTTCGACCAGCTTCAGGGGTCGTCGGTATTCTCAAAGATCGATCTTCAGTCCGGGTATCATCAGCTTAAGATCCGGGCGGAGGATGTGCCGAAGACCGCTTTCCGAACTCGTTACGGCCACTACGAGTTTACGGTGATGCCGTTCGGGCTTACCAATGCCCCTGGACCTTCATGGATATGATGAATAGGGTCTTTCCCGTATTTGGATCGCTTGTCGTGGTCTTCATTGACGACATCCCGATTTACTCGCGGAGAGCGATGTGGAGCACGAGGACCATCTCCGCCGTGTTTTGTCGCTACTTCGAGAACACAAGCTATATGCTAAGCTCAAGAAGTGCGAGTTCTGGCTCCGCGAGGTGTCTTTCTTGGGGCATATCGTGACTCCATCAGGCATTACGGTGGATCCGAAGAAGATATCCTCGGTAGTTGACTGGCCTAAGCCGACTTCAGTGACCGAAGTCAGGAGTTTTCTGGGTTTGGCGGGTTATTATCGGCGATTTGTCGAGGGATTCTCCAAGATCGCCGCACCGCTAAACAAGCTTACAAAGGGGAACGGTTCCGATGGGACCGAGCAAGCGCAGAGCTTTGACGAGCTGAAGGACCGACTGACCCGCGCACCTGTCCTGACTCTGCCACGGCCTGGTGAGGACTTCGTCGTCTATTGTGACGCCTCACGGGTCGGGTTAGGGTGCGTGCTGATGCAGCAGGATCGGGTCATCGCTTATGCCTCGCGTCAACTGAAGCCGTATGAGAAGAATTATCCGACGCACGATCTGGAGCTCGCGGCAGTGGTATTTGCCCTCAAACTATGGAGGCATTATCTCTATGGGGCACACTGTGAGGTGTTTACCGATCATCAGAGCCAGAAGTACCTCTTTACCCAGAAGGAGTTGAACCTCAGGCAGAGACGTTGGCTCGAGCTCTTGAAAGATTATGACATTACGATTCAGTATCATCCGGGAAAGGCGAACACAGTGGCAGACGCCTTGAGCCGGAAGCAGCCTTCAGCTGAGTTGTCCCTCATGGTCACGAGCCAGGACCGTCTGATAGAGGAGTTCCGCCGTCTCGAGATCGAGGTTGTCTCCACCGGGGCTACTGCCCAGTTGATGTCCCTGGTGGTACATCCTACCTTGACGGAACGGATTATGCTTGGTCAGCAGAGTGACCCGTATTTACAGAAAGTGCGGGCGGATGTCGAGCAGGGCAAGGACGGGGACTTCTCTATTCACACTGATGGATCTTTGCGCTTCAAAGGCAGGTGGTGCGTACCTAGTGACTCGGAGCTGAGGAGCGATATCCTATTCGATGCGCACCGATCCCCTTACACAGTTCATCCAGGCGGAACCAAGATGTATCGCGATTTGAAACAGAACTTCTGGTGGCCTGGGATGAAGCAAGATGTGGCCCAAAGATGTGGCTCTGCTTGACTTGTCGGCAGTGAAAGCCGAGCACCTGACCGATCAGAAAGCTGCAACCACGTCCGATTCCCGTGTGGAAGTGGGAGCAGATTACTATGGATTTCGTCACCGGATTGCCTCGATCACAGCGAGGCCATGATGCCATCTGGGTCATAGTGGATCGGTTGACGAAATCGGCGCATTTCCTGCCAATTCACACGACTTGGTCCCGAGATCGACTGGCGCAGTTGTATATCGATGAGATCGTCCGACTGCATGGCGTGCCAGTGTCGATCGTATCTGATCGGGACACCCGCTTCGTTTCCCACTTCTGGCGGAACTTGCAGCAGGCCATGGGGACGAAGCTGAACTTCGGTACGGCCTTCCATCCACTGAGCGACGGACGGTCGGAGCGAGTCATACGTACGCTCGAGGACATGCTCCGCGTATGTGTCCTCGAATATGGCGACGGATGGTTTCGCTATCTTCCATTGGTAGAGTTCGCCTATAACAACAGCTACCAGGCGAGCGTCGGGATGGCGCCGTATGAGGCTTTGTATGGGCGTCGATGTCGGTCTCCTATCTGTTGGGACGACGTCGGTGAACGCCGGGTGATCGGGCCAGACTTGTTGGAGGATGCGGAGGCGAAGATTCGCATTGCGAGAGATCGACTTCAGACTGCGCAGAGTCGACAGAGGAGCTACGCGGACCAGCGGAGGCGTGACCTAGAGTTCCTAGTCCGTGAGCACGTGTCGCTCAAGGTGTCGCCATCCGGGGGATCAAACGGTTCGGGTTGCGGAACAAGCTTAGTCCGCGCTTTGTGGGACCGTTTGAGATCCCGGAGCGGGTTGGTCCGTGGCGTACATGTGTTGGCTCTACCTCGGAGTCTCGCCCGTGTGCGCAACGTCTTCCACGTGTCCATGCTTCGGAAGTATATTCCTGATCCATCCCACGTCATCAGCACGACGGCTATCCAGTTGCGGGAGGATCTGAGCTATGATGAGGCTCCGTTGCGGATTTTGGCACGTGAGGAGAAGCAGTTACGGAACAGGAGCATTCCGTACGTAAAGGTTCAGTGGGAGAACCACGAGGAGCGCGAGGCGACTTGGGAGCTTGAGTCCTCTATGAGGGAGCGTTATCCACATTTGTTTGTGGGGGATTCTTGACTTAGTTTCGGGGACGAAACTTCCTGTAAGGAGGGAATGATGTAATAAACCGACTTTTTACCTAAAGGAAATTTGACTTTGGTCTCTGAATGTTATTGTGCGTAAATGTATTATAAGAGCACACGTCAAATTTCAGGCGAAACCGAACTAAAACGAAAAAGTTACGCGACCCGGAAGTTTGACTTAAAGTGAATAGTAACTCCGGATTTTCGGGAAATCGCGGAGTAAAGATGGGTTCTGGTGCGTACCGAATTCCGAATATCGGCTTCCAATAGCTCGTTTCGAACGGCTCAACTATACTGGAACCGTTGGCACTGACGGAATCGAATTCTGGTGCACGGATATCGAGAAAAGGATTTTGAAGGATTTGACCTAAAAGGTTAATGAATTGGGGAATAACGGAGAAAAAGAAGAGATGTGATACTTCGCGAATCCGAGACCAAATCAAATGAAGTAAAAGGCTAGATTCGATGTTCTCGACGCGTCGAACGCTGCGCGATCCGATCGTGAATCGACGGACGGATCTCCGGAATCGCGAAAAGAATGCGAAGAGGTTGAAATCGTGTAACGGCGGAACGCGAAGAGTCGCTATATTTTATGCGCCGAAATGCGAAGGGTTGAACACAGAGGGTCCTAAGCGCATAAATGTCATGCTGGTAGGGGCTAAAGTATAATTGGTGGCTTGTGGTGGGCTAAAGTGCAAAAAGTCCTAAAGTGTATATAGATGGATTTCTAGGGTTTCATGGACCTAACCCTAACCCTAGCCTCTCCATCTCCCCTCAGCCACCCTAACACATCCAGCAGCCCTCTGCCCACTCCGGGCGCGCACCCCCGGCCGCCAGCGTGCTTCCCCGGCCGCCGGAGAGCCTCCCCGAGCCCTCGCCCACCTTCCTCCTCTTTCCTCTCGGCCTTGTCTACCGTCTCTCGGCCGAAGAGCTCAGATCCCAAGGGGGAGACTTCAACCCTCGGATCTAGCATCCTTCGGCCGAGACTCATCGCCGGCGTGCCCCCTGGCCGGCCCGGCGTCCCGAGCGCCGCCGCCACCGCCGTAGCTCCTCGCGGCCAACCTCGAGTCACCTGTGCCGATCCCGGGTGATCTCGGCCAGGAGCGCCGCCGCCGCCTTCCCGGGTTGAGCAACCCTCCTCCGACGACGAGCCACCTCCGCGCGTCCTCCCCGGCTTCCTCAGACACCGCCGCCGCCGCGGAGCAACCCCGCCGCCGCGGGCAGGCATCGAGGGTTGCACCCTCGGCTTCCGGCATCTGCGCCGCCTCCCGAGGGAAGCATCGGCTTCCCTCGCCTCCTCTCGCGATCGTCGTCCCGGCGTCCTCGGCCGCCGTGCCGCGCCGGCGCTCCTAACCCGAGAGGAGGAAGGAGGAGTGGATCTCCTCCGCCGCGCCACCGGCCGCCTCCCCGCCGCCGTCCGGACCTTCCTCGGTCATCTCCGACCCGGCTTCCGTCCCCGGCCGGACCGACCGCCGCCGCACCGCCGGCGGCCAACCCTTGCTCCCTCGGCTCAGGTATGCTGTGTAGTTGATTACAGCATGCTAGATTAGGGTTTGTGCACAATTCCCGAGGCTACAGTGGGTCTTTTTGACCATGTGAGGTGAGCACGATCATTGGAATTTCGTGCTGAACGCGATGCTCACCTCTGTTCTGAGTCTCGATGCCTCGTTAAGCGGACGAACGTACTTTACGCGCCGTGCGCGCCGTTTATCGGGTTGATGTCGCTTGTGCGCGCACTACGATGCCCGACGTTGTTCCGAAGGCGAGCACGGTCTTCAAAGATGTCGAAGACTTACAAATGAGTGCGATTTCAACTGCGATGCACCGATTTGCGTGCACTGTCCATAAAAACCTTATAATCACATAAAATAATGCGATTTTGGAACCTTCAGGGGTTTTTATGCAATTGTAGCCTCCTGGGCTATCTTGGGTAGTGTGTATGTGCTGCGGGTAACCTTTGGACTAACTGTTCAAGGTCCCGAGCTTTTCGGAAAACAGTAAGTATGATTCCGGAGCGTTCGTTGGCGAAATTCGACGACTTTAACGCGACTTTGGTTCGATTTCTTCCGATGCTTTTCTCGAGATTGTTTCCTTTGTCGACAAGCCTTATTGGCCGGTCACCGTGTCGTTTCGATAGTCCGGAGACGACGGTGAGCGACGGTGGTTCCTGTCAAAGTTGACGCTGGAACCCTGATCGAAACGGACGTTCTGTAGCAATCGCTTCGAGACAGTTACGTTGTGAGAGTTGTGAATTACGATTCTAGTTTTAGTGGGTTAGTTTCTAACCCGGTGAACCCTCGTAGGTTCAGTTGTTTCTTCCCAGCAGTCGTCAGACCACACCTTTCGATACTCAGGTGGGTATCCGGTTTGACATCCGTACAGTGGTACACGCTTGGTGACACTTCTTCACCTTTACTTCGTTTTATCTTACTTTTCTTACTTGTACATTAATTCCATTTCTGTTCTCTACTCAGTCATATGCATGCTTAGTATACTTGATAGGAGTAGAGTGGTTTGAGTTTACAGTTCTCCTGCGACCTACTTGGTCGACCCTTTCGCTTTACGGTGACTGTTCGGTCGGTTGTTTGATTACAGTGACCTATTCGGTCGGTTTGTTTCAGTGCTTCTGTGACCTACGTGGTCGGCGAGTTTACTTAATGACCCAAAGGGGTCGATGTCCCTTTAGGGACGGGATTGTCAGCCAGTTGCTGACGTATGGTTTTTGAGCATAACAGCATCGATTGCCCAGGATTTGAGCGCAGCTTCACGAACACGGCGGTCCGATCCACCGTACCATGATGTGTTCTTTTGGAAAGGTGGTTGGACGAGCCAACCCGTGAGCCCATAGGCGACCATTGGTTGATATGGGTAGAATGCGAGGTTTTGTGATACGGGGGCATAGGCTTGAGGTCCGAGGACCAACAGAGCAACGATTCCGATTGGGTATTTTACTTTATCGCCTTTTCGATGCATACATACAGTAGCAGTTTATTTTTATTACCTATATCTCTCTCCTGCTTACTTAGCTACTGTATCTACTTACCTGTCCTTCCTTCGCTTTACTCCGTTTCTAGTGGATACCCACTGGGAGGGGGAGACATGTTTACATGTTCTCACCCCTCGCCTTCTTCTTTCAGGTGACATAGCAGGTACTAGTGGGACAGCAGGTGAGGAGCGAGTCTAGTGCGCGTGTAGCTCCTACCCGTATCGGTTACTTCTTTACTTTCCTTGCTTTATTATCTAGAGTACATTTTGGTTCAGTTCTAGTTCTACTTTGGTTTACTTACAGTGGTATTTTGAGACTTATGACGTTTTTGGGATTGTGATATGGAACTCATGTTTTGGGAAATAAACTGTCTCCTACCCTTCGTGGCAGCATTTCAAAGGAAAGGGTTTATTGGAAAGGATTTCTACCCCTCGTGGTAGAGTTTTCAAAAGAAAGCGTTTTCGTGTGGGAAACGATTTTAAAAAAAAGAAGGTTTTCTTAAGATTTATAAATAAGTTAAATGTGAATGTGGTGAATGGTTGTATGATATTGTGTATTCAGTCTATTTGTTATTCATACTGTTGTGGTTGAGTTCCTGGATGAATTGTAAACACTCTGTACTTGTGCGACGCCGTGCAAATACAGGGGAGACTCTGTCCGTGTGTACAGTGGCTTCCCTGTATTTGTGGCGGATCTGGTTCACCTCCGGGGGGTCAGGTTTTTTTTAAAAAAAAAAATTTCCGCTGTATTTATTTACCAAAGGGACCCCGGGGCGTGACACTATACAAGGTAAAAACACTCATTCTCTCCAAAATAAAACAAGAGAAAAAGAAAACCACCTATCCAAAACCCTCTCACAAGCCGCTATCCCGAGGCAACTCCTTGTCGGTCCCGAGCCTCCCGATGCGTATGCACCGAAACGAGTCGAAACGAGAGGCGTGAGAACTATAAACATATAGTTCCCAGTGGGCAATTACTGACCTGCACAAAATTGCTCCACTAGGCCCAAAAGAGAGTAATATAAGTACTGTAAATAAAGCGTAACAGAAAAGCTGAATAATTAACCCAAGGTAATTCTATTACATGCTTTAATCTACCCGATAGGCAACTTTAAACAAGTGTATTAAAATAAATTCACAAGTATACTATAATAGAAATGGAGACCTATCAAGTATACTACTATGTCCAATACTATATCACAACATATATATCCAACTACTAATCTAAGTTAAGTAGTGATTATCCTTTGTTATAGAAAGACGATGTTCAATCTCAATTTGGGATCTACACAAGTGCAATCCCGCTTGCGCCCCCTAAGTGTCGTGGTAGCCCCAACATCCCCGTAGGAATGAGTCTAACCAATTCGGCCCCATAGGTTTCTCAATACCGCACGTGCGAATATATCGCAAAGGCTAACTCCGGAGTGCCGGCTTGTAGGGAGCGACCCTCACAAGCATGTGCGAAGAGCACAAATGGCAACAAGCAAGTCCAAGTCCCAAGTCCCACACATGGCAAATGTCACTAGCAACCCTAAGGTCTAGTACAACAAATTCTCATGACACTAGAATTTCTATGTCAAGTTCAATCACGAGCCTAATGCCGCTTGATGACATTAGCTCACTATTCTACAATTTTGATGCCAAGCCAATGCCGCTTAATGACAAGGGCTTTTCTCCTATGTCATGTATAGTTCTATGTTCTCAAACACATGTCAAAGTCCTCTTAAACACATAGTTTCAAGTTTCCAAATAGAATGCTACAAGGCTTCAGCTCTCACATGCATTCGTCTCTACTATATAGAGTAAAATCGCATTACACATAACATATGTATCTTAAGCATTCTAAAATTCACAAATAAATCAAATAACATGAAAATGCACTAATTTCCATTTAACCATAAGCAAATAAGCACCAATGAGAATTTCTCATTGTGCTAGGTGAGGCCAAACCCACCGTCGCTCCAAGCGTCGCTCCGAACCGCTAACGAAGCTTCGATTCCTACTCCTAGTACCCTACAAAGTAGATCCTAGGAGTTACAACCTCAAGGGATAAGTCTTGAGTTCAAACTTTAAACATCTAGGTTAAAGTCAAGAAATACTCACCTAAATGTGCAACAATCCTCTTAGAAATTCCAAAAGGAAGCTAGATCCCTCCCAAGGCAACCTAAACAAAGGTTCTAAACCCATCAATTAGGTCCCAAAGGCCCTAAATCAAAAATCCCCAAATTCTAACCCTAGAATCCAAAACTAGGGTTTCATCTCAAAGAAACCTCCAAAAACCGAATCTAAGTGAAGAGAGCTTGTTGCTTACCTCTAAGAAGCTTCAAACTAAGTCCAAAAGGCCCAAGGGTTGAAGTTTGATCCACCACAAAGCTCCACTCACCAAGCTCTAAGCTCCAACAATGGAGGAAATAGGCTCTACCAAGCAAAAGAGAGCAAAGAGAGGGTTTTAATCCTCAAAAACCCATCCAAACTAAGGAGAGAAGAAGGAGATGGAGTGGAGGGAGCTTTTACCTCTCCTCTTGCTGTGAAGAACACAATGGGGAGCCCTAGGGGCGAGGCTTGCACTAATAGAAGTGCTACAATAGCCAAAAACCCCCGCAGCTTTGGTCCGCACGAAATCGGTTACTTTGTACCCCAGACAAATCTATTTTGTACCTAGATAAACCCCGCGATCACCAAACCCGAGCTTCGGGTTGCCTCGTCAATGGTTTGTACCGGTACAAAATCCATTTTGTACCTAAGATAGCCATCACGCTTGTACCGGTATAGCCATCATTTTGTACCGGTACAAGGCCTCGAAATTTCAATCCGAGAGCAACCTAAAATCTAACTTTTTAGACTTTAGTGCTTGGGATTCATCCACTAACCTCGGTACACGTGCCATAGGTCGGAACACAGTCAACGACCCTCTAGAGAATCTGGAAAGGCTCCAAACTCAAGTCAAATACTCAAACTCCGCAATTTGCGTAAGACCAGTATGTTACAGATATAGAGTATTTGAAACTTCTAGAAAATAAATTTTGTAAATTTTCGAAATCATAATAAAGTCCATCAAGTGAGCATAAAATGAACGGTCAAAATCGAACGACGTTCTAAAAAAGGATGATAGGATCCTTCAATTCAAGATCAGAGTTATTGATCTTTATCTATGTAGTGAATAAAATTTTCTATCAAAAATTCAACAAATTTTGATTCCTTTACACCGTTAAACTAGCAAGTATCCTATACCGGCCATTAAAAATTGTCAAATTTGTGACCTCTTGATTGTAAGATAAATGATGTCGAAAAGTTATAAAATTTGATTTCTAGAAGTTTTAAATGCTATAAATAACGTTTAACGGTGTGGATCGTCGATTCGGAAGCTCTATCATCAAAAACAACTTATGAGTACGAGGGCGATCGTACTCATAATAGTATAGTAGCCGGACCCATATATATATATATATATATATATATATATATATATATATATATATATATATATATATATATATATATATATATATATATATATATATACATATATATACATGTATATATACATGTATATATATACATGTATATACATGTATATACATGTATATACATGTATATATATATACATGTATATACATGTATATACATGTATATATATATGTATATACATATATATACATGTATATACATGTATATATATATACATGTATATACATATATATATATATATACATGTATATATATACATGTATATATATATACATGTATATACATGTATATATATATATATATGTATATATATATATATATATATATATATATATATATATATATATATATATATATATATATATATATATATATATATATATATATATATATATATATATATATATATATATATATATATATATATATATATATATATATCTACCACGGGAGCAAAGGGTTCCCACCCCATATGGTTAACCTGGTATGGGGTGGTAACAATAGTTTCCACCCACCCAAACTCTTGTTTGGATTTAAGAGGGGGATATGATCTTATTCTCCCTCTTATACAAAATTCAAACGTTGTAGTTAAAATATTTTATAAAAGATTTAATTTTACTATAGCTTGTTTAAAAAAATTTAAAAAAACTTGATTTGATTGAAGTTTTTTTTTAAAAAAATTACTCGCTACCATGACTTGAACCCAAAGCTAAAAGTCTCAACCATTATCCAAAGATCTAGGTCAAATTTTCTAACCACCAAATCAAACTCAATTGGCTCGATCATTGTTAACGGTGTTAGCCTTCAAACTGAAGAGGAGAAAAAGGATTACTTCCTTACCTACTTCAAGGATCTCTTTTCTCCAGATGAACTGGCCCCAGCTTCTTTCGGAGATTGGAGCAGTCTATTGGGCTCCAACTGTATCTCCCCCCTTCAGCTTTCCGGTTGACTAAACTGTTTAACATTGACGAAATCAAGCAGGTCGTTTTCCAGCTGGGAAGTGATAAAGCGCTGGGCCCTGATGGTTTTCTGTTAAAATTCTATCAATGCTTCTGGGACACCGTCAAGGAGGATATCGTGAACATAGCATGGAAGAATGTTTGCAGAAGTAAGAAGAAAGGAGGTCTTGGCATCTTAGATGTGGAGACCATGAACCAAGCGTTTCTGACAAAGTAGTGGTGGAGATTTCATACGGAACCCCAGCTACAGTGGATCAAGTTAATTTGAGATCTATACTACCGAAGGAGGAAACCAATTAGGGAAGGCAAATCTTTCAGACCCCATTCATCCTGGTGGACGGGAGTTCTTAACGTCAGCACTATCTTTAGATGGGGTACGGCTTTTACACGCAGTGACGGGAGCTCCATCAATTTTTGGTCAGATAGGTTGTGCAGGGAGAACTGGCTGGATCTTTCTTTCCCCGAGATTTATAACTTGTCGGAGGTGAAGGGTCTAAAAGTCAGCGCATGCGTCACGGGGGATGGTTGGAACTGGAACATGATCTTAGGTTCTAGGGTCGGACAGCTTCAGGGATCGAATGTGAGGCTATTGGAGTTCGTGGAAAGGATATCTAGCTTTGTCGTCGACTAGGGACCGGACAGGATGTTCTGGCACTGGGGCCTCGATGGACTATTCTCTGTAAGATCAACATACCGAGCGCTGTTAGACAGGGGCACGAGGGATGCATAGTTAGTGTTGATCTGGAGTCTCAAAGTCTCGCTTAAAGTGAAGGTGTTCGAATGGTTGGTACTCAAGAAGAGGCATGTTGCAACCGACAAACTCTTTAAAAGAGGGTGGGTGGTTGACTCAACATGCGTGTTATGTGGGTCAGAAGAGGAATCGGTGGACCGCCTTTTTGCCCGATGCTTCTTTTGTAAGTTCCTCATTGTGATGAGCGTGGATGGGGTTCAGGGTCAGGATCTAGGGATAGACGTGAACCTAGTTTAGGACAGGTGGAAGTGTATGAAGGGTTCACACACGAAGAGAAACAGACTAACCGACCTGTTAGGCGGTTGGTGGACCATTTGGAAGGTAAGAAACGATGCCATCTTTAGAAGGACTCAGCCGAACCCTGAGCAAGCCATTCTTTACTTTAAGCAGTTAGTGCACGAGTGGGATACCTTAAGCAGCTAGTGAGGTTTTTTTTTTTTTTTTTTTTTTTTAAAGTTCATATCATCAATGAATGAAGCAGGTAACATACTATCTTTCTCTCTAAAAAAAAATTATTATTACTATTTTTCCTTTTATATTACAAATTTTATCGTGTTTGTTTGTATCTATTTTTACTATACCCGAAAACACCTAATTAAATCAAACATTATAATATGTTGATCCATCTATTTACTATTGAATCGAACCTTATTAGATATAGTTAATGTCATAATTTTAAGTTCTGATATACCTCAAAACTAATGGGGAGGACTCTTTTATCAACTTGATAAATTTGGGCATTTGCTTTTGATTCTAGTGTTCAGTTTGTTAACAAAATTGGTAAATTCTAAGATTAGCAGACATTAAATTGAGGTAAAAATCTATTAGATAACTAACGTCTCAGGGTTTTATTTTTTTGAGTTTTATTAAATCTGAGTAAAATCTTGTAGATTGCTCGACGAAAAGCCTAAATAGGACTAAGGTGTTGAAGTTATCGAGGGGGGATAAGACTTTATTGTAGTAGAACCCAATATTCTTTGTGATAGGAGATCTTGCAGTAAGTTTTTTTTTTTTTTTTTTTTTTTTTTTTTTGAGAGAGAGAGAGAGAGAGAGAGAGAGAGAGAGAGAGAGAGAGAGAGATAAGTAGCACGCTACCCGCTTTGTTTATTTCATTTAGAAATAAACTTAGCTAGAAATGTGAATCAACTAGGATTCGAATTTGGGTTTCGGGTACCAACCACCAAGCCCTTTGGCACTTGCTCTAGGGACGGTCGGTATCTTGAAGTAAGTTCAATGCGATAAAAACTAGCTAGCACTTTTTACAATTTTTATAGAGGAGCTTTAGTTCAAATCTCGTCTATATGGTGATTGGTGAGTAGCACTCTATGTAGTGGTTGAGATTGAGCTAGCAGCTTTTAATGGGATGCAAGATGGCAATTTCGATAAGATGTGACTCTACACATATATATCCCTTGAAGAAATAACATATATAAAAGTATCCGTATATGGTCGTTGCTCTGAGACGTGGACTATACATTAAAACTCTTATGAAAAATTAAAATACTGTGTATAGCCATAAATGCACAAACTCAAAACAAAAAATTTTGTACTATTTTTGTGGTAGCTAAAGTCAAGGCCAAGAAACGTAATTTAAGATCTAATTCGCTCCGATTTTTTTTATAAACGTTCCTTACACTAAGGAGCCGTTTGGTTGGATGTAGTTGCAGAAATAGTGTAGTTGGAAATACATGCGATTTGCAAATCTTTGCGATTGTAACTACACCTAGTTCTGTTTGGTTTCTGTGATTCAAGCTATTGTAGTTACATTTCTTCTGTTTGGTAATATGAAGCTGATAATTGTATTTGTAAATTTTGTCATCTTTTCAGATAGAGTGGTGAGATTACCTTCACTAAACATAAAATAATTATATAAGTTTATTAATCATTTAAATTTATTATTTATAAATAAATAAGTAGATATATATAATATTTGTATATTTTTCAATAATTCTTCAACTTATTAATTGGCACATTTAAAAATTTTAATTTATTTAATTTTAATATGTAAATCAAACTTTAAAAATTTAAACGATTCTCTCATTTTTTTTTATCAAATTTAATAATTATAATTAAATAAAATTTATTAAAAAAAAATAAACAATCACATTAAATAAAAATTTTAAAAAAAAACTATATTTATATTTTAAATAGAATAAATTTAAAAAAATTAATTTTTTACACAAAGTTTTTATTGTCTAAAAAATTTTATTTGTATGAGTTTATTTACAAGTATTTTTATTTAAGCTATATACATATATTATTTATTTATTTAGTTATTTATTTATTTATTATTGTTAATTTGTGGGTGATTATATCCTCACCATTGCTGATTGGAACTACGTCCAATTTGGATGTAGTTCCAAGCTAAACATTTAGCTTTCTTGTGCGATTAGGCTATGAGTTGAACTCAACTACACTAAACCAAACAAAGGAATTGAGGCTGCACGCATTTGCAACTGCACTGCAGTTGCAAATGCTACGTACAACCCCTAGTTACGTCTCATAGAAAAATCTGGCCTAGTGTACAGTATAAACACCTAATCATTTTGATTTTAATTCTTGTTTTTGAAATTTTGAGTTTTGTAGGGGATTATTTATGAAAAACTCAACTTTTTTGAGTTTTGAATTTATTTTAATTTTAAATTCATTTTATTTAATATTTAATATTATTTATTAATTATTATTTTTATTATTTATTTGTTTATTTATCTTTGTTGGTGAAAAACTAACAAGATTCTCTCCTGTTCGATCCATTTCCTACGCCAAAAGGGAGGGAACACGGTTTTCATTTTGTTTGCCTAGCGGGAAATAACGTGGTCCTACTCCCTCTACTTCCTCTTTCCTTTATTATATACTTTCTCTTCTGTTTTTACATTGGTGTAGAAACACATGTATGTATTAAAGAGTAAACATGTAAAAAGAATAGATCTTTAATTTTCCTGTTTTTTCAATTCTCACTTCTTTTTCATATTCTCTTAATTTACTAGGTGTTGAAAGAATTTTCGTCAATCTTCGGACATTTTGGTCGTTGCTTGGGACGATTTTCTCAGTTAATCTCGTACGAAGGACGAAAATACGCTTTAAGGCAGTGCTTCGCAGAGTATCGATCGCAGTGTTATTGATAGATCATTAGAAATAGACATCAATAAAAGAGTATATATATATATACATCCTGTTCGGACTAAAGTTCCTTTCTTTTCAAAATAAGATAATTTGCTTAGTATGTGAGATATATGCACCTAAACAAAAAACAGACTCTTAATTAAACTGCGATCAGAAAAGGTAAAAAAAGTGCATATTAACCACGCACAAGTGAAAGTAAACTGAATAATTTGTTCTGAGATATCCAAGCAATTCACAACAAGTAGTGCTACACAGATGATCACCAATTAAATCAGAATGGGTTGGCAAATCAAACATTAATCCACCGTATTTTTCTATAACTAATTAAACCAATAAATAAAAAAAGCAATATTTAATTACACAGTAGTGCAGCTAGCTAGGTTCTGTAAGGATATATGTGCAATTGGAGCTAGATGATGACAATAGGTAATGCTCTAGTAAGCATTTTGGGGTCTACAAGAGGAGACTCCAAAAAATGGAAAGACTTGGAGAGATCAAGCAAAAGTCACCATCTGATCTTCTAATTATTAATGCTCGTATAACTAACGCGTGAACGCCTCATATTCTCTCTCTCTCCCTCTCTCTCTCTCTAATGCCCATGCGTCGGACTCCATTATTTGTCCAAATGGACCCCCCCCCCCGTTTTGTTCTTTCCCCTAACTACACCAACTAATGCTAAAGAGAGAGAGAGAGAGAGAGAGAGAGAGAGAGAGAGAGAGGCGTGCGTCGATATCAATTCTTTAACAAGTACATGGAAATTATTGCCTGCACCAGGTGTTCTTGTATACTTTATATGCCGCACCGAATATTTCACAATCTACAACAGTCAAAACATTTATGCAATGTTAAATTAGATCAACAATACCCCAATTCGGTTTCGTTTGATTCGGATACAAGTAAAAACTAGTTTATACCAGAAATAAGTACAAGTTTAGGTATAACCGAGAACTAGACTAATTTCGTATTTGCATGAAAATTTGGTTGTTCCCGTGAATAAGAAAAATATCGTACTTTGATAGATGAGATGGAATAAAAGGAATAGCGGATAGTTATAAATTGAAAATAATGATATTACTCATCTAATTATGTTTAAATTTTGCATTTATAATTTAAAATTTAAAATTTTAACTTTTCAATTTTAAAATTAAAATTCAAAATTTAAAATTTAAAATTTTAAATTTTAAATTTTTAAATTTTAAATTTAAGACCAAATTTAAATTTGAAAGATATAAAATATCAATTTTAAAATTTTAAAATTAAAAATATCAAAAATAAAATATAAACTTTAAAATTTAAAATTTTAATTTTCAAATTACAAATTTTAAAATTTTAAATTCTAATATAAAACATATATTTCTCTCTCTCTCTACTCTGTGGGTGGTAACAAGCATGGGCCCAAATTGTGTTTGGGTAAAAGATGGGGTATAAGGCCATTATACCCCATCTTGTACCCAATCCAAACGAACTCGAAGAGACCGATTATCCGTAAAGCAAGTGGTAAAGGGTTTGGTGGTTGGTACCCGAAGTTCAAGTTCTAATCCTAGTTGTTTTATATTTCCAGCTATATTTATTTCTAAATGAAATAAATAAGTGAATCGGGTAGTGTGAAAAAAAAAAAAAAACAATAACAATACCTGGAGAAGAGTTTGAAATTAAATTATGAGAAACGATACATTGTTTTTCTCTAAAAACATAAACTAGCAAGGAACTATGTTTTTAGTATTTATATTCAACGCGCGTTATAAAGAATTATGAGTTTTGGAAAATCTCTTCGATCTCTGAGAATCAGATCAGTACTGTTTTAAATATTTATATCGAGTAAATACATAAAGAATTATGAGTTTTGAAAACTCTATTATCTGAGAACCAAGTAGCTAGTTTGGGAGAGAGTCATTTAAGATTTCTTTTGAGAGATAGGTAGTAGCACGCTACCCGCTTCGTTTATTTCATTTAGAAATAAACTTAGCTGGAAATGTGAATCAATTAGGATTCGAACTCGGGTCTCGGATACCAATCACCAAGTCCTTTGCCACTTGCGCTAGGGACGGTCGGTGAATCATTTAAGATTAATCTAGTAGTTTGAGAGGGAAAGAAAGAATCAGAAGGCAATTAATTTGTCAACCGAATTAAGGTCTGATAGTCTAAAATAGCCAAAGTGCCTAGCTATTTATAAAATAATATTACAAGTTTTAAAAATCTATCACCTAGGAGTTAAGTTGTTCTATAAATTAGCAAAATAAAAAAAAATTCCATCCTTAATTTGTCTTGTGAGAAAAAGATGCATGCGTCTAAAATTTAAAACTACTTTTGTACCTGCAGGTCCTTCTGCATGCATGTAATGAAGCATAGATAGATCCAGCTAGCGAGTTGGACGCTGATCTTGATCATCAGATCTCTATGGCCGGCACATACAGTTTTAGAAGCACACGACATGCATGCATGGTTTATGAAATGTAATTATACACGTGGTGCAGGCAATAATTTCTCGTAAATAAATATAACAAACGCTAGCTAGCTTGAAACATCAATAATCAATTGAGCACTTCAACCCCGCAATATGTATATATATATAGCACTTGGTTTGTCTTGCATTCTCCAGCATTCACTAATTGTTAATTATATTTATCTTGTATATGCATGGCTTCTCTTTTGCCTGCAACTTGCTCCTCCGGTCACCTTCTTCCTCCTCTTCTTCTTCTTCTTCTTCTAGCTCTTGGCTTCACTAATGAACACTTTCATGTAGCTCGAGGTCATGAGCTCGAGAGACGTCGACACACCGTCGATGTGCGTTCTCTACTGCCGAACGATGTTTGCTCGTCCATTCAAGGTCCTATTTCGATCCTACTTATTGGTTAATTAATGTCGTTGATTGGGAGTCCTTTTTTGTACATGTTAATGGCGCGCGGCAAAATTAACATTTAGCTAGATGATGAGTCGGGAGTTTTTGTACGTTTATCGTGACTTGATCATGCAATTAGTGTTGAATCAACAAGTAATTACGAATTGAGATCATGTTGAGAAAGGTATTAATTAGCACAAGTTTCTAATTATTGGGAAAAAGTTACTATTCACAAGTGAACTCCAAATTGTAAATAAGAAAAAAAAAATGCAGATAATTTATTAATACATCTAGCTAGCTAGTTCAATATTCGTATTTCATCTCTCGATCTGCGCAGATTAATTGCAACTTTTTACTTTGAGCGAATTAATTAATTAATACTGCTATTTGTACCTCCAAAAACGTAAATTTTATACTTCTACATTCAAGAGCTAGCCAATATTTCATACTTGTCTTATTATTATTTTTTTTAATATTAAAAATCGAAAAAAAAAATTGTTTAGACTACTCTTGTACGTACATTCAGAGATGTAAAATGGAGACCCATTTTTTTAGTAAGAAAAAGTTTCTTCTTTTATTTTTTTGCGTGACTATTAGTAAGTTCGAACCGCAACCCAATATTCTTAGAATCTTTAAATTCTTTTAATCATGCAGTAGCCCGTGAGCTAATGTAAGATTTATGCTCTTCGCAGTGAATGAAGCTAGAAAGAATTAACCACCAATAGCTAATTAATTGAGTCTCTAACTTTAATTTTAACCTAATTATTTAAAATAACTCAAAAAAAGGATTTCCCCATAAAGAAAAAAAAATTATTAGTTTTTCACCTATATATATATATATATATTAACAATAAAAAAACCCACCGACCATTTCTCGCAAGTGATAAAAGACACATTTGATATTCGAGATCTCAAATCCTGGTTTCGTATTTACAACTAAATTTATTTTCAGAAAACGTACAACTATGTAATTTATTTATTATTTTTGTTTATGCTTATTAATTATTAATCTTTTCGTACTGATGAGAATATATATATATATATATATATATATATATATATATATATATATATATATATATATATAGTTTAACCAACGATGATATATAATTCGCACGAAGTAGTAATAATAATAATGGTAATGCTAGCTTATCACAGAATGTATACCATAATTAATTATTGAAGCTCTTTTTTTTTAGTATGATTTATAAATTCCTGATTGGTACGTACGTCTCTTATATTTTAATTTATTGCGAAATACATATATAGGACATAAGGGACCAAATACTACTGAACCAATTAAACTCAAACTAATCCACCGGCACGGCCCTTGCTCACCGTTAACTACGCACCGCCAAAGCGCAGTACCCTCCCACAACCAAATTCTAGCTGAAGATCAATCGAGAGTGAATTGGCTCCACCGCCGGACCTCCGCCGCCGCCCGGCGCAGCAACAAACCGCGCGGCCCGTTGGACGCGTCAATGATTCCGGCTCACACCGGCGACTCCCTCGGCACCGGTAACTACATCGTCACCGTCGGGTTCGGGACCCCGAAAAAGGACTTCTCTATCATCTTCGACACGGGCAGCGACGTCACCTGGATCCAGTGCCAGCCCTGCGTCTCGTACTGCTACCCGCAACAGGACCCGCTCTTCGACCCCGCGCAATCGTCCACCTACGCCAACATCTCCTGCAGCTCCCCGTACTGCTCCGCTCTCGACGTCTCCGGCTGCTCCGCGTCGAATTGCCTCTACGGCGTGCAGTACGGCGATAACTCATACACGGTCGGGTTCTTCGCGCAGGACACTCTCACGCTCACGCCGGCCGACGTGATACCGCAATTCAAGTTCGGATGCGGGGAGAAGAACCGCGGGCTGTTCGGGCAGACCGCAGGACTGCTGGGCCTCGGGCGCGAGCAGGTATCGTTGGTGTCGCAGACGTACCAGAGGTACGGCGGAAAGTTTGCTTACTGCCTGCCGTCGACGTCGAGCTCAACCGGATACCTGACTTTCGGAGGAGGCTACCCGACTGCCAACGTCAAATTTACGCCGATGCTGTCGGACCCGGGCACGCCGACTTTCTACTACTTGAATTTGGTCGGGATCAGCGTCGCCGGCCAACAGCTATCGATCTCGCCGTCGGTCTTTTCGACCGCAGGGACGATCATAGACTCCGGCACGGTCATCAGCAGATTGCCGCCGGACGCCTACTCGGCCCTCCGCTCCGCGTTCAGGAAGAACATGTCGGCCTATAAGCCGGCACCGGCGCTTTCGATCCTCGACACGTGCTACGACTTGTCGGGGCAGAGCAAAGTGATCATTCCGACCGTGGCACTGCAGTTTGCGGGCGGCACGGAGATGAACTTGGATGTGTCGGGGATACTCTACGCGGCGAGCGCGTCGCAATCTTGCCTGGCCTTCGCAGCCAACGGTGACCCCAGCGACATAGCCATCATAGGAAATGTGCAGCAAAGGAGGTTCAATGTGGTGTATGATGTCTCCAAGATGGTGATAGGGTTCGGCCCTGGAGCTTGCTAACCAAGTACATGCATGGATGCAGTAGGTTTTACGCACACGTCATACGAAATTAAGCTAATAAAACAATTAAGTGATTGGGCAGGGATTGAACAAATAATGGAGGACAATGAAATCAGCTCTATTATTGTTAATTTGTAAAAGTTTGTACCACATATATATATAATACACCTCATCATTAATTGCAAGGGCTTGATATTCTTCCGTCCTTGTTGACCTTATGACAACCAAACGGTATTAAGGGCCGATTGGCAGATTAAAGCTTCTGAAAAAGTAACTTTTGGAGAATTAAATTTGATTTGAAAATTTTAATTTTTGTTAAAAACTATATATAGAGCATTTGGTTGAGTCTAGTAAAAAAGTGATTGTGCTGAAATAATTTTATAGAGCTTTTTGATAAATTTTTTTGCGAAAGTGATTTTGTAATGTTATTTAACATTAGTCCGATCATTCTTAAAATAAATTAATATTACATGTCAATATTTTAAATTATCAATAATTATTTAATATAATAAAAATGTGTAATGATAAATATCTATTACGATAACAATTGATCTAAATGTACTCGATCATTAGTGATACAGCAATACGATCGATCGTTTGGGTTATGATATAATCATCTATTACTCCACATTTTGCTTTCTCCGTAAATTTATTAATCACATTTTGTCATCCAATTCGATAAAAATGAGTATTAGGTCGGTTCCCGACATTGACCTCTTCAACACATTTCGCAAAAAATTTTAAGCAACGATTGCATCCTACGTAACTTTAATTTTTTTTTTTCTTTTTAGGTAAATGGTTCTCTTTGTGATAGATTCATCTTTCAGATTTCTTGTAAACAAATAGTATTAAAAGATACAAACATATAAAAACTTACTAAATAATAAAAGCTCACTAAACATATATACAAACATAATTTTACATTAGATGTAGATCCAACCAAACATAATAAAAACTCACTAAAGATGCATAATAAAAACTCACTAAAGATATAGCTCTATGTAAAATAATTTTACATTAGATGCAGATCGTCGATGCAGATCCAACCAAGCCGGCGAGATCTATCTTTGCCGGATCCCGCATAGCCAGAGCCCACCTACACGGATCCGGCCAAGTTGGTGGGATCCGTCTTTGCTGGATCCCGCTAGCAGTGATCCGGACTCGGATCCGGCTCAAAGAAGGATTCGGGGCCGGATTCGGCAAAGCCAGAGTCCGCCGGCGTAGATCCGACCAAGCTGGCGGGATCCATCTTTGCCGGATCCCAACGGCGGTGATCTGGGCCCGGATCCGGCTCAAAGGAGGATCCGGGGCTGGATCCGGCAAAGTCAAAGCCCGCCGACGCGGATCCGGCCAAGCCGGCACGGATCCAGGGTCGGGCTGAGCGTTTTAGCCATATAAATCAAGAAAGGGAGGAAGAAAAATATGTATGAAAAAAAAACATAGAGTGAGTAACTTGGAGGTTCACCGGAAGGAAAGACGTCGTCAAAGAAAAAACGTTGCTAAAGAGGAAGAAGGGAGAGAGATGAAAAAGAGAGGAGAGGAGAGTTTTTTTTATTTTAGAGAGTGGAGAGTTCGTTGCGAAGTGGGAGAGATGATGGTACTACAAAAAATCTTATATTTAAGGACACTTTAAATCATAATTAGAGACGCTTTAAAGCGTCGGTAAAAATAATCCCGACGCTTGTAAAAGCGTCGGGTAAAGAGTCGTTAAATAAACATGTCGGGATAAATATACCGACGTTTTAATATAGCGTCGGAAAATATATATAAATATTTGATAAAAATATGTTTATTGACGACGCTTAATCATAGTGTCGGCAAATTCTAAATATTAAAGACGCTAGAAGAAAGCGTCGTCTAAAACATATTTTGTTGTAGTGTGGGTTGGCTGTGAAGTAAGTGGGAAAAATAATAGTGTAGTGGGAAAGATCGATGTTATTAATTATAAAAGGGTATAGTAAAATTTTATTATTTATTTAGGAGTAGTTTCGGTTTTTAATAAAAAAATTTAAGTGCTGAAACAGCTAATACAGGAATTAGTTTTGAGAAGTAGGTTTTTTCAACTTATACTTTTGGGGGTTGAAGAATCAGCTATCTGATTTTGAAAAGCAGAAGAAGAATTTTCAAGGGCCTTTACCAAACACTATATAGAGCACAAAAGTAATTTTGAGCCTAAAATTACTTTGAAAAAGTTAGGCCAAACATGGCCTAACATGGCCTAATACAATGTGCATTTTGCATTAATGCCTATTTGGTCGTGGAAATTATTTATATAAAGATAATTTATTAATTCGGCATAAAAAATTTCTAATATGATTATAAATAAAAATTTTAATTTTTACTTTCTGCAAAATCTTATTATCCATAATTTGGTATTTTAGTATTTTGGCCAATTTGCATAAAAAATCTATTAGTTTTGCGTTTTTGCAAAAGTTTTTTTTATTTTGCGTATTCTGCCGAATTTTCAAGAACCGATCAAAATATTATTGTACCTTTTTTTCTCTCTTTTTTTTTTTTTTTATTCTTTTTTTCTTTCTCTTCCTAGAGAGCGGCGGAGGCGGAGGTGAGGCGGCCCACTTCGGTTTTGTCCGGCGCATCCTTACCCTCACCCGCGCATCCCCCCCCCCTCCTCACCTCTGTCACACCCGGGCCGAGCGAAAGCCTGCCCGATGCTTGCACAGACCCACCATGTACACCAACATCCCCGATGCACACAAGGCGTTTACTAAAACAAGGAATGAACAAGAGTAAAATCCTAGGAAGTCTATCAGAGCAAGTGTTATAAAATCACTAATAGTCTACAACAATGACATCCACAAGATATACATAAGTATATACAACTGAATCCAAAAGTCTAATATATCTCTAAATCAAATACTTAATATATCTTTTCCGCAAATACAAAAGGAAAGATGACATCAGGCCCATCTATAATAACTCCGTAGAGGTTCTAGCTAGTCGCCAACCCCTTGTCACGATCCCTAGCCTCTCCCGCCGCGGAAGGCTCTGAAACAAAAATCAACAACCAATGGGGGTGAGAATTATTAAACAACAGTTCCTAATGGGTAAACCGCCGAGAGTTGCGAAATACACCACTATGTCAACTGAGGCATGCTATAATAAGATAAGTAAACAACATATAGATAATAGGTAAATTAAACATGTTCATTTTCAAGTCATCCCTCTACTTGATAAAGCTAACTATCATGTACATAATATTCTAATGTCATATGTCATATTGTATGCCAATGCTAGTTTACATGCTTGTTCGTAATTTCTATAATGCCACAAGGAGTAAAATTATACCTTTCATTGACATTCTAACCATGCATCTATACTAGTTCACATAGGTGTAGATTTACTACCACTAAGGTTGTCAATATAATAACGTCTCACAAAATGTCCTACTACTATGAATGCATCAAGTAGTAATATAAGGTAGCAAACCATAAGTATGTATATATGTATCAATCACGGTGATGTACAATGTCAAGTTGAGTCTCAATATCCAATCTATAAGGGACTTACACGTGATAATGTCCCGGCTCGTGCCGTGCCTATTGGCCCCGTGGTAGCATACAGTCCCCCTGGCATCCCACTTGTAACATATCGAACTTCTAAAGTCTTAAAGTTACGAGGTATGTTGGCTTAGAAGGCCATAAGAATAGTTCCGGTGAAGTTTGGAAGCTTTCGGGTGTTTTCGGTGCACTAGGTGCGAGAACGAAGCCCGAAAGGCTATCTTGGGCCACGAGCTAAATCCGACGTTTGCGCGGATAAGATAATGATGTGGACATGATCTAAATCATGTGTGGAGAGTCCCGGTTCGATTTGGAACGAATCGGAGGTCAAACGAGCCAAAAGTGAGTTGAGATGGAGAAGAAACGACGAAAAGCTGAAAATTTGGCTAAGTCCTTTGAGTGGGCTGGAGGACCTTATGAGGTCTGGACATTGATCCAATGTCCGGACATCCAATGTCCGGACATCGGATGAAGACCGGATCCCGTACGCTAGGAAATCGGCTGGAAGGCCTTGCGCAGGCCAGGACCGGACATTGGGGTCAAGACCGGACATCCAATGTCCGGACATTGCATGAATGCTCGGTCTCCGCAGCCCGAAAATGCCCAGTTTGGGTTGTTTCAGATATGGCAAAGTTGAGGGGCTAGAGTGCAATTTGGCAGGGGGTTATGTGAATAGAGGGTGTTAAAACCCTTTCTCTCCCTCTCTCCCTCACAGAACTCTCCCTCTCCCTCTCTTTCTCTCTGTTCGACCAAAGGGAAAGAAAGAAAAGAAAGGAAAGAAGGAAAGAAAAGAAAGAAAAGAAGAGGAAAAGGAAGAAGATGAAGAAGAAGATGGAGGTGGAGACTCCCATGGCCATCCTCATCTTCTCCCTTGTGCAAGAGGGCTTCTTGGAGAGGTAAGCTGTAGCATATGGCTTCCCCGAAAAGCGTGCCGAGTTCCGTCAAAACGAGCGGGATCCGGAGTGGAGCGAGTAAGCATGGGTTCTAAGTGCTTCGGAACCCGTGCGTAGCGAAAGGGGGGTCTTGGAAAAGCTAAACTGTAAGTCTGGAGGAATTCCCAGACTTGGAGCAGCCAAGACCGGACATCCAAGGGATGTCCGGATGCCACAGGTGCCCCCAGCTGCGTAGAAGAGAAATTTGGCTAAGTCTTGGAATTCCACTCTACGGGATCCGGACATTGGCTCGAGATCGGACAACCCGAGACCGGACAATCGGGTCAGGACCGGTCTCAGCCTGCGAAAAATCTGAAGATCAGCTGAGTTTGGAAAACTAGCGTACGGGATCCGGACAATCCAAGACCGGACATAGCGGCCGAGACCGGACATTGTCTGCGTAATATGCAGAAAAATGGCTAAGTCCCAAAGGAAGGGCTCACTGGGACCGGACAATCATCCGAGACCGGACATTCAACCCGGAAACTGCCCAGTTCTGGCAGAATGTAATTAAACGGGTTTGGAGGGCTTATGTGTTATTGTTACAACACAATATAGACTTGGGCCCTTCTCTTTCACAGCACACTTCACCCTCACTCTCTTTTCTCTCACTTTCTCTCTCTAGAAAAGCTCTAGGAGCTTGGAGAACTTGGAGAAGAAGAAGAAGGAGAAGGATTTGGAGGCTTCTTGGAGGGCTTGAAGCTCTCCTACTGGGTGTAGTTGGAAGAGCTAGCTACAAGAGATAGGTTTTTACAAGTTTGGTGCTAGGGTTTTGGATTTAACCTAAGTTTTGAGGATTTCTAGCTTGTTGCTAGTATTAGAGGTTGTGTGGAGGTATGAGCTCCATGAATCCTCCATGGAAGCTCAAGAGCTCTCATGGTGGTTGGCTAGGGTTTGGTGTAGGTGCCTTAGAGATGGTTCTAATGGCCTTAGAATGGTTCTAGAAAGCTTATCGTGGGCTCACAAGCTTTCCTTTGCTTGTGGATGAGATCAATCCCATGGGAATGCCAAAGTGGCATTGTTAGGGTTCGAGAATTCGGGCTTTTGCCCTAGGGTGTTTCCAAGGTAAAGTGACCTTGTGAAAACCTAATTGGGGGTATTCCCGACGCGTGGGACAACTCCATTCGTTTAAACGAAAAGCCGACGTAGGAGCTACTGTGTAAACTGGCCTGATTCGGGCTCTGTTTAAACTGCAGGTCGTAACCTAGGCCTCGGTTGGTCGTGAAACTCGTAGGGCAATTCCACAAAATTATTTTAAGGTGGGGGGTGCTTCCACTAACTCTGAACTTCTCTCTACGTCTATATGTCAATTATTGAGCATTGTATGTGTATAGTAAATTCATGCATGATAGGGTAGTTGGGGTTTATGCAAGTGGTTGAATCTCAATTCATGTTCTAGAGTGCAATGAACTTGAAAGTTGAAATGGAACCATAGAGGCATGAGAATTAGAACCCTACTTGTATGAATTTGGAATGGACTTGATCTTAGTCAACAAAGGTGACATTGAACATAGAGACGAGATTGGCATTGAGATAACCATAGTTAAACATTGTTTAACCTTAGTGGCATTATGGCAAGAATAAGATTGATGATATGGTAGTAACCTATCCATGGAACCGGCATTGAGAACGGTGGCTATGAATCCTCAATGTGAGGATTAGATCGATACTCTTGACAAGTCTTGGCTTGAGGGAGGTCGCTCCCCCTCGAGCGGTGAGTTCCGGAATAGTCACCTAGGGGATCGTGGCTCCGACGGACGGTCCCTCGGGTCTTGCAGGCTTAGAGCCTCCCCGTTCAGAGAGGGATTTTGGGTCTTGAGTTTGTTGGGGTTAACTATGTTAACCGGCAAGATTGGATAAAGAGCCAAAGTAATGAAAAGTAAAGTAAAGAGCATGCATGCAAACATATCTAATTTGATTATCTATCCATCTGACTCTTCCTTGCAGGCATAGTATTAGCATGTGTAGTATGGTTACTTTCATTTTCCTTGAAATACTTATGCCTGAGTAGACCTAGTGGGAAAGTCGGTGTGATTGGAGGCCGAGCCCACTGGGAACTTCGTTGTAGTTCTCACACCACTAACCCCACAGGTCCTAGCACGGGTGCGGCGACGGAGGACCGGGGCAAGGGGTTAGCACCATAGCTAGTGGCCACCGGAGTACTTTAGTAGGCATTCCATTTTGGTATATGTATCAACTCTCTTGTTGAACTACAGTTGTAAATTGGTAACAATCATGTGTATTTTGGTGGAATGACAATGTAAAAAGAATATGAGGTATATTTGAATGCAGGGGAAGATGTAATAGCTTAGTTACTTGTATTTGGTTAAAATGTAATCAAATATCTTGTATATTGTATCGCATAACTTAGAGCTTTTACTTCCGTTGTGTTTGTTGCTTGTCTTCGTGCAAGTCTCGTATAATTGCAATTCTCTTTTGATTGTTTAATTATACTAGTTGTTAGAGCCTTGGGCGGCCAGGGGAGGCCCTGTCCGTTCGGCGTCTGTCGACGTGGCCCGAACCCGACCAAATAGGCGGGTAGCGGGGCGTGACAGATAAGATGGTATCAGAGCGTGAACGGAAGAAAGCAAAGGTCTAGGATGGACTTAGGGACCTTAGGATTGGAGACCTTAGGGACCTAGGAAACGTTTAACGTGAACTTGGTGAATGCGAAAGCTAATAGAATGGGTTGGAGTCAAAACTTCTCTAGAAGGAATTAGAGATGAATTCAAGTATTATTTGTTTCTGCTCAAGGGAATTGTATGGGCAGCCGACCACATGACGCCTAGAGTTGAAATTCATTTTTACTTGTTGCTTTCGCTTAATTGGGTAGTTATTTTGGCATGGGTAAGTGTCACGTGTATCGAGTATTAATGCGTGTGTGCTACGTTTCAGGACGTGATGGCACCACGAGGACGCCCTAGGACGCGATCGACTGCGGCACCACCTCCTGAGGTGCCCGAGCAGTCGGGATCGAGCGACGTACGCGCGCTGCAAGCCCAAGTAGAGGCGTTGGCTGGGGCTATGAAGCGCAGGAGCAGCTTAGTAGGCTCCACGACTTGGTGGCCCAGCAGGCGGCGGCGGCGCCTGTGCCTCAGGACCCGACGCCACCTATTGAGCCTGCGGCACCACCTCCAGTGACGGCGGCGGTACCGGTGACGGTTGTGCCCCCACCGGCTTCGGGTTCGTCGGCTTCTGATCACGACACCCCCGAGGCGGAGCGAGAACGGGCGGTAGCAGTGCTGACGGCCTTCAAGCGGCTTAAACCACCAACCTTCAATGGGAAAGACAAGGACCCGTGGGTGTGCGAAACGTGGTTGATCGCCATGCAATCCTTGTTCGAGGACTTCTATACCCTCGAGCGGGACAAGGTGCATTTGGCGGCACATTGTTTCGAAGGATCGGCGCGCCTGTGGTGGAGACAAGTGAAGAAGGATCGTTCTTTGGACAACGCAACCATGGCGTGGGATACGTTCCGGGAGATGCTATTAATGGAGTATTTCCCCGAAAGCGAGGAACGGAAGATCGAGGAGGACTTCCGCAAGCTAAGGCAAGGGAGTCGCACAGTGCGCGAGTATGAGAGGGAGTTCACGCACATGATCAATTGCGTGCCGAGCTTGGTCCACGGTGATAGGGACCGAGCGAAAATATTCGGACGTGGTTTGAGGCCAGACATTTTCAAGACAGTTGATGCTTTCCGGCTGAAGACTTACGAGGAGGTTTTGGACCGCGCGCTTTGGGTGGAGCGCAGCAATGCTATTGCGCGAGAAGAGCGCGAGGCTTTTGAGAGGGACAGGGACGGAGAGAAGTCCAAGAAGCGGGCATCGGGTGGGTCCGCGGGGCAGTCGAGCTCTAAGCGGCCCCCTCGACCTCAGCGAACACAGTGGCGTGGCGGTCGGAGTCAGACTCATAGTCAGACCGCCTACCCGTGTGTTATCTGCGGCAGGAATCACCGAGTTACTACTTGCCCTCAGCGAGAAGGACGATGTTTTCGGTGTGGCCAGGTGGGCCACATGGGTCGCGAGTGTCCGGGCGGTGCATCACCTGCACCCTCGGCAGCTTCGGTTCAGTACACTCCGCGACAGTTGGCGGGACTGCCACCTGCTATGTCTGCTGGACGATCGTCAGCAGGAGGCACCTCGAGCACCTAGTGGGTGAATTGCATGATAATAGCATAAGGTATAATGCTAGAGTGGAAGTGTATGTCAGTGATATAAAGTAAAATGCTAAGTAGATGCAAGTAAATGAGTGAATTGCATGATAATAGCATAAGGTATAATGCTAGATGAATAAAAGAATGCATGCTTAGCATAGTAAACATATAGTGAACATGCTATGGAAATGTAAGTATAAGAATGCTAAGTAGAGGAATGTATGCTTAGCCTAGTGAGTACATGCTAGATGATTGTATAACTACATGATGAACATGTTGTAAATGGAATGGTAAGTGTAAGAACGCCAAATCAGGTGGCAAAAGGTTTGATGGTTGGTACCTAAGGTCCCAAGTTTGAATACTATTTGATTCATTTTTTCAGCGAAATTTATTTCTAAATAAAATTAAACAAAACGATCTAATTTTTAGAAGAATCACTATAGTTTTGAATTGAACAAATAGATTTCCGTTGTACTTTGCAGTTCGCATTTCTCGAAACGTTCGCCTCTCCCGTCTTGCCTTTCCTATTGTTCGATCTTGATAGTTTTTCTCCCACTGCTCCTACACGATTATTAAGTACAGCTCCAATTCTCCTTTTTGCCATGCTATATAGAAATATAATTTATTCAAATTTGAGTTTGATTGTATTTAAAAGTCAAACATAATTACACTAGGATCGATCAAATATCTGGCTAGACTTAAATTAATTTTAATATAGATGCATGTACGGCTTGCTCGGGTCGTTAAGCGATTTGGAAATTGATTTTTTCACAACTATTCTTAATATTTATATATCTTCTTTAATTGTCAACATCAAAATAAGCTTTGCCAACCTCAATTCCTAGCAATTGAGTAGAAATTGGTTTATTGTGCCTTTGCGTGTATGCTCGGCACAGCTGGAGTTAACTAAAGAGATGCTCAAAGAAGAGATCGGCTGTACGAGGAGTGCTTCTACATCTTTTATTTTTTTTAAATATCGTACACTCATTATTCTACGACTCAAATTTTATATTTTTTTAATTTTTTTTAGTTGTGACCTATAATAAGAGATTATTTTGAGCGAGGTATTGATTACCAGATACCGAAAAAGAGATATTTTAATCTTTTATTATAGAGGTTATCAAGTAATTTTTGCCCCATTATTTATATCTATATTCTTTCTATACTATTTATAAAAGCGTGAGTCCTAATCAACTTTTACAGTCCTATACCTTAAAATTCCTATAGATCTTAAACCTATCCTCTAATATCATTTATCTGTCACGCCCCAAATCCGAGGCGTAACAAACGCCCGCATACCTGCTAAACTAGCAAATATACAAGGCTACAGAATCAGACGGAAACTAGCAAAAAGTCCACTAAAATTCAAATAGTCAAAAGATGAGACTAGAAAAATTGAATTTTGACTAAAATCAAATGGAATTCTAACACCTATAGAACTAAAGCTTATTACGAAGCACCATGAATTCGATCCACTAAATACCATAATTAACAAAGATGGGTACGAAGAAATAACGAAATAAAAATAGATAAATACAATCATTTACGAAATCCAAAAGAATATTCACATCTAAATATACTAGGCATAAAACAAAAAAGACTAAAATCAAAATCTAGCTATATCTAACGCTCACTCGGTCCCGACCCTGCCCTGCGAATCAATCTCGAAACTTGGGTAAGCAACCATACACCACCACATTAGTCAGATTAAGCATACAATACGAATAAATAAATGAATACAAAAATTTAATCCAAACGACTGGTTTTCAATTTTGCAAAATTGAAAAAATAAGAATTTATCAAAACTAAAAATTCAGATCAGATTGAAACTATAATTTTACAAATGCATTTCTCTTCCAGCAAATAAATATTAAGTCTCCGGTACTTAACTATATCATATGATCCGTTGGCGAGATCCAAAGGCACCCGAAAGCGCAAACAAAACAAAAGCACTCGAAGGTGCAATACAAAGACGAAGCTCGCTTCTATAACAAAGTACATGTCGACATGGGCAACATTAGTATAGCAGAATACCAAGAAACACTATAATTCAAAAATTATCCGGTCACTAATTTACAAAACAGATTATTAAATTTTAAAAATTTATTTTGCTAAAATGACCTGTCAATCATAGTTGAAACTCAATTTACAAAAATATTTGATAATATGCTTAACCCTTGATTTTAAAATCTACAAAACAAGATTTTCATACAATCGAAATATTTTTCTAAATTACCTTACGAAAAACTAACGGGTGTCCGGTCGCTTACCTCAAAAGCGGCTTCTAAGGTAAGAAGTTATCCAGTCAAAAATTTGCACGAAAATCAATAGTCGGAACCTAAAATAGAGATATACGATTCTATATAAGCTACTTAAATAGACTTACAAAGAGAACATATATACATTTAGAAGGCAAGCTTATACAAAAATCTGAATTCGGATTGGTTCACATCGGTCGACAATGTTGGCTACAAATGCATGCAAAAAGGTCAAGACGGAGCACGAAAGAGATTTGGAATAATACATTCGGCGAAACTCAATTAGCAATCAAGAGGATGATGAGTTTCAAGGATTAAAATATTCAAATAAGCAAGAAAACATAAATGAAGTTCTAAATAATAAACGAAGGATCTAATGCTCGAAAAGGGAGTTTTCAAATGTCGAAATATTGATATACAAATCAATAATTAGATAGAATCAAGATGAGAACAAAAACAATATATGCCTGCTTTTAGGTATTTTATCGAACATGTAACGGACTTTCAATAACTATGTAGTGTTGGATGTGGCCTACGTAATATATTTAAGGTGATCCATAAAGATACGGTCAATCTAATTAAGTTGATCTATAAAGATATAATAAGATCATACGGTTAGGATGTATCCGGACATCGCCTTGATGGACGGACGTGATTTGACATCCTTACATTAAGTTATATATAAATATGTAACATACGGGAGTCCCGGTCTAACCCTAATTCTAATTGTCTGTGACGGCTCCATCTCCGGGGATAAGGGAATTAGACTCGAAACGTCCCGTCTTCTTGCAGATCGCGAACGAGGACGAACGACGATCAAGGATCGCAAACGAGGACGAACGACGACCAAGGATCGCCGTCAACAAATCTGGTACGGAAATCGAAATCATGGCAAAAGGTACGATTCTAATTTCTCCTATAAAGTTTAACATGTGGTATCAGAGCCAACCTTTTGCCGAATTTTTGTTTCTTTTAGATTCCTTTTCATAAAGAAAAATAAATAAATATATTCATCGATTGGTTTGCGTTAACGGTGACGTTGGCCGGCCTCAATCGAGACCGACGTTCGGAGAAACGGCGTCACCCGTCCCGCCGCGTTGAGCATGGCACATTAGCGGCTGCATTATATGGCTTCGTTAAGGGTATGCATGGAGACTTAATTAATTAGCATAAGGTATAGCCTAATTAATTAAGATACCCAAAATACATCTCCGTACAGCCCATATGGATGAGAGTATTACGAGGTGGCCTATCCAGACCTGCTGCCAGGAGCATCCTTGTGGGATGCGGTGAACCAGTCAAAACCAAAAAAAAGGAGGTGGGGGCGTGGCGGACTTGCGCCACCACACCCCGCGCGACCCACAAGGGCCGCATTGTGGCCGTACGAGGCAGCCCTTGGGGGCTGCTTAGGTGGCACTAAAGGATTAAAAAAAAAAAAAATTATTTATTTTTCTTTCATGAAAAGGGTAAAGATATATATTATAGTTTTTGATTTATAATTTTCTTTCGTGACTTATTTAAGTAGAAGTCTATATATTAAAGTTATGTATAACTTCCGGTATTTGTTATATATAATTTATATTCTACTCGTTTGTTTATTCATGATATAAAGTAATATGTTTAGTTTAATATTTTACGGAATATTTTTGCAATATTATTCTAAACATATATAAGGTGATCATGAAAATTTTGAGTAGAATATATAGACTTCATACGGTTTATAAATTTTGAGTCACATAAGGTTGTTAAGAAAATTATTCAAGACTTTTATTCCGTTGCGTTTTGGAATAATATGAAATTTTCGGTCATTCATATCATATACGGACTTGTGAGATTAACTATGTTTAGGAATAGTCACAGCATCCTAGTCATGGTATATGATCACTTATGATATTTTTATAAGATGATATTGAATTAAAGTTAACCCGAAAGTTCATATGGATTTCCAATTTATGTTAAATAGTCATCAATGTCAAATAGGGTTGTTTGTATTTTTCATTATGCTCAGGAGTAGCCACAGCATCCTATAGATAATGAAAAATAAATAAGGTATTACTGATATTGAATTAAAGTTTGACTATTTATTGCAGTCAAATAATATAATTTTCTGAATTTTGACTGGAATAGGATAGTGGATTGAATTTTTAGATAGCGGATTTTCTTATGCCCACAGGTATAGAAATCTCGTTGTTTAGAAATTAGTATTTTACTAGTCTTATTATTAAAGTAGATAAATTCTATGCGTGTAGCGCCTCTGCCCACAGGAAGGTAGAATTTATATTATCTAAAGATTATAACAAGCGATAAAGTTTAATATTTTTTTTATTTTTGCAGCTTCTTCCCTTACTGCATTTCTTATTGATGTTTCTCGTATTCCTATACTTACTGAGGATAATTATTCTGATTGGAAAGAAATTATTTATTTTACTTTGGGTAATATGGATTTAGATTTGGCTTTGCGCGTTAAGCAACCGCCTAAGGTAGTGGGGTCAATGACTCCACATCAGGAATCCGCGCAGGAAAAGTGGGAGCGATCCAATCGCTTAAGTTTGATACTCATAAAGTCTAGAGTATCAAAAAGCATATAAAGTCTAGAGTATCAAAAAGCATAAGGGGATCGATTTCAGAATGTGATAAAGCCAAGGATTATCTAAAGGCTATTGAGGAGCATTTTGTCAACTCCTATAAAGTTTGGCTTGAAAAGAAAGATATTGAAACTATCTATATTTGTTATGAATCTCATTTAGTTAATGTTCCTAAAAACACATGGTGGATTGACTCTGGATCTACTGTACATATCTCAAATACCATGCAGGGTTTTCACAACCTAATGATGTTAAAGCCAAATGAAAGGATTTTAATTAGCGGAGATGGAAATAAATCTCAAGTTGAAGCCGTTGAAAAATTTATTTTAGAACTGAAAACTGGTTTTATACTTGAACTTGAGGATACTTTTTATGTTCCTAAATTTTCTAGAAATCTAGTTTTTGTTTCTAAATTGAGAAATAAAGACTTCAAATTTTTATTTGAAAATAAATCTTTTACTATGTTCTCCGATAATGTTATTGTTGGCAATGGTTGTTTGGTAGATGATTTTTACAGATTTAATCTGAGTCAATCTTTTGAAAATAATTTTAACATTGATCATGGCATTGGTGTTAAAAGGAACATTATTAAAGAAAACTCCTCTTGTTTATGGCACAAGCGTTTAGCTCATATCTCATTAGAGAAAATAAAGAGATTGGTAAAAGAAAAGATCTTACAAGATCTCGATTTTACCGATTTTAGTACTTGTGTGGAATGCATAAAGGGAAAGCATACTAACACAAATACCAGTAAAGGTGCCAGAAGGAGTTCTGAAATTCTTGAGATCATATATACAGATATCTGTAGACCTTTTCCTACTCCTTGTTTCAACGGTCAGAGATATTTTATCTCATTCATTGATGACCATTCAAGATATATGTATCTCTATCTCTTATTTGATAAAGCTGGGGCTCTTAGTGCTTTTAAAGCTTATAAGGTTGAGGTAGAGAAACAACTGGATAGGAAAATCAAGATTGTAAAGCCCGACAGAGGGGGTGAATATTATGGAAGACATACGGATAAAGGTTAAATGGCCGGTCCATTCGCTCAATTCTTCGAAGGTGAAGGCATCATTGCACAGTATACGATGCCTGGCACGCCTGAGCAAAATGGCGTTGCCGAAAGGAGGAATAGAACACTAATGGACATGGTAAGGAGCATGATTAGTAGCTCTTGTCTTCCATCTTCTCTTTGGAGTGAAGCACTAAAGACAGCAGTGTATGTTTTAAATAGGATTCCATCGAAGGCTATTTCCAAAACTCCTTTTGAGTTATGGAAAGAGTGGAAACCTAGTTTAAATCACCTGCATGTATGGGGATGTCCAGCTGAGGTGAGGGTTTATAATCCACACATAAAGAAATTGGACCCTCGAACAGTCAATGGATATTTCATTGGCTATGCGGTAAACTCCAAAGGATTCAGGTTTTATTGTCCAAATCACCCATCTAAGATAGTTGAGGCCAGGAATGCCAAATTTCTTGAGGATTCTGAAACTAGTGGGAGTACTATTCCTCAAAAGATGGTTTTTGAGGAAATAAGGAATTCAACTGGTTATCCATCAACAGATAATAATTTAGCTGCTCGTTCAGAAGGTCAATTTGACCATAATGGAGATCAACTAATCTTAGAGCATGAAAATGCCGAACCAGTTGAACCTCCCCATGAAGAGCTGTCCCAAGAGGAACAAATAATTATAGAGCCAGCTGCACAGAATAATGAAAATCTGCAGGAAGAGGTTGGCTTAAGAAGATTCTAAAGACAAAGGAGATAGTCTGTATGCAACAGCCCGAAGGTTTTAGCACATATGATAATAATCACCTTATTTGCGGACTAAAGAAATCTATATACGGACTTAAACAGGCTTCCCGTCAGTGGTATATCAAGTTTCATAATGTAATTACTACATTCGATTTCGTAGAAAATATTGTGGACCAATGCATATACCTTAAGGTTAGTGGGAGTAAGTATATTTTCTTAGTCCTGTATGTAGATGACATTCTGCTAGCAAGTAGTGATTTGAATTTGCTTAAAGAGACTAAAGATTTTTTTTTCTAAGAATTTTGAGATGAAGGATATGGGTGAAGCTTCCTATGTCATTGGCATAAAGATTCACAGAAATAGATCTCAGAGGACGTTGGGTCTATCTCAGAAAGCCTACATCGAAAGAGTTCTAGAAAGATTTAATATGGCAAATTGTGCACCTACAGTTGCTCCTATTATAAAAGGTGACAAATTCAATCAGAAACAGTGTCCTCATAATGATTTAGAACGAGAACATATAAAGAGCATACCCTATGCTTCTGCAGTAGGGAGTTTGATGTATGCGCAGGTCTGTACCAGACCTAATATAGCTCATGCAGTGGGGATGTTGGGTAGATATCAAAGCAACCCCGGCCTTAATCATTGGAAAGCTGCAAAGAAGGTTATGAGATATTTATAAGGAATAAATGATTATATGTTCACCTACAGACATTCTGACCATCTTGAGGTGGTTGGATATTCGGACTCTGATTTTGCTGGATGCGTGGATTCTAGAAAGTCCACATCAGGATATATTTTCTTACTTGCTCAAGGTGCTATATCTTGGAGGAGCACTAAGCAAGATACAGTTGCTACACTACGGAGGCAGAGTTTATCGCTTGCTATGAGGTTTCGTCACAGGCTATATGGCTGAGAAATTTTATCTCAGGTTTAAGAGTTGTCGATTCTATCACAAGGCCAATTAAGGTTTATTGCGACAACTCGTCGCAGTTGTTCTTTGCAAAGAATAGTCGAATTACTGATCGAAGCAAACAAATCGATATAAAGTTTCTTGCTGTGAAAGAATACGACAAGAAGAATGTGGATATCTAACACATTGGGACCGAGATGATGATTGCCGATCATATGACTAAAGCATTGCCGGCAAATAAATTCAAGGATCATATTCATCATATGGGTATCTCGAGTCCAATTACAGTTTAAGTGTTTTCTTCTTGTATAAAGACTTTAAAGACTATTCTTATTTGAGTAAGAACATATTTTGGTTTTTGCACATATGCGCATAAAGTTATTTTTGTACATTAAAGTATGATTGTGCACTAAAGTGGGACTCTGAGTTGAAATTATAATAAGTTCATACGGTTGTAACTCATAAAGTTATTTGATTAAGGAATTCGTGCTTTTGATACATGGAAGGAAGTGTTCATCTTTTGGAGCATAACCGCTATGATCAAAGTATTGTGATTTTTTGGTCGAGTGGGAGATTTTGACTGTATAATATAGTTGGTACCTAATAAAGTTTTGTATCGCCTATATGGTAACAAATATATCACTAGGCCAAGTGGGAGAATGTTGGATGTGGCCTACGTAATATATTTAAGGTGATCCATAAAGATACGGTCAATCTAATTAAGTTGATCTATAAAGATATAATAAGATCATATGGTTAGGATGTATCCGGACACGTCCTTGATGGACGGACGTGATTTGACATCCTTACATTAAGTTATATATAAATATGTAACATACGGGAGTCCCGGTCTAACCCTAATTCCAATTGTCTGTGACGGCTCCATCTCCGGGGATAAGGGAATTAGACTCGAAACGTCCCGTGTTCTTGCAGATCGCGAACGAGGACGAACGACGATCAAGGATCGCAAACGAGGACGAACGACGACCAAGGATCGCCGTCAACAAATCTGGTACGGAAATCAAAATCATGGCAAAAGGTACGATTCTAATTTCTCCTATAAAGTTTAACATGTAGAACATCCAGAATTTATATACCTAGATCACATAGAGAAATACATGGTAAAAAAATTTAATAATACGATCAATCTATATTTAGGTATATAGAAATCAGATTTGAACGATCTTAGAAATAATCATCAAAGAAGAATACCTAACAACAATCACATAACTATCGATAAAAATTTTAGATGCTTTCAAGAATGGGTGTAGAGACAAAAATGAAAGGAATAAACCTTCTTAAAAATAGAAATGACGACGATGAAATGTCGTCGGTGGTGAATTGAAAATGCTGATGGATGAGGATTGTGGCGGCGGCCGCGGACGACAGCGACGGCGACGGTGATCAACGACGTTGTGCACGCGCGCGGGAGAGGGGAGCCGTACAGATGCGATGAAAGAGAAATTAAGGGGGGTTGCAGCTATGTTAAACGGATGATGGGGATAATTAGGAATTAGGGATTAATTTAGCACAATATGTCACGCCCCGGGGTTATTAATAAAGTGAAAAATACAGTGGACTTTTTTTTTTTGATAACCTGACCCCAAGGCATGTCAGATTAGCCACAAATACAGGGAGTCTACTATACAAACGGACAGAGTCTCTCCTGTATTTGCACGGCGTCGCACATGTACAGAGTGCAAGTAAGCAACCAGGAAACAACCACAATCAAATGAATATAATACAGATATTACTATTCATTCAATCATTCACCACAGGTTCACAACTAAGAGATGTAGAAGCTGATAAACATAGTAAGAAAACCTTTGAAAACTGTTTCCCACAAGGAAACCTTTTCTTTTAAAAACACGCTACCACGAGGGGTAGAAAACTATTTTATTACATAAAATTCACATTCTTTATTACATTATAAAACATCTCATATTCAAAAGAAAACACTGAACTGAACCATAAATAAATCATAAAACAGGAAAGGTAAAGGGATAACCGACAAAGGGACGGAGCTATGTCGCGAACTCTACTCGCTCCTCACCAGCTGTCCCACTATGACCTGCAACGTCACCTGTAAAAGAAGGCGAGAGGTGAGAACATGTAAACATGTCTCCCCCTCCCAGTGGATACCTCGCGGAGATAGACACAAGTGGAGATAATAGTAGTACAGTAGCTATGATAAACAATAAACGGGAGAGATATACATATATGAAACAACAGCTACTGTAAGTATGCGTCAACGGTACGAAAGTACAAATACACCCAATCTGGAAACTGCCCTATTGGTCCGTTGCACCTCGTGCCTATGCCCACTGCCACTCTACCTGTGTACAGACCAGTACTGACCGCTGGGCCCACAGGCTGCATATGACCCACTCTAGGGCTCACGGGTCGAACCTCTGCGACCACTTTTCCGGAAAAGAACACCCTTTTGCAGTGGATCAGACCGCTGGTGTTCGTGAAATGCGTGTGTATCTCGGGCGATCGATGCTGATATGCTCAATAGCCAAACGTCAGCAACCAGCCGACAATCCCGCTTCTCGTGCGCATCGACCGTATAGGTCATCAAACTGTAAGGAAGTACCAGAACCGACCAATCAGGTCAACTAGGATGGAACAACTCAACATCCTCTCAATTGTATGCGAGTACAACTCAAGGAAACACAAGAACTGACCACTCAGGTCAACTAGGATGGAACAACTCAACATCCTCTCAACTGTAGGCAAGTACTCGAAGGAAACACGAGAACTGACCAACCGAACAACAAGCTCACTGAGTATACTGAAGTAAACTGACCTAACAGGTCACAGATGTCATAGGCTGACAAGAAGTAATCTACTCTACTCCTACACATGATACTAAACATGAAAACACTGAGAAGAGTAATACTGTAACACAAAGGTGCAGGCTCAATAGATATATCTATGATAAACGATAAGCAGTAAGGGTGGAAGGAACGTCACCAGCGTGTACCACTGTACCGACGTCGGATCGAAGTACCCACCTGTACGACTGTCGCGTATGTCTCCTAACTGCAAAAGAGTGTCAACCGGACCTAAGGAAGGTCCACTGGGTTAGTGTCTAACCCACTACTAATAAACACTGACACCACATCCCACAAACTAATCCCACGGAGATTGGTTTTCCGAAACCAATTACCGTAACTCGCCGGAAGTCCGTAAACCGCACCGGGACTTTGCCGGGACCCACGAACTATCCCGGAACCCACCGACTCGTGTCACGAGTCATCCGCTGCCACAAAACACTCCGATTTGGATGTTTTGGCAGCAAACACAAGATGACACTACAATACAATTATCGTCGGATAATTGTACGAATACGGGTTCCCGGAAGTGTCAATTTCGACACCGGAACCCACCGTCGCTCACCCGTCATTTATGAACTCCCGAAATGACGCGAGTGACCAGCCAACAAGGCTCAGCGACATCGTAAATAACCACTAAGAGTCGTCGGAAGAAATCCGAACCGTAAATACGTTTTCGTCGGCGGATTTCGCCGAAAAACGCACCGGAAATCAATTTTCGGTCTCCACGAGAGCTTGGGACCTTGGACAATCAGTCCATAGGTTACCCACAACTCACACATGCTGTCAACAGCAGCCACTACGAGCACAATTGCATAAAAGCCCTCCCGATTATCCGAAATCATAATATTTTATGTGATTTCGACGCTTTTAGGGTCCGACTACACAAACCGAGAGCCATTCAACCAAACTGAGACACTCACTGACAGGTCTCAGCGTGTCGGAGGCCGTGCTCACCTTTCGGAGCACTGCCGACCACTGCGGAGAGCGCAAGAGCGACCCGAAAATCTGAAAACTGCGCGCACTCAGGGAAAAGCGCACTGAACAGAACTAACTGGATACTGTTGATCCAAAGTAAGGTGACCACTATGATCGGCACTGAACAACAATCGCTGTGCTCACCTCCAGAGGCATCAGGACAGCCTCGGATCGACAGATAAGTTCACGCAAACCCGTAACAACAGCCAAACAGGCTCTACCGGGTCCACACCGCCAAAACAGCAGATCAGGACCTTCCCGACAGAAAACAAGGTGAGCACGGTGATCAGCGATGAGTCGCGATCATCGTGCTCCCTTCCGCAAGGATTGGGGAGGCCCGGGTTGCTCGGAACAGCCAACCGCCAAAGAATGGCCCTACTTCGGGCCTGGCCGGAGCAAGCTTGCTCCGGCTGGCTTCCGGCGGCACGGCGGTGTGCCCGTTGGTCAGAGGTGGGTGCGGGGGAAAGGATTAGCACGATGCTCACCTCAGATGTCGACGGGGAGCGGCGGCAGCGGCGGGCAATGATGCCCTAGCCGCGCGGCTAAGACGAAGCTCGGCTCGGTTTCGGCCAGCAGAGGAGCATCGGCGGCGGGACCGCCGGCGGTGATCGGGTGCGGCCGGCTAGGGAGGCCGGCGCTCACACCGATCGGCGACAGAGGCGCCCGCGGCGCGCCGGTGGAGCACCCCGAGCTCGTACGGGCTCGGCTCGAGCATAGGGAGCGGCGGCGGCCACGGCCGACGGCGGGGATGGCGAGCGGTGGGTCACCGGGGACCCACGAGGCGGCGCGGCCGGTAGGGGAACGGCGGCGGCTCACGGAGGCGCAGCCAAGCCCGGTTCGGCTCGCTCAAGGTCCGGCGGCCGCAGCGCTCAGCGGTGACGGCGACGCGCGACGGCGGCGGGGGACCGGCAAGGGTGACGGCGGTGACCTCTAAGATGTCGGCGGCGACGGCCGAGGTGACGGGAGGTGCGCGACCAAGCATCGGCCACCTGCCGGGCTCGCCCGCATCGTGCCGCGCCGCACTCGAGAACGCCGCGGCGGCGCCTACGCGCGCGGCGACGGCGTCCGGATCGACGCCGAGGATGGTCTCGCCGCAGAGAGGACACCTTACTTCGATGGTGGCTTCCCGAGCTCCAAGTCCGAGGAAGGTTGATGAATCCGATTGAGAGAGAATGGAGGGGTGGCCGAGTTCCTATTTTTCCGGCGACCGGGGCACCTGCCGGCGGCCGGGGTGCGAGCACAGGTTGGGCAGGGACCAGAGGAGGTCGGTTGGCCATCAATTGTGGAAGAGGAGGGGTCCCAGGGTTAGGGTTTCCCTAAGAGCCACTTTTATGCAAATTGCAATTTTGCACAAAAGTCACTCGAGACCTTGACAGCGCGTGTATCTTGCGCAAACACACCTCTACGTGTGATCTCTCGCGAAACGGTACATAAAATACTATGTCTTTTGCAAAAATACAATTTTGCCAACATCGACCCTTTTGAGATAATCTTGCAATATCCGGCGATTCGTTCGTCGGATTTGTAAACGGATCGCGCCATCGCGTTCAGCACGTCGAGGGCAACAAACCCACGATTTTGGTTCGCCTAGATTGGTCACGGATTCACCATGAAACAAGTCCGCTCTCCAAATTTCCAATCATTGCACATAGACCGATGTATAAACACGCGAAACCCTAATTTCACATATGAATTTGGCTTCCCTACCACTAGTAGGGATCGCAAACGTCCCTCAACAAACTCTAGGTCACAAGCACGGAGTCCGAGGAGTTTCACAGTGCACTAATAGCAAAGTACGAAAACCCTCTTTTCGATAAAACTCCTTTTTTTCGAAAACCGTGCATCGGATCAGAAATCCGTCAGTGCCCTTGGTTCGAGAATAGCTGAACCGGTCGAAACGACCTATTGGATCGCTATGAACGGAGTCCGATACGCGTCCGAAGCCAACTCTCCTCCGCGGTTTCTCCGAAAAACCGGGTTACTATTCACTTTAAGTGAAAAGTAATAATCGCGTAACTTCTCCGTTTTAGCTCGTTTTCTCCTGAAACTTGACCAGTGCTTATGTAATTAAATTACACACATAAAAATCATCAACAGAGAGTCTAGTTGCACTGTCAAAAATCTCAGTCTTTACATTATCCCCTCCTTAAAAGAAGTTTCGTCCCCGAAACTTGACCACGTACCCTCTGAAATTTCAATCAATCATTGCTCCACCAATGCGGTATCACTTGAGTACTGGTCAATTACATTTCTATAACTCACGACAGCCCAACTATCGTTTCACCTGGACGGGACGAGAGGAAGAATGTACTAACTCCAAAACCACAGACCGAAACTTACCGGGATCAACACTATCATATGACTTGCGGACAAAGACAGTCCTGCGACCAGGATTATTCGATCCCAATTCTCTAGGTCCACTCAACCTTGGTCCGGAAAGTAGTCACCGATTCGACTACATCAGAAGTTCACGAGAAAAGTCACGTGACAACAACACCACTAGTCTGGAGTCTATTTACGTAGACTGAAACGAAATACTCCGACTAGCCAACAATGACAGCCTGCTCACCAAGAGCTAATACGTATCGCTGTACTAAAACTCGAGTCGAAGGCCTTTGCCTCTAAGACCACGGTCTCTCACTAACCAATCACACAAACCGCCGAAGTCAAATCCTCATCGGCGGAAAGCCACCTGTGGCATTCGACAGTCCTAGGTTCATGAGCTCACTCTCCACTTGGCCCAAAATGATCCAAGGCTGGCAATACCCATTGAGCTAAACAATTTGTTTGCTCAATCTTGCGGTCAAACCAACACATGGTCCATGCAAGTCCATCACTTGATGCACAGGATTGCCAATCGCACTATGCGATACTAACCATCAGTGGTCCTCAACATCCGTCTCCACGAGACCCTGTCGCTACTGTCCTACAAGGGACCCGAGCGATCGATGTTCCGAGCAACACCAAATACTTGTCTCATTGAGATCGAGGCCACCTGTCACCAAATGATCGGACAAGCATACCATTCCTAGGTTTGCACGAGTAACTGAGAAGCAAACCATATACATTATCACATACGGTGACTATCAAAGCCGACAACCAGGCTTAAGTCACCCAATAACTGTGATTTCGAACCTCTCGCCAAACAAACCGAGACTAATACGAACACCCAGACTCGAACTAGAGTCAAAACCATCTGCAGTGATGATGAATCAACTGCGCAAATTTGCCAGGAAAATCTTGAGTGTTGATCATAAATGATCAACACTCAAGATTTCTCACAAGACTATCTATAGAGATTGTCTCGCAAGAGAGAAGACACTGACCCAATCCATATGTCCCAAATAAGGAAAGGATATTTCGTTCTACTTTCGACAGTATATTGTCTGCAGCCAATATACTTATCAAAAGAAAAGTGAAATATCCAAGATCCACTACCAACATCGAGTTGGAAGCGTGACACCTCGAAGTATCAAGCCATTTGACACCTCTTCGCTGAACCAAATCCGTCGAAACATCGGCTTTGCAAGCTGACATTCGAAAACAAATCGACTCCGAACCGACTCACTAGGAGTCCAATGGCTTCCGACATCCGAAAGCTACTTGCGACACTAAGTCGCAAACCGTATAAACACGCGACACTAAGTCCAAATTTCCAATCATTGCACATAGACCGATGTATAAACACGTGAAACCTTAATTTCACATATGAATTTGGCTTCCCTACCACTAGTAGGGACCCCAAACGTCCTTCAACAAACTCTAGGTCACAAGCACGGAGTCCGAGGACTTTCACAGTGCACTAATAGCAAAGTGCGAAAACCCTCTTTTCGACAAAACTCCTTTTTCTCGAAAACCGTGCATCGGATCAGAAATCCGTCAGTGCCATTGGTTCCAAAATAGCTGAACCGGTCGAAACGACCTATTGGATCGCTATGAACGGAGTCCGATACGCGTCCGAAGCCAACTCTCCTCCGCGGTTTCTCCGGAAAACAAGCACGGAGTCCGAGGAGTTTCACAGTGCACTAATAGCAAAGTGCGAAAACCCTCTTTTCGATAAAACTCATTTTTCTTGAAAACCATGCATCGGATCAGAAATCCGTCAGTGCCATTGGTTCCAGAATAGCTGAACCAGTCGAAACGACCTATTGGATCGCTATGAACGGAGTCCGATACGCGTCCGAAGCCAACTCTCCTTCGCGGTTTCTCTGGAAAAAAAGCACGGAGTCCGAGGAGTTTCACAGTGCACTAATAGCAAAGTGCGAAAACCCTCTTTTCGATAAAACTCCTTTTTCTCGAAAATCGTGCATCGGATCAGAAATCCGTCAGTGCCGTTGGTTCCAGAATAGCTGAACCGGTCGAAACGACCTATTGGATCGCTATGAACGAAGTCCGATACGCGTCCGAAGCCAACTCTCCTCCGCGGTTTCTCCGGAAAACCGGGTTACTATTCACTTTAAGTGAAAAGTAATAATCGCGCAACTTCTCTGTTTTAGCTCGTTTTCTCCTGAAACTTGACCAGTGCTTATGTAATTAAATTACACACATAAACATCGTTAACAGAGAGTTTAGTTGCACTGTCAAAAATCTCAGTCTTTACACAATATGCCGCTGAGTCCCTCAAAAACTAGTATTTACGAAAATGTCCAAATTTTAATAGAATAGGAGCCAAATTAAAGAATACATAAGTGTGGGGTGTTACATCCTCCCTTCCTAAAAAGAAGTTTAGTCCTCTAAACTTAACATATCTTAGCTTTCGAAGGACTAAGGATGCATCATTCTCGTCTGCTCCTCGAGCTTCTAAGTAGCTTCCTGTCACGCCCCATGCCCGCCAATTCGGTCGGATTCTAGCGCGCCGACAGACCGCCGAACGGACAGAGTTTTCCTTGTACGTTCAAGGCGTCGCAATCCATAAAATTACAAGAAGGTTCCAAAAAGGAACAGATATCACAATCTGATTGCATAAGGAAGTATCATAAACATAAAACAGCTACTTGCTATTACCTCCATTCAACCCATATTACAATCTTTACATTTTACATTCATATTAAAACTTCCTAACACAATCTAGTTATTACAAACTTGTTTACAATTTATTACATGTTGCCTTTCTTTCCTTGCTATACCCCTAAGCTCTGTTAACCGGGGTACTTCTATCTCTGGTCTCCTGGTAGGGCGCTATCTACTGAGCTACGCCCTTGCCTCGCGCTGCTGCTGCTGCGCCGCTCGCGTATGTACTTGTACCCCCAAAAACAACACGGGAGTGAGAACTATTGTCCATAGTTCTCAGTGGGTACGGTCACCCAAGAGAACAGCTCGACCAATAGGTCCAAGGAGGCCCTGCAAATATGTTAGTCCAAAAACAACATCCATAGATAGATAATCTGCGACTAACATAAAAACATGCCTCACAAATGCAATATGCGACTATCAATTAGCTCATGGCTTATCCTTTTGTTCTTGCTATTATTTGCATTAACTATTTCATTCTTTACACTAGGCTTTCTATGCCCACTCTCAAATCACTTCTAAGGCCATCTCTTGCTCAGCTCACTATGCCACCCGACTCAGTCTCGAGTCAATCACACTGTAGTGCGTATGTCCTTTGAGAAGTTACTTTTACTTGGCTATGACCCAATCTTACCGGTTAACATAGTTAACCCCAACAAACTCAAGACCCAAAATCCCTCTCTGAACGGGGAGGCTCTAAACCCAGCCTACATACCCGAGGGACCGTCCGTCGGAGCCACGATCCCCTAGGTGACTGCTCCTAACTCACCGCTCGAGGGGGAGCGACCTCCTTCAAGCCAAGACTTGTCAAGAGTGTAGATCCAATCCTCAATTTGAGGATTCATAGCCACTTGCCATATTACCTTTACCAAAGATAGGTTACTACCATATCATCCATATCATCCTTGCCATAATGCCATTGTTATAATAGGTTTCTACCTATTTATTCTTGCCACTTTCCAATCATAATTGTTTCAATGCCTCTCTTGGTAAAACTATGTTTAACAACAATGTCCTTTATACCAATCCATGTCACTATTGACAATGTCACCTTCGTTGCTAGGTTCATGACTCTATGTCACCCACACTTGTTCAACCTATGTTCAAGACACTATGTTCAATGCCACTCGATCTAATATATATAGATTGTCCACAACTCATATGCTTTACTTTGCATTCTTATATTTACCATTTCCATATCACATTCGTCATGAATTCAGATCTAGCATTTATTTCTATAATGTTAAACATTCAATCATGCTATTATCATGATCATCATGTATCCACCATGCTAAGCATACATTCATGAATTTATGAAGCATTTATTCATTAAGCTCATCATCTACATCTACTTAGCATTTTACATGATGTTCTTTAACATGCCGTTCTACACTTGTCATATATATCATTTATATGCATCAAGTTGAAACCTTTACTCTTAGACATATATAGGCGACCTAGTCGCTTCGGTAAACACAACCCACTTTATTACGCTCTCCGATTGTTTGTAGACACTTGCAATCGGCCGCCCGTGGCACCCGTGACCCGGTTCGGCTCGGCTCATGCGCGACCAACCGAACGATCTCCGAATCTTGATCTGAGACCTTCCTGCATTAACACATGACTTCACGATGCCCCAGTTCCATTTTCATGAATTTAGGGCCATTATTTTGCGTGCTACGGACATCTGGTAAGAATATAATAATTTAATTAATATCTTTGTACTCGCTCGTCGGATCACCGAACCGAGCGCGCCAACGCGTTCGTTGCACCCCCAATTAGGTTTCTATAGGGTCTAATGAGATCAATCTCATCGATTTCTAAAAACCCCATTTTGGAGCCCTAGGTTTGCATTTATGCAATCCCACCGCTTTGATCTCTAGAACAAGCAAAAGAGAGCTTGTTCAACACCTAGGAACTCATCTAGAGTATTAGAGCCATCCATAGGGTGCTTAGAGCAAACCCTAGAAATCCACCATTAGTACTCTACGAAGAAAACATGGTTTTCATGTGTTCTTCGGTTGCTACTAGGCTCCTACACTTGTGAGGAGATCAAAACACTAGATCTAGGATTTAGAAATCCATCCCATAAAGATCTACTATGAGAGGAGGGAGAGAGAGCACAAGCTTACCTCTCCATGAAGCTCTCTTGCACAAAGGAGGGAGGAGAGAATGGCCATGATCACCACCATTATCTTCTCCATCTTCATCTTCCTCTTCTTCTTCTTCTTTCTTTTCTCTCTTCTCTTTCTTTCTTTCTTTCTTTCTTTCTCTCCTTCTTGCTGTCGAACAGAGAGAGAGAGGGAGAGAGTTCTGTGAGGGAGAGAGGGAGAGATCTGAGGGAGTGAGAGAGAGAAAGAGGGTTTTAACCACCTCTTTACACATAACCCCCTGCACAATTGCACTCTAGCCCCTCAACTTTCCATCATGTGCACTGCCCAGACTGGGCACTTTTCGTGCTCAGGGACCGGTCTCCCAAGCCAAGGATCGGTCCCAGAGAGCTCTGCTCCACACTGCGCACCTGGGGACCGGTCTTTCCCATTAAAGGACCGGTCCCAGAGAGCCTGCTCTCGCGGGACAGCTTTCGGGAACCGGTCTCCCCTTACAGGGACCGGTCCCCACAGGGACCTTCAGCCCACTCCAAGGACTTAGCCAAATTTTCAGCTTTTTTCGTTTCTTCTCCGTTCCAACTCACTTTTGGCCAGTTTGACCTCCGATTCGTTTCAAATCGAACCGAGACTCTCCAAACATGATTTGGATCATGTCCACATCATCATTTCACCCGCGCAAGTGTCGGATTTGGCTCACGGCCCAAAGTAGCCTTTCGGGTTCCGTTTCCTCTCCGTTCCAACTCACTTTTGGACCTGTGCGTCTCCGATTCACTTGAAATCGCACCGAGACTCCCCACACATGATTTGGATCATGTCCACACCATCATTTCATCCGTGAAAGCGTCGGATTTCGCTCGTGGCCCAAGATAGCCTTTCGGGCTTCGTTCTCGCACATAGTGCATCGAAAACACCCGAAAGCTTCCAGACTTCGCCAGAACCATTCTTATGGCCTTCTAAGCCAACATACCTCGTAACTTCAAGACTTTAGAAGTTCGATATGCTACACTTCCCGCTCAGAATAGTTGCTCTACTGAACTACTAGCATAAATGAAGATATTGTCTACTCAGACAATACTTCTACAAATGCGGTCAATCACAGGCTCATTCCCGAAAGGTGCCCGACACATAACATATAAACAAAGGGTTCCGAAGTTAACAATTGATTTCGAACAAAAGCATAAGAGATAAAGGAATAAGTAGTAGCAGAATCAATGAGAATACGAGCAAAAATAGAAGCCATGGAAAGAATACCAGGGACGGCGACGGTGATCAACGGCGTTGTGCGCGCGCGCGGGAGAGGGGAGCCGTACAGATGCGATGAAGGAGAAATTAAGGGGGGTTGCGGCTAGGTTAAACGGATGATGGGGATAATTAGGAATTAGGGATTAATTTAGCACAATATGCCGCCGAGTCCCTCAAAAACTAGTATTTACGAAAATGTCCAAATTTTAAAAGAATAGGAGCCAAATTAAAGAATACATAAGTGTGGGGTGTTATAGGTTAGCAGTAGTATAGTGGCATATAGCTATAGGGTTTCCAGTTATCTTTACTATCTCTTACACACCTTTTTGTAGACTTAGTGGGTAAGCCATTGAGGTCAGTTATGGTACCCACTGAGGACTACTCTATTTTGTAGTAGTTCTCACAACTTATTGTTAACCCCTTTTTGTAGAGCCTTCTTCTGCGGCTACTGTTGTCGTTGATTCGGACCGTGGAAAAGGAATTGCGAGCTAGATCCCTTCCATTTGTGAGTTTTTAATATGAAACTCTAGAGTTGGAGGGCTAAATTGCTACTTTTGCAAATTGTAAATGGAGCACTTTGCAAAGGGGATATCATTTTATGTGAGAAATTTCATAGTTTTGGCGTGTGGAGGATCTATTTGAAAGTAGACTCAAAGAGGATCTTATGTCTAAAATTTTACGGAATTCGGTTCAGAGAGACTTTTTTTTGAGAAATGGTTCAGAGAGACTTTTTGAGAGAGACTTTTTTGGATAGAGAGACTTTTTGAAAATTTCATGAAATTTTAGGTGTTATTTCATGTGAAATTTGGGTAGGATGATGTCTGATGCATTTTTGTGGGCTGGTGAGGAGCTGAGGAGAAAACACCGTAACTCGGAGGACTAAAGTTCTTTTTTTTCTCAATGTTTATGCATATGGGAATATACGCATGCATCTATATGTACATAGATATGTATATAGAGGAATATGGTGGGAATCGTAACCCTAACCTGATTGGCCCACTATTCTCTCTCTCACTCTGCTGTCGTGCCGCCCACTCAGCTGTCAGCAATCCTCGGCTGGTAGGGAGCGACTGGCAAGACCTCTCTCCCTTTCTCATTCTTTTTTGAAATCTTTCTTTTTCTCTCTCTCTTAGGATGCAGCACCACCACCGTGTCGTTGCCGACCCTTGCAAGCTCCGACAACCTATCGCACCATCACCTTGCGCACCCCAAAACTCCCCCTGCTCGGGTTCCAACAGGAACTCGAGTGGGAGCGAGGTGCGGCTACATTAGGCGGCTCGGGCCAACGCCGCTCCTCTGCTGCTAGCTGTTCCACCACCAGGTGCCCGTAGGTCAAGGCTAACTCCACCTTATAGGTTTTAGCCATCCCAGGTCACACAGTAACAGAGTAGTGAAATCCTTCTCTTTGCTTCAATTTTGAGACACTAAATGTGTTGTGGCATGATTGAGAATAAAGAATGCAGAAACATGAGATAGCTATCATTATGACATAACCACCTTATAGTTAAGGGTCATATGAGCATTGCTTCCTTATAGTTAAGGAATGGTTTGAACTTGGAATCCTTATAGTTAAGGAATGGATCATACTCGCCTATAAATCCTTACTCGGAGGGCAGTAGCTCCCCCTCGAGCGATGCGCTTCGGGGTAGTCATCACTGGGTCGTAGTAGTCTCCCCAAAGGACGATCTCATCGGATCGTAGTAGCCTCCCCGATATTTGGGATTATGAGTTGGTGAGTTGCTTTGAGGCGAAACCTACGGATTAGCCAAGAGATTGGGAATTGGAAAGTGATCCCGCATTCATCATGAGCATTCTATTAAGCATACTTGTTGAGTATATTTGTTCAGGCATATTAGCTGCATTTGTATAGTTGGTTACTATCTATCTGTTATTTCTTCTATTATGCCTGATTTAGACCTAATGGGAAAGTCGACGAGGTCAGCGGCCAAACCCACTGGAAACTTTATTGTAGTTCTCACTCTACTATTTCCACAGAGCCGGGACCGAGCGAACCGGCCGACGATCGCGGTAAAGGTATCACGCCATAGACAGTGACCACCCGAGCGATTCTACTTTTATTTAGTTGCATACCCGATTTGTATATCTTCTTTTATTTTTGAAGATGCAAATGTATAAATGATGTTAAATAAAAATTGTCATTTTGGAGATTATGTGATGTGAGAGAAGAAATGATGAAAAGAATGCAAATGTACAAGTGTGAATGCATGTATGTGATTAAAAGCTTTATTTATCCGCTTCCACTCCGTGTTTCTTCCTTCCCATGATAGGGTTGACCTTCGTTGCCACTTCGGCTTCTCAATTTTTCTCTCTAGGTTCATTTTCCCCTTTGCAGCCTTAAAAGTTTTATTTATCCGCTTAGAGACAGAGTTCTCGTTATCGTTTCTCAAACGAGAACATGCAAAAGAAGGCCTTAAATGGACCATTTCTGACTCTGAGCGCAGAACGACCGTAGGTGAGTTCTTTCTCACAAATCTCAGAGGAGCATAGCGGTTATGGACCAAAACGTCAGGTCCAGCGACAAACCTGGTAAGTTGGGTTTGTCGAGAATTCTTTTCTTGCCGCTTCAAAATACGGCGAAGATTTCTCTTAAATGCCTTCGTCACAGGCGATAGAGTATCCTTAGGGAATGTCAACCTATTGAAGACTGACGCTTTAGGTGCCATAGCAAGTGGCGATGTTTCCTCACTTCGGTTTTGAAACACCAGCCTACCTTGCAACTCCATTCTCTTCGAAACAGTAATAGGAGTTATCCTCTCCTTCACAGGAACGCGAGGGTTGGGAATGACCACATTCGGGCGCCTCCCACGAGAGGGAAGGCTGGGAACCATAGCATTGTTCTTGCAGGGAACTACAGCATTGACATTGTTGCTTGTAATAGCATTGAAAGGGGCCATAGCCGCAGCCCTAGCCTCTTCTGGGATAGTGCCGAACTGGATTGCAGCTCCAGCAGCTCCAATGGTGAGGACAGATGCTGGTAGGTAAACCTAACCAGCATTGATCATCATCGAACCCTTAGCAGTAGCAGTGTTCTTCAGTGCCATTTCTCCTGCAAGGGAAGAACGAGTATAGATTAAATATTTATCATCCAATTCTATTAGCATAACATTGGTCTCAAAGATGGAAGGAGAAGCCATGTCCCACCGGGCGTGCCATTTTGTCTGCGACCACGAATGACGTACCTCGCACGGTGAAATTTATATTTATTTTCCGTGGGGTAGTATTCACGATTCAGATTAATATTTAAATATGTATGGTTATCAGGTATTGTGGATCCATGGCTTCCAATAAACGTAAGCGTCTATTATTAATTACCCCTATAAAATGTTATGGTACCTTCGATTAAGAGACCTTTGAAATGCTGAAGAAGAAATAAACTGGAATTGAACAAAGAATTTTATAGTTTATCGTTCAATTACATGGCCTTAACCAAGGGCATACCCTCGGTGTACATGAGTGGAGCAGAAAAAGAAAAGAAAAGTTTGCATCTTAGTTATATGTTCCAAGATGCCCAAAGGATATGATCAAATTAATTTTGTTGGGCTCTATATGTTTTGGAGCTCAACATTGTTCACCCTAAGATGAAAGATTGATTAAATTCCATGTATATACATTGGAATTTAATCGAACTCTAATTGTATGTATTAGAGTTTGATTTGGCTAATTGAACTTTAAATATATGTGATAAAGTCCAATAGAATTTGATTCAATTTGAGCTTTCATCCTAAATGTATGTGTTAGGATTAGCCCAAATATTTTGAATTAGACTCTAATTTTATATCTTAGAGTCTAGTGTAATTAGGCTCTAGGCTTATGTGTCAGAGCTTAATCACATTTGCTTTTGGTTCATCATAGGGTGAAATGTTAACTAAATCCTAATTATATGTATTAGGATTAGTCAAATTTGATTTAAATTAAACTCCAAGTATATGTATTGGAGTCTAACTTAACTTCATCTGTTTGAACTCCAAGTAGATATATTAGAGTCCAATAAATTTAATTTATTTAGGTGAAACATAATCTATTATTTTTATCTTAGTCATATATACTAAGATAAATGGATGGTTTGATCAATTCTAACATATATTTAGAATTTGATCGAGTTTGAATATGGTTATGATTTGACCCTAGTTTTATGTGCTAGAGAATTGGATGATTTGAATTGGGATTTAATTGGAATTTGGTTTGATTTGGGTTCAATTGGGTTTTGATTTTGAAATGGACTTGAATTGGGAATTGGGTTTTGTTTGAGTTTAGGTTCGGTTGTAGATTGGACAAATTGGTCAATGTTTGATTGGGTTTTGATTGTAGATTGGGTAAATGGGTTTGGCTCTATTTGGATTGGATAAATTGGTATGGTTAAATGGGCTTTGGTTATGGGTTTGGACTATATGGGTTTTAGTATGGGCCTGAGCACATGGGTTTAACTGAATGGGTTTAAACTTAGATTGGGTATAGGGTTAATGGGTTTATTTGGATTGGGTATAGGGTTAATGGGTTTATTTGGATATTCGGATTGGGTATAGGTTAATGGGTTTATTTGGATTGGGTATGGGTTAATGGGTTTATTTGGATATTTGGATTGGGTATAGGTTAATGGGTTTATTTGGATTGGGTATGGGTTTTAGATTTAGGCCCGCATAATGATGTGAGTTCAAACGGGGCTTGAATTGAATTCGATTTCCGAAAGTGAATTCGGGCCTAATTCGGGCCCATTAGATTTAAGGGGCAATTGCCTATATACCCCTGAAAAGTTTCCGGTTTTCTTATTTACCCCTCTTAGAAGGCTAATATTGAAAATACCCTTCTTATGTTCCAAGTTCTTTCTAATTTACCCCTGCAGTTAAATTCCGTTAGTGAGGTGCTAACAGCTGCCGTTATCCGTGCAAAATTACCATTTTGCCCATTCCAATATACCCTCGTACCGTCGCTTACTTTTCTTATATGCCCTCCATGCAACCAATACTTTTCTTATTTGCCCTTAAAATATCAAATTCGTTTCCTATTTACCCTCCAACGGTCATTTTAACGGTAACCTTCTTTTCTAACATTATAAAAGCACATCCATGGATCAAAAAGAAATCTAGCTTACTTCTCCATCTATTAGCTTTCTTTTTTCTCTTATTTGCCTCACTTTTAGCCATAATGAGCCATCTAAGTGAGGGATATGCATCAACTCCTAACGCACAAATTCCTATTTGCGACTGCAGAAGATCTTGTAGAATATGGGTATCGAAGCAGCCAACAAGCCAAGGACGTCGATTCTATCGTTGCCCAAATTGGGGGGTAAGATAAGCTTATTGTATATTCTAACTGTATGGTTGCGATTTTAGAAAGTACATTATTTTTCTTTCTTTATCTTACGAATATAATATAAGATTTTTTTTCTCTTTGCGTTGATGGAGTTGGACATTGCAATTATTTTTTATGGATCGACGATGTGCAACACAAAGACTTTAGATCTAAAATATCAGCTAAAAGCAATGGGAGAAGCCACTGAGCAAAAAATTCAAAGAATGGAAGTGAAAATTCTATTTTGGCTTAAATTACTTTTCTGTATTGTAATTCTTGATATACTGATAAGGGGAGTATTTTAGATATGATGGATGGGCTATGTAATCCGACTAGTTTACAGATTGCAATTACAACAATGTATCTCTGTTAAACAAGTATTTATATAGGATATCTTATTTAAGCTCTCTATATATTTGCAAGGGCAATTACTTGGATTACATCATAGCAGATACAATTGCGCATATACCAACAATTCCATCAACATCCAAAAATATAAGTCATAACAATAATATCATTCAAGCTCCAAAATATAAGCCACCACATCCAAAAAATTACAGGCCAGGCCATCATCATCCAAAAATTTACAGGCAATCATCATCCATCATGGTAGGCCATCATCATCCAAAAATTTACAGGCAATCATCATCCATCATCATCCAAAAAATAACACAGCATTACTCCAAAAGATAACAGAGCATTCTTTACATGAACTGACTCTCAACCTAGCAATCTATTTGCATCAATGCTAGAAATTGTTGAACCCTGTTAAGAATCTAGCAATCTATCATGAAATACTCCTTGCTGTTGTGATGTTTCTGCTGCAACTTGAGAATCTAACTCCCGCTGCCTCGATCCGCTAATTTTCCTTCTTTTGTTCCTAAACATGAAGTTTAAAGTCAAGAATTGAGTACTTAAGACTAACATGCTATATTACCTTGAAAATATTGTAATACTTTGATGGAAATAGATTACCTTGAAGATGCAGTCTTGCCCCTTTGCTGCGGTACTGGCCCTGCTGCTACATCTTGAGCTAGTTCTCGCTGCTGCGATCCACTATTTCTCTTCCTTTTCTTACTGAAATCAAAGTTTAAAGTCACTACTTATAAAACAACAGTAAAAGGAAATATGTAGCATCATAAATAGTTTGATGGAAAGATGTAGCATCATAAATATAACCCTTTTTGCTGCTGTGATATCGATGCTGCTGCATGTTCAGAATTGTGCTCTTGTTGTTGTGATCCACTAGTTGTTCTTCTTATTTTGCTGAAACAAGTTCATGATTACTTTATCTAGATATTCAAACTACTGAAAAATATGAAGGATAATATATTAGATTGAAAGAAATAAATTACTCATCTTTGGAACCTACTGTTGGAACAGTATTCTTACAGGTTCTTGCATGATGGCCAAAACCACCACATCTAGCACATTTGTGTTTTCTCTTAATCAACTCTCCCACTCCCCTTATTCTCTTTTTTCGTGGCCTGCCAGCAGGTCTTGCTAATATAGGTGGCAATACACTAAAACCTATATCACTCTTTTTCCATTCCTCTTCGGCAGGCAATGGCTTAATGTTTAAGGAATAGGCATCTCGATACCTCTCCACAGTGAAGTATGATGATGCATAATCTTCAACATTGAGTTTCATCTTAGCTATAAAAGCAATTGCATGTACACAGGGCAATCCAGAGACTTGCCATCTTCTACATGTGCATGTCCTCTCATCCAACCTTACATCACATCTTGTATTAGGCCCTTCTATCTCTGCTTGCTCATCACTACACCTTAACACTTTAAAATTTCCAAGATCCTAGCATTAACACAATACAAGTTTGTAAGTTTACATGCATGTTTAGAAATAATTTATAGTAAGAAACAACAAGCAGATTTTTATATTTACCTTGGTCAAGTTGTTGATATGCTTAGTTGCCCCCGGTACAAGCTTTGTTGACCATTTTGCTGCATCTCTTCTTCTTTTGTTCATCATGATCATTATTTTCTGCCTTATGGTATCCATCATATCTAACACCGGCCTATTCCTTTCTTTACTGATCCAAGAATTAAAAGTCTCAGAGATATTGTTGGTTTCTTGTTCGCACTTTGCATCTATTCCAAATAAAGAGCGACTCCATACATGACCATGATTTTCCCTTAAGTAATCAATCACTCTACTATCTGCCAGCTGCACCCTTTCCATATGGTATTGAAATGCTGAACTTGTATATGCCCTAGCTGCTCCCCATAGATGTTTCTTCAAAATATCTCCTCGAAATCGTTTCTTGCAGTTACTATATAAGTGACGCATGCATTCACGATGTTCAGCAGTAGGATAGACAGCTAGAAGAGCCTTATCTAAGCCTTTTTGCCTATCACTGGATAGAACCAGCCCATTAGGACAACCTATAGCTTCCTTAAGAGCTACCAGGAACCATTCCCAACTCTCAGCATTTTCTGACTCAACCACACCATATGCAACTGGAAACATTGAGTTGTTTCCATCCAATGCAATTGCGGAAACAATAATCCCTTTGAATTTACCCTTTAGATGAGCTCCATCTAAACCGACATATGGCCTACACCCTCATAGAAAACCTTGAATACTAGCCCCAAAAGCAATAAACATTCGCTGAAAATGTTGCTTACCTTCCAACTCTATCAATTTAATCTGTGTATGACTTCCTACATTTCTTCTTCTAATCTCATCACAAAAGTCAAAAACTCTTAAGAATGATAGATCCCATTTTCCATGTAATTGGGTCATTGCGAGCTCCTTACCCTTCCATACCCTTAAATAGGGCAATTCCAACCTTCCATACTGCTCTTTAAGCCTTCTAGATAAATCACTCACAGGTATATCACCTTCATTTTTTAGCCAATTAAGGATTCTTTCTGCAATCCATCCTTTTGTGGCATTCTTGTTTCCACACCTATTGACAACTTCACACGTATGCTCTGATTGGAGAGTTTTAATCTATCGACACAATAGATTGAAAGAAATAATTAGAGTAAAGTAATATTAGACAGTAGCAAATACAATTTACTTATTTACCTGAAAGGTAGCTTCTCCTCGAATCCTTGCTGCATGTATTCTCCACCCACAACCTTCTTGAGTACATCTTGCACTCACTCTAGACGATCACTTTTAATAATCTTGAATTGGAATTGATTTTGGACAATTGATGAAGAGCACTTCTAAATGAATTGACATCGGGATACTTCACACCATAGTCCACAATTGGATTCTCAATGTCATAAACTAACTCATCCTCATCTGAGTCTGTTTCAGTGGAACTAAAGACTAAATTATGTTCAAACTTTTCAGTAGAGGATTTATCAGATTCCTCCACTTCCTCAGCTACATCTTCATCTACTCCCTCAGCTACACCTTCATATATTCCCTCACCAACACCTTCATCTACTCCCTCAGCTACACCTTCATATATTCCCTCAGCAACACCTTCATCTACTCCCTCAGCTACACCATCTCCATCACCTTCATGTACAGCATTATAATCAGCATCTTCATCTTCATCTTCATCTTCATCTTCATCTTCATCTCCAACATTATCTTCTTCCACAGCTATATCCTCATTTCTAACATCATCTTCAACTTCAACTTCACACTCAACTTCAAATTCACCCTCAACTACATCCTCAACAAAATCCTCAACATTGAAATTAAACGGAATGCCATCGGAACAAATAGTAACAAATATTTCTATCTCTGTACCATCTGTGAATTGCTCTAACATATCATGAAAATCACTTTCATCTTTAATATCGATAAACTTTTGAGCTTCTCCTTTGGTTTTCTTTGATTTATAAGCTACTCTCACATATTCTGTTTCTCCCCAATCCCTCATTTTTTTGATATCTTAAAAAAACTCTTTTAAAGTATATGTATCACTAAGCACTGTGTAGCAAGTTTGCATTCCATACACATATTTTCTCCCTAACTTTGTCTTTACTGGTTTAAACACTCCCCCATGCATAACTTTCAATCTATAATCTGGTGCCATGCTGAAATTACAAATCAACAGCTAGATTTCCTTGCAAAATCCACAGCTAGATTTAAATAACACCATATATAATGAATTTCGATGCATGCAAAAGATATTAAAGATCAAATCACAAGAAAGTTAATTTATATAGAAGATTAAAATTTCATAGATGTAAATAATTACAAAATTTCATGAATCTTACCTTTTTCTTTGTGTAGAAAGTTGTAAGAATACAATGTAGACCACGATCTCCTTCAAACGAGCTAAAAGTCTCGGATATTCCAAAACCCTAATTAATACATAGAATAAAATGAAAATAAGTTATTTTATATAGCAGATTAAAACCCTAGATGTAAAAAATTACAAAAATTACCTTTTACTCTGTGTAGAAAGTTGTAAGAACACAATGTAGACCCTGATATCCTTCAAACAGAGTGTACCATTCGTATACTCCAAAACCCTAAAAATACAAACGATAGGCGAAGATCGACAGAGACAGCAGAGACAACGAAGAAAGAGGCACCGGAGAGGGAGAAGGAGGAAGTACTCTTTGCACCGAAGAAGGAGGAAACAGAGGAGAAGCAAGTGTTTCGTCTCCAACAGAGATGTCGCCTAGGTTGAAGATGGTGGCGGATGGGGCCAAGTCGTGCGAATGAGAAGAAAGATGGGAGCGAGAGAGAGAAAGGATAACTTAAGGGATTAGGCTAATGAGATAGGGGCAAAATAAGTATTTTAGATAGTTTTAACTCAAGTATACATTTAACCCATGTTTAACCCGGGTTAAACTAACAGGGGGTAACCGGAGGGGTATTTTGGATTAACGGTGGAACGTATGAGGGGCATTTTAGAAAAAAAAAAAAGTGGGGGTAGATCAGATATATCCAGATGCATGAGGGGTATATAGGCAATTATCCCTAGATTTAAACACCATTAGATTTAAACCCGGGTGTGGGTTAATCCAAATGAGATTTTGAAACGATCGAACTTGAGAATTTTAATTCAAAACCAAATGCATTTGTGGGTTTAATTCTAATTTTAGTCCTTTGACTCAATTTAACTTAAAGTATAGAGCATCCAATGTGATGGGATTTTAATTTGGTTCAATTTGACCAAGTCAAAGGATTCAATGTTCGATTTAAATGGATTTAATAAAGCTCCTTCTCTCTTTGACTGGAGCAATCTCTCTCTTTTTTGTGACAGTTTTGCAAAGAGCACCCCTCTCGACGTTCATCTCGGTATTTCGCCGAACATGTGGCGAACACGTCGTGTGGCATGGACTTTAGAGAAGAGCATCGTTTTCTCTCTTCTAGTTTCGCCGTTAACTTTCGTTTTGGGCATTCCGTCGAACATATGGCGAGCTTCGCGACAGTTGAACCGCTGTTTACAGAGCCTCGCGAAGGAGGAACACTGCGACAGCGGGGCTTCGTCGGAGTAAATTCGCAACGACAGAATCACTGTTTACAGAGCCTCGCGAAGGAGGAACTCTGTGACGACGAAGCCGCTGTTTACAGAGCCTCGCGAAGGAGGAACTCTGTGACGACGAAGCCGTTGTTTACAAAGCCTCGCGAAGGATGAACTCGGCGACAGCGGAGCTTCGCGAAGGAGGTGCTGGCAGGGGCTTCGCGACGATGAGTTCGGCGACGGCGAAGCTACTGCTTACAAGGCCTCGCGAAGGAGGTAATGGCAGGGACTTTGCGACGGTGAGCTCGGCGACGACGAAGCCACTGTTTGGGGCATTCCGTCGAACATATGGCGGGCTCTTCTCTGTCCGAGCTAGACAGAGGAGGGAGGTAGAGTACCTCCCCTCTGTCCGAGCTGAACTGAGGTAGAGTGGCCGAGGTCGTCGGAGTGCAGCGGCGATGAGCGCGTCGGTGGTTGAGCGGCGACGTCGACATGGCGGAGCGCAGCGACGAAGCGCGACCATCATCTGCAGCATGGGCTTCCAGACGGTGAGCTTGGTGACGACGAGGCGGCAGGCAATGGGGCGTTGAGGCACGGCGCGAGCAGGGATGGTGGCGCGGGCTCTTCTCTGTCCGAGCTGGGCAGAGGAGGGTGGCAGAGCATCTCGCCTCAGTTCGAGTTATGCCGAGGAAGATGAGCGTGGCGCTGTAGTCGCAAGCGATGTTGTCGGCGGCGGCGAATCGGGCGAGGAGGAAGGGGACGGCGGTGCGGGCTCCCTGCGTCGAGCTAGGCAAAGGAGGGTGGCGGAGCACCTCCCCTCTATGTCTGAGCTAGGCCGAGGTGGAGTCTTAAGGTCGTCGGAATGCAGTGGCAGTGAGCGCGACGGCGACGTCGGCAGGGCGGCGCGCGGCGACGAGGATGACCATCATCCGCGGCACGGGCTTCGATATAGATCGGCCGAGGACGACTATCAATCGCGGCGCGGCTTTGGACGGCCGAGGGCGAAGTCGAGGATGACGGCGCGGGCTCTTCTCGTCCGGACTAGGCGGTGGAGCCCACGATGGCATGGGCTTCAAGATGGAGAAGAGTCGATGTCGAGGCGCGGCGCGGGCTTGGCGGTGACGGTGGCGGGCTCGACGAAACAACTGAGGGGTTCGGATGGAGCAATCAAGGAGGCGCGGGCGACGAGGTGCTCGACGGTGACGGGGCCATAGCGAGAGGAGGGCGCGTTTCGGGTTCACCGAGAGAGAGAGAGAGAGAGAGAGAGAGAGAGAGAGAACCTTTTTATTTTTTATTATTATTAATTATATATATATATATATATATATATATATATATATATATATATACCAAAGAGAGAAATAACTATGATTTTCCCTAAAGAAGGAGACCATTACCTCTCTTTTTTTCTTCTGTGAACGGGAAAAAGGAAATAGGATTTTTTTTGTTGGTGAAAAATTTTTAGAGTCAAAAACAGCGCCCCTTTTGTGTGCGTGTCAAGTAGGTATTTATGGTCTCTCCTCCCTCTTTTCATCTCTCTTCTTCTTTTTTTTCAGGCCGTGTAGAAGGTGGGAAGTTATAATGGGGGTAGTGGGGATATGGGTTTGGATCGTAGGGACGTGGGTAGTTGTGGGGGAGATCGTGCGACAATGGGTAATGGGAAGTTAGTTTTGCAAATAATGGGATAATATTCGCAATATGATCCCTCCACTTTGTTCATATTGCGTTTATATGTTTGCGTTGGAGTATTTTGCAAATACATAAAAAGGGAAGGACTGACTATCAAATAGTGCGTATGTAACAGTCATACACCTAGTGCATGGATTGATCTGTGCACCATTTATTTTAAAATTCGAATCCAATTTTTCTATGCACCTAGTGCATGGATCACATTACTTCTTTTATATTCAAATTTTCTCTTTTCTTTCTCTTCTCTTTTTTTGTTTGCTTCAACATCACTATAACTCCTTCAGATCATTCTGAAGTTTTCGACAATTGCGCTTGATATGCTCTTTCCTGTGATAATAAAAGCACTCCACCTCGGATAACGGCTTCTTATGTCGATCTCCGGTCACCGATATTATCGCCTCCTTCTTTGCTCTCACCACCAAAGCAATATCCCGGCTCTGCGTGCCAGACTCCTGAGTCGTCTTCCGCATCTAGTTCGAGAGAAGCACCGCCGTGACCACCTCCACGCTTATGGTCCCCTTACCATAAAGCAACGTGGTCACCAGATGCTCATATGTCGCCGATGGCGAAGATAGTAAAATCAGCGCCTAATCTTCGTCATCCAGATTGACTCTGATGCTAGTCAACTGGGCCACCACCTTGTTGACCTCGTTCAGACGCTTGTGTAGGCTCACCGCTTCCTGCATCCGCAATGTAAACAGTTGTTGCTTCAAATACAACATGTTCGTCAATGATTTGGTCATGTACAGATTTTCCAATTTCTCCACAAATTTGCCTGTGTTCACTAGCTACGTTGTAAAAAATCTTATCTGCTAATGATAGATGAAGCGTACTCAGCGCCTTCCGCTCCATCTTCGTCCATGCCGCATCCGTGACCTCCGCTGGTTTCGCCTACTTCCCATTCAACGTTTCGTCCAATTCTTGCTGTACGAGGATCGCCCATGCTTTAATTTGCCACAATCCAAAATTGTTCTTGCCGTCGAACTTCTCGATTTCGAACCTCGTGGCCATCTTCATCGATCTCTCCCGCAAATCGATAACCTTCAGCTCTGATACCAATTGTTGGAAATTCGGTACTCGCCCCGGTACCGAATCTTGTGAATCCGCAACCTGCTCCGATACCAACTGCTGTGGATCCAGTACCGATTGTTGGGATTGTAGTAACCGACATTTTTTATAATAAAAAATAAACCCTTTAGTTGACGATGTTATTGTGTGTAATTAAATTACAAATGCACTCGTCAAGTTTCAGATCAAAATGAGCTAAAACGAAAAAGTTACGCGACCCGGAAGAAATGACTTAAGTGAATAGTAACTTTGGAATTCCGTGAGCCGCGGAGTAGAGAATGGTCAAGAAGTGTACCGAACTCCGATCATGGCACTTCAATAGCTCGTTTCGAGCACGGCTCGACTATTCGGAACCAATGGCACGGCGAATTGGATTACGATACACGGTTGTCGGGAAAAAGGGATTTGAATGATTATACATAAATAAGTAAATAAAAGAGATTGTGGAGAAAAGAGAGGAGGATTGGTTCTTCGTGAATCGGAGACCAAATCGAATGAAATAAAATGCTAGGTTCGATGTTCGCGACGTACTAAACGCGCTGGCGCGATCCGATCGGAAATCCGACGAACGGATCATCGGGAATTACGAAAAGAACGAAGAGGGGTCAATATCGCAAAACGGCAGAACGCGAAAAGTCTCAATATTTTATGCGCCAAAATGCGAGATTTTGAACGTAGAGGGTCCTTGGTGTAAGATTCAACTAATGACAGGGACTAGATTGAAATTAGTTGGCTATGGAGGGCTAATTTGCAAAGTTGTAAATGGTATATAGATTTGGAATTAGGGTTTTCATCACCTTAACCCTAACCCTAGAGTCCCTCTACCTCCCCCGACCACCAAACCGCATCCATCAACCCTCGCCTACCTTGCGCGCGCGCCCAGTATCGGCCGCGTCACGATCGCCGGAAAAGCCACCCTCCATCTTTTCTTCCTCCCCACAGCGCACCACCTTCATCTTGGACAAACGGCACTCGGGAAGGCCGGCAACCTCCGGAGAAGCTTCCCTGGACCGGATCTAGTCCAGGGCTTGCATCTCCGGCCATCCCCGCCGTCGCCGTGCATCGCCGAGCAAGGAGAACCCGCCGCGGCCATTGTTGGACCACCCGGGCCGAGCTCGGGAAGAAGGAGATCCGCGCACCTTCGTAGGGATTTGACGCTCCCATTCTCCTTCCCCGGCCACGAGGTGTCTCCGGCGCGCCACCCCGACCTTCCCGTTCACCGCCGGCCGCCGCGGAGCAACCTGCCGCCGCTCGGTTGGTACGACCAGGGTGGTGGCCCTCGGCTTCCGGGCGTCGCCGCCGTCCATCGGAGGGAGCACCGCACTCCCTCGACCTCCGGCGCCGACCCACCGTCGTCCCGACCTCCTCCGGCCGCCGCCGTGCCGCCGGAGGCACCCAACCCGAGAGTGAAGGAGGGATTTGATCTCCTTCACCGCACCTCCGGCCGTCCACCGCCGCCGGCCGATGGGTTCCCTGGACCTTCCCGACCTGCCGCGCCTACCACCGGCCGGACCGCCCGCCGCCTGACCGCCGGCGATGAGCCCTAGCCTCGGGTTCAGGTAAACAGTACAGTTTTTATTAACAGCACCTAGTTCTAGGGTTAGGGCACTATTCTCGAGGCTCCTGTGGGTATTTTTGACCAAATGAGGTGAGCACGATCATCGAAATTTCGTGCTGAACGCGATGCTCACCTCCGTTCTGAATTTCGATGCCTTGTTTAGCGGGACGATAGTACTTTATGCGTGCGCGATATTTTCTGAGAATTAATGTTGCTCGTGCGCGTGCTACGAGGTCGTCGGTGCTCGAAGGTGAGCACGGTCTTCGGCATGTCGAAGACTTACAGTAGTGTGATTTCGAATTTACGGAGCATCGGTTTGCGTGCACAACCCATAATAGCCCTAAATCGCATGAAATAATGCAATTTTGTAGGAATTTAGGGACTTTTATGCAATTTTAAATTACGAGGTCGATGTAGACAGCGTAGGGGTACTTTGGGTAACCTCTGGACTGATTGTCCAAGGTCCGAAGTAATTACAGAAAATCAGAAGTGATTTTCGGATCGTTTCGCGGCGAAATTCGTCGACGGAACGTTGTTTGGTTCGGATTTCTTAGGCATACATTGTAGGGCATTCACTTTGTCGCTAAGCCTTGTTGGCTGGTCACCCACATGATTTCTAGGGTTTGGAAAGATTGGGTGAGCGACTTGGGGTTCCGGTGTCAAAAGCAGCGCTTACGGGAACCGGATCGGAACGGTTGTACAACGATGATCGTTGCGAGTTGCGAGGGCATCACGCATTGTTTTGGTTACACTAAATTGGGCATTTAGTGGCGGCGGGTGACTTGTATTATATTAGGAAAGTTCCGGGATAACTTGTGGGTCCCGGTGGAGCTCCGGCACAGTTTTCGGAACTTTCGAGCGTTCCGACGATCGGTTTAGGGAAACCGAGTCTCGTGGGTTTATAAATGGAATTATAGTAGTGATACATAAGTTGAGGGATTGAATTCTAACCCGAGGGACCTTTCGTAGGTTCGGGTGCTTCGCAGCCAGCAGATCGACTTCCACGTACATATACAGGTGGGTATCCCAGGTTACCGTCCGTTCAGTGGTGCAAGCTTGGTGACGATTTCTTCCCCTTGCTTTTACATTGCTTACTATATACTCTTGCATCGGATTACTTCTATTTACTCGCTCGGTAGTTTCCTTGGTTTTACTACATATAGGAGTAGAGTAGCTTACATCGACTTATTCATACTTGGGACCTGGTTGGTCAGTTTCTTTCTCTACTCAGGACCTGGTTGGTCAGTTTCTTTCTCTACTTGGGGACCTATTTGGTCGAGTTACATATCTATACTTGAGACCTAGTCGGTCAGTTGCATTCTATACTTGGGACCTATTGGTCAGTTTCTTTCTCTACTCTGGACCTGGTTGGTCAGTCACTTTCTGTACTTGGGACCTATTTGGTCAGTCACACTCTGTACTTGGTACCTGGTTGGTTCTTCTGGTTACTTGATGACCCATGTGGTCATTTGAGCCACAGGGGGCGGGATTGTCGGTGGTTGCCGATGGATGATCTTTGAGCATATCTACATCGATCGCCCGATACTCGTCGCATTTCACGAACACCGGCGGTTTGGCCACCGTAAGGGGGTGTTCTTTTCCCGGAAAAGTGGTTCGACAGCGGATCGACCCGTGAGCCCAAGAGGGGTTATATGCACCGGAGAGTAGTGGGGGCATTAGCTTGAGGTCTGCGGTGCTGACCAAGAGAGCTGGCTTGAGGTCTGCGGTGCTGACCAAGAGAGCATTGGTTCAGATTGTGTACTTTTGAGCTTGTCGTCCTTGACGCATATTCTACGATATGAGTTGGTTTACATTTCTATATATATATATCTCCTTACTCGTTATAGTTGCTCTTTGTACTACTATCGGCTTTTCCTTGTTGTCTCCAGGATACCCACCGGGAGGGAGACATGTTTACATGTTCTCACCCCCGCCTTCTTTTTTTCGTGAGATTCTTTGGTTCGAGTGGGACCGCTGGTGAGGCGCGTACCTAGCGCACGTTCTAGTACCCGACCCGCGGTTTGCTTTTACTATTTACTTTCTGTTTACATTATTACGACTTAGACTTGTCTACATGGTTCATGTTCTCTACTTTTAGACTGGATGTTTTAAATTATCGTATGGTTAGATGTGAATTGGGATTTAATATATGGCTTGGTTTATGAAAGAGAAGGTTTTCTACCCCGTGGTAGCGTTTTCAAAGAAAAAGGTTTCCTAGTGGGAAAGCAGTTTTAAAAAGGTTTTCTTGAGGATTTTTTGACTTAGAGTTTCAAATCCAGTTCCCGAGTAGGGATCCTTTCAACTGATAGATGTGTATTGTGAATGTAACCTGTGGTGAATGATGTAAATGTGTATGATGTAAGTTACTTTCTTTCTGTACACATTATTGTGGTTGTATGTTGTGTAGACACTCGTACTTGTGCGATGCGGGTGCAAATACGGGGAGACTCTGTCCGTGTGAACGAGTGGTCTCCCTGTATTTGTGCTTGTGTCCGATGCCTTTGGGGGTCAAGGTTTTTTTAAAAAAAAAAAAAAAAAATTCCGCTGTTTTTATACTCTAAAATGACCCGGGGCGTGACAGGGATTCTGTAACGGAAGCGTCGAATCGAGTTTTTACCATAAACCCGTCTCCTCAGCAGAAGCTGATACAATCATAAAAGAGAGAAATATGCGGGTAAAATAAGATTTATTAAATAAGAGAAGATTACACCTGACTCATCTTCTGCAATAGAATAGCTACAATCCGAACCCTCTTTCTGAATCTCTCCGATCTTTCTCTCGTCTTCTATAACACCAAAAGAAGACTTCTCTCATTGGTACACCCATGCACTAGGTGCATCAACTCATTAACTCTCTCTCTCTCTCTCTCTCTATGGTACAGCACACCACAAGGTCTGCCTTCTACCCGGAAGCACCAACTAGCCTTAATTGAGCACTATGCTAATTAGTCCCAATGCATTATATAATGCTCAATCAAAGAATGTATCAAATCCTAGTATATTTAGGATTCTGTCTTTAATTAATATCTAAATCTATCCTATCTAATCTCTAATAGATTTAAATATTAGTCCTAACCTAGTTAGGTTTATCCTCTAATTAATATTTAGATTTTAATTTATCTCCAACAGATTTAAATATTAATTTTTATCTAAATAGAATTCAACTATAAATCTAACCAAATCCTAGCACTTCCGTTGACTAAAATTGCAACCAACCCAGAGATCTTTTCGTTGACAAAAGCGATTTTACAGATGAAAAACACCATACAAATTCCAGTTGTATCAAATGAAGAACGACTTCAAGCAGCTATTCAATAGTATAGAACAGTATAGATGTAAATCACTGCATGGCAAATTTAGGACCTGTTTGGCCTAGCTTCTGGAGAAGTGATTTCTGTAAAAGTGATTTTGGTTTGTAGAATTGATTTTGGTGAAAAAAATGTAGATTTGAATTTAGAAAAAAGTGATTTTTAAAATGATTTTCTAAAAGCTGTTTGATAAAAAAAAAAATTGATATTTGCATATATTAATATTTTTACTAAATTTTATTTTTTAAATAATTTAAAATTTGAAACTTGAATTAAAAGTATAATTTTTAAATTTCAAACTTGTAAAAAAAATTTTTTGAAATTTCAAACTTTTAAATTTAAAAATCGTTTTAAATTTTAAATTTTAGATTTTAAATTTTAAATTTTAAATTAAATGTCAAATTTCAAATTAAAATTAAAATTAAAATTACAATTAAAATTAAAATTAAAAATTAAAAATTAAAAATTAAAAATTAATAATTAAAAATTAATAATTAATAATTAATAATTAATAATTTGAAATTTGAAATTTGAAATTAAAATTAAAAATTAAAAATTTGAAATTTGAAACTTGAAATTAAAATTAAAATCTAAATTTTAAATTTTTGAAATTTGAAATTTAAAATTTGAATTTTCGAAAGTAAAATTTAAAATTTGAATTTTCAAATTTGAAATTTAAAATTTGAAATTCAAAATTTAATTTCAAAATTTAAACTTTAAATTTTGAATTTTGAAATTTAAAAGTAAAATTAAAATTTAAAATTTTGAATTTACAATTTAAAATTTAAAATTTAAATTAAAAATTTTGAATTTTGAATTTGAAAATTTGAAAATTTGAGATTTGAAGCTTAAATTTAAAATTTTAAATCTAAATTTTAAATTTTAAATTTAAAAAGTTGTGATTTAAAAAATTCAAATATGAATTTCAAATTTCAAATTTCAAATTTAATGTTAAATTTATACTTTAAATCTAAAATAAAAATAAAAATTAGAAGTTTGAGTTCAAAATCAGAATCAGTTTTGGAGAAGCAGCTTTTTTCTGCTTCTCTTAAAATCAGTTTTCTGCTTCTAAAAAGCAGAATCAGATTTTCAAAATGTCATTCCCAAACGCCTCAAAAGTGATTTTGGACTCAGAATCACTTTTGAGTAGCTAGGCCAAACACCCCCTTAATGCAAGAATAAGAGAATGTTTCAAAATCTCTAAATAAAGTTTGTACTATTGAATTGGCTAAATTACAGAAAACCCCTATATCAAAATCCTTTTTTTTTTTTTTTCTGCTGTCATTCAAAAACATATTCTTTGGCCTCTTAAAAAATAAAAAATATTCACATGAGAGTACGGTGTTAAATCTGATGACAAAATAACCAAATTACCCCTCATCTTCTTCGTCTCCTCTCCAATCCTGTTCATCCGCAATCTCTCCTCCTCCGTCCTTGCACCTCCCTCGATCCCTGCTCTGACTCTATTTTCTACACCTGCTCCCCCGCTCCTCCAACACCATCTCTGCCCCTCCATTTCGGCAACTATAAAGAGGAGATCGAGGTGGGCATAGCCGGAGAGATAGGTGAGGGCGAGAGTGAGACGGTGAGGGAGGGCGAGGGCGAGGGAGCGCGGCTGAGGACATCGCTGAGGAAGGAAAAGGCGCATCTGAGATGAGAATTTCAATGGTAGGTTGGGTATAAAAAATATATATAATAAAAAAGGGCAATTGCATATGTACCTCCTGAAAAATTTCCAATTTTCTAATTTATTCCTCTTAAAAAGTTATTATTGAAAATACTTTTTTTTACGTTCCAACCTATTTCAAATATACCCTAAGGGTGCGTTTGGTTCGCGCTATCTTTTTAAGATTCCTTGTAATCCAATGGGAATAAAAAAAATATGACAGTGTTTGGCTAAACGCACTAAGCAATCTAGTTGGTAATATTGGATTTATTCGGGAATAAGATGCATATCAAAGTACTAATCTCATTTTCTTGATGGAGAGTGAGTATCCTCATATTAATGAATTGAGGTAATCATAATATGTCTAATTTTTTTCTTTCTCCCAATCCGCCGACTAGTTGATATTATTTTTCATTACACTCTAACCCCGTATCTCTCTCTAAACTTCAACTATTTTTCTCTCTCTAAACTATTTCTTTTCCTCTTTTTCTAAAATCTCAAGGTTCTCATCCTCTCTAACCTTAGACTCTATTTATCTTCCTATTTCTTTAATTATGCTCGCTCTTTCTAACCTAACCTCTGTTCTCTCTTTTTTCTAAAAAGATGTTAAAATTTTTACAATATTATTTAAAATTAATTAAAATAATAAATTAATTAATTGTATATTTTCGTAATCTTAAATAATATGACTAAGGCTTTGTTTGGTATTGCGGGGAGACTGCGTTACGTGCGGTGAGAAAGTACGTTGGGAAAATATCCCGTTTGTTTCCGTACGTAATATTGCATTCTGCATATCGCGATGAGTCGGTTACGATATATTTTCTGCGTTCCCACCGGAGAACGCAGAAGCATATCCCTATATACTTTTTCTATAACTCCATTTTATCTAATAACGTTAGATAGACCTAAATACCAAACTAAGCCTAAATAATATGACAGTACGAACCAAACATCGAAATACTACATTCTTAGTAATAGGATGAATAGGAATAAGATTGTCGGATATTTTTTTACTCATAATAATCTTTCATAGTGCGAACCAAACACGCCCTAAAGTTAAACTCTGTTAATGAACTATTAGCAATACATGTTATTTGTATAAAATTATTATTTTGCCCTTTCAAATATACCCTTCACCATCACCGACTTCTCTTATTTGCCCTTAAGTCGGGGCACAAAAAATATTTTGACTTTTGATATTTTCAAATATACCCCTTCTACCGTCATTAATATTTTTTATTTGCCTTGAGGTTAAGAGCAAAAGAGATATTTTGATTTTTTTTTTTTTTTAACTCTAATAGATATTTAACTTACGTTTAACCCAAGTTAACTTAACGAGTGATAACTGCAGGAGTATTTTGAAATAACGGAAGAACATAGAAGGAATACATTTGAGAGAAAAAAAATAGGAATAAATGAGATATTTTCGAAGTTTTGTAGGGTATATAAATAATTATTCCAATAAAAAATATGAATGGAATCTTAACCGAACACTGAAAATAAACATTTCTCAATTTTTAAGAAGGCAAAATGTAGGTTTTCAAAAGTCAGGAGGGGGAAGTGAAAAAGCGAGAATTGACAGGAGATTTTTTGTAATTTAAGCTATCGAAATCAATTTACAATCAAAATTAACATTCACATGAGTTATTAGTGCCAAAGCCCCGCCATATTGACAAGCTAAAATTAGAACATGATAATACTACAAAACACGTCATCTTTCTAAGTCATTGCTACAGAGAAAAATATCAGATCTATCTGAAAAGGGAATCTACTGTAACTGCTTTCACAAGAACATACAACGGTCAAAGCACATAGATAGCTATATCCTGTCAGAAACACTCTTTAATGGTTTAGTGGTTAGAGTCACTTGATGATGCTGTAATCATACATCTATCTGCATGCAAAGAAACATAACATCATATTATAGTTAACAGAGTTAGCACCTTAAAAGGGAATTACATAAACTGCGCAAGCAAAAATGTCAAGATGCAGTATAAATGAAAACTAGGCTCGTCAATGAGTTTGGTTATGCGGAGCCTACCTAAAATCGATTCCGAATGGGGCTGTTTTCGCCCAAAATTAAACAAGAATGGTCTCAGTAAAGGAGGAGAAATCTAAAACAAATGGTTTTGGGTTATAGTTTTTGCAATTCGACCCAAATGTGACCCCAGAACAAAGCTACAAGAAAAAACCATTAAATCTACACCGACTGGTTTTGGGATCAATTATTGACCTAAATGTGAACCAGAAACAAAGCTGGGAAAAAAAAAAAAAAAACATGTTACATGCATACACCCTGCTGATCTAATGATTCTAAATTAAGACATACAAACACACTCTTATATCTTGAGCCATTAGATCTTGATCTAATGGATGTAAAATTAAGAAATTCATTATGAGGCCTTCCGATAGTTGTTCATAATATAACGATTTTCAATTTCGTTTGATGCTGTTCTGTTTAGTTTGAGATTTGTTGTGAGAATTCTCAGTTTTTGTTTTCCGGTTGTGGGTTTTCAGCCTCGGGTTTTAGATGCAATTATGGTTTTGAAACAGTTTCAGCCGAGTCTTCAGTTTCAGATTTGTTGGCAGACTCAGTTTTGATTTTCCTAAAAAATGAAAATAAACCAGCCCATTGACTCCCAAGAGGAAACAATATTGCAACAGGATTTCATCACAAAAACAATTTTTTAAAGTGAGTTCTAGTTTCTTTGTTCAAAATCACCTATCAGAGATGTAGTTTAAGTTTCAGATGTACAGTTAATAAGAGAATTCCTTTACGACAAGACCAAGCAAAATTGATGGCTTATTCAACGATTCATTTATGTGATCTTTTAGTTTTCATATAGAGTAAGTTGTCTGTCAAATCATTTTTGTTAAAACTTTGTTTAATTCAACAGTTCCGTCAAAATTTTGTAGCTATTTGAGACAAAATTAGATCCAAGGTCAGTGCAGCAGCAATGAAAAATATAGAGAGATAATTTCAAAGAAAGTGCAAGGGTGTTTCTTATAATTTGGCCCAAGTTTCAAATTCGTCTGGAAGCTTCCCACTGCAGCAGAAGGTTAAAGTTACACCTTAATTCCCAGAACCCGTAAACTAATTTCAGCCCCCAGAAGCCAGGCCAAATTGGTCTGGTAATTTAGATTATGAGCTACTTTGGAACCGCATTAACAACTTAGATGCTTATGCAACTGAATGCTTATTACTTTCTTTTCTTAATTTTTTTTCCCACTTCTCAAGCAGCACACAAAATAAAAATTAATATACAGAAATGGAATCAGCAGGGTAAGATTATGTAATGGACTATGTACATAAGGAAATAATTATGAATATAAAACATCAGAAAGACGGGAAAGGTATAAATGATCTAACCAGTAAGTAGAACATTTGTCATGACTTCTTTATAAAATGGTGTGCAAGCATCTTAATTAAATCTGAGGCAGGAACACTCTCAGAACCGAAAAGTTCTTGAAGCTTGGAGTCACACAGTATTGATGCATTTGTGGAATCCTGTATAAATTCAAATGAAACAAACTCAATCTTTCAAAGTAAAAATTAGTTTAAATAAGTTTAACAAGAAGGAAATAACAAGGAAAATGTGATGAATGTTTTCTTACAGTGTCAGATATAAAGTTTACATAGGACAATATCTCAGAATATCAGATAGGTAATTGTTCATGAATGTTAACTCATGCATGTATCTGATGTGTGCACGATACTGTATTAGCTGTTGCCCTATACCAAATGAACAACCTAATATCTTAGAGTTCGTCTCATGTACTAAAACATCTAATATACAAGCACCCTTGAATCATGTATATCACATCATGTTCAGCGACACAACCAGTAAAAATCACAAATTAGAGCTTCACAAGGATAAAGACGGATACATTATTATGCTGATGTGTTCCATTTCCAATTTCTAAAGCCAAAGTTGTATGAATTTGGATTTTCAATACAAGTTTGAATCCTCAGTAACAATAAGGATAAGTCTAGAGAGCAGAAAGCATCTACAGAGGCAAAATACAAGAATAGAGTTGCTTCATGTATGATATCCTCATCAGAAGTCATTTGACATAAATATAGCAATAAGCTCATCAATTTCTGTAACCAAGGATAACTTGGTAGTCTACAATTTGCTGGAGGCACGTTAAACAGTTAAAAATTTGGAGCTAAATATAAGGCATCAGCCCTACAAAAATGGACAAACCAACTACTAGCCTCTTCTTCCTAATTTAACTGGAACAACAGTTCCCATACAATGGGTCGACCAACTATTTTAAATCAACCACCCCTAATAGGATTTCCAATAATGAGATCATATATTCCATTTCTTGGACACTAAAAGGAGTGTCAGAGAAATATAGTTACTAAGAAAAGGAGCAAAGAACAGAGAATATACCACTATTCTCTAGAAAGAACTAAAGATCCTCCCATATACCCTACTATTTTCCACTGTCTCCTCACAAAGCAGCTGTATATTTCTTTTATCTTTCATCATCTCTTCTTCCTCCCATCTCTCCTCACTAGAAAGAACTGAAGATCCTCCCACATCCCCTACCATTTTCTTTTGTCTCCTAACAAAGCAGCTCTATTTCTCTCTTATCTTTTATCTTTCATCATCTCTCCCTCCTTCCATCCCTCTCCTCATTGTTGACCTCTTTCTTTTCTTTTTGCCTCCTATTTTCACTATTCCATCATAGTTCCCTATTGTATCCGCCATAGGAGCAAAAATGATTGAACAAACCGTATTTATATCCAGTTCTCTTTTCTAAAGTATAATCACGTAGACGGATGTTACATATATATCAGCACTTGAAACCACAGTAAACATGTTTACCGTTTTAGAAAAATATTTGGGCATTTTATTGAAAAGCAAGGAAAATACATCTATAGTAAAGTTATTGTATCAGTTCTTGTAGTATTTCACATCTATGAATACAATGTTAGAAATTAAATACAGAGCCTCAACCGACATGCATATTCAGAAAACGCAAGTGAATATCTGGATCCAAAATCAAATGCTTTTAGATGTAGAATCTGGATTCAAGCCACAGAAACAAATCTAAACCCATATACAACAAAACATAAATAAGCAAATGTGCATGCAAGACTTAAATTACTAGCAATAGGAGGCTGCTAAGAGTACAAAGTCCAAGTGAAGGACTGACGGAACCCATAAATGAAAAAGAATAACATAAAATACCTTTGTAGGGACCTGTATGAAATTAACCTAAAAAAAATATAACCATAATTCAAAAAAATTCCTATTGTAAATATATATATATATATATATAGAGAGAGAGAGAGAGGGAGAGAGAGAGAGAGTTGAGCTAGAATGCTATCGATAGCAAACCGGCACTTTTTCCACCCATTTGTTTTCGATGATGGAGCCTCCCAATCGACGACCAGCACCGTTGAACATGATTTATACCACTTGAAGTATTTAGAAATTAAATTTCAAATCTTTTCGATATCATTTGCCTAATGATCAAAGGGTTTCAAAATTTGTAATTTTAATGGTCAATATGAGGCGTTTTCTCGTTTAACGGCGTAAAGATATCCAAATCAACTGAATTTTTGTTAGAAAATTCTTTAAACTATTTAAAACAAGATCTATACTCTTGATCCTGATTACAAGACTCCTATCATCAATTTTTTAAGAATATTCATTTTCAACCGTTCATTTTTACGTCCACTCGATGGATAAGAGAACAATATCGAAAATGTATGAAATTTGATTTCTAAATATTTAAAATGATATAGATCATATTCAATGGTGCCGATCATCAATTTGGAGGCTCCATCATCGAAACAAATGGGTGGCAAAGTGGTTTGCTATCAATAGTATTCTAGCTCAACTATATATATATATATATATATATAGAGAGAGAGAGAGAGAGAGCGAGAGAGAGAGAGAGAGAGAGAGAGAGAGAGTCCGGCTGGGGTATTATCGACAGCACCAAAGATTTGGTGCTATCGAGTTCTCCACCATTAGATTTAACCCCTTGATTATTTTTACCCGTTAGATTATACTATTCCATCAACCATCCACTCAACCCTAGCGGGGCCCACTCCTAATCCCACATTTCTCAATCCAATAGCTAAAAACTAATAGCACCAATCTCTTGGTGCTATTGATAGTATTCCAACCCGCTTCTCTCTCTCTCTCTCTCTCTTATATATATATATATATATATATATATATATATATATATATATATATATATATATATATATATTAAGGTTTTAAATCTCGTATCAGGCCGCCCGTGCCGCGGCACGCACGGGGGGAGGGTCCGAGACCCCGTGTGAGCCGCGGCACCCTCGCGTGCCGCTCAAGACATTGCGGCACGCGTGTGGTGCCGAAGCACCGTGCCGTGTCACCTGCATGCATTTTTTTTCTTTTGCTTTTTGGTTTCTTTTTTTTTGGTTTTGTGCATTTAATCAACACCCCTGCGGTGCAAGATGTGCACGGGGGTCTCGCACCCCCGTGTGTCTGAGCACCCTCGTACATGCCGCTGAGACATTGCGGCACGCGGGTGCCGCAAAGACCGTGCCGTACGCCTACGTACGTAGATTTTTTTTTTCTTTTGCTTTTTGGTTTCGTTTTTTTTGGTTTTGTTTTTTTGCAAAAATTATTGACCGTCGCCTCGCCCGTTTTGATTTTTTTTTTTTTTTTTTTTCTTTTTTTTGTATTTTTGCATTTAATCAAACCCCTCTCCCCCCGTCTTTTTCTTCTAAGTTCTGATGCTTTGCTTTTCCCTTTTTTTTTTGTCTTTTTGCATTTGATGGGTATATTTTGACTGTGGATGCTTTTCTTTTTTTGTCCCATTCCCCCTCCTCCCTCGTCTACTTAAGTTTCCCCTCCCTCCTCCTCTACTTATGGCAAGTTTCCTCTCACTTTCTCAGGCAACTTTCTCCTCTCTTTCTCGGTTATCCTCTCCTATACTCTCTGTCTTTTTTTTCTTCTCAGTACTGATATATCTTCTTAAAATTATTTAAAGGAGGCAAAGACGTTGCATATTGCAAATTTGCTTATTAGGTAAGTCAAAGAAATTATAATTTAATAATTTTACTTATAGATATAGGAGTTAATTTTCATTGATATATTCGATCCACAACAAACATCTATTTTTTTTCACAAATTATGTTATCAAAACTGTTTCTGTCACGCCCCGAGCCCGCCAATTCGGTCGGATTCGGCGCGCCGGCAGACCGCCGAACGGACAGAGTTTTCCCCTGCACGTCCAAGGCGTCGCAATCGATATAATTACAAGAAGGTTCCAACTAGGAACAGTATTCAACATACAACGATTGCATAAGGAAGCTAGGTATCAAACAACATAAACACATCTTATGTTATTACATTCATTCCACATTGATTTTACATCACCGATTAATTTACATTAGACTTCCAAATACAATCTACTCATTATTACATCATTTCACCAGTTAGTTACATTTTGCTCACTACCCTCTAGTCCCCGCTATTAAAACAACCCACAGGCATCGCTACCTCTGGTCTCCCGGTAGGGCGCTATCTACGTATCTACGCTTGCCTCGCCGCCGCCGCGCCGCTCACGTGTATACCTGTACCCCCAAAACCACAACACGGGGGTGAGAACTAGTGTCCATAGTTCTCGTGGGTACGGTCACCCAAGAGAACAGCTCGACCAATAGGTCCAAGGAGGCACTGCAAATATGTTAGTCCAAAAACATATATAGATATATAACTTGCAACTAACATAAAAACATGCCTCACAAATGCAACATGCAAATTATTACTTTAGCTCTTAGCTTTTCTTTACCTTTTCGCTATTCTGTACTTTAGCTATTTCATTCTTCTTAGCTATTCATAACTCATACCAGTTGTAACTCTAAGGTTTCTACTTACCTTAGCTCATGTCATTAACTTCCAAGGTTTCTATAACCCTAGGTTTCCATCTCAAGTCCAACTTGCTTCTAAGGTGTCTATTACCTTAGGTTCACCATACATATCACTAGCTCTCAAGGTTCTTTCTACCTGATTCCCGCTAGCCACCTTTCTCGGCAGCGAGCCAATCAATAGAGGATAATCCGCACTTTGCCCGGCTCGAGGTGAAGGACCCCGTCACATACACCTCACCGCAAGCCAAGAACCACATCGCCCAACGGTCCGCCCGAAGGTCCGTGCACCGTGGTCGTGGATCCGCCAAATGGGAGAGGAACATGCCGCATACACCCATAGCCAAGATTCCCCGACAGGAGAGGAACATGCCGCATACACCCTAGCGCTCACTTTGTTCTTGCTTAGTCACAATCCTCGAAGTTCTTCCGGTGGGAGAGGAACATGCCGCATACACCCGCGGAACCAGAACTAACGAGCTCACAATTACTGGGATTCCGGAATCCATTCCACTTTGCTTGAGGGTTGGCCTTAACCCTCAAGAGTCGACCCAATAGGTCCATTGTTCTTTACATCCTAGGTCCACTTGACTCTAGGGTTCAGTCCTTGTCACATAACCTAGGTTGTCTTACCGCTAGGATCAGTGCTCAACCTATGTTCTGTTACACTAGGTTAGGTTGCCACACTCCTAGGTCCATTGACTCTAGGTTTACTATAACCTATGTTCTTTAACACTAGGTTAGATGCCACTCGATCTATATGTACATTTAGTCCATGACTCACATTCTTTACTTGGCATTCTTTACTTGGCTCTCTTATGTCTATCAATCCACTCATATGCATGTTTCTATTATGCTAAGCATGCATTCTTTTACTCTTCTAGCATTGTACTTTATGCTATTATCATGCATTTCATTCATTTACTTGCATCTACTTAGCATTTTACTTTACCTCACTAGCATGCATTTCTACTCATGCATTATTGAACATGCATCAACAGTAGTTAAGTAACTCTTAGACATTTGGGCGACCTAGTCGCTCTGTGAACGCACCCAATTGCTTTGCTCTCCGATTGCTCGTCGACACTTGCAATCGTCGCCCGCGCACCCGTGACCCGATTCGGCTCGACTCGTGCGCGACCAACCGAACGATCTCCGAATCTCGATCGAGACTTCGTGCGTTGCCCCACGTCTTCAAGTTGCCCCGGTTCCGTTTCGTGAATTTAGGGCTCCTATCTTGCGTCTTTGGACATCTGGTATGAATATATTAAAATATTAATATCTTTGCAACCGCTCGTCGGATCACCGAACCGAGCGCGCCAACGCGTTCGTTGTACCCCCAATTAGGTTTCTATGGGGTCAAATAAGATCAATCTCATCTATTTCTAAAATCCCCTTCTGGATGCCTAAGTTGCTTCTATGTCCTAGTTCACCAAATCGATCTACGAAATGGGGAATACTCATCTTGCTAGCTAGGGTTCCATAAATCCCAACTCTAGGGTTTAAGACCCACTACAAGGGGATCTACCGTGAGAGAGAGAGAGGAAGAACTCAAGCTTACCTCTCGAGAGCTTGCCCACGAGGGAGAAGGAGGAGATGGTCGTCGTCATCATCACCATCATCTTCTTCTCCATCTCCTTCTTCTTCTTTTTCTTCTTCTTCTTTCCTTCTTCTCTTCTTCTTGCTGTCGAACAGAGAAGAGAGAGAGAGAGAGGGAGCGATCAGAGTGAGGGAGAGAGAGAGAGAGAAGAGGTTTTATCCCTCTCTTTACAACTAACCCCCTGCACAATTGCTATAAGGCCCCTCAACTCTCCAATATTTGAAACATTCCCAACCGGGCATTTTCGAAGCTCGAGAGACCGGTCTCACAACCCGGGACCGGTCCCGGAGAGCCTTGCTCCACTCTGCTGTTGGAGACCGGTCTCCCCTTAAGAGACCGGTCCCCAGAGCTGCTCTCGCGGGACGACCTTCCGGACCGGTCTCCCTTTTCAGGGACCGGTCCCCCCAGGGACCATCAGCCTAGTCCAAGGACTTAGCCAAATTTTCAGCTTTTTCCGTTTCTTCTCCGCTCCAACTCACTTTTGGCTCGTTTGACCTCCGATTCTTTTCAAATTGAACCGAGCCTCTCCAGACATGATTTAAATCATGTGCACATCGTCATTTCATCCGCGCAAGTGCGGATTTGGCTCACGGCCCAAAGTAGTTTTTCGGGCTTCGTTCTCGCACGTAGTGCACCGAAAACACCGAAAGCTTCCGGACTTCAGGAACCACTCTTATGGCCTTCTAAGCCAACATACCTCGTAACTTCAAGACTTTAGAAGTTCGATATGTCACATTCTCCCTCCTTAAAAGAGTTTCGTCCGCGAAACTTACTCATTTCCTCAACTCACAATCCAATTCAATTTATCGAGTAATTTAGGAGATTCCAATGCACTTTTTGTCTTCGGAGCGCCTTTCACTAAATAGAATCATTTACGGACCCATCACGAAGAATGTGAGACTAGTTTCACTCACATTTGCTAAGTACAACTTCAAAAGTGCATTACAACTCCGATAAACATTAGTGGAAGCGCACGTCGACATTCAACGACCTCTCACGCTCCAACATCACTTGCAAACAGTTTGCAAGAAACTTCACCTTGCGTTTACTCATCTCATCTCTGAGCGCACTCAAATCCAATCACCCACATTGCCTAAAGCAACACCTTAGGAGCATCACTTAGTGGTGAGTGCTTCAATATCAACCGAATCTTGCTCCATCGTGAGATGGTACACTTTGGCGCATCTCGCCTCCATTCCGTAAAAGAGCATTATCCTCAATTGTCATGTGGCTTCTTCTATCGAAGTGTCTCCTAGAGACCACTTGCTTCAATTTCAATTGCCACGACTTATTCGGCTCCTTAGCTGCGATCACTTACACGAACACTTCGCTCGCGAATCCTGGTCAACTCTTCGTTAGAGTTATCAACTCACCGCTTACCTCGGTCTCTACGGGTGGACCAATGGTCACCAACTCTACGTCAGTCTATCGCTTAGACGTGTCTCAACTACGCTTAGCGTTCTCTCGTTAATAGCGTAGACCCAATCAGCACTTTCGGCGAAATTCTCACTTGGGAATTCGCACACACTCCAATCAGGAGCAATCAAGACCCCAAACCACACTCAACTCTCGGATTGGGTCACAACCGCACTCTCGGCGCATTATCGATCTTAAGATCCAACACGTGGCATTTTCACGTTCTCGGGTCCAAGCTCGGACTACCGTCCTGACCAAAACTCTCGCCCTACCAACAGTCGGCCGCCTCGCGGTGCGCCGATGGGCCGTGCTCCACGATCCACAAATGGTCCGGGCACGGGTCGTCCCCAAGCACTACCCGCTAACGTCGTCCCACGACGTGCTCTGCTACGCAATCTATCGACTTCTTGGCACCTAGTGCAAGCCATCAGCCCCACGAGTGATCCATGGCCCGCTTCACACTTAGCAACGCTAAAGTGCTATTGCCAATCCACTCTCTCGGCTGAATCGAAACCGCACTCTACGAGTACCTGTACTCGGGCGTTCCACGCCTCTGTAGCGTTTTACGCTAAGTCTCGCCTTTAGGCGGGATCGCGCCCACGCACTGCCTACTAAGCAACTTTTCTAACCCCACATGGAGGTATCGCTAGGCCCACAGGCCAAATTCAGCGCTAACCAACTATTTCCTCAATAGTGGTTCTAACCACGCCAGGCATCTGACCGCTCGGTCTATGCACTCCAACCACACGAGCACCACTCGCCCACCTCAATTCGAGGTATCACTTGGCCTCACACACGCGTACTCGGCAACTAGTCGATCATGCTCTCAGCAGCGGTTCTACTTCCACCGTCGGTCTATCGGTACTACATCCGAAACATTCGGATTACTCGGGTATCCTCAAGTATCACGGCTTAACTCTCGCAATCTACTACTCGTTGCCTCGAGAGTCGCCGCACCACTTCGTCCCGCCCACGAATCGCAACTAGCCATTTGCTAGTGCCACTTGGCTTTCTACCCGCTCTAGCGCGCCACACTTTCACACCGCAAGTACGCCCGGCATCTCCTCTCACCCGTCACTAGGTCCCTACTATAATGATGTATCAATAGTAGCATGACCATTCAATGAATACATGCAATGCATTAACTTAAAATCATGCGAAATTCTCGCTTGATTTAATTAACGCATACCTGCCCCGAAGTCATCAGCAGCAGATTCCACAACCTGGGTCGTAGGTCTGTGACCGCCTGACGCTCGCCGCGAACCCTCCGGTTGCTTGATCACCACACCCCGCTCTCCAGACCGTGCCAACGGTTGCCCGTCCACAGGTTGTCCGGGAGCCGAGAACATCGTCGCCATCATCGTGTATGACTCTCGCCTTGCGGGCACTCATCCCGCATATGGCCCGGCTGCCCACAACGGATACACCTTCCATCCCGCAGCGCACACCGCCGCGCCTGGTGGGAGCCACCACAGATCACGCATCCAGAGGAGGATCGGGTAGAGGACGACCTGGAGTGGTGTCTAGAACTTGACTGACCACCCAAATTGCTCAACGATGGCCTCGCCCCTCCTCGCTCATGCTTACGAGATTCGCGCTCCTCACGCACGAAAGCCTCGCCATGTTCGGCCCACAATGCCCGGTCCAACACCTCCGGAAAAGTTGTGAGCTTAAGGATTTGCACCTTCTTGTAAATCCCCGGTCGGAGTCCATGCAGGCACCATTCGGCCCTTCCCTTGTCGTCCCGCACCACATCCGGGACACAATTCACGATACGAGAAAACTCTCGCTCGTATTCTCTCACAGAGCGGTTTCCTTGTTGCAGCTTCCTGAACTTGTCCTGAAGCTTTCTCCTTTCAGTGTCGGGGAAGTACGTAGAAAACACCAACCCCCGAAACTCATTCCATGCCATAGGAGGGAGGCTAGGCGATCGATTTCGTCGAATGCATTTCCACCACGCCTTCGCTGACTGCTTCAAGCAATGCACAGCTAAAGGTACCTTGTCCCGCTCCAAGGTGTGTAGCTCCTCAAAGAGCGTTTCCATAGAGTCAATCCACATCTCTACGATCCATGGATCGTCGTTCTCTCCATCGAAGATAGGCGGATCGAACTCCTTGAAGGCCATAAGGGCCGCCAAAGCCCGTTCCTTCTCTGCACTCCATTTCCACGAGAACCGGGAGGCTGCCGCCCCGAATCCATCGCCACTCACTCGGCACACGGCTGCTCTACCGGCGCAGCCGCCGCGCGGCAACAACTCATGGAGCTCCTTGATCTGCTCCTCCGTCGCAAAGACTACGCCCGTGAGCGTACTCATCTGCTCGCGGAGCACCGGGTCTCCACTCGCCTCGGGTTGCTCAGGAACACTACTTGTTCCCTCCCGCGTCGATCTGGATAAAGATCGCCTACGCGGTGCCATCGTTTCCTGAAACAGGACAACTCGATTAATTCTCCACCTTACAGGTCGAGCACGAAACAACTTAACATTGACTCAAATCGGGCGAAAGTCATGCAGGGGCATCTATTCTCATCACTCGGTTTCATGTTGTGTATACCCAACATGAACCTCCTCGGTTGAGAATAAACCACACCTCGAGTCTACCTCTAATATCCGTCTTAGAGGTTTCTAACTCTTGACCCAATCGATTAACCTTTCGCCAATAGTCACAAGTCCTCGTCTCTCACGAGCCTTATTCTCGTATGGTTTACTATCCTAGGGTCTCCTAGGTTCACCTAAACCATTGTCCCATTCTCTAATTATGCTCTGATACCAACTAATCTGTCACGCCCCGAGCCCGCCAATTCGGTCGGATTCGGCGCGCCGGCAGACCGCCGAACGGACAGAGTTTTCCCTGTACGTCCAAGGCGTCGCAATCGATATAATTACAAGAAGGTTCCAACTAGGAACAGTATTCAACATACAACGATTGCATAAGGAAGCTAGGTATCAAACAACATAAACACATCTTATGTTATTACATTCATTCCACATTGATTTTACATCACCGATTAATTTACATTAGACTTCCAAATACAATCTACTCATTATTACATCATTTCACCAGTTAGTTACATTTTGCTCACTACCCTCTAGTCCCCGCTATTAAAACGGCCATAGGGTACTGCTACCTCTGGTCTCCTGGTAGGGCGCTATCTACAGATCTACGCCCTTGCCTCGCGCCGCTGCTGCGCCGCTCACGTGTATACTCCCAAAACCACAACACGGGGTGAGAACTATTGTCCATAGTTCTCGTGGGTACGGTCACCCAAGAGAACAGCTCGACCAATAGGTCCAAGGAGGCACTGCAAATATGTTAGTCCAAAAACATATATAGATATATAACTTGCAACTAACATAAAAACATGCCTCACAAATGCAACATGCAAATTATTACTTTAGCTCTTAGCTTTTCTTCACCTTTTCGCTATTATGTAGTTTAGCCATTTCATTCTTCTTAGCTATTCATAACTCATACCAGTTGTAACTCTAAGGTTTCTACTTACCTTAGCTCATGTCATTAACTTCCAAGGTTTCTATAACCCTAGGTTTCCATCTCAAGTCCAACTTGCTTCTAAGGTGTCTATTACCTTAGGTTCACCATACATATCACTAGCTCTCAAGGTTCTTTCTACCTGATTCCAGCTAGCCACCCGACTCGGCCACGAGTCAATCAATAGCGGATAATCCGCACTTTGCACAGCTCGAGGTGAAGGACCACTGTCACATACACCTCGGCTGCAAGCCAAGAACCACATCGCCCAACGGTCCGCCCGAAGGTCCGTGCACCGTGGTCGAGGATCCGCCGAGTGGGAGAGGAACATGCCGCATACACCCATAGCCAAGATTCCCCGATAGGGAGAGGAACATGCCGCATACACCCTAGCGCTCACTTTGTTCTTGCTTAGTCACAATCCTCGAAGTTCTTCCGGTGGGAGAGGAACATGCCGCATACACCCGCGGAACCAGAACTATCGAGCTCACAATTACTGGGATTCCGGAATCCATTCCACTTTGCTTGAGGGTTGGCCTTAACCCTCAAGAGTCGACCCAATAGGTCCATTGTTCTTTACATCCTAGGTCCACTTGACTCTAGGGTTCACTCCTTGTCACATAACCTAGGTTGTCTTAACTCTAGGTTCAGTTCTCAACCTATGTTCTGGCACACTAGGTTAGGTTGCCACACTCCTAGGTCCATTGACTCTAGGTTTACTATAACCTATGTTCTTTAACACTAGGTTAGATGCCACTCGATCTATATGTACATTTAGTCCATGACTCACATTCTTTACTTGGCATTCTTTACTTGGCTCTCTTATGTCTATCAATCCACTCATATGCATGTTTCTATTATGCTAAGCATGCATTCTTTTACTCTTCTAGCATTGTACTTTATGCTATTATCATGCATTTCATTCATTTACTTGCATCTACTTAGCATTTTACTTTACCTCACTAGCATGCATTTCTACTCATGCATTATTGAACATGCAGCATACGGAGTTAAGTAACTCTTAGACATATAGGCGACCTAGTCGCTTCTGTAACGCACCCACTGCTTTGCTCTCCGATTGCTCGTCGACACTTGCAATCGGCCGCCCGCGCACCCGTGACCCGATTCGGCTCGACTCGTGCGCGACCAACCGAACGATCTCGAATCTCGATCCGAGACTTCGTGCCGTTGCCCCACGTCTTCTTCAAGTTGCCCCGATTCCGTTTCGTGAATTTAGGGCTCTATCTTGCGTGCTGCGGACATCTGGTATGAATATATTAAAATATTAATATCTTTGCAACCGCTCGTCGGATCACCGAACCGAGCGCGCCAACGCGTTCGTTGTACCCCAATTAGGTTTCTATGGGGTCAAATGAGATCAATCTCATCTATTTCTAAAATCCCCATTTGGATGCCCTAGATGCTACTATAGCCAAATTCACCAAATCGATCTACGAAATGGGGAATACTCATCTTGCTAGCATGCTAGGGTTCCATAAATCCCAACTCTAGGGTTTAAGACCCACTACAAGGGGATCTACCGTGAGAGAGAGGAGAGCTCAAGCTTACCTCTCAAGAGCTTGCCCAGCGAGGGAGAAGGAGGAGATGGTCGTCATCATCATCACCATCATCTTCTTCTCCATCTCCTTCTTCCTTTTCTTCTTCTGCTTCTTCTTCTTCTTCTTCTTCTTCTTTCCTTCTTCTGTCGAACGAGAGAGAGAGAGAGAGGGAGCGATCAGAGTGAGGGAGAGAGAGAGAGAGAGAAGAGGTTTTATCCCTCTCTTTACAACTAACCCCCTGCACAATTGCTATAAGGCCCCTCAACTTTACAATATTTGAAAACACCCAAATCGGGCATTTTCGGCTCGAGACCGGTCTCCCTAACCCAGACCGGTCCCGAGAGCCTTGCTCCACTCTGTGGAGACCGTCTCCCCTTAGAGACCGGTCCCTGCAGAGCTCGTCTCGCGGACAGCCTTCCGGACGGCTCCCTTTTCAGTGGACCGGACCATCACTACTCCAAGGACTTAGCCAAATTTTCAGCTTTTTCCGTTTCTTCTCCGCTCCAACTCACTTTTGGCTCGTTTGACCTCCGATTCTTTTCAAATTGAACCGAGCCTCTCCAGACATGATTTAAATCATGTGCACATCGTCATTTCATCCGCGCAAGTGCCGGATTTGGCTCACGGCCCAAAGTAGTTTTTCGGGCTTCGTTCTCGCACGTAGTGCACCGAAAACACCCGAAAGCTTCCAGACTTCACCGGAACCACTCTTATGGCCTTCTAAGCCAACATACCTCGTAACTTCAAGACTTTAGAAGTTCGATATGTCACAGTTTCACACTGCGAAACTTTTGGCGAATCAAGAAAAACAAACTTTGAGTTACATCAAGTCATCAATCCTAAAATTTTATTTTTGCAGTAGAAGATTTAAAATATTGATAAAATCGGAAGCTAAATTAAATCAATTGATACTTAATTTATTTAATTAATTTGTCATTTAATTTATTACTATTTTTTGAAGATCTAATATGTCTTCTAAAAGATTTAATAATAAAGTATTTCTTAAACAAATTTTGAATAAAAATTTGTAAATTAAATTAAAAAATCAATTTTTTGTATCTTATAAAAGCAAGATAGTAATACGAGAAAAAAAAAAGATGTCTTTGTATTTTAAAATTTATGACATGCAATAATTTTAAAAAATAATATAAATAATTTTAAAATAATTTTTTGCTATTTTAAAATTATAACATGCAATAAAAGATGTCCAGTAATTGCACTTCAAACAACAATGGGAGATGTATGGTGTTACCTTGATGTGTGATAGTTGGACAGGACCGACAAAAATAAGCATTATAAATTTGTTAATGTATTGCAATAGCAGAGTGGTTTTCCACAAATCAATCAATGCGACCGGTCGATTTGAAAATGCTGATTATATCCTTGCATTATTGGAACAAGTTTTAGGTGAGATTGGTGAGAAATGTGTGGTACAAGTTGTATAAGACAATGGTGCAAATTTCAAAAAAGCTGGCAAACTATTAATGCAAAGGCATCCACATTTATTTTGGACTCCTTGTGCAGCGCATTGCATCAACCTAATGATGTCTGACTTCTGTGAAATAAATCGAGTTAAAAAAACTGTAGATACTGCACAACGTGTATCTTAGTATTTGTATAATCATCTTTGGGTCCATGCTTTAATGGTGAAATTCACAGGACGAGAACTCGTACGTCCTGGTATCACACGATTTGCCACAAATTTTATTGCTCTAAACAGTATCCTTCAAAATAAAAATGAAAAGTCCATGTTTGCATCAGATGATTGGCAAACATCTCGTTATGGATCCACGGCTGATGGAAAATCGATTGAGCAAATAATTCTGGCTGCCAAGTTTTGGGATTATGTGGAAGAGATTGTTGATATTGTGGAGCTGCTATATGTGGTCCTCCGTTTAGTGGATTAGGAAAAAAACCTCAAATGGGACATGTCTATCATAAACTGAGGATGGCTAAAGATAATATTAAAAAAATTAATTCGCCAAATTAATTCGCCACGGTGTGAATCTTTTCTAAAAGTTATTGACAGACGTTGGGACGTCCAGATGAGCCGAGATCTACACCTAGCAGGTAAGTTATAAATTATAACAAAACTATTTATTATTGATTGTTCATTAGTAATCTTATATTGTTAATGAAGTGATTTCCTTCTTAATGATAGGTTATTATTTTAATCCGTCGTACCATCATCGTTATAATCTTGGATTTGATGATGAACTGTTGAAGGCATTACGAAACGTTATCAATAGATTGGAGAGGGATCCAACACATGCTGCTCTTGCCATAAGTGAGGTATAATATTTTTTCAATGTATTATTAATTTGCTAGATGTTGATATGTTGATTTCTGATTATTATACTATCATAATTAAGGAAAAAATATTTCATGAATCCTCTGGAACTTTTGGTGAAGCGGGTGCAATTAACGGAAGACACAATACCGATCCAAGTAAGTAACTCCATAATTTGGAAAATTTACAGCTGATGATAAATCTCATTTGATATATTTTTAACTTTTAATTGTACAACTGAGTGGTGGCTACAATATGGTGGATCAGCAAAGCATTTAAAAAAGATTGTTGTGCGTGTCTTATCTCAAACGACAACGTCTAGTGGATGTGAACGCAACCGGAGCACGTTCGCACTGATACATACCAAAGTGCATAATCGATTAACATACGCTCGATTAGAGAAGCTAGTTTATGTCCACTATAATATGAGGCTCCGTTTAAGATGCATGCGAGAGTATGATAAGGAAAAGGAATTAAAAACTTATGATCCCTTGAATGCAAGTTTTATCAATGATGAATCGGATCCCATACTTGATTGGCTACAAGATAGGGACAATCAAGAGGACCCATTACTCGATGAGCCTGGAGATCCACCATGTGACACCCCAATAGTCCCACATCGGATAGGAATGGGGTTGTCATTAGGTTTATAAGAGACTTAGACACTAGCAACAATAACTGAGCTTAAGCATTTTGGGTTGGTGGTTGGGCGCAACGAGTTATTGTTGCTAGTGGGCTGAGTCGTTACATTTGGTATCAGAGCCGGTTCACCAGCTGGACATGTGTGGCGAGTCTCGGCTGAGCCAGGGTCTGGATGACGGGTTAGCGAGACGAGTCTCACATAGCCTGGTGATCTTGGGCTATGTGTGTGATTGGACTGACGAGGACGTCAGGGCCTTAACTCCACATCGGATAGGAATGGGATTGTCATTAGGTTTATAAGAGACTTAGACACTAGCAACAATAACTGAGCTTAAGCATTTTGGGTTGGTGGTTGGGCCCAACGAGTTATTGTTGCTAGTGGGCTGAGTCGTTACACACCACGACCATTCAGAGTAATTGCTGATGAAGCAGGAATTAGTGATGTTGAAAAATGGGCTGACGAGAACATAGGAAGGTCTCAAATTAATGTGTAAGAACAAATAGCTTTGGACGAAGAATCACAAAATCCTGCACATGACTCAGATGCTTCGAACGTCTTATGCAAGGACCTCGATATGGTCGTTCACGTCATACTCAGAGTCAATCTGGAAAGGAGAAAACGTCTTATACCGCAAAGAGGCCTTCAACGACAGTCCGAAGTGGTAAGAGTAAAAAAAGTATGACATCGATGGATCCATTAGATGCGGCTGATGCACTCCCACAAGATGATGATAGTGATACATCGACACCAGCAGATTCTGGATTACCACAGTCTAAAGATGAATGTAGTGATGATGATGATACCACTAATAGTAGTGAGGATGGTGGCGACTTTATTCCACCAACACAACGAAAGAGTCGGGGTGGCCGTGGTCTTATATTTACTGAAGAGCAAAACTTCACACAGGTCACTCAAGATGCTGATCATGGGTCTCAACCACGTCAAACATCCGGGGTGGTATATGACCGTCGAAAAGATAGGAGGTCCTCACAACAAGACTATGGGGAGATGAGAAAAGGTTTGGAGGCAATATCAACTAGACCTCCACGAAGGGATGATACTTTGCACACAGTTTGATAGTACTTCAATATCATCGCATCCCTCATATCAACATGGCCTATATGGAGGAATATTTGATTATGATTTATCAATTTATGGCACTCAGAGTGGATCCCAATCCATCCCATTACATAGTGAAAGCTCATACGACGAATCTTCGTCCACTAATGCATATCCACATTATGGTTCTTATATTCCATACAATCCATATCCTTATGATGCTTCAGTTTATATGTCACAGATGACTGTTGTCCATTATATATACGACCCAGTTGCATATGCAGGTTATCTCCGACAATACAATGACATATATCGGGAATATATGACTTTCTCACAATACCGACAATACTTATACCAATATTAGTATCAGCAGATGACAATATGCCATATGATCAAGCGCGACAATCTATGTGGAATTAAGCAGTCATCTCTATATAAAGATGTAAATTTAAATAATTATTATATTTGTGAATTATTTTATTGTAATTTAATTTTTATTCTACAACAGGTATAGTTGTATTTTACTTACAAAAAGCTTACATGCATGTTAATTGATGAGTATAGTAAGATATATATAGCAAATATTCATAATTATTTATTTAAATCTTTCAAAATAATATTATAAGAGTTTATTGGAATCAAAAAAACTGAAATAAATCCGGGCCAAAAAGTGCCAGTAGGAGGTCGTGCGTTTCTGTCGGCACGCAAGCGTGCCCGTGCAGTACCATGCCAGGGCAGTAACGGCACGCCCCCGTGCCACGGCACTTTAAACCTTGATATATATATATATAGTAGAGCTAGAATACTCTCAAAAGCACCAATGGGTTGGTGCTTTTGAGTTTTTAGCCCTTGGATGGAGAGTTGTAGGGTTGAGATGATAGTGGTAGGTGGTGGTAGGTGGTGATAGGTGAAATAGTGTTTGATCCGAGGGGCATTAGTAATTGTAGTGTAGATCCAAGAGCTAAAAATTTAGAAGCAACAATGAGTCGGTGCTTCTAAAAGTATTCTAGCTCTACTCTCTCTCTCTCTCTCTCTCTCTCTCCCTCTCTCTCTCTCTCTATATATATATATATATATATATATATATAGAGTTGAGCTAGAATGCTATCGATAGCTACTTTGCCACCCATTTGTTTTCGATGATGAAGCCTCCAAATTGATGATCGGCACCGTTGAATATGATCTATACCATTTGAAGTATTTAGAAATCAAATTTCATACAATTTTTATGTTGTTCTCTTATCCATCGAGTGGACACAAAAATGAACGGCTCAAAATGAATATTCTTAAAAAAATGATGATAGGAGTCTAGTAATCAAGATCAAGAGTATAGATCTTGTTTTAGATAGTTTAAAGAATTTTCTATCAAAAATTCAATTGATTTGGATATCTTTACGCTGTTAAACGAGAAAATGCCTCATATCTACCATTAAAATTATAAATTTTGAAACCCTTTGATCATTAGGCAAATGATATCGAAAAGATTTGAAATTTAATTTCTAAATACTTCTAGTGGTATAGATCATGTTCAACGGTGCCGATCGTCGATTTGGAGGCTCCATTATCGAAAACAAATGGGTGGCAAAAGCACCAGTTTGCTATCGATAGCATTCTAGCTCAACTCTCTCTCTCTCTCTCTCTCTCTATATATATATATATATATATGTAATTCCCATTCAAAAACAAATATAACCCTAAGAAGAGAGAATGAGAAAATGAGAGTACCTTAGAAACCAATAGAGAGGGAGAGAGAGAGGCTTTGTTGAGTAGAAAGATCTAAGAAGAGGGTAGATGATTTTTTAAGAAAGTTCTTAAAATTTTCATATGCTTTCATTTTTCTTTTCTTAAATGGGTCGCCGCCTTGGTCCGACATGTCCTGATGCTCCCGATGGGTCAGGTTCCTTTCTTTCTTTTCCTAGCGAACGCACGTCAACCATCTTTTTTTTTGCGTCGAACACATGTCCGACACGAAAATGCAGAATTTTCCCCGCATCTATGACAATGACATAGGTTTAGATTGTTTAGCTTTCTTAAAATATTTCAAATGATCGACATCAAATAATTAACTAGAATTTCTGACTTCAAGGAATTGATTTCAGTTTAGATCTATTCTAAATAATCTCTATTAGAGCTAATGTAGTTAAGATTTGAATGACTGAATTTTGGGAATTACGTCTGACCTAATTATCTCCTGTTTTCTCTAGACTGAATTGGCCGTTTACCTACTTTCCCTACTGTCTCTAGACCTGGATTGGCAAACTTTCCTTCCTCTCTCAACTTCTATCCTTTTTTATATTTTTGGGCAATTTGATGGTCTTTTCAAATTTTAGATTGCATCAATTAGCATCAAAGCTAGTAAAGGATTATAGGCCTACCAATTTCATCCTTAATCTTCTATCTATATAATCTAGCTATCTTTCTTTATTCTTTCTGATATCAAACTACAAAATGGTAGTTCAGAAGGTACAGCATGATCAATCAATAGACCAAACCCGTCGCATAACCCTCTTGCTGTGATAGATTAATGGCGCAAATCCTATGCAATTCAAATGTTGGAATTCACAATCAATTCAGGAAGATGGGGCATACCGTTGGACCCGACAAATTGTATACATGTCGAGGACATGATGCTCGTAGTGGAAGCAATTGAAGTCCATAAATTACAAATAAAATAACATAAAATATTTTTTCTTTTTTTTATATTAGGAAATTGTGAATCCTATATTTTGCAGGACTAGTTTTTGAATTTCGAGAAACTGGTAGCTAAGGATAAGCTAGAATCTCTTCTTTTAAGGCATTTGTTTAGATTTTCTTTTTTTTTCAAATGATGGATGTCAAATAGTTAGCTAGGATTCCTTACTTTCAAGGAATTTCTTTCAATTTTTATCTATCAAAAATAATTCCTATTTGAGTTAATGCAGTTAAGATTTGAATGAATGAATTTTTAAAATTAGGTCTAACCTAATTATCTCATTATCTTTTTTCTAGCCTAAATTGGTCGTTTTCCCCACTCCCTTATTTCTCTTTCTAGACCTAGATTGTCTAAACTTTCCTTTCTCTCTCCTCTTTTATATTTTTGAGCAATTTAAAGTTCTTTTGAAACTTTAGATCGGATCAATTGGTACCAGAGCTAGTAAAAGATTCTAGATGTTTTTTTTCTTTCTAATTTCATCCTCGATCTTCTAGCTATATCTTCCTACTATCTCTTTTCACAATTTTTGATGTATCAAATCCAGATCATATATCTTGATACCAAAATACCAGTGTTTTAAATAGTGGCGGCTATACCCGCCATAGAGGTCGCTATAGTAGATTTTATGTGCTACCGCTACACCATAATCTCTAAAGCGGAATTTTGCAGATCGGGTTCATAGCGGCCGCTATAAAGCAAAGCGAACGCTATGAGCCCGGAACTTAAAAAGTGCAAAAACAAGCTAAAACATCTAATCGAGTTGGATTCTCAAGTGGATGACCAGAATACCTTTAGTGAAGAAGAAGAAGAAGAATGTCCTCCTGTAAATAAGATTTTAATCATTTACCTAAAATATCCTTTTTACATCCATTTACAAATTGTTTAGATTGTTAATGGATTATGAATTTTCGAGTTTTATGTCTTTTTGGTTTGCTAAATCGTAATATTTTAAAGTTAATCTTAAAAGATAATGACATTAAATATGCATAGGCTTGCAATACTAAAAAAAGGAATGATTAGTTGTCTTTTCTTCAAAATTGTCTTTTCCTCAAAAGTATATGTATTTTTTATAAGGAACATAAACATATTAAGTTTGTTTTTATGAAACCCGCAATGGGTTCATAGGATCCGCTATCCGCTTTCTGCTACAAGACTCTCCAAACGCTATGTGCCCTCTATCCGCTATTGACAACCTTGCAAAATACAAAATGGTTGCTTAGAAAGTACAACATGATCAATGAATTCTCCAAAACTCATCACATAACCCACTTGAAGTGATAGATTTAATGGTGTGACAAATCCTATGCAATTCAAATCAATGTTCCAAAATGCGCCCTCTGTGGCCACTGCCGCAAAGAGTTGCTGCGGCACCCAATCTGCACCGCATATCAGTTATGCGGTGCGAAAGGTGGATAGGCCGCATATGTGGCCCGCTTTTCATTATGCAGCCTATTTATGTGGAATATTTGGTTTAGCTTAATTTACAGGTTCAGAATTTTTTTAATCGGGTTTGCGTTTGGACCACCATTTACAGTAAAAAAAAAATCTCTAATCTGTTTCCATCTCTTTTTTCGAGCAACGAGTGGTTGCAAGAGTGCCAAGTGTAGCACGAGCAGCGGTCGGCGAGTGCAAAGATCAAGCGAGCAACCCTTACTCTCTGGTGAGTGTGTCGCAAACGAAGAGCCGCCCTCCCTAACCTCATCCCCTTCTCTCTCTCTCTCTCTCTCTCTCTCTCTCTCTCTCTCTCTCTCTCTCTCTCTCTCTGTGTGTGTGTGTGTGTGTGTGTGTGTGTGTGTGTGTGTGCATGTGTGGTGTCATTTTGAAATGGACCCTCAACAGTCAAGTGGTCATCTTTCAGTTGTTTGGTTTGGTGTATGACTTATACTTAGCGGTGAGTAAGTATATTTGACAAACTTTATAATTTTGCATCTAATTTAGTTTTGCACTTAATGACTAAAAGTAAATTGCTAATTATTAGTTTAGTAGTACAAGTGTGCATATAAGGTCCATTATTTGAAGTATAAATATTTTTGTATATTTTAATAGCGGGACCACATATGCACCAGCATACCGCGTATACATTTATGCAGTAGGCAACTGAATGGATATCGCATACCACATTTTGGCACATTGATTCAAATGTCAGAATTCAAGCGGATACTGCATACCGCATTTTGGAACATTGATTCAAATGTTGGAATTCACAATCAATTCATGAAGCTGTGGGACTCCGTTGGACCCGACAACTGTATACATCTCAAAGAGAGATCCTCACAGTCACAGCAGAAGCGATTGATGGAGTCCATAAATTAAAAAATAAAATAAAATATATTTTATTTTGTTATTTAAAGAAATTGTAAATCCCATATTTCGTGGGACTTAATTTTTAATTTCGAATATTTGTCAGTTAAGGATAAGACAGAATCTCTTCATCTAAGGGATTTGTCTTAGCTTGTTTAGAATTTTTTTAAAAAAAATTCAAGTAGAACTCCTTACTTTAAATTATATTATAAGGAATTTGTTTACATTTAGATTATGAATAATCTCTATCAGAACTACTATAGTTAAGATATGAATGAATGAATTTTTGGAATTAGGTCTTACCTAATTATCTCCTTTTCTTTTCTCTCGCCTTGATTGGCAGATTTCCCCACTCTCTCTCTTCTCTCTCTAGAGTTAGGCTTTTCTCTCTCCTCTTTTATCCTCTTTTATATTTTTTAGCAATTTAAAGTTCTTTTCAAATTATAGATTACATCAAGGGCCTTATAAATTAGTCTATCAAATTTCTAGACTCCGAACTACCAATGTAATATCTGAGATTTTCCTATAAAAAGAATTAAACCCTTTGTTGACGATGTTATTGTGTGTAATTTAATTACTAAAGCAATCGTCAAATTTCAGGTGAAAATGAGCTAAGACGGAGAAGTTACGCAACCCGGACTATTAACTTAAAGTGAATAGTAACTCCGGCTTTTTGGTGAGCCAGGGAGTAGAGAGGCGTCCCAGTGCGTATTGGACTCCGATCATATGACTCCAATAGCTCATTTCGAACGGCTCGACTATTCTGGACCCAATGGCACTGACGGAATTGGGTTTTGATGCACGGTTGTCGAGAAAAAGGGGTTTGAACGGTTTCCCATATATAAATATATAAATGGATTTATGGAGGAAATAAAGAGGGTTTGTTTTGTCGCAAATCGGAGACCAAATCGGACGAAACGAAATGCTAGATTCGATGTCCCAGTCGTGCTGAACACGCTGGTGCAATCCGATCGGAAATCCGACGGACAGATATTCGGGAATCGCGAAGAGTTCGCAGAGAGGTTGAAATCACGAAACAGATAAATCGCGAAAAGGCTAATATTTTATGCGCCGAATCGCGAGATTTTGAGCGTTGGGGGACTTATGCGCATGTTTCATCCATTGGCAAGGACTGGATCATGTATAGTGGGCTTAGGAGGGCTAAACTGTAATTGTGCTTTCATGTTTAAATTGAGGGTGTTAGGGTTTCACAGATGAAACCCTAATTGCAGCGCCCCTTAGCCTCCCCCAGCATCTCTAAACGCCTCAGCACCCCCTGCCCTAGTCGTGCGCGTACCCTGGCCGCCGGCAGGCTACTCCGGCCGCCGGAAACTCTTCCCGACCTCTCTCCTTCTCCCTTTCCCTCCATCTTCTTTGGCCATGGAACCCGAGAAGACTTGCTAGCCCTTGGATCAAACTCCCTCGGCCGAGATCTTGCTCCGGCGCGCTTCACCGGCCATCCCCCGCCGTCGCTGCGCGTCGTCGGAGTCACTGAAGCGAGTTGCGGCCAAGCAAGGGCTTGTCTGGCCGAGGTGAAGAGTTCACCGCCGGTGCCACCCTAGCCATCAGCGGCCACCTGCGATCAGCCCAGACCGAGCGCGGGAGGGATTGAAGCCCGAGCGCCGCCGCCACCCGCATCGATCGCGCCGCCTTCTCCGCGCCAGCGACCTCAGCGCGTCTCCCCGTCGCCCCCGCACGCCGCCGCCGCCGCCGGGAGTCCCCGTAGCCGCCCGTATCCGTGCGGGCCGAGGTCAAGCCTCTCCTGCCTGTGCGCCGCCCATCGACGGAGCACGACGTTTCCTCGCCACGGCGTCGATCCATCGCCGCCCCAACGTCTTCCGCCGCCGCTACGCCGTCGGGAGACTTGGAACCCGAGAACCTTTGGTGGTTTCGATCTCCGCCACCGCGCTCCGCCGCCTTCCGTCGCGCCGCCGCCGAGTGTCCCGACCCTCGACTCGCCGCTCCCACCCTCGATCGACCACCCGCCGCTCGATCACGGCGGCGCTACCAACCCTAGAGCTCCCTGGTCCGGTAAGCAGTAATTTAGGTCCCAGTACACTGTTTAAGGATTCCGGTCACTTTTTCGGTGATCCGATAGGCCTATTTCACCTCGAAAGGTGAGCACGATGATCGTGGGCTCATGCTGAACACGATGCTCACCTCCGTTTAGGTTAACGGTGTATTAATTGGTAGGTTAATCATGATTTAAGTGTTGTGCGCGCTGTTTTACAGATTTCTTGTCGCTCGTACGCATGCCACAGAGGCCGGCAGTGCTCCGAAAGGTGAGCACGGCCTCCGGCACGTCGAAACCTTCCAGAGAGTGTGATGGTTCGATTAAATGATCACTGATTTGCGTACACGGCCCATAAAAGCCATGAAATCAAATAAAATAGTGTGATTTCATGAATCAAGAAGGGCTTTTGTGTAATTTTAATTATCGTAGCTGCTGTGGGCAGCGTGTACGTGCTATGAGTAACCTCTGGACTGATCGTCCAAGGCCCCAAGCCCTTACGAAAATCAAAGGGTGATTTTCAAAGCGTTTTTCGGCGAAATTCGCTGACGGAACGCGTTTACGGTTCGGAATTCTTCCGACAACACTTGGTAAGTATTTGCAATGTCGCTGAGCCTTGTTGGCTGGTCACTCGCGTCGTTTTGAGGGTTCGGAAGCGACGGGTGAGCGACGGTGGGTTCCAATGTCAAATTTGGCACTTCTGAGAACCCAGATCGGAACGATTGTCCAATGATGATTGTTTCGAGGTGGGTTGACGTCGCCGCTGCCAGGTTACACTAAAATTGATATTTAGTGGCAGCGGGGGACACATATCTTGAGTCGGGAAGTTTCGGGACAATTCGGGAGTCCCAGCGGAGTCCCGGTGCGGTTTTCGGGACTTCCGGAGTATTCGGCAATCGGTTTTGGGAAACCGATTCCCGTGGGGCTAAGAGTGGGGATTGTGAGTAGCGATACTTGTGTTAGTGGGTTAGATTCTAACCCGTTGGACCTTTCGTAGGTTCGGTTGTTCCATCGAGTGAAGAACGCGTCCACGCTTTACAATGGGTATCTCGACTCGACGTCCGGTACAACGGTGCACGCCTGACGTTCCTTCCACCTCATCGTTTATATTGCTTACCATTTACATATTGAGCCTTGCACCCGTATTTACTCTTTACTCTACTCAGTTGTTTCCATACTATTATCATGTGTAGGAGTAGAGTAGATTTATCAGTATATTCTATTTCGGTGACCTGGTTGGTCGAGTTGCATATCCTATAGTTGTGACCTGGTTGGTCGAGTTGCATATCCTATACTTGTGACTTGGTTGGTCGAGCTTCCTATCTTCTACCCGGGACCTGATTGGTCGGGTAGCGTACTGGATGACCTATACGGTCGATAGGCCCTGGGGGGCAGGATTGTCGGCTGGTTGCCGACGGTTGATCATTGAGCATATCTACATTGATCGCCCTATCCTCGTCTGCATTTCACGAACACCAGCGGTCTGATCCACCGCAAGTGGGTGTTTTTTTCCGGAAAAGTGGTTGCAGGTATCAACCCGTGAGCCCTAGAGAGGGTTATATGCATGGTAGAGTGGCAGGGGCACTGGCTTGAGGTTTGCGGTGCTGACCAAGAGAGCATTGGTTCAGATTGGGTACTTTTGAGCTTATTGTCCTATTGATGTATACATACAGTAGCTGTAGTGGTTCATACATATACATCTCCTTACTTGTGTATCTTAGCTACTGTACTACTATCATCTCTACTTTTTGTTTATCTCCGTGACTAGTGAGTACCCCTCGCCAACGTCGGCTTGCAGTACCCACTAGGAGGGGAGACATGTTTACATGTTCTCACCCCCCGCCCCCTTTTTCAGGTGACGTCGCAGGTCCGAGTGGGACAGCTGGTGAGAAGCGTGTCTAGAGTGCGATATAGCTCCGTCCCTTGTCGGTTATTCCTTACACTTCACTTGCATGACTTAGACTTTTATATGGTTCAGTTTTGTTATTACTTTCGGATATCAGATATTTCTATTGGCTTTGGAATGTAATAAAATATTCTGGTTTTTCTAAAAATGAAAATGATTTTCTACCCCTCGTGGTAGCGTGTTTTTAAAAGAAAAGGTTTCCGTGTGGGAAACAGCTTTCAAAAGGTTTTTTGTGGATTTATGTTATAACTCTAATGTGTATGAACCTGTGGTGAAGGGTGTATGTGAATGTATAACTGTGGATTGTTTGTATATTCATCTAGTTGTGGTTGTTTCCTGGTTGTATGTTTACACTCTGTACTTGTGTGACGCCGTGCAAATACAGGGGAGACTCTATCCGTGTGAACAGTGGACTCCCTGTATTTGTAGCGGATCTGGCACACCTTTGGGTCAGATTTTCAAAAAAAAATTCTAGCCAATTTTCGCTGTGTTTTCAAACTAAAAGGGACCCCGGGGCGTGACAACCAACCTAAAGCCCCTTTAGAAAGGGTAAGTTACACCGATGGTCCTCAAATTGTGTGGATTGCACTTTATAGATAAAACTTTAATTTGTAGCATTATAGCCCTGATAGTTAAGTCCCATCACTACGTTCTATCCCTCGGTCATGATAGAAAGATGATTTGGCATCCTCGTCAGCAATAAAATCCTTGAAGTCCAAAAAATTGAAGTTTGAATACTAAAGTGCAAAACACAATAGTTGACGACCATTCCTGTAATCTACCCCTTTGGAAAGTGAAGGAATAAGAAGACAATTTTCTACAACCCAAATTTAGGTGCATATATGTTATAAGAAATGGGAAAATACTTTGGCATCCCATCACACCAGGTTTTTGTAACAGTAATATCTCCAAGTAGAAAGGTAGAACAAAACCATTTTGGGCATCAAATAAGAAATCCAGTGGGATCATAGATTCACGCAAAAGTCATACAATTTTAGAGAATATTACTCCAATAAACTAACCACCTATTGGAAGTGATCTATATGTAGAACATGCATCCAGCTAAATTACTTAAAGAAAAGGCACAAAGTGATACTGACCTCCAGCTGGTTAGCTTTTATGTAATTCCATATATGCTTCAATACATCATCTTGCATCATTTCTCTATCTTCAGTCCCTATGAAATTGGCCAGTTTATCAGAAATAACTACCAAACATTGATCAGCATCAGGCATTGTTCCAGCATCCACATTTGTTGACTTTTGTTTTTTTGAATTCGAACCTCCATTTTCTGCAAAATAAGAGATAGCCAACTAGTCAGACTATAGGGCCATCGAGAAATATGAACCCACCAGAAGGTTCTGCTGAATTGCACTTTGAGTAGAGTTATTTAAATAAGCACTAATAGCTTTTTCATTTAAATTTTTCTGCAACTTCCTACAACAGAAAAGGCAGAATCTCAATTTGAGCTTCTTTTTTTAAAAACCAGAAGCACACTTTAGCTTCTGGTCCAGCATAAGCTCGTGCATATTTGCTTCTGAATGCCTGGTTTCTAACAGCTATTGGTATCTTGAGTAAAGAACCAGTTCCAGAAGCCAAGCCAAAAAGTCAAATAACATGAAATTGATACACATACTGGTGTCAAGCGTAATTATGTGCCTAGCTAGCAACTTATTCATCTTGAACATGTCAATAATGTCTGTCCCAAAAACCACACGTAGCTCATCATTGCAGATGATGTTGCGCTTGTTATCAGGATCTTGGAGATTGTTTTTACGAATGTATGCCCACAGCTCCTTCACAATCTGAAGCGAGAAAATGAAATCAGTACTCCTATACAAAACCAAGAGCACAGCTATAAAGTTTCAATAGGGTGTTAATTCAAAGACGGCCTGAACCATATGCCATTTTGCAATAAACCCTCAACCTTTTGCCTTTTGACTGACACCCTCATCTTTTTGCTCATTTCAATTAATCTCTGTTAGTTGAGATGGAGATTCAGTTAAGTAACAGCATTTCCATTAAATCTACCGGCTACACCAGCTTTTGAATTGTACCAGTTTCATTAACAGTTAATAGCTAAGCCCCCGTTTGGTTCGGGGTTAAGAAAAAAGTGGTTATTTCAGGAATAGAATTAAGTTTGGTGTTAAGATGGGGTTAGAGTATTTTTGTGTTTGGTTGGGGTTGGAGTTAGTCTAGGATAGTGAAAAATAGTGTTTGGTTGGAGTAGGTGGGATAAGAAGGATAGTGAGTATTTATGAATAGAAAATAGTGTTTGGTTGGAATTTGGTGGGGTTAAGTGGGGTTAGCTAAGCCGGAATAACCTATTTGACGTGGGATTAGCTAACCCCACCTATTTTTAAAGGTGTTTGGGGATAATATGGGGGTTAAGGGATTATTCCACCCCTTAACCCCAAACCAAACGGAGGCTAAGAGTTAATAGAGCTGGCAACTTATATGGAATTCCTAATTCACCGGACAAAAATAACTCAAATCAAAACGAACAAATGTTGATGATGTTCCAATTGAAAGTAAAAAATAAATACAATACGGGGTTTATTCCAAAATTGCCTATAGTTAAAGGGACTTCTGCACCTTTTAACCAAAGAAAGTTGATGCTTTAAAGGAATAGATGGTTGAAAGAGGAACCTGAGTTCTAGGCATGGTTGCCTCACCAACAATCGCCTGAAGTTCTGGCGAAACTCCACAAACTTTATTGAGACCACCTGGGCCACCTCTTCTTTTGACTCCAGTAGCACTGCAATACATTAGAGAAAGCTCCGAATCAGCCACAAAACAATACAGAAGATAAAGACCCGAAAACAACTATAGTATAACTAGATGGTAAATACACAGATACACCCTGAATTCTTAACAAATTGCAATTTGTTCCATGGTTATTTATTCTCCCTGAATTCACTCAATTTCTCACAATATCATCCCGGGTACTATTTATGTCCAAAATATCCATCTGGTAGGAACCGAGCATATAAAGTTATAAACTAATAAAAATAAAAATTTTTGGACGTACATATAGTCATAAACTGAGGAATCAGATGGGTCTTCAAGGTATTCTTCAACCATCTTCTAAATAAAATTGCCAATTGGAAAGAAGCAGCTTTGGTTACAAATTTTGATGTCTAACAATATCATGGAGTGAAGAAGTGATGCAAACCGAACCCAACCCATATTATCGTCTGGGTTCCATGTCTATCAACAAAAGCAGCGCAAGTCGGCACCCAAACCCACTATATGGATCTGAAGATTTTTAGATTTATTCTATTATTTCTTTGAAATTATCTTGTCATGTTTACTTTTAGATAAGTCTTTAGTTGGGATTTATTATGTTATTTTTGAAATTATCTTGTTTAGAAATAGTTTATCATGTTTCCTTTTAGATAAGTCTTTAGTTGGGAATTTTCTGTTATTCTTGGATGTATTTAGTATATAAATAGCCTACAAGGCTTTGGTTAGGGACATTAATAAGTATTGAATGAATTTGAGTTTCGACGCAAAGGTTTTGGGTACAAGTTTTTTTTCCCCAGAATGTTTCCGGCTCTGGCGAGGTCCAGAGTTTTAATATCTCGTTAGATCTGGGTGCTTTCTACAAATTTTGACTATTTGTTTGTAAGATTTGGTTGAGATTTGAGAAGTCTAAGAGAGATTCAAGTTAAAGAAGTTGAGAGCAATAAGCAGCAGGATGCAGGTTGAAGACGGCGCCCTTTTCCTTTCTTGGTGTGCACTTCCCGAGATGGCCCTATTCTTCTCCCTGTTGCTCAAGCCAACAAAACACATGCATGTGTTTTGGTCTCCAACCATGGGATAAATTCAGTTGGAAGCCAATCATTTTTTTTTTTCTTTCTTTCTTTTTTTCTGTTATTGTCTATATCCAAACTACGCATATCATCTATTGGTAATAAAAGCTTGGTTTATAGAACAGTTTAATTTCTATTTTTCTTTTCTCGAAAAATTCGTAACCTTATTTTCTTTTCCTAAAATTTCAGAAAATTATCTAGTCCGTTCTCTTGCTTGTAAGGTGCTTGATTGCAATTGTAGGGTGAAACTCGATTATGCGGACATCTACAAGCCTAGCGTGGAGGTGGTTGCAGATAGATCATGAATTGATCCGGACTAATTGCAATAGCTTAATAGCACGCTCGTTGGACGCCGTATGGTACAATTTCTTGTCTGACCAAATTTCCTTATTTTATTGTTTCCTTTAGTCGGACGTTCTTTTTTACAAAAATCATAAAAATAAATAAATAAATAAATAATTGCACGTTTTTATTTTGCAAAATACTTTGCCTGCCAATCTAAGGAGTAACCACTAGTAGGATGGTTTGACACATGGATTTAAGTGTCGTGGCACGGGTACGTGCCGCAAACTTGCCGACATGATACAGCATGGTGCGTGCCGAGTCGTGCCGATGCGTACCGATCACAAAAAATACCTGTGTGCAGACAAATAATGGCACGAAATATTTATTTACTTTAGAAACAAAATATTCTAACTGTTTATTATATTTCTTTATCAAATCTTTTGAATTTTATTGAGAAAATTACTTACTAATTTGAAGAATATAGGGTTTTGAGCTGTGCCATCGGCACGAGGACAGTATCATGCCAATATCTTCTTCACGATACGGCACGGTAGATATGGCCTGTGCCAATACCCGATAGGCACTTAAATCCTTGGTTTGATATCTTGCGTGCTATATTGGTGCATAGCATATGGGATTATAACCAATCCTGCATCAAGAAGTATGAATTGTGTGATACAATTATCCTTTTAGTAGATTAAAGAAATTTTGAGATGAAGATCAACTCATTGAAAATTGGCTCATTTGCTTACTAGTGTCTGAAAACTGATTTTAAAATCAACAGTCATTACCTTTCTCCTATATCCAAACTCTTTTTAAGAATTGACAAATTTGGAGTTTGCTTAGGGCCTTACTAGCCGGAACTAGCAATTGGAAAGGACGATAACACAAAAACTAACCTATAAGTTTCACGGCAATCCACACTCTATGTGATTTTGCAACAAGAAGAAAAATTAAATATTTTCTCAAGTTCTAAGCTTAACTATATTTTGCATTAGATAACAAAAAATAAAAGAAAGTGATTCGCACTTTTAATTATTCAAGAAGCGAACAGCAATATTACAGAAACAAGTAAATCTCTAGTTTTATTTTCTTATTCTCATGCACATTGTCACAAGACCAGTATCACAAAGTCATTATGGACAAAACCATCATGCTTTCTCTGTCTAATTTTATCTTTTGTAATAACTGAAGTTTTTAAACCAATCGGGAGACTTTTTGTAAAAAGATTATCATTTCATACAAGAAAAATAAAATTTTCACAACTAGAGGGGCTCATTTACGAAGATTAGGACATAAACATTGGAGGGCAGAGGAAGACAGTGAAATAATACAAGAACCAAATTGCAATTGTGACAACAAAAGGAACCCAAAAAATATCCTAAGGCGCTCTCTCTCTCTCTCTCTCTCCCTCTCTCTCCCTCCTCTCTCTTTGTGCCACCACCACCTAGCTCACCCGAGCTCCATGTCCCTGTTGTTGTCGATGGCGACCTCTTCCAGCTGGTGGCACTCTTTGGAAATCCAAGCAACCATCCTCGTCCCCTCTCTCGGCCGCCATCACCACCTGTTACTATGCGCAGGCGACCTCCATCTGGGCGGCGCCGCCCTCCGGCCAGCCTCCGCAGCACACTTCTCCCAAGGCAACCATCTCTCTAGCCCTCTTTAGCTTCCCCCAACTCGTGCACACCTCGACCAACCGCCACCTCTCCTTCCTACATGCATCGGCCACCACCTCTCTAACTGTCAACACCCTCCAGCACCTGTGTAGCCGCCCTTCTTCCCTGGCCAAGCCCTACCTCTAGCCGAGCTCAGTCCTTCCTCCTTTCTAGCCATCTCTCTTGCTCCCTAGAATCTGACGACTGTTGTTGGAGCCCGTGAATTGGTAGGTTTGAGAGTGGGCAACATTTTCTTCCTTTTTGTACCCCATCAGATCGACTTTTGGTGGAAGTTTTAGGTAAATGATCCCAAAATCATTTGTTGGACTTTATTCCCGCACGTGATACCAGTTTAGGAGTTTTGTTCGTTCTGTTGTGCTTCATAGAGATTGTTGGAGCACCGAAACTGGTTCTGGGAGCCTTACGGCTTCCCCTGTGGCTTTTCTTTGTTGGTCGAGGCTCTTGAAGGTTGATCATGATTCGTGGATAGGTTCCGGGACCAAAACGACGCTACTCGAAATCCTTTTTGGCCGAGCATCCCATTATAGTTGAGCACCACGCATGACGCATTGCGGCTGAAGTGATGTTTCAGCGGCATTGGTCGATGATCGATGTCATTTGGAAAGCTAATTAGTGAAAACAACGTCCCGAATATGAGTAATTGGTCTTGTGTGTCCTAAACTTGTTGTTTAGTGTCGTATATATTTAAGGGCAAAAGCAATGGTTTGAAAAGTTGGTTCGACTATTGGTGTCAGTCCGAAAGCTTTTATTGGTTGGAATTGACGAAAGATAAGCACGATGCTCAATGCTAGTTCCAATGCCAAAATCAATGCCTTTCGGAACCTGCTTGAGGCCAAGTTTTCTGACCGAGACCTCCATAATGAGGCACCTTCTATGCCGCTGTCCAGACACCTAAAATGGCGTGTTTTGAAATTGTTTAGGGGCTGAAGTGATGTTCGAAGTATTAGGCAAAGTTCGGAGTGGATTCCACAGTCAGTTGGTGGAATCCACGCGCCGTAAGCCATGTCGCTCATTGTTGAGCAACCTAATTGTGTCACAGCTAGTTGTGACGTGTTCTTAGGCATTTTAAGCACTTCGAACGCGATAGTTAGCATTGTGGCATGTAGTTGGGGTCGTGCATGATAAATGTAATCCGATTCAACGTTGAAATGATGCCCGAAACACCATAAATGAGGCTCTACGGCCGAGCCAAGTAAAAGGGAGCTTGTGGCCATGCTTGTTGCTATCTGGGACCTCATCATAGTTGAGTTTCATATGGAACTAGTGAAGGCCCGGCTACGCGGCGGGAAATTTATGTGAAAAATTAAATTTTAAATTTAATTTTTTTTTTTGTATATGATCCACAACCATACAAATAAAAGAAAATTTTAGAAAAAAAGGAAAAAAAGGTTAGAAAAGAGATAATATCAAAAAAAAATTAGAAAAGAGGGGAAAAAAAGGAAAAACCCTAATAGCCTAAATTATTTAACATTTATTTATTAATTTTGCATTATTAAAAAATAAATAGTAAATTATATAATATATTATTATATAATAATATATCTATATCCATATAAAACTAAATATATATATATATATATATATATATATATATATATATATATATATATATATATATATCCCGCGGCGTCGCCGCCGTCGCGCCGCCGACCGCCCACACCCCGCCTGCCTCACGAGGCGCGCCGTGCCGCCTGGCCGCACGCCGTGTCCACCCTTGCTCGCCTCGGCAACCGCGCCGCCCCACTACCACCCGCCCGTGCCGCCTCCAGCCTCCGCCTCTCTCTCGTCCCATTTCCCTCTCCCGACCGCACCACGCCCGCGCATCCGCCGGCGCGGGTCGCGCGCATACGGAGGAGAGAAAGAGTCGCGGGAGGAGGAAAAGGTGGGGAGAGAGAGAAAGGCGGGGCCCACCAAGTGCAGGGTGGCCCGCACCCCCGCTTGCTCCGAGAAAGGGAGTTTCTCTCTCTCTCCATCTCTTTCTCTCTCCCGCGCACGGCGCGACGCAGTTGCCCGCACAAGCCTCGCTTTACTCTCTCTCTCTTTCTCTTCTCTTTTTCTCGCGCACCCGCGGGGCGACCGCACGCACCCAAGCGCGGGCGAGGCCGCGCACGCACGCGGGAAGGGAGAGGGGAGAGAGCGGGGTAGAGGGGAGAGAGAAAGAGAGATGGGGAGAGAAGGGAAGAGAGAGTTAGAGAGAGAGCAAGAGGGGGAGACAGAGAATGAGAGAGAGGGAGTGAGAAAGAGAGGGGGAAGAGAGACAGAAGGAGAGGGAGAGAGAGGAGCCGAGGAGGTGGGTGGAGAGAGAGAAGGAAAGAGAGAGAGAGGCAGGGGAAAAAAAAGGGGTCCCACCGAAGACCCCCGCGAATCGCCGGAAGGCTTCAGCCGAACTCAAGAATTAATGTATCTATAGATTAGCCTTTAGGGATGAATGTGGTACGTGTTGCTGTTCCGAGATCGAAAAGTACAATTTTGAGACCTTTAATGGATGAATCCAATTTTCCTGGTGCACTGTTTGTGCATTCTGGTTCAGAGACTTATGGGGTGGGTTTCGAAGGGTCTTTGCTCGTTAATACCAGCAACAATTAAGTGTGGAGCATGCAGCTAGTTCTAGCACCAAAAACAGTGCGATTAGAAACCCGTTACAGACTAGTTTAGAAGGCGTCTTCGCAGCCAAGCACTTTACGTGCAGCCATCCTGACATCTACGATAGTGCATTTCGAGACAGCGCAAGGGCTAAGGTAATGCTCGTTGTGTTAGTGCGTTATCGGTTGAGTTCCAAAATTTGGTTTACGAAACTGATGTTATGATAGCATCATAGCGCACTATAGTAGGATTATCATGTCGTTTGGTGTCGTAGGCACGTAGGGTCTGTTTGTGAACCATGTATACTTTGTGTAGGTCCATGTGACACCTAAAGGGTTGTGTCATGGACTTTGGATAAGTCGAGAACTCGTATTCACAAGTTAAAGATGGGTGCTACTATCTGGATATCAGTATTGATGTTCTTACTTGGTTTACTTATCCGCACCCTTGATATATCACACCTATGATTTATTTATTTAATCCTGCTTCATTTATTGGCAAATGGACATTACATGACATTTGTTTACTTTTTATGTTGGTATTGTGATATCCCAATAGTCCCACGTCGGCTGATGTGGGAGAGTCTGATGGATTTATAAGTAACCGACACGCTAGTAATAGTGACTGGGCTTAAGCATTTTGGACTGGTGGTTTGAGCCCAATGAGTTATTATTGCTAGCGAGTCAGGTCATTACATTTAGTGGTATCAGAGCCTGATAACCAGCCGGAAGTGTGAGATAGATCTCACATCGCCTGGTGAAGCTAGGATTATGTATATGATTGGGTCGGGCTGGCAAAGGCGTTAGGGCCAAAACGAGGAGAGTATGTGATATTCCAATAGTCCCACATCGAGTAATGTGGGAGAGTCTGATAGGTTTATAAGTAACGAACACACCAGTAATAGCAACTGGGTTAAGCATTTTAGGCCAGTGGTTTGGGCCCAACGAGTTATTATTGCTAGCGGGTCAGGTCGTTACAGATATCTTATTTGATGAGTTACTTCCATGTCGTACTTCCATACATGTTGTATAGCTTAAGGATCAAAATGGTAATATACGAAGAAAGGGTGAATTAGGTTTCTAACATAAAGTTTTGCCGTGGCAACGTGCTGCTATCGCCCGGCACGACGCAAGACGGCACGCTTGCGTGCCGACACGTGGCACGCTTGCGTGCCGACAGATACGCACGACCTCCTACTGGCACGTTTGGCACGGATTTAAATCAGTTTTTTTTATTCCAATAAACTCTTATAATGTTATTTTGATAGATTTAAATAAATAATTATGAATATTTGCTATATATAGCTTACTATACTCATCAATTAACATATTTGTAAATTTTTCTGTATGTAAAGTATAATTATATCTGATGTAGAATAGAAATTATTATAGGTTAGAATTTTTAAAATGCAAAGACATCTTCTTTTTTTTTTTGACCATATTACGCTTTCTTTTTTATAAAATACAAAAAAATAATTTTAAAAATAATTTTTCAAATAATTTTTTAAAATTATTTTTTCAAAAAATAGTAGATCTATCAATATAATTAAGCAATAAATTATATGACAAATAAATTAAATAAATTTAAGTATCATTGATTTAATTTAGATTTTAATTTTATGTATTTTCAATCTTTTAGCACAAAAATAAAATTGTATATTTGATGTGGCTCAAATTTGTTTATAGAAGCAAAAGTTCGGACAAATCTTTTGTCCGTATATTGATAAACAAAAAAATTAAATTATAATTTTTTTGACTTACCTTATAAGTAATTTTAGATTTGCAATGTCTTTGTGAAGGTATCTAGAATGTTTTGGATACCCCAAAGAACAAAATAAAAGGAAAAAAACAAAAAGTAAAAAAAAAAAGCAAAAGCAAAAATTGTATAGCGCCAAGACAAGATCGTGCCGTAAGTACGTCGCGCCGTGCCACTGCCTGTGCGGTACAAATACTGCGTGTCATGGCACGCAGCGTGGTTCGAGACCCTCTCGTATCAGAAAGAGCAGAGCCTGCCGTACGGCATGGGGCGGCACTTTAAACCTTGGTTTCTAAGATAAAAATGCAAGAAAATCAAATCAATAAACCAACAAGCAAAGGAAAAATGAGTTAGAGGAAAGCAAACTCAAGAAGCACACGATTGATTGGTTACAAGGTTCGGCTCTTTGCCTATGTCCCCGCCAACTACTCAACAAAAGAGAGCGTTAGGTCTCCACTAGAAGATGCTTTTATGAGCAAGCATCAAGCCTTTACACCAAGATTTTCTTTTGCACAAGAAGATCTAACAATTACAATCCTTTTTCTCTTTTACAATCTTTATCTCACTACACAGATCAATCAAGCTTAGAGAGAGAGTAGAGAGCTAAGAGTATTGAATTACAACAATTACAAACTCAGCTATCCCGCCCGGAAGCACCAAAGCCCCCTATTTGTAGCCAAAATCCAAATATGGCCGTTAATGCGCTCATGCACTTTCGAGCGCCCGAACAACTTCCGAGAGCCCGTTTCAATGACTCTGCGCCAACGGTTCAAAATAGCAAAGTCAAAGTACTTTCAGGCGCCCAGAATAACTTTTAGGCGCCCAAATCTTTCAGAAGCAACAACACACAACCTTTTGAATTTTAGGCGCCTGGAAGCAAGGATTTAAGTGCCGTGGCACTGGTCGTGTTTTGAAACTTAGCCAAGACGGCACGCACAAAGGTGCAAGCCGAGCCGTACCGATGCGTGCCGGTCAAAAAAATTCTTGTGTGCCGACACATAATATTGTGAAATATTTATTTTTTTTAGCAACAAAATATTCTAACTATTTATTATGTTTTTTTATCACATCTTTTGAACTTTATTCTGAAAATTACTCACTAATTTAAAGAATATAGGGTTTTGAATTGTGTCATCAGCACGGGGTCTGTATCGTGCCAGTAACTTGTTAGCACGGTACGGCAAGGTAGATACGGCCCGTGCCGACGGGCACTTAAAACCTTGCCTGGAAGTTTGGAACAAGTATCGAGCGTCCGAAACTGCTGAAGTCATGATTTCACTTTTGAACAGTGAACTAAAACACACAACCATTCGAAATCAAATTCAAATTCCAAGCATTTGAGTGCCAAGAACAACTTTTGGGCGCCTGGAACATCTTTCGAATGTTTTCGAGACAATCCAGATGCCCAAATCGCCGAGTCTAGAACTTATTAACTTCTAGACTCTCCAAAAGTACTTTCGGGCGCCTGAAACCTCTTTCGAATGCTCCCCACGTAGTCCAGAGGCCCACAAACTAGGGTTCAAATCTTAATTAAGTTCTAAACTCTTCCAAAGAACTTTCGATTGCCCGGTCCAGAGCCCAAAACTTAGATTTTCTGCTGAAGTTTGATTTTGAAGAGTTTTGATGCCTTTGAATTTTGATAAATAGGGTTTTGACATTCTCTTTTAGATTTGATTTTGAAGAGTTTTGATGCCTTTGAACTTTGATAAATAGGGCTTTGACATTCTCTTTTAGCACATATTTTGGTCATATACCATTTTGGTTCATGTGTGTTTTTAGATAGTAAAGAATTTTCAATTTTATCTCAAATTTACTCAACTCTAAACAAAAGTGAATCAAATTACACTTTTAAGCACCAAAAGATAAGTAAAGGTCTTTTGACCTTGGAAGCATAAATAGTCTCAATACTTGAAGCTCTTTTACTTTGCACTTGACCTCCTTGACTTCTTTTCAATTTGAGAGTTCTCTAAATACAAGACTCAAGATAAATGTTAGCTTCCAAAATCACTATTATTTGTAATCATCAAAATTCAATAGTAGATTAGGGCCACTAGGCCAACATAGTTGTCCATCGATACATGAGACGTAAAGCAAGACAGCTTCTTTACCTGTGTTGGACATATTAATGTGCATTAAGCCTAGTTGGCTTCATCGATACTGCGTGCGAGTTTTCTCGACTGCTTGTCGATGCTCGGACATTGATTGAGACATAACCTTGAGCATATCGCATAGTTTGTGGATCAGTTTCCTTACACTACGATTTATATAACGACTTGATCTTTATACAGTAGTGATATTGACTAGTTTACAATTTATGATTTAGCTTATTCAGCTATTATATTGCTTACTATCATACTACTTTGCTTACTATCATACTACTGCACTTTCATTCCTATTTCATTGACGAATAGATGCGGCTTGCCTTCGACAACTCGTTGTACCCACTGGAAAACATTTTACATGTTTCTCAACCCTCTGTTGCTACAGGTAACTTGGACGGCGGGAACTAAGACGTTGTGTGACTTCTGAGCTAAATAGAACTATTTAAGGACCTAACCTAGTTATAAATCTTTTCAGTAGTATAATAATAAGTTAACTACAATAATTTTACTCTTTTCAGGGTCTTTTATGCAAAATGTCATATATGTATATATATATATAGGTTTAGGGTTATGGAAAAGGGTGCGCCCTAATACCTTTTCTCATCTCTCTATTTACCATAAAAATCAATTGTGGAATTGGAAATGTAATAAATGTCTTGATACTACTTATGTTGACATCAATCATGGTTTGGACATATGGATATTTTGTGGTTTAGTCTAGGTAGATGGTTGCCGACCATGCCTTATGTTGAGGTCATTGTGGAATTTTTTGATATTTGGTTTAGTTCTTAGTAAGTAACTCTACTTTTTCCACTATCATGATTATCCAATACAAGTTTAGTTGTTGTTTGCTTTTGTTTGTGCTTTATATCCCAAAATCATGCACTGATGGGAAAGATGTTATCCACAAAGGCGGAGCCAGAAAAGAAATACAAGGTGGGCACAATGGTATGATAATTTAGTTAGCTTAATGAAATAACAGTACTAAACAAAAGTATTAATATTTTAAAAAAAGATAAGATAATCAATAAAAAGGAATTGAGATAAAATAAAGGAAGGTGCATCTAATGCATGCATGCACTGGGTGTAGGGACTAATTTTTTTTTAAATTTGGGCCCGGCCAATAAAGGATGGGCACATGCCCACCCAAGCCCAACCCTGAAACAACTCCATTGAAGCAGAGAATAATAAAATAAGCAAGTTCATGCAACATAAGTACAGCAGAGAATAGATTAAACCAAAGATAATATCTCACCTGCAACAATAGAGAAAAAGAATGCATAAATTGTCCCTCTCCATATGATATTACCACCTGGTCTTTGAACTTATCACTTAAACAATTTAGTCCTTGAACCTTTTCATATATTTCATTTCCGTATCTGGCCACAAAAAATTGTTAAAAATTATTTGCTCCTCTAAAATAACCTGTTAATCTTGTTTTAAGTCCACTGAAGCAAGAAAGTTATTTAACAGGATAACACTTCATATGGTGATTTCAGAGGAAAGATTTACGACTTTTTTACAAACAAAAATGTAAAGGCATTACATAAGAAAGTTCAGGGAGTAAAGAGTCTAAGAGAAAAGTTGAGAGAATAAGTTGCAATATTTGGATAGCATCAGGACCACATAAATTTTACCAAATTCTCACTGTTAGATCATTGATTCCCAATTGCACATATATAGGATTGTGGATGAAGCTATGATTGTTAATGTTACTTATCACATCAGGTTTTCGTTGAGGAAAAAGACATCTAAAGACTAGTGTAAGCTTTAGGAGATAGGCATGTATATCGGGGTCTACTAGTTTAGTAGTTTCCGTTACGTAAAAACAAAATACGTGTGTTTCTTAGGGGTGTATATTGGGGTTTACTAATTCAGTAATTTCCGTTAGGTAAAAACAAAATACGGATATTTCTTACTCTTAAATTCTATAATATGAGACTAAAGTTACACCTAGTCATACACCTACAGAAACCATTAGGTTACACCAAACTAATGAGGGTGGATATGTAAATCACATTACTTCATTCAACTCTATTTATAGAATTCTTGGTAAGATAAAATACTACCTTTTTCTTTCCCTATTTCACTAATGACACTCTCGTAACCGCTGCCCTCTCAAAGAACTTCTAATTAGTGAAATAAGTCCTTATTGAAGCATTATATCGTCTAAAATGAGCAAGTCCCAGCCATTTGATATTTCACATAACTTATCCTTCAAATTTACTACATGTAACATGTTGAATGCATGCAATCCTTCCTTATTCTATCTTCTTTGGTAACCTGCTCATATACCAGGATCACCTCAAGGTCTCAAAAATTCTCACCTTGGCAACATTCAGTTATTGCAACAGATAATATAACTGCAATAAACAAAACACAGATCTTAATGCTACAAATTTCCTTTAATTTTTGGATCTATAAGGAAGTCTAAATCCTTGAGGTATGCACTTTGCCACTTTGAGGCTAAAGACCCTGCTAATGACTTCACGTTCCTTAAAAATAGATAAAAAAGGCATATCTTTCTACATCACAAAGCAAAACGAAATTACCATGTATTTTTCTTCCCAAGCTCATTTCTTGTTTGATCCATTAGTTGTTGACAAAATGAGAAGGTATTCCTATAAACATAACTCTAACTATAGTCCTACACAAGGATTTAAGTGTCGTGGCACGCGGTCGTGCCGGAAACTTGCCGGCACGGTGCGTGCCGTACCGTACCATGCCGATGCGTGCCGGTCAAAAAAATTCTTGTGTGCCAACACATAATAGCATAAAATATTTATTTTCTTTAGCAACAAAATATTCTAACTATTTATTATGTCTTTTTATCACATCTTTTAAACTTTATTGAAAAAATTATTTACTAATTTAAAAAATAGAGGGTTTTGAACTGTGCCATCGGCACGGGGTCTGTATCGTGCTGGTATCTTGTTGGCACGGTACGGCACGATGGATACGGCCCGTGCCGACGGGCACTTAAAACCTTGGTCCTACGGTTCCTTTCCAAATCAACTCAAACAAAACTCTCAGCTTCCACACCTCCTATTAAGGATTATATCTTTCAACAGTTCAAAGTTACTAATTTAGGGTACAAATGTACGGAGCTGCTAGCTTCCAACTAAATCAGTAGGTTCAATGACGGTAGCACAAAGATTGGCGAGAAAATAAAAATTCTAGTGTTTTTGGAGAGAACTTAAAAAAAAAAGAAGAAGAAGAAGAAGAAGAAGAATATTACAGTGCAGAAAATGAAAAGGAGAAAATGTATGAAACTTACCTGAACTATGACCCATTTTGACTCGACTATCCAACAATCAAGAATTTTGATTTTGCTGCCTAATTTTTCAACTCATTTGATTTGCGCTTTTTGATGACACTTTCTCTTCAAAAGTTAGGTGTAACCGTGTAAGTTTATACTTTATTTCAATAGACTTAATTAGAAAGCATAGGAATTAGGTAACTGCATTCTCATTAAAAGGGTGCAAATCTTGTAAGAAGAACTACCAAACAACTTAAATCAAGCAAATTGAAAGATGTGATGAGGTATCAAAACCAAAATTCTTAAAGATTACGCCGTCTGATCAGAGCGGAGGATTATAGTTCGTATCTTAGTTCAGATAAGGTCCATGCTTTTTCAAAAAAGAGTAGTGTAGTAAAGTGTACTTAAGCACTCAAAATAAAAAAACTTATCGCCTGCAAGGCTGTGGAAAAGGGTTTGAACCTTTCCTTGGAGGAAGGAGCGCGGCCAGTAGCGGCAGCGGCAGCGGCAGCGGCGGCGGCAGAGGAAGGGGGCAGGAGCGGCTGCTGGAGGTGGTATGCAGCAGCGGCAGCGAGGGCGGCAGGGGGAAGGGGCGGGGGATTGTGGTAGGCTGGCTCTGGTGGGGGCGGAGGGTAGGACGCGGCGGCAGCGACTGCGGCGGCAGTCTGACGCATCTGCTCGAACAGGAGGTTGTCGTCCTCGTCGTCGTCGTCGTCGTCGTCGTCGCAGTCTGCCTCCAGCGTAGGGGGAGAAAGGGGAGGAGGAGGAGCAGGAGGAGGGAGGTGGGGTAGGAGGAGGTCGATCTGGTGGCGGATGAAGTCAGCCTTGTGGGAGAGGTCGAGGCCGAGCGTGGCCTCGACCTGGCGGAGGAGGAGGTCCGGGGAGGAGGAGGGGGACTGGCGGAGGAGGGAGGCGACGCAGCTCGCGATCTCCTCGTCGGACACCATGGCGGAAGAGGAGAGCCCTAATTCTAATCGTCGGAGGGAGAGAGGGAGTGCGAGGACATAGGAAGCAACGGCAAAATACTCCGAGAAACCTAAAAAGAGAAACCCCTCCCCTCAATGGAAAAACCAAATGGAAAGGAAAAGAAGTCAAATAATTTCCCTCTCAAAGTCCTAGTGGTTTGTGAGTTTGTTAGGAATAAATTTTTGGTATTGTTAGCTGCATACTGATATAGCACTAGTGATACTAAGGAAAAATTTTAGAATACAACTGATATATTGATGACGTGATGTAATAAATTAATTAAAAAAAATATATGTCCTAGCGTTATTATAAAAAAAATATTTTTATTGTACTTTTGTTTGAAAAAAAGAAAGGTGATTTGGCTTGTTATTGATGACGTGGTGCAAGTGTGATAGTGTAAAATTTCTCGATACTAAGGGGTGTTTGCCCTAGCTTTTAAAAAGTGCTTTTGGATTTAAAAGTAATTTTTAGCTGGATAGAGCATTTGGCAACTCACTTTTAAAATCTGATTCTGTTTTTTAGAATCAAAAAACTAATTTTAAGAAAAAAACCTGTTTCTTGAAATCTGATTCTGACTTTCGATTTAAACTTCAAATTTTTTTTTTTTTTAATTTCAATATTTAAATTTAATTTGGATAAAATTCAGCAAAATTTAATTTGGATAAAATTCATCTTCTAATTTTTAAATTCGTTGAAAAATACGCTAAAAAACGGATTTGCCAATTATTCGAATACGTGATCTATACGGATATTATACGTTCATCAATTAAAAATTTAGGATCAAAAATTCGGCTATTAAATTAAGTTTTTTCTCTCAAGATTTATATTATTAGCATAAATACTCATATTTCTTAAGAATATAAGAATAAAGAACTAAAAAATTAAGTAATTAAGTAAAAAAAATAGCAAACTATATTATGACTCAAAATAAATAAATAATTAAGTAAATAAGAGATTAAGATAGTCTATAAGAGATTAAATTTGTTTGGTCGACTGATTTTTTTCTTTTTTATAGGGAAGAGGAGGGTGAATGTTTTCGGAAAAGGAATTTATTTTTTTTTGGGCGAGGTATGTTTTTTTTTTTTTTTTTTTTTTTGGGGGTTCGCGACACTCCAGCGTGGGAGTGAGCGTGTGTGCCCGGGCGCGGACCCATGGGCCGTTTTTTTTAATGAATTATTTGTGAATAGCAAATAATTCGCGAATAAGTATTTTTCTCCAAAAATTCGCATTTTTTTCCGAATTTTTCAAAAAAATACGAAAACGCCCGTTTAATTCGTTTTTTTAAAAATTCACGAATAATTCGGCAAAAATTCGCGAATTTACTAACTATGATACTAAGGCCCTCTTTGGATACTTGGTAAAAAATTTTACGCCAATTTACATAAAAAATTCACAAGTTTTGAGCATTTGTAAAATTGGACTGTCTATTTCGATTTTGCAGACTCGATCCAAAGTTTCAACAAACTGACTAAAATACCTTTTTACCTTTTCCTCTCTCCTTTTTTTTCTTGCTTTTTTTTTCTCTCCGAAGAACGCGGCGGAGGCAGAGGTAGAGGCAAAAATGGCCACCTCGCCTCTGCCCCTCACACACTCACCATCACCCATGCACTCCCGCCCTCCTCACCTCTGACCCTACCGAGGCCGTGCCGAGACCCCTTTTTTCCTCTCCAACCCTCCTCTGCCGCCTTCGCGGTCCTCTACGATGATAGCGAGAATGGTATCACGTCCTCTTCCTCCGCCTTCGCCCTTCACCTCCACTATAGTAGATTTTTGTAACATACTGGACTTGCGCAAATTGCGGAGTTCGAGTATTTGACTTGAGTTCGAAGCCTTTCCACATTTTCTGGAAGGTCGTTGATAGTGTTCCGACCTATGGTTCGAACCCCGAGAACGATGATTTGCATTTAGGCACCAAAACCGAAAAGTCGGATTTTTGGGCAGCTCTCGGATTGAGTTTTCGGAGCTTTGTACCGGTACAGACTTGGTGGTTGTACCGGTACAGGCTTGATGGTTGTACCGGTACACTTTGGATTTTGTACCGGTACACTTGGCCGAATGATGACAACCCGAGGCTCGGGTTTGGCCATTTCGCAGGATCTGTACCGGTACACTTGCCCGTGTACCGGTACACTTTGACAGATTCTGAACTAGGCGATCTGCAGGGGGTTTGCTGTAATTGTGCACCTCTATTTGTATACCCCACGCCCCTAGGGCATCCCTTTGAGTTCAAAGCAGCAAGGAGAAAGGTGAGAGAGCTCTCTACACCTCCCCTTTCCATTTCTTTGATTTTGCTTTGGTTTTTGAGGATTAAAACCCTCCTTTTGCTCCTTTTTGCTTGGTAGAGGCTTTTCTACCATTATTGAAGGCTTGGAGCTTGCGGTTGGAGCTTCGTGGAGGATCAACCTTCAAGCCTAGGGCAGCAAACACAAGGAAACACAAACAAACAATTATCGTCGGATAATTGTTCGGATTCGGGTTCCCGGAAGTGTCTATTTCGACACCGGAACCCACCGTCGCTCACCAGTCATCTCCGAACCCACGAGATGACGATAGTGACCAGCCAACAAGGCTCAACGACAACTCAAATCATCACGAAATACCGTCGGAAGAATTCTGACCCGAACCCGCGTTATGTCGGCAGATTTCGCCGAGAAACGCGCCGGAAATCACTTTCCGACTTCCACAAAGGCCTAGGGCCTTGGACAATCAGTCCAAAGGTTACCCACCAGTCACACGTGCTGCCAACAGCAGCCGCGACAGACCAAAAAGCATAAAATACTTTACCGATACATGAAATCACATCATTTTATGTGATTTCAGGGCTTTTATGATCCGTACACGCAACCCAGGGATCGATTAGTCACATCATCGCACTCACTGAATAGGTTTCAGCGTGCCGGAGGCCGTGCTCACCTTTCGGAGCACTGCCGGCTACTGTGGCACGCGCACGAGCGACGCGAAAACCTGTGAAACAGAGCGCACAGCGCTAAGGTTGCACTTAATGCACAATCCAGGGCATCTCTGTCCCTGTCGGAGGTGAGCACAATGTTCGGAACGAGCTGTAGATCATCGTGCTCACTTCCCGAGGTCAAGGAGGCTTATTAGATCACCGGAAAGGTGACCGGAATCTCGAAATTCAGTGCTGGAACATAAAACAGCCTTACCGGAGTCGGGAGGGCTAGGGTTGGTCGCCGGCGGCCGGAAGGCGGGCGGTCCGGCCAGGGGAGGGTGCGGCCACGGTGGTCCGGGCACCCGCCGTCTGGCCAAGGCGGCCGGTGGCGCTACGGGCGGAGATCCAGGCCTCCAATCGCTCTCGGGTTCAAAGCTTCCGGCGGCGCGCGGCCGGAGGAGGTCGGGCGACGTCGACCGCCGGAGGCCGAGGGAAAGATGATGCGCCCGACGGTGGGCGACGGCAGCGCCGGAAGCCAAGGAGACTCAAAGATCGCCCAAGACAAGATCCGGGCGGCCGCAGAGACACAAGCGGCGCGGCGGCGCAGGACGGCGGGGATGCGCGCCCGAGGCCGGAGGGAGGCGAGGCGGTCGAGCTTGGGTGATCTCGTCAAGCGGGCCACGAGCTACGAAGCTCGACTCGTCTGGCCGGTTTGGCCGCAGCTTGCACCAGCGGTGGCGGCGGCGCTCGGGGACGGCGCGGCCGGCGGGGGAGACGCCGGAGATAGGTCTCGACTAGAAGGTGCCGTCGTCTAGCCTTGGATGACTTCCTAGGACCCGCAATCACAATGCAGTGGAGTGGGTGGCCGGAAGGGAGGGAAAGGTAGGTGCTGCAGGGATTTCCAGCGGCGGGGGCGTGCGGACGAGTAGGGCAAGGCTCAGCTGGGGCGGCTAGGGTTAGCTTGGGTGGTTTAGGGCAGAATAAAAGTTAGTTTTCATGGAAAACCCTAACTTCAGCTTTTAAACTAGTTGGCAAAATGCAAACTAGCCCTCACCAGTCTGTTAATTTCAACACAGTCCCTATCCAAACGTATAATATGCACACAGGCCCCTTGGCATTCGAATTCTCGTGAAACGACGCATAAAATATTAGACCTTTTGCAGATTTTCCATTTTTGCCAATTTGATCCCTCAGCGAACATCTCACAATTCCGGAAGATCCGTCCATCGGATTTACGAACAGATCGCACCAGTGCGATCAGCACGACAGAGACAACAAAGCTACCATTTCGATTCATCTCGATCGGTCGCGGATTCACAACGAAAACCGTTCCAACTCTCCAACCGAAGAAACTACGCACAAATACATATAAAACATGTATTTTTGGATTTTCTCAAAATCCATGCGTCGAACTCAAAATCCGTCACGCCAGTAGTTCCAGAACAGCTGAACCGGTCGAAATGAGCTATTGGACTGCTATGAACGGAGTCCGATACGCGTCGAAAGCCAACTCTACATTGTGGCTTCACCGAAAAATCGAGTTACTCTTCACTTTAAGTGATTAGTAATAATCGCGTATCTTCTGCATTTTAGCTCATTTTTTCCTGAAACTTGACGAGTGGTTATGTAATTAAATTACACGCAGGAACATCATCAACAGAGAGTCTAAATGCACTGCCAAAATCTCAGTCCCTACAGAGACCGTCTGCGAGACAACCATATCTGCCCCGAGGCAACCACGTCTGCCCCATCGTGTGATAACTCCGGAGCTCACTACTTGGGTGGAGCGACCATCGACAAGCGAGAACAGACTATGTGTGTATGATCCAACCCTCGTCAACTGAGGACACCCTGCCAGCTAGGGCTAACAACAACTCGGAAACTCAACTATCCCAATGGTCATCATGTCATAAGTGTCTCAACTACACTAAATTCACATGTCATATATCAACAACTCGGGGAATCAAATATCCCTATGTTAATATTCATCATTGTTCTTAGCACCATAGGATTCCATGTCAAGATCCAATTCTCATGCATCCATTAGATCATGTGTCCAACTCACATTTCTATTTCTATAATGGAAGCATGCAAGGAATTGAAGTACATTCAACTACACATCTTACAATGCATAACATCAACATATATACTCAATGACACTAGGTTCAATGCCACTCGATCTACTTGACATCCTAGTTGTCCACATCGAGTATTATAGTTCATATGTCCTTGTTTTCCAATGCCGAGTTCTCTAATCAACCTAGAGTTTATCGACCCAAGTTCAACATGCATATATATCAACTAGCACCTCATGATATGTCAATATGCATACATTTTCATCACCCAATGGTAGTCAAGCATCTCATGCATTCATATAGCATCATTTTCATGCATTCATCTAGCATTTAATTCATGCATTCATCAAGCAATTTACTACCATTATATGCATCAACGAGAAATAACACTTCACTTCGACACGGAAGTGAGCTAATATCTTCGGTGAGCACAACCCACCTTACAACGCTCTCCGATTGCTTGTAGTCACATGCAATCGTGCCGCAGGAGGCGCGTGTTATCTGGTTCGGCTCGAACTTGCAATCGATCGCCGAACGCCCAACGATTCGCAACCTAGAGTTATTTGGGACCCTTCTCTAACCTTCAATTAGAGAAACTATAATGTACAGAATTTTTATATAAAGGTAAATATAAATAAAAATAGTATGAGATACTATTTTATTGATTTTAGATAAATTAAACATAAGTCGAAAATGACTTGTGCTGAAATCAGAACGAAAACATAAGATTTAGAATTTTCTATAAAGAGCTAGGCTAATATTTTAGCAAAAAATTCAATGTCAGAAAATTACGAAAATTTGAGAATATGTCAGAATTATTTTTATGAGGCTAAATTTAAAATTTCATGTCATTCTGACACCCGAAAGGTAGAAAATAAAATTCGACTGCTATCTGCTAGAGATTTCACTTCAGTAGAGCTTTTGGTGATAAAAAATGGTTGAAACTGAAAAGTTAAGATATCTTTCATCTTATTAACTTAAACCGAGCCTAATTGTCAAATTTGAGAGAAAACAGACATTCAGAAGGGCTCCGACGAAAAGGAACAGATTCTGAATTGCTAAACTGCAAGTTGTAATAGGTGAGAGGGGTTTTTGTGCAATTGTTACAGCATCTATATTACATGGCTTGGCTGAATGCATCACACGTATGCACACTTCCTCTCTGTGAGACCCCAGATAGTCCTATATATGAGATATAATAGGGCTAAACTCTTAACCCGGCTTAAGCATTTTGGGTGGTGGCAAGACCCAAGAGGTTAAGAGAGTTAAGCGTGCTAGGACGGGAGTAGTCCTAGGATGGGTGACCCCGTGGGAAGTTGGGGCGTCACAAATGGTATCAGAGCCAATTACCAGCCGGAAGTGTGAGATGAGTCTCGGCTGAGCCAGGGTCTGGATGACGGGCTAGCGAGACGAGTCTCACATCGCCTGGTACTTATGAGTCTGAGCCTGACGAGGACGTCATGGGTTAAAGGATGGGAGATTGTAAGACCCCAGATAGTCCTATATATGAGATATAATAGGGCTAAACTCTTAATCCGGCTTAAGCATTTTGGGTGGTGGCAAGGCCCAAGAGGTTAAGAGAGTTAAGCGTGTTAGGACGGGAGTAGTCCTAGGATGGATGACCTCCTGGGAAGTTGGGGCGGCACACTCTCCCTCTCCCTCACATTTGCAACTAAAGAGAAAGATCTCTCTCTCTCTCTCTCTCTCTAGCAATTTCTCCACCAAAGAGAGAAATTGGAGGTGGATTTGGAGAAGAAAAAGGCTTGGAGTTGAAGCTACTACCTCTCCTTCTTCCTTGGTTCAAGAAAAGGAAGCTTGTGAGGTAAACTTATTGAGCTTCAATGGTGGATTTCTAGGGTTTGAATTATATGCTCTAGAATTGGATTTAGAGGACTCCCTAGATGTTAAGTAGAAGCTATTTGCTTGAATCAAAGGCTTATATGGGTATTCTTGCAATAATTGCATCTTAGGGCGCAAAAAGGGGGTTTTGCTATGTGAAGGGGTTTGATCTAATTTGAACACATGTAAACCTAATTGCTATGTATTCTAACGCATTGGTGGCCTCGGTTCGGCAATCCGACGAGGCTACGTGAAGATATTGAAGAAAATGACCATTTTCACTTCTTTTCCGCTTGGGAGGGCGGAAGTGACGTCCAAAAATCGCGAGTTTAGGATTCTCACACCTCGAGAATATTTAGAGATGGGGGGGTGCTATCCGGAACATCCCGATTTCTTTTTATGTCTTAGTTGCTTCTTTGGCCATTCTTGTTCATGTAGCATTCATGCATATAGAGTAGGTTGTTAATTATTCCTTCCTTCCTTACTCTCATGAGATTGATATATATCTATATGTGTATGAGATGGAAAATAGTGCTTATGTGAAATGAGGATTGGATATGGACAAGGGGCTCTATAGTGGCATGATAACAAACTTGAACATTGTGGCATTGGAAAGTGGCAATTGACATGTAAACGTGGGATTCGAGGCATTGTGGCATTAGCTATAGACAATGTGAACTTGTGGCATTAGCTAGAGACAATGTGAACTTGTGGCATTAGCTAGAGACAAACTTGACATTGTGGCAATGTGATTACTCGGACATAAGGATTGGGATCGGTGTTGTTCACGATTTGATTACCACTAGTTGGTAGGGTATCCTCAGGCTAGAGGATTGGATCATGCTCACAGTCGTCTATTTGCTTGATCGGTGGTAGCTCCACCCAAGTAGTGGTCTTCGAAGTATTTCACGGTAGGGACAAACGTTGTTGTCCCGCAGACGGCTCCGGGTGAGAGTAGCGGACGTCTCCTCACAATGCGGGGTTGGTTGTGTGAGTCGGGGCTCAACCTTCGGGTGAGCCGGTATGATTGGGTTATGAAAACAAAGATAATTGGCATGCATCATGAACATAGTAGATACTATCACTTGTTTACCTTACCTGCTCTTTATTGTTCATATTGTAAGGCATAGTAGCATGCTAGAGTACTGTTTTATCGCTAACCTTTTTCTACTTATGCCTACTTAGACCTAGTGGGAAAATCGACGGCATCGGTAGCCGAACCCACTGGGAATTATTTGTTAGTTCTCATCCCACTTTGTTGCAGGGCCGAGTTCGAGTGGACCGGTCGAGGACCGCTGTAAGGGCATAGCGCCCTAGCTAGCTAGTTACCTCATATGTGCATTAGAGTCGGGGTACCATTTTGGGAGATCATGTATTACGGTTCGAGAAACTTATGTATTTTGGTGAGGTTGCTAGTGATGTACATGTATTAAGAGAAGTTGATGTAAACCAATGATGTATAGTTTGGTGGAAACATGTAAATTGGTTGAATGCAATGTAATAGTTAGACTCTCTCTTGCTCGCTTGTATTTTTAATACTCGCTTAATCATGTATGTTGTTGATGTTATTCTTGGGTAACTAGATGTACATGATGATTTGTTGTGCCTTGGGCAGACAAGGGAGACTCTATCCGTTTGGCGCCTGTTGCAGAGCCCGAACCGACCAAATAGGCGGTCGTGGGCTCTGACAAAATATGGTATCAGAACAAGTAAAAGAGAGAAGTCTAGGATGGACCTAGGAGACCCTAGGTTGGTAACCCTAAGGACATAGGTGTGTGAGTGACGTGAACCTATGAATTGGGGCGGGAGTTAAGTCAATTGGTATAGTTGCTAGTATATCTCTAATGGTTACTAGAGATGGATTCAAGTAATACTTGTTCTCAATTCGAGTGAGTTGTGTTGGCGGCCGACAACATAACGTTAAGTGATTGGGAATGAGTATGCTTGTGAGCTTCCGCCGGATTGGGTGTTGAGTTGTTTATTCCTGATTCACGTAGAGTCATGGGTTATGGTAATTAATCTAATTGTTGCATTTTAGGAGCTATGGCACCGAGGGGACGCCCCAGGAAGCGATCCACACCGGCACCGCCTCCTGAGGTGCCCGAGCGTTCTGGACCGGGCGAGGTGCAGGAATTGCAGGCGCAAGTGACTGCACTTGTTGGTGTGGTGTAGCACCAAAAGTGGCTGAGGAGGCTGAACGGGAGCGGGGTTATACGGCTCTCACGAGGTTTATGAAGTTTCATCCTCCGACATTCGATAGCGAGGTGATAGATCCTTGGATCGTGGAGACTTGGCTTGCCACGATAGAGACATTATTCGAGGACACCTACACCTTGGAACAAGACAAAGAGCACTTTGCCGCTCATTGCTTTGAGAAGGCGGTCCGAGTGTGGTGGAGGAGGGTGAAGAAGGATCGATCTCCCGACCTTCCCCCGATCGATTGGGAGGAGTTTCGGGGGTTGATGTTCGCCGAGTATTTTCCCGATAGCGACAAGAGAAAGATGCGGGAGAATTTTCGGAAGCTTAAGCAAGGAAACCGCACGGTACGTGAGTACGAGTGGGAGTTCACTAATCTCCTAAATTGCGTCCTGGATGTGGCGCGGACAGAGCAGGATAAGGCGGAGTGCTTTGTGCGGGGACTCCCGCCCGACGTATTTCGCACGGTGGACGCTTTCAAATTTCGAACCTTTGCGGAGGTGTTGGATCGTGCTTTGTGGGTTGAGCACGGGAACGCTTGCGTGCGGAAGGAGCGCAAGGCATTCGAGAAGGACAAGGGGAAGAAGCGGCCCAGTGGTGGTTCGGGGGGGCAATCTAGTTCCAGGAAGCACTCGAAGTATCCTAAGGGACAATCCAAGAGCCGTGGACTCATTCGATGTGTGATCTGCGGTGGGGAGCATCGACCAATTAACTGCGAGCATAAGGCGGGACGATGCTTCAGGTGTGGTCAGGCAGGACATATCGGCCGGCAATGCCCAGAGGGATCGTCACTTGTCTCATCTGTTGCATCTGCTCTGGCGACTCTAAGGCAGTTTGGTGGAGCTCCGCCAGCTGCGATGTCTGCTGGACGTGTGTTGGCACCACGTCAGTCTGAGGTGCCCCCACCGGCTTTTAGTGGTCGGGTGTATGTGGCTCAAGTGGAGGAACCTACGGAGGTCGTCGACCGCGATGTGGTGGCAGGTATGGTGCTACTTAACAATGTTCGGGCTAGAGCTTTGTTTGATACAGGTGCTACGCATTCATTCATTAGCCGACCATTTGCACAAATGCATGGCATTGGGATTCAATTAAGCAAAAGTACCTAGCGGGTGGAAGCTCCCGAGCGTCCGTTTGTCATTATGAAGGAATTTTGGCGTGTTCGGTGCAAGTAGGCGACTGGATTATGTTGACGCGCCTGCTAGTGCTCAAGAGGTTAAAGGACTTTGACCTAGTGTTGGGCATGGATTGGCTCTCGAAGTACTATGCGACTATCGACTGCAAAAGCTGGATTATAACTTTTCGCGAGCCCGTACAAGAAGAGTTCACTTATCGAGCTTGCAAGAGTTCGCTCTTCGCCATGACGGTGTCTGCGTCGAAGGCAAGGAAGCTGGTTAGTAGCTATTGCGCGGCTTATTTGGCGACAGTTATGGAGCTTAACAGGGAGACTCCAGCACTAGAGGATATATTCGTGGTTAGGGAGCTTCCAGACGTGTTTCTTGCGGAGTTACCAGGATTACCACCGGATTGGGAGATCGAGTTTGTAATTGACTTGGTTCCTGGGACGGCGCCAATTTTGAAGGCTCCGTATCGAATGGCACCGGCCGAGTTAAAAGAGTTGAAGGCTTAATTACAGGATTTACTCGACAAGGGGTTCGTGAAACCGAGTGTATCACCTTGGAGAGCCCCAGTGCTATTTGTGAAGAAGAAAGACGGATCCTTTCGTCTTTGTGTTGATTATCGTGAGCTCAACAAAGCCACGATGAAGAATAAGTACCCGTTGCCTTGTATCGACGACTTGTTTGATCAGTTGTAGGGGTCGCGGGTTTACTCGAAAATTGATCTTCAGTCGAGCTATCATTAGTTGAAGATCAAGCCGGAAGATGTGCACAAGACCGCGTTTCGGACACGGTACGGGTACTACGAGCTCACGGTTATGCCAGTCGGGCTCACAAATGCCCCGGCGGTGTTTATGGATCTGATGAACCATGTGTTTAGAGCTTATTTGGACCGATTTGTGGTGGTATTCATAGATGACATCTTGGTCTACTCTCGTAGCGACAAGGAGCACGCAGAACATTTAAGGATCGTGCTACAAGTCCTTCGGGAGGAGAAGCTCTATGCGAAGTTGAAGAAGTGCGACTTCTGGCTCCGCGAGGTTGCTTTCTTGGGGCATGTCATTTTCGAGGGTGGTGTATCTGTTGACCCGAGAAAAGTGGAGGCGATCAAGGATTGGCCTCGTCCGACTAATGTATCGAAAGTTCGAAGTTTCATCGGCTTAGCGAGCTACTATAGACGGTTTGTGGAGGGATTCTCGAAGATCGTTGTTCAACTTACTCGTCTTACTCAGAAGGGCACGAAGTTTGTGTGGAGTGACGACTGCGACCAATGCTTTAAAGAGTTAAAAGAAAGATTGATGTCGACTCTGATACTCGCCCTGTAATATACCGAAATTTCGATAAACGAATATCGAACTATGGTCAAAATGACTAAAGTGCGATATTGAAGTGCTTCGGAAAGGCCGAAAGCACCTACAATGCGAAAAGTGCATTGTAGGGGATCTTCGAGAGCTATTGATAAAAGAAAATGAGAAAAATCTGCAAACTGCAGATTTGGGCTCTCGAGGACCGGTCCCTAGTGGGACAGACCGGTCCCTGTATGCGTAGGGCATTTCCAGGGGTGAAAATCGGCTAAGTCCTGGAATACCCCCCTACGGGAACTGGTCCCTAGTGAGAGAGACCGGTCCCCGTAAGCGTGAGATAAGGAGAAATTGCTGTGTATAGAGTTCAGGCTCTCGAGGTTCGGTCCCTCAGGAAAAGACCGGTCCCCGTGGGTCCGGTCCTTCAAAGGAAGACCGGTCCCCGTACGCGTGAAAGCTAAAAAAGAGAAAATTTTGGCTAAATCCCTGGAGACCTGCTCACGGGAATCGATCCCTAGTAGGAGAGACCGGTCCCCGTGTGCTAAAATGGGCAGGACATGCTCTCGGGGACCGGTCCCCACTAGAGAGACAGGTCCCCGTGCCCGAAAAATGCCCAGTCTAGGCAGGGCATAGAGATAAAAGTTGAGGGACCTAAGTGCATTTATGCATCAAATGGGTTATGTATAGGGGCATATGAGGGCTTTTTCTCTCATTCTTTCCTCCCCAACACCAACAAGAGAGCTCTCTTTCTCTCTCTAGGATCCTCTCCCTCTCACAAGGTGGTGGAGCAAGGAAGAAGGCTTGGTGGAGGAGTGGACCAAGGAGGAGACCATCATCTTCTTCTTCCTCCCTAGCACAAGAGCAAGGAAAGCTTTGAGGTAAGCTTTTCCCTCTCTCATGGTAGAACCCTAGAATGGGTTTGGAATGACCTAAGGATGGTTTTTATAGGATCTCTAGGTGCTAAAGAGCTTCTTTTCGCTTTTCATAGAGATCAAAACGAGGGTTTTGTGTATATGATAATCCTAGGGCACCCAAATTGGGCCTTTCGCCTAGGATGGTTCTAAGGGCAAATTGACCTTATATAAACCTAATTGGGGGTAATTCCGACCCGCTCGAGTGCTCGGTTCGTCGAAATGAAAATCCTATGTAGTGATTGGAGCGAAAAAGCCTAATTGGCTTCGTTTTGCCGTAGATAAAGATATTGGCGGCCGAGGATCGTGAAATTCGAGTTCAAGCATCCTAGTGGACCTACAAGGTGGGGGGTGCTTCTCACTAACTTCGAAATTTCCTTTATGTCTAAGTGTTACTCATTGAGCATTATATGTATATAGCCTTTTTCATGCATAGTAGGGTAAATGAGCTTATGTGTTCCATACTTTGAGTTAAGATGCAAATGAGATAGTTGTAAACAGTAAAGACGAGTAAAACCCTATGTATGCATGTATTGAGATAAGAACCTAGTTGGGTCAAAGAACAAAGTGATACCATGACAAGTAGATCGAGTGGCATTAGTGATTGCGAAGAACACTAGAGTTAGTGTGTTAACAAGAGTGAGAACAAACAACGTAAAGAATACTAGAGTAGTGTGTGGCATTGACAAGAATGACAAGTGTGAGAACATGAAACACTAGAGTTAGTGTCAAGATATGGTCATGAATGCAAAGAACAAGAACATGAGATTATGGACAAATGACAACCAACCTTATAGCTAAGAGTCATTATGCATTGTTTCCTTATAGCTAAGGAATGGATTTGGACTACAACCTTATAGTTAAGGATTGGATTATACTCGCCTATAAGTCCTTGCTGGGAGGGCGATAGCTCCCCCTCTAGCGGTGCGCTCCGGAGTAGTCGCCACTGGGTGTAGTAGTCTTCCCAGAGGACGATTCTGTCGGGTCGTAGTAGCCTCCCCGATACTGGGATTTGGGTTGGTGAGTTTTATTCGAGACGAAACCTACGGGCTAGCCATGAGATTGGGTATCGAGATTGAGATTTTGCATTCATCATGAATATTATGTTGAGCATAATCATTGTTTATTATCGTCCAGGCATATTAGTTGCATTTATTATAGTTGGTTACTATCTGCTTATTCTTTCTATTATGCCTAAATTAGACCTAATGGGAAAGTCGGTAAGATTAGGGGCCGAACCCACTGAAAACTTTGTTATAGTTCTCACCCCATTATTTCCACAGGGCCACGTTCGAGTGAGCCGGCAGACGACCGCGTTAAGGGCCTCGCATCGTAGCTAGCGACCGCCCTAGCAGGGTATATATTTTGTACTAGTTGTATTCTCTTAGTTGATATCTTCTTTTGTATTTAAAGATGTAGTTGTATAAAAGAGCAAACGGATGTAAAGCTTTATTTTGGAAAGAAAATGTGTAAAGAGAAGAAATGATGAAAAGAATATGGATGTAATCGCATGTATATGGTTAAAATATAATCATAGTACTTGTATGTTGTATAGCTTAGAATTTCTTTCACTTTGGAAATTGCTTACCCTCGTGTAAGCCGTATTTATATGTTTTCGCTTGTGCATTTCATTTCTGATTGAATTGTACATGTGTTGAGCCTTGGGCAGACAGGAAAAACTTTGTCCGTTCGGCGTCTGTTCGACGTGCCCGGGCTGGCCAAAGGGATCGGTCCCGGGGCGTGACACGCCCTACCTGTCCAAGGAGAGGATTTTGTGGTTTATAGTGATTATCAGGGTCTTGGGTGTATTCTGATGCAATATGGGAAGTTGATTGCCTATGCATCCCGCCAGTTGAAAAGCTACGAGAAGAACTATCCTATTCACGACCTGGAGTTGGCAGCGGTGGTCTTCACACTGAAGTTGTGGAGACACTATCTTTATGGAGCACGTTGCGGGTTGTACACGGACCATAAGAGTTTGGAGTATCTGTTCACTCAAAAAGAACTCAACATGCAACAGCGCAGGTGGTTGGAATTATTAAAGGATAACGATGTTACAATCCTTTACCACCCGGGGAAAGCCAATATGGTGGTGGATGCGCTTAGCAAAAAATCGACGGAGAACCTTGTGATGTTAATCACACATCAGGAGTGTCACGCCCGAGCCCGATCCATTTGGCCAGTTCGAGCGCGTCAAACAGACGCTGAACGGACAGAGTTTCCCCTATCCGCCCAAGGCTCAACAACAGTACAGATAGAGTATAATTTTCACACATGCGGAAGCATACACAAACGGCGTCGGGGAGGAAAAACCACCTGGAAATCCCTAATGTCGGGGAGGAAAAACCACTACGACCCGACGAGACCGTCCTCTGGGGAGGATATACTACTACGACCCAGTAATGGCAACTCCGGAGCACATCGCCCGAGGGGAAGCTACCACCCTCAAGCAAGGACTTATATGGTGAGTACGATCAATCCTTATCTTTAAGGATTCCAAATCTCAATCCATTCCTTGACTTCAAGGAGAACTTATGTTCATATGACCCTTAACTCTAAGGTTGAATGTCATAATGTCAATCTCTCAATTCTACTAATGTCAAGTACTCTATTGGTTCTTGTTCTTTGTCATTGTCGCCACACTTGTTGTCTAAGTATTCTAGACTCATCAATGTCACTCTCTCTAAGTACATATCCAATGTCAACTCATTTGTCAAGTACGCTAAGTTCTTGTTCTTTAACATGCATACATAGGGTTCTTTTTTCTTTACCACTACACAATCATATAATTATTTCTCATGCATTTGAACTCACAAATTACAAGATAATACATAATAATCCTACTATGCAATATGCTCAACATATATATATAAATGCTCAATGATGACACTTAGACATAAAGAGAAGTCCGATGTCCTTGAAATGCACCACCCACCTTTAAAAATTATGGTGATGATGTGGTTCACTTTTCGTAGCTATCCGGTGTCTATGTTATAACCTGCGCGTTAAACCGAGCCCAAATCAGGCCAATTTACATAGTAGCTCATATGTAGGATTTTCGTTTAAACAAACGGAGTTGTCCTACGCGTCAGGAATACCCCCAATTAGGTTTTCACAAGGTCAATTTGCCTTGAAAACACTCTAGGGCAAAAGCCCTAATTTTCCAAACCCTGACAATGCTCTATGTTGTTACAGATTTTATGTTGGCATATTTCGTGAAGTTAGTTCGGAGTCTTGAAGGTTTAGAGAAAATGAGACGAAGATCGAAGACTCGCAGACTCGAAACGTAAATCCACAATGCTCGGTAAGTTCAAATACTGATGATGATGATTTATATACTTTAACAAGTGTTTAGAAGACATTAGGATTGTTGAAATTGAGTTTTTAACTAATTTGGTTCTTCACTCTGCATATCTGGTTGAGAGGACCGGTCTCCACATTGAGAGGACCGGTCCCAGTAAGCACCTTCTGCGCAATTTTGCACAGAGGACCGGTCTCCACATTTAGAGGACCGGTCCCAGTAACCTGATATTCTCATGACGCAGAGTGAGACCGGTCTCCTACCTCTGAAGACCGGTCCCAGTAACCTGATATTCTCTTGACGCAAAAGAGGACCGGTCCCCTGAGCAGTGAGACCGGTCCCTCGGTGATTATTTTCTTATTGCGCAAGGGAGGACCGGTCCCTGCCTTGGAGGACCGGTCCCTCGATACGAAATTCAGTTTTTCAAATCCTAATCTATTTCTAAATCTTTTAATTGGTTTTAAAATTAAGTTTTCACAATCCTAGTCTACTTCTAAGTCTTCTAAACCTATAAATAAGATGTAGGGGTGTTTCTAAAAGATAACTAAGCCTAGATTATTTATGAAAAACCCTAGAAGCTTGTAGGTAGCCGTTTTCCTCATCTTCTACATCAAGCTTCTCCCAAATTGATTCTCGGTGCCCTAATTCTTAATGTTTTTCTAGAATCAATTTGAGAATTGCTTAGAGATTATTCCCATAGATTTTTAATGAGAATCTAAGCAATAAATCATCACCGATCGTATGGTTCTTGCTCCGGACGGAGTGCGCTCGTGGATTCGAGTGGGCGTCGTGGATTCGGCGTGATCAAGGCTTCGTGGATTCGAAGTGGAGGCGTTTCGTGGATTCGGGACGTGGCGTTCGTGGACTCGGACGTGGACAACGCGGCGGCGTGCGCGGAGATTCATAGGAGGTTAAGAGAGGTTAAGTCCGTGGAGTCGGTAATTACCTTGTAATCTTTTCTCTTAGTGGATTGTTATTCGCGTGTTGGTCCCGTGGGTTTTTTACTCCGAGTTTGGAGTTTTCCCACGTAAATCTCGGTGTGTTTTTAATTTCCGCATTTACTTTTAACGCATCGATTATTTGTGATTTTTGGCCGGTACACCTATTCACCCCCCTCTAGGTGTCGGATACAATCTAGATAGATCCTTGGGGCTTCCCCGTAACTTACATATGTCAATCCCTAGGTTTTGATCTCCAAACCAAGCAAAAGAGAGCTTGTTGATCCTCTAGGAACTCATCTAAGACCATTTAAATTATTTTTAGGGCATCTACTTGAAGCCCTAACGATCCACCATTAGAGCACATGAAGAAACTAGGTTTTTCATGTGTTCTATGTGCATTAGGATGTTTCTACACTTGTAGAAACTCCTAAACTCGAAGATCTAAGGAGAAATCTCAAGCCCTAGGTCTACATTTGCATAAACTCACCTTAGCCCAAAGCTATCACAAGGTTCACCTTGTAGGAGAGCTTCTAGAACCTCCAAAGCCTCCAAAAATGCTCCTCCTAGCTTCTTCTCCTTCTTCTCCAAGCTCTAGGAGATGATCTCTAGAGAGAGAAAGAGAGAAATGTGAGGGAGAGGAGTGTTTGGGGAAATGGCTGTAAGGGGAGAAGGGGTGTAGGGCATATTGTGTTGTAACAATGAAAATAAACCCCTCAAAACTCTTTATTTCGAAGCAGTCCAAAACTGCTGTCGGGGCCCATCTGTACCGGTACACTTTGGGTTTGTACCGGTTTAGTTTGGCGCAGAGAGGCAAACCCGAGAGCAACCCTCTCGGTTTTCGTAGCATTTGTACCGGTATAATTTGGATTTGTACTGGTACACGTTGCAAAATTCTCAAACCCGAGAGCTCTTCCCCTCTCGGTTATAGTGGCTGTACCGGTACAACCATTACACTTGTACCGGTACAGTTTGCCCAGACTTATGTTTTTCGCGTCGTTTCAACTCTACTTCGCGCCGAATAACGCCAAAACCTTTCTAACTTTTTAAGATCCTCTTTTAACCCTTCCAAGATGATTGGAATGGTAATTGGGAGTTGCCCAATCATTTCTTTCGCGTACTTTAGCCAATTTGGATAAAGTTCGGTTCTTTCTACCGAGTTTCGGTATGTTACAAGGAGCCGCTATGGAGAGAGATGCAGCAACTCGATCTTGAGGTTGTAGCTCCGGAGGTACTGGTTATGTTTATGGCTCTCGTTGTCCAACCGACCTTATTGGAGCGGATTAAGGATTTGCAATCCGCGGATACAAGTCTCCAAAAGGTGTGGCGCGGCATTGAGAGTGGTCGCCTTGTTGATTTTAGTATTGGCACCGATGGTGCACTTCGATATTGAAACCAGTGGCGCACTTCGATATTGAAACCAGTAGTGTGTGCCGGATAATGAAGAAATCCGAAAGTTGATCCTAGATGAAGCACATCGGCCTCCTTATAGCGTCCACCCGGGTGGCACCAAAATGTTTGAGGATTTGAAAATGGTTCTCTCTAGTTTTGATGTATTGGTAGAAGTATTGGTGGAGTTCATTTGTGGTGGAGTTCATTTGTGATAGTTCACAGAAGGGTTGTGGAATCCCTTTGGCTGAATATTTAAGGTTCTTGTAGGTTGGAATTGAGGTGGCCAACCTGAGGTAAAGATAGGATCAAGCTTGGCTCTATTTGAGGTATAATTCTAGTTATATTAGGTAAATTCTTGAAGTTCTTGGTAGAGAGCTTAGTAGAAGCTCCTAATAGATTTAGAATTGTGGTGGGTTGCTGGAAAATTATTGGGCATCATCACTCGAGTGATCGGACACGAGTCGACGTGTTTTGGTGGGTTTGACCTCACCGAAATGGGTGAATTCCCCATATATTCTTATTCTTGATATAGAGCTAGAATTATGCATATATTTTGCTAGTAGCATCATAAGTGGGTTGTTGGATGTAATAGTAGTACTTACATCATTGTGGCAAAGTTATACTCTATGTAGTAGAGAGATAAAGGTATTAAATTCCTTGCATGATAACTAATATACTTGTGTAGACAAGTCGGGAATGTATGTAAATATGCTTAGACTAGCATGAATTTCATGTTGTTATAACCTAGTAGATAAGTAGCATTGGATATTGGACTTAGATCCCGACCTATAGATCGGCAGAGGACATTCCATGTTTGAGACATGACAATTGAGAACTTTGTATTATGGATCATGCTTGCTTGCCATTGTGCTCATTCGCACATGCTTGTGAAGGTCGCTCCCCACATGCTAGCACTCCGGAGTTGGCCTACGCGACATCATGCTCGCCTGTGCGGGATTGGATGCCAAAGTGGATTGCCGTGGGGCCGGAGTGCATACTACCACATGGCCATTAGGCGCGGCAGCCCTATTCATATAGAGTCCGGCTACTATACTTTTATGAGTACGATCACCCTCGTACTCGTATGTTGTTTTCGATAATAGAGCTTCCAAATCGACGATCCATACCGTTAAACATTATTTAGAGCATTTAAAACTTTCAGATATCAAATTTCATAGTTTTTCGACATCATTTACCTTACGATCGAAAGCTCACAAAATTGACAATTTTTAATGGCCGGTATCGGATACTTGCTAGTTTAACAGTGTAAAAGAAATGGAATAGTTTGAATTTTTGATAGAAAATTCTATTCACTCCCTAGATAAAAACCAATAACTCCGATCCTAAATTGAAGGATGCAAGTCGGACTATCTTGTGTAGGTCCTTATGAATTGAGTAATAACACTAAATTGTATTAGTAAAATGGTCACTGCTAGATGGTGTACATTTATGAATTGATATAGCATGCTTACTCATATAGAGTAGTTCATTTATCTGTTGCATACTGTTAGTAGTATTAGAGGCATTACCATTCTATTATTCACGAGTTGTTTATTGTTTACATCATGTTATAGACGGACATGCTCTTTATTTATAGTTTATGAACCTAGTGGTGTAATTCGCTGAGGTCAGCGGCTTACCCACTGGGAACTATTAACTAATAGTTCTCACGCCCTATTTGTTGTTGTTTTATTTATAGAGCCATCTACAGCGGGAGAGGCTAGGAACCTCGGCAAGGGAGTCACGTCTAGCTAGACATAGCTTGGAGTCCCGCTAGGTGATCACCTCTCTGTTTTGGTTGTGTTAACGAGGGGCCGGATGTTCTACGTACCTTTGTATAGAGATTGCCACATGTATACATAGTTGTGCCTTGTGACCTTGTGATGTATGAATTACTTTGGAGAGTTGTATTTGTTGTATATTACTCAGACTTTCAGTTACTTTTAGTGTATGTTGTATATCTTATGCTCTGATACCATGTTAGACGTTTTTGATTATTATTACTTTTCTAGCATGGTTATAGTAGATGCCTTCTATTTTTGGGTATATGGTGGATCTGTGCACGTACCGGGTAGGCTTCCGCTGGAACCTGGGTGTGACACCTACCGTTCATCAAGTCCACCAAAAGGAGATAGATCCATAATAGTAGATGGCAATGATGCACTTACTGGCAAACATGAAATTTCAATTCTCTATAACACTTAAAAGTTCAAATTATTAATTTTTCCTACTATCCTAATGAAGGAGAGAGTGTGAAAAATAATTTTAAAGATCATTGCTCTATACCTTGATTTAGTAATTCGTTCAAGGTCAACATAATTTCTTTGATAATAACTATTGAGCATTCTCGTATAGTAAACAAAAGTTGGACAGTCTTATGTCATCAACACATGCTTCTCAACATATACTTTTAAGCAACTGTGGGACGAATAAAACTCATAATGTCTACAATTACATTGTCACTTGATATGATAAGTAATTCCCATTTATTAGTTCCCATTGGACATTGAACTATTTTGCGGAGAGGGCTTCCGCTAGATCATAGTTAGTAATTAACTTTATATATATTTCTATCCCGAAATCCTGAAATGTGATATCGCATCGAATGCGAACCAATTCTTTATGGCCACCAATGTATTGTGTTATATTATCAATCATGACTAAATTTATGTCCCAATGGATACAAAACGGAACACATTTACTAGACATAATGTTCTAACATAAACAATATTACAAAATATATAGGTGAGTTGTCTCTATCTATAAAAAATCTCTAAAAATTTTAAATAAGTTTTGGACATTTAGAAAATAACAAAATATAAGAATTTTTATACAAAAGTATCACAACATTATATTAGGTGACATATAGAACATACCAAACAAGGAGGTGAAAGATGAAATTATCAATTTGTGGACAAGGTTGGCATGAATTCTTGTCGATGGACGACTTGGGATGGGGGTGATGACAAAGAGAGGGGGAGAGGGGCTCTGGAAGATAGGATTTGACATATAGAGAGAGAGAGAGGGGGGTGAGGAGTCTAGAGAGAGGTGAGAGAGAGAGGGCTCTAGAGTTGGGGGGGCGAGAGAGAGAAAGAGTGAGTGAGAGAGAGAGGTCTCTAGATATGGAGGTGAGAAAGAGAGAGAGAGAGTGATGTGGTGAGGGAGGAGAGAGAAAAAGATGGAGAGATTTGCTGTAAGGAAGTGAATTCTCGAAATCCGAGAGTTGCACCACGTTTAGAATCGACTGATTGTCGAGCGGATGGACTTCGAAAAGTTCGAAGTTGATCCGAAGGCAAAAAGTGCATCGGAGTTGCTCCCGGTGAAGTTCGGAAGCATTCGTGCGTTTTGGTGCGCATAGGCGCGATAACGGAACGCGAAAAGCTATGTTGGGTCTTAAGCTAAATCCGGCATTAGCGTGGATGAAAAGATGATGAAAATGTGTTCGAATACATGTTTGGAAAGTCTCGGTTCGATTTGAAAAGAAACGGAGGCCAATCGAGCGAAAACGAGCGAAAACGGAGAAGAAAACGAAAAAGGCTGAAATTTGGCTAAGTCCTTAAATGTTGGGCTGAGGGGGCTTACGGGATCCGAACCCCATGGGCCAGGGCCGGACCCCAGCCGGGCAGAATGCCCAGCTTGCTTACGGGATCCGAACCCCATGGGCCAGGTCCGGACCCCAGCCGCGCAGAATGCCCAGTTTGCTTACGGGATCCGGATCCCATGAGCCAGGTCCGGACCCCAGCTGCGCAGAATGCCCAGTTTTGGGCAGTTTGCAAAGTTGAAGGGGCTATGGGCATTTTGTTATAATAGAGGGTTATAGAGGGGATTTCCCTCCCTCTTTCTCTCATTTCCCTCTCACAAACACACATAACCTCTCCCTCTCTCTCTCTAGGAAGAAGAAGAAGAAGGAGAAGGAGAATGAGGAGAAGAAGGGAAAGGCTTGGTGGAGAAGCAAGCTAGGAGGAGGATTCTTGGCATCATCTCCTTCCTCTCCACCATTAGAGCTCCCTATTGAGGTAAGCTCTTAAGAGCTATCATGGTATAATCTCTTAGAAGGATTTGTATCTTCTAGAGACAATTTTTATGGAACCCTAGCATCCCTAAGAGATGTTTTGCACAAGCAATTAGAGCTCTAGGGGTGGATTTTGCTTGGGGCAATTTCTAGGGCTCAATTTGGGGTTTTCCAAAATAAGAGGTTTTGATCTCTTTTAACCTCATTTCTAACATATTGTTAGGTCCGCGAACGCGTGGGAAGCGACGGTTCGTCGATCCGACGAACGGTTCGAGTGATCCGAGCCGAACAAGGGCTCACAGCTTCGAAATTGGCCCGGGGAGCCAAAGTTGAGATTGGAGGCTTCAAGAGCGGCGTTCTAACCTCGAGGAACAACCCAAAAGGTGGGGGGTGCCTTACCGAAGCCATTGGGTTCCCTTTTATGTCTAAGAGTTTTATTGGTCATATAGCATATACATATATATATGTATAGTTTCATGCATGTTAGGGTTATATAGTTTGTTTAACTATTCTTACGTGCTCCTTTAAATTGTGGCATCATTTGATTGACAATTGAATATAGGAGGCATGGTGATTGTGACATTGAACCCTAGAAATAACTTAGCTTGCATGATTGCCAACTAGAGACATGGTGTAGTGACACTAGTGACATAAAACCAAGTAGAAACTTGATGAATGACATTATGCAATAACTTAGTGTAGAGAACACTAAAGACATGGAACCAAGTACATTAGTTGAAGATTGACATTATAACATAGTGTATAGAGACACTAGTGACATGTGATCCAAGTAGAGAACTTGATGGCAATTTATATTGAGACAGTGTAGAGAACACATGAACATTGACACCCTTGTATGGATGCCCTCCAAGGTGGAGGATGAGATCATACTCACACAGTCTGTTCAGCGCTCGTGGTGGTCGCTCCACACGAGTAGTGCGAGTCTCCAGAGGTCTTGGCACGTGAGTCGATAGGGATAGCCTATGTGGGGTCCCGAGGGATAGCCTATGTGGGGTCCCGCGGACAACCCATTGGGTTGAGTTGTGAGTCGTGGGCGTGCCTACGGGCTAGCCATGGATTGGGTAATAACATAAGAACATAAAAGTATTTCATACATACTTGATTGGGACATAGTAGCATGATAGATATTTCATAATTATATCATGATCTTGTTGTTTCAGGCATAGCAGTAGTTGCATCAATTATATCATGCTTTACTTACAGCAGTTACAGCTTTAAATTATCTATCTATCTATCTATCTATCTATCTGCTTTTGCCTGCTTAGACCTAGTGGGGAGATCGGTGGGGTCGGTGGCCGAGCCCACTGGGAACTAAGGAAGTTAGTTCTCACCCCACTCTCTTACAGGTTCCAGCGCGTAGGCGGCCGGTGAGGATCGTGGTAAGGGCATCGCGCACTAGTTGATAGTAGCCGCCTATTTGCACTAGTGTTTCCCCCGACATCATTTTGGTATAGTTATATGTTCAAGGAAAACAATGTACCTTTTTGGAAATGTCAATACTTATGTATTTTGGAAGAACAACATGTATATTTATTTGGGGTTAAAGAATGTAACTTGATTGTAATCAAATGGCTGAATGGTTGTAATAGATAGACTTATCTCTCTTTAATTACTTGTATGTCATACTTGTATCTTGCTCTTGTTTAGTCGCACCTTTAGGTGCTTTGTTCTCTTCATGTATGTTATAAAATTTAATTCTTGGGCAATTCTTTGTACATGATTTGTTGTCGAGCCTTGGGCGGACGGGGAGAGTCTTTGTCCGTTCGGCGCACGATCGCGTTCGAATCGAACCAAATTGGTAGCGGTCTCGGGGCGTGACAGGTTTAAGTTGGTATCAGAGCAAGTAAGAGCAAGTAAAGAGAGAGTCTAGGATGACCCTAGGGAACTCTAGGATGGTAAACTCTAAGGCTATAGGTACGTGAGCGGAACGTGAACCTATGTCAAGTGCGGAAGTTAATTCAATTGGGTCGAAGTAATGGTTGAGATGTCTCTAGTTGTGAATCGAGACGGATTCAAGGGTATTGGTTCTTGGCTTCAAGTGCTTGTGTTGGGCGGCCGACAACATGACGTTTAAAGTCTAGAATGAGTACACTTGTATGCTTTCGCCTAATTTATGTATTGAGTCGGGTAACTCGTAGATACGAATTCGTGTATGGGTTAAGTTGATTAACCCACGTATTGCGTTTTCAGGAGCTATGGCACCTAAAGGACGCCCCCGAAGAAATTCGGCTCCTGCACCACCTCCCGAGGTGCAAGAGCAAGCGGCGGCCCCGAAGCGAGAGGGGTCAAGTGAGGTGCAGCAACTGCGGACGCAGATGACTGCGCTGACCAGTCGTTTCGATAGGCTCCAGGAGCTAATGGAGCAGCAGATAGCGGCGGCGGCCGCGGCGGCAGCCGAGGATCACAATCCACCCGCGCCCCCGGCGCGTGTACCTGGGTGGCGAGGCGAGGTGTAGCGGCGATTCGGTGGCGGCGCGTCCTCCGCCGACGAGTGCACTCCCGGCGGCGTCGGGTTCAGCAACTCCCGATGCATCGGCCGAGGGAGCGGAGCAGGAGCGGTTGTTGACGGCTCTTATTAAGTTCATGAAGTTTCACCCACCGATCTTCGAGGGCGGACCGGTGGAGCCGGCGGTAGTGGTGTCATGGATTGACTCGATGGAGGCACAGTTCGAGGATTTCCGTACCCCGGACAGAGACAAGGTTTACTTCGCCGCTCATTGTCTTGGTGAGCCAGCGAAGGTGTGGTGGAAGCGGATGAAGCGAGATAGGCCTTCTGATCTCCCGCCTATCACGTGGGAGGAGTTCAAGAGGGCAATGTATGGCAATTACTTCCCTGATACAGTGAAGAGGAAGCTTCAGGAGAAGTTCAGGACGTTGAGGCAGGGAGACCGCACTGTGGCGGAGTATGAGCAGGAATTCTCCCATATCATAGATTGTGTTCCGGAGGTCGTACGAGATGGCCAGGGACAAAGCGGATCGGTTCTTGCGAGGACTCGGAGTATTTATCGGGCGGTGCGATTCTTAAGCTCACTACATATGCGGAGGTGTTTGATCGTGCACTCTGGGCGGAGCACGGTGACGCTCATGTGCGCGAGGAACGTGAGCTTATGGCGGCGTCCAAGGATAAAGGGAAGAAGCGATCTGGTGGTCATTCGGGGGGACAATCTAGTTCCAAGAAACCCCCGAAGAACCCGCGGACGCAGTCGTGGAGTCGTGGACCGCAGCAATGTACTATATGTGGCGGCGGGAATCACCGAGCACATCAATGCAGACAACGACAGGGCAAGTGCTACAATTGTAGGCAAGAAGAGTACATCAGCCGCAACTGTCCGGCGAAGGCCCCGTCTGCCCCGTCAGTTGCATTGACTCCATCGACACCGGTTTATTATGGAGGAGCTCCACCTGCTGCCATGTCGGCTGGACGCGCGATGGCTCCATGTCAGCCTGAGGCGACACGGTCAGCGCCGAGCGGACGGGTATTCGCTGCTCAGGCCCAAGTCGAGGAACCTGCCGAAGCTGAGCCGCGTGAAACTGTGGCAGGTATGGTTTTAATTAACGGAGTACGCTCCAGAGATTTGTTTGACACGGGCGCCACTAATTCAATTATAAGTAAATCATTTGGACGAACTCATGATATGGATATAAAGGCATGCGAGAAGGTGTGGCGAATGGATAGCCCCGGTTCGGTAATCCATATTTATAAGGAGTGCCCTGCATGTCTAGTGCAGATAGGTGACTGGATAATGCCAATCCGGACCCTAGTGCTCAAAGGGTTGGAGAAGTTTGACGTTATACTGGGCATGGACTGGCTCTCGAAATATTATGCGTTGATCGACTGCAAGGAGAAAGTGATCACGTTTCGTGAGCCAGGACAAGAGGAGCTTGTTTATAAAGCTCGTCAGAGCTCGTGTTTTGCCGCGACAGTGTCGGTGAGAAGAGCTAGGAAGCTAGTCGGCAGCGGTTGTGCCGCCTATATAGCAACCGTTGTGGAAGTTGAACGAGTAACCTCGACGCTCGAGGAGCTATCGGTAGTTCGGGAATTCCCCGACGTATTTCCTGCCGAATTACCGGGAATACCGCCAGAACGGGAGATCGAGTTTGTAATCGACTTGGTTCCCGGAACCGCGCCGATTTCGAAGGCTCCATATCGGATGGCGCCGGCGGAATTAAAAGAGTTGAGGGCTCAATTGTTGGATCTCCTTGATAAGGAATTCATCCGGCCGAGTGTATCGCCGTGGGGAGCCTCGGTATTATTTGTGCGAAAGAAAAATAGGACATTCCGACTCTGCGTAGATTATCGCGAATTGAACAAGGTCATGATCAAGAACAAGTATCCACTACCCCGGATCGATGACTTGTTCGATTAATTACAGGGGTCAAGTGTCTATTCAAAAATTGACCTCCAATCGGGCTATCATCAATTAAGGATTAAGCCGGAGGATGTTGAGAAAATCGCATTCCGCACGCGGTATGGACACTACGAATTCACGGTGCCGTTTGGGCTCACGAATGCCCCGGCAGCGTTCATGGACTTAATTAACCGTGTCTTCAGAAAGTGCTTAGACCAGTTTGTGGTGGTCTTCATAGATGACATCCTGGTCTATTCCCGCAGTGACGAGGAACATGCGGAGCATTTGCGCATAGTGCTTCAAATCCTTCGGCAGGAGAAGTTGTATGCCAAATTGAAGAAGTGCGACTTTTGGCTGAGGGAAGTTGCATTTCTGGGGCATGTTATTTCCGAGGGCGGAATTTTCGTTGACCCGAGGAAAATAGAGGCAGTCAAGGATTGGCCGCGCCCTACGAACGTCCCGGAAGTCCGAAGCTTTGTGGGCTTAGCAGGCTATTATAGGCGGTTCGTGGAAGGTTTCTCTAAAATCGTAATTCCACCGACCCGTCTAACAAAGAAAGACACCAAGTTCATATGGAGTGACGAGTGTGACCGGAGTTTCCAAGAGTTGAAGGACAGATTGACTTCGACTTCGGTACTCGCGTTACCGGTGCAAGGCGAAGACTTTGTGGTTTATAACGACGAGTCTTATTTAGGCTTGGGGTGTGTTCTGATGCAGGGCGGGAAGGCGATCGCGTATGCGTCCCGTCAGTTAAAGAGCTATGAGAAGAACTACTCTATCCACGACTAGAGTTAGCCGCTGTGGTATTTGCTCTTAAGTTGTGGAGACACTATTTGTATGGTGCGCGTTGCGAGATATACACGGACCATAAGAGTCTAAAATACTTGTTCACACAAAAGGAGCTGAATATGCGCCAACGGCGGTGGTTGGAGTTATTAAAAGATTATGATGTCTCGATCCTTTACCACCCCGGAAAGGCGAATGTAGTTGCCGATGCTCTCAGCAGAAAGTCGGTGGAAAATCTTGCATTGAAGGTTACGGCTCAAGATCCTCTAAGCCGGGAAATGAAACGGCTAGATCTTGAGGTAGTAGCTCCAGAAGTACCGGCTATGTTATCGGCTCTTATAGTTAGACCGACCTTGTTGGAGCGGATCAAGAGTCTTCAATCTACGGACCCTAATCTCCAAAAGGTGCGGCGCGACATCGAGAGCGAACACGGTGGCGACTTCACCGTTGATGCCGAGGGAGCAATCCGGTTCCGCAACCGGTGGTGTGTACCCGAAAATGAAGAAGTCCGAAAGCTGATTTTGGAGGAAGCTCATCAAGCTCCTTATAGTATTCACCCGGGCGGCACCAAAATATACAAGGACTTGAAAATGCAGTACTGGTGGCCAAGGATGAAAGCTGACATTGGGCGCTATGTGGCACAATGTCTGGTATGTCAGCAAGTAAAGGCGGAGCGCCGATACCCAGCGGGGAAGCTTCAAAGCCTATCTATCCCAGTTTGGAAGTGGGAGGACATCGCGATGGACTTCGTGGTTGGACTGCCTCGTTCGACGGGCGGCCACGACGCGATTTGGGTGATTGTGGACCGCATGTCAAAGTCGGCACACTTTTTACCGATCCACACTACCTGGTCGGGCGAGAGACTGGCGCAAGTATATCTGGATGAGGTGGTAAGATTGCACGGGGTGCCGAAGTCGATAGTATCAGATCGAGATCCCCGATTCACCTCACATTTCTGGAAGAACTTACAGGAAGCACTTGGCACATGACTCGAGTTCAGTACTGCGTTTCACCCTCAGACAGATGGACAGTCAGAGAGGACTATTCAGATTCTGGAGGATATGTTGCGGGCGTGTGTCATTGACTATAAGGGAAGTTGGGCCAAATATTTGCCATTGGCCGAGTTCGCCTACAATAATAGTTACCAAGCTAGTGTGGAGATGGCACCGTTTGAAGTCCTCTACGGGTGGAAGTGCCGATCTCCAGTACACTGGGGTGATATGGGTGAACGGGCTGTGGTTGGTCCCGAGGTGTTGCGGGAGGCGGAAGAAAAAGTTCGCCTTGCTCGTCAACGGATGCTTACAGCGCAATCAATGCAGCAAAGCTATGCAAATAAGCGCCGAAGAGAATTATAATTCGCAGTAGGAGGCCGCGTGTTCTTGAAAGTTTCACCTATGAGAGGCGTGAGACGATTTGGAGTTCGAGAAAAATTAAGTCCTCGATACATTGGGCAGTTTGAAGTGTTGGAACGTATTGGAGCGGTAGCATATCGGATTGCATTGCCGCCGCAGTTAGCGGACGTTCACAACGTGTTTCACGTTTCCAACCTTCGAAAATATGTTCACAATCCCGAACACACTATGATGTTTGAACCGCCGGAGCTTCAAGAGGACTTGAGCTACGAAGAGTTTCTGGTGGCAATTATTGCTCGGGAGGTGTGCCAATTGCGGAATCGCGAGATTCCCTATGTTAAAGTCCGGTGGAGTAATCACGACGATCGTGAAGCCACTTAGGAGATCGAGAGCGAGATGAAAATGCATCATCCTCATCTATTCGAAAAATAAGGTATGGGTTTAAGTTTGAGTTAAGTTTAATATAAGGGTTCGTTTCGAGGACGAAACTCTTTTTAAGGCTGGGAGGATGTAAGGAAGTGAATTCTCGAAATCCGAGAGTTGCACCACGTTTAGAATTGACTGATTGTCGAGTGGATGGACTTCGAAAAGTTCGAAGTTGATCCGAAGGCAAAAAGTGCATTAGAGTTGCTCCCGGTGAAGTTCGGAAGCATTCGTGCGTTTTGGTGCGCATAGGCGCGAAAACGGAATCCGAAAAGCTATGTTGGGTCTTGAGCTAAATCCGGCATTAGCGTGGATGAAAAGATGATGAAAACGTGTTCGAAGACATGTTTGGAAAGTCTCGGTTCGATTTGGAAAGAATTGGAGGCCAACCGAGCGAAAACGAGCGAAAACGGAGAAGAAAACGAAAAAGGCTGAAATTTGGCTAAGTCCTTAAATGTTGGGCTGAGGGGGCTTACGGGATCCGGATCCCATGGGCCAGGTCCGGACCCCAGCCGCGCAGAATGCCCAGTTGCTTACGGGATCCGGACCCCATGAGCCAGGTCCGGACCCCAGCTACGCAGAATGCCTAGTTTTGGGCAGTTTGCAAAGTTGAAGGGGCTATGGGCATTTTGTTACAATAGAGGGTTATAGAGGGGATTTCCCTCCCTCTTTCTCTCATTTCCCTCTCACAAACACACATAACCTCTCCCTCTCCCTCTCTAGGAAGAAGAAGAAGAAGGAGAAGGAGGAGAAGAAGGGAAAGGCTTGGTGGAGAAGCAAGCTAGGAGGAGGATTCTTGGCATCATCTCCTTCCTCTCCACCATTAGAGCTCCCTATTGAGGTAAGTGTAGGTTATAGGTCTCAAGGATCTATAGGTAAACTACACCTAGAGGGGGGTGAATAGGTGTACAATGGCCAATTAAAAATCTCGATGCGATTTTAAAGTAAATGCGGAAAATAAAATCAAACACACCAAGATATACGTGGGAAAACTCCACAAGGAGTAAAAAACCCACGGGACCAATCACACGAAACTCCGCTAAGAAACTATTGAGTACAAGGCGATTCACCCACGGCTTTACCCAATTTACCGAATCTTCTATGTGGATCCCTTTCGCTGGTCCTCGATCGCTTGAAATCCTTCAACCGATCACGTCGCAACTCCTCGCCGCGACCACGCTTCGATTCTCCAAAGCTTTCACCGAATCCTCGGCCTCCACACGCGATCCCCGCGCAACCTCTTCGTCCGAAGAGAGAACAACGATGATTGATGATGATTAACTCTTTAAGCACCGTGGACCATGAGAATCCTTTCTAGTTATTCATCGAGTCGATTCAAAGAAGAAGCATCAAAGCAACATCAACTCAATGAACTACTAGTATCTTACCCTCTCTTAAGATTAGAAGGAAAAAGCTTAGAAGAGAGTATCTAGGGTTTTGAATGAAGCTTATTCAGGTATCTCACGTCCTAAGGCTTCTCATGGTCTATTTATAGAGTTAGAAGACTTTGAAGTAGACTAGAAATCAAATCAGCTTATTTTGGAAATATTTTTGGGTTTCTTGTCCGATCTCCATTTCTGTCCGGTCCCCGTGCTTAGTCAATATTTTCGCACGGGGACTCTGTCCGGTCGAGAAAGTGGTGTCCGGTCGATGTTTGCGAAGATTTCAAATATCAAACTTCGACTCGGACAGAAGGTGGTGTCCGGTAAGGGTTTAAGCTTTCGCAACAAAAACAAGCTTACTGAGACCGGACAGGACCTACGGTCCGGACAAAAACCATCTAAAAACAGTTTTTGTAAAATCAATATTTTAAAGCTTTCTAAAGTCTTCTAACTACTATATCCATATTGTTAATCACCATAAATGATCTTAAAAGCATACCTGAGGTGTTGAGCTTCTTCAACGAGTCCTGGAGCCTCCGTCTTCATCTTGATTGACTTGATCTCTTCAAGACTCCGACTCGTCCACGAAATTCGCCAACCTATAAAATCCTTAACAATCTCCCCCTTTGGCGATTTCGTGACAAAACATAATACATGCCTTTACAACCTCAAATACCGAAAAAATTGAGACTTATCGCAATCACCAAACGATAACTCTCAAGCATGATCGATCCAATAAACTTACAAGTTAGAACTTATCCTATACAAACTCTATGACTTAGACAATGGAGTCTTGAAGTCTTGAATGTTCCTGCAAAAGAAATCTCAAAACACACACATTCAAGCATCAAAAATTTCATGAAAAATAAGTACACGAGTTCATAAGTCTAAGTAACAAACTAACTATCAAAGTTAACTAACTAACTAACTAACAACGTTTAGTCATAGTAAGTTAGACATATTAACATCTCATTTTCACCATCTCCATCTCCCCCTTACTGTCTTCATCTCCCCAGACATCTCTTCATCACTTCATCTCCCCTTTTTGTCACAAAAACCGCCAAAACAACACAAGGAGGAGGATAGCCATGGATCACTCGGAATCACTGCCTGGAGGTAGCATCTCGGCGCTTCCACACCCAACTTTCTCGCAAAGGAGCCGCAAGAGGCGAGAAACACGCCCGTATTTCTTGTTTAGCTCGGCAACGTCTTGCTTGATCTCTGCAATCTCACCAGATAGACGGCGTTGCTCGCGATAAACAGAAGTCATAGATGCCTCGGTGTCAGACTCTTGTGGAGAAGAAGGTGCGGGAGCATCAGCTCGAGGTGGAGAGTGCCCGTGAAGCTGAACATGTGACTTGACCATCGTTGTGTCACTGATCGGGCCGAGAGAGTGCTCATAAGATGTACAAAAAATGTCTACATCATGCATTCGCAGAATCCTCATGATAATCAGAGAGAATGGAAGACGATCCTTCTGATTAGCCGTTTTGATCTCCCGTGCCATTCGCTTCCAGATTAGGAATGGGATGTTAATGTTGATGTTCTTCTTCTTGACTAGTTCAGGATGCCCCAGAAGATACATAAACATAACCCGATCCCAACGAATCACCTTGGTGTTAGCAAGAGGCATGATGTTATAGCATACTATAAAGTTCAAATACCGATACTCTAATCTCAAATCCTTCGAGAGTATGGCAGAACCATTGTTTTCCGTGTAAGAAAATATATGCATCTGCATGTGCATTTAATGCAGCGGAAATAAATTTTATTTATAAAATATGATCCAATCATATGTACTGTAATATCATAACATTTATGATATTAGTATATATATATGTACCAAGATCATCTCGTGTGACACACAAAATTATTATTCTAATCTAATTAGAAGAAGGGTTTGAATTTCAACCTGTGCAAATTACCGAAATTATTTCACGGTTGATGTGGATCTGAACTTCTGGTCCTTTGAGCCGCACAAATGTTCGGCCTCTATATGTATCCACACAAGGCTGCTCGGATCCGTGCTTCACACAATCACAGTGTAATCCCGAAACTTCTTTCGTGATATCTTGTGTCAATGTGGAGAAAAATTAATCCTCAAAATTGTGCTAGCAATTCGAAGATGATTAACTATAGAGATCAATTAATATAGGAGGCCACTCTCCTATGATTAAAAGAGAGCTTTATATGATTGGGAGAATTTTCTCTCTTTTTCTCTCGCACTTCGCTTTTGCGTTGTTGTAATTGAGAGAGATTATTTCGAATCTCTTTTATAGGCATAAGGCCCATAAATGAGGTGCAAATAAACTCTCCTTATGGCGAGAAAACAAGTGAAGAGAAAAGAAAGAAAACCGTCGTCATAAATGAGAGGAAAGTAAACTCCTCTCATTTAGTGATGAAGCGGAAAGAGAGAGTGAAAAGAAATCGAAAACTCTCCTCCACTTAATACGCCAATTAATACGGAGAAAACTTTTCTTTCTTTAATCTTTACTCGTTTTCATCTCCCAACAAATTTGTACGAGAATTAATTAAGAGAGAGTATTATTCATCCTCTTCTCCTTTCACTTCATAACTCCTCAATTAAAATTTAATTGAGTTGATGAGAGAATAATTTAAGTGCAAGTGCATCGCATGCAACAATTTGCATTTAACTCAACAACTTTCAATTTCACAAATTGGTCCCTCTTGCTAACCAACTTAGCAAGTAAATCCTTTCTTTGCTACTTTAGCAAAATGATCTCTATTAATTTCCAAGCACTTGATCACACGCAGCCTTTATTGTGTGTGACCACATAGGTTCAATTCTATCTGGTAGTGAGATGTGACACTAAACTCTTTTAGTGTCACCATCAGAACTCTTCTCGATGGACCAAAACCTTTTTGGCTCTCCCAATTGAGTGTAATTAACTGTCTTAATTACTCTCATGGGTCCCACAATCCACGAGTGACACCTAGCAAGATATCGTGGCAATCCAATTAGAATTAATAATAGACGGAACCTCTAAGTGTAGTTACCGTGTGGTAAAATCCTTCTATCACTTATCCCGATTGAGTCGAGGTTATGGATAACTCGTCAAACCACATTACTCAATCATATGCCTTATCGATTAACACTTAATATGGAAACTCCTTTCCATAAAATCATCTTGCCTTGGCCAAGGACTTGTAAAACAGATAGCATAGGACAATTACCTCTCTACCGAGGGTGATAGATTCCATCTTGACACACACCTACCTCCACGTATGACCCACTGCAGCCAACATGTGTTGACTTAACCCATGATTAGGGTATAAGTATTTACACAGTCAAACTACAATAACCCACACGCAAGATAACCGTGGTGCCTCAGGTCAAAGGATCACTCACACTACTACAGTATGGAACAATTCACTGACGAGTGAGTAGACATCCATGTGATTGTTTATAGTTGGTCACGCTCAGTGAAATTGTTCTCCAACATTCACCTGTATGCTTACTCTAGTGTCGCCACACTAATGACTTGAGACTCATCATCCCATAAGGGAAGTACAGCATACACTGATCTATCCGGATTTACCACCGCCCTCGTGATAATCCTATGATCAGGAGCATTTAAGAATTAATTACAGAAGAATATATGTCTCAAATTTCTAACTTCTTAGAAAGTTAATTCTTCTACTATTAATTCTATGGACGATTCATAAATATGCATTTGGCAATAATATGAATGAAGAATGCCAGATTTAAACATAAAAGAAAAGTACACTGATATTATCCCTTTAAGTTATGACAGAGATTGGCTTATAGGGCATACAACTAACAATCTCCCACTTGCACTAAAGCCAATCACCCATATAGCGCATTCCCATCTTCTTGTTTGGAACTCTTCCAAACAATCGATCCTCCATTACATATGAGCAAATATCCTGATATAGACTTTCTATAATCAACATCTGACATAAAGTCAGAGTCAGTGAAGCCTTCCAACTTCAACTCACCTCCTCCAAAGACTAGGCACATATCCTTAGTTCTTCTCAAGTACTTGAGGATATTCTTAACTGCAACCCAGTGTTCCAAACCCGGGTTAGATTGATATCGGCTTGTGACACTCACAGCATGTGCGATATCAGTCCTCGTACATGGCATTGCATACATTAGACTCCCAATAGCTGAAGCACATGGGATTCTACTCATGCATTCTCTCTCCTCTGGTGTTTTAGGACACATCATTTTGGAGAGATAAATTCCATGTCTTAGAGGTAATAGACCTCTTTTGGAATTTTCCATGCTAAACCTCTTTAGCACTTCATCTATGTACATCCTCTGAGATAGGCCGAGTAACCTTCTAGACCTATCTCTGTAGACCTTGATGCCCAAAATGTAGGACGCATCGCCTAAGTCTTTCATGGAGAAATTTTGAGATAGCCACAACTTAACCGATGACATCATCCCAATGTCGTTCCCTATTAGAAGTATATCATTCACGTACAATACGAGAAATGTGACAGCACTCCCACTAATCTTTTTATACACACATGGTTCTTCCTCATTTCTGATGAAATCAAACGATTTGATTGCCTCATTGAAACGAGTGTTCCAACTTCGAGATGCTTGTTTTAATCCATATATGGATCTCTGAAGCTTGCACACTTTATGATTATCTTTGCTAGAGGTAAAATCTTGAGGCTGTTCCATATAGATATCTTCCTCAAGATATCCATTAAGGAACGCGGTTTTCACATCCATCTGCCATATTTCATAATCATAATGTGCAGCTATAGCGAGTAAGGTTCGAATGGATTTTAGCATGGCCACTGGCGAGAAGGTCTCTTGATAGTCAATACCTTCTCGTTGACTATAACCTTTCGCCACAAGCCTTGCTTTATAGGTCTCTACCTTTCCAGCTGAACCAATTTATCTCTTAAAGATCCATTTACACCCAATAGGTACTATACCCTCTACGGTAAATCAACTAGTGTCCAAACCTGGTTGGAATGCATGGAGTCCATTTCAGAATTCATAGCTTCCTTCCATCTCTCAGAGTCAATGTCTGACATAGCTTCATCATAACCAGTAGGATCATGTCTGTGATCTTTATCTCCCATTAGAAACATTTCCTGTACCTCTTCTATGACAAATCCCACTTAACTGACTGGAGGTTGGGAGACTCTACTAGATCTTCGAAGTGGTTGTGTGTATGTTGGCTCCGATTGAACAGATATTTTCGGTGGATCATTGTGGATTCGTTGCTTATCAGAGACATTCTCATTAAGCTCTATTTTCCTCCCACTACCTCCTTCTTGAATAAATTGTTTCTCAAGAAAAGAGGCATGCCGACTCACAATAATATTTTGATCATGGGGAAAATAGAAATAGTATCCCAATGATTCTTTGGGATAACCAACGAATCTACTTTTATCCGACCTTGCTTCCAATTTGTCCGTCTTAAGCTTCTTAACATAAGCTGGACATCCCCAGATCTTGAGATGACCAAGAGATGGCTTTCTACCAAACCAAATCTCATATGGAGTAGTAGAAATAGATTTTGAAGGCACTCTGTTCAAGATATATGCAGTAGTAAGGAGAGCATACCCCCAAAGTGATATAGGCAAATCTGTAAAACTCATCATGGATCGCACCATATCTAATAAAGTGCGATTTCTCCGTTCAGATACTCCATTAAGTTGTGGAGTGCCAGGAGGAGTCCATTGAGAGATGATGCCGTTTTCTTTGAGGTAATTTAGAAAGTCGAACTTAAGTATTCCTCTCGATCTGATCGAAGGATCTTAATAAACTTTCCGTTTTGTTTTTCTACTTCATGTCTAAATTCTTTGAACTTTTCAAAGGCTTCAGACTTTTGTCTCATCAAGTAGACATACCCATACCGCGAATAGTCGTCAGTAAAGGTAATGAAGTAAACATAACCTCCCTTGGCTTGTACATCAAATGGTCCGCATACATCAGTATGCACCAAGGCAAGTATCTCAGTGGCTCTTTCTCCTTGTCCAATGAAGGGCAATTTGGTCATCTTTCCTTGAAGACATGATTCACAAATTGGATATGGCTCGAAAGCCAATGAACTCAAGAGCCCATCTTTAACCAATTTGTTAATCCGATCTTCACCGATGTGACCTAATCTAAGATGCCACATATACTTGTGATTTACCTCTTCTCTAGGTCTCTTAGACCCTACAGCATCTACTTCCTGCTCAACTGTATTTATACTTACATCCAAATGCAAGTGATATAGTTTGTCAATCATTGTTCCATAACCTATCAATTTATTTCTCAAATAAATTGAGCAAGTATTTATTTCAAAAATAAATTTATAACCAGTCAATGCCAATAAGGAAACAGAAATTAAGTTTCTACTAGCATTAGGAACATAGAGACAATCTTTTAATTCTAAAACTATGCCTGACGGTAATAGTATAGGATAGGTTCCTATGGCTAATGCAGCAACTTTTGCTCCATTACCCACTCGTAAGATGATTTCTCCTTCCTTTAGCCTTCTACTTTGTCTTAAACCCTGCATCGAGATGCACAAGTGAGAAGTGCATGCAGAATCAATTATCCAAGTAGTAGTAGAACATACCGACAGACTAGTCTCAACAATGAGCAGGTCGGACATACCTTCAGAAGGCTTGTCCTTTGCCTTCTCCTTTAGGCTAGCAAGGTATTCGGGGCAGTTCCTCTTCCAATGGCCATCTCTATTGCAGTGGAAACATTTTCCTTTAGTGACCTTCTTAGGAACTTGTCTTTTGCTATCGGCCTTTGGCTTCTTATTAGATTTCTTGTTTCTCCATTTAGACTTTCTTTTGGAGAATGAAGCCCGTTCCATAGCCAAGATGGACCCCTTATTACCTTTTATTGTTCCCTCCGTCGTCACCAAAGATATTCAAGAGCTCGTGAGAGGGTGCACCGAATCTTATTCATTTGAAAGTTCATTACGAATCGCGAAAATGAGTCGTAAAGACTGCAGAATTAAACTGTCGCAAGTCTCTGGCCCATCCGTAGGCCGAGCTTCTCAAGCTCCTCTACATCCTCAATCATTTTCAAACAATGATGATTAACGATTGGCCATCGGACATTCTTGCTCGAAATGTACCGTTTCGATAGCTCATATCGAGTAGAGCGGCTTTGTTCACCATACAATTCTTGTAAGTGAAGTAGAATGGCCGACGCACTGTTCATGTGTTCATGTTGGCGTTGCAACTCATTGCTCATCGACGCCAACATGTAACACCTGACTCTATTATCGTCATCTATCTATTTTTCATAAGCAGCCATCTCTTGCTCATTGTCATCGGCTGGAAGTTCAGGAGTAGAAGTAGTGAAAATATAGGCAATTTTTTCAGAATTGAGAACGATTCTCAAGTTCCAGCCCCAATCAGAAAAATTAGGGCCGGTTAAGCGGTTGGCATCAAGAATTTTAGTAAGAGGGTTAGAAGCAGCTATATTCTGTGCAAGGTAAAGATATTCAGTTAGTCATGTACTTTTCATTATTCCATTTGATTATGGACTTTTAATCAAATGGTATCTCCCACTAAGTTTTACGGATCTCCATACTCTTGAAGAAACGAAAAACTTTTAAGTTGATTTCTAGTGGGAATTGCGATCTCACCAATTTTGTAAATTACCTCACCTAACAGTTATTGGTAATTAGCAAATAGATGAGTGGGCAACTCTTGTCCAATGTTTCAAAAACATGTTGCAATTATTCCTTGGCCTCTAGGACATAAAGCCTCACCTAACAGTTATTGGCCTCACATCCTAGTTAAGTTTGACCTACCGTTCAATATGTGTTTAAAACTAATATTGAACCCTCACCTAACAGTTATTGGATACAATACTAATTTTACCACATAACATCAAATGTTGATAAGGTGGTCGTACTTTTTCATGCAAGTGGCCCATGTAACCATGCGTACCACTCAACATTTAGAAAACACCCACACCTTACAACGGTAGAAGGCCACAATAGGGTGTTCATAACACTCAACTTAATATTTATAAAAGAGAGTTTGGATCTTTTATTTCAATCTCATCGTCTTACTTTTAAATTGCATCTAATGCAATTATTTTGTATATAATACAAAATAATATTAAATATTGATGACTAAATAATCTCTGGTAATATGATGAAATCATATAGTGCATCTCATGCCCTACCATATGTAATTTGATTTAGCCTTTATATTTAACCTACTTAGGTTAATAGATTAAGTTATATGCAATTAAAATCCTTTAATTAATTGCATGCTAACTTAAATAATCAACCGTCATGTGATAATGACATATTAACTATGTCGTCCGGGATTTATGATCGTCATCAATTATTTTCATATATCAAATATATGAAATATCTTTTGTATATGCTCTCGCATCATAAATCATACAACCCCAAATTCAAATAAATAAAAAATTTTGTGGCGACACGAGGTGGCTCGATACCACCGTAAGAAAATATATGCATCCGCATGTGCATTTAATGCAAATGGAAATAAATTTTATTTATAAAATATGATCCAATCATATGTACTGTAATATCATAACATTTATGATATTAGTATATATATATGTACCAAGATCATCTCGTGTGACACACAAAATTATTATTCTAATCTAATTAGAAGAAGGGTTTGAATTTCAACCTGTGCAAATTACCGAAATTATTTCACGGTTGATGTGGATCCGAACTGTCCTTTGAGCCGCACAAATGTTCGGCCTCTATATGTATCCACACAAGGCTGCTCCGGGATCTGTGCTTCACACAATCACAGTGTAATCTCGAAACTTCTTTCGTGATATCTTGTGTCAATGTGGAGAAAAATTAATCCTCAAAATTGTGCTAGCAATTCGAAGATGATTAACTATAGAGATCAATTAATATAGGAGGCCACTCTCCTATGATTAAAAGAGAGCTTTATATGATTGGGAGAATTTTCTCTCTTTTCTCTCGCACTTCGCTTTTGCGTTGTTGTAATTGAGAGAGATTATTTCGAATCTCTTTTATAGGCATAAGGCCCATAAATGAGGTGCAAATAAACTCTCCTTATGGCGAGAAAACAAGTGAAGAGAAAAGAAAGAAAACCGTCGTCATAAATGAGAGGAAAGTAAACTCCTCTCATTTAGTGATGAAGCGGAAAGAGAGAGTGAAAAGAAATCGAAAACTCTCCTCCACTTAATACGCCAATTAATACGGAGAAAACTTTTCTTTCTTTAATCTTTACTCGTTTTCATCTCCCAACAAATTTGTACGAGAATTAATTAAGAGAGAGTATTATTCATCCTCTTCTCCTTTCACTTCATAACTCCTCAATTAAAATTTAATTGAGTTGATGAGAGAATAATTTAAGTGCAAGTGCATCGCATGCAACAATTGCATTTAACTCAACAACTTTCAATTTCACAAATTGGTCCCTCTTGCTAACCAACTTAGCAAGTAAATCCTTTCTTTGCTACCTTAGCAAAATGATCTCTATTAATTTCCAAGCACTTGATCACACGCAGCCTTTATTGTGTGTGACCACATAGGTTCAATTATATCTGGTAGTGAGATGTGACACTAAACTCTTTTAGTGTCACCATCGGAACTCTTCTCGATGGACCAAAACCTTTTTGGCTCTCCCAATTGAGTGTAATTAACTGTCTTAATTACTCTCATGGGTCCTACAATCCACGAGTGACACCTAGCAGTATATCGTGGCAATCCAATTAGAATTAATAATAGACAGAACCTCTAAGTGTAGTTACCGTGTGGTAAAATCCTTCTATCACTTATCCCGATTGAGTCGAGGTTATGGATAACTCGTCAAACCACATTACTCAATCATATGCCTTATCTGATTAACACTTAATATGGAAACTCCTTTCCATAAAATCATACTGCCTTGGCCAAGGACTTGTAAAACAGATAGCATAGGACAATTACCTCTCTACCGAGGGTGATAGATTCCATCTTGACACACACCTACCTCCACGTATGACCCACTGCAGCCAACATGTGTTGACTTAACTCATGATTAGGGTATAAGTATTTACACAGTCAAACTACAATAACCCACACGCAAGATAACCGTGGTGCCTCAGGTCAAAGGATCACTCACACTACTACAGTATGGAACAATTCACTGACGAGTGAGTAGACATCCATGTGATTGTTTATAGTTGGTCACGCTCAGTGAAATTGTTCTCCAACATTCACCTGTATGCTTACTCTAGTGTCGCCACACTAATGACTTGAGACTCATCATCCCATAAGGGAAGTACAGCATACACTGATTTATCCGGATTTACCACCGCCCTCGTGATAATCCTATGATCAGGAGCATTTAAGAATTAATTACAGAAGAATATATGTCTCAAATTTCTAACTTCTTAGAAAGTTAATTCTTCTACTATTAATTCTATGGACGATTCATAAATATGCATTTGGCAATAATATGAATGAAGAATGCCAGATTTAATCATAAAAGAAAAGTACACTGATATTATCCCTTTAAGTTATAACAGAGATTGGCTTATAGGGCATATAACTAACATTCCGCTCCTGGAATACAGAGAGTATTTAAAATCCGTCTCCAATCAACAAGAGACTCTAGCTCGGCATTCATGTAGTCCACTCCGTCAGTCCGAGCTTGCATATCCAACACTGATGCAACAGTATCAGGAGTGATCGACATCTCAGTCCCCCTAACTGAAGTAGTAAATACATAAGGGCCTCCATCAGATTCGAGCAAATTTCCACCTCGCATGTAGAATTCCCTGATGAGTTCAAGTCCATATCCAGTGCGCTCTTTAAACTCACAAATCTCATGTAAGTTTCCATTTCCGAACAACGCTTGAAAAGCAGGAGCTCTCTTGATCAAGTTTGTAACTCCAACCAGTCGCTCTCCAACGCAATGTTTCGAAGCATAGAACTGATATCTCTGAGGATCAACAGGAGGCTGATCTACTCGAGGTGCCCGAGGAGCCTGAGCAGGTGCTGCAGATTGAGGCTCGTCAATAGTAATCCCAGCTGTCTTCTTCCTGGTTCGCTCAGAGCGATGTTCCTTAGACGGTTCGTCATCTCGGGCTTTAGCCTTTCCTTTTCCCTTTCCTTTTGTTTTCTCCTTGGATTTTCCTTTGGAAGTTCCGTGAACTGCAGCGAGTTGGGACTCAGCCAGTACCGTGTCCCAATCCCCCTCGTGAGACTCACGGTCTGAGTCCTCCGCTGGATTGTACTCACTCCCAATATCCTCAGCGGGTTGATCCTCCCTCTGTTGTGTGGAGGAGCGCTGTCGCTTCACGCCCGGACCCCCTCGTGCCATTAAGAACACCAACACAAGCAGCCACGAGTACATTTTTGCAACTAATATCTGTTCAAAAACTCAAGAACAACAATATTGATCATAATATAGCAAAAATTACGAAAAATTGATCGCAAATTTTTAACAAAATTAGCATCATCCTAGAGCCATTAGAAACACATTTGATATAGAGATAATGCATGAAAAATGATCAAATAATAAAGAAATTTCGAAAAACCTCAGTGAACAGTGCAAAAACTAGGGTTAATCCAAAATGCGTGTAGATCAGTTGATTAAGATGAAAAATAATCACATGGAACAGCAGATGAGACATGTTTAAGCAAGATTGAAGCAACAAAACCAGTTCAAAAACACTTAAACAAGGTTTAATCCGAAAAACCCTAAAATCTGAGAAAATCGGGCAAAAATCGAAAAATTCAAAATCCAAACCTTAAACAAGCGTTTGAAGCATCCTCGGCCGCGCGCGGTTATATTCGCGCCGCTCCAGCCGAGACCGGACAGACCAGATTCTGTCCGGATGGCACCAAAAATGCACTATATAGTAAGTGCTGTCCGGACAGGGGTTAGTGACCGGTCCCAGCAAGCAAAATTTTTAAAACATGGAATTTTTCAGTACAAACCAGGTGCCCACATGAATTACATGAGATATAATAACAAAAACTAATCCGAACCAAATCAAGGATGTCAAAAATATTGAACCTTACATTAATCAAAAATTGAACTTCATATACTGTGAATTTAGACACATCTGTCGAGAACTAATCAACAGTAGTACTAAGTTTAAGTTCAAATTCACATTGATAAAGATTAATGTATATCCCATAAACTGAAATAAGCACAAGAATATAATCCAATTGAGTTAAGCACATGTCAATTTAAAGAAGTGGCCCTTTGAGCATCTTTTAAATTCCACCTTATATCGTTCAATTAAAAGGAGAAACCACCGAACACCTCAAATCTAAGAAATAAGATCATATATAGAAATTTTTATTTTTTTGAGATGTAAACATTCATTCATGTGGTAGCTTCACTCACTTACCGGACGACCGGGGTGGTAGCTCTTGCCTACATGTGGTGGTAGTTTTCACACTCTTTTAGAAAAAGATGTAACTCTTTCCACATCTTAAATAATGGGTAGTTTTCACACTCCTATAAAAGGATGTAACTCTTTCCACATCTTTTAATATGGATATTACTCCCCTCAACTAGTGCAACCCCAACGGGACATGCTATTGTGATTTCAAAGAAATAGGATCACATATCACCCATCATGCAAATAATCAATTAAAATAATCTACTTTTGCTAGTTCAAGAGAGATGTATTTAAATTAACCAATAGATGTAAGAACAATTTCTAACGGATGTGGAGGTTCAAAACCAATGACATAGAAGAGTTAAATTGGATTAGTAAGTGTTATAAATAACTCATGCACGCAATGAGATCACATGGAAAAACAAAAGAAACTTTTCTTTATAAGATAAAGCTCATTGCATTCAAAAAAAAACATGCAACCCATGCACAAGAACAAATGATGCAAATTGTTCAAAATTTTTAAATTAATCGCTCATGGAGAATGTTAAAGAAAACTTTTGAAATAGACGACCAATTCTCCTAATTAATGATATATTAGCTCAATATGATTGATTCAAGAGAATAGAACCCCTTTTTTTTTAAAAAAATGTGTGTCACTAATGTTTTTATCATAAAAGTGCGGTAGAGAGAGAGATCCGAAGCCACTCGACGCTTAACATGAAAAGATTTCACCTTTGCGCACCCAAACCTTGCGGACTTTGAGATGCGTTGGTTGGCTTGTATGCGTCTTGTGAAGCTTGTCGACGAGTTGAATTTTCTTGTTCTTTTGCCCTTTCACTCTCGGCTTCCACACTTGCTTAGTTCTAGCTTTCGGATTATCCTTTGTTGTCCTAAATTCCAATCTCGGAACATTCTTCTTGGGCTTGAGTTGAGACCCTTGGTTCACGTGTGTCATGGAGTTCTTCCTTTGGGTATAATTTCTCTTTAAATGACCTAGAACTCCACATTGATGGCAAGTTTTGTTAGCAAAAGATTTTCTAGTAGAAACCAACTTACCTTGAACCTTTGGTATTGTCTTAGTTGCATTAGCGCCCACTTGCTTATTGACTTGATCAATATACATTCTCTCGTATCCAAGACCAAGTTTAGAGGTTTGGCCGATCCCGAGCATCTTGTCAAGTTTCGTCGTTCCGGAGGAGAACTTGTTCAAGTCCGATCTTAGTTGGATAATAGTCTTCGTGAATTCCAAGTTTGCTTCTTTAGCCTCCGAAATCTGCTTGTTGAGAAACTTCACATTTTCCTCATATGTCCCCTTCTCATTCTCAAGCATTCCGTCTTTTTCAACGATGGATTGATAGGCTCTAGATAGTCCGTCCTTCTCTTTCTCCAATTTTCTTGTTGATGTGATTAGATTTGCGTTTTCTCCTTCTAGTTCCACGATCCTTTGTTGTAGCTTTTTATTGTGCTTGGCAATCTTCTTCGATTCCACAATCAATTGACGATAAGCATCAATCATGTCGCCGCCGTCGGAATCATCGTCAGTCACGTTCTCCGGGGTGGATTGTTCATGCAATGAGGTCACGGAGATTGAGTCAATAGAGGATAAGCACATAACATTCGAATCGTGTGCCAAAAGAGCCGTGGCATTTTCTTCCTCATCACTTGAGGTTGACTCCTCATCGGAAGGATCATCCCAAGTAATGGCTTGCATTGCCTTCTTCTTATTAGAAGACTTTGTCGGACAATCCGATGCTATGTGTCCAAAACCCCGACACTTATAGCATTGAATCTCTCCACTTTTCTTTTCCTTAGATGACTCTTTCGAAAAATTTTCAGAATTTTTATTCTTAGAAGAAGAAGAAGAAGTACTCCCTTTTGATTTGTTGAATTTGGAGGAGGAAGTCTTTGAAGGAAATTTTTTCTTAAAGTTGCGTCGAAACTTCCTAGTTAGAAGCGCAAGTTGCTTCTCGAAGTTGTAACATCCCGAACTTCTAAGGTCTTGAAGTTACGAGGTATGTTGGCTTAGAGGGCCATAAGAATGGTCTCGGTGAAGTTTGGAAGCTTTCGAGTGCTTTCAGTGCACTAGGTGCGAGAACGGAGCCCGAAAGGCAATATTGAGCCGTGAGCTAAAATTGACGCTTGCGTGGAGGAAATAATGATGGGAACATGATTTAAATCATGTTTGGAGAGTCTCGGTTCGATTTGAAACGAATCGAAGGTCAAACAGGCCAAAAGTGAGTTGGAACGGAGAAGAAACGGAAAAAGCTGAAAATTTGGCTAAGTCCTTTGAGTGGGCTGAGGGGACCTGCGGGGTCGGGACATTGATCCAATGTCCGGACATCCAATGTCCGGACAATGGTGGATGTCCGGACCCAGTAAGCTGGAAAATGGGCAAAAGGGCCCTGCGCAGGCCAGGACCGGACATTGTGTGAATGTCCGGACCGCACGCGCGATTGGACCCTGGTGAAGATACTTGGAGACCGGACACCATACACAGCTCGAAAATGCCTGGGCTTGGGTTGCAAATATTGCAAAGTTGAGGGGCTTTGTTGCATTTTGGCAAGGGGTTAAGTGATTAGAGGGTAACAAAACCCTTTCTTGCCCTCTCTCCCTCACAGATCTCTCTCTCCCTCCCTTCTCTGTCGACCGAAGCAAGAAGAAGGAGAGAAAGAAAGAAAGAAAAGGGAGAAGAAGAAGAAGAAGAAGAAGATGGAGATGGTGAAGAAGATGATGGTGGAGATCACCATGGGCATCTTCTTCCTCCCCTTTGTGCAAGAGGGCTTCTTGTAGAGGTAAGCCTTTGCTCCTCTCATGGTAGATCTTCTAGTAGAGGGTTTCTAAACCCTAGATCTAGTGTTTTGATCTCCTCACAAGCGTAGGAGCCTAGTAGCAACCGAAGAACACATGAAAACCATGTTTTCTTCGTAGAGCACTAATGGTGGATTTCTAGGGTTTGCTCTAAGCACCCTATGGTTGGCTCTAGTACTCTTAGATGAGTTCCTAGAGGTTAGACAAGCTCTCTATTGCTTGTTCTAGAGATCAAATCGGTGGGATTGCATAGATGCAAACCTAGGGCTCCAAAATGGGGTTTTTAGAAATAGATGAGTTTGATCTCATTTGACCCCATAGAAACCTAATTGGGGCCTAACGAACGCGTTGGCGCGCCGGTTGCCTGGCCATCCGACGAGCGAGTACAAAGATATTAATTATTTAATATATTCATACCGTATGTCCGCAAAGACGCAAGATAGAAGCCCTAAATTCATGAAAGCGAACTGGGCAACTTGAAGGCGTGGGGCAACGGCACAAAGTCTCAGATCGAGATTCGGAGACCGTTCGGGTGGTCGTGCAAGAGTTCGAGCCAAACCGGGTCAAGAGTGCCGCGGGCGGCCGATTGCGAGTGTCGACGAGCAATCGGAGAGCATAATAAGGTGGGTTGTGTTTACCGAAGCGACTAGGCCGCCTATATATGTCTAAGAGTAAAGGTTTCAACTTGATGCATGTGATCCATGTATAGGAAATGCATGTTAAAGAACCTAGTGTAAAATGCTAAGTAGATGAATGAGATAGCATGATGAATAATGCTAGGTAGACACAAGATGAGCATGATATAGAAATGCTAGAGAACAAGTATGCTTGAGATAAATAATGAAGTAAAGAATGCTAAGTAAGAATGCCAAGTGTAAGAATGCTAAGTAATGTGAGTCATGAACTAAATTCACATATAGATCGAGTGGCATCTAACCTAGTGTGGTTAATGAACATAGGTTATAGTAAACCTAGAGTCATATGGATCTAGGTGAATGACGTTGTACCTAGTGTCAAGGACATAGGTTGGACAAGGATGTTAATGGACCTAGTGTTAGTAAACATAGGTCGAGCTGGAATGACATTGAACCTAGAGTTAAGTCAATCTAGGTTATGTGACAGGAAATGAGCCCTAGTGTCAAGTGGACCTAGGAGGTGAAGACAATGGACCTAGAGGGTCGTCTCTTGAGGGCCTAGCTAACCCTCAAGCTAAGTGAAACGGATTCATGGAATTCCGTGATATGTGCAACACCGAGGGTGCCGGCGTGTGCGACGATTTCGCCGTCTGGGCTATACCACTGCCGTGGTGTTGTGCGACGATTTCGCCGCCGGGTGGGTGAGCCAAAATGAGTTCGATACCGGTCAAGCCGGGTGAGGATCAGACCGCCATGAGTTGACACCATGAGTTTGGAAACCATTGCTGGGTAAGTACGATACGAGCGCGCCAGGAGGCGGAGGAGTGACTCAAACCATTGTTGGGTGAGGTGCGATTAGTTCGCCGCCAGATGGTTAAGTCATGACTTGGGTCCTCGCTGGGTAAGTCCGCCGTGATCGCCACCAGAATGGTTATGTCAAGTGACAGCTGGGTTCCGCGTGTGCGACGATTTCGCCGCGATGAGGTCGCACACGTGGGCGGTCCGTTGACAACCGGGGTAGTTGTGAGACGTCCAACACCTCGGGCTAGACAGCGGGCGGATTATCCGCATTTGATTGACTCAAGACCGAGTCGGGTGGCATAGTGAGCTAAGGTAGAGTGGACCTTAGACGTATATGCTAAATAGCGTATGTGCCGAGGATAAAGGATAGAGAATGTGAATAGCTAACTTGATAAGTAGCTAGTGAGGATAAAGGGTAAAAAGTATGGATAGCTAACTTGGTAAATAGCTAAGATAAGAATAAAAGAGCTAAAGTAAAGAATAGCAATAAAGTAAAGAAAAGCTAAGAGCTAAAGAATAATTTTGCATATGGCATTTGTGAGGCAGGTTTTTATGTTAGTTGCAAATATATATCTGTATATGCTTTTGGACTAACATATCTGCAGTGCCTCCTTGGACCTATTGGTCGAGCTGTTCTCTTGGGTGACCGTACCCACGAGAACTATGGACAATAGTTCTCACCCCCGTGTTGCGTTTTTGGGGGTACAGGTATACACGTGAGCGGCGCAGCAGCAGCAGCGCGAGTCAAGGGCGTAGCTCAGTAGATAGCGCCTACTGTGAGATCGAGATAGAAGTACCCGGTTGATGAGCTTAGGGGTGTAGCGGGGAAAGGAAAGCAAGTTGTAATAAAAATGTATAATTTACTAGATTGTATTAGGAAGTCTGTAATATGAATGTAAAAGTTTATAGATAATGTAAGATTGTAATCTGGGTTGAATGGATGTAATAGCAAGTAGCTGTTTTATGTTTATGATACTTCCTTATGCAATCTGAATGAGATATCTGTTCCTGTTTGGAACCTCCTTGTAATTGTATTGATTGCGACGCCTTGAACGTACAGGGGAAACTCTGTCCGTTCGGCGGTCTGTCGGCGCGCCCGAATCCGACCGAATTGGCGGGCTCGGGGCGTGACAGATAAGATGGTATCAGAGCATAAAGTAGTGAATTGGAAAATGGCTTAGTGAACCTAGGAGACCCTAGGATAGCAAAACCTTAGAGGTTAAGGCTCGTGAGAGACGAGGATTTGTCGTTCGTGGCGAAAGTAATACCGATTGGGTTGTGTTGGAACCTCTAAGACGGATATTAGAGGTAGACTTGAGGTGTAGTTTGTTCTCAACCGAGGGTATTCGTGTTGGGCGCGCACAACATGAACCCGGACGATGAGAATAAACGCCCTCGCGTGACTTTCGCCTAATTGGCTTTTGAGCCGGTATTAGTGGTCTCGTGTTCGACCCGAGTTGGTCGAGAACTAATCGAGTTGTCGTATTTCAGGAGACGATGGCACCGCGTAGGCGATCTTCATCCAGATCGGCGCGGGTGGGGACAAGTGGCGTCCCTGAGCAAGTTGACGCGAGCGGAGACTCTGAGCTTCGTGATCAGTTGGCCTCACTCGTGGGAGTGGTGAGGCAACAAGCCGATGTGGTGCAGTGGCAGCAGGAGGCTGCCATGCGCCAGGAGGAGCAAATAAAGCGACTCCAAGAGACGTTGGATCAGTTGGTGGCTGCACCGGCTGCGGCTTGTCATGGACGGCCGGGTGTTGCGGCGGAAGCGTTTTCGCCGGGGTCGGGCGATCCGACCGCTGTTGGTTCAGAGGTGGCAGCGGAACGGGAGCGAGCTTTAGCGGCCCTAGTGGATTTTAAGAAGTTTGATCCGCCTACCTTTGACGGAGAGGACGTTGATCCATGGATCGTGGAGATGTGGATTGACTCGATGGAAACCCTCTTTGAGGAGATGTACACCTTAGAGCGAGACAAGGTGCCTTTTGCTGTGCATTGCTTAAAGCAGTCAGCGAAGGTGTGGTGGAAAGGGATTCGGCAAAACCGATCGCCTAGTCTTCCTCCTATGGCGTGGGAAGAGTTTCGGGGAATGCTGTTCTCGGCTTATTTTCCCGATAGCGAGAAAAGGAAGCTCCAGGACAAGTTCCGGAAGCTGCGGCAAGGAGACCGCTCAGTGAGGCAATACGAGCGAGAATTTTCTCGTCTCGTGCATTGTGTCCCGGATGTGGTGCGGGATGACAAGGCTAAGGCCGATAGATTTGTGCGTGGACGATCTTTTGAGGTCGTGTATATACTTCGCTTGCAGACCTTTGTCAAGTCCCGGATCGAGCCTTATGGATAGAGCAAGGCAACGCATTTCTCCAGGAAGAGCGCGAGTCATACTACAAGGACAAAGGGAAAGGACGATCGACGGGTGGATCCGCTGGTCAGTCAAGTTCTCGAAAGACTTCGGCAAGTTCGCACTCGCGATCTCGAGCTCCGGGGACATATCACATTCGGTCCTCGGCGGAGTGTGTTATATGTGGGGGCCCTCATTTCCCACAGCAGTGTGAACAGCGAGAGGGCAGGTGCTTCAAGTGTGGACTACCGGGCCATGTGCGGGACCACTGTCCGCAGGGAGAGCGGCCGTTGAGGATGATCCAACCAGAGGGTTCGCGGCGAGTGCCAGGTGGCCGTGGGCGCGCGACCCGAGTAGCGGAACCTGCCGATGCTGATGACGTCGGGGCAGGTATGAGTTTATTAAGCAATCACTATGCTTTTGCATGATTGAAAGTTGGTGCATTGCATGCCATGATCATTGGTTAGTTACTACTAGTTGCGCATTTCATAGTAGGAACCATTGGGCGGGTAAATAGATACCCGGGCATGCTTGTGTGGTAAGAGTAGTGCCTGCTGGAGCAGGTAGAGAATATGATGGCACAGGCAAAGCTGCTAGTAGTGCTCCCGAGACGACGAGTAAAACTTGTGTTAGAGCCAAGTTGGCCGTGGGCCAAATGGTGCCTCTTTGTGGGGTTAGAAAAGTCGTTTAAAGGACGATGCACGGGTGTGACCGTGCTTAAGCTAAGGCTTAGTGTAGAGCGCTGTAGAGGCGTATAGAGCGCACGAGTACAGATACTCGTGGAGTGCAGTTTCGATTCAGCTGGGTGAGTGAGTTGGCAGTAGCACTTTAGCTAGGCTAAGTGTGAAGCGGGCCATGGATCACTCGTAGGGCTGGTGGCTCGCACTAGATGCTTAGGAGCCGATAGAGTGTGTAGCTCTGTGGAGCATGTCGTATAGGACGACGTTGGCGGGTAGCGCTTCGGACGACCCGTGCCTGGACCATTTGTGGACTGCGGAGCCGGGGCCCATTTGGCCGGCGCAGTCGGCTGCTAGTAGCAATGGCCCGATACCATAGGTAGGGCAAGAGCTTTTGTCAGGACGGTAGTCTGAGCTTGGACCCGAGGACGTGTAAACGCCGCGTGTTTGGATCTTAAGATCGAGAATGCACCAAGAGTGCGGTTGTGACCCAACCCGAAAATTGAATGTGGTTTGAGGTCTTGATAGCTCTTGGTTGGAGTGTGTGCGAATTCCTAAGTAAGAATTTCGCCCAAGAATGCTAATTGGGTCTACGCTAGTAACGAGAAACGCTAAGTGTAGTTGAGACAAGTCTAGGCTGTAGGCCGACGTTGGGTTGGTAGCAATTGGGCCACCCATAGAGATTGAGGAGAGTGACTTGGCCATTAACTCTATTAAAGAGTTTGGCTTGAGTTCACAAACGGCGTGTTCGTGTGGGTTAATTGCGGCTAAGGAGCCGAATAAGCCGTGGCAATTGGAATTGAGATAAGTGGTCTCTAGGAGACACTTGAGTGATGAAAGCCACGTGAGAATTGAGGGTAATGCTCTTTTATAGAATGGAGTAGTATGACATCTAGTAGGGAGCTGGACTTGAATGAGATCGAAATACTCGCAAGGGTTATAATGCACTTTCGATGATGTGCTTGGCAAGAGTGAGTGGAATTAGTCTCACAATCTTCGTAGTGTACCTTTGGATAATTCCGATAAAGGAAAGGCCACTCCGAAGCTGAAAAGTGCATTGGACCCCTGATTACTCGATAAATTGAGTTGGGGTATGAATGGATGGAGACAAGTAAGTTTCGCGGACGAAACTCTTTTAAGGTGGGGAGAATGTAACATCCCGAACTTCTAAGGTCTTGAAGTTACGAGGTATGTTGGCTTAGAGGGCCATAAGAATGGTCTCGGTGAAGTTTGGAAGCTTTCGAGTGCTTTCAGTGCACTAGGTGCGAGAACGGAGCCCGAAAGGCAATATTGAGCCGTGAGCTAAAATTGACGCTTGCGTGGAGGAAATAATGATGGGAACATGATTTAAATCATGTTTGGAGAGTCTCGGTTCGATTTGAAACGAATCGGAGGTCAAACAGGCCAAAAGTGAGTTGGAACGGAGAAGAAACGGAAAAAGCTGAAAATTTGGCTAAGTCCTTTGAGTGGGCTGAGGGGACCTGCGGGGTCGGGACATTGATCCAATGTCCGGACATCCAATGTCCGGACAATGGTGGATGTCCGGACCCGAAGTCGGAAAATGGGCAAAGGGCCTGCGCAGCCAGGACCGGACATTGTGTGAATGTCCAGGACCGCACGCGCGATTGGACCCTCGGTGAAGATACTTGGAGACCGGACACCATACATGGAGACCGGTCTCAGCAGCCCGAAAATGCCCAGTTTGGGCTGTTGCAAATATTGCAAAGTTGAGGGGCTTTGTTGCATTTTGGCAAGGGGTTAAGTGATTAGAGGGTAACAAAACCCTTTCTTGCCCTCTCTCCCTCACAGATCTCTCTCTCCCTCCCTTCTCTGTCGACCGAAGCAAGAAGAAGGAGAGAAAGAAAGAAAGAAAAGGGAGAAGAAGAAGAAGAAGAAGATGGAGATGGTGAAGAAGATGATGGTGGAGATCACCATGGGCATCTTCTTCCTCCCCTTTGTGCAAGAGGGCTTCTTGTAGAGGTAAGCCTTTGCTCCTCTCATGGTAGATCTTCTAGTAGAGGGTTTCTAAACCCTAGATCTAGTGTTTTGATCTCCTCACAAGCGTAGGAGCCTAGTAGCAACCGAAGAACACATGAAAACCATGTTTTCTTCGTAGAGCACTAATGGTGGATTTCTAGGGTTTGCTCTAAGCACCCTATGGTTGGCTCTAGTACTCTTAGATGAGTTCCTAGAGGTTAGACAAGCTCTCTATTGCTTGTTCTAGAGATCAAATCGGTGGGATTGCATAGATGCAAACCTAGGGCTCCAAAATGGGGTTTTTAGAAATAGATGAGTTTGATCTCATTTGACCCCATAGAAACCTAATTGGGGGCCTAACGAACGCGTTGGCGCGCTCGGTTCGGTCATCCGACGAGCGAGTACAAAGATATTAATTATTTAATATATTCATACCAGATGTCCGCAGCACGCAAGATAGAAGCCCTAAATTCATGAAAGCGGAACTGGGGCAACTTGAAGGCGTGGGGCAACGGCACAAAGTCTCAGATCGAGATTCGGAGACCGTTCGGGTGGTCGTGCAAGAGTTCGAGCCAAACCGGGTCAAGAGTGCCGCGGGCGGCCGATTGCGAGTGTCGACGAGCAATCGGAGAGCATAATAAGGTGGGTTGTGTTTACCGAAGCGACTAGGTCGCCTATATATGTCTAAGAGTAAAGGTTTCAACTTGATGCATGTGATCCATGTATAGGAAATGCATGTTAAAGAACCTAGTGTAAAATGCTAAGTAGATGAATGAGATAGCATGATGAATAATGCTAGGTAGACACAAGATGAGCATGATATAGAAATGCTAGAGAACAGGTATGCTTAAGTAAAGAATGCTAAGTAAGAATGCCAAGTGTAAGAATGCTAAGTAATGTGAGTCATGAACTAAATTCACATATAGATCGAGTGGCATCTAACCTAGTGTGGTTAATGAACATAGGTTATAGTAAACCTAGAGTCATATGGATCTAGGTGAATGACGTTGTACCTAGTGTCAAGGACATAGGTTGGACAAGGATGTTAATGGACCTAGTGTTAGTAAACATAGGTCGAGTTGGAATAACATTGAACCTAGAGTTAAGTCAATCTAGGTTATGTGACAGGAAATGAGCCCTAGTGTCAAGTGGACCTAGGAGGTGAAGACAATGGACCTAGAGGGTCGTCTCTTGAGGGCCTAGCTAACCCTCAAGCTAAGTGAAACGGATTCATGGAATTCCGTGATATGTGCACCACTGAGGGTGCCGGGCGTGTGCGACGATTTCGCCGTCCAGGGCTATACCACTGACGTGGCGTTGTGCGACGATTTCGCCGCCGGGTGGGTGAGCCAAAATGAGTTCGATACCGGTCAAGCCGGGTGAGGATCAGACCGCCATGAGTTGACACCATGAGTTTGGAAACCATTGCTGGGTAAGTACGATACGAGCGCGCCAGGAGGCGGAGGAGTGACTCAAACCATTGTTGGGTGAGGTGCGATTAGTTCGCCGCCAGATGGTTAAGTCATGACTTGGGTCCTCGCTGGGTAAGTCCGCCGTGATCGCCACCAGAATGGTTATGTCAAGTGACAGCTGGGTTCCGCGTGTGCGACGATTTCGCCGCGATGAGGTGCGTCACACGTGGCGGCGTTGACACCGGGGTAGTTGTGAGACGTCCAACACCTCGGGCTAGACAGCGGGCGGATTATCCGCATTTGATTGACTCAAGACCGAGTCGGGTGGCATAGTGAGCTAAGGTAGAGTGGACCTTAGACGTATATGCTAAATAGCGTATGTGCCGAGGATAAAGGATAGAGAATGTGAATAGCTAACTTGATAAGTAGCTAGTGAGGATAAAGGGTAAAAAGTATGGATAGCTAACTTGGTAAATAGCTAAGATAAGAATAAAAGAGCTAAAGTAAAGAATAGCAATAAAGTAAAGAAAAGCTAAGAGCTAAAGAATAATTTTGCATATGGCATTTGTGAGGCAGGTTTTTATGTTAGTTGCAAATATATATCTGTATATACTTTTGGACTAACATATCTGCAGTGCCTCCTTGGACCTATTGGTCGAGCTGTTCTCTTGGGTGACCGTACCCACGAGAACTATGGACAATAGTTCTCACCCCCGTGTTGCGTTTTTGGGGGTACAGGTATACACGTGAGCGGCGCAGCAGCAGCAGCGCGAGTCAAGGGCGTAGCTCAGTAGATAGCGCCCTACCAGGAGACTGAGATAGAAGTACCCCAGTTGACAGAGCTTAGGGGTGTAGCGGGGAAAGGAAAGCAAGTTGTAATAAAAATGTATAATTTACTAGATTGTATTAGGAAGTCTGTAATATGAATGTACAAGTTTATAGATAATGTAAGATTGTAATCTGGGTTGAATGGATGTAATAGCAAGTAGCTGTTTTATGTTTATGATACTTCCTTATGCAATCTGAATGAGATATCTGTCCCTGTTTGGAACCTCCTTGTAATTGTATTGATTGCGACGCCTTGAACGTACAGGGGAAACTCTGTCCGTTCGGCGGTCTGTCGGCGCGCCCGAATCCGACCGAATTGGCGGGCTCGGGGCGTGACAGAAGTCCTCCAAAGTTACGTCCGAATCCGTCTCTGATGAGGATGAGTCTCCGTTGCCTCCTTTGGTAGATTTAAGTGCCATACCTGTAGACTTTGAAGACAAGTTTGAAGAAGATGAGTTAGTAGGAAAAGTCATTTCATAAGTTTGAAGAGCACCTACTAGTTCATCTACTTTCATCTCATCGGGATGTTTAACCGTCTCAATGGCAGCAACTTTCGGACGGAAACGCTCGGGGAGGGTTCTTAGAATCTTCCGAATTATCTTGGTTTCGGAAATTTTCTCACCCAAGTTGGAACAAGTGTTGACTATATCTTGAAGACGAGTATAATAATCAGTAAAAGTCTCGTTTTCATCCATATGAATAGAATCAAAACGACTAGTCAACATTTGTAACTTTTGAACTTTGCCAAGACTAGTTCCCTCGTGGGTGGTTTTAAGGGTATCCCAAATTTGTTTAGCAGTTTCACATGCCGAAACCCTAGAGAATTCAGTTTGATTCAAAGAATTAAATAAAGCGTTAACTCCCTTCCCATTAAATGATGAGCGTTCGTTCTCATCCTTCGTCCACTTAGTTCTAGCCTTGGGGACGGTAATAGCATCGACAACCTCGGTGGGATGAGTCCAACCAAACTCCACCGCTTGCCAAACTCTCTCGTCGATTGCAATTAGAAACGCCCTCATGCGGACTTTCCAATAGGCATAGTTAGTGCCATCGAAGAGAGGAGGTCGATTGATATTACCACCCTCGGCCATTGATAACAACCTAAACCCGCTCTGATACCAACTGTAGGTTATAGGTCTCAAGGATCTATAGGTAAACTACACCTAGAGGGGGGTGAATAGGTGTACAATAGCCAATTAAAAATCTCGATGCGATTTTAAAGTAAATGCGGAAAATAAAATCAAACACACCAAGATATACATGGGAAAACTCCACAAGGAATAAAAAACCCACGGGACCGATCACACGAAACTCCACTAAGAAACTATTGAGTACAAGGCGATTCACCCACGGCTTTACCCAATTTACCGAATCTTCTATGTGGATCCCTTTCGCTGGTCCTCGATCGCTTGAAATCCTTCAACCGATCACGTCGCAACTCCTCGCCGCGACCACGCTTCGATTCTCCAAAGCTTTCACCGAATCCTCGGCCTCCACACGCGATCCCCGCGCAACCTCTTCGTCCGAAGAGAGAACAACGATGATTGATGATGATTAACTCTTTAAGCACCGTGGACCATGAGAATCCTTTCTAGTTATTCATCGAGTCGATTCAAAGAAGAAGCATCAAAGCAACATCAACTCAATGAACTACTAGTATCTTACCCTCTCTTAAGATTAGAAGGAAAAAGCTTAGAAGAGAGTATCTAGGGTTTTGAATGAAGCTTATTCAGGTATCTCATGTCCTAAGGCTTCTCATGGTCTATTTATAGAGTTAGAAGACTTTGAAGTAGACTAGAAATCAAATCAGCTTATTTTGGAAATATTTTTCGGGTTTACTGTCCGGTCTCCATTTCCTGTCCGGTCCCTGTGCTTCCGTCAATATTTTCGCACGTGACTCGTCCGGTCGGAAAGTGGTGTCCTGGTCGTTGTTTGCGAAGATTTCAAATATCAAACTTACCGACTCGATTTAAGGTGGTGTCCGATCGTGTTTAAGCTTTCGCAACAAAAACAAGCTTATCGAGATCGGACAGACCTACGGTCCTATTAAACCATCTAAAAACAGCTTTTGTAAAATCAATATTTTAAAGCTTTCTAAAGTCTTCTAACTACTATATCCATATTGTTAATCACCATAAATGATCTTAAAAGCATACCCGAGGTGTTGAGCTTCTTCAACGAGTCCTGGAGCCTCCGTCTTCATCTTGATTGACTTGATCTCTTCAAGACTCCGACTCGTCCACGAAATTCGCCAACTTATAAAATCCTTAACAGTAAGCTCTTAAGAGCTATCATGGTATAATCTCTTAGAAGGATTTGTATCATCTAGAGACAATTTTTATGGAACCCTAGCATCCCTAAGAGATGTTTTGCACAAGCAATTAGAGCTCTAGGGGTGGATTTTGCTTGGGGCAATTTCTAGGGCTCAATTTGGGGTTTTTCAAAATAAGAGGTTTTGATCTCTTTTAACCTCATTTCTAACATATTGTTAGGTCCACAAACGCGTGGGAAGCGATTGTTCGTCGATCCGACGAACGGTTCGAGTGATTCGAGCCGAACAAGGGCTCACAGCTTCGAAATTGGCCCGGGGAGCCAAAGTTGAGATTGGAGGCTTCAGGTGCGGCGTTCTAACCTCGAGGAACAACCCAAAAGGTGAGGGGTGCCTTACCGAAGCCATTGGGCTCCCTTTTATGTCTAAGAGTTTTATTGGTCATATAGTATATACATATATATATATATATATATACATATATATATATATACATATATATATATATATATATATATACATATATATATATATACATACATATATATATATATACATATATATATATATGTATATATATATATATACATGTATATACATATATATATATATGTATATATATATATATATATATATATATATGTATATATATATATATATATATTTATATTTTCATGCATGCTAGGGTTATATAGTTTGTTTTACTATTCTTACGTGCTCCTTTAAATTGTGGCATCATTTGATTGACAATTGAATATAGGAGGCATGGTGATTGTGACATTGAACCCTAGAAATAACTTAGCTTGCATGATTGCCAACTAGAGACATGGTGTAGTGACACTAGTGACATAAAACCAAGTAGAAACTTGATGAATGATATTGTGCAATAACTTAGTGTAGAGAACACTAAAGACATGGAACCAAGTACATTACTTGAAGATTGACATTATAACATAGTGTATAGAGACACTAGTGACATGTGATCCAAGTAGAGAACTTGATGGCAATTTATATTGAGACATAGTGTAGAGAACACATGAACATTGACACCCTTGTATGGATGCCCTCCAAGGTGGAGGATAAGATCATACTCACACAGTCTGTTCAGCGCTCGTGTGGTCGCTCCACACGAGTAGTGCGTGTCTCTAGAGGTCTTGGCACGTGAGTCGATAGGGATAGCCTATGTGGGGTCCCGAGGGATAGCCTATGTGGGGTCCCGTAGACAACCCATTGGGTTGAGTTGTGAGTCGTGGGCGTGCCTACGGGCTAGCCATGGATTGGGTAATAACATAAGAACATAAAAGTATTTCATACATACTTAATTGGGACATAGTAGCTGTAAGGTACCGGACTTCTAGAATCATGAAGTTGTGGTGCACATTTGGTTAGAGAGCCATTTGAAAGGTCCCGATGAAGTTCGGTGAGGTTCGGGAGCATTCGGGCATTTCGATGCGCGTAGGCGCGGAAACGGAACCCGAAAGGCTATGTTAGGCTATGAGCTAAATCCGGCATTAGCGTGGATGAAAAGATGGTGAAAACTTGCTCGAAAACATGTTTGAGGAGCCTCGGTTCGATTTGAAACGAATCGGAGGTCAAACGGGCGAAAACGGGCGAAAATGGACGAAAGCTGAAATTTGGCTAAGTCTGGGCTGGAGGTCCCTCTGGGACCGGTCCCTGGCAGGGAGAGACCGCTCCCAGAGACCCGAAATTGCCCTGTTGAGTGGCAAACTTGTAAATATGTTGGTGGGTGTTGACTTTAAGTAGGAGGTCATCCCTTTCCTCTCGCCCTCAGCCATTACTTGGCCTCTAAGCAACACACACACACACACATAAGCTAGAGAGAGGAGCTCTTCCTTCTCTCTAGATTTCTCTCTCTCTCTCTCTACAAAGGTGGATTTAGGAGAGGATTTTGATGGAGAATAAGGCAAGGAAGTGAAGCTTCATCTTCATCTCCTTCTTCTTGTGCTTGGAGCAAGTTTAGAGAGGTAAGCTTTAAGAGCTTTAATGGTATCTCTCTATAGCTTGGGTTTTAAGCTCTAAGAATGGTTTTCCTAGAATCCTAGCATGCTAATTAGATGTCTATTGCTTGAATCTAAGAATCAAATGGTGGATTTTTGCAATAGTTAAATGCTAGGGTTTAAAATGGGTTTCTTGGTAGATCATGGGTATTGATCTCTAGAAATAGTATTTTTGGGATCCTAGGATGCTAATGAGATAACTATTACCTAAATCTTGGATTGATTTGGGGTAATTAACGCTAATGGCATCTAGGGCTCCAAAAATGGGGGTTTTGTAAAGTAGAGGGTTTGATCTAAACTAACCCTATGTAAGCCTAATTAAGGGTATGGTGAGCGCGTTGGCGCGCTCGGTTCGATGATCCGATGAGCGTGTGCTAAGTTATTAATAGAATAATGTATTCTTACCAGATAGTCGCAGCACGCAAGATAGAAGCCCTAAATTCACGAGATCGAATCCGGGGCATCGTGAAGTCGTGGGATAACGCGGGGGAACTTCGAACCAGAGTTTGTGGCCGTTCGATGAGTCGCACAAGATTTCGAGCCGAACCGGGTCGAGAGTGCCGCTGGAGGCCGATTGCGAGTGTCGACGAGCAATCGGAGCGCTATAAAAGGTGGGGGGTGTTGTTCCGAAGCAGCTGGGCTGCTCCCTATGTCTGTTTGTGCATATATGTATACAGTATATAATGTCGATCTAGTGCAATTGTCAAGTACGTGATAGGGTCAAGATATCCCTTTATTTGCATGTATTCTAGCTAGTGTAGCGAGTTGAGCTTGGCACTAGGATAGAATACAGGAATAAAGGTGAATGGCAATATGGAACCCTAAAGTAGAAAGCTTGCATGAGTAGCAAAACAAAGAACAACGACAATGTAGACCGAGTGGCACCTAGGCAGATGATAACCTAGATTGAATGACATCTAGGAAAATGATAACCTAGATTGAGTGACATCTAGATGAATGAGAACCTAGATCGAGTGGCATCTAGTAGGATGATAATCTAGGTCGAGTGACATCTCGAGGAATGAGAACCTAGATTGAATGACATCTAGACAAATGAGAACCTAGATCGAGTGGCATCTAGTAAACAAGAACATTGACAAGAATCTGTCGAACTAGTGTGTAGATGTACACCGTGCATATTGGGCTAGCATTGACAGTTTTAAGAGATTGCACCGGATGTACACCGTGCATATTGGGCTTGAAATGATAGCTTTGAGAGATTGCACCAGTGGTACACCGTGCATATTGGGCTAGCAATGATAGCTTTGAGAGATTGCACTTGTAGTTGACAGGGTATCCTCCTGAGTGAGGATTGGATCATACTCACGTGTCTGTTCAGAGCTTGTGGAGGTCGCTCCTCACAAGCGTGCACTCCGGAGTTGTCACACGAGGGGCTAACGTACTTGCCCATGGACTAACGTACCTGTCCAGCAGACGGTCTCAGGTAGACGAGTGACCAGTACCTCTTACCTGGAGATTGAGTGAGTCGGGGCGAACCTTAAGGGTAAGCCAAGAGATTTGATAAAGTAAAGAACATGTTTCTTTTGAGTATAGTAGCATGATAGTTTACTTTGTATTATATTGAGCATGCTTACTTGTGGTTTGGGCATAGTAGGATAGATGACTTAGCATGATAGTTCTTTAAACTATATTGAACATGCTTGTTTATACTGTTGAGTATAGTAGAAATATCCGCAGCATGGTTTACAGCTTTCCATATAAATATCTATCTGTACATGTTTATGCCCTATGGACCTAGTGGGGAGATCGGTGAGGTCGGCGGCCGAGCCCACTGGGAACTAAGGAAGTTAGTTCTCACCTCACCACTATTACAGGGTCTAGCGAGAGCGTACCGGCAGAGGACCGAGGTTGGGGCACGGCGCCCTAGTAGCTAGCGGCTTCCAGTATGCATTAGAGTACCCTCGTGTACATGAGAGCTATACTTGTATTATGAAAGATATATGTGTATTCATTAAGAGATGAAAATGTATTAATTGGGAGATGAAAAGTGTATTCATTGAGAGTTGAAAGAAAGAAAGCAAAAATGTAAATGTTATTGTGAATGTCGAAAGTGGATGTAATAGCTAGATGTTTCTCTCTTTATTTACTTGTATAGTATACTTGTATCTTGCTCTTACTTGTAAGCACTAGTGGTGCTTCGTTTGTTGTCATGTATGCATATTGAATTACTTCCTGGGAAATTCATGTACATGACTATTTGTTGAGCCTTGGGCGGACAGGGGAGGCGCTGTCCGTTCAGCGTCTGTTTGACGTGCCCGGACCGGACCAAATTGGTAGCGGTCGCGGGGCGTGACAGTAGCATGATAGATATTTCATAATTATATCATGATCTTGTTGTTTCAGGCATAGCAGTAGTTGCATCAATTATATCATGCTTTACTTACAGCAGTTACAGCTTTAAATTATCTATCTATCTATCTATCTGCTTTTGCCTGCTTAGACCTAGTGGGGAGATCGGTGGGGTCGGTGGCCGAGCCTGTTACGGATTTTAAGTTGGCATATTTCGTGAAGTGAGTCCGGAGTCTTGAAGGTTTAAAGAAGAAGAGATGAAGATCGAAGACTCGCATACTCTAAACATGAATCCACAATGCTCGGTAAGTTCAAATATTATGGATGATGATTTATAAATATTTAAAAGTGTTTGGAAGACTTAGGATGTTTTTAAATTGAATATATGGATAAAATTGAGGTTTTCAAATCCTAGTCTATCTCTATATTTTCTAATTGATTTTAAACAGGTTTTCAAATCCTAGTCTATCTCTATATTTTCTAATTGATTTTAAATAGGTTTTCAAATCCTAGTCTATCTCTAATTTATTTCCAAAATTAGATTTTCACAATCCTAGTCAACTTCTAAGTCTTCTAAATCTATAAATAAGCGATGGGGGTTCCATTAATTTGTATGCTTAGAGTTTAGACCATTATGAAATCCTAGAAACTTGTTGGGTGCTCTCTTTCTTTCTTCAACAACAAGTTTCTATCGGATCAATTCTTGAAACCCTAATTTCTCGTTCTTCATGGAGAATTGATCCGCCGGTTGCTTAGAAACATCTTCTACGATTCTTTAATGACTATCTAAGCAATAAATCATCACCGATCAAATTGTTCTTGCTCCGGACGGAGTGCGCTCGTGGATTCGAGTGGGCGTCGTGGATTCGACGTGATCGGAGGCTTCGTGGATTCGAAGTGGAGGCGTTCGTGGATTCGGACGTGAGGGTGTGGACAACCCGGCGGCGTGCGCGAGATCCGAAGAAGATAAAGAGAGGTTTGAGTCCGTGGATTCGGTAAATCACCTTGTAATCTTTTATTCTTAGTGGATTGTTATCGCGTGTTGGTCCCGTGGGTTTTTTACTCCGAGTTGGAGTTTTCCCAAGTAAATCTCGGTGTGCTTTTTATTTTCCGCATTTATTTTTATTGCATCGAGATTTGTGGTTTTCGGTCATTACACCTATTCACCCCCCTCTTGGTGTTGGATACAATCTAGATAGATCCTTGGGGCTTCCCCGTAACTCACAATTGGTATGAGAGCGGGATCTAGATATATTGATATCTAATGGCCGAAGGCGGAAACATTAATCGACCACCGTTCTTCGACGGCACGAATTATGCCTATTGGAAAGTTCGCATGAGAGCTTTTCTAATAGCGATCGATGAGCGGGTTTGGCAAGCGATTGAATTCGGATGGAAACATCCAACCGAAAAGGTCGATAATGTTGAAACGCCGAAACCACGAAATAAGTGGACGAAAGATGAAAACGAGTCATCTTCGTTTAACGGTAAAGGAATTAATGCATTATTCAATTCTTTATCGCAAACGGAGTTTACTCGCGTCTCGGCATGTGAAACCGCAAAAGAGATTTGGGATACTTTACAAGTTACGCATGAAGGAACGAGCTTAGTAAAGGTCAAAAAATTGCAAATGTTAACAAGTAAATTTGATTCGATTTTCATGGATGAAAACGAGACATTTACCGAGTACTATACGCGTCTACAAGACGTTGTTAATACATGCGCTAATTTGGGAGAGAAAATCTCGGAGTCTAAAGTAGTTAGAAAAATTCTTCGAACTCTACCGGAACGCTTTAGGGCAAAAGTTGCCGCAATTGAAACGGTAAAGCATCCGGATGAGATGAAAGTCGAAGAGTTAGTAGGCGCCTTACAAACGTATGAGATGACTTTTCCTACTAATCAATCTTCTTCCAAGTCTTTTTCTAAAAGCACAGGGATTGCACTCAAATCAACTAAGGAAGAAGACGACGACACGGATTCCGACGGAGATGTTTCGCTCGCAAATTTCGAACATCAATTGGCGCGTCTAACTCGAAAATTTCGCCAAAATTTCCGAAAGAAGAACAAATCGTTTTCTAACTCATCTTCATCTTCTAAATTTAAAGATAGAAAACTTGCAAAGTCTTCAAAAGAGAAAGATGAATATGAAGGGGAGATCCAATGCTTCAAGTGCAAAGGCTACGGCCATATAGCAACGGATTGTCCTTCAAAGAAGACATATAAACAAAAGGCTTTGCAAGCGAAAGCGAAAACTTGGGATGATTCTACTTCGGGTGATTCATCTTCAAGTGACGAAGAAAAGAAGGATCATATTGCTTTAATTTCTAAGTCTTCTTTGCCTTCCTCTAATATTGCTTGTTTATCATCTATTGTCTCTAACACAAGTGTTTCTCCTTCCTTGCATGGGTCTTCGAGCGACAATGGCGAAAGCGAGGAAGAGTCTAACGATGAAGATTTGGAGGAGGCATACAATCAACTTCTTATCGAATCGAAAAAGATGGCGAAATTGAATAAGAAGTTGAGGAGCCGTTTGTTGGAACTTGAAGAGAAGTACAAAAATTTGAAAACAATGACGAAAGATCTTGAGGAGGAAAAGGAATCGATTTTGAAGAACAATTCGGTCCTCCAAAAGAAACTTGATGAAGCGGAATTAACGATCAAATCATCTAAAGACAAGGTTGGATTTTTGGAGCATCAATATGAGGAATCGCACAAATCCAACAAAGAGTTAACCAATCAAGTTCATCAACTCAAGTCCGACATTCAAAAGTTTTCTTCGGGATCGAAGAAGTTAGATCACATGCTCAGATTGGGTCAAACGAGCAAATTAGGACTTGGATATGAACGGACTTATGTTGAGAGGGATCAAACGATACAATCTAAAGTCTCAACAACCTTGAAAGAGAAGGTGTGTCATCGATGCGGCATCAAAGGACACATCAAAAGGAGTTGTCCGAACAAGTCAAAGAAAATTGTATCGACAACGTCTAAACGTCAATCGGCACCTTCCTCTACTCGGCTCCCCCCAAGGAATCAAATTGGAAATCAATTGGGTCGAGTACCTCGTGCAAACCGGAAGTCTAAGCCTCAACGAAAATATCAACCGAAGATTCAAGCATCGAAACGACTAACGGTTGATCCAAATTCAAGGCAAATCAAACCAAACGTCGACAAGCAAAGACAACGAAAAATTCGGCAAGTTTGGATCCGGAAAGGTGATATCTTTCCTTGTTCCTCGTCTTAGTTTATTTTTATTTATATAATGCTTTGATTGATGCATATTGCATACTATATTGCATTACATGTTTTGACGAGGTTCATAGTTTAAAATTTTGTTTTGAAATTTTTTAGGAAAGGTATTTGGGGAGTTTTTAATTTGATTGAAAATTTTTGAGAAGGGAGATGATTGAAAATCACCAAGATGGAGAGATTAAAGGTTTTTAAAAGAACCTTAACCGGTATTTAAAGTCAATTCAAATTGAATTAAATTCATATTAATTATCGGTTTTACTCCACCTTTTATTATTTTGACGATAACTTAATATGTGATTTCTTTTCGCATACATTTATCAAAATTTTGAAATTAACTTTAATTTTTTAGTAATTAATTCATCTTGGCAGTGAATGTTGAATATAATTGATGGATATTTGCTAATCGACTAAAATTCGTCAAAATTATTTTCAATTGTGAGATTGTCTAATTTAGGGGGAGTTTTAATTATGTTTTAAAAAAAAAGGGAGAAACTCCTAAGTATAAAAGATGTGGAAAGAGTTACATCCGAAAGGAGTGTGAAAACTACCACCACATGTAGGAAAGAGCTACCACCCTCGGTATGTGTGTGAAGCTACCACATGGGTAATTATATGAAAAACCGAAAAGGTTGAAAAAATATATATGAATATTTTAGAATTTTCGGTGATATAAGGTGATAGTTTGAAAAGGATGCTCAAAGAGCCACCCCCGGTGCCTTATTAGTTAAATCTCTATTTTGAACGAATTGCGACAAATTGGTGTCAATTTTGCCAAATTTCTAAAAATTATTTTTCATCAATTTGCATCTTGATGACTTTAAAACATTAGATTATTTTTAATATCAAATTTTGATGTTTTGATGTCTTTCGAAATCACTTAATATTTTATCTTCATCATAATGATTTTTCGAGTACAACGTTTAATTTTTATGAAATTAATCTAATTTTGAAGGATTTTTGAGAAAACAAGGCAAAATTTTTGATGAGTAGGACACTGAGTGATTTTACCTTTTTGAGCTTCATTATCTATATTTTATCTTTTCTCTCCTAGGACTATTTCTAGTTTCCTTATTTTTGGTATCTAGATTTATAACTATGACATGACTACTTTTTTTTTGCTAGTTTGCATTTCTCTCTATTTGTGTTTCTTTTTAGCAATTTTTGACAAAAAGGGGGAGAATGAAGAACAAGGTATAGAGGGAGAAGATATTTGGTATTTGACGCATACACGAAGGGGGAGACATGATGAGATTAAGGAGGGAGAAGGAGAGAATATTTTTGAACAACGAGAAGTTGGAGAAAAGAACAAAGAGGGAGAAGAGGTATAAAATATTTTTGAATACTTGTTGAAAATTTGTTTTGCAGGAAATCAATTCTTCAAGACTCCTAGTTGCGTCTAAGTCATAGAGTTTGATTAGGAGTTGCAAAATTGTAATTTTGTGTTTCCTTGGATCTTTCACGCGAGAAGTTCATTGTTTTGGTGATGGCAATGAATTTCAATTTTGATTTTTGGAGAGATGAGTGTTGTGCGTATTTTTATGTATTTTTGGGTTTTGTCACGAAATTGCCAAAGGGGGAGATTGTTACGGATTTTAAGTTGGCATATTTCGTGAAGTGAGTCCGGAGTCTTGAAGGTTTAAAGAAGAAGAGATGAAGATCGAAGACTCGCATACTCTAAACATGAATCCACAATGCTCGGTAAGTTCAAATATTATGGATGATGATTTATAAATATTTAAAAATGTTTGGAAGACTTAGGATGTTTTTAAATTGAATATATGGATAAAATTGAGGTTTTCAAATCCTAGTCTATCTCTATATTTTCTAATTGATTTTAAACAGGTTTTCAAATCCTAGTCTATCTCTATATTTTCTAATTGATTTTAAACAGGTTTTCAAATCCTAGTCTATCTCTATATTTTCTAATTGATTTTAAATAGGTTTTCAAATCCTAGTCTATCTCTAATTTATTTCCAAAATTAGATTTTCACAATCCTAGTCAACTTCTAAGTCTTCTAAATCTATAAATAAGCGATGGGGGTTCCATTAATTTGTATGCTTAGAGTTTAGACCATTATGAAACCCTAGAAACTTGTTGGGTGCTCTCTTTCTTTCTTCAACAACAAGTTTCTATCGGATCAATTCTTGAAACCCTAATTTCTCGTTCTTCATGGAGAATTGATCCGCCGGTTGCTTAGAAACATCTTCTACGATTCTTTAATGACTATCTAAGCAATAAATCATCACCGATCAAATTGTTCTTGCTCCGGACGGAGTGCGCTCGTGGATTCGAGTGGGCGTCGTGGATTCGACGTGATCGGAGGCTTCGTGGATTCGAAGTGGAGGCGTTCGTGGATTCGGACGTGAGGGTGTGGACAACCCGGCGGCGTGCGCGAGATCCGAAGAAGATAAAGAGAGGTTTGAGTCCGTGGATTCGGTAAATCACCTTGTAATCTTTTATTCTTAGTGGATTGTTATCGCGTGTTGGTCCCGTGGGTTTTTTACTCCGAGTTGGAGTTTTCCCACGTAAATCTCGGTGTGCTTTTTATTTTCCGCATTTATTTTTATTGCATCGAGATTTGTGGTTTTCGGTCATTACACCTATTCACCCCCCTCTTGGTGTTGGATACAATCTAGATAGATCCTTGGGGCTTCCCCGTAACTCACAGAGCCCACTGGGAACTAAGGAAGTTAGTTCTCACCGCACTCTCTTACAGGTTCCAGCACGCAGGCGGCCGGTGAGGATCGTGGTAAGGGCATCGCGCCCTAGTTGATAGTAGCCGCCTATTTGCACTAGAGCTTTCCCCCGACATCATTTTGGTATAGTTATATGTTCAAGGAAAACAATGTACATTTTTGGAAATGTCAATACTTATGTATTTTGGAAGAACAACATGTATATTTATTTGGGGTTAAAGAATATAACTTGATTGTAATCAAATGGCTGAATGGTTGTAATAGATAGACTTATCTCTCTTTAATTACTTGTATGTCATACTTGTATCTTGCTCTTGTTTAGTCGCACCTTTAGGTGCTTTGTTCTCGTCATGTATGTTATAGAATTTAATTCCTGGGCAATTCTTTGTACATGACTTGTTGTCGAGCCTTGGGCGGACAGAGGAGGTGCTGTCCGTTCGGCGCCTGGTCGGCGTTCCCGAACCAAACCAAATTGGTAGCGGTCTCGGGGCGTGACATTTGCAGATAGAGAATTTGGGTTTAAAATAGCTCGAACACAAGGAATGTTCACCGTGTTTAGGTAAATCGTTTACCTTGTTTGAATACGGTGAATGATTTATCATGTTGAACTTAAATTCCACCGACAAGGCATTCACATGCCAGAAAATGGACCAATTTTGTAAATATAATTTTTTTGGGCTATTATAAAAAAAATTGTTAGAGGGCTAAATGCAAAACATACCCTTTAAAAGCAAATCAAATATTTATTTGGATGTGCTTTTGTCACGCCCCGAGCCCGCCAATTCGGTCGGATTCGGGCGCGTCGAACAGACCGCCGAACGGACAGAGTTTTCCCTGTACTTTCAAGGCGTCGCAATCCATACAATTACAAGAGGTTCCAAAAAGGAACAGATATTACAATCAGATTGCATAAGGAAGTATCATAAACATAAAACAGCTACTTGCTATTACAACCATTCGTCTCAATTTAGAATTTTACATTTAACTTGAAGACTTTAAACTTCCTATTACAATCTAGATATTACAAATTTGATTACAATTTATTACAACTTATTCTCCCCTGTTATACCCCTAAGCTCTGTCAACTGGGGTACTTCTATCTCTGGTCTCCTGGTAGGGCGCTATCTACTGAGCTACGCCCTTGCCTCGCCATTGCGCCGCTCACGTGTATACATGCCCCAAAACCACAACACGGGGGTGAGAACTATTGTCCATAGTTCTCGTGGGTACGGTCACCCAAGAGAACAGCTCGACCAATAGGTCCAAGGAGGCACTGCAGATATGTTAGTCCAAAAACATATATAGATATATAACTTGTAACTAACATAAAAACCTGCCTCACAATATGCAATATGTAAAATTACCCTTTAGCTCTTAGCTTTTCTTTACTTTATTGCTATTCTTTACTTTAGCCATTCCATTCACACTTAGCTATTTACCAGCTTAGCTATTACTAGCACTATCCATTAGCTATTTACAACTTTAGCTAGTCTTTACGTTCTTTACCTTTTGGCACTTATGCTACTTAGCAATTTATTTCTAAGGTCACTCTACCTCAGCTCACTAAGCCACCCGACTCGGTCTTGAGTCAATCCATTGCGGATAATCCGCCGCCATTGCCTAGCCCGAGGTGTTGGACGTCTCGCAACTACCCCAGCTGTCAACAGCCTGTCGCCCTCTGTGACTCAGCCTCACCGCGGCGAAATCGTCGCACACGCGGAACCCAGCTGTCACTTGACATAACCATTCTGGAGGCGATCGCGGCGGACTTACCCAGCGAGGACCCAAGTCATGACTTAACCATCTGGCGACGAACTAATCGCACCTCACCCAACAATGGTTTGAGTCACTCCTCCGCCCCCTGGTGCGGCCGTATCGTACTTACCCGACTGGTGTCCCAAACACGGGTGTCAACTCATGGCGATCCGATCCTCACCCGGCTTAACCGGTATCGAACACATTTTGGCTCACCCACCCGGCGGCGAAATCGTCGCACAACGCCACGACGGTGGTTTAGCCCTGGACGGCGAAATCGTCGCACACGCCCGGCACCCTCAGTGGTGCACATATTACGGGATTCCATGAATCCGATTCACTTAGCTTGAGGGTTAGCTAGGCCCTCAAGAGACGACCCTCTAGGTCCATTGTCTTTACCTCCTAGGTCTACTTGACACTAGGGTTCACTCTTTATCACATAACCTAGGTTGACTTAACTCTAGGTTCAATGTCATTCCAACTCGACCTATGTTTATTAACACTAGGTCCACTATCTTCTTTATCCAACCTATGTCCTTGACACTAGGTTCACTGTTCTTTACCTAGATCCATATGACTCTAGGTTCACTACAACCTATATTCTTTACACTAGGTTTGATGCCACACTCCTAGGTCCGTTGACTCTAGGTTTACTATAACCTATGTTTATTAACACTAGGTTAGATGTCATCCTCCTAGGTCCACATGACTCTAGGTTTACTACAACTTATGTTCTTTACACTAAGTTGGATGCCACTCGATCTATATGTGTATTAGTCCATGACTCGCACTTTTCATTTAGCATTCTTATACTTTGCTCTCTTACGTCTATCAGTTCATTTACATGCATGTTTCTATTATGCTAAGCCTATGTTCTCGCAACATTCTTTACTTAGCATTCTTTGCCTCATTATTTACCTCATGCTTATTCATTTCCTAGCATTCTATATTTTACACTAGGTTCTTTAGCATGCATCTCTACTTATGCATTTTATACTATGTCCTTTAACATGCAATTTCTATACAGGATCACATGCAACATATGTCAATTATATGCATCAACTTGAAACCTTTACTCTTAGACATATTTAGGCGACCTAGTCGCTTCGGTAAACACAACCCACCTTATTATGCTCTCCGATTGCTCGTCGACACTCGCAATCGGCCGCCCGTGGCACTCTTGGCCCGGTTTGGCTCGAACTCTTGCACGACCACCCGAACGATCTCCGAATCCCAATCTGAGACTTTGTGCCGTTGCCCCACGCCTTCAAGTTGCCCCAGTTCCGTTTTCATGAATTTTGGGCTCATATCTTGCGTGCTGCGGACATCTGGTATGAATATATTAAATAATTAATATCTTTGTACTCGCTCGTCAGATCACCGAGCCGAGCGCGCCAACGCGTTCGTTGCACCCCCAATTAGGTTTCTATGGGGTCAAATGAGATCAAACTCATCTATTTCTAAAAACCCCATTTTTAACCCTAGGTTTTGCACTTTTGCAAATCCCACCGATTTGATCCCTAGAACAAGCAATAGAGAGCTTGTCTAACCTCTAGGTACTCATCTAAGAGCATTAGAGCCATCCATAGGGTGTTTAAAACAAACCCTAGAAATCCACCATTAGAGCACCTTGAAGAACACATGATTTTCATGAGTTTCCAAGTCTCTACTAGGTTCTAAAGCTTGCAAGAAGATCAAAACTCTATATCTAGGGTTTAGAAACCCATTATCTAAGGATCTACCATGAGAGGGAGAGAGAGCTTACCTCTCAAAAGTTTGCTCTTGGACAAAGGAGAAGAAGAGGATGGCCATCATCATCATCTTCTTCTTCTTCATCTTCTTCTTTTTCTTCTTCTTCTCTTTCTCTCTTTTCTTTCTTTCTTTCTTTCCCCTTCTCTTCTTCTCCTTGCTGTCGAACTGAGAGAGAGGGACACGAGGGAGGGAGAGAGAGGGAGGTTGCTGTGAAGGGGAAGGGTTTTTGGGTTATATTTTGTTGCAACAATAGCAACTAAACCCCTCCAAACATTTTATTTCGAAGCAGTCCAAAACTGCTGCCAGACCCCATCTGTACCGGTACAACGGGTTTCTGTACCGGTATGGGATGCTCCAGAGGCAAACCCGAGAGCTGCCTCTCGGTTTCGTAGCATTTGTACCGGTATAAATCCACTTTGTACCGGTACAGACACCAAAAATCTCAAACCCGAGAGCTGCTGCCCTCTCGGTAAAAGTTGCTATACCGGTACAGCAACTTTGCTTGTATCGGTACAAATTGCCCAGACTTGTGCTTTTCACGTCGTTTCGACTCTAATTCGCGCCGAACAACGCCAAAACCTTTCTAACTCTTTTAGATCCTCTCTTAACCCTTCCAAGCATTTTGGAATGGTTATTGGAACTTGTCCAATTACTCGTTCGCGCACTTTAGCCAATTTGGTTAAAGTTCGGGTTGCTACAGCTTTATTTACCTAAATGTAAGGTAATTTTGAAAATAAAAATAGGGTAATTACTTATATACCCTTCAAAAACTATTGAAATATATTATATACTCTTTATTTTTTTTTGTGTTTCATATATTCCCATCTTATATTTCTTTAGTATTCAATTTTGTGTTTCATATATACCCATCATATATTTCTTCATTATTCAAAAACAATCCTGACATTACTATCCGTTAAGTCATCTTGGGTTAAATCCGAATTAAATTTCTCTCAAGTTTAAAAAAAGTCTAAGTACTTCTTTTCCTCCTAACTTAAAGGGGCAAATAAAAAGAGTTGATAATAGTAGAAGTGTATTTTTGAAAGAACAAAATAGAAATTTTACATATATAATAGTTATTCCCAACAGTTTACTACCAGAATTTAACTTTTAAAGGTATATTTCAAAGAACTTTGAATGTTAAAAAGTAATTTTTATACTAGCTTTCTAAACGAGATAAATAAAAGAGTCTGGAAATTTTCAAAGACAAGTCATTGTCCCTTAAAAACAATGCATGTTTTTCTATTATCCATTGGATTAAAATAGACCATCCAAAATTTTTCTATACAATTACTTTTTAAAAATAAAAAATTATAATTTACGATGCACATTAAGCTATTATAATTCTATATAGTGGATTGGTATCAATCAATACATATATTAAAGGCTGAGTTCTACTGTGGCCAACGTGGCCGTTTCTCCGCGCTTGCGAAAAAGAGAGAAAGAGAGAAAGAGGGAGGGGAGAGAGAGAGAGAGAGAGAGCAGAGGGAGAGAGAGAGAGAGAGAGAGGGGGAGCGCGGGAGAGAGAGAGAGAGGGAGAGAGAGGGGGGACACGGGGGGCCCAAGGGCCCGCGTGTAGAGAGAGGGAGGGGGGACACGGGGGGCCTGGGGTACCCAACCCGCGTCGTTTACTACAAGTTTAATATTGTCAACATGCATAGAAAGTGATACAAAATGGAGTTAAATTCGAAAAACCTCTGTGAACAGTGCAAAAACTGTGAAAACCTAGGGTTTGATCTAAAATACTCATAGATCTGAGGTAAAAATATGAAATAGAGTTTATAGAAAAGTAATCTAGGCATGATTAAGCAGAAATGAAGCAACAAAACCAGTTCAAAACTGAAAAAAATAGATCAAACTCCAAGAAATCTCAAAAAGACCTAATTTCGGGTAAAAATGGCAAAATGAGGATGAAGATCAAGATCTTACCGAAAAACCAAAGTAAAATGATGCAATGGAGTTTTGGAGGTCTTCTGAAGTTTTTAGAGAGAGAAACAGAGAAAGAAAAGAGATGAAACGAAGTGTGAACAAACTCTCCTGGTCGAGTGGTTTATATCCTGACCGCCCAGCCAAGATCGGTCTTGGCTAGCCAAGACCGAATGCCACACCAATCTGCGCACTATGCGCGTGTGAGGACCGGTCTTGAGGACCGAGACCGATCTCAGTAGCCCAAACAGTTGGAAAACAAAATTTTAAAAAATTTTAACAGCAAATGACTTTTGACAGATTTTTCATGAAATATAATAATAAAATCCGATCCAATACAATTCAAAAATGTCATAAATGTTGAACCATACATCAACTAAAAATTAAGAGAATATACCGTAAAGTTAAGCACATCTATCGAGATCTAAATAATAATTGCACCAATTTTAAATTTCAAAATTGCACAAATAAAGACTAAAGTAGATCCCATAGACTGAAATAAATACAAGAATACTGTCCAATTGAGTTATGCACACATCGAATCTAAGGAGTGGCTCTTTGAGCATCTTTTAAATTCCAACTTATATCATTCGCGAAAAGAATTAAATATATCAACCACCGAACATCTCACAATATGAGCTTGATTTTGATCCTATTTTCAAAGATGTACAAATATATTCATGTGGTAGCTGCACACACTTACCGGACGACCGGGGTGGTAGCTCTTTCCTACATGTGGTGGTAGTTTTCATACTCCCTTAAAGGGTTGTAACTCTTTCCACATCTTTTATGTTGGTGGTAGTTTTTACACTCCCAAAGGAATGTAACTCTTTCCGCATCTTTTGATTTCAAAATTACTCCCAATCAATTAGTGCAACCCTCAATGGAAGAATATTATTGTGATTTCAGAAAATAGGAAAATTATTTTTCATATCATGCAAATAATCAAATAAATTCAATACATTTTTTATAGTTCAAGAGAGAGGTGCTAATTTGACAAGTATAGAAAAATAATTTCCAGAAGATGTTGAAGTTCAAATAGAATGACATAGAAGAATTGAATTGAATAGAACAGTGTTAAAATAAATCATGCATAAATTGAGATCAAGTCATAAGGTCCAATCAAAAATACATTCCACATGTAAGATCATATGAAAACTTCCATGCAAATGAATGAATGATGCATAAATGACAGTATATTAATAGTGGCCCATAGAATGTATCTAGATAGAAGGATTCATACCGATAGCCTTTCTTAAATGTAGAAAACGTTTTTGATCTAAAGGCTTAATTAAAATATCTGCAAGTTGATCATCGGTAGGAATGCATTCAAGTTGAAGAATGTTTGACCAATTCTCTTAAGAAATGATATCTTAGTTCAATATGTCTAGTTCAAGATTGTAGAACAGGTTTTTTAGAAATATTTATGGCACTAGTGTTCCCGAAATATTGTGAAGGTGGGGGAAGGAATCCGATGGTCATTCAGTAAACTTCTCATCCATAACAACTGAGTGTCACAACTACGATACTGTCATAGAGGCAATTTCAGATGATGTACTTAGAATATCAGATGTATCACCTGGAGTTTCAGATGAGTCATATGATGCAACAATGAAGCTAAGTGTGACTAAAAAGGCAAGGAAAGATTTCACCTTTGCGCACCCAAACCTTACGTATTTTGGATTGCGTTGGTCGATTCAATTGCGTCTTGTGAAGCTTGTCGACGATTTGAGTTCTCTTGCTATTTGGATCATTCACTTTTGGCCTCCAAGTTTGTTTAGTCCTTAGTTTTGGATCATCTTTCTTCGGCTTCCATGATTGTTTAGCCTTCGCTTTAGGAACTAGCTGTGTAGACTCTGATGAGGTCCTTCGGTTTGAGGGTGTTGTGGATTTCTTCCTCTTTTGAGTGCAAAACTTCTTCACATGGCCTAGAACTCCACAAAGGTGACAAGTTTTAATAGTGAAAGCTTTTATAGAAGGAATGAAGTTACCTTGAGCCGTAGAAGTTAATCTATTCGAAGTTCCTCCCACATGCTTAGAAACTTGGTCAACATATGTCCTTTCATATCCAAGTCCCAACTTGTTAGTTTGACCAAGTCTAACCATCCTATCAAGTTTAGTAGATCCGGAAGAGAACTTGTTAATGTCCGATTTAAGTTGAATGATAGTCTTTGTGAACTCCAAGTTCGCCTCATTTGCCTCCGAGAATTGCTTGTTGAGGTACTTCGAATTTTCTTCGCACGTCTCTCTTTCGTTCTCAAGCATAGCAACCTTCTCTACTAAGGAATTGTAGGCCCTCGACAATCCGTCCTTTTCTTGCTCCAAGCTTCTTGTCGATGTGATCAATTTGGCGTTTTCTCCTTCTAGATCGATGATTCTTCGTCACAATTTCTTGTTGTGCTTGGCCATCTTCTTCGACTCAATGACCAATTGATGATAAGCGGCGGCCATATCATCTCCATCCGATTCTTCGTCCGTCGAGTTCTCCGGCGTAGATTGTTCATGCAAAGAAGACATGGAGATAGAGTCAATAGAGGACAAACACATAAAAGTAGAATCATGTGTCATAAGTGCCGTGACTCCTCGGCGGAAGAGTCATCCCAAGTGATGGCTTGCATAGCCTTCTTCTTATTCAAATTCTTATTGGACAATCCGATGCTATATGTCCAAATCCCCGACACTTGTAGCATTGGATTTGTCCTTCTCCACTTTTCTTATCTTTTGAAGAGTCTTTAGAAGAATTTTCAAATTTTTTAAACTTAGAAGAAGAAGAAGAAGTACTCCCTTTAGGTCCATTCGATTTGGAAGACGATGACTTTGGAGAAAATCTCCTTTTAAAGTTTCGCCGGAACTTCTTCGTTAAAAGTGCAAGTTGCTTTTCAAAGTCCTCCAAGGTTGTGTTCGAGTCTGTCTCGGAGGAAGAAGAATCCGTGTTGCCTCCTTTGGTAGATTTGAGCGTAATTTGTCACGCCCCGAGCCCGATCCTTTTGGCCGGTTCGAGGGCGTCAAACAGACGCCGAACGGACAGAGTCTCCCCTATCCGCCCAAGGCTCAACCATTACAGATAGAGTATAAAATTTTTACACATGCGGAAGCATACACAAACGGCTTGCACGAAGACAAGCAATAGCCAAAGTGAAAGAACTAACTTTAAACATACAAGTAACATGATTAGTTGCAATCACTTACATGTAAATATCTTTACAAAATGTCATTCTTTACATTCTTTGCATCATTTCTTTTTACATCCCATTGTCCTAAAAAATAAAGCTTTAATACATTTAAAGTTAACAACTATAATCGTCAAATACAAAAGATGATATAAGGGGATGCAACTATAACATAAGTAAAATAGCTCGGGCAGTCTCTACCTAGGGCGCGATGCCCTTATCGCGATCCTCGGCCGGCTCACTCGGTCCCGGCCCTGTGGAGATAGTGGGGTGAGAACTACAACGAAGTTTCCAGTGGATTCGGCAACCAACCACGCCGACTTTCCCACTAGGTCTAACTCAGGCATAATAGAAGAAAGGTAAGATAAGTAACCAACTAGCAAATGCAGCTAATATGCCTGAATGTAAACGATAATATGCTCAAAATAAAAGCATGCAAGATCATAAGTTCAATACCCAATCTCTTGGCTAACCCGTGGGTTTCGCCCTCAACAAGACTCAACCAACTTAAATCCCTACTATCGGGGAGATACTCGCTGCGACCCGACGGGACCGTCCTCTCGGGAGATACTCGCTACACTCAGTGATGACAACTCCGGAGCACATCGCCCGAGGGGGAGCTACTGCCCTCGAGCAAGGACTATATGGTGAGTACGATCAATCCTTAACTTTAAGGATTCCAAATCTCAATCCATTCCTTGATTTCAAGGAGAACTTATGTTCATATGACCCTTAACTCTAAGGTTGTATATGTCATAATGTCAATCTCAAGACTCTACCAAGGTCAAGTACTCTACTTGTTCTTGTTCTTTGATGCCAAACATGTTGTCTAAGTATTCTAGACTTATCATTGCCACACTTGTTCTCTATGTTCATGTCCAATGTCAACTAACTTGTCAAGTACACTAAGTTTTCTAGATTCCTGTTCTTTAGCATGCATACATATAGGGTTCTTTGTTCTTTAACACTACTCATTCATACAAGTATTTTTCATGCATTTGAACTCACAATTGCAATATAAATCTCATAATTACCCTACTATGCATTATGCTCAACACATAGAAAATGTTCAAATGTGACACTTAGACATAAAGAGAATTTCGGTGTCCTTGGAATGCACCACCCACCTCTAAATATTGTAGATGGATTGTAGTTCGAGTCTCGTGCTCAACCGATCCCTACTTTGCGACCTGCGCGTTAAACAGAGCCCTAAGCAGGCTAGTTTACATAGTAGCTCATAGATGAGCTTTTCGTTTAAACAAACGGAGTTTTCCCACGCGTCGGGGATACTCCCAATTAGGTTTCTACAAGGTCAATTCGACCCTAGAACCCCTATTCAAAAGCCCCAAATTTGGGTGCTCTACCAAGCCCTATGTGAAACCCTAGGTTTTGATATCTTTCACAAGCAAAAGAGAGCTTGTTACACCTCTAGGAACTCATCTAAAACCATTTAAACCATATCTAGGAATTCTACTTGAAACCCTAGAAGTTCACCATTAGAGGACCTTGAGCTTCCATGGATTTTCATGGAGCTCAAGCCTCAAGAGGCTTCTAAACATGAGAGAAGCTCAAAAACCCTAGGTTACATGGAAGAAAATCCAAACCCTAACCTAGTTTCTCATAGAAACCTCACCTTGGTCAAAGCTCCACCTTGTAGGAGAGCTTCTAGGTCTTCTCCAAGCTCCCAAGCCACCAAGTATCCTTCTCCAAGCTCTTCATTCTTCTTCTCCAAGCTCTAGGAACCAATCTCTAGAGAGAGAAAGAGAGAAATGTGAGGGAGAGGTGTTGGGGTGAAATGGCTGTGAATAGAGGAGGGGCTAAGCCTATATTGTGTTGTTACAATTGCCAAAAAGCCCTCCAATCTCGAAAATTTACAAACTGCCCAGTCTGGGCATTTTTCGTGCTCTGAGACCGGTCTCAGTCCTAGGGACCGGTCTAGGGATGTCCGGTCTTGGATCAATGTCCGGATCTCGTGCGCCACCCCACCAGGACTTAGCCAATTCTCTGATTTTTCGCAGAGGAGGTCCGGTCCTGACCGCATGGTCCGGTCTTGGGATGTCCGGTCTCGGCTCATTGTCCGGATCCCGTACGCTAGAATTTCAGGACTTAGCCAAATTTCCTCTTCGCGCGGCTGGGCTCCCGTGGCATCCGGTCTCCACACATAGGGACCAGTCTTGGCTGCTGCAAATCTGGAAATTTTCCAGATTTGCAGATTCACACTCGTGGGTCCCATTTTCACTACACATATGTTTTAAAACACTTAGAACCTTGTGTTACTTGACTCACTCCGCGTCCCGCTCATTTTGACAGGACTCGGCATGTTCTACGAGGAAGTGGGTTGTTACACCATTCTTGTGGACTTAGACGACAACTTGGAAAAAGACGAGTTAGAAGGAAAAGTTATCTCATAAGTTTGAAGAGCACCTACTAATTCGTCTACTTTCATTTCATCCGGATGTTTCACCGTTTCAATAGCCGCGACTTTAGGACGAAAGCGTTCGGGAAGTGTTCTCAAATTCTTACGAATGATCTTGGGTTCGGAAATTTTCTCACCCAAGTTGGAACAAGTGTTGACTATGTCTTGAAGTCGTGTGTAATAATCGATAAAATTTTCGTTTTCTTCCATATGAATAGAATCGAAACGACTAGTCAATATTTGTAGCTTTTGAACTTTAACGAGGCTTGTTCCCTCATGGGTAATTTTAAGAGTATTCCAAATTTCCTTGGCGGTCTCACACGTCGAAACCCGTAAAAATTCGGTTTGATTTAAGGCATTAAATAAAGCATTAATCCCCTTCCCGTTGTATGAAGAAAGTTCGTTTTCGTCTTTAGTCCACTTAGTTCTCGGTTTAGGAACAGTGACATTATCGACTACTTCGGTGGGGTGTTTCCAACCAAATTCCACCGCTTGCCAAACCCTCTCGTCGATGGCAATTAGAAACACCCTCATGCGGACTTTCCAATAAGCATAGTTGGTGCCATCAAAGAGAGGAGGTCGATTAGTGTTACCGCCCTCGGCCATTGTCTACAACCTATACCCGCTCTGATACCACTTGTAAGTTATGGATCCCAAGGATATAAAAGGTAATCAACACCTAGAGGGGGGTGAATAGGTATACAATGGCTAATTAAAAATCTCAATGCACTTTTAACGTAAATGCGAAAATTAAAAATCACACACTGAGATTTTTACGTGGAAAAACTCCAAACCGGAGTGAAAAACCCACGGGACCGATCACACGAAAAATCCACTAAGAAACAAATTGAGTACAAGGTAATATACCAATTACCCAACCGAACTTTACTGAATCTTCAATGTGGATCTCCTTCGCTGGTCCTCGATCGATCGAACTCCTCCACCGCAACTCCTTGCCGCGTCAACGCCTCGACTCCTCGATGGGTCCACCGAATCCTCGGCAAAACACGCAATCCCGAGCAAATCTCCGTCCGGAGTAATAGAAGATGATTTATGGTGATCTCAACGTTAGCGAACCATAAACGATGGGGGAAACCCTTTTAGTCAATCATCAAGTTGATTCACGAAGGAACATTCAAATAAAAGACCTAGAATCAACTCGACGATCAACAAAATGAAACTCGCTTTTAGAATATAATTATAAAGCATAAAAGGAGTTTCTAGGGTTTTAAGAGGATATAGAATCTAAGTATATTCTGAACATGTCAATTAATGAACCCCCCATGGTCTATTTATAGAGTTAGAAGACTTGAAAATAGAGTAGGATTGAAAACGACTATATTTGGAAAAAATTCACGCAAGCTGAGACCGATCTTCACTGGGGAGACTGGTCTTGGTAGGACCGGTCTGGAACCCCTCGACCAGTCCACCCTTCCGTCAATTTAATTCTCAGCCTATGGAGACCGGTCTCGAGCCACCATGACCGGTCTTGAATTACGCAACCAAAATTAACAGGCTACTGGAACCGGTCTTGAGCTTCGAGACCGGTCTTGATTAAAGGTTGTGCAATGTCAAGCTTACTGGAACCGGTCTTCATCCTCAAGACCGGTCTTCATTCATAGAAAATTTTAGTTTTGAAAATTTTGCAATTTAAGAATAATCCAAGTCTTCTAATCACTATTTCTTAATATAAATCACCAAAAATAATCTTTAGATCATACCTGAGGTGCCGAGCTTCTCCGACGAGCCTTAAACCTTCAATTTGCATCTTCGTGCTCCTGACTCCTTCAAGACTCCAATAACCTCACGAAATCCGCCAACTTATAAAATCCTTAACAAAGAATGCTTTCGTTACACATGTCGTTCGTGGGTCAATCTCCAGTACTAAGTGCCTAGGCTTTGGCGGCAATCTAATGATGTTTCATGATCAGGGGGAGTCTGAGCAAAATATATTTATTTTTCGCTATTCGCTTTTCCTTTGTTGTCTTCTATATATATATATATATATATATATATATATATATATATATATATATATATATATATATATATATATATAAACAAAGCTGAACTTACATAAAATCCCAGGCTTCGGGACTGTTCTCTTTTGTACCCTTTTCTTAGGTACTGTCTTTTTGCCGTTGGGAGGTTTCAGACTTGCATTCTCCTCATTGTTTAATGTGTTATCATAAGTTTTTTGCAATTTTTCGCCAGACTTTTTCCCCTGCCCAGATTTTCCCAAGCTTTATTCACAGTCTTGGTTTTATGTTTTCGCCTGCGCAAATTGATACCGATTTTTTTTCTCTTTTTCAGCTCACCCTTTTCTTTTAAACTGTATTCTCTTAAAACACAATGTTCAATGTTTCTATTGATTCCTGTTATCATTTACGACTTTGCCTTTGGCCCTTTGATCCTATGTTATGATGACTTGCCCTTTCAATGTCGGATGGTTGCGATGATTAAGGGTTGCATCGTTGCGGGCATCTCATGTGTTACGGGTGATGATGGGTTCATTTTGGACGGCTTACTTCGTGGGCAACCAGGTTCTCTTATTTACTCCAAGAATTTTTTTGTGTGCGTGCGGGATCTAACTAAGTGAGCAGTACTAATCCGGCAAACTTCGTTGTCAATCGCGTGAGATCCGATGGCCATATGAGTCTGAGCAAACTATATCTATTTTCACTCTTCAATTTTTCCCTTCGCTTTATTTTGATTTGTTCTTCGTTTTGTATTTCTGTTTTTTCATTGGGTTTTGAATGTACTTTATATGTATACATTTTCCCTGTGACTTCACCTCCGCCGCATCTATTCCACACCATGATGCCGTACTCCTAGAAAACCCTCGAGCTTTGTTGCAGGTTATGTAGGGGTGTAATGTGGGCACATTTTCCGGGCCTAAACGGGCTAGAGCCTGGCCCGGCCCGGCCCGAGACCAAATCCGGGCCGGGCCGTGCCAGGCCCGAACTCCCTACCCTTTGACTGACATGGCCCCTTGGCCGGAAGGCACGGGCGATCTTGCGGCCCGGCGGCCGGCCGCCGTCTCTCTTTTTAATTTTTTAAAAATATATATAATCTAAAAAATATAAATAATAAATAATTTTTATTTAAACTGATATTTTAACTAAAATTTTATGAAAATAATTATAAAATAATAAATATTTAAGTTTATTTAATATATTTGTATTATTTAAAAAATAAAAACAAAATTGAGATGGGTTTCTGGTCCAATGGACCAAAATTTCTTTGGTCCATTGGACCAAAATCACTCCTCCCAAGGTCTGCTGGGAGGAGATCTCTCAGCGAAGGGCCAGCCCTTCTCCCGAAGAGATTAGACCCCCGTGCCCAAGGCAACTTGCCTTGGGCCCGAGGTTCCGGTCGTCTTGGCCTGCTCGGGCCGTGTCTTTGTCTTGCCGGCCACCGGCTCTCCTCGGCCGGCACGGCCAGCCCGTTTCGGGCCGTGCCTTGCCGGCCGTCGGGCCCTGTGTATGCGGCCCAAAGACGACCCGAGGAGCCAAGCCGGCCTGGCCCGACACGAATGCTACAGTAGTCGTGCCGGGCCGGGCGGGCCACGGGCCACCCGGCCCGTTTTACACCCCTAAGGTTATGGAGAGGTCGAGGGTCGGTTTTGTTGTCTACCCTCCCCTAATTCAAGGCTATTGATGAAATGGAAAGCTTCAAGTGGTATTGATATGCTGGATTAGATGAGAGAGGGTGGCGCCTACACGGACTCTCTCACTACTGTCAAATTTATTGTTTGTAAAAAAAAAAATTCCGTAAATAGTGGGCTCCACCCAATAAATTTCTTAAATTCTTTAGCTCAAAATTAGTCTATCTGTATGTCTTTAGCTCAAAATTAGTCTATCTGTATGTATGTTGTTAAGGATTTTGTGTTGGCAAGTTTCGTGAATTGAGTCGGAGTCTTGAAGGAGTCAGGAGCACATTTAAACAAAGAAGATGCAAACAGACGTTACAAGACTCAGCGGTGAAGCTCGGCACCTCAGGTATGATTATAAGAACATTTATGGTGATTTTAGACTAAGATATAGTAGTTAGAGGACTTGGATTGAATTCTATTTGACAAAAATCAAAGCTGGAAAAATTTGGTCAAGATCCGGATCTGAAAGGTGACATCCGGATCTGAAAGGTGAGATCCGGATCTGAGAGGTGAGATCGGGATCCCGTAAGCCTGTCCTCTGCGCACCTTTAAGTGTGATCCGGATCTGGATTGAGATCCGGATCCCGTACCTTGCAGTTCAGGATGAATTAAGGTGGACCGGATCTAAGAGGTGGGATCCGAATCCCGAAGCTCTATATTTGATGTTGCGCAAGCCAGGACCGGATCTCATGGCTTAGGACCGGACCCTGTGAAAAATATTTTTCAATGACGAAAGACAGGACCGGTTGAGGGGGCTGAGTCCGGACCTTGGCTGCGGGAAATCTTTCCAGATTTGGTTGTTACAATCCTAATCTATCTCTAAGTCTTCTAATACTATATAAAGACCATGAGGGGTTCATAAATCAATATGCTTACATTATAAACTTTATTGAAAACCCTAGAAGCTTGTAGGTAGCCGTTTTCCTCATCTTCTACATCAAGCTTCTCCCAAATTGATTCTCGGTGCCCTAATTCTTAATGTTTTTCTAGAATCAATTTGAGAATTGCTTAGAGATTATTCCCATAGATCTTTAATGAGAATCTAAGCAATAAATCACCATCGATCGTATTGTTCTTGCTCCGGACGGAGTGTGCTCGTGGATTCGAGTGGGCGTCGTGGATTCGGCGTGTTCGAGGCTTCGTGGATTCGAAGTGCGTGCGTTCGTGGACTCGAACGTGAGGGCGTGGACAACCCGAAGGAGGATTGCGCGGAGATCCATAGGAGAGTTAGAGAGGTCGAGTCCGTGGAGTTCGGTATCACCTTGTAATCTTTTCTCTTATTGATTGTTTATTCGCGTGTTGGTCCCGTGGGTTTTTTACTCCGAGTTTGGAGTTTTCTCACGTAAATCTCGGTGTGTTTTTTATTTTCCTCATTTATTTTTATTGCATCGAGATTTGTGGTTTTCGGCCTTTACATCTATTCACCCCCTTCTAGGTGTTGTTTGATACAATCTAGATAGATCCTTGGGGCTTCCCCGTAACTAACATATGTAATGTATTAGAAGCCTTTTCCTAACAATTAAGTTTTACCCCGTAAATTAGTAAGTTAATGTTCATGTATGTTTGTGCTTCCGTATATTTCGGATTTGTGTTGGAGAAAGATAATACATGGTGTTTTTATCAAGGCACTAACTACCTGTTGCATTTCTTCACCGATGTAAATTTGTTTACTTAAATTTTGAATTCATGCTTTAAAAAACCTCCTTTCTCTGTCTGTATTTCGCAGAATCTACCTGTTGGCTTTTCTTCCCCGATGTTAATCTTTTTATCCAAATTTTGAATTCATGTTTTTAAGAATCTTCTTTCTATGTTTATTGTCACGCCCCGGGTCATTTTAGAGTATAAAAACAGCGAAATTTTTTTTTTTTTTTTTATAAACCTTGATCCCCAAGGACATGACAGACCTGCCACAAATATAGAGAGACCACTGTACACACGGACAGAGTCTCCCCTGTATTTGCACGCTATCGCACAAGTACAATGAGTCTTTTACAAACATACAACCTGTAACACCCCGAACTTCTAAAGTTATGAAGTCACGAGGTATGTTGGCTTAGAAGGCCATAAGAATGGTTCCCGTGAAGTTTGTAAGCTTTCGGGTGTTTTCGGTGCACTAGGTGCAAGAACGGAGCCCGAAAGGCTATCTTGGGCCACGAGCTAAATCCGACGCTTGCGCGGATGAGATAATGATGTGGACATGATCTAAATCATGTTTGGAGAGTCTCGGTTCGATTTGAAACGAATCGGAGGTCGAACGGGTCAAAAGTGAGTTGAAATGGAGAAGAAACGGTGAAAAAGCTGAAAAAATGGCTAAGTCCTGAAAATCCTGCCTTCGGGATCGGATCGGGGAGGCCGGGACCGGTCCACCCTGCGTAGTCGGTGAAAATTTGGCTAAGTCCTGGAAAGTCTGCCTACGGGATCCGAATCCGAGTGGTGGTCCGGATCCCACGCGCGATGGGACTCTGGCGAAGGTACTTGGAGTCCGGACCCCATACATGGAGACCGGTCTCTGAGACCCGAAATTGCCCAGTTTGGGCTGTTGCATAGGGTGCATTGTTGAGGGACTTATCAGCATTTTTGGCATGAGATGAGTGTATAGAGTGGATTAAACACTCTCTTTCTCTCTCTCACTCACTCAGCTCCCTCCCTCTCTCTCTCTGTTCGACAGCAAGAAGAAAGGAAAGAAAGAGAAGGAAAGAAAGAGAAGGAAAAGGAGAGAAAGAAGAAGAAGAAGATGGAGATGATGAAGAAGATGATGATGGAGATCCTCTTGGTCATCTTCTTCCTCTCCCACAAGCTCGGGGCAAGCTTGTAGAGGTAAGCTTTAGCCTCCTCTCATGGTAGATCCTTAGATAAAGGGTTTCTAAACCCTAGATTTAGAGTTTTGAGCTTCTTGTAAGCTTTAGAACTATGTGGAGACCATGAACTCCATGAAATCCATGGTTTTCATTATGATGCTCTAATGGTGGATTTCTAGGGTTTGCTCTAAGCACCCTATGGATGGCTCTAATGCTCTTAGATGAGTTCCTAGAGGTTAGACAAGCTCTCTGTTGCTTGTTCTAGGGATCAAATCGGTGGGTTTTGCGAAAGTGCAAACCTAGGGCTCCAAAATGGGGTTTTTGTAAGTAGATGAGTTTGATCTCATTTGACCCCATAGAAACCTAATTGAGGGCCTAACGAACGCGTTGGCGCGCTCGGTTCGGTCATCCGACGAGCGAGTACAAAGATATTAATTATTTAATATAATCATACCAGATGTCCGCAGAACGCAAGCTAGGAGCCCTAAATTCATGAAAACGAAACTGGGGCAACTTAAAGGCGTGGGGCAACGGCACAAAGTCTCGGATTGCAATTCGGAGACCGTTTGGTTGGTCGTGCAAGGGTTCGAGCCGAACCGGGTCAAGAGTGCCGCGGGCGGCCGATTGCAAGTGTCGACGAGCAATCGGAGTGCGAATTGAGGTGGGTTGTGTTTACCGAAGCGACTAGATCGCCTAAATATGTCTAAGAGTAATGGTTTCAAGTTGATGCATATAATTGACATATGTTGCAAGTATAGAAATGCATGTTAAAGAACATAGTGTTAAATGCTAAGAGAATGCACGAGTTAAATGCTAGATAAATGCATGAACTAGAGTCTAGTTGCAAATACATGAGATGCATGCTAAGTTGATATATGAACTAGATGCTAAATGAAATGTATGAATAAATGCATGCTTAGCATAATGAGTACATGCTAGATATAATCATGTGCATGTAAATGGAATGGTTAACATAAGAATGTTAAGTATATGAATGCCAAGTATAAGAATGTGAATCATGGACTAAATACACATATAGATCGAGTGGCATCTAACCTAGTGTTAATAAACATAGGTTATAGTAAACCTAGAGTCAATGGACCTAGGAGTGTGGCATCAAACCTAGTGTAAAGAACATATATAGGTTGTAGTGAACCTAGAGTCATATGGATCTAGGTAAAGAACAGTGAACCTAGTGTCAAGGACATAGGTTGGATAAAGAATATAGTGGACCTAGTGTTAATAAACATAGGTCGAGTTGGAATGACATTGAACCTAGAGTTAAGTCAACCTAGGTTATGTGATAAAGAGTGAACCCTAGTGTCAAGTAGACCTAGGAGGTAAAGACAATGGACCTAGAGGGTCGTCTCCTGAGGGCCTAGCTAACCCTCAAGCTAAGTGAAACGGATTCATGGAATCCGTGATATGTGCACCAGGGTGCGGGCGTGTGCGACGATTTCGCCGTCCGGGGCTATACCACCGACGTGGCGTTGTGCGACGATTTCGCCGCCGGGTGGGTGAGCCAAAATGAGTTCGATAGGTTAAGCGGGTGAGGATCGAACCGCCATGAGTGTTGACACCATGAGTTTGGAAACCATTCTTTGGGTAAGTACGATACGTGCGCCGCCAGGTTGCTGGGAAGTGACTCGATCCATTGTTGGGTGTGATGCGATAGTTCGCCGCCAGATGGTAAGGTCACGACTTTAGTCCACGCTGGGTAAGTACGCCGTGTTCGCCACCAGAATGGCTATGTCAGGTGACTCGAGCCGTTCCAGAGTTGGAACACCACTGAGGGTGACGAGCGTGTGCGACGATTTCGCCGCTCATTTGAGTCACGAGAGGCGGTAGAGTGGTGGGGTAGGGGGTAGTTGTGAGACGTCCAACTCCTCGGGCTAGACAGCGGGCGGATTATCCGCATTTGATTGACTCAAGACCGAGTCGGGTGGCATAGTGAGCTAAGGTAGAGTGGACCTTAGAAGTATTTGCTAAATAGCATATGTGACAAGAGTAAAGAGTAAGAATATAAATAGCTAAGTAAGAAAAAAAAAAGCTAAAGTAAAGAATAGCAATAAAGTAAAGAAAAGCTAAGAGCTAAGTAATGATTTGCATATTGCATATTGCGAGGCAGGTTTTTATGTTAGTTGCAAATTATATATCTATATATGTTTTTGGACTAACATATCTGCAGTGCCTCCTTGGACCTATTGGTCGAGCTGTTCTCTTGGGTGACCGTACCCACGAGAACTATGGACAATAGTTCTCACCCCCGTGTTGTGGTTTTGGGGGTACAGTACACACGTGAGCGCGCGACGGCAGGCAAGGGCGTAGCTCGGTAGATAGCGCCCTACCGGGAGACCGAGAGATAGAAGTACCCCAGTCGGCTAACTAGGGGTTTGAGAGTGAAAAGAATATGTTGTAATAAAGTTGTAATAACTAGATTGTATTAGGAAGTTTAAAGTTTAAAGTTAATGTAAAAATTCTAAATGGAGACGAATGGTTGTAATAGCAAGAAGAAGTTTTATGTATATGATACTTCCTTATGCAATCTGATTGTGATATCTGTTCCTTTTTGGAACCTCTTGTAATTGTATGGATTGCGACGCCTTGAACGTACAGGGGAAACTCTGTCCGTTCGGCGGTCTGTTCGACGCGCCCGAATCCGACCGAATTGGCGGGCTCGGGGCGTGACAGATAAGATGGTATCAGAGCATAAAGTAGTGAATGGGGCAATGGCTTAGTTGAACCTAGGAGACCTTAGGTTAGTAAAACCTTAGAGGTTAAGGCTCGTGAGAGACGTGTACTTGTGGTTCGTGGCGAAAGTAGTATGGATTTGGTTGTGTTGCGTAACCTCTAAGAAGGATATTAGAGGTAGATTTGAGGTGCTGTTCGTCTTCGACTGAGGGTGTTCATGTTGGCGCGCGACAACATGAAACCTAAGGACGAGAATGGACGCCCTAGTTGACTTTCACCTGATTGGCTTTTGAGCCGGTAATAGTGGTTTCGTGTTCGACCCCAGTTGGTCGAAGACTAATCGAGTTGTCGTGTTTCAGGAAATGATGGCACCGCGTAGGCGATCTTCGTCCAGATCGGCGCGGGAGGGGACAAGTGGTGTCCCTGAGCAAGTCGAGGCGAGCGGAGACCCTGAGCTTCGTGATCAGTTGGCCTCACTCGTGGGAGTGGTGAGGCAACAAGCGGACTTGGTGCAGCGGCAGCAGGAGGCTGCCATGCGGCAGGAGGAGCAAATGAAGCGACTCCAAGAGACGTTGGATCAGCTGGTGGCTGCACCGGCTGCGGCTCGTCAGGGACGGCCGGGAGTTGCGGCGGAAGCGTTTCCGCCGAGGTCGGGGGATCCGACCGTTGTTGGTTCAGAGGTGGCGGCGGAACAGGAGCGAGCTTTGGTGGTCCTAATGGATTTTAAGAAGTTTGATCCGCCTACCTTTGACGGAGAGGATGTCGATCCATGGATCGTGGAGATGTGGATTTACTCTATGGAAACCCTCTTTGAGGAGATGTACACCTTAGAGCGGGACAAGGTGCCTCTAGCCGTGCATTGCTTGAAGTAGGCAGCGAAGGCGTGGTGGAAGGACATTCGGCAAAACAGATCGCCTAATCTCCCTCCTATGGCATGGGAAGAGTTTCGGGGAATGCTGTTCTCAACCTACTTCCCCGATAGTGAGAAACGAAGCTCGGGAAAGGTTCGGAAGGCTGCGGCAAGGAGACCGCTCGGTTAGGCAATACGAGCGAGAATTTTCCCGCCTCGTGCATTGCGTCCCGGATGTGGTGCGGGATGACAAGGGTAAGGCTGATAGTTTTGTGCGTGGACTTGACGGATCTTTTGAGGCCGTGCATATACTTCGATTCACGGACCTTTCAAGTCTGGACCGAGCCTTATGGATAGAGCTAGGCAACGCGTTCCTCCGGGAGGAGCGCGAGGCATATTACAAGGACAAGGGGAAAGGACGATCGATGGGTGGATCCGCTGGTCAGTCAAGTTCCCGAAAGACTTCGACAAGTTCGCACTCGCGATCTCGAGCTCCGGGGACATACCGCATTCGGTCCTCGGCGGAGTGTGTTATATGTGGGGGCCCTCATTTCCCACAGCAGTGTGAACAGCGTGAGGGCAGGTGTTTCAAGGGTGGGCTGCCGGGCCATGTGCGGGACGAGTGTCCGCAAGGAGAGCGACCGTTGAGGATGATCCCACCGGAGGGTTCGCGGCGAGTACCAGGTGGCCGTGGGCGTGACCCGAGTGGTGGAACCTGCCGATACTGACGACGTCGGGGCAGGTATGAGTTTATTAAGCAATCATTATGCTTTTGCATGATTGTAAGTTGGTGCATTGCATGCCATGATCATTGGTTAGTTGCTACTAGTTGTGCATTTCATAGTAGGAACCATTGAGCGGGTCGGTAGATACCCGGGCATGCTTGTGAGGTAGGCGTAATACCTGCTGGCGCAGGTGTGGAATGGAAATGACACTAGCAAAGTTACTAGTAGTGCTTCCTAGACGAGGATTAAGACTCGTGTTAGAGCCAAGTTGGCCGTGGGCCAAGTGATACCTCTATGTGAGGTTAGGAAAGTCGCTTAGAAGACGATGCACGGGGATGACGGTGCCAAAGCTGAAACTTAGCTTAAAACGCTAGAGTGGCGTATAGAGCGCGCGAGTATAGATACTCGTGGAGTGTGGTTTCGTTTCAGCCGAGTGAGTGAGATGGCAGTAGCACTTCAGCTTGGCTAAGTGTGAAGCGGGCCATGAATTACTCGTAGGGCTGATGGCTCGCACTAGGTGCTTAGGAGCCGACTGAATGTGTAACTCTATAGAGTATGTCGCATAGGACGACGTTTGCGGGTAGTGCTTGGGACGACCCGTGCACTGGACCTATTGTGGATGGAGCCGGGGCCCATTTGGCGCGATCATTGCTAGTGGCAGCGGCCCGATACCTATTGGTAGGGCGAGAGTTTTGGTCAGGACGGTGGTCTAAGCTTAGACCCGAGGACGTGGAAACGCCACGTGTTTGGATCTCAAGATCGAGAATGCACTGAGAGTGCAGTTGTAACCCAACCCGAGAATTTAATATGGTTTGGGGTCTTGATAGCTCCTGGTTGGAATGTGTGCGGATTCCAGAGTGAAAATTTCGCCCGAGTATGTTGATTGGGTCTACGCTAGTAACAAGGAAGCGCTAAGCGTAGTCGAGACAGGTTTAGGCGATAGGCCGACGTTGGGTTTGTGACTATTGGTCCACCCATAGAGATTGAGGAGAATGACTTGGCTGGTAACTCTATTGAGGAGTTGGCCTCGAGTCACGAACAAAGCGTTCGTGTGAGTTGGTTGCGGCAACGAGGCCGAATTAGCCGAGGAAAGTGAAAGTTTAAGATAAGTGGTCTCTACGAGACACTTAAATAGTGAAAGCCATGGGAGAAGTGAAGTTGAGCCGTAATGCACTTTTAAGGATATGATTGGCAAAAGTGAGTGGGACTAGTCTCACAATCTTCGTAGTGTACCTTTGGATAATTCCGATAAAAGAAAGGCCACTCCGAAGCTGAAAAGTGCATTAGACCCCTGATTACTCGAAAAATCGAGTTGGGTTATGAATTGATGGAGACAAGTAAGTTTCGCGGACGAAACTCTTTTAAGGTGGGGAGAATGTAACACCCCGAACTTCTAAAGTTATGAAGTCACGAGGTATGTTGGCTTAGAAGGCCATAAGAATGGTTCCCGTGAAGTTTGTAAGCTTTCGGGTGTTTTCGGTGCACTAGGTACAAGAACGGAGCCCGAAAGGCTATCTTGGGCCACGAGCTAAATCCGACGCTTGCGCGGATGAGATAATGATGTGGACATGATCTAAATCATGTTTGGAGAGTCTCGGTTCGATTTGAAACGAATCGGAGGTCGAACGGGTCAAAAGTGAGTTGAAATGGAGAAGAAACGGTGAAAAAGCTGAAAAAATGGCTAAGTCCTGAAAATCCTGCTTTCGGGATCCGGATCAGGAGGCCAGGACCGGTCCACCCCTGCGAAGTCAGCTGAAAATTTGGCTAAGTCCTGGAAAGTCTGCCTACGGGATCCGAATCCGAGTGGTGGTCCGGATCCCACGCGCGATGGGACTCTGGCGAAGGTACTTGGAGTCCGGACCCCATACATGGAGACCGGTCTCTGAGACCCGAAATTGCCCAGTTTGGGCTGTTGCATAGGTGCATTGTTGAGGGACTTATCAGCATTTTTGTCATGAGATGAGTGTATAGAGTGGATTAAACACTCTCTTTCTCTCTCTCACTCACTCAGCTCCCTCCCTCTCTCTCTCTGTTCGACAGCAAGAAGAAAGGAAAGAAAGAGAAGGAAAGAAAGAGAAGGAAAAGGAGAGAAAGAAGAAGAAGATGGAGATGATGAAGAAGATGATGATGGAGATCCTCTTGGTCATCTTCTTCCGCTCCCACAAGCTCGGGGCAAGCTTGTAGAGGTAAGCTTTAGCCTCCTCTCATGGTAGATCCTTAGATAAAGGGTTTCTAAACCCTAGATTTAGAGTTTTGAGCTTCTTGTAAGCTTTAGAACTATGTGGAGACCATGAACTCCATGAAATCCATGGTTTTCATTATGATGCTCTAATGGTGGATTTCTAGGGTTTGCTCTAAGCACCCTATGGATGGCTCTAATGCTCTTAGATGAGTTCCTAGAGATTAGACAAGCTCTCTATTGCTTGTTCTAGGGATCAAATCGGTGGGTTTTGCGAAAGTGCAAACCTAGGGCTCCAAAATGGGGTTTTTGTAAGTAGATGAGTTTGATCTCATTTGACCCCATAGAAACCTAATTGAGGGCCTAACGAACGCGTTGGCGCGCTCGGTTCGGTCATACGACGAGCGAGTACAAAGATATTAATTATTTAATATAATCATACCAGATGTCCGCAGCACGCAAGATAGGAGCCCTAAATTCATGAAAACAGAACTGGGGCAACTTAAAGGCGTGGGGCAACGGCACAAAGTCTCGGATTGCAATTCGGAGACCGTTTGGTTGGTCGTGCAAGAGTTCGAGCCGAACCGGGTCAAGAGTGCCGCGGGCGGCCGATTGCAAGTGTCGACGAGCAATCGGAGTGCGAATTGAGGTGGGTTGTGTTTACCGAAGCGACTAGATCGCCTAAATATGTCTAAGAGTAATGGTTTCAAGTTGATGCATATAATTGACATATGTTGCAAGTATAGAAATGCATGTTAAAGAACATAGTGTTAAATGCTAAGAGAATGCACGAGTTAAATGCTAGATAAATGCATGAACTAGAGTCTAGTTGCAAATACATGAGATGCATGCTAAGTTGATATATGAACTAGATGCTAAATGAAATGTATGAATAAATGCATGCTTAGCATAATGAGTACATGCTAGATATAATCATGTGCATGTAAATGGAATGGTTAACATAAGAATGTTAAGTATATGAATGCCAAGTATAAGAATGTGAATCATGGACTAAATACACATATAGATCGAGTGGCATCTAACCTAGTGTTAATAAACATAGGTTATAGTAAACCTAGAGTCAATGGACCTAGGAGTGTGGCATCAAACCTAGTGTAAAGAACATATATAGGTTGTAGTGAACCTAGAGTCATATGGATCTAGGTAAAGAACAGTGAACCTAGTGTCAAGGACATAGGTTGGATAAAGAATATAGTGGACCTAGTGTTAATAAACATAGGTCGAGTTGGAATGACATTGAACCTAGAGTTAAGTCAACCTAGGTTATGTGATAAAGAGTGAACCCTAGTGTCAAGTTGACCTAGGAGGTAAAGACAATGGACCTAAAGGGTCGTCTCCTGAGGGCCTAGCTAACCCTCAAGCTAAGTGAAACGGATTCATGGAATCCCGTGATATGTGCACCACTGAGGGTGCCGGGCGTGTGCGACGATTTCGCCGTCCAGGGCTATACCACTGACGTGGCGTTGTGCGACGATTTCGCCGCCGGGTGGGTGAGCCAAAATGAGTTCGATACCGGTTAAGCGGGTGAGGATCGGACCGCCATGAGTGTTGACACCATGAGTTTGGAAACCATTCTTTGGGTAAGTACGATACGTGCGCCGCCGGTGGGCCGGGAAGTGACTCGATCCATTGTTGGGTGTGATGCGATAGTTCGCCGCCAGATGGTAAGGTCACGACTTTTGTCCACGCTGGTAAGTACGCCGTGTTCGCCACCAGAATGGCTATGTCAGGTGACTCGAGCCGTTCCAGAGTTGGGACACCACTGAGGGTGACGAGCGTGTGCGACGATTTCGCCGCTCCGAGGCTGAGTCACAGAGGGCGGTAGGCTGTTGACAGCTGGGGTAGTTGTGAGACGTCCAACACCTCGGGCTAGACAGCGGGCGGATTATCCGCATTTGATTGACTCAAGACCGAGTCGGGTGGCATAGTGAGCTAAGGTAGAGTGGACCTTAGAAGTATTTGCTAAATAGCATATGTGACAAGAGTAAAGAGTAAGAATATAAATAGCTAAGTAAGAAAAAAAAAGCTAAAGTAAAGAATAGCAATAAAGTAAAGAAAAGCTAAGAGCTAAGTAATGATTTGCATATTGCATATTGCGAGGCAGGTTTTTATGTTAGTTGCAAATTATATATCTATATATGTTTTTGGACTAACATATCTGCAGTGCCTCCTTGGACCTATTGGTCGAGCTGTTCTCTTGGGTGACCGTACCCACGAGAACTATGGACAATAGTTCTCACCCCCGTGTTGTGGTTTTGGGGGTACAGTACACACGTGAGCGGCGCGACGGCGAGGCAAGGGCGTAGCTCGGTAGATAGCGCCCTACCAGAGACCGAGAGATAGAAGTACCCCAGTCGGCTAACTAGGGGTTTGAGAGTGAAAAGAATATGTTGTAATAAAGTTGTAATAACTAGATTGTATTAGGAAGTTTAAAGTTTAAAGTTAATGTAAAAATTCTAAATGGAGACGAATGGTTGTAATAGCAAGTAGCTGTTTTATGTTTATGATACTTCCTTATGCAATCCGATTGTGATATCTGTTCCTTTTTGGAACCTCTTGTAATTGTATGGATTGCGACGCCTTGAACGTACAGGGGAAACTCTGTCCGTTCGGCGGTCTGTTCGACGTGCCCGAATCCGACCGAATTGGCGGGCCCGGGGCGTGACACAACCACAATAAAGTGTACAGATATTAATTCCAATCAACATACACATATTCACACCATTCACCACAGGTTACATTCACTAGTATATAATCACAAATCCACATCTATCAGTTGAAATGTTCCCTACTCGGGAACTGGTTTTGAAACTCTAGGTTATAAAATCCCTTTTGAAAACCTTTTACAAACTGTTTCCCACACGGAAACCATTTTCTTTGAAAGCACTACCACGAGGGGTAGAAATCCTTTTCCTTTGAAATGCTACCACGATGGGTAGGAGACAGTTTAATTCACAAAACATGAGTTCTTTCATAAACTTCCAAAAACCATTATAAGTCTCAATCCACCACTAAAGTGAAGCTAGAACTGAACCATGATGTACTCTAAGTAATAAAACGAGAAAGGTAAGGAAGTAACCGATACTGGTAGGAGCTAAGCGTACTCTAGACCCGCTCCTCACCTGCTGTCCCACTAAGACCTGCAACGTCACCTGAAAAAGAAGGCGAGGGGTGAGAACATGTAAACATGTCTCCCCCTCCCAGTGGATACCTCGCGGAGATAGACACAAGAGGAGATAATAGTAGTAGTACAGTAGCTATGATAAACAAGTAAATGGAGAGAGATATATAGATATGAAACAACAGCTACTGTAAGTATGCGTCGAAAAGCTGATAAAGTAAAATACCCAATCCATAACCGCCAATATTGGTCCGCAGACCTCAGGCAATGCCCCCTGTATCTCTAAGCCAGCATTCAACCCAAGGTAGCCTATGGGCTCACGGGTTGAACCTCTGCGACCACTTTTCCGGAAAAGAACACCCTGGCACGGTGGATCAGACCGCCTGTGTTCGTGATATGCGCTCGAGTCCTGGGCAATCGATGCTATTATGCTCAAAACCCATACGTCAGCAACTAGCTGACAATCCCGTCCCTAAAGGGACATGACCCCTTTGGGTCATTAGGTAAACTCGCCGACCACGTAGGTCACAGAAGCACTGAAACAAGCCGACCGAATAGGTCACTGAAACGGAAGCAAACTGACCGAATAGGTCACTGAGAAACTGAAACAAGCCGACCGAATAGGTCACTGAAAAACTGTAAGGAAGTATCAGAACCGACCAATCAGGTCAACTAGGATGGAACAACTCAACATCCTCTCAACTGTATGCGAGTACTACCCAAGGAAACACAAGAACTGACCACTCAGGTCAACTAGGATGGAACAACTCAACATCCTCTCAACTGTATGCAAGTACTACTGAAGGAAACACGAGAACGGACCAACCGAACAATATGGTCACTGAGTATACTGAAGTAAACTGACCGAACAGGTCACTGATGTCATAGCCTGACAAGAAGCAAACTACTCTACTCCTACACATGGTACTAAGCATGGAAACACTGAGTAGAGTAAAACTGTAACACAAAGGTGCAAGATATATCAACGATAAAAGATATGAATAGTAAGGTGGAAGGAACGTCACCAGCGTGTACCACTATACGGACGTCGGATCGAAGTACCCACCTGTACAACTGTAGAAGATCTGTCGACTGTGGAAACGAAGAAACCGGACCTACGACAAGGTCCACTGGGTTAGCGTCTAACCCACCAACACAAGTACGACTCCACATCCCACAAACTAATCCCACGGAGATTGGTTTTCAGAAACCAATTACCGTAACTTGCCGGAAGTCCCGTAAACCACACCGGGACTCCGCCGGGACCCACGAACCGTCCCGAAAAGCACCGACTCGTGTCACGAGTCACCCGTTGCCATAAAACACTCATAATTGGATGTTTTGGCTACAAACACAAGATAACACTACAATACAATTATCGTCGGATAATTGTACGAATACGGGTTCCCGAAAGTGTCTATTTCGACACTGGAACCAACCGTCGCTCACCCGTCATTTCTAAACCCTTGAAATGACGCGGGTGACCAGCCAACAAGGCTCAGCGACACCGTAAATAATCACTACGAGTTGTCGGAAGAAATCCGAACCGTAAACACGTTTTCGTCGGCGAATTTTGCCGAAAAACGCTCCGAAAATCACTTTTGATTTTCCGTAAATATTTAGGACCTTGGACGATCAGTCCAGGAGGTACCCACAGCACGTACGCACCGTCTACAGCAACCCCATAAATTATAATTGCATAAAAACCCCCGAACAATCAAGAAATTGCATCATTTCATGTAAAATTAGGGTTTTTATGGGCCGTGCAAGCAAAACGATGCTCAATAAATTGAGCCATCGCAGTCGCTGGAAGGTTTCAGCGTGCCGGAAACCGTGCTCACCTTACGGAGCACATTCGGTCACTGTAGAACTCGCACGAGCGACACGAAGTTCCATAAACACTGCGCACAGCGCGTAAAGTACACATTTCCCGCTAATCGAGGCATCAAATGCCAAAGCGGAGATGAGCATCGCGTTCAGCATGAAAAGGCGATGACCGTGCTCACCTCACTTGGTCAGAAAGACCAACTGTGGCCTCGGGAAATGTGTCAGAACCCTAGACTTAGCTAGCTGTAATTAAAACAGCTCACCTTTGGCCGAGGAGAGCTAGGGTTGGCCGCCGGCGGCACGGCGGCGGTCGGTCCGGCTGGGGACGGGGCCGCCGGGTCGAAGATGTCCGGAAAGTGGTTGGCCGGCGGCGGGAGTCAGCCGGAGGCGCGGCGGAGGAGATCCACCCCTCCAACTAGCCCTCGGGTTAGGTGGCGCCGGCGGCGATCCGGCGGCCGGGGAAGGTCGGGCGGGGCGATCCGGCGGAGGAGATCGCCGGGAAGCTAGTGCTCACGTCAGAAGACGACGGCAGCCCGCGGTGGAGGAGATGGCCCGAGCTCGGTCTGCATCGAGTCTGGGCGGCCGTAGGGTGGTGCAGCGACGGCCGGCGGCGTGCGGTTGTAGGTTATAGGTCTCAAGGATCTATAGGTAAACTACACCTAGAGGGGGGTGAATAGGTGTACAATGGCCAATTAAAAATCTCGATGCGATTTTAAAGTAAATGCGGAAAATAAAATCAAACACACCAAGATATACGTGGGAAAACTCCACAAGGAGTAAAAATCACCCACGGCTTTACCCAATTTACCGAATCTTCTATGTGGATCCCTTTCGCTGGTCCTCGATCGCTTGAAATCCTTCAACCGATCACGTCGCAACTCCTCGCCGCGACCACGCTTCGATTCTCCAAAGCTTTCACCGAATCCTCTCGCTCCACACGCGATCCCCGCGCAACCTCTTCGTCCGAAGAGAGAACAACGATGATTGATGATGACTAACTCCATAAGCACCGTGGACCATGAGAATCCTTTCTAGTTATTCATCGAGTCGATTCAAAGAAGAAGCATCAAAGCAACATCAACTCAATGAACTACTAGTATCTTACCCTCTCTTAAGATTAGAAGGAAAAAGCTTAGAAGAGAGTATCTAGGGTTTTGAATGAAGCTTATTCAGGTATCTCACGTCCTAAGGCTTCTCATGGTCTATTTATAGAGTTAGAAGACTTTGAAGTAGACTAGAAATCAAATCAGCTTATTTTGGAAATATTTTTCGGGTTTACTGTCCGGTCTCCATTTCCTGTCCTTCCGTCAATATTTTCGCACAGGGACTCTGTCCGGTCAGAAAGTGGTGTCCGGTCAGTGTTTGCGAAGATTTCAAATATCAAACTTACTGACTCCGGACAGAAGGTGGTGTCCGGTCAGGGTTTAAGCTTTCGCAACAAAAACAAGCTTACTGAGACCGGACAGGACCTACGGTCCGGACAAAAACCATCTAAAAACAGTTTTTGTAAAATCAATATTTTAAAGCTTTCTAAAGTCTTCTAGCTACTATATCCATATTGTTAATCACCATAAATGATCTTAAAAGCATACCTGAGGTGTTGAGCTTCTTCAACGAGTCCTGGAGCCTCCGTCTTCATCTTGATTGACTTGATCTCTTCAAGACTCCGACTCGTCCACGAAATTTGCCAACCTATAAAATCCTTAACAATCTCCCCCTTTGGCGATTTCGTGACAAAACATAATACATGCCTTTACAACCTCAAATACAGAAAAAATTGAGACTTATCGCAATCACCAAACGATAACTCTCAAGCATGATCGATCCAATAAACTTACAAGTTAGAACTTATCCTATACAAACTCTATGACTTAGACAATGGAGTCTTGAAGTCTTGAATGTTCCTGCAAAAGAAATCTCAAAACACACACATTCAAGCATCAAGAATTTCATGAAAAATAAGTACACGAGTTCATAAGTCTAAGTAACAAATTAACTATCAAAGTTAACTAACTAACTAACTAACAACGTTTAGTCATAGTAAGTTAGACATATTAACATCTCATTTTCACCATCTCCATCTCCTCCTTACTGTCTTCATCTCCCCAGACATCTCTTCATCACTTCATCTCCCCCTTTTTGTCACAAAAACCGCCAAAACAACACAAGGGGAGGATAGCCATGGATCACTCGGAATCACTGCCTGGAGGTAGCATCTCGGCGCTTCCACACCCAACTTTCTCGCAAAGGAGCCGCAAGAGGCGAGAAATACGCCTGTATTTCTTGTTTAGCTCGGCAACGTCTTGCTTGATCTCTGCAATCTCGCCAGATAGACGGCGTTGCTCGCGATAAACAGAAGTCATAGATGCCTCGGTGTCAGACTCTTGTGGAGAAGAAGGTGCGGGAGCATCAGCTCGAGGTGGAGAGTGCCCGTGAAGCTGAAGATGTGACTTGACCATCGTCGTGACACTGATCGGGCCGAGAGAGTGCGCATAAGATGTACAAAAAATGTCTACATCATGCATTCGCAGAATCCTCATGATAATCAGAGGGAATGGAAGACGATCCTTCTGATTAGCCGTTTTGATCTCCCGTGCCATTCGCTTTCAGATTAGGAATGGGATGTTAATGTTGATGTTCTTCTTCTTGACTAGTTCAGGATGCCCCAGAAGATACATAAACATAACCCGATCCCAACGAATCACCTTGGTGTTAGCAAGAGGCATGATGTTATAGCATACTATAAAGTTCAAATACCGATACTCTAATCTCAAATCCTTCGAGAGTATGGCAGAACCATTGTTTTCCGCTCCTGGAATACAGAGAGTATTTAAAACCCGTCTCCAATCAACAAGAGACTCTAGCTCGGCATTCATGTAGTCCACTTCGTCAGTCCGAGCTTGCATATCCAACACTGATGCAACAGTATCAGGAGTGATCGACATCTCAGTCCCCCTAACTGAAGTAGTAAATACATAAGGGCCTCCATCAGATTCGAGCAAATTTCCACCTCGCATGTAGAATTCCCTGATGAGTTCAAGTCCATATCCCGTGCTCTCTTTAAACGCACAAATCTCATGTAAGTTTCCATTTTCGAACAACGCTTGAAAAGCAGGAGCGCTCTTGATCAAGTTTGTAACTCCAACCAGACGCTCTCCAACGCAATGTTTCGAAGCATAGAACTGATATCTCTGGGGATCAACAGGAGGCTGATCTACTCGAGGTGCCCGAGGAGCCTGAGCAGGTGCTGCAGATTGAGGCTCGTCAATAGTAATCCCAGCTGTCTTCTTCCTAGTTCGCTCAGAGCGATGTTCCTTAGACGGTTCGTCATCTCGGGCTTTAGCCTTTCCTTTTCCCTTTCCTTTTGTTTTCTCCTTGGATTTTCCTTTGGAAGATCCTTGAACTGCAGCGAGTTGGGACTCAGCCAGTACCGTGTCCCAATCCCCCTCGTGAGACTCACTGGCCCGAGTCCTCCGCCGGATTGTACTCACTCCCAATATCCTCGCCGGGTTGATCCTCCCTCTCGTTGTGTGGAGGAGCGCGCCGCTTCACACCCGGACCCCCTCGTGCCATTAAGAACACCAATACAAGCAGCCACGAGTACATTTTTGCAACTAATATCTGTTCAAAAACTCAAGAACAACAATATTGATCATAATATAGCAAAAATTACGAAAAATTGATCGCAAATTTTTAACAAAATTAGCATCATCCTAGAGCCATTAGAAACACATTTGATATAGAGATAATGCATGAAAAATGATCAAATAATCAAGAAATTTCGAAAAACCTCAGTGAACAGTGCAAAAACTAGGGTTAATCCAAAATGCGTGTAGATCAGTTGATTAAGATGAAAAATAATCACATGGAACAGCATATGAGACATGTTTAAGCAAGATTGAAGCAACAAAACCAGTTCAAAAACACTTAAACAAGGTTTAATCCGAAAAACCCTAAAATCTGAGAAAATCGGGCAAAAATCGAAAAATTCAAAATCCAAACCTTGAATCCGAGTAATAAGTGAGGAAATATGAGGGCAAAGATCAAGGAATCACTCTAGAGACTTTTAGAGAGAGAAACTGTCGAAAACGAGAGACTTTTGAAGCGTTTGAAGCATCCTCGCCGCGTATGCGTTATATTCGCGCCGCTCCACCGAGACCTGACGCACTATTCTCGTCCGGATGGCACCAAAAATGCACTATATAGTAAGTGCTGTCCGGACAGGGTTAGTGACCGGTCCCAGCAAGCAATTTTTTTTATTTATTTTTTTTATTTTTATTTATTTATTTTTTTTTTAAACATGGAATTTTTCAGTACAAACCGGGTGCCCACATGAATTACATGAGATATAATAACAAAAACTAATCCGAACCAAATCAAGGATGTCAAAAATATTGAACCTTACATTAATCAAAAATTGAACTTCATATACTATGAATTTAGACACATCTGTAGAGAACTAATCAACAGTAGCACTAAGTTTAAGTTCATATTCACATTGATAAAGCTTAATGTATATCCCATAAACTGAAATAAGTACAAGAATATAATCCAATTGAGTTAAGCACATGTCAATTTAAAGAAGTGGCCCTTTGAGCATCTTTTAAATTCCACCTTATATCGTTCAATTAAAAGGAGAAACCACCGAACACCTCAAATCTAAGAAATAAGATCATATATAGAAAATTTTTTTTCTGAGATGTAAACATTCATTCATGTGGTAGCTTCACTCAGTTACCAGACGACCGGGGTGGTAGGTCTTGCCTACATGTGGTGGTAGTTTTCACACTCTTTTAGAAAAAGATGTAACTCTTTCCACATCTTAAATAGGTGGTAGTTTTCACACTCCTATAAAAGGATGTAACTCTTTCCACATCTTTTAATATGGATATTACTCCCCTCAACTAGTGCAACCCCCAATGGGACATGCTATTGTGATTTCAAAGAAATAGGATCACATATCACCCATCATGCAAATAATCAATTAAAATAATCTACTTTTGCTAGTTCAAGAGAGATGTATTTAAATTAACCAATAGATGTAAGAACAATTTCTAACGGATGTGGAGGTTCAAAACCAATGACATAGAAGAGTTAAATTGGATTAGTAAGTGTTATAAATGACTCATGCACGCAATGAGATCACATGGAAAAACAAAAGAAACTTTTCTTTATAAGATAAAGCTCATTGCATTCAAAAAAAAAAACATGCAACCCATGCACAAGAACAAATGATGCAAATTGTTCAAAATTTTTAAATTAATGGCTCATGGAGAATGTTAAAGAAAACTTTTGAAATACACGACCAATTCTCCTAATTAATGATATATTAGCTCAATATGATTGATTCAAGAGAATAGAACCCCTTTTTTTTAAAAAAAAATGTGTGTCACTAATGTTTTTATCATAAAAGTGCGGTAGAGAGAGAGATCCGAAGCCACTCGACGCTTAACATGAAAAGATTTCACCTTTGCGCACCCAAACCTTGCGGACTTTGAGATGCGTTGGTTGGCTTGTATGCGTCTTGTGAAGCTTGTCGACGAGTTGAATTTTCTTGTTCTTTTGCCCTTTCCCTCTCGGCTTCCACACTTGCTTAGTTCTAGCTTTCGGATTATCCTTTGTTGTCCTAAATTCCAATCTCGGAACATTCTTCTTGGGCTTGAGTTGAGACCCTTGGTTCACGTGTGTCATGGAGTTCTTCCTTTGGGTACAATTTCTCTTTAAATGGCCTAGAACTCCACATTGATGGCAAGTTTTGTTAGCGAAAGATTTTCTAGTAGAAACCAACTTACCTTGAACCTTTGGTATTGTCTTAGTTGCATTAGCGCCCACTTGCTTATTGACTTGATCAATATACATTCTCTCGTATCCAAGACCAAGTTTAGAGGTTTGGCCGATCCCGAGCATCTTGTCAAGTTTCGTCGTTCCGGAGGAGAACTTTTTCAAGTCCGATCTTAGTTGGATAATAGTCTTCGTGAATTCCAAGTTTGCTTCTTTAGTCTCCGAAATCTGCTTGTTGAGAAACTTCACATTTTCATCATATGTCCCCTTCTCATTCTCAAGCATTCCGACTTTTTCAACGATGGATTGATAGGCTCTATATAGTCCGTCCTTCTCTTTCTCCAATTTTCTTGTTGATGTGATTAGATTTGCGTTTTCTCCTTCTAGTTCCACGATCCTTTGTTGTAGCTTTTTATTGTGCTTGGCAATCTTCTTCGATTCCACAATCAATTGACGATAAGCATCAATCATGTCGCCGCCGTCGGAATCATCGTCAGTCACGTTCTCCGGGGTGGATTGTTCATGCAATGAGGTCACGGAGATTGAGTCAATAGAGGATAAGCACATAACATTCGAATCGTGTGCCAAAAGAGCCGTGGCATTTTCTTCCTCATCACTTGAGGTTGACTCCTCATCGGAAGGATCATCCCAAGTAATGGCTTGCATTGCCTTCTTCTTATTAGAAGACTTTGTCGGACAATCCGATGCTATGTGTCCAAAACCCCGACACTTATAGCATTGAATCTCTCCACTTTTCTTTTCCTTAGATGACTCTTTTGAAAAATTTTCAGAATTTTTATTCTTAGAAAAAGAAGAAGAAGTACTCCCTTTTGATTTGTTGAATTTGGAGGAGGAAGTCTTTGAAGGAAATTTTTTCTTAAAGTTGCGTCGAAACTTCCTAGTTAGAAGCGCAAGTTGCTTCTCGAAGTCCTCCAAAGTTACGTCCGAATCCGTCTCTGATGAGGATGAGTCTCCGTTGCCTCCTTTGGTAGATTTAAGTGCCATGTAGACTTTGAAGACAACTTTGAAGAAGATGAGTTAGTAGGAAAAGTCATTTCATAAGTTTGAAGAGCACCTACTAGTTCATCTACTTTCATCTCATCGGGATGTTTAACCGTCTCAATGGCATCAACTTTCGGACGGAAACGCTCGGGGAGGGTTCTTAGAATCTTCCGAATTATCTTGGTTTCGGGAATTTTCTCACCCAAGTTGGAACAAGTGTTGACTATATCTTGAAGACGAGTATAATAATCAGTAAAAGTCTCGTTTTCATCCATATGAATAGAATCAAAACGACTAGTCAACATTTGTAACTTTTGAACTTTGACAAGACTAGTTCCCTCGTGGGTGGTTTTAAGGGTATCCCAAATTTGTTTAGCAGTTTCACATGCCGAAACCCTAGAGAATTCAGTTTGATTCAAAGAATTAAATAAAGCGTTAACTCCCTTCCCATTAAACGATGAGCGTTCGTTCTCATCCTTCGTCCACTTAGTTCTAGCCTTGGGGACGGTAATAGCATCGACAACCTCGGTGGGATGAGTCCAACCAAACTCCACCGCTTGCCAAACTCTCTCGTCGATTGCAATTAGAAACGCCCTCATGCGGACTTTCCAATAGGCATAGTTAGTGCCATTGAAGAGAGGAGGTCGATTGATATTACCACCCTCGGCCATTGATAACAACCTAAACCCGCTCTGATACCAACTGTAGGTTATAGGTCTCAAGGATCTATAGGTAAACTACACCTAGAGGGGGGTGAATAGGTGTACAATGGCCAATTAAAAATCTCGATGCGATTTTAAAGTAAATGCGGAAAATAAAATCAAACACACCAAAATATACGTGGAAAAACTCCACAAGGAGTAAAAAACCCACGGGACCGATCACACGAAACTCCACTAAGAAACTATTGAGTACAAGGCGATTCACCCACGGCTTTACCCAATTTACCGAATCTTCTATGTGGATCCCTTTCGCTGGTCCTCGATCGCTTGAAATCCTTCAACCGATCACGTCGCAACTCTCGCCGCGACCACGCTTCGATTTTCCAAAGCTTTCACCGAATCCTCGGCCTCCACACGCGATCCTCGCGCAACCTCTTCGTCCGAAGAGAGAACAACGATGATTGATGATGATTAACTCTTTAAGCACCGTGGACCATGAGAATCCTTTCTAGTTATTCATCGAGTCGATTCAAAGAAGAAGCATCAAAGCAACATCAACTCAATGAACTACTAGTATCTTACCCTCTCTTAAGATTAGAAGGAAAAAGCTTAGAAGAGAGTATCTAGGGTTTTGAATGAAGCTTATTCAGGTATCTCACGTCCTAAGGCTTCTCATGGTCTATTTATAGAGTTAGAAGACTTTGAAGTAGACTAGAAATCAAATCAGCTTATTTTGGAAATATTTTTCAAGTTTATCGTCTGCCTCCATTTCCCGTCCTGGCCCCGTGCTTCCGTCAATATTTTCGCACAGTGACTCGTCCGGTCGAAAGTGGTGTCCTCGTTGTTTGCGAAGATTTCAAATATCAAACTTACCGACTCCGGACAGGTGGTGTCCTGGTCAGGTTTAAGCTTTCGCAACAAAAACAAGCTTATCGAGATCGGACAGACCTTACGGTCCAATAAACCATCTAAAATCAGTTTTTGTAAAATCAATATTTTAAAGCTTTCTAAAGTCTTCTAACTACTATATCCATATTGTTAATCACCATAAATGATCTTAAAAGCATACCTGAGGTGTTGAGCTTCTTCAACGAGTCCTAGAGCCTCCGACTTCATTTTGATTGTCTTGATCTCTTCAAGACTCCGACTCGTCCACGAAATTCGCCAACCTATAAAATCCTTAACAGCGGTGACGCCGGGGAAGCGCACCGGAGGTTCTCGGGGATCACTGCGGCCGGCAGGAGGACGGCACGGCCGATGTGGAGCGGCGGCAACCCGGGGAGCCCGTTCTTGGTCTGCTCGGCCTGGGCTAACCGCAGCGGCGGCTAGCGGCTCGACGGCGCCGGCGGAGCACGGGATGGCCGGAAGGTACGCCGGCGATGCCTCGTCGTTGGAGGAGGGCCGCGCAACTTCGGGAAGGCGGCGGCGGCGCTCCTAGACCGAGATCACCCAGATCGGCCCGGGTGACCTGCTGGCCGCAGGGAGCTACGGCGGTGGTGGCGGCGCTCCGGACGGCGGCGGCAGCCGGACGGCGCCGGCGGTTGGTCTCGGCCCGGAGATGAAGGTGCTTGGCCCAGAGACCAACCCGCACGCTCACGGCCGAGATGGTGGGCTGAGTGGCCGAGGGGAGATGTGGAGGAGGTGGCTGGAGGTTTTTCCGGCGGCCGGAGGCGCTCGCCGGCGGGGGTGGCGCGCGCACAAGGTGCGGGGATGCTGCTGAAGGCGGCTGAGGGCAGGGAGGTGAAGGGGTGGCTAGGGTTAGGGTTTGGGTCCATGAAAACCCTAACACTACTATATATACACGTGTGCACAATTACACTTTAGCCCACCACCCTCTCTTTTAGGTTCTAGTCCTCACAAGATGTGTATTATACGTATAAGCCCCTCTATATTCGAATTCGCGCATTTCGGCGCATAAAATATAGCGACTCTTCGCATTCCGTCGTTATGCGATCTTTAACCTCTTCGCGTTCTTTTCGCGATTCCCGGAGATCCGACCGTCAGATTCACGATCGGCGCGTTCTCGCCGCGTCGAGGACATCGAATCTAGCCTTTTACTTCGTTTGATTTGGTCTCGGATTCGCGAAGTATCCATTCCCTCTCAACAATCCGATTATTACGCATCGACCCCTTTGCGATCATCTTGTAATATCCGACGATCTGTCCGGCGGATTTCCGATCGGATTGCGCCAGAGCGTTCATCACGATGGAGACATCGAATCTAACATTTTATTTCATTCGATTTGGTCTCCGATCTGCGACGAACCCATCTCTCCATCAATTCCCGTAATAAACCAACATATTAACATATATACTTTATATATGTAAAATCGTTCGGGACCCTTTTTCTCGACAACCGTGCATCGGAATTCGATTCTGTCAGTGCCAACGGTTCCAGTATATCTGAGCCGTTCGAAACGAGCTATTGGAAGCCTATATTTGGAATCCAACACGTACCCGAACCTAACTTCTATTCCCGGCTTAACCGAAAAACTGAAGTTACTATTCACTTTAAGTCAGACTTTCGGGTCGCGTAACTTTTCCGTTTTAGCTCGGTTTCGCCTGAAATTTGATGTGTGCTCTTATAATACAATTACGCACACATTCACCATCTCCAAATATTTTATTTCTTGTTTTGGAAAAATGCCAGTTATTACATTTATATTTTGCAGCATCGCCAGGTATCAATCCAGAGTTTTGTTGGGAAAATAATCGTCCGGCGATTATACAGTTGATAATAACTATCACAGCCTTCAAGGAACTGCTTCAAGGAACTGCTCGAGGATTATACAGTTCATGACAACTGCGCTCGCTTGCTGGCAAAACAGTAATTACGCACTTATTTGGTGCAGAAAACCTTAACAACGGCAGTAGAATTATTTAGTGCTTGAAATAATAAATACATAATCTAAATATAAAATTGGTTAATTATGAAAATTCTATAATAAAATATGTACAGAGGTGTTCACTTTTTTTTCCCATAAATTTGTTAATAAGTTATCTAATTATTAAATTGGTTAATTATGAAAATATAAAACTGATTTTGTAATAAAATGTTTATCATACAACTTTGCAGTACAAATTTTTCTAATTCTGAATATAAAAAGTTTATTATGTATTTTTACTTTTGCCTCCGTGCTCAGGAAAAAGAAAAGAAAAGAGAAAGGGAGAGAGAGAGAGAGAGAGAGAGAGAGCGAGGCGTGGGTCGCCCGCGCAGGGTCCCCCGCCTCGAGGATTATACAGTTCATGACAACTGCGCTCGCTTGCTGGCAAAACAGTAATTACGCACTTATTTGGTGCAGAAAACCTTAACAACGGCAGTAGAATTATTTAGTGCTTGAAATAATAAATACATAATCTAAATATAAAATTGGTTAATTATGAAAATTCTATAATAAAATATGTACAGAGGTGTTCACTTTTTTTTCCCATAAATTTGTTAATAAGTTATCTAATTATTAAATTGGTTAATTATGAAAATATAAAACTGATTTTGTAATAAAATGTATATCATACAACTTTGCAGTACAAATTTTTCTAACTCTGAATATAAAAAGTTTATTATGTATTTTTACTTTTGCCTCCGTGCTCAGGAAAAAGAAAAGAAAAGAGAGAGAGAGAGAGAGAGAGAGAGAGAGAGGCGGGGGACTCGCAGGCGACCCGCGCCCGCCGAGAGAGAGAGAGAGAGGGAGGGAGGGAGGGAGAGAGAGTGTGTTGTAAAACATGCGTTCATACAGTAAGTTGCTTGGAGAAATAACTGAGCAGTGTGGTTCATATTTTGCAACAGAAATTTCTTTCCAGCAAATTCAGAACTATAGTATTGATGTAACTTATCAATGACCTTCCTGTCTAACCCCTTCCCATCAACAGCTCAGTTACCTTGATATTTGAGAATAGAAAAAAATAAAATAAAAAACATGATATTTAATGCATATAATAAAGTAAAAAAAAATTGAATTTTGATCTGAACTGTTTTAAGATATTTGATGCATATATAAGATTCGAATTCAAAACGATGACTTGCCCCTTAAATTTCTAATTTGAACTACATCAAGATATTTTATAGAATTGCATGAAAAAAAAATTACACTCAACAGAATTCTATATAGAATCTTGTAGAACGCAGCGGAAGTATTCGTTCGTACCTTTTTGCGGAAGCGATTCGCGTTACAACACCCGGATCGTGGAAGTTGATTTACGTGTCCTTGGATCGTCCTTGATCAATCTTCTTGTACTCCGAACTCGCGGTGGATCGAACTACAAACGAGCATGATCGCAAATCCACCATTCAAGTCCCAAGCCCTCTAGAATAATAGGTTAATGGAGGATGTGGAGAACTTTCGTTTTTCCGTGTCTTGTTTAATGTGGAATCGCCCGTATATTTATAGAGGATTACAGAATCCTAATTGCGTTAGGAATAAGGCCAAATTAGTTATAAATTGTTATCCTAACATGATTAGAACTTATCTCTAATTAGCTTTCCAATTAAAAGCGAGATTAATCCCAATCCAATTAGACAACATAACAACCGTCGGATCGAGCCCGATCATGGGCGCACCCGATTCGATTTAACCGAATGCCAACATCTCCCACTCGCACATAACGGGATCGATGCCATCGTAACCACTTCCATTACACCACTATTAATTCTATTCATACAGGGAAATGAACAAAGGCGACCGCCGAGTCAACTCGCATTTTGGGAGCTCTATACTAGAAACCGCATACGGCCAAAGATAGAGACATCAACCCTCAAAAAGAAGAAAATATTAGACTCGTGATGTCCTAGACCATTGAATTACATCAGGTTCAGCATCTCTAATCCCTCAAAGAGCCATGCTAACCTCTATTGCGCACATTATAACACTATACTCATGATTGTTTCGCTATACTGAAGCGACACAACCTGTCGACAATGAGTCAAAGTGTCTGAATGTAATTCAACTAGTCTTCCTTGAGCCCTCATGCCACCGAGTTGAGAACTGATTGCTTTCCCAGCAATGCCCCGTCAAGCCGCATCACTCATAGCCGTAGGAAACATGCCAAAGTAGCAACATCAATTCTTTCACTCAATGACATAGTCAAAAGTCACTAAGGGCATCTAACATATATATATAGGACATTTCCACAAAATAATGTCCATAAGAACTCACACGATGAGGAAGCAGGGATCCATTCACTCATCTTCTTTACTTGGTCGCCCAGCACATGTAGTATGAAATACATGCTATGACAGAGAATCTCAATGAGCGTATGTCTTTCTCAATGTCATACGGATCTTAGCTCAGTCACTCCCGGAGTGTCTAGCCTGAGTTCTCCATTTGCTCGCTATCTCAAGCGCCAAATGGTGAGCTCACATCCGGCTCTTAATATACAGGCCATACGAATCGTGGGACTATTCGTATGCGGTCTCATTAATGACCTCATCTTGGTGCCAACCAAGGCGGCTTCCATAAATGCCTCAATTTTCGCTCGCTCTCTACAGCACCGAAAAGTATGATTGCCGGTGTGAGAGGGCCAATCAGCCTGCGACATACTATCAATCCATTCTTTAATAATATATACACGTGTGCTAATTTTACCAAATATCTTTGCCAAAAAAATTACAAAAGAAATGGCCAAAAAATAATCGACTATCTACACAATCAAATCCTACGGAGTCCATGAGCCAAAAAGGATTCTCTCACGATAAGCTTAGTTAGAGGATCTGCAACCATGTGACTCGTAGAAATGTGTTCTAAGATTATTTCCTTCTGCGCCACTGCCTCACGAACAAAGTGATACTTTAAGTCGATGTGCTTTGTCTTGCCATGATATTTCGGGTCCTTCGAGTATGCAATCGCTGCCGTACTATCACAATAGATCGTCACAGGAACGGAAGTACAAGTGACAATCCCAATATGTCGAAGGAACTTCCTTAACCAGATAGCCTCCTGAGCTGCTGCAGAACACGCCACGAACTCCGCCTCCATGGTGGAAAGAGCTATACAGGTCTGTTTCTTACTACTCCAAGATATGGCGCCATTATCAAGCAAGAATGCATATCCTGAGGTCGACTTACGCTCGTCTAGGTCACCAGCCCAATCCGCATCGCTATAACCGACGAGACGTAAATCCGTACCTTGATAGCATAGCACATAATCTATCGTACCTCTGAGGTAACGAAGTATCCTTTTAACGGCCTTCCAGTGGTCCAATCCCGGATTGGACTGAAAACAGCTAACCAAGCCCACAGCATAGCATATATCAGGCCGAGTACACATCATAGCATACATCAAGCTCCCGACCGCATTAGCATATGGAATTCGATTCATCTTATCCTTCTCTTCAGAAGTTTTAGGGCACTGTTTAAGGTTCAGACTCTCACCTTTAGCAATAGGAGTGTCAATGGGTTTGCAATTGTGCATCTGAAATCGTTCCAAAACTTTTCTTAGATAAGTCTCTTGAGACAGACATAAAAGTTTCTTTGAACGATCTCGCAGGATCTTAACTCCGAGCACATAATTCGCTTCACCCATGTCCTTCATCTCAAAATTAGAGGACAACCACTTCTGAGTGGCGACAATCATCTCCTTATTATTTCCGGCCAATAGAATGTCATCAACATATAAGGAAATGATTAGAAAAAATTCCTTGGACCGTTTAACATACACACAGTGATCTTCCTCAATCATCGTAAACCCATCTTCAGTGATGGCTCGATGAAATCGAATATACCACTGCCTGGAGGACTGCTTCAATCCATAAATGGATCGTCGGAGCTTACAAACTTTATGCTCCTCACCCTTCATAGAGAAGCAGCCGATCCATATAGATCTCCTCATCCAGCTTCTCCATTGAGAAATGCAGTTTTAACGTCCATTTGGTAAAGTTCCAAATCCAAATATGCGACAATGGCCAAGATTAGGCGGATCAAAGCAAACCTTACAACTGGAGAGAAGGTTTCTTCATAATCAACGCCTTCTCGTTGGGAAAAATCCTTTGCTACCGGGCGAGCCTTGTACCTATCGATTGAACCGTCTGCCTTGCGGCAAGTCAGCCAAGTCCCAGACCAGATTTGACTTTATCGATTCTATTTCCTCCACCATTGCATCCATCCATTCCTTATGAGTAGGTGATGAGAAAGCCTCTTGAAAAGATCTAGGCTCATCATCGTCATGTGCAGCAACCATGAAAGCTTCCCCCTCAATCTCAAAACGACGACGGGGAACTCCCACACGTGTGCTTCTACGAAGTTGAGGTTCCTTATTTAAAAGTAAGTCGCTCCCACTATCCCCAGGAGGTATCGGAGTTGCCTCCTCTACCACGACTGAGCGAATAGAAGCGCCATTACCCGAGTCATCCATCTCATGGAACTCAATTTCATTTCTAACCTCACTTCTATAAGGAAAATCCTCCTCGAGGAATTCAACATCTCGCGACTCAATCTCAGTCAAACTTCCATCTGGCTGCTTTCCGATGAACACGTGTCCCTCAGAGTGTTCAGGGTATCTTATAAAGATACACTTCTTTTCTCTAGGACCCAATTTCCCATACTTGTGAGAAGTGTTGTGTACATAAGCTGCCGAATCCCAAGGACGCAGGTACTCCAAATTTACTTTGCTGCCTGTCCAAAATTCATAAGGGGTGGAAGGTACTGTTTTGGAGGGAACACGATTAAGAATGTAGGCAGCAATTAACAATGCGTCTCCCCAAAAGAAGATAGGCAAATTTACTTGCGCCATCATTGACCTAACCATGTCAAGCAAGGTGTTATTTCTTCTCTCCGCTACACCATTTTGCTACGGAGTGTTAGGAATTGTCAGCTGTCTGATTATTCCCTTTTCATCACACAAGATAGATACTCGCGGCCTCGATCAGTTTTTAAAGTTTTAATTTTCAAATTTAACTGATTCTCAACCTCATTAATATAACGTCTAAAACAATCCAATGCTTCAGACTTATGGGAGATCAGTTAGACATGACCGAAGCGCGTATGGTCATCTATAAATGTGATGAAGTAAAAAAAACACAATGTCTTGCCCTCACACTCATTGAGCTACAAATGTTGGAATGGATCAATTGTAAAGGAAATTCTGCCCTAAAAGCTTTATTAAATGGTTCCAAGATGAATCTTAACTACATTCTCAAAACGAAAAGAAAAACCTAACGGTAGCATAACAATAACAGAAAATAAGTTTCGCCGAATTTCTGGAGCATAAAGTACATCATGAAGGTACAAAGTTCGACCACCTTGCATGATCAACTTGCACGTGTCAACGCCTAATACATCGACACTAGAATCGTTCTCCATGTATACTTTTTTTGCTCCCAGCAGGCACACGACGGTACTCGACAAATTCCATCCGATCCCTCGCTACGTGGTTTGTTACTCCTGAGTCTACAATCCACACAGGGAGAGATTCAGCAACAAACGAGTTAGAGTGAGAATCGAGATAGAGTGGTACCTTCTTCGACTCAGTGCAATCACGAGCGAAGTGTTCCTACTGGTTACAAATAAAACAGGTCATTTTCGACTTGTCCTTCTTGCCACTTCGTTTGCTTCGCTTTCTTTTAGTGCTCTTCGCATTCTTAGGCGCAGATCCGCTATGATTTTAAGACCCAGTAGTCCTCTTTCGCTTGAACCCAGATGTTCTGCGAAGATTTGACTCAGCAGCATTGGCAGTTGGAGTTTTAACAGCCTCAAGGCGCTCCCCCTCCAACTCCAAATGCCATGCAATATCCTCAAAAATTTTTATGTTTTCATTATGGGTCAAATTTACTCGCATATGTTCCCACGAATTGGAAAGTAAGCGAATCATAGCTTGGATCTCGCCATCGCTTAAGGTGCCGCCAACCGATCCGTAACTCATGAATCATGTTTGACATTATTCTCACGTGTCGTTTCATAGTCTGATCGGCACGTTTCTTATAACTGTCAAACCGCATAGTCAGATTGCGCAACCTTGTAGCCGAAGTCGCACCAAAATCAGTTTTGAGAACCTCCCACATCTCATACGCAGTCAGATATTGCTCATAGTTGCACAAGAGATCATTCAGCATATCGCTCAGCAACTTGATGCGAGCAATGCGATCCCTTTATTTAAGCCAATTATTATAGGCTTACATATCTCGGCGAGCCTAGGCATAGGTGCCCTCTGTGGGTCGGTCCATATCATTACTCAAATCACACAATGCGCAGAAAAGAAGATATTCTAAAATTAGCACACAATACTTGTATTTAATTTTGCCGCATCTCTAATTAAATAAATTAAAAATTAGGTCATAATGCGTAAAGGAAAACTTCGCTGTGCTCATAATCACATCACACACTATATCTAAATTTTTAATTATTTAATTAAGTTGCGCAAAATAAATATTTAGGAGTAAAGACATATTACTCTACTAAAATAAAGTTCCCACTTAACTAGGCATACAAACATGTATATGCCAAAAAATTACATCTATATATCATAAAAGGCATTATAATATTTTAAAAGCATGCTAATATGTTACAAAAAACATATATTGGATCATTGCAACATATATCACGAACGCATATTAAACCATCTAATATACTAACAATAAATGCATCATCTTTCATGATATCATATTAATCATCGAATATGCAGATAAAAAAAAATCTTAAAAAAATTAGCAGTGTGCCGCCACGGCACGCTGCACGCACAGCAGGCGCTGCCGCACACGCTGCCGTAGGCATGCAGCAGCGCGCTGTCGCGTTCTACAGAGCGGCGCGCGCAGCCTGCGCGGGCCCGTTCGGCCCGTGGCGCGCGGGCACCGCGGCCCATGGCGCGCGCGCTCGCGCAGCCGGCCCGTGCCATCGACCCGCGCGCCCGCGTGGCCCGGCCCGGTCGTTAGCCTACGCTACTAGCTCGCGCGTGCGCTCCGCCTTTCGCCGCGCTGGCAGCGCGCGCTGCCCGCACACACGGCTCGCGGCGCGGCCGCGCGCCCGCGCGCTCACATGCCGCACGCGTGGCCCGAGGGCATCGCGTGCGCAGCCGCGCGTTCGTAGGCGCTCGCGCGCGGCGCGCGTTCGCGTTCGCGCGTGGCCCGCAGTCGCCGCCCTCGCTAGGCCCGCGCGGCGCGCGGCTCGCGCGCGTCGCAGTCGCACGCTAGGCCCGCGCGCTGGCCCGCGCAGCCGCGCGCCCGCAGCCGCGCGCGCGACACAGCGCCGCGGCGCGGCCCGCGTGGCTTGCGCGGCCCGCAAGCCGCCGCAGCCTCGCTAGGCCCGCGCGGTGCGCGCCCGCACGCGCAGTGCGTGCGCGCGGCTCCGGCGCGCGCTCGCGGCGCACGCGCCCGCGTGGCCGCCCGCCCCGCGAGGCCAACGCGCTCGCCCGGGTCGCACGCCGCGCGCCCACGGCCGCCTGCACGCAGCTGCGAGGCCCGCGGCCCGGGCTCGCTCGCGCGCGCACGCGCGCGGCGCGCGCGCGCGCTCGCGTGGCTCGCGGCCCGCGCGGAGCTCGCGGCTCGCGGCGCGCGCGCACCGTGAGGCCCGCGGTCCGGGCTCGCGCGCTCGCGAGGCCCGCATCGCGGCGGCTCGCACACGGCCCGCAGAGCTCCACGCGATCGCACGCTTTTTTTTTTTTTTTTTTTATTATAATAGATAGATTAAATTCAAAAAATCTTATCTATAGATTTAGAACTCCAAATATTGCAGAAAATATATCAATAAAAAGCTTATGAGAAGCTCTTCTAAATCATGCAACTTTCACAATGAGATATTCATCACACATCAAACAAGCCACCTCCAAAAAATCCGATTCAGGGTTTCGTTATTTCTCATAAAATACAAAATCATATTAAATCAAACTTTTGTAGATCTAATCTACAATGTAGGTGCTTTAAGATGTGATGAAAAACAAGTAAAGATATCCACTTTCGAAAAATCCGCCATTAACGCTCACAAGCATGCAAGAAAAAATCCAAACAATGGAAGATTTAATTTTACGCATGCAATATCGTTAAATAGATGATCTAGGGCACGAAATCAACCAAATAAGGCTCTGATACCAATGTAGAACGCATCGGAAGTATTCGTTCGTAACTTTTTGCGGAAGCGATTCGCGTTACAACGCCCGGATCGTGGAAGTTGATTTACGTGTCCTTGGATCGTCCTTGATCAATCTTCTTGCACTCCGAACTCGCGGTGGATCGAACTACAAACGAGCGCGATCGCAAATCCACCGTTCAAGTCCCAGGCCCTCTAGAATAATAGGTTAATGGAGGATGTGGAGAACTTTCGTTTTTCCGTGTCTTGTTTAATGTGGAATCGCCCGTATATTTATAGAGGATTACAGAATCCTAATTGCGTTAGGAATAAGGCCAAATTAGTTATAAATTGTTATCCTAACATGATTAGAACTTATCTCTAATTAGCTTTTCAATTAAAAGCGAGATTAATCCTAATCCAATTAGACAACATAACAACCGTCGGATCGAGCCCGATCATGGGCGCACCCGATTCGATTTAACCGAATGCCAACATCTAATCTTTAAAGTTGGTTAACTTATATTTGGGATTTTAATTAAATTGTTAAAATATAATATTTTTATATTGTTAGTTGTAAATCTTCTAATCCAAACTGCTTCAGATATCACGTGGTTCATGTTTTACAGAAACTCCTTTCCAGTAAATTCAGAACTATAGTCCTGGAGTAACTTATCAATGACCTTCCTGCCTAACCCCTTGCTCTCAATAGCTCAGTTACCTTGATATTTGAGAATAGAAACAAAATAAAATAAAAAACATGATATTTAATGTATATAAAGTTAAAAAACCCAAATTTTGATCTGAACTACTTCAAGATATTTGATGCATATAGAAGATTCGAATTCATAACAATGACTTGCCCCTTAAATTTCTGATTTGAACTGCATCAAGATATTTTATAGAATTGCATGAAAAAATTAAAATCCAACGGAATTCTATATAGAATCTAATCTTTAAAATTTGTTAGCTTATATTTGGGATTTAAAATTGTTAAAATATAATGTTTTTACATTTTAAGTTGTAAATCTTAAATTCATCCCCTTTAACAAATTCAAATCATAAATTTCAAATATATTTTTGAAAATATATTTATTTATCCATTCCATATTTCCTTCTCTCTCACTCTTACTTTCTTCCGCTAATCTTCTGATGTTTTTTAATCACACAAAAAATAGTTATTGGTATTATTTAGTTTGATTAAATTTTTAAATAAAACTCACCAAACAACAGTCACCATGTGATATTTGATGTGATAGAAACTCCCTTCTATCAAATTTAGAACTATAGTACCGGTGTTGTTTATTGATGATCTTTCTGCCTGACCCTTTACCCTCCGGAAAAATTTAAAAAAAAAACATGATATTTGATGGATATAGAGTTTAAAATTACGAATTCTTATCTGTATTGCTTTTCCTTAAATTTCTGATCTGAACTGCATCAAAATATCTAATAGAATTACATGAATAAAATTAGAATCCAACTTTTATCTATTCCCGATTCCCTTAAAATTTTATAACCAACTTTATTAAATAATATTGAATTGTCTATTCAAAATGTTTTAGAAATTACAGACATTTCCCGCCGGCCGCGAAGCGCGGGCCTCGATCACTGGTAAAAATTAAAAGAAGGGACAACTTTGAAAGAAAAAAATACCAAGAAAACTCCCTCTTTTATAAGTAGGATAGATTATTGCTATATTTCCTAGTTAATTGATCAAAATAACTAAAAATGAAAAGAAGAAAAGGTTCCGGGGTGCCAATCAGAAGAAAAATACGTCCATTAATTTCAAAATGGCAAGGCAGTTATGTTTCGAAGAGAGAGAGAGAGATAGAGAAAGGGAGACAGAGAGACAGAATAAGGTACATCAAGGAATAATACATGTCTTCATAGTAAAAAGGTCAAGTTACATACCCTCCTAAAATAATATTAGATCCATCAACACACCATCCTCTAAAAGGAGTGCAACATAAGCAGTTCTCTATAATTTACTTCACAAGACAACAGCTCACTTTTTGACCTCATAATACGATGTAATAAAAATAGTTTACCGATAAATATCGCACTTACAAAGATTGTATAAATCATGGCGAAGCAGGAATCGGGTCGTGACCCGACACATGTGAAGCCGCATCTTCTTTAGAGATGGCAACGTAGTTTACTACTGGTGGAGCCGCCCTATTGAGATCTCTCTTCCCATCCCTGCTCGCAGATCTCATGCCATTCTGATGCGTGTTAAGAGATAATCGTCGGCTTGGAGTGCCGTTTGATGCACCACCGTTGGCCGCTGATCTAGGCCCGACTACTTTCTTTAGGCCAAGTGGACGGACTGGGCTGGGCCTTGATCCGAAAAATGTTTCTTGCTCGGTCGCAAGTTGCTCATGAAACTTCTTCTGATCCTGAATAATTTTGAAAACAGGAGGAAAAAACAAAGCGAATGTTGAGATAATGTGAGAGGTAGAATGTAAGAAAAAATAAATTTCACCAAGGTTCCCCAACCTTTTTATTGGTTTGACCTCCAAGATTTTAATTGTTACAACAAGGTCCTTACCTTGCATTTTTTTGCAACACACCCTTTATGCTAAGAAATGTTTATCTAATCACCATGTGAGATGACCAACAGTTGTTGGCACGTAATTACATGAGAAAGTACGATATTTCTGGCCAATTTAATGATGTAACTTGACATAGAGGGGTAACATTGCAGTGGAATGCAAAGGTCAGGGACCAAATTGCAACGATTTGAAGTTCTAAGGACTGAAGTGAAATAACATTATAAAAGATTTGAGGACTTCCTTGAAATTTATCGTATAGTAGGAGGTAGAAAAAAAAATATATTTACTCTTTGTCTTCGTTTCTCTTCTTCTCTTTCCTGCCTGAGCATGGTGTATTCATCTAGCATTGCAAGAAGAGAAACACCATCATAGGTAAATGGCATGCCGCGATCCTCCTCCCATGCACGGGTCTTTGCCACCAGAGTATCAACGAGAGCTATATGCCAATAATTTAAAACTGGTTAATTAGAAACCAAACAACTGGGATTCAAGTTAGCCAGAAACAGCAGCATTTTATTATATCAAGGACCCTCTGAAAGATTACTCCACTACTTACCATAGGCTCACAAGAAAGCAAACCAGTTGTCACGAGTATGTTAGTCAATCGATAGAGATCAAGAAAAGGCTTGAATGTTGACAGTTAGAAAAGGCTTGAATGTTGACAGTTATTTAACTAATTTACTTTTGACCTCTTAAAGACTTGTATTTGACTCTAGACACCAATCTAAATTTTGAGGCAGCGTTTTCGAACCTTATAATTGCACATACATTGTAGAGCTGCAGCATTTGTGCAGATAGGGAACAATTCAAAAATGTGATTTAGGTTTCGGTTTTAACCCATCGCTGAAATGAAGCATTTCAGCTGTTCTAATTTTTATTCTGGTGGTTTCAGATAGAAAAGTTAAAAAATTTGTAGTCAAAAACTTAAAAAGTAGAAAAATATGTTACAATTGAAACTAAATATGGTGTTAATTTATTATGCAATAACCTATGGCTATGTTTGTATCACATAATATATGGATGACGATAGATAAGATGACAAAATCCTTCCCTTAGTCACACAGCTATAATTTAATATTAATGAGAACTAGTTGACAGCAAACCATTTGCATAGATAAACCAAATTCTAAGCAAATATAACAAGCATATGCTCCAGATAATGTTGTAATGCTACTTTGCATGACTGCATATTTCAGAAATTTGAAAGTGAATATAGAAGGGATGTTCAACCTTACTATTACAATTTAGGTTCTTAAGAGCCTTAAAACCTAAATGAAAAAGTGTATTGTTAGAGAAGAGGCTCGTGACTCTTATGGTTTTGCACAATAGTCAGTAAGCCATGTGCACAATTATAAATAAATAGATAAATAAAATGGATTTTTTCTGCCCCAGACCAATGGAAACCTGATGAAGTTATTTATTTCATTTACTTTTCAAGGATAAGTAATATCCACACTTGTTGATTGAGAAGTTCTCCTTAGCCTGTTAACTTAAGCAGACACGGTCTCTTTATGTGACAATTAACCCAAAAAAGTAAAAAGGGCATCAACAGAGTGCTATAAAGTACCTGGAATCTTGTTAACCAATATACGAGCTTTTTCAGCTCGTTTGAGATTTAAGTGTGCACCTCTGGTTGCATTGTATCGGTTATCATCCTGCATCAAAGAAAAATCAGAATGAAAATAAGATTAACTTAGCATAAGCATTTGCTATACTTTATATGTTTTCTCTCTTTCAAGCATTACAAGCAATACATGTGGAAAGAATAAAAAAGAAACTAGAAGATATTGTTAAGAGAAAAGAATCGATTGCGAAACAGATAATAGTAAATGGAATGCCTAAGAAAAAAAGTATTTTCCAGTGATCAATTTAAGTGTCATAGTATTAGGGCATGTTCCAATGTTCCATGTCCCAGTATATAATGCACTACATAACTAATCTAAGAGGTTTGAAAGCTAGGAAAAGATGAACAAATATTTCCATGTATGCAATTCAAAAAACTTAAGTTTATTACATATATACCTTTGTACTTAAAAGATGACTATCGTCAGAAAGAAAAAAAAAAAAAAACTATTGGTATAGCTTATTTACTATGAATCAAGGTTTTAAGTGCCCGTCGGCACGAGCCGTATCCACCGTATCGTACCGTGCCAACAAAATACCAGCACGATACAGACCCCGTGCCAATGGCATAGCTCAAAACCCTTTATTTTTTAAATTAGTAAGTAATTTCCTCAATAAAGTTCAAAAGATGTGATAAAAAGATATAATAAATAGTTAGAATATTTTGTTGCTAAAGAAAATAAATATTTCATGCTATTATGTATCGGCACACAAGAATTTTTTTCACCGGGACGCATCGGCGCGGCTCGGCACACGCCGTGCCCTACCGTGCCAGCAAGTTTCCGGCACAACCCCGTGCCACGGCACTTAAATCCTTGCTATGAATTAACTGACTCCAAGGCACTCGAGGATATTTGTTGTATGAAATTACAGTTTCAATTTTACTGGGTCTTGTATAAGAATTTCAAATTTACAAGGGATACCTGGGTTTACAAATGAACCTGGAGGAATGTAAATGTAAAAGCCTCAAAAATGAACTGAAATTAAGAAGTAAATCTTTACCCGATTGTAGTCTTCAAGCCAGCTCTCTTCTTCACATGCCGACATCCACTTCTCAACCTTTTCGAGTATCTCCTTTCTGCTTTGGGCCTCTTCTTTGGCTTTAAGAATCTGCTTATCCATGTCAGCTAGTAATTCTGAAGGCTCAAAATTACCAGAATCGATAAGAGCCAATACTCTCTCTCTTGCAGCAGTAGAATCAATCTCGATGTGTGCACGGGCATAGATTTCCTCAAGTTCGGTTTGTCTCTTGAATGCTATTTCCTTCATTCTGCTAGACTTCAGCTGATCCAACCTCTCAACTTCCACTTCAGCCTGCTTACAGAGAATGGAAACGACTTAAGTGCCTCGTACGATGTAGGCTTAAACTTCTGGAACAGCTTCTCTACTAAGAAACAGACGCAGCCAAGAATTGCAGATATAATATCTAGATATTTGTCAACTGAAAAGCTGAAATGAATTTCCAAGCCCCAAAAGCAAAAGCTCCCAATATGTGAAATTGTACCCCCTGCAAAGTTGCTATTTGTGCGCTTATCCGTGAAAACATGTTTATTTACACCTATTGTCCTGTTGGGAGTATCTCGCAAACAGTTTTTTTTTTTGGCATATATACATGTTGCTGGCAGGGGCATAAAATGGAAATATATATAGTTTTCACATGCACACAACTACCAAGTTTGCAGGGCTACTTGCAAGATTTCACATATTTGCAAGGGAATATATGCAGAAAACTCATAATAAAAAGCTGCCATTGCTTCTTCTAACAGCAATTTTGTAGGAGCTCCAGCTCGGCCAAACATGCCCAGAATGCACCAAAAGCGAATCAAGTTGATTGACCTGGAGAACTTGGAAGGAGTGTTAAATTGCAGACCTGTTCAATTAAATCAAGAGCTAGGGCTCCAGGAACGGTGACCTCGTCAACTGAAGTAGACATATTACATGTGACATGATCAAACAAACCGCGCTCCTCTGAAGGGGTATCCATTAGATTCCAGAGATCAGTCAGTTGAGCAGCAAGCTCTTGAAGCTGTCGAAGGTCAAAAGTAAATTAAAATGTTATAATAAATACCAATGTTACAATAAATACCATTTATGTCTGCTAATTTATTCCATTCAAGCCCTCATCTGCAGACTTTTTAATAGATTGAACTACTTACATTCAAGGTTTAAAGTGCCGTGGCACGGGGGTGTGCCGTTACTGCCCTGGCACGGTACGGCACGGGCACGCTTGCGTGCCGACACGTGGCACGCTTGCGTGCCGACAGATACGCACGACCTCCTACTGGCACGCTTCGGCACGGATTTATTTCAGTTTTTTTTATTCCAATAAACTCTAATAATGTTATTTTGATAGATTTAAATAAATAATTATTAATATTTGCTATATATAACTTACTATACTCATAAATTAACATGTATGTAAGCTTTTTGTAAGTAAAATACAACTATACCTGATGTAGAATAAAAATTAAATTGCAATAAAATGATTCACAAATATAATAATTATTGAAATTTACATCTTTACATAGAGATGCTTGCTTAATTCCAAAAAAAACTAAAAAGCAAAAGCATCGGGGGAGGGGGGGTGTTTGGTCAAATGCAAAAAGGCACCCATCAAATGCAAAAAGACAAAAAAAAAAAAAAAAAAAAAAGAAAGAAAAAGAAAATGCAAAGTATCAGAGGGGGAGGGGGATGCAAAATATCAGAGGGGGACAAAAAAATCAAAAAGCAAAAGAAAAAAAAAAAAGAATGTGCGGCACGGCACGGTGCCGCGGCACCCTTGCGCGTGCCGCTCTGTCTCGAGCGGCACGCGTGGGGTGCCGCGGCACCCCGGGGGGGTCCGAGACCCCCCTTGTACCGTGCCCCTATCTTAGGGGCACGGTACGTGCCGCGGCATGCCGAGCGGCACGCTGCGGCACTTTAAACCTTGCTTACATTTATTTGTTTGATCCTACCGAATGATATTTAGTTTCAAATCTGCATAGATCTCCAGTTCAGAATTCATTATCTCAAAACTGCATCACATACTATCTGCCACCAAGGTATCAAAGGTCACCTTTTGTGAATGCATACACATTTATCGTTTGTATAACCTATGGATCATAATAAAACTTGGATCTAAAACAGTCAAACTACTACTGTACAGCCTTTATCTTTCTTTTTTATTTTGAAGAATGCTTTTTCCACAAATGAGCAGAGAAGCATTCTACAGGCTCCAAAATGAGCTCTCTGTTCATAAATGTGACATCAGATTTTGAAGCCAAGGAGTAGCGCGAGAGTTGAGAGTAAAAACTCGCACAATTTATTAAAGCAGAGGGTAGGTTTTCCAGTGATAAAAAAAGTAGTGGGACCTACATCATTCTCTTTTCTTCCACAAATATTTCCTGTATACGCTCACTAGAGGGACCGGCTTATGCAAAGATGTACACGTAAGCATGTCCCACAGCGGGATTTATTCCTTCATTGGCACATTGGGCATAGAATATTAAGTGCTTCTCAATTGAGAAGTGGACTTCACCGATTTGATAAACCCAAAATTCTGGAGCTTAGGACTTGACTATGGATCTGAAAAGAGCTTCATCTCCCATCATCCCAAAAGAGAGAGCAGCAATTTGGAGTCTCTCTTTTGAGTTTGACAATATGTTGCTAAAGGATTATGAGGATAACTTGCTTCTCAAGCAACTCTACTGAGACAACATTTCAGCTGAAGCTGACTCAAAAAAGGCCATTGTTCTAACTCCTGAATTGAGCTAAAGCAGTAAAGGAATAGTCTATTAAAAGGACTGTACAAAGAACAGCTTAAGATTATCATGTTATGACAGGAAAATGAAAGATGGATGAGAGGTAATTAAGGGGGCGTATTATGATGGCAAAATTACTGGTGCACACAAATTTGAAAGTGAGGTAAAGCACAATTGCAAAAACTTTGGAGCTGTTAATAACTTAAATTGCAGACACTTACTATTATCTAATTGACAATTCTAGATGACAATTTCTAACATCTAAAGAAAGGAGCTTCCAGAGCTTATGGTTGACACTTCAGACAAGGATACAAACTTACAACATAAAATATTACAATAAAAATTTCCTAAATTTCATGCTGTGTATTAATGAAATAAAAGGAGTTGGAATCTCATGTATATAGAATGATTCGATGTTGTTATAATGAAGGTTGCTAACTGAATTCAATGAAAAACACAGGTAGCTCATAAATTTCATCTAAGTGAACTGTACATTCATTGCCTAGCAGCCACTGGCTTGCACCTTACAAAGACAGCAACGATTCTTATCAGGTAAGTTCGAGACAAATAAATACGAGAAATTAAAGAACTCTTATCCAACACATAAACAATGACAAAACAATTAAGCCAGTCATAACTTTCAAGCATAAATACAAACATTTGCGTTATATATTGTCGGGATGCAACAATCACCTTAACAAGCCTCTTCTTTTTGTCTTCTTTAAGTGCAAGAACCATTTTAGATAGCTTGGATAAGGTTTCATTGCTAATGCTCTTGGATTGGACACCAATAGAGTCATTAAGGCTAGGATGGACTTCAGTTATGGTACTGAAGAAATCCATTCCTAAGACAGCACATAGATCATGCACGGTGCTGACAAAGTCAAGAACCTTGTGCAGTCTATCACTCTGCAAATCAAGTACATAGACATTAAAAATCCCATAAACATCTGATAAAGTTAAGCAAAAATTGCCTACATATCCCAGCAAAGTAGTGGAGTCAATTAGTTTCCCAAAGTTTTAATTATCAAATATATCTCTCTTAATTTTAAAATTTGCAAATTTTTTCCTGTCCAACAGTTGAATGCTTAAAACTAGTTTTTCTTATGCAAATGACCATTCTACCCATGAAAAAATATCTTTTAAAATACTTATACTCATATTTCTCTCTAACTTCTCTATCATATCTTATGCCATTTTATGCAAACCCTAAATCCTAAAACATTCAACCAAAAAAAAAAAAAACCCCTCAAAAGGCACTTTTTTCCTCAAGAAGATAACAGTCTTAACAATGGATAAATTAGTGGCCAGCCAAGAATAATCAGTTGGCACAGTTTAAAATTTAGAAGAGTATATGTGATAATTGCAAACTGTGAGGGACAAATGTGCAATTTCTAAATCCACAGGACATATATAGGCAATTGCATGCACAATGTACAAAATTTGAAGGAGTTATATATGGAAACACCGCTAAATTTGTATATAGTAAGAACTGCAAAATAAGAACCTTTTCTTTCTGTAGTTCCTGCAGCTGAAAGTTATATTCATCCAGCTTCTTTAGTGATAGATCCTCCTCATCAATTACCGGTGCTCCTGTCAGCTCACCATTCTTCAGGGTGCCAGCAATTTCTCCACGAATTTTCTGAATTTGCAACTGAACATCAGTGAACTCCTTTATCCGTTCTTCTTTCTGCTTGCATAGCTGTTCCAATACTGGTGCAATGGAAGCCAGTTGTTCCTTGATAGTCCCAGATGACTTATCAGGCTGTGAAAACCAAAGGCCAATATGAATGAGATGATTGTAGAAAAGAAAAGCATGAAGAAAGTTTTGTAATATTTTTCATGAAAATAATCTGTTATTCTGCGTACAAACTGTTGACTTCAGCAAGACCCTTTACATGTTCAAACGATAACTTATACTAACCATGCTCCACTACCGATAACAGGCATCAAAAAGCAACATGAACAATGAATGAGGTGGAGAATATGGCACAAAGTATGCCTTTTTTGTGCATTTATTTAAGATTAGACAGTTCTAAGATAGTCAAAACAGAACAAATAAATCCAACAATAAAAGAGTATTTCGTGAAAAATCATTTATTGACTAACCTAATTACTAAGTAGAAAGTCCCTGCAGATATGTTTAAGTAGCGAAACGGCGAAATCAAAAAGAATCAAGTGTCCAAGGTGGAATCAAGTGTCCAAGGTGGACCCTAGTAGATAACTGCAAGCCACTAACAGAAATAATCCCAAAAGCAGGACCCTAAAGTTTAAAATATAACTTTAGTTTTGGTTTTGGTCTAGGCTCCTATAGTTCAGCTTTTTGCAGTTTCAGCAATTTTGATCAGTTTCTTTGACTTCGTTTGATCTATCCTCTTCGTTTCTTCCTCAGCACCTTGGTACGAATGTTTGCAAGAGAAACCTAGTTGGTGGTTCTATGAGTTACCCATCTTTGCCATCTAGATACTATAATCTAAATTCAAACAATCTAATCACTTTTAAATCACTATTAAATGATAAATAATGACGGCAAAATCTCTTATGTTTGAGTTTTCAAAGCTCTATCAGTTAAATTGTTTGTTCAGAACTCTTAGGAGAGTTACCTTTGTTGTTTTTCACATCCTTTTCTACGTTTTCTTACTGATCTGTTAGCCCCATTATGAACAGTGAAAGGCCAAACCAGACTACTAGAAAGAGGCGATCCATCTCATCACTCGGGTATGCAGCAATGAATGATAATACCAATTTACTTGCTACAACATTTTCACTTGGCAAAAACAACTAGAATAGAACCCGCCTCAAATATGGCATTTTCAAAGACAAAATAATTATAATATAAGAGCAATAGGTAAACTAGTAAAGAACAGTACACTTACTATGCCAGAAAATGACTTCTCTCCAAGAGCAGAAAGAAGCTTGGCAAGCTCTGCTTTGGAATCAGCCAAGGACTGTAGGAGCAGTGCCCTCGACTTGGCAGCCTGATCGACTTTCCTCTTGTAAACATCCAGGCACTCTTGTTCTAGCTGAAGCAGCATCCTATCGCGTTCATCATCACTCTCGCCAACCTCATCCCATATTATCTATACAGAAAGAAAACAAATAACTTGACATCATGCAGTCTACTACTATATGCCAACGTTAGGGGCATTACACATGTCGCACTGTAAATCATATATTTACATATATGACTCCTATAAAAGCCAAATTTCATATATACCGATAAAAGTGTAGTTTCTAACAAAAATACCCTTAAGTTTGAGAGTCCATGCAAGAAAATCGCTTTATATAACAGAAAGTCTTTTAGAGAGAGATTTTTTTTTTAAAGTACAATGGTATACAAGGTGTATGCAGGGCATGTACAAAAATTCATCGGGATATAATATAGATATATATAAATAGATAATTTTTCTAAAAATTTGAGCAAATATTTAACAAATCACCTGCAACTGTTGCAGCAGAGACCCACATGTGGTTTCACCTAACAAGGGATTGCCAATTCCTGTTGCAGCCATTGTAGCTAAATAACCTACATGAGAGAAGTCTCAATGAGTTGATAAGCAACAGCTTCACAAGTAGATAAGCAACAGCTTCACAACAGAAATGAGAAGGAATCAATAGAATCTATTAGTACATACCTTATACAACCTAAAGGCGGGTAAACACAGCGGGTTGATGAAACATGCACTGTTATTGCTTGAATTATCTGTTAGGATTTCCATAAATGTGACCCAATTAATCATATTCAAATATAGATTTACTATAACTAAAGGTCAAATCCTAACAAATATAGAACTGTTTGATATAGTATATTTTATCTCTTTCCATTTATTTAAATAGAATCCTAATCAGACTTTGATAGAAAGTCAATCTAGACTATAAAAGGGGTATTGGTCCTACCGCCTTCTCACATGCATTTTGATAAAGAATTATCATATGCTCCACACCATACGGGAGAATGGCTGAGATAGAAAGAGAAACCAAATTACCCAAATTCGGTTATTGACGTTCATATCGCAGCCAGACTTCACACTCCTGCAGATTGATTAAGATTTTCTTCTCTACGACGCTCTGTGAGTTATATTGTATTATTTTTATGATCCTGGGCATTGGTATGTATTTAGTTTTATTATTTTTACACGCCAATGTAGATCTATCAATTGGTATCAAATCCATAAGCAATAAATTTAATACTGTATGAAGTGATTGGATCGAATTATGACAAATTTTGGATGTATTGGTCATGTCACATTCTCACGTGCATTCTGGTGAAAAATTACTATCTGTTCCACACATACGAGAGAGTGCTTGAGACAAGAAGAGAAACCAGATTACTCAAATTCGGTTAGTGATGTTCATATCGCAGCAGGATTTCACACTTCCGCAGATTGATCAAGAATTTCTTCTCTATGGTACTCTGTGAGTTATATTTTATTCTGTTTATGATCAGGGGGATTGGTATGTATTTAGTTTTATTATTTCTATAAGCCAATGTAGATCCATCATTACCTCGATATGTGAAATTATTCAAGGCACCAGAGATATCATGAGGACTAAAGACGAAATTGAATAGCGTTAGAACGGAAGCCCCATCAATCTAGTGATATAATATGAATGTTAGCAACAGCAAAAGAGACAATTGGGTACATAAATTATCACCCTGGTATTTATAAATGAGGAGTCGACTGTCTATTTATAATATAAAGAAGAACTGAAGAAGGCAAAGAAGAAAAGAATGAAGGCCAATTAGGCAAGGTGAAGCCTCAAATTGATGTCTGAGCAGGCTGTTTGAACAAGCACTAACATTGTTTTCACAAGAATCTACTCAACAGCTAAATTGCAGCTAAGGGTTTTTCTGACCCTGCAATAAGGAGCACTTCTATTCAACAAAGTGTTGTTTGAAGGTGCTACTAGGAGAAGCGCTACACTAAGCTCCCTCCAACATCTTCTGTCCAGTATAAGGCAGCTGAGCAGCTGATAACGAAAGCAATATCAAGGCAGAAAATATACCAGACATACAAGTCTCAAATTCAAGCTTCTGCTTTGAGGGCCTGAAAAATGTTTCAGCTTCCCAAGATGCTCGAGATTTTTTATCTGCCAAAGGCCTAAACAGTTGACACTAATTGTCAGGGAAAAGCAGCCAGGTAAAGAAGCCGCACCAAACGGGTGCTCCAGATAGGACGATAACTTCTGTTATCCATGATGGTACAACCCTTATGTTACAAATCCCTCCTCTGTCGCTTCAAAACCTTCAAAATCCATGCTCTTGAGAATAACACGACACGTAAAGAGAAAACTAAACCACAGTTGCCACAAAAAGCCTCACAATATCAAAAACCCTAAACCCCATCCACCACCAAACCCACTAATCCCCAACACGAAACTCCAACATCATCCCGAAGCCAAACAGAAACAACGACAAAACCAACAGATCAACTCCCTTTCCCACTCCAACTCGCCGCATCAACACCAACAACCACTGCATCTAACACCCATATCACCAAAATAGTTTCAAAAAATCCCTCTCCTATCTCACATTGGCCACGTGACCACTTCCCCTCGCCTTCGCAAGCCCGACGTCCCTAACCTGCCGGAAAATTCTCCGGCGAGCAGCGGTTCGCCGGAGGATCGCCGGAGACGAAGGTCCCGAGCGAGAAAGGGAGGTTAATGTAGTAATTTAGGGGGCGGAGATTGAGAACGTACCTTAGGGTTCGGATAAAGCTAGGGTTTTCGAGATGTTCGGATGAGATCTGAGGAGCGGAATGTACTTGTTCGCTCAGAGAGAGAGAGAGAGAGAGAGCGCGCGAGGGGAGAGTGTGTTCAGTGTTCTGGGCAGTGTCGGACAGGGAAGTGAGTCAAAGAAATGAAGGCGACGGTAAATGACAAATTGTCCCCCGTGGACCACGGACTGTAGACCGGGTCTTCAAAATTCAAACCTTGAGGTACGAGCGACAACGACTAGTTTATAAATGAGTAGTAATGCTACACTAGTCAAGGGATCCGATTTTACGGGTAGTTATTTTAAAATTTAATTTTTAAATTTAATTATTAAAATTAATTTTAAAATAATTATAAAATATTACGAAATAATTACAGAATAATTTTAAATAAATTCATCTATATTTTCTAACATAGAAAATATAATGAGCTCTCTCAATAATAAGCTATTTCGAAATATTTTTTTAACTTTATTAAATATTTCCTCATCTTGTTCTCTTTTGTTTGTTTTGATATTATTAATTTTGCAAGATTATTTATGATATTTTTAATTTTTTGAGAGATACGAATGAAATTATCCCATGCTAGTTATTCCAAACACAGCCACGTGTGTAAGGGATTAAGAAATAATAAATGTTGCAATCAGTGCATCCAAATTTTTTAGTAGGCATGATAGTCCTCCATTAGTTAGTGAAATGAAAAAAGAAATATTTTCTTGCATTTGGTGCATATTAATATATTAGTTGGTAATTATTATGTAATTCTCACAATTAAATTTCACAAAATATAAAAATAACTTAAACTCCATTGTTTTTTTTTAATGCACAATCTATATCTAAATACTCAATATTATAAAATTAACATTTATATTTTATACAGACAGTTTAAACTATTTAAAATTATTTATATATTTGAAATTTTATAATAAAAAATAAAAAATAGATTGAAATTTAAAAAAAAAAGTATAAAACTTCTTTTCTACATAGGAAAAGAGAAAAAAAAATTTAAGAGAGAGGAAAACAAAAAATTCCCCTCTCCGTCCCTTGGCTGGGTCCCACCTACATGGGGCTTCTGTAATATACTGGACTTGCGCAAATTACGGAGTTCGAGTATTTGACTTGAGTTCGGAACCTTTCCACTTTTTTTGGAAGGTCGTCGATATTGTTCCGACCTATGGTTCGAACCCCGAGAATGATGGTTTGCATCTTGACACCAAAATCCGAAAAGTCGGATGTTTGGTTAGCTCTCGGGTTGAATTTTTGGGGCTCTGTACCGGTATAAGCTTGGTGGCTATACCGGTACAGCCATGATAGCTATACCGGTATAGCCTGAATTTTGTACCGGTATACTTGGCCGAGAGAGGGGCAACCCGAGGCTCGGGTTTGGCACTTTCGCAGCATTTGTACTGGTACAAATGCCCGTGTACCGGTACACTTTGGCAGATTCTGAGCAGTTTGAACTGCAGGGGATTTTCTGCATTTGTGCACCTCTATTAGTATACCCCACACCCCCTGAGGCTTCTCCTGAGCTGAGAACCAGAGGAGAGAAGGTAGGGAGACCCTCCACTTCACCTCTTTCATTTTCCTTTGATTTTGGCTAGGGTTTTTGAGATCAAAACCCTTCTTTTGCTCCTTTTTGCTAGATTGAGCCTTTTGCACCTTGGTTGAAGGCTTGGAACTTGCTGTTGGAGCATCGTGGAGGATCAAACTTCGACCCTAGAGCCTTTTGAACTTGGATTGGAGCTTCTTAGAGGTAAGTTGCAAGTTTCCTTCCTCTATATTTGGATTTTGGTGGTTTCTTTGTGTAAAAACCCTAAAATGGGATTCTAGGGTTAGAAATTGGGGATTTTCGATTTTAGGGCTTTGGGACCTAATTGATGGGTTTAGAACCTTTGTTTAGGTTGAATTGGAAGGACTCTAACTCTCATTTGGAGATCGAGAGAGTTTCCTTCGCATCCGGTGAGTTTTCTTCACCCTTTGTAGAGTTTCTTTGTGACACCCCAATAGTCTCACATCGGATGGGAATGTGTTTGTCCTTGGGTTTATATAAGACTTGGACACTAGTAATAATAACTGGGCTTAAGCATTTTGGGTTGGTGGTTGGGCCCAACGAGTTATTATTGCTAGTGAGCTGGGTCGTTACATTTGGTATCAGAGCCGGTTCACCAGCTGGACATGTATGGCGAGTCTCGGCTGAGCTAGGGTCTGGATGACAAGGCTAGTGAGACGAGTCTCACATCGCCTGGTGTTCTTGGGCTGTGTGTGTATGATTAGACTGACGAGGACGTCAGGGCTTTAACGGGGGGAGTTTGTGACACCCCAATAGTCCCACATCGGATGGGAATGTGTTTGTCCTTGGGTTTATATAAGACTTGGACACTAGTATTAATAACTGGGCTTAAGCATTTTGGGTTGGTGGTTGGGCCCAACGAGTTATTATTGCTAGTGAGCTAGGTCGTTACATTCTTAATGTTTGAGCTCACGGTTCGTCGTATGAGGTTGTAACTCATATGGTTTGCTTCTTAGGGCACTAGAAGCAACAATATAAACTTTGTTAGCGTTTCGGAACAACGCTTGGAGTATTCGGTGGGTTTGGCTTCACAAGTAGAGGAGAAAATGTCTCCTATGTGGTTAATTGTTATCAATAAATTATTTGGCATTTATATTCTTGCTAGGTAGAATTTATATGAATTTTAGAACACTTAAAATGCATCCCTTATATATTATAAAAATTTCACTCTATGTAGTAGAGCATTCTGGGGTATTTTGCATGCATGTGAGGGTGGTTCTTATGGGCACTTGGGAATGTGCCTCTTATGTTTATTATAGCTCAAATAATGTATTTGTGAACATTAAACTCATGTTGGGACTTGAAAGATTAAGTGTCATCAAGCGGCACTTAACTTAGAAAACTGTGAAACTGCAACATAGAGACATTGACATAGGTCATTGGATTTCTACTATATTCCATGTTAGAGACATGATGACACAGAGATAGGCCTTGGACACAATAGCTTTACTTTCATGTTTTGGACATGACGATTTGAGACTTGTGACTTTATGCTATTGTGCTCATTCGCACATGCTTGTGAGGGTCGCTCCCTACAAGCCGGGACTCCGGAGTTGGCCAACGCGATACTTGTTCGCCGTGCGGGATTGGGCGCCGAAGTAGATTGCCGTGGGATAGGCTCATTCCTAGGGCGGGGATGTTGACTAACACAGGGCCATTAGGCTCGGCATCAGCTAGACAGCCTTCGGGTGGGTCTTATTCGATTTAAACTAAAGAAGTTTAATCGACATTGGACATTGACTAGGGTAGTAAAACTTGACACTTTACTATTGCTTTATGGAGTTTGGACTAGTTAGTCATACTTTCTATTCATGCTTAGAATAGCTTACTTACTTATGCAAATTCATGCTAAGTAGAGATATCATGCTTTAGCAATTTACTCGTTACTTATATCGTTTACGCTTACTTGTTTGGTTTTGGGCCTAGTGGAGCATGCAACTGAAGTCAGTAATTGCCCACTGGGAACTATTATTTAATAGTTCTCACGCCCCCTGTTTCTTGTGTGTTACAGAGCCTTCGGCACCGGCGGAGGCACGGGATCGCGGCAAGGGAGTCTCCTAGTTAGCTAGCTTCACTTTCTGCTACCACTGTTTAGGTGGTTATTCCTCTCTTTTTGTGTTTTGTGAGAGAGTGATTTTGTATCCATGTATAGAGACCACCATGTACTCTTTTAGTTTTACTATGGGATCTTCGGCTGTACTCTTTTTATAGTTTCATAGTGGAGATTGGTACTTTTATTTATATACTTCTTTTATGCTTCATAGTTTAGAATTCTAGTTGTTATATTGCTCTGATACTTCTAGATTCTTCTTATTTTGTTGGTTATTTATCGTTTCTTTTTAGACGCCTTGTATGTTTTAGATGTACGGCGGGTCTGGGCACGCGCCGGGCGGGCTTCCGCTCGGTCCCGAGGAGTGACAGCTTCGTTGCGCGCGCGCCCGCGTCTGGGACCCACACCACCCCTCCGATCTCCCTTGGCTGGGGCTCAACCGCATGGGGCTCACCCTACGTGCTCTCGCCCTCTCGCGCCTCGTGCCGTTTAATAAACGAGCCGAACAAGAGCTAGGGTTAGCTCGCTCATGTTCGGCTCGATAACAGCTCGATTATATTATTATCATAAATAATTATAATTCTTATATATATATATATATATATATATATATATATATATATATATATATATATATATATATATATATATATATATACACACACACACACACACACACACACACACACACACACACACACACACACACACACACACACACACACTCCACGCAGTCCACTAGGCTGAGTGAGCCTCGTGGACCGCAATTTTTCCCATCAGATCTATCCACCCGACCAGGCCACCCCGCGCGGTCCACGAGGCTGAGTGCAGCCTCGTGGACCGCGCTTTTTCCAACGCGATGCGCCGCGATTTTATCGCCCTCGCCCCTCTTTTTTTCTTCTTCTTCTTTGCTCGCTTCTTCTTCTTCGCTCGCTCCGCCTCTACGATTTCTTCAAAATAAACAAGCAAAATTCCTTGAGCTAACGAGCCGAACACGAGCCGGCTCGATAAAGTTTCGAGCCAATCACGAGCCAGAGTTTTCGAGCTCGTCACGAGCTCGAGCCGAACACGACCAGACCTTGAAGACGACGAGCCGAGCTTGAGCTGGCTCCAGCTCGCTCGAGTTCGGCTCGTTCACAGCCCTAGCTCCCTCCCTCTTTTCCTCCACCTTCACTTCCTCTCTCTTTCTTCCTTCATTCTTTGCCAATCCTTCGCTCGCTGTATTGCGGTCATCACTACAAAAAAATAGGTGTACACCAGCAGCCAAAAGTGCTGGTATAGATTACAAAAACCGCTGGTAATACTTGCTCCAACGATTTTAAAAGTGCTGGTAAAAGTGTAGGCGACTGTTACAATATACTATGCTGGTATAACCTTTTCCCAGCACTTTTAATAACCGCTGGAGAAGATGATCTCTAGCGACGGTTATTAAACCGTTGTTAAAACTACAAGAAAACCACTGGCGTAAAGTATATGTAGCGACAGTTTTTGACCGTTGGCAATTTAAAACTAATATGAAAAAAAAAATACTAATATCAACAAATTACAATAGATCTTTTCCAATATTTGACATTAATTGTAGAACCAATAATCTATAATATCCGAAAAAAAAGAAGAGTCATATTACTAAATTGCAATAAAATGATACAATCATTCTTGAAAGAAAACAATAAGCAGTGATCTAGAGCAGCAGTGATAAAATGCAACAAAACAAATTTTTATGTTCTAATAGAAATCAATACAATAGAAAATGTATTTGAACCGCAAATGTTAGAAAGCTAAGAAAAAGGAAAGTGAAAAGCTCCGACTAAACAATCTTGAAATGTGAACGTCAAATCCGGCTTGTTGCTTCAATCTGTAACAAAAAAAATTTGAAACATACAAGTTACTAGATATTCATTCACAGAGGGCTGAAGAAAACAATTGCAAAAGAAGGTAAGATTAGTTTAAAAAGTGCTAAGTTTGATCAAAATGATCCCACAAACAACACAATTACAAGAAGATATAAAACTAGCATGATCTCTGATAGCCAAAGCAGGAATGGTAAATCAAAACCAAATTTCTTTTTTTTTTTGAATCAACACCTCATCTGAAACATAGAGCAACACTATCCATATCATACTAAAATGTAATTCTTTCATAGTATAGTACCCATTTACTTCCCAAAAACACTAGGAAAGCCAAGGAGCTAGCCAAACCAAAAAAAACCCCATGTAGATACTCCAAATTTGTATTACTGTCGAATCACTAACAGCAATGCACAATCATATTCAAACCATAAGATCATAAGCGAAGAATATACATCAGCTATCAATTAACATTCCAGCTCAAATGCTACAAAAAAAACATGTAAAAAAATTAACAGCTTATTCAAGCTGTTCTTGTCTGCGAAACTAATGCTCTCTACTGAACAACCATAAAAAAACTACAAGAGCAGTTTAAAGATGAAAATATAGTGGCAGCCAATAAGAAGCAACTAAGTATCAATTATCTGTTTTTTCTTGTATCAATCACCTCCAACTAAGTATCATTTAAAAAATAAGTCGTACCAAGTATTTTTGACGAAAAGTTTATTACTGTTTCTTCAAACAACTCTAATAAAACAACACTAAATTGTCCAGCTAGGCTAAACAGGCCCAACAAAACCCAAAATTTCATCAAAGGGTTCCTTGGGCAAAGATCAAATGTAGTTGAACACAAACATAGCAGCAGCTTTCTAGGCTTACAAAATAGTTTTTTGATACATTAATGGTTCTTCAAACATTGAAACAGAGAGGTCACCAGGAAACTGCATCAACATTACTTAAATAATCCAGGAAACTGCATCTAAAACAACATACATGACTACCGGCTAATGAATAACTTTTCAATTCTCAAACTAAAATTCAAGTAATATCCAACTTTTATACAATCAAATTAAGCATAACCTAAAACTTATGGTAGTGATAGGTCTTTGGGGCAAGAAATCAGGGCAAGAAATCAAGACCTCTCACTACCATCAGAGGACCATGAGTCTATATGTTGGAATAAACTTAAAACTTATTCCTAAAACTTATTCCGTACCTCTAGAATGCTGCTCTCAACACTGGGGCTTCAGCTATTCCTGTCAGGCTCTACTTAAAAGCTGTTACTGCTTCTTTGAAAAGCTCTGCGCAAACAACATCTAGGCTCTACTTAAAACTGTTGTTTTCTGATGTACGGAACTCTAAAAATCACCAAAAATATGATAAATTGTAGTAAAGATGGAATCACACCTCATGCCCAGTTTCGGTAATGAGGACTTCATCTTCAATCCTTATTTTGATACCTCGAAAACTACAAAAAACAAGTTACTTAATGAGCAATACAAGAACCACCAATGTTATTCTCACAAGCAGATGTGTACACAAATATGATTAGCAGGTTGAACAACAGATAGCTACCTATCTGGTGCATTGTAAGATGAGGGAATATAAACTCTTGGCTCAATTGTAATTACTTGCCCAAATCCGTTATTTTGTTCCAATTAGTAGACAAAAGTAATTGTCTCACATAAACAACACATAAACAATTAGTATACGATAACCAGCAGCTAAAAGTATACTGCAATATACGAAGATAAAATCAGGAATTAGTGGTAGGTCTGTTCATATATATAGTCGAAAGTCAACTGTCGGAATTCAGCCCATGGATCAAAGAGAAAAGTAAAATAATAATTAAGAATGTGGAAAACAAAGACAAGTAGATTAACTAATACATCATAATCAGTCAACCAACAAAAAAGAGTAGCTATTTACCTTCCAGCCAACAGCTTTGTCTAAGTTTCTTCTACAAATCTCCCTTCCTCGCCTTCCGTAAACAAGCAAACCCCGATTCCAAGTTCAACAGAGATTAAAAAGAATGAAACTGCAGGGTAAGATTACCAGAAAATTGAAACTGCAATGTAGAAAAAATTTTCATGCTATTAAATACAGTTAGCAATGGCTGGTTTAATGATAAATGCTTTCTCGTCGCTAAATCCCCAACCCTTGTTTGTAGTCAAATGAATCAGATCTCATAAAGATAAAGATATCATTGTTCACGAGCAACTCAAAAATATTTAATTAACACATCTGAGATACGTACGAGTCTCTTAATTAACACATGTTTACTAAACTGATTAGTAAACATGTGTTAATTAAGAGACTAACAACACAGTTTCTTAACTACATAAACTAATTAGTAAAGATTAGCAGTCACAAACAGGTTGAAATTGATACAGCTACCGGGCCGAACAGACAACGAAGTGAAGAACCACTGGAACTCGTACCTTAATTGGGTATTAGGTTACTTTAGAAGCTAATATGAGGTAACTATAAAAGTAGATGCAAACTTTTACACACTCATGTTCCACTCTCTACTGTATGGTTTGACTATATCAAAAGCTATTCATTTTCAGCATTGTGAGTCATGTAACAAAGAGGTGCTCTTTGACAATAGCCAATAATCATTCACGAAAATAGATCTGGTGGTTTTTTATATTTTTTTTCCTTTTTGAAAGGTTAGTGCAGGGGGCCTAATACTGTTTTGAATAATTAGCAGTTTAATTACAATGTAGGGGGAAACAATTGCCCCAAAACAAGGTAAAAAAAGAACCAAAAAAATGTGTTTTGTATACTCCACGCAGCCAAGAAATCACATTATCTTATATTAATTCTTATTACAGAACATAAAGAACGCATGCATTTGATGGATATCTTACTAGACTGATGTAGGAACGAAGAAAAATGCTTACGTTTTCATAAGAACTAATAGTGCAACATTTCCTTAGATATATAAGTTGCAACATTTGACGCCTGGCCTCCAGGGCAGCATGAAACCGAAATAAGACCAGTTGCAAGAGGAGCTGATAACTTCAAGCTCTGCATAAACAAAATAAAAAAGGTCCACTAAGAGCGCTTAAGCTGATGAGAGTGGTTAGGCTTGAGAAGGTTAAGTTGATAAATACTATACATAAGAAAGCAGTTTCTAAACAATCAATAATAGAGCACTATGTTCAAAATATCTACTGTGTACTATCCTAGCAAAAACTAGATTTAAAGAAATACACAACACTTCTGAGTGAAAGAAAGAGCTTACAATGAGAGAAAATTCAAATCCCAGCAGCAAGGATTCAAATTCACACTTTCGGCGGATCCTGCAAGAAGACCAAGTGAATAATATTTCAGAAACTATATATGTGTGTATAGTTTTATATATATATTGGTGGTCTAATACATAAATAATGTTTTTAGCTATCAGACAGAAAGAAGGTTAGAACTATCAGACAGAAAGAAAGAAGGATTCAAATTCACACTTAAGGTGATTAGAAGTTACTGTTCAGAAAAATTAGACAGAAAGAAGGATTCAAATTTTGCCACAAATTAAAAAAATTTTGAGACAATTTTTTTATAATTTATGACTATTTGTTTCTCAAATTGGCTCAAATAGAATAAGCTTCTTATGGGGTTGTAATCCTATTCTTTATTTTCGGTTGTTCCAGGATTAAAAGGTGGAACAACAATTTCAGGTCTATACCAAATTAGACCATTTTATCTCAAGTATTTGAAAATTACTGTTCTCGAATACGATTAGTGTTTGGATACAAATTAAAGGAGGATAACGGATTATCCCACCTCTTATCGCCGAACCAACCAACCGAATAGTTGAAGGCTCCCGCATATAAAGAATGCAAATCCCCAACCAATCACATATGTCAAATAAACAAACATAAAGTACAAAAATTATAAGTGTTATCATATGATTGATTGATTGGTAGGTTGAATAAAGATGCAGGAGTTATCATATGATTGATTGATTGTCTGAGAAATAGGGGTTTTGGTCAATTTGCAAGTTCATCCTCCCTTCAAAATTTTGGTCATGAAATTCACTAACCATGCATGAGATCGTCAGTTGATTTGGCAAAATTTACAAACTCCAGATGATATACAAAATGTGGCTTGAGGAAGTCCAGAGAAACATGAAAATATAGCGATTCATGGGCTGATCAAGCTCAACCATGAAACTGATTTGACCATGAAACTGATCAAGATCAACCGCCCCTATGTTTCAATTTAGTAGAGAAAAATAAACATGAAACAGCAAGTGAAGAAAATAGAGAGAACTAATGTAAATTAGTCAAGGGAATAACACACTAGTTCTTCAAAGTAATACAGTGAAACTGATTTAACCCACAAATCATAAGCGAACCCAAAATTTAACTCCTGAAACCCCCAATTACAAACACTTCAGCTTAATTGAGAAGCTATTCGAGATCAAATTGCACTAACTCTACGAGATCAAAGCCAAAAATGAAAGAAAAATCAATAGCTCACCTCTCCCGATCGTGGAATCATGTGTAGATCCAAGTGAGAAATCGCCTCGAGAAGGTGATTGAGTGCGAAATCTCCGAAAATCCCAATCTCTTGAAGCGGCTCGAGCTCGTGGTGATCTCCAATTTGAAAAAAAGGGAGACGAGGACACAGAGAAAGGAAGAGAAACAAGAACAGATTAATCTATATGATATCACCTCTGTTTTTCCCTATCAAAATATCCAACATCAACGGTGTTTTCTCCATATAACTACAATGATCATTTCACACATCATTTACTATGCAATCCAGTTTCCAGCAAACAGGGGGCCTGGTCATGCGCAATGCACAACAATGGCGACACTGTGATAAGTTTTCGAGTTGAGTACAATTATCAAGTAAACCTATCTAACTTGAAGCTCATGGACCAAACATCAATGAGATGATTGAAGAGGAACTGACCTCCCGCAGCACGCGAGGCCGGAGATGGCGGCGTTGTATACCCTCACATCCCTGAACTGCCTCCCCGTCGGAAAATTCTCGAAAAGCACCCTCAACTTCTCCCCCATTCCGGCGCGGCCCAGCGCCAGGAATATGATCGAACACGTTCTAGGCGTGACCAGCGGCGGCTCCTGCAGCCCCATCCACTCAAACAAGTACAAGCACTCCCACACCAACCCCTCCTCCCCCAACATCTCCATCAGCTCCACACACTCCTCCCCGACCCTCCCCTCGTAGCTCCCCAAGCACTCCCCCAGCGTCGAATTCTCCGGGAGGCTCCTCGCGAGCGGCATGATCTCCCCGACGACCCCGTCGTCGGGAGCAGCCGCCGCCCCCGAATCCGATAACTCCGCCGCCGATTCGAGAACTAGGGTTGCAGCAGCAGCAGCGGCAGCATCTTCCACCTCGCCGGGATCGGCGAGGTGCCACGAGCTGCGGCGGTTGCGCTGGAGCGAGGGGCGACCTCCACCTCCACCGCCGCCGCCGCGCGCCACCTCCACCGCCGCCGCCGCCGCCGCCGCCGCCGCCGCAGTAACGAGGGGCCGCCGCGGATCCTTAGCAAAGCCGACGCCACCCGGGCTCGTGGTGGAGATCTCCGATTTGAAAAAAAAAAAAAAGAAAAGGGGAAGAGGGAGAGAGCTCAGAGATGGAGAGCTCGTGGTGGAGATCGAGCTCGCGGGGGAGAGAGAGAGATGGAGAGCTCAGATCGAGATGGTGGAGAGCTCAGATATGGAGAGCTCGTGGTGGAGATCGAGCTCGCCGCGGGAGGGGAGAGAGAGAGAGATGGAGAGATGGTGCAATGCTTTTCAAATTCAATGTTGGCCCAATTATTGGCCCAACTGATAAAACATAGTAACAAAATAAGGCCCAACACTGTTTATACATTAACAATTAATATCACTACGCCAAATAGCTTACTAAACGTTACGAAAAAAAATAAAAACGCAGATAATGTAGTTTTAGCAGCAGTTAGCATAACCGCTGGCTAAAAAACTGCTGGAACAAACCATATTTGTTGTAGTGCATCCATGTGTTTTTTTCCTCCCTTTTCGGCTAGAGTTTTTAACCCTCATTCGCGATTCTCCTCTCAAATTAGTTCCAACCTTTGCATTCTTCTCTCTCATTTTTGGATCCGATTCTTAGTCGAATCCGCGCCTACGCCGCTCACAAAAATCGCCTCCCCATGCAGTTGTGAGTAAAATTGTAAAATTTTTTTAAATTTGAACTCATTACTTAATTTGAACTCATTGCTTTAATTTCTTTTCCAATATTTTTTAGCACTTTTAGTAAATTAATATTTTTATCAATTATGGTGAATCATTTTAGTAATTTTTCACTGTTTTAAACTATGATCAACTAGTTAATAGATGACGTATATATTTTTATTATAATTATATTTTGTTGAAAATTTTCTATTCTTAGCAAATTTTTGTGTTAATAGAATTTTTCTTTTTTGGTTAATAGAATTTTTCTTTTGAATAAGTGGATGTATAGATCATAGATTACCGTTCCTCTTAAGTTTTTTACGTTTAATTTTTTCATCTGAAACAATTTTATTGATATTTTACCTAGTAATTTTCCTCCTTGATTTGGTATTCAAATCTCGCTTTTACAGTGATATGAAGTTTTTTATTTTATTTAGTTATTTAATAGAGTATGAGAATAAAATTTGATAAAGTAAATATTGACTGTGTGATTATTTTTTTTTCTGAAAATGTTATAATTAAATACTTGTATTGTTTTCTTTCGCCGCAATGATATATTTTTAGGGCTTAATAAAATGAAGCCTATACATTATAACTTTAGAAGTATCAATTTCGATAAATATTTTGCCCCCTCACCATTATTCGAATTTTGTATTCGAACTAAATATGATGTGTTACAGACTACCTGTCACGTCACGGGGTCCTTTTTAAGTTTAAAATCGATGCGGAAGTGCCAAATTTTATTTTTTTTTAAGCCTTGACCCCAGAGGACGTCAGACCTGCCACGAATATAGGGATCGTACACTGTTCACACGAATAGAGTCTCCTCAATATTTGCACGACGTCACACAAGTACAAGATACAACCACACTGTATACATATCCACATACAATTAAACACCACATGACAAAACCACATTCACATTCATTCCATCACAAGTTCACTATATGATATTCATAATTCTACATCTATCAGTTTAAAATATTTTTAATCCGGAAGCTCATTTTGAAATACTAAGAATCATGAAACCAGAAAAACCCTTTTTAAAAAAACCATTTTCCACATGAAAACATTTTCCTTTAAAACCAGCTACCACGAGGGGTAGAAAACTATTTTCATAATCTGACAAGAAAACCACAAGTACTTTATTTAACTTCACAAAATCATGTATATCCAATTAAAATAAAAGCAATTGAACCATAGTATATCTAAGTACTTGTCATGAGAAAACAGATTAGAAATTAACCATACATCACCGGGCCATAATACCCTACGACCACTAATCACGCGCCTCACGTACCGTCCCGACTCGGACTAGCAATATCACCTGAAAGAGGGTAGGGGGTGAGAACATGTACACATGTCTCCCTTCCCAGTGGGTACCGCAAGGCGACGAGGGCGAGGGTACTCACCAATCACAGAAGATAACTCAGAGTATAAACAATGGTAATACAGTAGCAATGATAAATAAGAAAATATAATATACATAAACCACTATTGTTATTGTATGCATGCATCAACCAGACTATAAGTCCAAAGATATCCAATCAGAAACCTGCCGTGTCGGTCAGTAGACCTCAAGTTTATGCCACTGCCACTCTACCTGTATATAACCAAGCGCATATAACCCAGCCTAGGCCGCTAGGTTCACGGGCTGGCACTCCCAACCACTTTTTCGAAAAAGAACACCCCATTGCGATGGCCAAACTGCTGGTGTACGTGAAATGCGTACGAGTTTTGGGCGATCATGCTGATATACTCAATAGCCAACCTTCAGCAACTAGTCGATAATCCTACCTCTCAGGGTATGTCGACCGTGATCATCAAGTAACAGAACAGACCAAATAGGTCACAATACCAGAATCACTGAACCGACCGAATAGGTCACAATACCAGAATCACTGAACCGACGGAATAGGTCTCAGATCTTAAGTGCAACCGAAAATCTGCTCAACCTCTAAATCATGATGCTGGATATGCAAACTAACCAAGTAGAGCAATAATGAGAGATAGTAAGGTGATAGGCTCAACACATAGGATGCAAAGTAATAGTAAGGAAAGGGTGAAGAGAATGTCACCGAGCGTGCACCACTCTATCGATTTCGGGTTGAAGTACCCACATGTACAAATGTAGCATGTAATATACAGAAACCTCGGTAGCTTACATCGAACTTTAGTCAAATTGATCAAAGTATGCGAGAGAAATAGTTGGATAAAATCTATTTGACATTCCAACAATGTTGGAAAGGTCAAAGTTGAGTTCCAAGTGAGTTAGAAAGATTTTAGTATTTCTCGGCGGGAATTGGAGTCAAAACGATGCAAAACTGAAATTCTGGAGCATTGTTAACCGGTGACTGTCCTGGGGAGTACCGTTACCATGCTGCAGACCGAGAGCTGGTTGCTCTCAGGTTAGCCTCTATTAAGGGTTGTACCGGTGACTAAATCCTGGAGTACCAGTACCAGGCCGCAGACCGAGAGACAGCAGAGCTTGGGTTTGGGCTGTTGCGCAGGGGCGTACTGGTGATAATTTGTCGGGGTACTGGTACGCAGTGTCCCTCACAGCAGACTTTGATCTGCTGCAAATAGAAAGAAAGGAAGGGTTTATTTGTCATTGTAGCAGCCTATAAAGGGGCCCACATCCCTCCCCTCTTTCTTTCACAGCCACAACACACCTCTCACTCATTTCTCTCCCTCTCTCTCTCTAGAAACTCCCTTCCAAGGTGAAAGGAGGTGATCAAGAGGAGGATTGGAGGAGATTTTGGAGCTTGTGGAGGATCTTGAGCTTTCCAATAAAGTGGACCTTGGAGTGCTTTGGGCTAAGGTGAGGGTTCTTGTAGAATGGAACTAGGGTTTGGTTTTATAACCTAAACCCTAAAACCCTAAACCCTAAACCCTAAACCCTAAACCCTAAACATAAATAGAACCTTGTTGAGGCCATGAAACCCATGAAAATCCATGTTTCTTCATAGTGCTCTCATAGTGGATTTCTAGGGTTTACTTTAGAAGCCCTAGGAATGGTTCAAATGGTCTAGAAATAATTTTAGAATGATTTTTAGATGGTTTTAAGCTTGTTTTTTATTAGCTCTAAGATTAAATCAAGGAATGTTGCTATATGGCATTATTAGGGCACCAAAATTGGAGCTTTTGCTCTAGGTTGATTTCAAGGTAAATTGACCTTATAGAAACCAAATTGGGGGCATTTTCAACGCGTTGGGAGACTCGACTCGTTGATCCGATGAGTTTACGCAAAGTTATGGGGAAAAAGTCTAATTTGGCTTCGTTTTGCCGCAGGTGAGAGAATAGGTGTCCAAAAATCACAAGATTTGAACCGTAGCACCTTTATAGCCATACGAGGTAGGCGGTGCCTTCCGGAATCGATGAATTTCCTTTTATGTCTAAAGTGTCATTTCTTGAGCATGGGTTATTTATGATCATTATGCATTGTAGGGTGAAATGAGAGCATAGGGATATATGTTATTACATGTTATGAGTACAAATGCATGTGAGATGTTGTAAACTAGTGAGAACTTGTGAAAGCCCTATGTATGCATGAATGATGACAGAAATCTAGAAAAGATAAAGAACATGGTTGAGGACAATGGCATTATGACATATGGATTGGGTGGCATTAGTAAATGACAATAATACATGAGAATGAGTCAAAGAACACTTAGTGTGTGTGGCATTAGTAAACAAGTGAATGCTAGAATTGGACTCTAAGTTGAGTGGCATCAATGAGATTGAATGCTAGAGTTGACCACTTAGTGTGGCATTATTGAGAACAAAGAATGCATGAAAAAGAGTTAAAGAATACTTAGAGTGTGTAGCATCATGAAAGTTAAAGAATGCAAGTAAAGAGAAATAGTTGACATTATGACATAACAACCTTAAAGTTAAGGGTCATATGAGCATTACATCCTTATAGAGAAGGATTGGGTTGAACTTGGAAATCCTTAAAGTAAAAGATAGATCATACTCACCTATAAGTCTCGGCTTGAGGGAGGTTGCTCCCCCTCGAGCGATGAGCTCCGGAGTTGTCATCACTGGGAAGGGGAATTCCCAGAAGACAGTCTCGTCGGGAGGAAGCTTAGGGCTCGATAATAGAGATTTGAGTTGGTGAGTCCAGTCCCGTCGGGAGGAAGCTTAGGGCCCAATTTGAGGGACTTGTGGGTGAAACCTACGGATTAGCCATGAGATTGTGTAATAGAAAGTGAACTTGCATTCATCATGAGCATTCAATTGAGCATAATCATTGATTATATTGTTCAGACATATTAGCTGCATTTGTTTAATCGGTTACTATCTATCTATTCTTATATCATGCCTGATTTAGACCTAATGGGAAAGTCGGCAAGGTCGGCGGCCAAACCCACCTAGTAACTTTGTTGTAGTTCTCACCCCACTATTTTCACAGACCCAGGACCGAGCAAGCCGGTGGACGATCGCGGTAAAGGTATCGCGCCACAAATAGAGACCACCAAAGTCACTTTTGTATTTGGTTTAGTTGCATACCATATATATATATATATATATATATATATATATATATATATATATATATATATATATATATATATATATATATATATATATATATATATATATATCATCTTTTATATTTTGATAATTATAGATGTTTAAAGTAAAGAATACAAATATATTAAAGGGGTTTATTGATGTCAAATGTAAAGCCCTATTTTGGAGAACGTGTGATGTAAAAAGATATGATGAAAAGAATGTAAAGATTTAAAGTAGAATGAATGTATGTGATTTAAAGTTAATCATATTATTTGTATGAATGTTTAGTTAGTACTTTTACTTTGGCTATTGCTTGCCCTCATGCAAGCCAAGTATATTTATATTTCCGCATGTGCAAAATTTATATACTTGCTCTTTACTTGTTGTTGAGCCCTGGGCGGACAAGGGAGGCCCTGTCCGTTCAGCGTCTGTTCGACGTGCACGAACCGGCCAAATAGGACCGGGCTCGGGGCGTGACATATTTAATGGTATCAGAGCCTAAAAGTGAAAGTATAGGATGGACCTAGAGACCCTTAGGAATGGAAACCTTAAGGATCTAGAAAACATGAGCGACATGGAATCAAGTATAGCGAAAGCTTTATGATTGGGTTGATGTTAGTAAGTCTCTAATGTGGTTAGGGGCTAATCCAAGTTGATATTTGTTCTCTATTCCTTGTGTTGTGTCGGGTGGCCGACGACATAATGCTTTGGAATGAGAATAAGTACGCTTCTTTGCTTCGGCCGGATTGGGTATTCAAGTAATGTTAATGGTGTAGCTAATGTGAATTGCTACGTTTCATGAAGCAATGCCTCATGGACGACTGCAAACAAGGTCGATGCCTGAGGAGCCGAGTGCGGCTCCCGTGCAACCTGAAGCGAGTGGCGACGGAGAGCTTTCAGGAGCAAATGTCCGTGCTTGTTGGAGTGGTGCGGCAACAGGCGGAGTCCATGCAATAGTAAGGGGAGCAAATTCAAAGGCTCCAAGAGGCCTTAGAGCGACAGCAGGTGGCGGCCCAAGTAGGGGCCGAGCATCATGCGCCCCTTGTGGTGGTGCCGACTATGGTTGAGGGTGTCGCGGCGGCGGCTGTGCCAGTCACGACGGTGCCGGCCGATTTGGGAACTTCAAATCCCGATAGTACGGCAGTAGAGGCGAAGTGGGAGCGTGCACTTGTGGCTCTCGTTCAGTTCAATAAGTTCAACCCACCTATCTTTGACAGGGAAAAGGTAGAGCTATCGATAGTGGAGTCATGGATCGACTCGATGGAGTCGCTTTTCGAGGATTTATACACCTTGGAGAAGGATAAGGTGCACCTCGCCACACATTGCCTTGAGAAGGCGGTGAAGGTGTGGTGGAAGTGAGTTAAGCGGGATCGGTCTTCCGATCTTCCGCCTATGTTGTGGGAGGAGTTCAAGAAAGTGATGTTCGCTAACTACTTCCCCGACACGATGAAGCAGAAGTTGCCAGAGAAATTTCGCAAGCTAAGGCAAGGTGATCGATCGGTAGGAGAGTACGAGCAGGAGTTCTCCCATATTATCGATTGCGTCCCGGATGTTGTTCGGGATGATCAAGATCGGGCCGATTGGTTCTTACGAGGACTTCGGTCGGGAAATTATAGGGTCGTGCAGTTGTTCAAGCTCACAACCTTTGCTGAGGTCTTTGATCGAGCCTTGTGGGCAGAGCATGGCGATGCCCACGTGCGCGAGGAGCGAGAGTCCATGTAGGAGTCAAAGGACAAAGGCAAGAAGCGGGCGGCGGGCAGTGCCGGGGGCTGGCCGAATGCAAAGAAACCCCCTCGGTATCCCCAACAGCAATCGAAGAATTGGAGGCCTTCCCGATGCGTTATTTTTCGGCGGTGAGCATCAACCGTTGGCATGTATGCAATGCGAGGGAAAGTGCTACAAGTGTGGCCAAGGGGGGCATATGGCCCGGGAGTGCCCGAGATGGGCATCATCTACACCGACGGCGGCATCAGTTCCTTCTACCTCGAGACAGCTTGTGGGGTTACCACTGGCTATGTCGGCTGGACGTGCATCAGCACCGCGTCAGATGGAGGGATCTCGAGCACCTAGTGGATGGGTTTTCGCCAATCAGGTGGAGGAGCATCTAGTACTAGACGACGTGGTGGCAGGTATTGTTCTAATCAATAGCACTAGAACGAGAACTTTATTCGATACAGGTGCATCTGGTGCATTTTTTACCAAAACTCATGGCATCGAATTATGTATAACCTGGATTATTGGTGGGTAAAAGCACCAGAGCATCATTTAGTGTTCATGATTAGTGTCCGGCGTGCCCAGTTCAGATTGGTAGTTGGATTATGCCGGCAGACCTGCTAGTGCTAAATCAAATATGGGGATTCGACGTAATCTTGGGGATTGACTGGCTCTCCAAGTGTTACGCAGTTATTGATTGTGAGAGGAAAGTGATCATATTTCGTGAGCCTAACCAAGAAGAGTTAGTATATCATGCATGTAAAAGCTCGCGCTTCGCGACGACCGTATCGGAGGCGAGGGCGAGGAAAATGATCAAAAGTGGATGTGTGGCCTATTTAGCGACAATAGTAGAAGCTCAAAAGGAGCACCCGAAACTTGGGAGTATTTAGGTAGTATGCGAATTTCCGGATGTGTTTCCGACGGAGTTACCGGGATTGCCACCAGACCGGGAGATCGAGTTCGTCGTTGACTATATTTCCAGGCCGGCGCCAATTTCGAAGGCTCCGTATAGAATGGCACCGGCGGAGCTAGTGGAATTAAAAGCACAGGTACAAGACTTGCTCGATAAAGGCTTCGTGAGGCTGAGCGTGTCACCGTGGGGAGCTCCGGTGTTATTTGTAAAGAAAAAGGAAGGCACACTTCGACTCTGCGTGGATTACCACGAGTTGAACAAAGTAACAATCAAGAACAAGTACCCGTTGCCGGGGATTGATGATCTATTCGACCACTTGCAAGGGTCGTGGGTATATTCAAAAATTGATCTCCAATCGGGATATCATCAGTTGAAGATCTGGCTGTAGGATGTGCACAAAACGGTGTACCGTACGCGGTATGACCATTATGAGTTTATGGTAATGTCGCTTGGGCTTACTAATGCCCCGGTAGCATTTATAGACTTGATGAATCGAGTCTTTCGATCGTTGTTGGACCGGTGTGTCGTGGTATTCATTGACGACGTGTTGGTTTATTCACAGAGCAAAGAGAAACATTTGAGAATTGTGTTGCAAATACTTCGAAAAGAGAAACTTTATGTCAAATTGAAGAAATGTGACTTTTGGCTTTCGGAGATAACTTTCCTAGGCCATGTGATATCCAGGAATGGCGTCTCGGTGGATCCAAAGAAGGTGGAGGTGATTAAAGATTGGCCTTGATCGACAAGTGTAGCGGAGGTCCGTAGTTTTCTCGGACTCGCGGGCTACTACCTGCAGTGCGTGGAGGGATTTGCCAAAATAACTATTCCACTAACGCGCCTCACGCACAAAAGAGTGAAGTATGTTTGGAGCGACGATTACGATCGGAGCTTCGAGGAATTAAAGAAAAGGTTGACATCGACCCCGGTGCTTACTTTGCCGACTTTGGAAGAGACCTTCGTTATGTACAGTGATGCTTCATATATCGGTCTCGGGTGTGTTTGATACAAAATGGGTGAGTTATTGCTTATGCTTCGCGCCAATTGAAAAGTTATGAAAAGAACTACCCGATTCATGATCTTGAGCTAGCCGCGGTGATATTCGCGCTAAAATTGTGGAGGCATTACTTGTACGGTGAGTATTGTGAGATCTACACGGATCACAAAAGTCTCAAATACTTGTTCACCCAAAATGAATTAAATATGCGATAGCGGCGGTGGTTAGAGTTGCTAAAAGATTATGATGTCACTATACTCTACTACCCCGAAAAAGCAAATGTCGTGGCTGATGCACTTAGTAGAAAATCGGTGGAAAACTTGGCTACAACGATCACACCTCAACCGTTATTACAAAAAGAGATGCAATGGTTTGGTCTTGAAGTAGTAGCGCTGGAAGTGCCGGGTACTCTTGCCGCATTGGTTGTGCAACCAACCTTGTTGGAGAAGATTAAAGAACTTCAAGCCTCCGATGAATATCTCCAAAAGGTGCGCGGTGAAGTTGAGAGCGGTAGTGCCAATGATTTCGGCATTGGAATCGATGGCGCACTTCGATTCATAAATCATTGGTGTGTGCCTAAAGATGAGGACATTCGAAAGGCGATTATGTAAGAGGCGCATCAATCTCCCTATAGTATACACCCGGACGGCACTAAAATGTACAAAGACTTAAAAGTGCATTATTGGTGGCCGGGCATGAAGAAAGATATTGGGGAGTTCGTGGCGCAATGTCTCACGTGCCAACAAGTAAAAGCGGAACGCCGGTTTCCGGCGGGAAAGCTTAAGAGTTTGCCTATACCCGTTTGGAAATGGAAAGATATCGCAATTGATTTTGTGATCGGGTTGCCTCGATCTCAAGGCGGTCATAATGCAATTTGGGTAATAGTGGACCGGTTGACGAAGTAGGCTCATTTCTTGCCAATTCATACTACATGGTCGGGAGACAAATTAGCTCAAGTATATCTCGACGAGATTGTGAGACTACATGGGATTCCGGTGTCTATTGTATCGGATCGAGACCCTAGGTTCACATCTCACTTTTGGAAGAGCTTACAAGACGCATTGGGCACACAGCTCGACTTTAGTATGGCATTTCATCCTCAAAGTGATAGTCAATCAGAAAGGACAATACAAATTCTTGAGGAAATGCTTCGGGCATGTGTATTAGATTACAAGGGTGGATGGCATGATTATCCACCGATGGCAGAGTTCGCATAAAATAATAGTTCTTAAGAAAGTATTGCGATGGCGCCGTTCGAGGCCCTTTATGGAAAGAAGTGTCACTCTCCTATTCATTGGAGCGATGTGGGTGCAATCTCGGCAAAAGAGTTATGCCGACAAGTGGAGGAAAGATCTTGAGTTCGCGGTTGGGGACCATGAGTTTTTGAAGGTATCGCCAATGCGATGAGTAAAACGGTTTGGAGTCCCGGGAAGCTAAGTCCCCGGTATGTTGGACCGTTTGAGATTTTGGAGCGGGTTGATGCGGTAGTATACAAGCTTGTAAATAGAAAGAAATGGAGGGTTTATGTATAATTGTAGCAGCCTATGAAGTGGCCCACATCCCTCCCCTCTATCTTTCACGGCCACAACAAACCTCTCACTCATTTTTCTCCCTCCCTCTCTCTCTAGAAACTCCCTCCCAAGGTGAAAGGATGTGATCAAGAGCAGAATTTGAGGAGATTTTGGAGCTTATGGAGGATCTTGAGCTCTCCAACAAGGTGGGCCTTGGAGTGCTTTGGGCTAAGGTGAGGGTTCTTGTAGAATGGAACTAAGGTTTGGTTTTATACCCTAAACTATTTGGTTTTGGTCTTTTTACATGAATAGAATCTTGTTGAGGCCAAGAAATCCATGAAAATCTATGTTTCTTCATGGTGCTCTTATGGTGGATTTTTAGGGTTTGCTTTAGAAGCCCTAGGAATGGTTCAAATGACCTAGAAATGGTTTTAGAAGGATTCTTAGATGGTTCTAAGCTTGTTTTTGCTTGGCTCTAAGATCAAATCAAGGAATGTTGCTATATGGCATTATTAGGGCACCAAAATTGGGGCTTTTGCCTTAGGTTGGTTTTAAGGTAAATTGATCATTTTGAAAGCAAATTGGGGGTATTTTCAACGCGTTGGGAGACTCGGCTCATCGATCCGACGAGTCTACGCAAAGTTATGGAGAAAAAGCCTAATTTGACTTCGTTTTGCCGTAGGCGAGAGAATAGGCGTCCAAAAATCACAAGATTTGAACCGTAGCACATTTACAACCATACGAGATGGGTGGTGCCTTCCGAAATTGATGAATTTCTTTTTATATCTAATGTGTCATTTCTTGAGCATGGGTTATATATGATCATTATGCATTATAGGGTGAAATGAGAGTATGGGGATATATGTTATTGCATGTTGTGAGTACAAATGCATGTGAGATGTTGTAAACTAGTGAGAACTTGTGAAAGCCCTATGTATGCATGAATGATGACAGGAACCTAGAAAAGATAAAGAACATTGTTGAGTACAATGGCATTATGACATATGGATTGGGAGGCATTAATAAATGACAATAATGCATGAGAATGAGTCAAAGAACACTTAGTGTGTGTGCCATGAGTAAAAAAGTGAATGCTAAAATTGGACTCTTAGTTGAGTGGCTTCAATGAGATTGAAATTGAATGCTAGAGTTGACCACTTAGTGTGGCATTATTGAGAATAAGGAATGCATGAAAAAAAGTTAAAGAACACTTAGAGTGTGTAGCATCATGAAAGTTAAAGAATGCAAGTAAAGAGAAATAGTTGACATTATGACATAACAACCTTAAAGTTAAGGGTCATATGAGCATTACATCCTTATAGAGAAGGATTGGTTTGAACTTGGAAATCCTTAAAGTAAAAGATAGATCGTACTCACCTATAAGTCTTGGCTTGAGGGAGATCGCTCCCCCTCGAGCGATGAGCTACGGAGTTGTCATCACTGGAAAGGGGAATCCCTAGAAGATAGTCCCGTCGGGAGGAAGCTTAGGGCCCGATAATAGGGATTTGAGTTGGTGAGTCCGGTCCCGTCGGGAGGAAGCTTAGGGCCCAATTTGAGGGACTTGTGGGTGAAACCTACGGGTTAGCCACGAGATTGTGTAATGGAAAGTGAACTTGCATTCATCATGAGCATTCAATTGAGCATAATCATTGATTATATTGTTCAGGCATATTAGGTGCATTTGTTTAGTCGGTCACTATCTATCTATTCTTCTATTATGTCTGATTTAGACCTAATGGGAAAGTCGGCGAGGTCGACGGCCGAACCCACTAGGAACTTTGTTGTAGTTTTCACCCCACTATTTCCATAGACTCGGGACCGAGCGAGCTGGTGGACGATCGCGGTAAAGGTATCGCGCCATAGACAGAGACCACCAGAGTCACTTTTGTATTTGGTTTAGTTGCATACCATATATATATATCATCTTTTGTATTTTGATGATTATAGATGTTTAAAGCAAAGAATACAAATGTATTAAAGAGGTTTATTGATGTTAAATGTAAAGCCCTATTTTGGAGAACGTGTGATGTAAAAAGATATGATAAAAAAAATGTAAAGGTTTAAAGTAGAATACATGTATGTGATTTAAAGTTAATTATATTACTTGTATGAATGTTTAGTTAGTACTTTCACTTTGGCTATTGCTTGCTCTCGTGCAAGCCAAGTATATTTATGTTTCCGAATGTGCAAAATTTATATACTTGCTCTTTACTTGTTGTTGAGCCTTGGGCGAACAGGGGAGGCTCTGTCCGTTCGGCGTCTGTTCGACGTGCTCGAACCGGCCAAATAGGATCGGGCTCGGGACGTGACATAGCACCTGTCTCCTAACTGTAGAAGAACGTCAATCGGACCTACAGAGGATCCACTGGGTTAGAATCCAACCCTCATCTATGAAATAGTAAGCTCACAACCCCATAAATAAACCCACGGGAGTCGGTTTCCCAGAACCGATTATCGTAGCTCGCCGAAACTCCCAAAAATCGCACCAGGACTCCATCGGGACCCACAAAGTGTCCCGGGACTCACCGACTCACGCCATAAGTCACCCGCTGTCACACAACACCATAATAAAGGAGTCCTGGCAGCAAATACATAAGCTCACTTCAAAACGATTATCGTCGGATAACCGTTTCGATCCAGGTTCCCGAAAATGTCAATTGCGACACCGGAACCCACCGTCGCTCACCCGTCTTCTCCAAACCGTCGAAATGACATAAGTAATCAGCCAATAAAGCTCAGCAACAAAACACGGGGCATTCTAACACTGTCAGATGAAATCCGAACCCAAACCGTATTTTGCCGGCAATTTCGCCGAAAAATGCACTAAAATCGATATTCGATTTTGCGAATGGCATCAGACCTTGGGAAATTAGTCTAGAGGTCACATGCAGCCCACACATACAGCCCACAGTGGCAACGAAGTGCACAATTGCATGAAAGTCCCCACAAATATGTAGATTCACATTATTTTATGTGATTTACAGAGTTTTTCTATTCGATACCGTGAAGCGAGGTCTTTTGAGGTCAACCGAGACATATGCTGACAGGTTTCGGCATGCCGGAGGTGGTGCTCATGATTCGGAGCACAACCGTCTACTGTGGGAGGCGCGGGAGCGACTCGAAAATCTGCAAACTACGCGCATAGTGCCTAAACCGCACTTAACTCGCAAATCGGGGTCTTGCTGATCCCAAAGGAAGTGAGAACGATGATCGGTACTGGTCAGGGATCACCGTGCTCACTTCTGAAAGAATCAGGGTGCCCTCGGATCACTAAAACTTCGACCCGAACCCGAGACTGTGCACAAAAACCTGTAAATAAGCTTACCGGACCAGGGGTTGCTAGGGCACGGCAGGCGGTGGCCAGGCGGCGAGGACGCTGGTGGCAGGTGGGTGCTGCCGGGGCTCGCATTTGTCGACGGTGGGAGGCGACGGCGACGGCGGCAGGGGCGGAGCAATGTAATAACCGATATTTTTATCATAATAAATAAACCCTTTTGTTGACGATGTTATTGTGTGTAATTAAATTACAAATGCACTCGTCAAATCTCGGGTGAAAATGAGCTAAAACGAAAAAGTTACGCGACCCGGACTTCTGACTTAAAGTGAATAGTAACTCCGGATTTTCGGCGAGTCGCGGAGTAGAGAATGGTCCTGGTGCGTACCGAACTCCGAGTATAGCACTTCAATAGCTCGTTTCGAACGGCTCAACTATTCTGAATCCAATGGCACTGACGGAATTAGATTCTGATGCACGGTTGTCGAGAAAAAGGGGTTTGAACAGTTTTGCATATATAATTAAATAATTGGAAATTCTGGAGGAAATAAAGAGGGATTGGTTCTTCGCGAATCGGAGATCAAATCGAGCGAAATAAAATGCTAGATTTGATGTTCCCGTCGTCGAACGCTACGATGCGATCGGAAATCAAACGGACGGATCTACGGGAATCGCGAAAAGTACGCAAAGGGGTCAAAACCACAAAACAGCGAATCGCGAAAAGTTGTAATATTTTATGCGCCGAGATTCGAGGTTTTGAATGTAGAGGGTCCTACGCGCGAGATTCATCTATTGGCAGGGACTGGATTGCAAATGGAGGGATGTGATGGGCTAAATTACAAAATGGCAATTTGTATATAGGTATGATTTAGGGTTTCATCTAAGAAACCCTAACCCTAGAAATCTCCTCATCTCCTCCAGCCACCATAACCGCCTCCAGCAAACCCTCTGCCACCTCGTGCGCGCGCCCCCGGCCGCCGGAGAGCCCTGCTCCATCTCCCTCTTCCTCCCTCCCAGCCATCACCTCCATCTTCTTTGCCCATGGAACCCAGGAAGACAACCTAACCCCTGGAGAAAGCTTCCTCAGCTGAGATCCACCACAAGCGCGCTTCCCCGGCCAGCTCTGCCGTCGCCGCACGTCGCCGGAGCCGCAGCAGCCACCTACGGCCAAGCTTGGTCCACCCAGACCGAGCTCGGGAGGGAGCAAGATCCGCGCGCCGCCATCGCTTAAGAAGGGTCGGTGCGCCTTCCCCGACCTCGAGCAACCCTAAGCGCGCCTCCCGACGTCCGTACGCCGCCGGCCGCTGGACTCCTTGCGGCCGCCCGATCCTTGTGCGGATCAGGGTTGGTTCTCCTCGGCTTCTAGCGCCGCCGCCGCCCAAGGAAGGGAGCACGGCGGTTCCGCCAAACTCCGGCGCCGATCCATCGCCGCGTCCCGACCACCTGCGGCCGCCGCCACGCTCGCGAGAGGCCCCCAGAGAACAAGGCCGACTTTTGATCGCCGCCGCCGCACCTCCGGCCGTCCTCCGCCGCCGGCCAGTGGGTGCTCCGAACATCCCCGACCTGCCGCACTCATCACCGGCCAGACCACCCGCCGGCGACTTGACCTAGCTCCCTGGTCAGGTAAGCCATGTATTTTTATTACAAGGCACTGTCTAGGGTTTTGGATCATTGTTTCGATGATCCGATAGGTCTTTTTGACCTCGTAGGGTGAGCACGGTCACCGAAATTTCGTGCTGAATGCGATGCTCACCTCTGTTGAGAATTTTGATGCCCCGATTAGTGGGATAGCCGCACTTTATGCGCTGCGCGCGATATTTCACAAATTTCACGTCGCTCGTGCGCGTGCCACGGAGGCCGACAGTGCTCCGAAAGGTGAGCACGGTCTCCGGCACGTCGAAACCTTCCAGTGAATATGATCGTGCGATTTATTGAGCACTGGTTTGCGTGCACGGTCCATAAAAGTTATAAAATCACATGAAATGATGTGATTTCATGAAACAAGATGGACTTTTATGCAACTGTGATTTTTGTGGTCGCAGTAGATATCGTGTACATGCTGTGGGTAACCTTTGGACTGATCGTCCAAGGCCCTAAGCATTTACGAAAATCAAATAGGGATTTTCGGAGCATTTTGCGGCGAAATTAGCCGACGGAACGTGTTCACGGTTCGGATTTCTTCCGACAATACTTAGAGGGTATTTGCGATGCCGCTGAGCCTTGTTGGCTGGTCAACCACGTCGTTTCGAGGGTCCGGAAAGGATGGGTGAGCGACAGAGGGTTCTGGTGTCAAAATTGACGCTTCCGGGAACTCAGATCGGAACGGTTGTTCAACATCGATCGTTTCGAGGTGTGATATCATCGCCGCTGTTAGGTTACACTAAAATTGGTATTTAGTGGCAGCGGGTGACTCATATTATGAGTTGGGAAGTCCCGGGATAACTTGTGGGTCCCAGCGGAGTTCCGGTACAGTTTTCGGGACTTCCGGACGTTTCGGTAATCGGTTTTGGGAAACTGATTTCCGTGGGTTCATTACTGGGACTAGATGAACAGCAATATGTATATTGGTGGGTTAGATTCTAACCCGGTGGACCTTTCGTAGGTTCGGGTGCTTCGCAGTCAGCAGATCGACTTCCACATATATATACAGGTGGGTATCACAGGTTGCCGTCAGTACAGTGGTGCAAGCTCGGTGACGTTCTTTCCACCCTACTTTCTGCTTTACTTATCATATATTTGTTGATACCTGCACCATATTACTCTTGTACTTACTCTACTCGTTGATTTCCATGTTTAGTAGCATGTGTAGGAGTAGAGTAGATTCTATCAGTTGCACTCTATACTTGGGACATGGTTGGTCAGTATATCTATACTTGGGACCTGGTTGGTCAGTATATCTATACTTGGGACCTGGTTGGTCAGTTGCATTCTATACTTGGGACTTGGTTGGTCAGTTGCATTCTATATGGTGACCTGGTTGGTCTTTCTGGTTACATGATGACCCATGTGGTCGATAGGCCCTCGAGGGCAGGATTGTCGGCTGGTTGCCGATGGATGATCTTTGAGCATATCTGCATTGATCGCCCGATACTCGTCGTATTTCACGAACACCAGCGGTTTGGCCACCGCAAGAGGGTGTTCTTTTTCGAAAAAGTGGTTGCAGGATGTCAACCCGTGAGCCTTAAAAGTGGTATATGCATAGTTGAGTAGCAGGGGCATTGGCTTGAGGTCTGCGGTATAGACCAAGAGAGCATTGGATCTGATTGGGTACTCTTGAGCTTATAGTCTTATTGACGCATACATACAGTAGCTGTTGGTTCATATATATATACCTCTCTTTACTCGGTTATAGTAAGCTATTGTACTACTCTCAGCTTTACTTTGTTTATCTCCGTGACTAGTGAGTACCCCTCGCCCACGTCAGTTTGGGGTACCCACTGGGAGGGGAGACATGTTTACATGTTCTCACCCCCCGCCTTCTTTTTCAAGTGAGACTGCTGGTCCGAGTAGGACAACTAGAGAGGAGCGTACCTAGCACACGTTCTAGCTCTCGACCCGCGGTTTGCATATTTCCTAGTTTGCTCAGTTCGTTTATTTAAATATATAACTTAGACTTAATTATGGTTCATGTTCTCTACTTCTGTTTTGAAATATTAAAATAACATTTGGAATTGGATGTAATAATGGTTTTTGGGATTTTATGTTATAAAATAGTTTTCTACCCCTCGTGGTAGCGTTTCTAAAAAGAAAAGGTTTCCGTGTGGGAAACAGTTTTTAAAAGGGTTTTCACGTGGATTTTATAACTTAGTATTTCAAAACCAGTTTCCGAGTAGGAAACATTTTAAATGATAGTTTATGGTTTTATGAATGAATATATGTGGATGAACCTGTGGTGAATCGTGTGAATATGTGTATGTTGATTAGAATAATTATGATACACTTGGTTGTGGTTGTAAAGTTGTATTTCACTCCTTGTACTTGTGCGACGCCGTGCAAATACAGGGGAGACTCTGTCCGTGTGAACAGTGGTCTCTCTGTATTTGTGGCGGATCTGGCATACCCTGGGGGTCAGGTTTTCAAAAAAAAAATTCTAGTGATTTTCCGCTGTTTTCTACTCTAAAACTGACCCGGGGCGTGACAAGCAACCCATGCTCGCACTGGTTGACCCAGAGCTCGGCTATAGTTCGACCGGCCGGGGCTCTGACGGCTAGACCACCGGTGGCAGCCGAGTGCGGCCGACCAAAGGGAGTTGGTGCTCAAGTTGGCCGGTGATGGGAGGCGGCAGGTGCGGCTGGCCATGATGCCCTAGCTCGCAAGCACACAGGGAAGAAGCTCAAGCTTCTTCCTCAGCTGCAGCTGCCACAGGTTGGCACCAATTGGCGGTGGGGGGTCACCAGGGTCGCTAGGATGGAAGGTGCAGTACCGAGCGACGGTGATGACGGCGCACGACCAAACTTCAATCGCCCTAGCTCGGCTCGGTCAGAGAAAGGCTGCGGTGGCACCCTGGGCGCGCGGCGGCGGTGACGGCTAGTCAAGTCAGGTGTGGGAAAGGCCGAGAGTCGAGAAGAGAGTAGGGTAAGCCTCAGGATGCGTGGGAGGTCGGCGCAAACTCTTGCCAAGCGTGCCTGCCCTAGCCACTTCCAGCCGGCCGCGGGTGCAGCGGCGGTGCATGGCAGAGGCGCAGCGGCTAGGGAAGCCTCGACTGGAGCCTGGGCGATACTAGCGGCAAGCAGAGAGGCAATGTTGCCAAGAGTTTCTTCTTTAACCCAACAGGAAGAGAGGGAGATGGAAATGGAGAGCTCGGCAACCATTCCGGCTGGCCGGGACTGGTCGGCCGGGGCGGTGGCGGCTGCACGCAGGGAGCTAAGCATGAGAAGAGAGGGTTGATGGCTAGGGGCTCAGCTGAGGTTGCTAGAGGGCTAGGGTTAGGGTTAGCATGAAGAAACCCTAGAACTCACTTATATAGCAACGAGTAAATCGCGCGTAACTCCCTCAAACCGCAATAATTTCAGCCGAGACCCTGACTATGAATGTATGGTAGCCTCGCACCATGACCCACCAAGTTTCATGAAATTCCGTGCATGAAATATCGGGAGTTTCACACAAATTACGAAAATAATCAATTTGACCACTCCTCGATAAACGCGTGATATCTAGCGATCCGTCTGTCGGATTTTTGAACGGGTTGTGCCGACACGTTCAACACGACCGATTCATCAAACCCACAATTTTTTTTTCGTTCGATTAGGTCACCGATTCGCGGTGAAAGCCATCATTTTTCCGATTCTTCAAAACTCTTTTTTTGATAAAATCCCTTTTTCTAGAAAACTGCGCATCAAAACCTAAATCCGTCAATGCCATAGGATCCAGGACAATCGAATCATTGAAAACGAGCTATTGGATCACTATAAACGGAGTCCAGTACACACCAGAAGTCATCTCCTCTCATTGGCCACTTCGAAAAATTAGAGTTACTATTCACTTTAAGTGATCAGTGAAGATCGCGTAACTTTTCCATCCTAACTTGTTTTCACCTAAAACTTGATGAGTGCTTATGTAATTAAATTACACACAAAAACACCATCAACAAGATATTTAGCTACACAGAAAAATTCTCAGTCTCTACACTACCAAGTTTTTTAAATGTCTGGGCACATTGATAATTTTAATTAATGCTTTTTGAGATGGATGAAGAAAGAAATTATGAGGTCAGAAAATAAATATTTCGGCACTAGAAATTAGAATGGCTTTTAATAATTTGGAAGTAATTTTTTAATTTCTATAAGTATTATACACAACAATTAGGATTTGGGATTGTAAAGAGGTTTACTAAAATGACTGATGGCAAAGCTACGTATGAAATAATCGTATGCTATCGTTATGGAAAAGTGCATCAGACTGTGACTAATCTTTATCCTCATCCATCAGTAGCGAAGACGGGTTGTCCTGCGAAGATAAGTGTGGTAATAAATTCAGATTCATCTTGTGTAATAAGCAAAATTAAACTTGAGCATAATCATGCCCTAAGTCCTTATAAGTCTCGATTCTTTTCCTGCAATCGAGTTATAGATCGAAGCGTCAAGAGATGATTGATCTTAATGATCGTGCCGGAATCAGATTGAATAAAAGTTTCAATTCTTTTGCTATTGAGACTGGTGGGTTTGGAGAGAAGGATGCTCATAATTATATTGAAAAAGTCTGCCAGTTACGACTTGGTGAAGGTGATGGCGAAGCTATTTGTAATTGTTTTAGAGACATGCAAGAGAGGAACACAACTTTTTTTATGACATAGATCTGGACGATGATTCTCGGCTCCACAATATATTTTGGGCAGATGCTCGAAATATAGTAGCCTATGAATGTTTCGGAGATGTAATTGCTTTCGACTTGGCATATCTAACAAATAAGTACGATATGTCGTTTGTTCCTTTCGTGGGTGTTAATAATCATAGACAGTCAATCTTATTGGGATGAGGCCTACTCTCTACTAAAGACACAGATTCGTTTGTATAGCTCTTTCAGAATTGGCTGTCATGCATGTCCGAGGGTGCCCCCAAAGCAATAATCACTAATCAAGACAAAGCGATGCGAAATGTTATAGCACTGGTCTTTCCTAATACTTGGCATCGATGGTGCTTATGGCACATAACAAGGAAGATATCGGAGAAGCTAAGAAGCTAGGTGAATATCATTCGATTAAGAGCGTTATGATAGATGCTATTTATGAATCATTGACAATAGTTGTATTTGAAGAAAAAAAGGAAGAGAATGATAGCTTGTTACGGACTTGAAGCTAATGAATGGTTGTCAGGCCTGTATGAGGAAAAACGTAAGTGGCTAGTAGTTTATGTGAAGGTTACATTTTGGGCTGGAATGTTCACGACACAGCGAAGTGAAAGCATGCTTTCATTTTTTGATGGGTATGTGAACTCAAAAATTTCGTTAAAATAATTCGTTGAGTAGTATGAAAGCTCTATAAAGAATAAAACTGAAAGGAAGCAGAAATAGGCTGCAAATCATTTAGCTCAGTTATCTCGTGCATCAACCGTTATGCATTTGAGAAGCAATATCATGATGTGTACACGCAATACAACAGAATTAGCTTATAAGGACACATGTTTGGGACACTTTTGAGTAAGTATCCCATTTATGCTAAAACTTAAAAAAAACATCTGCTAATACCTAAATATAAAGCCCAATCCAACAAAAAATAAAAGATTACTCTACTCAACCCACCACACTCAGTCCATTTGGCCCGATTACAAACAGAAAAGAAAAGAAAAAAATCAATTACCATATTCTCTTCTTTTTTCACTCAATCCACTGAAATTTTAGACGAAGAGCCTTTCCTGTCGTCCTCCGCCATGACCAACGAGATAGAGTTTCCGCGGTTGCTAAATGCTTAAATAAGTGTGGGTAAATTAGCAGCACTCTTTTAGGTTATAGCGACACTCTTTAACTGTTACTATATACCTAGCGACCCCACATATAGCAACACTTTTTAAAAGTGTCGGTAATTTTAGCTAACAGCACTTTTTTGGCATGTACCTACATTTAAAAGTGTCGCTATATACCGTTTTTGTTGTAGTGTACGATTGCAAAATTTAGAGAATTTTTATGGACAGTTGAAGGAATTAATGCATTGCGAGACATCCTTACTATCTTCGACGGGTGCTGCACATTCTTATCAAGTTAATGAGTATGGCGATGGAGGTAAAGATATAGTCATCGCAGTATATTTTGATAAGGATAGCTCCCTAGTAAGTTGTATTTGCCGTCTTTTTGAGTACAAAGGTATTTTATGTTCTCATTCAATTATCGTCCTAGTTTATAGAAAGTTGATTATTGTCCCAAATTATTACATATCGATGGAGGATAGACGTCAGACGGAGGTTTACTAGGGTGAACGCACAGCATAAGTGTTGGAACAAAATTCCGCACATAAATCTGATTGTGATTTAAATCTAACTAAATCTTATTATAAAAATAAATAAATCAACTTACCGATGATCGCTAAATTCCCAAATAATTGTAGATAAAAGAAATTCAATATAATAAGCTCCGGAAGCGTGCAAGGCACTGCCCTAAGGCGTATTCCCGTCCTTACGTGCTGGATTAACCGGGAACAACACCCCAAGATACGACCGGAATTCCTCCTTCTTCGAGCACGATCGTGAAGGAAGTTGACGGAGACACTTTCAACACCCGATGATAAAAGATATCAAATAAAATAAAATAGAAATTAAAGAATAAGCAATTCCTATCTCTGCAGTGTTCATGTCTCTTTTTTATTTTGAACAGTGCAAAGCATGCAAACATATATAGGAGAAAAGATTGTAACTGTGGATTCACCAACATTCAATCTCATTAATTGCACCTGGCTAATTAGACTCCAAGGAGCCGTTGCGCCCAACGCATGCACACTAATTAAAACCTTAATTAGTGGCTGCATTAGAGGCACCAAGTACTGAAACGGCTGCAATTGATGCGGTCGTTTCTCAATAAACATTAATGATAAAATAAATAGAATAAATAAATAAAATTGTTGAATTTTCTCCAACAATCCCCCACAAAATTCAAAAATTTTAAAATAAAAATTAAACTCGAAAAATAAAATAAATAAATAGATCACCGGGTGTTTATACTATGCAATCGGTAAGGTGTCTTTAAGAGACTTAACCCCACTTAGTGTAAATAGTTTCCATCAGAAGGAATCGGAGTGAACCAGGTCTTGAACTACGTTCCTTTGGCCCTGACTTCAACTACCACACACACGATCTGAAATCTCCGTCGCGGGTGTGTGCGTTAATGGCCATGCACAGTACCTTGATTTTTCATAAGAGCTTCTATGTATAGCCCATTCACATAGCCGCGGCCACATACGGATACTCTTATATAGGTGGTTTCCTCCAGGGATATGTGTAGAGTCACATCTCGCGAAAATTATCGCCTTGGATCCCATTAAGAGCTCTCAGCTCAACCTAATCCACTACACAGAGCACTACTCACCATAGGGATGGGATTGGAGCTAAATGTCACGGGCAAAAGTTTTCCCGCTGACTTTTCCTCGACAGTGACCCATTTTGCTTGATCTTCTGGAAGCTTCTATCTGTGGATCTCGAGACTGATTGGCGAAGAGGCCGAGGAGTCAAGAGTCCTTTGGAGTTTCTAGGTGACCCTTCGGGTTTCTGTGTAGGCATTAAATGTAAGTCTCTTGGGAGACCGTACAAGCATTTATTATCTATGTCTTTTGGTATGCTTTCATTTATGGTGAGTGGCCTATATATAGTGTGGCCTCCCCTCCCCTCAAACCTCAGAATCTAGTTTGTATTCTCAACTTATGCAATAGAAGAGCTTTCTACAAACTCTCTCTATCTCTCTTGTTCTTAGTCTAGGGCGAGTAGGTCCTAACTTATCAAGTAGAGAGGAAGGCTTGCTAACTACGCGAAGGTAGTTGAGCGCCGCACGGGTTTTGCGAGCAAATTCGTTAAGTCCGTGACAGTTGGTATCAGAGCCGGTTCGAGAAGGAACCATGACGTCGTCCGATGCTGGAGTCGTCGACGTTGGGGATGAACCTCCGAAGCAAAAGCGTGGCAAAGGCAAGGAGACGCGAATCACGAAGGATTCCGCGGTGATTGAGGACCGCCTTGCAGTAGTGGAGGACATCCTTTCGAAAGTGGGTGAAAGGTACAATGAGATGGCTCTAACCTTTAACTCATTTAACGACGAAATGCGTAGCATGGAGGAAAGTGTTGCCACTGCCATGGCGACCTTTCGTGGCGAGCTTGAGAAGCTCCAAAACAACGTCACCAGTCGTGACAACGAGCGGAAGGGCATAATCGAGGAGTTGGTCACTCGAATCGACGAGGTCGAGGACCTCAAGACAAGAGTGGTCATCCTTGAGAAGGCGGTGGCTCGAGGCGGCGAGACGCATAAGGAGTACACCCCAAAGGTCCGCGTCCCTGAACCCCAATGCTTCAAGGGAACGCGCGACGAGAAGGAGATAGACAATTTCCTTTGGCACATGGAGCGCTACCTCAGGGCGCTGCGGATCGAGGACGAGGAGGACAAGGTCCAAACCGCATCCATGTACCTCTCTGATGACGCGATGCTGTGGTGGTGTCGGCGTTCTGCAGAAGCCGAGAAGTGCCAATGCAACCTGAACACGTGGGAGGACTTTGTGCGCGAGCTCAAGGCGCGATTCTACCCGAGCACGTCGAATACTTGGCGCGGAGGCAACTTCGACGGCTCAAACACACAGGTACCCTTAAGGAGTATGTCAAGGACTACTCCAAACTAATGCTTGCTATTACCAGTATGGCTGAGGATGACAGGTTATTCTTCTTCCTCGACGGTCTCCAACCGTGGGCAAACAAGGAGCTTGTGGCGAGGGACGTCAGGACGTGAACTGCGCTATTGCCCAAGCGGAGAAGGCTGGAGTATGACAAGCCGAGATACCTCTCGTGGCAAACCATCTAAGGCGGGCAAGGCCAAGGGTGGGGGAGATCGCCGCGAGCAGCGAGATAACAAGGGCCAAGAGAAGAAAGGCCCAATGCAGAAGAAAAAGACGGTGTCTTGCTACGTCTGCGGAGGCGATCATTGGGCGAGGGATTGCCCAAAGAAAAAGACTGTCAATGCCATCCAGGCTGAGGAGAGCCAGGACCAGGCGGAACCAAAGATGGGTGCTCTGCGACTTGTCAATGCAATCCAGGGGCGGGCGACCAAACCGCTCAAGAAGGAGCTTTTGTTCGTTGATGTGACCCTCAATGGGAGGGCCACTCGTGCGCTCGTGGACACCGGAGCCACCCACAACTTCATCACCGAGTCTGAGGCCAAGCGGCTGGGCCTCGCACTCGAGAAGGACACAAGCAAGATAAAGGCTGTCAACTCTGTGGCACAGCCTGTTGCGGGCATAGCCAAAGGGGTGGAGATCGCTGTTGGACCCTGGTCGGGGACAACGAACTTCACCGCTGCGACCATCGACGATTTCAAGGTCATCCTCGGCATCGACTTCCTTGCTTCATCGAAGGCGGTTCCGATGCCGCACCTTGGGGCCATGAGCATCATGGAGGAGTCTGGCCCGTGCATGGTCTTGGCGAGCCGAGTGAACCGGCGGCAACCCTGCTCTCCGCTCTGCAATTGCGGAAAGGAGTGAGGCGCGGGGAGATTACTTATCTTGCGGCCATCCGCGAGGTAGGCGCTGTGGACCTCGAGGAGGAGTGCCCACCAGCAGCAATCGATGCGGTCCTGGGTGAGTTCAGCGACGTGATGCCCCAGGAACTGCCAAAGAAACTACCACCAAGGCGGGAGGTGGATCATGCGATCGAGCTCGAGTCAGGAGCCAAGCCGCCTGCAAAGGCGCCATACCGCATGGCCCCGCCAGAGCTCGAGGAGTTGCAGCGGCAACTGAAGGACCTCCTCGATGCGGGTTTCATTCCGTCAAAGGCACCCTATGGAGCACCTGTCTTGGTCCCGCGGAAGAAGGACGGAAGCCTGCGGCTCTGTATCGATTACAGAGCGCTCAATAAGGTAACTATCAAAAACAAGTACCCTATTCCTCTGGTTGCAGATCTCTTCGACCAGTTGGGCGGAGCAAAATTCTTCACCAAGCTCGATCTCCGCTCCGGGTACTACCAAGTACGAATTGCAGAGGGTGATGAGGAAAAGACCGCGTGCGTGACTAGGTACGGGGCCTACGAGTTCCTTGTCATGCCGTTCGGTCTGACGAATGCGCCGGCAACCTTTTGCACCTTGATGAACAAGCTTTTTCACCCCTACCTCGACAAGTTCGTGGTTGTGTACCTCGACGACATCGTCGTGTACAGCAACACTTTGGAGGAGCACGTCGAGCATCTGCGGACGATCTTTCAAATGCGCGGGAGAACCAGCTTTTCGTCAAGAAAGAGAAGTGCTCCTTCGCGAAGGAAGAGGTGCACTTCCTTGGCCACTGGATAGGCCGAGGGCAACTCCACATGGACCAGCAGAAGGTGCGAGCTATCTGCGAGTGGGAGGCGCCCACAACGGTGTCCGAGCTGCGATCTTTCCTCGGACTCGTCAACTACTATCGTCGCTTCATTGCGGGCTACTCCGCTCGAGCGGCCCCCTTGACGGACCTGCTAAAGAAGAACCAGGCGTGGGACTGGACCCCTCGATGCGCGGAGGCATTTGAGAATCTTAAGCGGGCGGTGACGGAAGATCCGGTGTTGCGTCTACCCGCGCACCAAACCATTTGAGGTACATACTGACGCCTCAGATTTTGCTATAGGTGGTGTCCTCGTGCAGGATGGACATCCCATCGCCTATGAGAGCCGCAAGCTCAACGACACAGAGCGGCGGTATACTGTACAAGAGAAGGAGATGAGCTGCGGTGGTGCCTTTGCCTCGGAACACAGCGGCATTATCTCCTTGGAAGCAAGTTCGTGGTGCGGACGGACAATGTCGCGACGAGCTACTTCCTTACTCAAAAGAAGGCTGTCACCCAGCGGCGCGGTGGCGGGACTTCCTGGCGGAGTTCGACATGGAACTCAAGTACAAACCCGGGAAGGAGAACTTTGTGGCTGACGCATTAAGCCGCAAAGCGGAACTGGCAGCGGTGTGCCAGCTCCAAAGCACCATCAGGGAGCGACTCCGCGAAGAGACGAGCGAGGACCCTGTGGCCCAAGGACTGGTGCAACTTGTCAAGGAGGGCAAGGCGCGGCGGTTCTGGCTGAGCGATGGACTGCTCCTCACCAAGGGGCGACGCATCTATGTGCCTAGATGGGGCAATCTTCGTCGTGAACTCATGAAGGAGTGCCACGACTCCAAGCTGGTGGACATCACAGTCGAGAGCGGACCATGGCACTACTCGAGGCCGCCTACTATTGGCCTCGCATGCACGAAGACGTTGAGGCCTATGTGCGGACTTGTCTTGTCTGCCAACAGGACAAGGTGGAGCGACAGAAGCCCGGGGGCTTACTCAGCCCTTGCCGACACCGACGCGTCCGTGGGAGAGCATTTCCATGGACTTCATCTCCGCCTTGCCCAAGGTGGGGGCGTTGGGGTCCATCCTCGTGGTGGTGGACAGATTTTCAAAGTACGGAACCTTCATTGCGGCACCAACGGATTGCACGGCGGAGGAAGCAGCGCGGCTCTTCGTCGGCAATGTGGTGAAGCTGTGGGGCGTCCCCGAAAACATTGTGAGCGATCGAGACCCGCGCTTTACAGGCAAGTTACGGACGAGGTGTTCAAGATCTTGGGGTCGAGTTGCTCTTTTCCACCGGACTTCCACCCGCGGGCGACGGCCGGACGGAGCGGGTGAATGCGTTCTTGGAGGAGTACCGGCGCTATGTCAGTGCCAACCAGAAGGATTGGGTGCATCATCTGGATGTAGCCCAGTTTTCTTACAACTTGCGGCGGAGCGAGTCGACGAACCTGAGCCCGTTCGAGCTGGCAACGGGAAGGCAACCTCTCACTCCTCGTTCATTTGCTGCAGCGACGCGCGCGGCCAGCGCTCTTCATTTTACTAACCACTTGCAGGAAAAAGGTGATCTTGCAAGAGCCTGTCTTGAGAAGGCGGCACATCGAATGAAGAAGTGGGCCGATGCGAAGCGACGACCCTTGGAGTTTGCCGAGGGCGATCAAGTGCTGATCAAAATTCAACCTCAACAGTTCAAGGCATTCCGAAAAGTGCATCGTGGGCTTTTGCGGAAGTACGAGGGGCCTTTCAACTTTGTTATAAGAGAGGCGCAGCAAGGCGGCGTACAAGCTACAACTCCTGCCAACTTTGAAGATTCATCTGTCTTTCATGCTAGGCGCACTGCGGCCTACCGTGAAGACGCGGAAGACCGGCGGGCGTGTCGCGCGCGCTCCCGCCACTATGACCACTTTGCTATCGACAAGGAGGTCGAAGCCCTGCTGGATACCCGCACCCTTCGGCGCCGCGGCATCCCGAGGACCATCGAGTACCTTGTCAAGTGGAAGAACCTCCCGCATGGCGCTGGGAGAAGGCTGACACTCTCTGGAAGTATCAGAAGATGATCGACGACTTCCAGCACCAGCGCGCGACGAGGGCGTCTGCGCAATAGGTGGGGGAGAATGTCACGGGCAAAAGTTTTCCCGCTGACTTTTCCTCGACAGTGACCCATTTTGCTTGATCTTCTAGAAGCTTCTATCTGTGGATCTCGGGGCGATTGGCGCGGGAGAGTCAAGAGTCCTTTGGAGTTTCTAGGTGACCCTTCGGGTTTCTGTGTAGGCATTAAATGTAAGTCTCTTGGGAGACCGTACTAGCATTTATTATCTATGTCTTTTGGTATGCTTTCATTTATGGTGAGTGGCCTATATATAGTGTGGCCTCCCCTCCCCTCAAACCTCAGAATCTAGTTTGTATTCTCAACTTATGCAATAGAAGAGCTTTCTACAAACTCTCTCTATCTCTCTCTTGTTCTTAGTCTAGGGCGAGTAGGTCCTAACTTATCAAGTAGAGAGGAAGGCTTGCTAACTACGCGAAGGTAGTTGAGCGCCGCACGGGTTTTGCGAGCAAATTCGTTAAGTCCGTGACATAAAGCTCCTTTATAAATTTGTAGAAAGTGCTCTTGGCCAACCTGACAGCTTGTTTTTACCACATTGAACCTTCTTCAAGGGATCGCCTATCACAAAGGTTGGGTTCCCACTGCAGGAAGGCCCTTTACGGGCAAAGTCCACATCCCCCTCGATGACTCCAGGACCTTAGTCCTATTCAGGTCTTTCGTCAAGTAATCTGCAATATTGCAGTGGATCGATAAAACTCAAATAATAATATCATGAGAAATAAGTCATCTAACATACTTCATTTACAATTTAATGTCTCAAAATAATTTGCCTGTCAATTTTAGAATTTATAAAATTCTTTTTCAAGATGAACACTTAGGATAAAATCACGAGAGTAATTATAATATCAAAATTTATGAAACCGATAAAAGAGCTCCCCCACAAATTCTAATGTAAACTAGAATTTAAAATCATGAAATTTAATCATGTTAAATATTGTTTGGTTAAACAGCAAATAGATAACACAAACAGAATAGAATGATATACTGTAACCAATGTATAAAATACATAGATGTAACAAATATAGTAGCAACTATGAGATGGTTTTATATGTTAGATGATCTTGGTATAAAGAATATCCACTCACCAATCAAGTGGGTTCAAATTTCACCTAACACTTATAAAAGTTTTACGCACTGTAGCAAAATTCTTTTGTTGGGGGCAACAGAATAATATATGTAAATCTTTAAAAATTAGATTTTAATAAATCCGAACAGCCAAAATAAATATTATAACAATCCTCTTTTTTTTTTTCCAAAACAATATTTACTGTAGTTTTTTTTTTAATTAAATAAAATTTTAGAAAAATTTACTGTAGCACAACTCAAAAAACGCCTTACACCGTAATTTTTTTACTGTAGCAAACTTGTTTACCACTCTTTGAGTATATACTGTAGCAAATACTTTTACAGTAGCTTTTTCTAATCTGAAAGTAGCTTTTTCTAATCTGAAAAAGATCCGGCCAAAAGCTTACAAATGATTTTACTGTAGCAAAACTCAAAACAGTAAATTATATATATATGTTTTAATAACAGTAAATAACAAATAAAAATTGCAAATAAACTATATGCAATTAAAATTTGAAAGTACTAATCCCAACTTAAATTAATTTTGTATGTCAATCATACAATCAAGTTATCAAACAAATTATATACAATATAAAATTAATATTGATTTAATACGGATTAGCACCGATAGATTTTAATCACGATCAGATAGGGATTTACGCTTTAGATTGTTGGAACAAAATTCGCATAAATCGATTGTGATTTAAATCTAACTAAATCTTATTATAAAAATAAATAAATCAACTTACCGATGATCGCTAAATTCCCAAATAATTGTAGATAAAAGAAATTCAATATAATAAGCTCCGGAAGCGTGCTAGGCACTGCCCTAAGGCGTATTCCCGTCCTTACGTGCTGGATTAACCGGAAACAACACCCCAAGATACGACCGGAATTTCTCCTTCTTCGAGCACGATCGTGAAGGAAGTTGACGGAGACACTTTCAACACCCGATGATAAAAGATATCAAATAAAATAAAATAGAAATTAAAGAATAAGCAATTCCTATCTCTGCAGTGTTCATGTCTCTTTTTTATTTTGAACAGTGCAAAGCATGCAAACATATATAGGAGAAAAGATTGTAACTGTGGATTCACCAACATTCAATCTCATTAATTGCACCTGGCTAATTAGACTCCAAGGAGCCGTTGCGCCCAACGCATGCACACTAATTAAAACCTTAATTAGTGGCTGCATTAGAGGCACCAAGTACTGAAACGGATGCGATCGTTTCTCAATAAACATTAATGATAAAATAAATAGAATAAATAAATAAAATTGTTGAATTTTCTCCAACAATAAGAACTTAAAGAGCACCTCTGAAATTTGTCGATATGAAGAAATATGTAGTCATGTGTATGACATTACAGACAGAGCTGCTCAGTCCGATGAGAAATATAAAGTAACGCTACATATGCTGTGAGATTTGAAGACTAAATTAGAATACACTTCATCATCCAAGAGGATCAATAATGTCGAATGTTTGTCGATTGAGCTAACACCTTCGAATTGTGCTTCAAATATTAGAACTAACGATTGGAGAGTATTGAACCCGCTACCAGTTCACAGTAAAGGCCGCCCGCCAAGCAAAAAAAAAAGAGTTAATGATCGATATTAAGAAAGCCGCTTCAAATATTAGAGCCTTGAGTCTTTTTCTTTACCCAACGGTATTAAGAAAGCAGGTTCTATAGTTTCTGTTTAATTCACAGGTCTACCCTTCTCAGCAAAAAGAGAATCGGGTAGATTGGACACGAGATCAAGCTCTTTTTTGCCGGAGCCCAAGAGTCGCATCACGAAGGAAATCGCCGTCGGACTGACCGGATGCTTCATTCTATAGAGCCCTGAGTCTTTCTCTTTACCCGATGGGATGAAGAAAGAAGGTTCATAGTTTCTGTTTACGAACTAACCATAAGAGGAAAAGGACCAAAAAATAGTTCTTCTTAAACATTGTTAGATAGATGAGGGAAATGTTAGATAGATGTTTTCCCTCATCATCTTACTATAGTGCACAGCTTTCTACGTTTTAAAGATAGCGCACAATAATCCGCCAGAGCTGAATCACCAACAGCTGATAAAATTTCAAAATAAATTCTTAGCAATCTTCATATATATGAACATCTCCAAACGTATGTACATATGAATCAGGCACAAAGTCGAGATTATCCAAACATATGACGTATTAGTAATGTTGTCAAATCAAGATACATATTACATGCCAATTCTTAATCTTGCAAGAAAGGCAAGGATTATGCAGCTTGCACCACCAATCTTGGATTTGTAGTTCTCTACAGCAGCAGTACTCAGTAATTTTCAGCAGAATTCTTTCAAACTTGGAACTAACCCCACAAATATATCTCAATGCAACCGTTTGAAGCATATCTCACATGTTATCTTACAATGCAACCACTTGAGATCAAGTACTTGAATATACTCCAAAATTTGTGCTCTAGCTGGGCATTAAGAAAGCAACTTAAACTTGACTTGTTTCACAAATCATGCTTATATCAATCAATCAATTCCAACCATGATATCTCAGATTCATCCTGATTAATCCTAATCATTGTGGATTCTCTAATTTGAGATTTATGTCATTGTCCCACCACCATGTGCAGGAACCGGGGTTTAATACTCGATTAATCTGAACTGTTGACTGAAATCCTAGGGGTTGCCATCTATCGCTAGTCCAGGAATGAGGTTTTCCATTAGCTTTACACTTGTCAACCTTCCATTTGTTCAACTAAATCTTCAAGAACTTTATAAATCACCTCGGCTCCTCTACAGGACTTATCCCCAGAATAAAACCGATGAGTTTTTCTGTTAACCTCGATCCAACTGCACCCTGGCAACTTCTTCCCTCCCACTTCCTTCATTACCTTCCTCACCTTTCTCACCTCTTCCCACATGCCACGTTGGCTGTACAAGTTCGCCAACATTTGTCCGTAATCTGTGTTCATCGGGTCCGTTTCCAACAGCCTTCTAATGGCGAATTCTGCCAACATCGTGTTACCATGAAGCCTACAACTATGAAGCAATGATCCCCATACGACTTCATCAGGTTCTACTTTCATATCCTTGACAATATTCATTGCATCTTCGAACCTCCCTGCCCGACCAAGAAGGTCCACTATGCATCCATAATGCTCGATTCTCGGCTCAATTTTGTAGTCAGCATTCATAGAATCAAAATATTGAAGCCCCCGCTGAACAAGTCCGCCATGCGTGCATGCATTCAGGAGACCTACAAAGGTTATTTCATCCGGTTCAATTCTTTCCAACTTCATGCTATCGAATGCTGCTATCGCCCTCTCGCAATGCCCGTGGAGCGCGAAACAATTGATTAGAGAATTCCACGCAATCAGGCTTCTATCTGACGAAACATCGAATATCCACTGGGCTTCTTTTAAGCTCCCACATCTTCCATACATATCCGTGAGAGAATTTGAAAGGAAGGGAGTGAGGCCGAGCTGGCTTCTGCAGACGTAGCAATGAACCAATTTGCCGACGCGGAGCATTCCGAGGTGGCCGCAGGCAGAGAGGATACATGACACTGTCGTGTGGTTCGGCTTGACCCCTCCGACGGCGACCATCCTACGGAACAGCTCGACCGCTTCAGAGAAAAGCCCGTTTTGCGTGCAGCCTGTTATTACGGCATTCCACGACGGCACATCCCTCTCTGCGGGCATTTCCTCGAAGAGAAGGAGGGCATCCCCCACCATACCGACTCGCAGGAACCCAGTGATGAGAGCAGTCCAAGAGACGACATTTCTCTCAGGAAGTCTGTCGAACAGGAGACGCGCGGTCGCTAAGTCAGCGCGTCTCGCGTAGCAATCGAGAAGGGACGTCTGCACAACGCCGTAGGCATCGAAGCCGGTCTTGAGAAGGTGGGAATGGATGGATCTGAGCATGCCGGGATCGGGGCGATCGGCGCAGGCGCGCAGGACGAGGGGGTAAACGAACTCGTTGGGGCGGGGTCGGCCGAGGCGGCGCAGTCGGTTGAAGAGCTCGAGAGCGGCGGCGGCGGCGGCGGCGGCGGCCGGAGGGGAGAGGAGGGCGGAGAGCATGGCGGAGTAGAGGAAGACGTTGGGGGCGGGGAGGGAGCGGAAGATGAGGCTGGCGTGGGGGAGGTCGGAGAGGACGAGGGAGCAGAAGCGGAGGAGCTTGAAGGACAGGAACTGGCTCTGCCCACCGCCGGAGGTGATGACGTGGGCTTGGAGCTGCTTGACCTGCCCGATGTGCGCGCATCGCTCCAGAAGGCACACGACGTGCCGGTTGAAGCCGGACGGAGCGGTCAGCCTGCCCGGCATGCAATACTACTACTACTACTACTACTACTAACTAGTAGTATATGCAAACAATCGCCGTCCGTCCGGAAGAGCCCATGTGGTAAGTCGGTAACGGAACCGCGACCGCGAGTCGCACTTCTCAACTGAACAAAAAATCAACTTCAAATATGCAAACCGTTTAGGCCGTCTTTTAATGCTGCGTCTGCCTTCGCGTTTGCGTTTGCGTTTGCCTTTGCCTTTACCTTTGCCTTTGGTCCGGACATAAATAAAAACTGCTTTATTTCAAAAATAAATACAAGTTTAAATGTAAGTAGCAACTAGACTAATTTTATATTCGGATGAAAAATTAGATTGTTCCTATAAATAAAATAAATAGTACTTAGATGGTTAGATAATAAATAAATTATTAATAACTAATTATAAATAATAAAATAATAATATTGAATATTTAATTAATAATAATTATTATTATTAAATAATAATAAATAATAAATTAATAATAATATTTATTGTCTAATTATTAATTAATAATAATATCGACCGATTATCTAATTATTAATAATAATAGCTATTAACAAATAATAATAATTATAAAAAAGCATTAATAATTATTTATAAATAATAAATTAATTAATAATAATATCAATTATATAATTATTATTAATTATTATTAATTAATTATAAATAATAAATTAATAATAATAATTATCTAATCAATAATAATTAATTATAAATAATAAATTTAATTAATTATTTTATTATTTAAGTAATAAATAATAATTTAAATATATTAATTAGATTAATTAAAGATTTACTGTTATTAAAATTAAATTTAGACTTTAATTAACCTTATTCTCACCGGGAGCAAACTTATTCCCGGAAAAAGATAGAACATTAGTTCCAACCTTATACCAGTTTATTTCAGAAATTCGAAAACTACTGTCCCCAAAAACCAAACGTGACGTTTGGAAACAAAGGGGGAAGAAGTGCTTATTCCTTTCTTGTTCCCGAACCAAATGCAACCTAAAAATCCAAACATTCAAACCAAACTAACTTTAAATAAAAAACCCAAATTAAAATTTTCGGTTTGGTATGGTTTCTCTTTCCATATTATTAGTTTAGTTTTGACTTCAATTTAGGATGTCAATCCGTATGGTTATCCGAAATTTTATTCGAATCTAACTCTAAATTTGAACCGAACATATTTATTCGATATTAAACGAAAATAGTTTTTAGATACGAATATAAAAAAGGAAAAATCCAACAGATTTGAATTTGGATATCAATTTTTCTATATCCGATCCGAACCGGAATTAATTTTATATTATGTGGTATATGATGTGATGTAATATTTAAATTTTTATTTTAAAATTTCAGATTTAATGTAATATGTTTTGAAAATATGGTAAAGAAATATAATTGTTTCTATTTCGAGTTTGTGTTTCTAATTTTTGGTCAGATTCGGGTTTGGATATAGATTTTTAAAGTCTAACAGATTCGGTTTGGCTCCAGATTTCAAGTTTAGTAAACTGGTTCAGATCTGGGTTCGGATTTGGATTTTGGGTTTGATAGCCGGTTCAGATTCGGATTATTGAAAACCTGCCCCAAATCCAAACATCCCTACTTCAATTCATGTTTGGTTGGCCGAAATTAAATAAAGTATCGAAAGTGGAACTTTTAAAAAAACAATACTTTATGAGTTGCTTGGTTTACAAAATTGATTGTAAAAGTCACTCTTAGATTAAAAGAGTTATAATTAAATCTCACTTTTTGACTTTGGTTGAAAAAAATTTCAGAGTCACGGAAAATAAAGAGTTTATCTAAAATGCTATATTTACTGTTAACTTTAATCTTTAAATTTTATTTTCAGAGTTGAATTTCAAGAATTTAAATTTTAAATTTTTATTTACATTTTAAATTCTAGTTCTACAGTCTAAATTAAATTTTAGTTTTAAATTTAATTTCAGTTTTAAATTTAATTTAAATTGTATTTTAAATTTTAAATTAAATTTATCTAAACTATAAATTTAATTTCAATTACCAGTTATAACTTAATCTTTAATTCAAATTAAAAATTTAATTATATGTCTTAAATTTTAATTATAAATTTAATTCAGATTTAAGTTTAAATAAAAATTTTAAATTTAATTTTAAACTTCCAATATAAGTACAAATTTAATTTAACTTAGAGACATAAGTTTGTCTTTTTATATTTTTCACTTTTATATTTACAATCAATAGTAGGTCTTTGTGCTATTAGGAGCATGGAGGCCTCCGTGCTCCTAAGCAGTTTTCGATGATGAAGTTTTCGAATCGACGATCGGCTCTGTTAGACTTGATCTAGCGTATTTGAACTATCTTAAAAATATTTTTTGCAATTTTTTGATATTATTTACCTAGCGATCGAAATGATTCAAAATCAATTGCTGAAAATAAAGATCTCACAAAAAGTAGTGATATATCATTAAAATTTTTTATCGGAGATATTGATCTTGCTATAAATAGTATAAAAAATTTTCTATCAAAATTTCATCTGATTTAAATACTTCTACACCGTTAAACTTGCAAACGGTATACATCAACCATTAAAAGTTGTTGATTTTGAAACATTTCGATCACTAGGTAAATGATACAAAAAAATCGCAAAAATTATTTTCTAGATAGTTCAAATACGTTAGATCAAGTCTAACAAAGCCGATTGTCAATTCAGAAATTCTATCATCAAAAACGACTTAGGATCCAGGTGCCTCCGTGCTTCTAATAGCATACAAGACCTACTCTACAATCAAATAATCAAACAGTCACAATCACAAAATTATAATTTTCTATTTTTTATTTTATAGAGCCAAAAACCAAACAATCGAACTTAAAAATTACTTTTATAGATGTTATTTTTGTACAAATAATTTTTCTCACTTCTAACACTTTCAGGCAACCAAACATGCCTTTTTCTTAAACCTTCTAATTTTGATTGATTTGGTTTTAATTTATTTTATAATTCAAAATAAATTGAAACACACCCGCCCATAGAGTAAACTTAAAAAGAGTATAACGGAACTATCTGAATTCGAGCTCTACTAATGTGTTTGTTTGGGTGCATGGAAGTGAGGAGAAAGTAGAGAGGGGGGAAGTCATTTATGCCATAAGCTGATACTAAGCATGCAAACAACGAGTAGAGTATAATGTAATAACATGGGTGCAAAGCTCAATATATACTACGATAGTAACAACAGAAGAGCAAGGGTAAGAAACCATCACCGAGCGTGCACCACTGTACCGACATCGGATCGAAGTACCCACCTGTAAGGATGTCGCGTCTGTCTCCTAAATGCAAAAAAATGTCAACCGGGCCTGAGGAAGGTCCACCGGGTTAATGTCTAACCCACCACTAATAACTACTGACTCCACATCCAACAAACTAATCCCACGGAGATCGGTTTCCCGAAACGAATTACCGTAACTCGCCGAAAGTCCCGAAAATCGCACCGGAACTCCGCCGGGACCCACGAACTGTCTCGGAACGCACCGACTCGTAGCATGAGTCACCCGCTGCCACTAAAAATAAATAACCGTGCATCATGGCAGCAAACACAACTCCTCACGTCGAAACAATTATCGTCGGATAATCGTTTCGACCCGGGTTCCCAGAAGTGTCAATTTCGACACCGCAACCCACCGTCGCTCACCCGTCATTTCTGAACCCTCGAAATGACACGAGTAGCTAGCCAACAAGGCTCAGGGACTACACAATAGCTCACGAAGCACCGTCGGAATAATTCCGAACCGAACACGCGTTCCGTCGGCGGATTTCGCTGAAAAACGCACCGAAAATCAATTTCCGGTCTCCGCAAGGGCTTGGGACCTTGGACAATTAGTCCAGAGATTACCTCTTGCCCACACATGCTGCCAACAGCAGCCACAAGGTGTACAATTGAATAAAAACCCTCCCGCATACACGAAATCGCATTATTTCATGCGATTTCAGGGGTTTTATGGCCCGATAGCGCAAACCATGGGTCAATCAGCCCAACCGAGGTACCCACTAACAGGTCTCGGTGTACCGGAGGCCATGCTCACACTTTGGGACACTTCCGTCCACTGTGGAAGGCGCGGGAGCGACTCGAAGATCAGTAAACTGCACGCATAGCACGAAAAGTATGCTTATCTCGCTAACCAGGGGCTTGCAGACCACAACGAAGGTGGCCACAATGATCAACACTGAACAAGGATCATCGTGCTCACCTTCAGAAGCCTCGGGATGGCTTCGGGTCACCGGAACAGTGACCCTAATCCAAGATAATGTACAAAAAGGCTACACTAAACTCACCGTAGCTTGGTGGAGCATGGGGTGGCCGGCGGCGGCCGGAAGGCGGGCTGGCCGGCCATAGGATGATGCTGGCGGTGGAGGAAAGCCGGGGCGCACAATGGCCGGCAACGGGAGGCGGCCACAGCGGTGGGCAATGATGCCCTAGCTACACAACCCGAGGAGAGCATGGGCTCGGTCCGGCCGACTAGAAGCTTCGACGGCGGGGCGCCGGCGGGCGACGAGGGCGGCGGGCGGGCGGAGCGGTGCTCACGCCGGCCGGCGCGAAGACGGCGAGCGGCGCGGGAAGAATCCGAGCCCTCACGGCATCGGCTCGGGCTCCACGATCTCTCTTTCTCAATGTAATTACTTGGGAAAACATGAGAGGAGCTCTCGACTAAACACACGCACTCGCGCACGGCCGCTCGGTGAGCCGGGCCGGGCGGCGGCGCACGTGAACCCGGTTCATTTTACTTTTATTGGATTTTACTTTTATTATATTTTTTTATTTAACCCAAAATCTTGCCTTGACCCTTCCCGTTGGAGCTCTCCTATATATGGAGAGGAGCTGCTGAGCTGCTGGTGTACTGGAGTGTGTTACAGTAAGCTTAACCCGAAAGTTTCTACCTTTGAGAAAATTCCCTCCCTCTCCTCGTCCTCATCTTCTTCCACATTAATCTCTACCGCCATTTGAATTTACGTTTTGCTGGAATCTCTGAAAGCTGTTACGGTTCGTATTGTGCCACCCTGAGACGTGCCGACGAGGTGGACAGAGGTCGTTGTATCGCTATGAGTGATTGACGGAGCCTCGTATGTGGAGGGGCAATCTTGCTTCTAGGACGGTGCATTCGCACGCCTCGACTCATGAGGCTTCATCTAAACTCTTAATCTCTATAGTATTAATTATTAAGATTTGAGGTTTCTAAAACTGAAAATTGTTTTCTATAAAAATTATTTATAAAAATATTTTACTAAAGATTTTAGAAAGAGAACATATTCTTCCAACAATTTTTTTATATGTATTATTATTTGGATCAAAGTATTATTATTTTCAACCTACCAACAGAAGTGCAATTTCTTTTTTCTAATTTAATTTAATAATTATATCTAATAAAACATCGAGTTGTTCTTTACGGGGATGTTTGACTTCATTTATATTGGAATATGTTTGACTATCATTTTGGTATATAATGTTTCAGTGAATTATTTGAAAATAAGCATAAAAATTTGGAATTTTCCAAATCTAAAATTATTAGTTAAAACGAGCACAAAAATTAGATAATAATGTTGCAATATAATTTTATTTTAATAAAACGATTACTCTATGATCTCATTTCCGATAAAATAAATTAGATATTTAAATTTTAAATTTTAATTTAAAAATAGTCTACAGAACGTGCATCCCATTGTGCACATGCATACAGTAATAATTAATACAAGAGAAATAGAAAAATCTAGCCGTTAATCCTCTCGGAACACTCTTTATAGAAGGTTGCTAGCACATCCTGGAAATTAATTCATCTCCCTCGAAGCAACATAGGTATTAGTTCATAACCGAACCGCGTATACACTAGTTTCATAAAGTGATATCAGAGCAACTCTCGTCGTTTGTTACCGACCGTCCCTAGAGCAAGTGGCAAAGGACTTGGTGGTTGGTATTCCAGACCCGAGTTCGAATCCTAATTAATTCACATTTCTAGCTAAGTTTATTTCTTAACGAAATAAACGAAGCAGATAGCGTCTTCTATATCTCTCTCAAAAAAAAAAAAAAAACTCTCGTCGTTTGTTTTAGATGTAATCGTTAATTTGTTCAATGTTGATTGGATGTTTTCGAACAAATGAAATCAAGACTATTAAGATCAATTTTTCGAGCAACAGTTGATTGTTTCAGATTAAATCACCAATAAAATAGAATTAGATTCAACCATATCCTTGTTTTCGATCCGACGCGCGTGCGGTGCGCCGATGACACACAGCTGCCCTGCGAAAATAGAATTAGATTCAACCATATCCTTGTTTTCGATCCGACGCGCGTCCGATGACACACAGCTGCTCTGCGACACGCAGCGCGCGGGCAGCGCCGGTGCGGAGGGGCCGTCCGGCTTACGGCATGCGGGTACCGCGGCCGCAAAAGAAAAAATAAAAGCACTAAAAAAAAACAAAACACACTAAAATTTAGTATACACAAAACTATAATAAAGCCAGCAGAGAGATATAGAGACGGGCAAAAAAAAAAAAAAAAAACACACACACTTCTAAAGGATGCTAATCTATGTTGGACATCGGCACAAAAGGGGGAAAACTTTTTGATTCATGGCCACAAAAATCCATCTACTACAAATTTCTTAAAAACCCAAAGAAAAAAAAAAAAAGAAAAAAGCATGCACATTAAAATGGTTAAATATTTCACAGCAGCATCACAGATGAACATACTTACTACAAAAATAAATGATTGATCAAAAGAGTGTTCTGAGTCTGTCGAATTGTTGTTCAGAATATTCCGCGCCAGTTAAGAGTCTAGTGAGGAAATTTCTATATCCAAAAGCTGCACGGGCGAGTTTGGTAAAAACTGCTTATTTCAATTAAAAAAAACAAAAAATTGTGAACAGACTCGGTGTCGAGCTTTCAACAAAAGATCAGCAGTCAAATTTTCCTTTCCTAATCTTACGGGTAAAAGATCTTGCCGACTACGGAAAAGTGAGTCTAACTTAAAAACTCTTGTATACAACTATAAGAAATGTTTGATAGGAAATACTACGGGCCGCCCAACCTCCAATTCATTCACTGGATTTTTCATCTGTTTCATTATTGACTTCGGTTACACCAACTTCTGCCGGGCGAAGTACGCGATCGTGCAGCATGTATCCAGTCTGCAAAAGCGAGGAAACCAATTACATCGATCGGCAGATCAATTTGATTAATGCACAGCTCATATAATTTTGAAAATCAAAGTTAAAAAGTTAAGAATAATTTCACACCAATTATAATTATATTTGTGATACAATTGAATTTGATATTCAAAGAGCCCAGGAAAAGCGGATCAAAAGAAACTAATTATTATTAGTCCATAACCAAGGCAGACAAATTACACAGTCAAAAGAAAGTTCAGAAGACAGGTTGAACGATCAAATAAGGTTGCCGCATTTAGTACGTCATTTTCACATTCCAAACTCAACTATGGAATGGTTAGATCCAGCTGTTTTGTCCAATCACTAACTGCATATTCTCTATGCATAAGTAGAATTCTCCTAATTCCCATCAAGCTTAATTTTTCATAAATAAACTAGTCCGATACCCTGCCAAATACTAGAATTCTCTAAATTTAACTTTTTTAATTATTTGTAATTGTGGACTAAGTTCTCACATGTTGCTCCACTATAACACCGCCTATTGCTCTAATTACCGCCGTTAACAATGCAAATGTCAAAAATAATAAAAGAAAAGAAGAAACAAAGGACATTCGTTTGGCCAAGAGAATAACGGCTCCTGTCAACGAGAACTTGTAATTGAATATCAACATATTTAAACTGAAAGTTGCATGATTGAAGCCTTAAACTTACACTACATGATTAGTCTATTTAAGTCAACTTTGAGAAGCGATAGTGCAGCTTAATAAAGATTAAGATTACAATAATTAATATTCGTCCGTTTATTAGAAGTGACTGTGAGAACATGATATGCTTTAAACTGATCAAGTCGTGTCCCCCTCCATTTCCAAACTAAATCGTGAAAGAATAACACAACTACACATTCATCTTATAAACCAGTCAGATCTAACAATTACAAATCTGAGTCTTTCCATGGTTTAAATAAAAAGAAGCCCAAAATTAATATTCCAAATCAAATTAAGTTCACAAGATGTTTACCTTTATAACAACAGATACCGTTCCAGGTGGTTTCGAAGCATCTTTGATTTGGAAAACTGCAAGATGCCTATGCGGATCAAAGTGCTCATTTGTAGGGTCGAATTTCTCCACTCCAAACTTTCTAAACACCTGAAAAAGAGAGAGGATATTCATTAGAATATTACAACAAATTTATATCTTTTAAAGAAATCAGAGGCAATGGTATTCCACTTGTAGCAACATAAGATCAATCAGAGGCAATGAGCAAGTTTTTGCACATTTTGCACAAAAGTTGTCCACTTCTTTTTCTATTTTGGAATTTTGTTGCACTGTAGCTTTTGGGTCAACAAAGATAATTTCATGAACCCGAATACCCCTCCCCGGAATCTTCACTACTTGGGACTCCTCACAACATCAGCTAGGGCAATTCCCATCTCCACAGATGACACTACAGCCCAAAGTCGCCAAATCAGCATAACTAAACTGAGATTCCAAAATAAATAAAAAAAAGTGGGCTATTTTCGGACAAAAACTATTTGTTACTCACGACTCATGAGTGCAAGAAGGCCACATAGAGTTATGCATTAATAGGCCCGCCAGATTAAAGAAGCAGTGAGAACCGACTGAAAAACAAATTTTCTACTTAAGGAATCATTGAACATGGCATTTCGAAGTTACCCCCATATATTACAAGTTAGTGAAATATAACCGAAAATCATCAAAATGCTAATCAGCAGTAAACTTCGTAAGCAAAAAAGCAAATTCTCCATTGTTTCGCAAGATGTCGGCATTGAAAGGAATTTGTTTATATATAAAAAGGTGGCCTTACCACAAACTTTTTTTGGTAGATGAATACAGAAGATAGTAAACTACTATGAAACAGTTTCTTCTTATAACTATCATTCTGAAATACAGGAACTGATAAAGCATCGAAACACAGGTGGGAAAAAAAAATTACCTCCGAAAGTTGCTTTTCAGTCATCTCAACACCCTCAAGTAGGGTTTTCAGGAGAGGGACAGCTCCTGCGTTGTCTTTAGATGTATCAAGCTTTGAAAAGCTTTCCTTCACAACAGATGAAGCTCTAGCCAAATTATCCGCAACATCTAACAAGCTCTTAGCAAAGCTCTGTAACCATACACAAGCAGAGTATTTTGAGCCATGCACTTAATAGAAAGAAGTCTTAAGGGCACAACAAAAATAAAAAACACAAGACCAAAGCAGCTTTTACAGCGGTGCTAATTAAGTTAGCGCAGTAGGACAAAGCACAAATAACTTCTGAATTAAAATTCCTAGTAACTTATTCCAAGCTAAACAAAAAACTTCAAAATAAATTTTCGACTTTTGGAGCCTGAAAGCTCGTTCAGCTCCCCGCTAGAAGTTCTGTGATGCTCGGTAACCGAATGATTAGTGTCTAGAAACATATGCTTTCCCGAGTACAGAAGCTGCTCTAGAAGAAAGGTCAAATAAGCATACAGTGCAAAACTAAAATGGCAAGGAAACATATATGCAGATGCCACTACAGAATCATCCACTGAACACGCATTGTGAAATCTAAATTTTCACCTGTGCCCTTCAAAACTTTAATTTATCAGAATCGTATCTTATACTCACAAAGTACCCCTCTTTGAAAGATTCACTCTGATCCAAAATCCAAGTTCCTTCATAAAATTATACGAATCCCCAACTTACGGGTATTTTGGTAAATACAAAAGTTTCAAGGGATATGTACGAAGATTCCAGATTTTAAAGTGGCGTACATTTAGATAAATGACTTCCAACAGTATATATGGAAGTCCTGAAGAGGAAAGGGAAAACAAAAGAGGTGGGGGGGGGGGGGGTTGGGGGACTGGCGAAATACCTGTATTGCATATTTCTTTGAGTTCTCAGCCTCACGCTTTGTCCTGTCTATAACATTCTCCATCTCGGCATAGCTGCGAAGAACCTTATCTTGCATTTTCTCAATCTCCTTGTGCTTTAACTTCAGTAGCTCTTCTTTCTCTGCTACGAGCTTGACTAATTCATCCATAGATAGCTCCCCCTCGGCATCTGAATCAGAAAATGCAGTTCGTTTAGTACTACTCTTCCTCCTCTTGTGAGAGTCGTGGGATTTTGGATCCTCAGGTTCCGAACTATGACTTGCATCTGGTGTTTGACCTGGGCTAGTGGAACCATTACTCTTTTTGGTAGGTTCAATGTCAGGCTCCGCTTCTGATGAAGCTTTTGATGTATTATCGTGGCCGGGAGATTGGTTTGCATCCTTTTCAGTAGGTTCAGGAGATGCAGTAGATGAGAACCCAAATCGCTGAAAGATTGAATCAACTACATCAGTTGAATGGCTCAACATTTGGTTTGATTGGTATGGAACCTGCAGAAAAGAAAAATTTTAAAAAGAGGAAAAGAAAATATGAAGTCTTTTCATTTAAATCATTTAATTTAACAATGTAACAGCATGCAAAAAACAAGAATGGTTGCAAAAATGCCAACAATAAAATAACCCTGAATAACACAAAAGGAAAACCAAGAGGTCGACTCATCCTCCTTTAGTAATTTCAGTCTCACCATCTCATATGCTTCAAGGTGATAATATGATTGGATGGGAACCCACTCAATCCTTCAAATACTCTCTAAGCAATCTCGGTTAGATAATTGAGTTCATTTGATCATGTAAACATACAATTCCAATTGCGACTTCAACAAAACTGATTTTACTAGAGCAGATAAGAAGAATGAGACTCCAAAAAAGTCTCATCACCTTGGGAAACCTGTAATTCATAGTTCATTTTGCTACAAAATTGAATTTCATACAACCTATAGTAAAACACACTGTGATGACAAAAAATAGCAAAAGAGATTTGGCATACAGGATTTATATTTAAACAAAGGCTAAATTACAGAAAACCCCTCTGTCAAAACTCAATTTTTCACTTCCCCCCCCTATTATTTAAAAACCTACACTTTACTCCCTTGTAAAATGAAAAATGTTCATAGGGGGGTACGGTGTGAACTGTAATGATAAAATAACCATTTTGCCCCTCACCATGTTCACAGGAGAGAAGGCTGAGGGCATTTTTGGCATTAAAAAATATATAATAATATTTTATAAATGGAACCCTAACGGATTACTAACGATAGGGGGCGAAGTGAACATTTTTCATTTTACAAGGGGGCAAAGTGTAGGTTTTTAAATGACAAGGAGGGAAAGTGAAAAATCGGGTTTTGACATGAGGGTTTTATGTAATTTAGCCTTAAACAAAAGACTCAAGAAAATTGGGTTTCACTGAAAGAATATTTGAAGATCTTATTGTACGACATTTATGCATAAAATGACTACCTTGCAAAATAGAAGTAATAATTATATGATTCAAGCCATGATAGCAAGAAGAAACTATATCCCTAAAATTAAAAGAGACACCCATGTAAATACAAAGAAGAGCATGCCCTCCATAACAACTTACTAAGAAACCAAAAACTTAAAGATGAAATGAAAGACAACAATAAAACAAAGAAACACATAATATATAAGATATGGACGTGTGCAAAATGCAAGTATTATGTCCTCCAACCAACATGAGCATTTTATCCAAGGATTAAAGTGTCATGGCACAGATATACGCCGTTGTTTGCCTGGCATGGTACGACACAAACATGGTTGCGTATCGACATGTGACACATTTGCATGCCGATGGATACGTATGACCTCCTAATGGCACGTTTTGGCACAACCTTTTTTAATTTTTTAAGTTCCAATAAACTCTTATAATGTTATTTTGAAAGGTTTAATTAAATAATTATGAATATTGGTTATGGATAGCTTATTACACTCACCAATTAACATACTGCTAAGTTTTTTTATATATATAAAGTACAATTATACCTTATAAAGAATAGAAATTAAAATACAATAATAAAATTAACAAGTACAATAACTATATAAATTTATATCTTTATAAAGAGATGATTGCTTAATTCCACATATATCGTCCCGGTGGATCATAAAAATTTATTAGATCTATCCACAAAAATTAAGCAATAAATTATATAACAAATAAATTAAATAAATTTAAGTATCAATTGATTTAATTTAGTTTTAAATTTTATTAGTATTTTCAATATTATAACTCCAAAAACTGAATTTTATGGTCGCTGGGCCCCGAAATTTGGTTATCGAGTTCGAATTTTTTGCCCTCATTTATCGAAATCTTCGCAAGGCGACAAATTTTGGAAAAGCACAATTATATTCCTCCATCTTTTCATGATCATGGTGGTATTCCTCCACCTCCACACCTGCCATCTTTTAATGATCATGGCAATATTCCCTCCGCCTCCACGCATGCATACGATTTTCCATCCATATCCGGCACTATTCATCCATCTAACGTCCCCTCGACATCGGATGTCACGCCCCGGGACCGATTTTAAAAGCCTTTTACAATCTTTGAAATCAGAGTTACGGAAAACATGCCTTCTTTTTTTTTTTTTCAACCTGGCCCACGTGACGTCCAGACCAGCAACAAATACAAAGTTCCTCTATCCACTCGGACAGAATCTCCTTTGTATTTGCACGGCATACCAACAAAATGTCAGAATCTCAACCACAATCTACATTCACCAATCAACAACCAATATATGCAATGCGTTTACATACAGCTAGCGATCCTTAAAGATGATGCATGCCTCTAAACACTCCTTAGGCACTGGATGATGTGATGCACAGTACAACAATCATCCTATTTAAAAGTGCTCTCCACCCGGAAGCTTTGTTTTTAAACTCTAATTCAATCACTCACAAAAACCATTCAAAACCCCTTTTAAAACTGTCTCCCACACGGAAACTTCATTTTGAAAACCGACAACCTCGAAGGGTAGAAAACCACAATATGTAAATACATAAATCCAAAACCAAAGATCCACAATTCTCCAATCTCATGCATCATAGTAAATCATCAACTCAAACAAATTCACGAACATTCAAACATTCAAAGTGATCATCTAACTGAACCGTTTAATTATTAAACTACTAAATGCAGAAATAAAGCATAACCAGGGTGATGATCGCTACTGCGGTCTAGCTAGTGTGTCCTCCCGTCGTGCCCGAAAGCCAGCTCCTTGCCCGAACCACCTGGGGGAATGGGGGGTGAGAAACCGTAATCAAGGTTTCCCAGTGGGTACAACAGAGCCACGAAGGCAAGTCGTAATCACCGGAAACCAAAGGAGGTAAGGTAAACAAAGTACAAGTGCTATGATACAAAAGAGAACTACAGTAGCTATAGCAGGTATGATAAAAAGTAAGTAATGAAGACTGCTACTGTATAGAAAACAATGTCGAGTATGTCTCAAGGTAATCAACCAAAACTGTACCCAATCTGGTGCCTGCTATGTTGGTCCGCAGACCTCAAGCACTGCCTGTCACAAACTCGCACCGACTTGATTCATCCGCCCACTGGACGACCCATCCGGATAAGTAACCTCCGATTGGTGGCCAAACCGACCTAGTGTCATAAATACACCCAAGTACTGTGACTATGTCATGCTGGTATGCTCAATGCGAAAGCCGGTTGAAGCCGGTGCCTTGGCCGAAGCCAGATACAAGGGCGTACAATGCCGAACCACGATCAACTGGATCGAAACACACGACAAAGTAGTCGATGTGTTGCCTGGACCCAAGGTCCACAGAGATACTATATGTATGCAAGCCTGCTCTACATATATATCAACAACTAACAACATGCAATCAACAAGGTATAGATGAACAAACGATAACCAAACATAATCGACATGTAGAGACTACAATACTGATATGAAAGAACAGAGGAAGGGTGAAACGATCTCACCGACTACCAGCTCGAAGCACCCACCTGTACTAATGTCGTGCCTGTCCTCAAACTGTACACGAACGTCAACCGGACCTACGAAGGTCCACCGGGTCAGTATCCAACTCACTAACCCAAAGTACCCAACTCACAAGCCCACACAAATTCCAGAAATTGGTTTTCCAAAACCTATCACCGTAACTCGCCGAAAGTCCCGAAAATCACACCGGGACGCCGTCGGGACCCACTAAGTGTCCCGAAACTCACCAGCTCGTGTCACGAGTCACCCGCTACCACAAAACACCCCAATTTGGACGTCTTCGCAGCAAACGCAAGATTACACAACTACACAATTATTGACGGATAATTGTACGGATACGGGTTCCCGGAACTGTCAATTTCGAGCCCGAAACCTACCGTCGCTCACCCGTCATCTCCGAACTCACGATATGACGATAGTGACCAGCCAACAAGGCTCAGCGACAACTCACAGGGCAACCAACCAACGTCAGAAGAAATCCGAACCGAAACCGCGTTTCACCGGCGAGTTTTGCCGAAAAACGCACCGAAATCAACTTTTGATTTCCGCGAAGGCTAACGGACCTTGGACAATCAGTCCAGAGGTCACCACACACACATACACACTGCCCACAATAGCCACAAGGTGCAAAGGGCCCTAAAGGAGCGATACCGCCGAAACAGCGGAACGAAGCCTTCCCGACAAAAACTGAGGTGAGCACGATGATCAGCAATGAGTCACGATCATCGTGCTCCCTTCCACAGAGATCGGAAAGCCTCGAGTTGCTCAGAACAGTAAGCGATCCAAGAAGAGCCTTATTTTGGGCTTGGCTGGAGCAAGCTTGCTCCAGCCGACTTCCGGCGGCACGGCGACGTGCGCGCGGGCCAGAGATAGGTGCGGGGGAAGGAAGGAGAACAGTGCTCACCTTGGCCGGCGGCGAGGAGCGGCGGCGGCGGAGCGAGCCAAGCCCGCACGAGCTAAGGCTCGGGTCCAAAGGCAATGGCGGCCACGGCGGGAGCTCGGGTGTGATAGCGGTGGGCTGCCGGAGCGGAGGCGGAGGAAGCCGTGAGGCCGGTCTAGGCGACGGCGGCGGCGTGAGGGGGAGGCTAGGCTACACCCTCGGCCGGGCCCCGGATGCAGGCGGCGTAGAGTACGACGACGGCAGCCGGCGGCTGAGGATGGTCGCGTACGACGACGACCAACCACCAGAGGCCAAGGGATGGTGGATGTGGCCGAAAAAGAAGAGTTCGGACCCCTCCCCCTTGCTCGGGTTCCAGACTTGGTGGAGAAGGTGGTGAAAAGAGAGAAAAAGAGAGAGAAGGTGGCTGAGGGAGGCTGTGGCCGGCCGGAACTCGATCGGCGGCGGCCGGGAGGGGCGCAGTAGGGCAGGGGGAGCAAGGGAGGCGACTAGGTCAGCTGTGGCTAATCTAGGGTTAGGGTTCCATGGTAAAACCCTAGAATACTATAAATATAAGGACTCGTTTTGCGCAAAGGTCCCCACAATCTCTGATATTTTAAACCAAGCCCCTCACCACGCGAGCAAAACGCGCAAATACACCTCCACATGCGATACCACGCAAAACGATACATAAGATGTCGCGTATTTTGCAAAATTACTGTTTTACCATCTAAGACCCCTCCTTGAACAACGTTCGATAACAGCAGATCCGTCCGTCAGATTTGCGAACGGATTGCACCAGTGCGATCAGCACGATAGAGACATCAAACCTACGATTTCGTTTCGCCTCGATTGGTCACGAATTCGCGACAAAACTCATTCTCTCTCCGAATGACGAAACGACGCACAAATACATATAATGTATGTATTCCAGTTTTCTCGAAATCCGTCTGTCAAATCTAAAATCCGTCAGCGCCATTGGTTCCAGAATGGCTGAACCGTTCGAAACGAGCTATTGGATCGCTATGAACGGAGTTCGATACGCGCCAGAAGCCAACTCTACTCAATGGCCTCTCCGGAAAACGGAGATACTATTCACTTTAAGTGAAAACTGGAGATCGCGTAAAATCTCCATTCTAACTCGTTTTCTCCCGAAACTTGACGAGTGCTTTTGTAATTAAAATACACACAAAAACATCGTCAACAGAGAGTTTAGTTATACTGCCAAAATCTCAATCGTTACATCGAAAGTCTTTCATTTTGATATCCCGTCGGCATCGTTCCCTCAGGCATCGACGTTTATCCCTCCATTTGATATACTATCTACATTAGAGGTACATCAGTTTGATCCATTCGCACCTATCCCACCATCCGACGTTCCATCCACATCGGAGGTCCGTCAGGTTGATATTATATATCGACGTACGTGACAACGACAGGATCATATTTCTACCGAGCCTTATAGTTGAGATGCAGAAGGGAATGTTATCATCAGTCGTTGACGCGCAAGGGACGAAGCCAATTGTTGAGGGCACCGCCATCAAGCATATTGATCAGATGCATGGCACTGAGCCTGTACATCTTGAGATGGAGGATGATATGCATATTCGAGGAAGGGGTTGACAACGTGGACGTGGAGGTGGTAGGAGACGAGGGCGAGGGTGTAGGAGGGGCATGGAGAGGAGTTGATTTTGTGAGGATTTTTTAGAATTTTATGTATATTTGATATTTCTAATCTTTTGTACATGTAATTTTTACATTATTATATTATATTATTCATGTTAAAGTATGGTTGAGGTTGGTGTAGTTCAATTTTATGTACGTGTGGTTAAAGTTGGTATAGGTCAATCTATGTATTTATTATTGTGATTGAACTGTTTGGAAAAATTGCTATTATGTAAATATAGGAAAACTTGGGAATTTATGCTTTTGTGGTGCAGAAAAGAAAAGGTGGTGAACCATTCACCGCCTTCATGTAAACGGTGAATCATTCACCGCCTTTAAGTCAGTTATCATTGCATAAGTCAGTTATCACTGCTAAAGCTAGTGGGGTAAGTATTTAAAGACGGTGAACCATTCTCCACTTATATGAATGCGTTAAATGATTCACCGCCTTCTTAGGATTGTGTATTTTTCTCAATAGACGGTGAACCATTGACTGCATTCATGAAAATTCAGGAATGCACCGACTTGGGACCCACGTGTCTACTCGGAGCCTATTTTTAAAAATAAAAATTTGCGGGGTCCAATTTTACAGTAAAGTTTTTAAGAGGGTTAGTGGGCTAAAAACTCCAAAGGGAACAGGACACCTCATTGTTTGAAAACGTATAATTCACCTATAGTAATAACAGAATAAGTAGAAAAATGGACATAAAACCCTCAACAGTAGTAGACATTTGTTATTATACGAGGACCAACAAATTTAATGCAGTATAAACTGTAGCTGTATAAAGAAAATTAATGTTTTAAAAATAATTTTAAGATGAAAATATTTTTAAAGAAGGCGATTCATATTACCCGAATCCAAATTCAACAAAAGAGATTACAAACCAATTAAACTAAATTCCTGTAAATTATTAATCTTATAAAACCCTAACCTTGATCTGAGGGGCTCCACTCGAGAGGTTCCCCGCCGCCTCCGGCCGCGATGCCGCCGTGATCGCGCGGTGGGCGGCAACGTAGCGCCGCCTCGAGATTCGCGAGAGAACCCTAAACGCCATCATCTTTTTCTGTAACAACCTGAAAGATAACAAATATTAGTAGATAGAAGGAGAACAGGAGTAAAGGTAGCAACTTTACTAGTTAGAAGGAGAATAAGCGGCAGCAGCAGGTGGAGAGGAGAAGGTGCGGCAGGTGGGTCAGACGAGAAGCGCCTTTGAAGGGGCTCAGGCGAGCTGACGGAGAAGAACCCGGAGGCGACTAGGGCATCCCTTCGATCAGAGAAGGAAGGAAGGGAAGGTTGAGCAGAGGATGAGATCCGGTCGAATCTAGAGATGGGGAAAGGGCGGAAGTAGTAACATAGTTAGTTAATTCGGATTCGACAAACATTCGATACGGGTATAATTCGGATAAATTTTGTTTTTAAATTTTTAATTTCATTGAAAAATCTGGCTAAAAAACGGATTCACCAATTATTCGGATACGTGATTTATACAGATATTATACATTCAACAATTAAAAATAAATTCGGAATCAAAAATTGGGCTATTAAATTAAGTTTTTTCCCTCTCAAGAATATGCTATTAGTATAAATACTAATAATTCTTAAGAATATAAGAATAAAGAGCTACAAAATTAAGTTAATATCTCCATATTGCTATTTCTCCAAATTCATCAGAAATTCACAGAATTGCCAGTTAACACCCATGTTTTTAATCAATGCATATGCTTGTGACTTTCAAACCTTACTCAAAACATGTCTGGGCATATCAAACCTTTTGAGGTCTTAATTCTTAAAACCTTATTTGCTGATTATTCTTGTATGCTGGACATATTCATGTATGCTGTAGGGATTAAAGATTAAAAAAAAAAAAAAAGTAATGAATCTTAATAAATGCATGTTCACAATGATGCTACATTTTGTAGTCATGGTCTTGTTACTCAAAACCATAAAGCGAGCAATTAAGGGAAGATGAAATAACGGAAAGAGAGAGAGAGAAACTAAAGCATAAAAATTCTTGTAGAGAACCACCCCAGGCGGAAGCGGAAGAGGAAGAGGAAGAGGCGACAGAGGAGGGTTCTGATTTCTGAAGAGTGAAGAGCCCGATCTTCGATGTGGGGCTTCCGACGGGCCGACGGCGTTCGGCGAGCGGCCGCAAGGAAAGGGGAAGGGATGGCGTCTGGGGTCGGTAGCAGAGAGGGCAGCAGCCCGCAGGGGTGAGAAACTTTTTGATCGAGCAATTTTTTTTTATTTTTTTTTTTTTTGAGCGGGGGGCGCGGAGTGGGGGCGAAAGGTTGCGGAGTGGGGTAGCAGAGAGGGCAGCAGGGGTCAGAAAGTTAGGGCAAAACCAGAGTGATTTTTTTCGGGGGGAGGGGGGGTGGAGGACGGGCGAACGTTCCGGAGGGGACGAGTGATTTTTCTTTTGGGCGAGACAACTTCCGGAAAGGTTTTTTTTTTTTTTTTTTTTTTGGGTGGCGAGCTGCGAGGCCCGCGACCCGCGAGGCCTGCTACCCGTGAGTCCGCGACTCCGCGACCGCGCGAGCTTTTTTTTTTTTGGGTGAATTATTGAAAAATCGCAAATTATTCAAAAATAATTATTTTTTTATTAAAAAATATGATATTTTTAGAATTTTTCACAAAAATACGGATTTAGATGTTTAATTCGTTCCTTCAAAAATTTATAAATAATTCGCGAATAATTTACAAATTAACTAACATAGTGGAGTTTTGAGGTGGGGTTCTAATAAGGATTTAAATAGGGTTTCAATTTGGACTCAAAATAGATTTGGGCTGGAGCCAATTTGATCGAGCAAAGTGGGTGGGGTTATTTGTTTTTCAATATTTGAAATGACTTTATGTTTCTGAGCTTATTTTGATTTATTTTTTATTCATCATCTAGATCGAGACTAAGCTCAAGAAACGAAGTTAGAATTTTCATGTGCAAGCCGAAATGTGCAAAAAAAAAAAAAAAAAAAGAAAGAAAAAAGAACTAATTAGCAATGTTGATATCGCCCGTGAGTGTTCCCATAGTCCCCAAATCTTTAGCCAAGTTTCACATTGGTTCTCAAACTTTAATAAAAATTCACTTAATTCTCCTTAAACTCTCTAAAAGAATTTGACTTTAGTCTTTATATATATTTATTTACTAATAAACTGTGTTTGATTTTTCAAAAAAATCCAAAAATAGTTTTTTTTTACTAGATTAGTGTTTTTTGTTTGTTTGGTTTCTATAAAATAATTTTAAAAAAACAAATATTTTTTTAGATTGTATAGAAAATTAATATTTCTACTTTTCAGTTTTTAAAATAAGAAAGCAAAAACTACGGAAAAAAAAAATTTCAACTAAAATGTAGTTTTTCATATTTTTCCAAGAAAAGACTATTGTTTATACTGTATGCAACTTTACGTTTGTGCAATATACATTTACCAACTATTTTTTTATCGTATATTTTAATCATAGTGTTGAGCCGATTTAGCACGGCTAAGTTATACACTGGGTGTTTTGATAAACACGACAACCGAGTTGTGCGCCAGGAGTACGAAAAGAGCATGAACCGCAGGAGTTATAATAAGCTGAGCGGTTTTCAAAGTGTAATCGATCGGTCGAAGGTGGTCCACAATATCGAGACGTGGGATGGTGGCGGTCATACTAAGACCATAAGCGATTCAAGGAGGCTTTATAAATAGGCACTCAATATACCGAAAAGAGGTCTTTTTCTCCTGCGAACGGTAAGACCACCTTATTTTCTCGCATTTTCTTACTCGCATTCTTTTTTCTTAGGAGTAGCCTCTAATTTAAACTTCTGGAGTCTGTCTGCCTTCAGTGGCATCACTCCGCTCTTTGTTGTAGTTCTTAGAGTCTGTCTGCCCTTTGGGCATCACTCTTGAGAGTTACGGTCTATTCCTTGTATTTCCCCGTTTTTCTTAGTAATATAGTCACATTTCGGCTGAGCCGAGCCGATTGTTTAAGTCTTCTTCTGGCTATTCGGCTCCTCCCTTGCTTAATCTATTACTTGTGTTGACCTTTCGACTCTTTCGGCCGAATCAAAGTGAAAATAGGATTTCGAACCCGATCGGTTTGATCCCTCGCCGATCGAATCGTTTGAAGATCAGAAGGGCGCATTTCTCGAGGGTCATCAATCTGAACCACTTTTCATCCCGGACGCATCCCAAGGAAGATCGGGCATTTTCGGGGATCGGGATAATTTTCGAGACAAACAATTTTGGCACGACCGGTGGGACCCACTATTTGAGGTAACATTTTATTCGTGATATAAAATGGCTGATGATAATGCCATGAATCTCCGTAATAGAACTATTCCCAGAAATTCTGGGAATGAGCACCCTGATAATTCAGATAACGTTGTAGATCAAAGAGCAGTTTTACCTGCAGAAGGTGAAACTAGCGGTGGACAATCTAGCCAGCAAGAGCCGAATCTTGCCCAAACACTTGGGCAAATGACTCGAGTTTTGCATACGCTAGATCAGAACAGCCATGCTAGTACCGCACGACTGGACGCAGTATTAGCCGCACTCACGGCTTCAAATGAGAATATTGCCCGAATTGGGCAATTTCTAACTCGTAATGAACAACCGATGGCAGGTTTACAAGTACCTGCAATGATGCCAGTGTTGCAAAATCCGGCACGGTGGGTGTGTTACCTCAATACCGGGGGCACCGTATCGGGCGGTATATAGGCCGGCGAATAATGTCGGCCAACGGCCCGGAGGTAGCATGGGGATTACCACTCCTCCTCCATTGGCAACACATCGGCCTCAAAATGTAGGATTTGGAGGGCAAGCTCCTAATATACAAGGAGTCAATCCCATAGCACCAAATGTTGGTCTGGCAAATAGACCAATTGGAGTCCAAGCGCCTGTTCCTCAGGTACAAGGAGTAAATAATGAAATTTATGCTCAAATAGAAGAAGCCATCCGAAATACATTCGGAGTCGGGGCAAGGCCGACAATACGGCCTGTATTTAGATCACCATAGCCTGCAGTTGTAGATGTAGAACATCTTTATCCGGCAAATTGGAAAATGCCGAAATTTGACAAATTTTCAGGCGATGAGACCGAAAACACGGTTGAACATGTTGCTCGGTTCACAGCTCAGTGTAGGGAAGCCGCAGCCGATCCATTTTTAAAAATGAGATTATTTAATACTTCATTAACTAAAACGGCTTTTACGTGGTATACAAGCTTGCGACTAATTCGTCGAAATTGGGACGAGTTAGAAGGAAGTTTCATGAACAATTTTATAGGACCGAGCGGAACTATCAATCGTAGACTTAGCCGATTTAGACAAAGAACGGGAGAGTTGATTGATGAGTATCTGAACCGATTTAAAACGGCGCGAAGCAGTTATTTTATAAGAATGCCAGGAACTCAATTTGCGAAAATAGCATTCAACGGCATGCATTTTAAAATCAAAGATCATTTTGAAGATAAGTTTTTCCAAATCTTTTCGATTTGGGAATCAGTTGCTCAATATGAGCAATTTCGGAAAAGGTAATAGTGAGGATCGGCCTAGATGGAGCCGAAATAAAGATTGGAATAAGGAAAAGAGAAAAATATTTCTTTGCTTGAAGAGTCTTCGATTCATGAAGAGCGAATTCACGAAGAAATGGATGATTCGGTGATGAAGTTTGAGATTTGTGCGAGATGGTTAGAAATAATCGGCCATATAAATGTGCTTTCTTTGAAACACTGCTAAATCAAGCGAGGCCAAAGCACATGTATCTGCTTTCAACTACTCATTTGATGTTTCAAAAATCGATTTGATTTTTGATCATTTGATGAAAGATGGCGAATTAAATTACGGGAAGGGCAAACGATTCCTCGTAGAAGAATTAAAACGGCGAAGATACGTAAGTGGCATCATTCATGGAGCCACAAAACAAGCGATTGCACTGCTTTTAAAAGGCAGGTGCAAAAAGAAATCAATGAAGGACGGCTCATATTTGCCGGTCAAGAAAATAAAAATATGGAGATTGATAAAAACCCTTTTCCACCACAGGTCAACGTGGTGGATATGAAAGGAAAAGCTACCATCAATAGGCGAATTCAAGAAGAAATAGAAGAGGGTCGGCTTATCTTTGCCGACCAACAAGGTCAGAACGCAAAATCTTACAGAGACATGTTTCATTTGCAGGGCAAAGTGATGGACATACGAGGTAAAGCGATCGCGGCTAGAACAGCCGCTGAGGATATCGCACACGCGAAAAGAAGCCTTCGGCTCTGTATAAAATGCAAAGCCGAGATGTCAAAAAAAGATTGGGAAGTCATAGTTAATGATAAGAAGAAGAGTAATGAATGGAAAGAGCTATTGGCTTTTCCTCGGGAATGGGATGATATTCCGGATGGAGAAGATCGGAAAACGAAGGTTCGAAGAAGCCTCTAATGACACGAGCGGAAGGAGATCCGGTTCAAGGTAAACAAGGTACGATGATGCAAAATATTACGCGTAATTATTACAGTAGACATGATGAGCAATGAGTCGATGGAATCGTCGGGGAGAGACCGTTCGGCTCTAAGCAACGATTTCCTAGGTGCAAGCCACAATGGCAATACCAAGCCGGGCCGAGAATGGAACACGAGTTTGAAGGAATGACCGAAGGTGATATTGAGTTCCTCGGTCGAAGATTGGTAAATGAACTCGGTATCCGGTAGTGGCGAGACCTTGGGAGAAGAGAGATATTGAAAAAGCATTTGAGAATGGTAGAAATACCTATCAACGAATCAATTAGTAACAGGATGATCAAGGTATCAGCTGACGTGCCAATTGACAAATGGCACGAGGTAGAGGTAAAACCATCGGCTAGATGGCAAGGGCTGATGTTGACTAAAACACAAAAGCGTCGACAGCAGAGGATGCAAGCCGAATCTAAGCAACATTATGAAGAGGCGAAAGGAATGAGATTCAATGTGTGGAGACGTCCTGATGACCATCCACAATATCCTATTCGCCCAATGCGTAATGATAATGAGGCAGGAGGGTCAAAATCTGCCTCGTGGTTGAAATCAAAAGTAGAGCGGCCAATTGAGGCCGAAACTGAAGAGAAGCTGACCAGAAGAGAGTTGGAAGACAAGATAGCTTCTTTGGAAACGATCATTAAAAGGGAAAGATGGCCTCCTAAGGAAAGAGAGGTCCGAATGGAGACCGATTCTTCAGTCGAATCGGCCAAGGAGTCAGAAGAGAAAAAGCAAAAGCTTAAAGATAAATCGGCTGAGGAATCAATGGCCGATGTGAATATGGTGTATACTTTACCGCAATCATTTAAAGCGGAGTTTATTGAATATGAAGATTTCAAAGAGGAAGAAGAAATCGGGATTAAAGTAGCCCAATTACAGTTGGAAGACGTGCGATCAGCCGATGCGGTGGTATTTGAAAAACCATCGGCTATGCAGATTAGATTTATAAGGCCATTATTTATCCAGGCTTTGATCGAGGGTCGGCCGGTAGGTCGAGTCATGGTAGACGGGGGAGCAATGGTCAACGTGATGCCCATTTCGTTTTTCAAGAAATTAGGCAAGGATGAGGATGAGTTGAAGCCTACAGACTCTATCATGACTGATTTCACGGAAGCAGTCAACGAGGCTAGAGGAGTGCTTACCACCGAAATAACGGTGGGGTCTAAGAAAAACCGCATTTTTGTAGTGGATGCGGATAGTCATTATAATCTTTTACTCGGACGTGATTGGATACACGCAAACGAGTGCGTCCTCGACACTTCATGGAAAGTTGTTCCAATGGATTGGAGATAAAGTCGAAGAAATCGGGCGAGGCGGCCTCGTATGATAGAAGGGAATGTAGAAGAAATCGGCCATGTCAGTTGGGCCGATGCTGTTCCTGATCAAATTTCTTTTGTTAGAGTAACGGAAGAAGGTGTCCAACTAATTCTATCTAAAGATATGGGAGCCCTGGTGGCAGCTGAAGAGCCACCAAAATGGTTGAAATGGAATTACCAAGGACAAGAATAGAGGCTTTTAATAAGCCTCAAGAAAAGCCGATCGAAAGGGTCGGTTGTGAGGAAAATTCGGCTGTTAAGGCCGATGCTGCAACATTGAGTAATTCGGTTCGAACAGCCGAAAACGATGTAATTGATTCGGCTGGTTTAGCCGAAGTTAAGGAAAAATTAAATTCGGCCAATGAGGCCGATAAGATAATGAACAGGCGTAAGTTGGAAGAATCGCCCATCAAAGTCGGTGAGAAGAAGTTGGAAACTCAGGATCCACTCATAGAAGTGAATCTTGGATATGGAGAAGAAAGAAGACCGACTTATATAAGTGCGAAACTTTCGGTTGTGCGGGGAAGAATTGAAGGAATTGCTAAAAGAGTATAAAGATTGTTTCGCTTGGAGTTATGAGGAGATCGGGTTTAAATCGGCGGATTGTAGAACATAGGTTACCTATTAAAAAGGGTTTTAGGCCTTTTAAGCGGTAGGCTCGTAGATTTGAGCGAGTATTGTACTTGATTAAGAATGAAATAGAAAATCTTTTAAAGGCCGGATTTATTAGAGCGGCCCGATATGCGATTGGGTATCTAATATTGTTCACTGTGCGCAAAAAGAATGGCAAATTAAGGATTTGTATTGATTTTAGGAATACGAATTTAGCTACGCCTAAAGATGAATATCCAATGCGATAGTGATATGTTAGTAGATTCAAATTTCTTGGTAATGAGATATTATCTCTTATGGACGGTCATGCTATAATCAAATTTTTATTCTTTGAAGAAGATGTAGCTAAGACGGCGTTTAGATGCCCTGGTTCAATCGGAACTTTTGAATGGGTAGTCATGCGTTTGGTTTGAAAAATCTTTGGAGCTACATACTAGAGAGCAATGAATTTTATTTTTCATGATCTAATTGGTGAAATGTTAGAAGTATATATTGATGAGATAGTGGTAAAGTCCAAGTCGCAAGTTGAGCATTGGATTGACTTAAAACTGGCCTTTGAGAGAATGAGAAAGTATAATCTGAAGATGAATCCTTTGAAATGTGCTTTCGGAGTCTCGGCAGGAAATTTCCTGGGATTTCTAGTACATGAGAAAGGGGTTGAAATTGATAAAAATAAGGCGAAAGCGATACTAGAGTTACCACCACCCCGAAGCAAAAGAGAATTACAAAGCTTGTTGTGGAAAATCAACTATCTTCGACGGTTTATATCTAACTTGGCCGGAAAAATAGGGATTTTCACTCCATTACTTCGGCTCAAAGATAAAGAAGTATTTATATGGACAAATGAACATCAAGAGGCGTTTGAAAATATAAAAAGATATTTATCAAATTCTCCAGTATTAGTGCCTCCAAAAAAGAATCAGCCGATGAAATTATACATATCGGCTGCTGAAGAAAATTTAGGATGTTTGTTGGCCCAGGAAAATGAAGAAAAAGAAGAACAAGCCATATTTTATTTAAGCGACGTCTCACGGACACGGAAACGATATTCGGCTATTGAAAAGTTATGCTGGCTTTATACTATTCATGTACAAAATTGAGATATTATATTCTACCGATTGAAGTGTCGGTGATATGTAAAACCGATTTGATAAAATATATGTTATCTAAGCGATGTCTCGAGGACGAATAGGAAAATGGATTTTGGCACTATCGAATTTTCCACGACATATGTCCCGACAAAAGCGTGAAGGGACAAGCCATAGCATTTTTGGTGATCATCCATGTGTGGAAGTGGAGGATTCGACACAAAGTATGATTGGGTGTCGATCTTGGATACTTCACTTTGATGGTTCAAAGCAATTTGAATCGGCGGGATAGTGATACAATCGCCTCAAGGGTATGTGTGCAAATTTGCTTTTGAGTTAGATTTCAGTTGTTCTAATAATCAAGCTGAATATGAAGCTTTGATAATTGGACTTGAAATTTTGCAAGAATTAAAAGTGAAATCAATTAAAGTCATCGGTGATTCACAGTTAGTGATCAAACAAGTTATGGGGGAATACCGATGTGAAAATCCGATTTTACAAAATTATTTAAGGAAAACATTGGAGCTGTTATGTAGCTTCGGAGACGCTGAGTTTGAACATATGAGTAGACAAGAGAATGAAGGAGCAAATGAATTAGCCCAGTCGGCTTCTGGATATAGAGAGCCGAAATTACAATCAGTTGGAATTCAAAAAAGGTTATTGCCTTCGGTTCATGTACGAGAGTCAATAATAGCCACGATAAACGTGCAAGAGGATTGGAGAAAAGATTTGATTGAGTACTTAGAAAATCCAGATAAAGGGGCAAGTCATATGGTTAAAAGAAAAGCGGTCGGTTACTGTTTGCTGGATGGACGGCTTTACAAAAGAACAGCCGAAGAAATACTATTGAAATGTTTAGGACCGGAAGAGGCCTTATTGATAATGGGAGAAGTACATGAGGGTATATGCGGAACACACTTAGTAGGAAAAAAAATTGAGATGGACAATTCGGCAGTTAGGGTATTATTGGCCAACTATGTATCAGGAGTGCATAGATTATGCCAAAGGCTGCCAAGATTGCCAATTTCATAGTTCGATACAAAGAGTTCCAGCATCCGAAATGCATGCCATAATAAAACCTTGGCCATTTCGAGGATGGGCAATGGATTTGATTGGAGAAATACAGCCGAATTCCTCGGCTGGTCATAAATTTCTAATAGTAGCTGTGGATTATTTCACTAAGTGGGTAGAGGCGAAACCTACTCGGTTGATTACCCAAAAAGAAATGATTGATTTTGTTGAAGATAATGTAATACATCGTTTTGGAATTCCCGACACTATTACAACCGATCAAGGGACAATGTTCACAGGTGGACAATTTGTTCGGTTCATTGAGTCTCGAAATATCAGATTACTTCATTCGTCTCCTTATTATGCTCAAGCAAACGGACAAGTAGAGGCAATGAATAAAATTATCATTAATTTAATGAAGAAGCACATCGGAAGATATCAGAAAAAATGGCATGAAAAGCTCACCGAAGTATTATGGGCGTGTCGTACTTCGGTAAAAACGGCAACAAGGATGACACCTTTTCAGTTAGTATATGGTCACGAGGCCGTAATTCCAGCCGAAATAACGGTACCTTCTTTGAGAAACGAGAAAAACAAGGAGAACTTTCGGTGAGAGTATAGCAAGTTAATGGAAGAAAATATAGAAAAGTTGAATGAAACTCGGTGATAGCTCTAAATAACATACGGGCGTATCAAAGCCGAGTGTGTAGTGCATATAATAAAAGAGTTAGAGCCAAATCATTTGCAGTTGGTGACCTAGTGCTTCGGTTAATATTTCCTATCGGTCAGAAAGATCGAACATATGGAAAATGGTCCCCAAATTGGGAAGGTCCATTTCAAATTAACCGAATAGTAAAAGGAAATGCTTATTATCTCAAGAATATAAATGGGATAGAGAAGGAAAATGAAAAGGCAATCAATGGGAAATATTTAAAGAAGTATTATCCATCCATATGGGAAAACAATCCGAGTTAGCATATTACAAGCCGAATTAAGACAAAAATTCTTTAATTTGATTCCATTCTAAATTTCTCAGTTCTGAGCACTTTCAATAACTTTCTTCTTCGCTTCATCAATGGATGTATCTGGTATAATTGGGAAAGTTGATCACGAAGCTCTATGCCTTCATTTCTTTTCGTCTTCAATTGGTCTTGAAGAAGAAGTCTGCGTTCAGAAGTGCGGGCTAAGGCCATTTCAGCTGTGGTCAATTCTTCTTTCAGAGTTAATATTCGTTTACAAGGTGATTCTTGATCGGCCAAATATTTATCCTCACTGCTTACTTCAGTGATTGTAGTTATCACCTCAGGAATCTTCTTTTTAATGTGATCAACACGATCAAAATGTTGATGTAAAGACAGAAATTCGGCATGCAAAGATTGGTGCCGAGATAAAAAAGAGGAAAGATGAGATGAAAGAGTTTCTATGAAACATAGATTAATAGGGGAGATACCTATTTGATCGATTAAATTACTTAAAATAGCACTTAACCGATCAGATTGTTCTAGATGCTGGGCTAAATCAGGAAAGCCAACAGAGTATAATTGGAGACATTCATCCGATTTTGTTGAGTTTACGACGACATCGTAGTCGGGATCATCTCCATTATTCGAGCACTGGTGGAGGCTAATAATAAATTAAGAGTCGTGGATAAAGGATCGTCGAAGATGAAGAGATAGGAGGATAGGACGTCCGGTTGCACATCCCTGAAGGTCTTCTAGAGGTGCATTTGGATTTGTTTCCATACGGTGAAGGTGGAGGTAATGGTTTCTTGACCTCTTGATTTCTTTTCTTTGTGAATTTCACGATGAGTTCTTTTTTATCTGCCATGGAAAGAAACGGTTCGAGTCATTATAAATCAATCATTTAAAAGCCGAGGGAATGAGTGTTTGGCTAGAAATACCTCAACCTCGGAAGAATCAATCGGCTTATCAGAAGTAGGATTCGGCTCCAAAATATTAGCCAATTCGTCCATATCAACTGAAGAAATATTTTCTGAGATAGCAATTGGAAGAGAAGGCGCAGTCGACTGTTTTTCAACTACATCTGGCCGAGGTCTCTTTGCCAAAGATTTACGCCTTTTCGAAGGCGGCAAAGATGTACTTTGAGTCGATTCGATCGGCCGTTTTTAGTGAGGTCGATAAGGAAGTACGGATCGTGATTATAAAAAGGAAGTATTTTAGAAGAAATGTTAAGTGCATGAAAAATATAAAGATTAAAATTTGAATGAAGCAAATTACGGGGGAAGAAGGCAATGGTTTAGAGGTCTCTTGATGAATCGATTGATAATGATGGAGCGGGGAGTTGAGCGGGTAACGGGATCCGAGATACGCCATAGGTGATGAATATAAAACAAGAAGATGGTTTAAAAAAAAAAAAAAAAACACAAAGAAAAGAAAGTTTACAGGCCAAGAATATACCGTAAGGAAGAATAATTTGGCGGTATGTTTGCATAGAGGATCGATTGAAAATTGTTTGAGCAAAGCTCTCCCAATTGATGGTAAAGCGGTAAGCTATCACTCCCGTAGGATTCGGCGAAGCTTACTAATTTAAAAAATCGCCGAAGACGATTTCCCTTAGCCGAAATAGCATCAATGTCAGCTATACTCTTGCTCGGGGGTCGGTTAAAGGCAGTATTGGATGTGAAGAATTTGGCAGGAGCAGGAGTTGCTTGGGCAAGCCCAAATTGGCGCGCCGCAAAATGAGGGGAATAAACTTCGGTGCTCGGTATTAGCTTTGAGCGCGACTTTAATCCAATATGCGAGTCTCGAGGGGCCAAAAAGGAATACCAAACCTCTGCATATTCTCCGGCACGAGAGGAAGCTAATTCGTTTTGAATAGCTTCATATCGAGCCAAAAACCAAGACGGACAGGTGACACGGTCATTAAATGGATTCCGTTGATAATAGTATGAGGTGGACATTCATAGAATGTTTTAAAATAAAGAAAAAAATCGGAAAGTTGACACTGGGGTAAGCGGCTCGGGACGGCCAAGTGCCAATCCATAAGAATCAAAATTAGCGGTAGAGCTTACATCTAGAGGGCTCCGCACAGCGGAAAGTAAATTTGTAAAAACATTTGCAAAAAAAAAAAAAAGACCAGACGCCACGGCTTGGGGCGGTGGCGATACCACTACTAGAGGGTGATGATTTGAGAGAATCAAGAATTTCTCTATAAACAAAAGCAAGGAAATAAGGTCCAAGCGCTAATTTATCGCCGTTGACTAAACCAACGGCGATGGGAACAAAATCTCGGTTAATTTTTTGTGATCGAGTACAGAAGAGATTGTGACACAACCAGTATAGCAAAAAAGCAATATGTTCTCTCCTGGTAACAGGAGCAGATGCTTCACCAGCAAATCGTCGAAGAAATTTAGAATAGGCCAAATCCGCAAGGTCAAGATGATTTTCAAAGTCGGATATACCATCGGGATTGTAGGCCATAGAGAGAATAATGCCATGGGGCCTTAGGCCGATGATGGCTGCGACATCTAGAAGAGTTGGAGTTAGAGGGCCCCCTCGGAGAAGAAAAACATTAGAAACGGGGACCGAGAAACAAAGAGCGAGAGGCCAAGAGGAGGTTATCGGCAAGAGGAGGTTTTCGAGAAAGCTGAATAGCCTCGTATATACCTACTTCTCGCCAAACTTCACCGTAGGCAGCTTCTACTCTATCTAGCCATGATAAATAGGCATCGGAAACAGTCGGCCAAGTTCGAAGGCTTCTACCAGTGGAGGTTGAAGAAAGCCAAGAATGTAGGTCGATTGAATCGGCTGCCAAGGGGAGACCATCACTAGAGTAAGGGAAATCGTCAATGGGTGCATCTCCAGTAAAAGAGGGACCCAAAACAAATCTAGTTTTATCAGTCAAAAGATATGGACGAAGAATATTGTAGTCCAACAAAGGACGAGTCGGCAAAGACGGAATTTTGGCCATCATCGAAAGAAGAACTAAAGAGGCAGAACGAAAGGTTGGGCGATGGCGAAGGTAAACCAAGAAAGGATTTAGTAAAAATAGAAGGATACGACGGAGAAGACGAAATCGAGAAGGTTAAAAGCTTGGGTAAGAAGGAAAAGAAAGCGTCGTCGTTTCGTCACAACGATACGGTTTCGAAATGCACTTTGATGATGAATAGACGGCGGCAATTAAGAGGATGCAATCAATGCCGCATATAAGACAAAATCCTAAAGTAAATCAAGGTCAATGAGAAAAAGAACGGTCAAGATTGAAATCGTATTCTAGGGCTTTGAATCCGGTCACGATTGTGGAGATTGATTGGATCGGATCGGGAGATATGTATCGGGTCACACTTTTGTAAAGTTGGGAGAGAAATTTGAACCGAAAAGGTTCAAGCGAGAAATAGAATGATTACCCGAGAAAAAGAGAACAAAAAACCGCCAGCTACCGAAGCGATTCTCCGGAAGCTGCCGAGGGGGCAATTGTTGAGCCGATTTAGCACGGCTAAGTTATACACCGGGTGTTTTGATAAACACGACAACCGAGTTGTGCGCCAGGAGTACGAAAAGAGCATGAACCGCGGGAGTTATAATAGCTGAGGCGGTTTTCAAAAGTAATGGCGATCGGTCGAAGGTGGTCCACAATATCGGGAGACGTGGGATGGTGGCGGTCATACTAAGACCATAAGCGATTCAAGGAGGCTTTATAAATAGGCACTCAATATCTTGAAAAGAGGTCTTTTCTCCCTGCGAACGAGAAGACCACCTTATTTTCTCGCATTTTCTTACTCGCATTTACTGCTTTTTCTTAGGAGTAGCCTCTAATTTAAACTTCTGGAGTCTGTCTGCCTTCAGTGGCATCACTCCGCTCTTTGTTGTAGTTCTTAGAGTCTGTCTGCCCTTTGGGCATCACTCTTGAGAGTTACGGTCTATTCCTTGTATTTCCCCGTTTTTCTTATTAATATAGTCACATTTCGGCTGAGCCGAGCCGATTGTTTAAGTCTTCTTCTGGCTATTCGGCTCCTCCCTTGCTTAATCTATTACTTGTGTTGACCTTTCGACTCTTTCGGCCGAATCAAAGTGAAAATAGGATTTCGAACCCGATCGGTTTGATCCCTCGCCGATCGAATCGTTTGAAGATCAGAAGGGCGCATTTCTCGAGGGTCATCAATCTGAACCACTTTTCATCCCAGCACGCATCCCAAGGAAGATCAGGCATTTTCAGGGATCGGGGAGAATTTTGGAGACAAACACATAGCATCTACAAATTTTAATTTTTTTTGTATATAAAAATGTGATTTCTTAATTAAAAGTATGAGATGAATAAAGATATAGGAAATTCATAGTGTACGAACAAACAAATAAACTAGGTATAGAAAATAAATTGTTATTATAAGATAAGAACAAAAATATAATATTGGTAAAAGTTTATGGACTAAACTAATACCTTAGTAAAAGCTTAGGATCTTAAATGTCGAAATTTAAAGCTTAAAGAACAAATGAAACTTTAGTCATAGTTTAGGAATCAGTAAGCAATTTAACTGCTAATTGCATCCATTCTTACATTTACCCCTATTATTCGGTTAAAAGTATTAAAACTCGGTACCTTCATTGCCCAACCAAGCTTAGTTGTCAACGCCCTTGATCCAACCCTAAGATTTACTTTAAGGACCCAAATTCGATTATCCCCACTAAAACTTTTGACATAACACTTTATATAATTGCATCGGCCTTACTCTGCTTCGCTAGCTAATTAGCATCTCCATTGAACAAGCACGTTCGGCCACAACACCCTTAGCCCAACTTCCGAGGTTTGCTTTACAAATCTCTATACCAATTGCCACATAAAACTCCCCTAATGAGCTTCGTGGTCACCGCACATCATGAATCCCCACTCAGCACACTTGCCCTGGCAAACCTTGTCCTACATAGGATCATTCTGCTGCAAGACTATCCCTCATCCGCTCGTCCCCTCAACTACAAATATCTAAGAGCATAAAATAGCACAAGTAATTTTTAAGAGGAAAACCTCATGATATACCTCACTTTGTAATATCTTCAACATTACCCTAGACTTGTGTGACTTCTACTATACTTGACCAGCTCACACAAAGCTTTAGGCTTGGCATGTTCGCTTGCCAAGGGGCGATCAATATGCTATAGACCGCCAGGTGAGTCAAGACCACTACACAAGTATCTCTATCCCTCCTCTATATACCCAATGCTTCCTTCTCTTTAGCAACTAGGGGTACAAAGATGGTCATCAAAAGGTGCATTTCAAGTCTCCTGCGTAAGCGTTTGGACCAATATCATTGCAACGATATAGATCATTCCTAAGGAATTGTCTCCATTGGCCCATCTGTGACGAAATATCTGACAAAGTGTCTCAAACTTTGCAACTTCATAACTTCGTCAACACAAATTACGGTTTGATAACCTATTGGTCGGTGTTTCCCAAGGGGCGGTGATTGTCGGCTAGTTACCGACGATTGGTTATTGAGCATATACATGACTATACCTTGTACGGCCGCACTGAAGGAGTTTTAGACTGGATTACTGACCCAGGGTACTTCAGTTGCCAGCCCAATGGGAGGTGAAGTGTCATAGACAGGGTTCGCTACCCTGAGCTCTCACCCCCAGTCTAGATATACACCGCACTTAGACAGAGTTAGCGTCTTTGGGTGCGAGTAGATGTGTCCCTCTGGAGTGGTACTTGATTTACGGTCCTTGAGACCTATGGGCGAGCTTAGGCCAAGTCTTCATGACAGGCCACAGGGATTTGGTATATCTTGGACTTCTCGTATGTCTAGCTGATGCATACTTGTATCTTGTTCTATATTACAGTAGCGGCTAGTTACATTCCTATGTACTGTTGTTTACCCATGCATCATTGCTACTGTAGTTATGATATCCATGTATGCATTATGTTCTATTTTACAGTAGCGGTAGTTACATGTCCTATTGTTCTTCTCTTTTCTTTCGGCATATTAATTAGCTACTGTATTTGTGATATCTACCTATGACTTGATCTCTTTCTGCCGATGAGTACTTCTCGCCTTCGTCGGCTTGCGGTACTCACTAGGAGGGGAGACATGTGTATATGTGTCACGCCTTGGACTTCAGCGGAAGCTCACAAGTCACATGCACAGATCCGCTGCGTACACCACAACTCAAGCATACACCAGGCGTCTACAATCACATAGTAAAAGCATCCTAAAATACCCAGATAATCAGAGCGAAATTTAACAGTTCATAACTTATACAACACTATAATTAAAAGTAAAGTACATTCTACAAGACCAATATAAAACGTTGAACTAAACCAAAATAAACTGGTAGAGGTTCATCTATTTAACATCGAGAAGGCTCTAGTTAGCCGCTGACCCCTCGCCGGGAACCCTAGCTAGCCTTTCCCGCTATGGAAGGCCCTGCACAAAAACTATCAACAAAAGGGGGTATGAGAACTATTAAACAATAGTTCCCAGTGGGTAAGTCGCCGAGAATGGCGAAGTACACTAGGTCAACTGAGGCATAAGTATATAGCAGTAATTAAGCAGAATAAATACAACAATAAAAGAAATATTTTAGTAATACTATGCTGCCACAAGATATGTCTCATAATATGTATATCAATTCATATAAATGAATGCTCTAGTCACACTAGTTAATAGTTTAATCAACTATATGTCATACTGTATGCAGAATAGCATTATATTTACCAACTACTGATACCCCGTAGTTATCTCCTACATTGACCCGTGTGTATACATTCAAATACGGTTGTAATGTTACTAATCAATCAAGATATCAACCCTTTGGTATGTTTATTACTAAATAGACTTAACCACTAACATAAAGTATCCTTACTACTATGTCCATTTAAAGTTAAGGTAACTCATAATAATCCAATTCACAATAGACTTACACAAGATATAGTCATAGCCGCGCCGTGCCTAATGGCCCCGTGGAAGTTAACACTACCCACGGCAATCCATTTCGACGCTCAAATTCGTACATAAGCGAGCAATCTGTCGCTAAGCCACACCGGAGCGCTAGATTGGGGGGCGTGAACCCCACAAGCATGTGTGAAAGAGCACAATGGCATGCAAGCTGTAATCCATATCACAAGTATCACGATTTCATCATGTCTCAACACATGGAATCTCAATTCGACACCAGGTTGACACGGTAGTACCAAAATCATAAACCATTATCAACTAGTTGACATAATTCTATCAATAGCTAGTATAACTTAACAATTATATACTTTACTTCATAATGGGCTATACCCATACATACTCACTTAGAGTCCTCTCACTACTCCCTATCCATAAGGAAAGTGGTTTTCTAAGATTATGTCCAATGACTCGTGGCACATATCTTATAGTTCAACATAATCCTATACTACTTGGAGTAAACAAGTAATATGCAATCACTCTATTGAGTTATACAGATATGCTTCCATGTCCAACTCTAGTTGTTTACTAGATTACATTCAATAGAAGAACATGCAGTTAAACAAGTTCTATCATGTAAAGGTGAAAACTAACTGTCGAACATAAATAAGTATAATACACTTCACATGCTCTGTATGCAAGTCATTTGCATAGTATGTTCGAGGTTCAAGTATCAAGTTTACAACATGGACTTGCATGATTTACTTGAAGGTTAAGACCATTACACATTGTTTACTTAGTTATACCTCTAACACTACAAAAAATCTTGCATTTAAGGACACTTTAAATGATATTTAGCGACGTTTTAAAGTGTCGGCAAAAATAATCCCGACGCATGTTAAAGCGTCGTGTAAAGAATCGTTAAATAAACATGTCGGGATAAATATACCGGCGTTTTAATATAGCGTCGGAAAATTTATATAAATATTTGATAAAAATATGTTTATTGACGACGCTTAATCATAGTGTCGGCTAATGCTAAATATTAAAGACGCTAGAAGAAAGTGTCGTTTAAAAAACGTCGCCTAAAACATATTTTGTTGTAGTGTAACTAAGTATCATTTCCTTGACTTTAATTCAATGCAATAGTAATCGATGTCTCTCTTTAATTTGTCTATACAAGCACATTAATATCATGCAATACATGTTAGACTAGCCAGTAATTTCTGAATGCGAAGCAATTCCATAGTTTACCCCTGCTACATAGAGATTCTCTTTTATCCGATATGCTATGCAGAATCCAACTCATCCAAACACACCTATATTCATTTGAACGTGCAACTGTTCCATTTATCTAATGTCAAGAAGATATAGAGGGAATTCACCCATTTCGGTGAGGTCAGACCCACCAATTAGTCGACGACTCTTATTGGTCCCGCAACTGAAGTTAATCTGAAGCCTCCAAGCACCTTCTAGTAGAGCCCAACTTAACTTTACTTTCTTTCAGGTTGGAATACATCAAATTCAGACTTTAAGAATCATCAAAATTCAGCCCAAGGTGGTCTTTAAATCTGCTGCAAACCTGCCGCGAGTAAGTACTAAAAACTGCATTAAAACTATAGTTGGAGTATTCCATTTTGGTAAGATTCTCACCTGGGTTCAGATTAGAACCAACCCTCCATTTCCACTTAGGTTGAAGTACGTACTCTAGACCAGCTCACAATAGTTACCAATTCGACTCAAATGCTTCTAATTCCCTGTTGCAGACCAGCTGAGAACATGCCTCCAAACTGCATTAAAACTACCACTATTATGTTTAACTTAAAAGCTAGTAAGTAGTATACTTCTCAATAGCTCTAATTGAGCTATTTCCCTGGTTTCGAATGGAAGAATCACAGCAAACTAGCTTCACAAGTTACCCAAAGCTCAGTATCAAGTTCACATATCCTGCTGTGAGTAAACACCCCAAAAACTGCATCACTACTCACTAACTCAACCACTAGAACACTTAACTAGTGAAAAAACTTAGGCATTATACCTTTCCAAGCTTTAACGTGGGTACTTCCTGAGTTAATCTTGAGAAACACAGCCCCAAAATACTCCTTCCATAGCTGCTGTAAGCTTCCTCCAATCAGCTGGCAGCAAGAGCTAGCAACGAATAAGCTCAAATTCTCTATTAGTGCCTTAAGCCAACAAAAGTTGAGTAGCTCACCTCATTAACCCTCAACTTAGCTACCTGCTGTATTAGAGCCACGAAATGCCTCCAAAACTCTTCTCTCCACCAATAAATCACAGCTCCAAGGCCTCCCAATTAGCTAACAATCAAAAAGGAAAAGAGACAAGCTCAAATCCCTTAGTTTCTACTCAAATTTGGAGAAAACCTAGAGAGAGTGTAAGAAAGGTGTTCTTACCCTATCCCTGTCCTTAAACTTGATAAGGATAAGCTGGAAAAGATAAGAACAAGGCTGGAGAAGGAAATGACCAAAATAGCCTTATATCCACGCAACTGCTGTGATGTGTACCGGTACACGAGCATATCTGTACCGGTACATTATTCAAAATCCTGCATTTCGATATTCCAATGCACTTCGATCTTCTGGCTGTTCGATCACCCTTTTAACTTGTCAAGAACCTCACTACAACTCTTTAAAAGATATGGGTCGGCTCCCATTACCCATTCCACTCCTCAAACATCATAATCAGCCAAGTTCGGTTTACTATATTTGAATAGTGCATTTACAATGCACTTTTCCATTTCCAATTACTCGCTTACTCCAATATCTTGCGAAAACCCCTCAACCATCCTCACAAGTTGTAGAGTAGTTTCAATTACTGTTCCATCACTCGAACTTCGTAATTTGCCAAAGTTCAATGTATTACAATATGTTCTCACCCCTCACCCCTATTACAGGTGACGTTGCGGGTCCAAGTCAGGATGGTGCATGAGACATGTTCGTAGCAGTCGATAGAGCTTCCGACCCGATTTGATTGGTTTATTTGCTATCCTCATTATTTCTGATGATATGACTTAAATATTATGGTTCAGTTAGTTCAACTTTAATTGAATTCATAGGTTTTGGGAAATGAATAAAGTGATTATGGTTTTCTTATGAAACGAAAACGGTTTTCTACCCCTCGTGGTAGTGTTTTAAAGGAAAAAATTTTCGTGTGAAAAATAGTTTTAAAAAAGTTTTCATGGTTCTTAGTATTTCAAAATGAGTTTTCGGGTAGAAAATATTTTAAACTAATAGATGTGAATTTTTGTATCTCGGTGATGAAATAAATATGGATTGTGATGTGGTAATGTATATTAATGTTCATATGTTTGTGGTTGTATCTTGTACTTGTGTGACGCCGTACAAATACAGAGGAGACTCTGTTCATGTGAATAGTGGGGTTCCTATATTTGTGGCTGTAGTGACCTGGGTGGTTACAGTTGAGGCTTGTGGACAGCTCTGGTGAGTGTCGGGACAAGTCCGAGTCGCGTTGGTGCGAAATTGACGCCAAACGGGCTCAGTGGGAACGCGAGAGCAGCTGGAATCTTCGAGATCTGCAAATAGCAAGTTTTTGTCAAAGTGTACCGGTACAAATATGGGATTGTACCGGTACCAGATTGATTGTTATACCGATACGACCAGTGCATGCAGAACGATCTGTATGAGCTCTCGGGTTAACTGTTTGTACAAGCTGCCGTGTCTGCAGTACACTTTGGTAGGTGAGCAATGGGCAGTTTGGTAATTTACAGCATAGATTGTATCACCCACCTTCCATGCATATACACGTAGAGAGAGAGAGGGGGGAGGGACTTCTCCACTGCTGCTACTCTTCTTCTTCTCCCTCTATTTTGGCCGATTGGAAATGAGGAGCTCGGTGGAGTCGAAGATCGCCGACGTCGCACCGCGGAGCTATTCGGGAGAATTTTCAACGTCATGGTGCCGCGAGGAAGCCGGGCGACTGCAGAATTACGCCGTCTTCGACGCTGCGACGGTTCTAGAGTATTTCCAGAGGTGAGTAATCCGTCGAGAACATTTCAGCTACTTCAACTCCTACAATTTTCGAGCTTGGTGCTGATCCTGTAGTTTTCCAGCGTCGACCGTCGGCATTTTAGCTCGTTCTCTGTGTAGGAGCTTTGGATCGCGACGAAACTTGGTTCGCTGGATTCGAAACTTCGAGAGGAATCCACAGAGCCCAAAATTGCAGATTTTGGAGAAGGTTAGCCTGTTCGAACCTCCCTTTTTCTCTGCTGTTGTTGTTTCTGGGCAGAACTGTGATGTTGAGGTTGTTTTGTTGTCAATTTCGGGATCAGGGGGATTCGAGACCTGAGGATTATTCTCCAGTATACTCCCTTGGGTTCAGCACTGTCCTCACCAGATTTGGAGACCTCTAGGTGAGTTTCAACATTGGAATCGAGCTAAATGTGAGCTTAAGTGTTGAATTGTCGCTAACTAGTGGATTTTATGCCTAGAGCTTGGAGCTAGCATAGTTGCTGGTCTTGGAGGAGCTCGACGGACCAGCAGGGGATCGAGGTTGGTTCGAGGCTCTCTTTGCTGCCAGGAATTAGCATTCGAGGTGGGTTTTCATCGGTTTTGCTCCTAAGTCCAAAGTAGTCGACATTTATAGTTTAAATCTTGAATGTAAACCCTTAGCTCAAATTCATGGATTACAGCATGTTTAAAATCTGAATTGGGAGCATGTTTAGCAAGTAATAATTCATATATGTTAGACTTGGACTTGACTTAGGAGAAAACCACGATTGGACCGACATATGCATACACTACCAGATTTAGCTCTAGGGTGTTATGTTTGTATCGTCGCGGTGTGAGTGCGATGGATACCCAGGGTAGTGTAGCTTGCATTTGCGCTCGTGCTGGGATGCCAAGCTTAGTTTACAGCAAAATCTAGGTTGTTTCGTATTGTCGAGGACCGTCTGGGTTGACGGTGGGCCCAGATTACTGTTTTGTTTTCAGATTGTGCCAAGGGCACGTGACCTATTGGTGGTTAGACCAGTTGGACCCTGTTTACTTGACTTTAGTCTGTGAAAGCCTGATTGAGCTCGACAGAGATACGCTTGCATACTTGGTTGGTTCGCGCCCACGAGTGCCTCTCCGGAGTCGGGCTTAGTGCTTTTGCGTTGGTGTCGTTGTGTCCTGGTTGGACTCTGTGACACCCTAATAGTCTCACATCGGATGGGAATGGGATTGTCATTGGGTTTATATGAGACTTAGACACTAGTAATAATAACTGGGCTTAAGCATTTTGGGCCAGTGGTTAGGCCCAACGAGTTATTATTGCTAGTGGGCTGGGTCGTTACATTTGGTATCAGAGCCGGTTCACCAGTTGGACATGTGTGGCGAGTCTCGGCTGAGTCAGGGTCTGGATGATGGGCTAGCGAGACGAGTCTCACATCGCCTGGTTATCTTGGGCTGTGTGTGTGATTGCACTAACGAGGACGTCAGGGCCTTAACAGGGGGAGTCTGTGACACCCCAATAGTCTCACATCGGATGGGAATGGGGTTGTCATTGGGTTTATATGAGACTCAGACACTAGTAATAATAACTGGGCTTAAGCATTTTGGGCCAGTGATTGGGCCCAACGAGTTATTATTGCTAGTGGGCTGGGTCGTTACATTATTGTAAGACCCCAGATAGTCCTATATATGAGATATAATATGGCTAAACTCTTAACCCGGCTTAAGCATTTTGGGTGGTGGCTAGACCCAAGAGGTTAAGGGAGTTAAGCGTGCTAGGACGGGAGTAGTCCTAGGATCGGTGACCCCCTGGGAAGTTGGGGCGTCACAAATGGTATCAGAGACAATTACCAGCCGGAAGTGTGAGATGAGTCTTGGGCGAGCCGAGTGCGGATGACGGGCTAGCGAGGACGAGTCTCACATCGCACAGTACTTGTGAGTCGAGCAGCGACGAGGACGTCAGGGCTTAAAGGATGGGAGATTGTAAGACCCCAGATAGTCCTATATATGAGATATAATAGGGCTAAACTCTTAACCCGGCTTAAGCATTTTGGATGGTGGCTAGACCCAAGAGGTTACGAGAGTTAAGCGTGCTAGGACGGGAGTAGTCCTAGGATGGGTGACCTCCTGGGAAGTTGGGGCGTCACAGACTCGCTCTCCACTAACTACCCAGTGTGGTGATTGTTAGTGTAGCTTCGACAAGCGGGACGGGTGTATCACAGTCCCTCGTGAGATTGGGTCAGGATTGCATGTTTTACAGATGACTAGTGTTAGAGCAGGATAGGGTAGTGGCATTTTAGCTGCAGAGGTTTTCCAACTTTTCTCTACTATTCTTGCTTATCCTGTAGACTTAGTGGGTGGACCGATGATGTTTAGGGCGGCACCCACTGAGGACTACCTGTTGTTACAGTAGTTCTCACACCCATTTTCTTCCACCGTTGTTGCAGGGCCTTCGGTTTCGGCTGCTTCTGAGGCTGATCGCGGCAAGGGTGTTGCGAGTTAGAGCCCTATCCTTCGAGTGCTGCTAGAGGATCCTTACCGCAGGTAGTAGTATTTTGTGTGGGAGTTTTGTACATACAGTTATCAACTCGCTGGAGCGAGTAGTACTTTTGTATCGTGATATTTTGTATGTATATAGAACGCATGTTTATTCCTACCTATTTGTTTATAGTTATTTCAGCTCTATACTACTGTTTGTAGTATTGTATGTTATACAGGTACAGCTACGCTTCGTGTACAGGGAAAATTTCTTGTACACGGCGGATTTGTCGCCGTACCCGGGGAATCTTGCAACCCGAGGCGTGACAGTGGCGGATCTGACAGTGACATCTGACATCCCTTGGGGTCAAGACTTTCAAAAAACAATTTTTTTTTTTGGGCGTTTCTGCATCCTTTTCGAGTCAAAGAGACCCCGGGGTGTGACACATATTCATTCATGATAAAATAATATTATCACTTGTTGAACATCATGTTAATTAAAGGCATAGTAGCTTAGCAAATTGATATTTATTTAATATATATGTTGTTTATTTTAGTTTCATTATACTACTGCCTCCATGACCTAGTGGTGTATTTCACTGATGTCGGCGGTTTACCCACTAGGAACTATTGACTAATAGTTCTCGTTTCCATTTTGTTGATGTTTTTGTTTATAGAGTCATCCACGCTGGGAAAGGTTAGGGATCGCGGCAAGAGAGTTGCCTCTAACTAGATAGCGCTGTGTTTCTACTAGGTGGTTCATCTCTCCTTTTGTTTAGTTGGAGAGAGAGACATTTTATACCCGATATATAGAGACCACCATTTTTGTATTAATTTAGTTTATCTATGTGATTTTTGTGATGTATTTACCTTTGGATTGTCATAGGTGTTCAGTTTTATTTTTCCTACTTGACATTAGAGATTAGTTGTATCTATACTCTTATATTACACTAGTTGTTGTTATAAACTTGTTCTTTTTATCATATTGTTGTAGACGCCGTATATGTTGTCGGCATATGGCGGGTCTGTACACGCACCGGGCGGGCTTCCACTGGGCTCCGGGATAGAAAAATATATTTATATTATTATTGTTGGATAATACTTAGCTATAAAATATTTATTTCTAGACTAAATTTAGTAGATATATGTTTTCAAGTTTCACTTTTTATAAAACTAATATGCGCTAATAGAAAGTAAAATTAGTTAAGTTGATTTTAAGTGATTGGATTTTAATAGACTTAGATAAAAAAAAGTCCAATCAATTCGATTAAAACCGAATTAGTTCATTAGTTCAATGGTTGAACCGCCGCTTCAAACTATTCAAAAGGGTTTTTAACATATCCGGTTCAATGGATTGAATTAAACAGTTTTATAGGCTAGGTCACATTTAGACGGATCGAATCGATCGATTTGACTCGATTTTTAAATAATTATTGACAAGATCAACTCGGCCTAAATCTAGCCTATAGGCCTAAAAGCAAATAGGCTATTTGATGGAAAGGGTTGAGCCACAGTTGGGCATGTGATGGGCGCTCTCTCTCTCTCTCTCTCTCTCTCTCTCTCTCTCTCTCTCTCTCTCTCTCTCCATCTACTTGGCATTCAGTGTTCCTATCTTAACTAGGTGGAATGAAGTTGGGATAAAAATATATAGAAATATATTTTTCTATTGTTAAAGGACGGCAGAAGTTAAATCTTATCTAATATATTACTATTTGCATAATATGATTTTATTCCACAGAAATGAATGAATTACTTTTCTTTTGTAATTTCTCATAGAGTGCCATTTCTATGCAATCTCGAATGGCTTTTTAGTTTATTTTTTTTCTTGATTTAATTATTGTGTATTTGTGTATTGTTATTTGAACTTGAATATACTAGAATTTCACCCGTGCGATGCACAGATAATATAATAATATAAAATAACAAAAGTTATTATGTGATGATAAAAAAAATATTCTAATTAATATTATATTTTTTTAACAAATAAAAAATATACTATCAATCTTAATTATATATAGTACATATTAAAGTACAAAAGCTAGAGAAAAAAATTATGGACTAAAGTAAATACTCAAGTAAAAAGCAAAATTCAACCCTACTCTATTATCTATGAATTGGTATGCGAAACAATTTACATTTATATATTAATATGCAAAACAAAATGATAACAAAAATTAATATAAAAAATTACAAATGACATTAATATTTAAGTATATAATGAGATCGACTAAACTTTCATATTTGACACAAATTAGAATAAGCACACGTATACGAGAGGCATACCAACTTTCAAGATTCAAAAATATTGATATGCAAAATAAAATGATAACTAAAATTAATATGAAAAATTGAATTTTAAAAATCAAATATTTGATGCATTTAACAACTCTTACCTACTAAATATTTGTCATCAGCGACATTAGCAAATATTTCATCAAAATGGGTAAATATAAATTCATATTTTGATATTGTCAAAACATCTTACATCTCACATACAACCGTAAAATATTGAAAATTGATTTTGTAAGGATGTATAGTGGTCCTGTAAGAGCCACTGCTCTGCTCCACTCCAAACTGGTTGATCACATAAACTTTTTTTTCTGTAAAAAGGCCTTTAAATTTGTTCAGAAAAATTTTTCTTACCATTACATGTATCCTATCTGTAGCATATCACTTCCCCGTAAAGCGTGCCGAGTTCCGTCGAAATGAGCGGAACGCGGAGTGAGGTAAGTAACACGAGATTCTAAGAGTTTTTAAACCTATGGTAAGTGAAAACGGGACCCGAGAGATCGAAACTGCAATTCTGGAAAATTGCAGGGTTGGAACTCTTGGGGACCGGTCTCTGCAAAGGGGAGACCGGTCTCCCCATGCGCGGAGGGTGGACAGGCTGAAAAATCGGGCGTTTTTGTGCGCATAGGCGCGAAAACGGAACCCGAAAAGCTATGTTGGGTCGTGAGCAAAATCCGGCATTAGCGTGGATGAAAAGATGATGAAAACGTATTCGAAAACATGTTTGCAAAGTCTCAGTTCGATTTGAAACGAATCGGAGGTCAAACGAGCGAAAACGGACCCCGAAGGTGAAAAAGCTGAAAATTTGGCTAAGTCTTAAAATGCTGGAATTCTAGACCTCTCTGGGACCGGTCTCTCAAGTCCAGGACCGGTCTCCTATACAAAAAAAATTGGCGAAAAAGCTGAAAATTTGGCTAAGTCCTTAATTGTTTGGCTGAGGCTTTCTGGGACCGGTCTCCATATCCCAGGACCGGTCTCCAAGTGCGAAACTGCCCAGTTTTGGCAGAATGCAATTAAAAGGGTTTGGAGGGCTTATGTGCTATTGTTACAATATCATATAGTCTTGGGCCCTCTTGTTCACAGCACACTCTCACTCTCACTCTCTTTTCTCTCATTCTCTCTCTCTAGCAAAGCTCTAGGGCTTGGAGATCTTGGAGAGGAAGAAGAAGGAGAAGGCTTTGGAAGGATTTTGGAGCTTTGGGAGGATCTTGGAGCTCTCTTATCACAAGGTCTTGGGAGAACTTTGCACCAAAGGTGAGTTCTCACTAGTAGAGTTCTAGGGTTTGGGTTTCCTCTTAGGATTTGGGATTTCTAGCTTGTTGCTAGTGTTACAGAGCTAAGTATACCATGAACTCCATGGAAAACTCATGATAGCTTCATGAGCTCTAATGGTGACTTAGTAGGATTTGTAGTAAATGCCTTAGAGATGGTTCTAATGGCTTTAGAATGGTTCTAGAGAGCTTCTCATGGGTTCATAAGCTTTATTTTGCTTGTGTGTGAGATCAATCCCATGAGAATGCCAAAATGGTATTGTTAGGGTTTGAAAATTGGGGCTTTTGCCCTAGGGTGTTTCCAAGGCTAATTGACCTTGTGAAAACCTAATTGGGGGTATTCCCGACGCGTGGGACAACTCCGTTCGTTTAAACGAAAAGCCGATATAGGGGCTACTGTGTAAATCGGCCTGATTTAGAATCTGTTTAACGCGCAGGTCGCAAACTAGGGATCGGATAGCCGTGAAATTTGAACCACAACTCCACCATAATTTTTAGAGGTGGGGGGGTGCATTCCGGAATCATCGAATTTCCTTCTATGTCTATTTCACCTTTTTGATCATATTATATTGTAGAATATTCATGCATGATCGGGTAGTGAGTAATTATAAGTATGATTGTTCCTTTATGCATTGCTATAATGTAAACGAACTTAGCGAATGAAATGGAACATAGAAAACGAGAACAAGAACCCTATGCATGTGTGAATGTGAGAATGACTATGATCTTAGTACACAAAGGTGACATTGAACATAGAGACAAGATTGCCATCGAGACGACATAGAAAACCATAGAGAATGACTTGAACAACTAGGTAGAAACCTATTATGACATTGACATTGGAACTAGAGTTTATGGTTTCCCAAGTTGGGAAATTGATCGATACTCACACTTGACTTGTGGGAGGTAGCTCCTCCGCAAGTGGTGTACTCCGGAGTGTAGACACCGCGGGGAAAGTACCCCGTCGACGAGCCCTCGGGTGATAGCGCCTTGAGCCTTTCCCGGTAGACGGGTAATGAAACGTGAGTTTTGGGGTTAACTTGGTTAACCTAAGATTAGGGTAAAGAAACAAGTAAAGTAAAGAGCATGCATGCATCGTTAATTACAGTCAATTATCTATCCGCTAATCTTTCTTTTGCAGGCATGGTATTTTAGCATATAGTATGGTTACCATTTCCTTTTCTTTACAATACTTATGCCTAAATGGACCTAGTGGGTAAGTCGGCGGGGTCGGTTGCCGAGCCCACTGGGAACTTCGTTGTAGTTCTCACACCACTAACCCTACAGGTCCTAGCACGAGTGCGGCGGCGGAGGACCGGGGCAAAGGGTTAGCGCCATAGCTAGTGGCCACCGGAGTACATCATAGGCATTCCATTTTGGGTATACTTGTATCAACTTATTTTGTTGATCTATAGCGATTAAGTTGTAAACATTCAAGTTTATTTTGGTGGAATGGCAAATGTAAAAAGATATAATGTATTGAATGGAAAAGATTGTAATAGTTTTAGTTTACTTGTATTTGGTTTAAATGTAATCAAATATCTTATATGTGGTATCTATTAGCTTAGTGTTTCTACTTCCGCTGTGTTTGTTGCTTGCCCTCGTGCAAGCCTTGTATAATAGCAAATATCCATTGATTGCCTTATTATACTCGTAGTTGGAGCCTTGGGCGGGCAGGGGAGGCCCTGTTCGTTCGGCGTCTGTTGACGTGGCCCGAACCCGACCAAATAGGCGGGTAGCGGGGCGTGACACTATCTCCCTAAAAGAGAAAATAAACACATTATGTAGTATCTTTTAGTAAAAACAAAGCAAATGTATAATCAATTTGAAAATAAATATTGTATCTTACATTTTGATTAGAAAGAACTAACTCTAGGCTATTCACTACCTCTGGACGATGAAATTCAGGTATCGTATACAGACAAATCACTCTGACTTTGATCTTCCATTTGTCTCCAAGAGGAATGATGTCACGTATAGAATCATACCCAAGTACCATATCCTGAGAACAATAAGACATTCAAGAAAAAAAAATTAATACTTATTTGGTATTTAAATAATAAAATAAAAATAATATGTTCTATTTTAAAGCATGGACATCTAAGAACTAAGAAAATTACAGAAGAAGTGATAGAAGAGAAAAAAAAAATTACGAAGTACGTAATATGACCTATCATAATTTTGAATTAAACATATCATCGTATTTGAATTTAAATATTAAAATATTTTAAAATTAAATTTTAAATCAAATATGAATTTTATTGCGAAAATATCTTTATCTTTTTAACTAATTTTGCCACGTGTCATATTCTCACAATAGGTTTATAAAGGATTCGACTTTAGTATAGTAATAAAGATATTAAAAAATATATTAATTTTTTGCCATTAGATCTTATCTAATAATTATGCCCAAAAATTTTGAACCATTTATCTCAAATAATTTATTAAATTTTGACGCATTTAAATTTAAATCTTAAATAGAAAATTAAATTTTAAATTTTGAATTAGCATTTACGATTTAAGATTTAGATAATTGTTTAATTTGTATAAGGGATCATTAAGGGTTTATAATTAATTTGATTTAATTTGATTTTTAATAATATAGTAAATAGTTCATCTCAAATAATTTATTAAATTTTGACTCATTTGAATTTAAATCTTAAAATAAATCAAAATTAAATTTTGAATTACTATTTACGGTTTAAAATTTAGATAATTGTTTAATTGGTATAAGGATCATTAAGGGTTTATAATTAATTTAATTTTTAATAATATAGTAAATAGAATAGAATTTGACACGTGGTAAGCATATAGAAAGCCACGTATCAGATTCTCACATAGGGATAGGGATCATTAAGGGTTCTAGTTTAGTATATAGTAATAGAAGTAATAAATTAGTATTTTGTTTGGATGGATAGAAAAAGAGAGAAATGAAAAAAAAAAGAGTGAATTATTTTCTCTCATCTGAATTAAAATTTTAGAAAGAAAACATAAATGGAGATAAATTGACATTCTATAATGGTTTTTTTCTTGTTCAAAAATAGAGAAAAATAGAGAGAAAAGAGAAATACTACTTACATGTTTACTATTGAGATGTACAGCTCATAACTCTTTAATTATAAGATTTAAATAATTTTTTTAGGTTCTTAATATTTAAAGAGCAATAAACTAGTATTAAAAAAGTTGAATTTTTGGATGAGGAGGTAATAAAAAAATATCTACAAAAATTAACGTGTAGTATTGGTGAGACTTAAATCTTTGGCACATCAAATAGGGATGAAAATGATTATGATATTATCTGTCACGCCCCGGGTCGAAAGATTCCCCGGGCACGCCGACAAATCCGCCGTGTACAAGAAATTTTTCCTGTACACGAAGCGTAGCTGTACCTGTATAACATACAATACTACAAATAGTAGCATAAAACTGAAATATTAAATACAAGCAGGTAGGAAAAGTACAATTACATACAACGAAAACCTCAGATACAAAAATGCACTCGCTCCAGCGAGTTCAACTATATGTACAAGAAACCCAACCAAAAACTGTCACTACCTGCAGCGAGGGTCCTCTAGCACAGAACTCGAGGGATAGGGGTCTAACTCGCCACGCCCTTACCGCGATCCAACTCAGGAGGAGCAGCAGCCGCGATAGAAGGCCCTACAACAATGGTGGAAAAAAAGGGGCGTGAGAACTACTGTAAAAATATGTAGTCCTCAGTGGGTGCTGCCCTAAACATCATCGGTCCACCCACTAAGTCTACAGGGTAAGCAAGAAAGGTAAAAAAAAGCTGGAAACACTCAACAGCTACACTAACAACTACCCCAGGGGTAGCTAGTGGAGAGCAAGTCCAACACTAGGACGTAGCGACACCAATGCAAAAGCACTAAGCCAGACTCCAGAGCGGCACTCGTGGGCGCGAACCAACCGAGTATGCAAGCGTATTTCTGTCGAGCTCAATCAGGTTCTCACAGGCATAGTCAAGTAAACAGGGTCTAACCACCAATATACCACATGCCCTTGGCACAAACTTCAACCAAAACAGTAATCTGGGCCCACCGTCAACCCCCCCGACGGCCCCCGACAACACCAACAGTCTGAACTCTACAGTAACAGAGCTCGGCATCCCCAGCACGGGCGTAGAAACAAGCTACACTACCCTAGTATCCATCGCACTCACACAACGACGATACAACACAGAACGGCTCCTAGAGCTAAATCTGGTAGTGTATACATATGACGATCAGACGTGGTTTTCTCCTAAGTCAATTCCGAGTCCAACATGTATGAAATATTACTTGCTAAACATGCACTAACAATTCAGATTTTAGTCCAACTAATATCGATGAATTGAGCTAAGGTTTACATTCAATATACAATATACATGTCGACTACTTATACTTAGGAATAATCCGATGAAAACCCACCTCGATCTCCAACAATGCACAACGTATTCCGGGTCCACCTCGATCCCCTGCTGGTCCGCCGAGGTCCGCAATTCCAACCCTTCACAAAATACACCAAGATGAACACAAAACTCGAAGTTCTGCCCCGCATAACAGCAGCGAAGTAAAGTAGGGCTTCGAACAAGCAAACCTTATCCAAAAATTTCAATCTTAGGCTCAGAAGCTTCGTCTCGAAGTCACGAATCCAACGGTCCAAGTTTCGCCGGAATCCGTCGCTCCTACGCTGAGAACAAGCCAAAACACTGAGCGCTTATGACCGAAAACCACGGACGCTGAACAACCGCTTCGCAAAACAAAGAATTTCGCAAAAAGGAATTTCGACCGGGCAAACCTTCTCCAAATCGGGTGAGTAAGGATCCTCTGGATTCGTCTCGAAGTCCCGGTTCCAACGAATCAAGTCGCGTCACGATCTGATGCTCCTGCGCGGAGTACGAGTCAAAACTCTGCGGGTCGACGCTGGAATCAGCACCAGCAGCTACAAAGCTCGAAAATCATGGAATTTGAAACCTTTGAGATGAACTCGACGAGCTACTCACCTCTGGGAGCACCCCAACACAATCGCTGAGTCAAAGTCGGCGGCCTCCCGCGCTCGCCTGGCTCCCTCGCAGCGTCACGACGTCGAAAACCCGCGGAAACCACACCTCGACGCGTCGTCGACGAAGCTTGGGCTTCTCTTGAGCTCCTCCACCACCTCCTCTTCTCAGCCAAGGAAGGAGAAGAAGAAGCACAGGAACAGCAATGGAAGAAGGAGAAGAAGAAGAAAAAGCCTCTATCTCTCTCCTCTTTGCTGCAAGGTAAGGGAAACAAAAGGGTGATGTGACTAGTGAGCAAAAGTCAACAGCACCATACCTGCCACACTGTACCGGTACAAAGACTGTTTGTACCGGTACAAACAGGCAACCCGAGAGCCTATCTGCGCAGGGCTATACCGGTATAGCCCTGGTGGTTATACCGGTATAGCAATCGATGTTGTACCGGTATAGCCACCAAAGTGTACCGGTACAAGCGACTGAAAAATCTGCTATTTCGCAGATTTTCAGATTTCCTGCAGCTCTCGCGTTCCCACTGAGTCCGTTCGACGTCCATTTTGCGCCAACGCGACTCGGGCTTGTCCCGACACTCACCAGAGTTGTCGACAAGTCTCAGCTGAAATTTTCAGGTCTCTACATCCTCCCCCACTACAAAAAGTTTCGTCCTCGAAACTCAAGCATACCTCAGCTCTGCACGTCAAACAGGTAGGGGTAGGCCTCCCTCATCACCGTCTCTGGCTCCCAAGTCGCCTCTCGCTCCTCGTGATTACTCCACTGCACCTTGACATACGGTATGACCCCGTTGCGCAATTCTTTCGCCTCGCGAGCAAGAATTCGCAACGGTCGTTCCTCGTATCGCAGGTCCTCACCAACCTCGAGGGGAGTGAAGTCAATCACGTGAGAGGGATCGAAAACATATTTTCTCAATGCCGAGACGTGGAAAACATCGTGGGTGCCAACTAGTTGCGGGGGTAGAGCAATCCTGTAAGCAACTGGCCCAACTCGCTCCAAAACCTCAAAAGGGCCAATGTAGCGGGGACTGAGCTTCCTACGTACTCCAAATCTGTGAATCCCTTTGGATGGCGAGACTTTAAGAAATACATGATCTCCAACCTGAAACTCTAAGTCTCGCCTCCTGGTATCGGCGTAGCTCCTCTGGCGGCTCTGGGCCGTCAAAAGGTGTCGTCGAACTACCCTCACATTTTCCTCAGCCTCTAGCAGAATCTCAGGTCCAAGTGTCTTTTTTTCACCCACATCGCTCCAAAACAAAGGGGATCGGCATCTGCGTCCATACAACGCCTCAAACGGAGCCATCTGGATGCTCGCTTGATAGCTGTTGTTGTATGCAAACTCAACCAGTCTCAAATGCTGATGCCACCCTCCTCTAAAATCCAGGACGCATGCCCTCCTCAGCATGTCCTCTAGAGTCTGGATGGTCCGCTCTGACTGACCATCTGTCTGTGGGTGAAACGCTGTGCTAAACTGTAGCTAGGTCCCCAAGGCTGTCTGCAAACTCCTCCAAAAGTGTGATACAAATCTCGGGTCCCTGTCTGATACAATCGACACCGGCACGCCATGCAGCCTGACAATCTCGTCCAGATATAGCTGCACGAGTCTCTCTCTCGGCCAGGTGGTCTGAACTGGTAGGAAGTGAGCAGACTAAGTCAGTCTGTCCACTATCACCCAAATAGCATCGAAGCCACCCTGTGCTCTAGGTAATCCCACGGCAAAGTCCATCGTGATCTGCTCCCATTTCCACTCGGGCACTGGCAGACTCTTAAGCTTGCCAGCAGGCACCTGATGCTCTGCCTTCACCTGTTGGCAAGTTAAACACTGGGCCACATATCTGCCAATGTCTCTCTTCATTCCATTCCACCAGAACTGTGCCTTTAAATCCTTATACATTTTGATTCCACCAGGATGAACTATATAAGGAGAACAATGAGCCTCTCTCAAGATATCCGCTCGGATCTCTGAATCCACAGGCACACACAGTCGGTCCTCGTACTTTCAAGATTCCCGAATCGTCCACCGTGAAACCTCTCGCTCGTCTCTCTCTAATCGCTTCTCGAATCCTCGATAAGTGCGGGTCTCCACTCTGTTTCTCTCTGATCCTATCCAATGCAGTAGGCCGCAAAACCATAGACATTAGTATTGCAGTAGACCCAGGGACACAACCTCTAGTCTCAACCGCTGTAGTTCCTCAAGTAACGGCCGCTGCTGCGTGATCATCAGGCACGAGTCCTGCAATGCCTTTCTGCTCAACGCATCTGCCACCACGTTCGCCTTGCCGGGATGATACTGAATACTAATATCATGGTCCTTTAGTAGCTCCAACCACCGGCACTGTCTGAGGTTCAACTCCTTTTGGGTGAACAGATACTTGAGACATAAACAATTACCCTATCATACTGCATCACCACACAGCCCAGCCCGCTGTGTGATGGATCACTATAGATCACATATCCTTCCCCCATAACTGGAAGGGCAAGGATAGGAGCTGATGTTAACCTCTGTCTCAACTCATCAAAGCTCCTCTGACAGTCCTCACTCCAAATAAACTTAATTCTTTTACGAGTCAATCGAGTAAGGGGCGTGGAAAACTTCGCAAAGCCTTCCACAAACCGACGGTAATATCCTGCAAGCCCTAGGAAACTCCGTACCTCAGTTACCGTCGTCGGTCTAGGCCAGTCCCGAATAGCATCAATCTTCTTCGGGTCGACTGCCACTTCATCTACAGAAATCACGTGGCCCAAGAAAGTAACCTCCCGCAACCAGAACTCGCACTTCTTCAATTTGGCATACAACTCTTTCTCGCGTAGGAGTTGTAGCACAATCCTCAAGTGCTCCTCGTGCTCGGCATCGCTACGGGAGTATATCAGAATGTCATCGATGAAAACTACTACAAATCTGTCCAAGAACGGCTTAAACACCCTGTTCATCAAATCCATGAACGCGGCAGGGGCATTCGTCAAACCAAAAGGCGTCACTGTAAACTCATAATGCCCGTACCGAGTCCGAAAAGCCGTCTTGGGAACATCCTCGGCCTTCACCCTCAACTGGTGGTAACCTGACTGGAGATCAATCTTCGAGAAGACACAAGATCCTTGCAGCTGATCAAACAGATCATCAATGCGCGGCAGAGGATACTTGTTCTTGATGGTCACTTTATTCAGCTTCCGGTAATCAACACATAACCTAAGTGAACCATTCTTCTTCTTTGCAAATAACACTGGCGCTCCCCAAGGCGATACACTGGGTCTCACGTACCTCTTATCCATCAAATCCTGAAGCTGCGCCTTTAACTCTCTCAGCTCTGCCGGTGCCATCCTGTATGGTACCTCGAGATTGGTGCAGTTCCAGGAACTACATCAATCACAAACTCGATCTCCCTCTCCGGCGGCATAGTCGTCACCTCTGGGGGAAATACATCCGGAAACTTGCGAACTACAGGAAAGTCCTCAAGTCTCGGTGCCGCCGTAGGTACCTCTGCAACTGTCGCTAGAAAATCAATGCACCCTCTACTCATCAGCTGTCGAGCTCTCGCTGAAGAAATCCACGTGGCAAACATCGTGCTTCTGCAGCCTCTGAAAGTGAACTTCTCCTGGCCTGGCTCGCGGAGCGTCACCATCCTCTCTCCACAGTCGATAGTCGCGTAGTACCGCGTCAGCCAATCCATGCCAAGCACTATGTCGAAGTCATGGAGCTGCCCTAAAACTAACAAGTCTGCGGGCAAAATTCACGAGTCTAACTGCACTGGACACGAGCTACAACACTCTACCACCTGTAGTACATGGTCGGGGATCTGGATCTCCCGGGTCTGAGGCAACAACCCTAACTCTAGACCATGTAATAATGTGAATGCTCGGCTAATAAAAGAATGCGATGAGACGGTACCAAATAAAGTACGTGCTCTAGTACCAGAAAGTAAAGTGATACCTGCCACCACTCGGTCGGCTTCTGAAGAGTCCTCCACCTGGGCTGCGTACACCCTGCCGCTAGGTGCCTGCTGCCGCTGCTCATCCTGTCGCGGCACAGACGCCCTATCCTCACGACGGTAGCACGGTGGCGTCCCGTATGACTGCTGGGATCCGGTCTGGGCTGATGCTGACGATGTTGCCGACAATGCTGCTCGCGGGCAAGCTGCCCTAATGTGTCCTGGCTGTCCGCATCCAAAACACCGGCCCTCCCGCTGCTCACACTGTCGGGCCCCGTGTGGTCCTCCGCAGATCACACACCGCCGTGTCCTCTCGGGCGCCCCGCCGACGGTATCCCCGGCACGCTGACGCCCCGAGGGTCCACGACCCTGAAAACGTGATCGTGGAGGCCTCGGCGGACGCCGGCTGCTCGATTGTCCACCGTCATCAGGAGCGGGGCGCTTCCTGTCCTGACTTGGTCCCGGCCCCTGGGCCCGCTCTCGCAGCGTCGCCTCACTTCTCTCCTCCCACAGTGCCTGCTCAATGGACGCAACCAAAGTCCTCGACCTCCGCGCCCGCACAAACCTGTAGAGATCCGGCCTCAAACCCTGCTCGAAGAGGTATACTCGATGTGCCTCATCTCTATCTACAAAAGGCACACAGTTCAGGAGTCGCGTGAACTCCCGAACGTACTCCCGAACTGTGCGATCCTCCTGCTGTATCCTCTTCAAGTCTTCCTCGATCCCCTGCTTTACACTGTCAGGGAAATACGTGCGGTATAGCATCCCGCAAAACTCATCCCAGCTCGTCTGTGAAGCTACAACTCTCTAGTCGCGTCTCATCCTCTTCCACCAATCACGGGCGTCCCCAACTAAGCAATTGACCCCTAAATGAACCTGGTCCTGATCCTCTAGGACGTACATGTCCTCAAATATCCTCTCTATCGCGCTGATCCAGCTCTCCACTACCCATGGCTAAGCGCAATCCCCGTCAAACGTCGGTGGGTCTAAGCGGCGGAAACGAAACAGTAACTCTGTCATCCGCTCCTGCTCCGCCGCGGTCGACTGGACTGGTCCTCTAGCCAGCGCAACTGGTGCTGGAGGTATCTCTGCTGGTGGGGGTATGGCGGCGACTGGTGCAGTAGGTGGAGTAGGGGGAGGTGGAGTAGGCTGAGCTGGTGCCCCCGATGTTGTACTCGATGATGCGGCTAATCTCTCGCACATCTGCTGTAGGCGCCCTCGCCGTCTCGTCACCTCTCGCTGTGGCGCCCAATCGCGCGCTCAAGTCCGCCGCGTACTGCCTCTCTGGCCGAGTACTCTCTCCACCACAGGAGGTACACCCGCCTCGGGTCGGGTGCCCTGCTCCATCTGCTCTGGTATCTGGGGTGGTGGTGGTGGGGCGCGACCCCGTAGCGGCGGTCGGCCTCTACGTCGATGCATAGCTGCACAAAAGGACACGAAGGTCAGTTAAACACAAACACTCGACCCAATCAACGAAAGTCTCGAAGGCGGTCCCTATTTCTCCGCAAAATTATGTCGTCTACAGCCAACATAATTTTTCTGGACCGAAACAGACACTCCTTCAGTCACTCACTCCACTCTAGGATGAGTTAGAACAATCATCATTGACTCTCGCGATAAATCACGCCTCTCGTGTCTAGCCTTCCTATAGCTTACCAGCTTAGGGTTCTTAGGTCCCAACGACCTAATACTAAGCTTTGATACCAACTTAATCTGTCACGCCCCTGTTAAGGATTTTATAAGTTGGCGTATTTCGTGAGGTGTTTGGAGTCTTGAAGGAGTCAGGAGCACACTTGGACAAAGAAGATGCAAACGGACGTTACAAGACTCAGCAATGAAGCTCGACACCTCAGGTATGATTCTGAGATCATTTATGGTGTTATTAACCTAAGATATAGTATTAGAGGACTTAGATTAATTTCTAATTTGGTAAAAATCGAATCTGGAAAACTGTGGTCATGATCCGGACTTGAAGGATGAGATCCGGATCCCGTAAGCCTGATTCTTGCGCACCTTTAATCAAGATCCGGACCTGGATATGAGATCCGGATCCCGTACCTTGTAGTCTCAGGATGTGATAGGGTGGACCGGATCTAAGTGGTGGAATCCGGATCCCGTAGCTCAATGTTTAATGATACGAAAGTCAGGACCGGATTTCATGGCTCAGGACCGGACCCTGTTGAAACTATTTTTTAATGACGACAGAGAGAACCAGTTAAGGGGGCCTAGTCCGGACTTCCCAAGACCGGTCTCTGTGTATGGGGTCCGGACCTTGGCTGCGGGAAATATTTCCAGATTTGGTTGTTATAATCCTAATCTATCTCTAAGTCTTCTAATATTATATAAAGACCATGGGGGATCATAGAATTGATATACCTACAATATAAACTCTTTTGAAAAACCCTAGAAACTCTTTTTAACCTAATGTTTTCTAAATTAGAGTTTCCGCGGTATTAATCATCAAATTGATTCAAGGTTTTTGATTCTTCGTTTTCTTCATGAATCAAGTTGATGATTAATTAAAAGAGATCCCCTATTGGTTATGGTTGGCTAATTGCAAAATCACCATAAATCATCGTCTACTACTCCGGATGGAGTTTGGCGCGGAGATCGCGTGAAGGACCGTGGATTCGGTGGACGCATCAAGGATTCGGGGCGTTGTTGCGGCAAGGAGTTGCGGCGTGATCGGTTGAAGGATTTCAAGCGATCGAGGACCAGCGAAAGAGATCCACATTGGAGAATTGGTAAAGTTGGGTCGAGTTGTCGGTAAATCACTTTGTACTCAATTTGATTCTTAGTGGATTTTCGTGTGATCGGTCCCGTGGATTTTTCTCTCCGTTTTGGAGTTTTCCCACGTTAAAATCTCTTGTGTTCGTTTTATTTTCCGCATTTATCTTAAAACGCATTGAGGTTTATTCTTTTGCCGTTATACACCTATTCACCCCCCTCTAGATGTCGATTACCTTTTAGATCCTTGGGATCCATATCTTACAGCCCCGGGTCGAAAGATTCCCCGAGCACGCCGACAAATCCGCCGTGTACAAGAAATTTTCCCTGTACACGAAGCGTAGCCGTACCTGTATAACATACAATACTACAAACAGTAGCATAGAGATGAAATATTAAATACAAGCAGGTAGGAAAAGTACAATTACATACAACAAAAACCTCAGATACAAAAATCCACTCGCTCCAGCGAGTTCAACTGTATGTACAAGAAACCCAACCAAAAATTGTCACTACCTGCAGCGAGGGTCCTCAAGCACGGAACTCGAGGGGTAGGGCTCTAACTCGCCACGCCCTTACCGCGATCCAACTTAGGAGGAGCAGCAGCCGCGACAGAAGGCCCTGCAACAATGGTGGAAGAAAAGGGGCGTGAGAACTACTATAAAAACAGGTAGTCCCCAGTGGGTGCCGCCCTAAACATCATCGGTCCACCCACTAAGTCTACAGAGTAAGCAAGAAAGGTAAAAGAAAGCTGGAAACACTCAACAACTAAATTCCACTATACTATCCTACTCTAAAACCACCCTCTGTAGAACAAGCAAAAACTGACCCAATCTTACGAGGGACTGTGATGCACCCGTCCCGCCTGTCGAAGCTACACTAACAACTACCCCAGGGGTAGCTAGTGGAGAGCAAGTCCAACACTAGGACGCAGCGACACCAACGCAAAAGCACTAATCCAGACTCCGTAGCCGCACTCGTGGGCGCAAACCAACCGAGTATGCAAGCGTATCTCTGTCGAGCTCAATCAGGCTCTCACAGGCATAGTCAAGTAAACAGGGTCTAACCACCAATATACCACGTGCCCTTGGCACAAACTTCAACCAAAACAGTAATCTGGGCCCACCGTCAACCCCCCCGACGGCCCCCGACAACACCAACAGTCTGAACTCTACAGTAACAAAGCTCGGCATCCCCAGCACGAGCGTAGAAACAAGCTACACTACCCTAGTATCCATCGCACTCACAGAACGACGATACAACACAGAACGGCTCCTAGAGCTAAATCTGGTAGTGTATACATATGACGATCAGACGTGGTTTTTGTTAAGGATTTTGTGCTGGCAAGTTTCGTGAATTGAGTCGGAGTCTTGAAGGATCGGAGCGGATCGAAGAACGGTGAAGAATCAAAGACTTCGAAGAAAAAAAAAGTGGCTCACGATGAGAATCACGATGCCTAGGTAAGTTTTTAATTCATGTTATGGTGATTCATACTTAGTTATAGGCATTAGAATCATAAAATCATTGAATAACAGATTAGAAACTGTAACGGAACTTTGTAGTTTTCGAAAAATGAAAAATCAGCAAAAATACAAAGTTATACCGGTATGGGAAAAGATGCTATACCGGTATGGGAAAAGTTGCTATACCGGTATAACCATCAATCCCATTACGGTTCCAAGGCTTCGAAAAATAATCTTCCGTCCTTGTGGAACCTGAATCCGCTCAAGTTTGTACCTACGTATAGGTAAAAATCTGATTTTTCTCTAATCCGAATCTAATTGATTCTAAAGTCTATAAATAGGTTCTTAGGGTTCTCTAAACTTTATGCACTTCATCATAATACATGTTTGAGAAACCCTAGAGGCTAGGAATTCATCTAAAACCTATTTTCTACAAAATAGCCTCTTCTAGGTCAAATCGAGATATTGTAATTCCTTATCTATATGTCGATTTGATCTACGCTTCGCTTGGAGTTTTCTTCTTCGGTTTTCTACGATACTCCTAAGCGAAGGATCACCATACTCATGATGCTTCTCATGAACGGCGTCGTGGATTCGGCGTGAGGCGTCGTGGATTCGGCGCGTTTGAAGGCGGTTCGTGGATTCGGATCGTTGGCTCGTGGATTCGAGTGGCGTCGTGGATTCGGCGTGATAGAAGCTTCGTGAATTCGAAGTGGTGTCGTTTCGTGGATTCGGGACGTGGCGTTCGTGGACTCGAACGTGAGGGCGTGGACAACCCGAAGGAGGATTGCGCGGAGATTCGAAGGAGAGTTAGAGAGGTTAAGTCCGTGGAGTCGGTAATCACCTTGTAATCTTTTCTCTTTTTGAATTGTTTATTCGCGTGTTGGTCCCGTGGGTTTTTACTCCGAGTTGGAGTTTTCCCACGTATATCTCGGTGTGTTTTTAATTTCCGCATTTACCTTTTTAACGCATCGATTATTTGTGATTTTTGGCCGGTACACCTATTCACCCCCCTCTAGGTGATTAGATACAATCTAGATAGATCCTTGGGGCTTCCCCGTAACTCACAGTTTTCTCCTAAGTCAAGTCCGAGTCCAACATGTATGAAATATTACTTGCTAAACATGCACTAACAATTCAGATTTTAGTCCAACTAATATCGATGAATTGAGCTAAGGTTTACATTCAATATACAATATACATGTCGATTACTTATACTTAGGAATAATCCGATGAAAACCCACCTCGATCGCTAATTCCCTGGCAGCGAACGGTATCCCGGGTCCACCTCGATCAACTGCTAGTCCGCCGAGGTCCGCAATTCCAACCCTTCACAAAATACACCAAGATGAACACAAAACTCGAAGTTCTGCCCCGCATAACAGCAGCGAAGTAAAGTAGGGCTTCGAACAAGCAAACCTTATCCAAAAATTCAATCTTAGGCTCAGAAGCTTCGTCTCGAAGTCACGAATCCAACGGTCCAAGTTTCGTCGGAATCCGTCGCTCCTACGCTGAGAACAAGCCAAAACACTGAGCGTCGACGCTGGAAACTACAGCAAACAAATCGCTTCGCAAACAACAAACAAGAAAAGGAATTTCGACATGGCAAACCTTCTCCAAATCGGGCGAGTAAGGATCCTCTGGATTCGTCTCGAAGTCCCGGTTCCAACGAATCAAGTCGCGTCACGATCCGACGTTCCTGCGCGGAGTACGAGTCAAAACTCTGCGGGTCGACGCTGGAATCAGCAGCAGCAGCAACAAAGCTCGAAAATCATGGAATTTGAAACCTTTGAGACGAACTCGACGAGCTACTCACCTCTGGGAGCACCCCAACACAGTCGCTGAGTCAAAGTCGGCGGCCTCCCGCGCTCGCCTGGCTCCCTCGCAGCGTCACGACGTCGAAAACCCGCGGAAACCACACCTCGGTGCGTCGTCGACGAAGCTTGGGCTTCTCTTGAGCTCCTCCACCACCTCCTCTTCTCAGCCAAGGAAGGAGAAGAAGAAGCACAGCAGCAGCAGTGGAAAAAGGAGAAGAAGAAGAAAAAGCCTCTCTCTCTCTCCTCTCTGCTGCAAGGTAAGGAAAACAAAAGGGTGATGTGACTAGTGAGTAAAAGTCAACAGCACCATACCTGCCACACTGTACCGGTACAAAGCCTGTTTGTACGGGTACAAACAGGCAACCCGAGAGCCTATTCACAGCAGGCTATACCGGTATAGCCCCGGTGGTTATACCCAGATAGCAATCGATATTGTACCAGATAGCCACCAAAGTGTACCTAAGATAAGCATCGAAAAATCTGCTTTTTCGCAGATTTTCAGATTTCCTGCAGCTCTCGCGTTCCCACTGAGTCCGTTCGACGTCCATTTTGCGCCAACGCGACTCGGGCTTGTCCCGACACTCACCAGAGCTGTCGACAAGTCTCAGCTGAAATTTTCAGGTCTCTACATTATCCAATCGGAGTTCACTCCAAATAATCCGAATCTCCACGTACCTGAAAATGAATTAAGATTTTATTATCCGTCTAGGATTCAAATTCAAATGCAGATTTCTAATTATTATTTTTTTTCGAATTCGGATTTGATTTAAATTTGGGTTCACTATTCTTCATCTGATTCGGTTCCAAAATTGGATAATCTAAAATTGAATTGGTTTTCATATATTTTTTTAATAGGGTAATATAACTGATGAGCCTATATTTGACATTTTTTTTTTAAATTATTAATTTTTTTTCTAAAATAATTTATATTTATATTTGTTTAATATCCGAGCCGTAGGACCGTTAGGACCATATTCTCAATTCATTTCTATCAAAACCGGATTCGAATGTAACATAAGAAAAAAGTATGGATTCATATTTTCATTCCTTATGTAAGAATTCTAAAAGCTAAATTATAAAAAGCTTTTTGCAAATATTCATTTTTTTTTTGACTTTTAAAAGTATATATTCTGTTTCTTTAAAAATTTTAAAAATATTTTTAGGATTACAATATTAATAGAGAGAGCAAAATAATCAAATTATGCTTACTTTTTTTATAAGAAAAATTAATAATTTTTTAATATATATCTATTACTTCAACGGATTTTTGGGTAATAAACTATAAAAAATTAACTAAATGTTGATGGAACTCTAACGGAGAAAGACTAAATACAACAACTTAAAATGTTAAGAGAGTAAAATATAAATTTTTAAAAATTAGGAAGAAAAAGTGAATGGATGGATACTTATGGATTTTTTTTTTCCGTAATTTAGTCAATTCTAAAACTCGATAAAAACGTTAAACTCGATTGCCACCGAAAGCAACCATAGAGACACCGGTCTCCATCTTTTCACTTTGATCCGCCGACCGTCGCTAGACGACACCTTAATTTTATCCCGACGGACGGAATTGTCCCTACGCGATTGAGTGAGTAATTTCTCGGTCGCGGACTCGCGACTAGCCTAAAATAGAAAAAGAGAAAAAAAAACCTAAGCCGCCCGACTCCGCAACTAGAGATGTCAATGTCGATTCCGGAGTTTCAAAACTCGAACTCGAACTCGACTCCAAACCCGAGACCCGAATTCGACGGATTTTAAAAATCCATATCCAAACCGGAACCGAACCTAAAAATTTGAACCCGAAACAATTATTTTTTTTTAATATTTCAAAATATATTATACTAAATCTAAATTTTTAAAATACAAATTCAAATATAACATCAAATATATATATATATATATATATATATATATATATATATATATATATATATATATATATATATATATAGGGTTGGGCTGTGCTACTATTAGTAGCAAAATTTCATTGTTGCTATCAGTTTTTTAGCCTTTGGATCAATTCTTTTCATCATTTCTAACTATTGGATTAAATACTATAACCCAGTGAGGACCACTCAACCCTTGGGGGACCACTCAACTCTAACCGACTAATATCATCTTAACCCTATAATTTTTCATCCAAGTGTTAAAAACTTGGTAGCAAAAAGAGCATTTTTGTCACGCCCGGGTCCCTTTGGTACATAAAACAAACGAATTTTTTTTTTTTTTTTTTTTTTTTTTTTTTTTAGCCTCGACTCCCGAGGTGTGCCGTATCCGCCACAACACAGTGAGGCCACCGTACACACGGCGTAGTCTCCCTATATTTGCACGGCATCGCACAAGTACAGAGTATATACAATCATCCAGGAACACAACCACAACAGATGAACAATAAGTAATAATCAGATACACGAGTTCATTCACCATTCACCACATTCACCACTTTTACTTATTCAAAAACCACTAGAAAACCTTTTTAAAACCATTTCCTTTGAGAAGCTACCGCGAGGGGTAGAAAACCCTTTTTTTTTTTGCAGACCTTTCATTTTGAAATGCTACCACGAAGGGTAGGAGACAGTTTATTTCACAAAATATAAGTCCTTTATCACATTTCCAAAAACATCATAAGTTTCAAACCACCACAGTAAGTATTTTCAAAGTATAATCAGAACTGAACCAGAATATACTCTAAGTAAATAAAGCAAGTAAAGTTGTCACGCCCCGAGACCGATCCATTTGGCCGGTTCGAGCGCGCCAACAGACGCCGGACGGACAGAGCTTCCCCTATCCGCCCAAGGCTCAACAAGTACAGATAGAGTATAAGTTTTACACATGCGAAGCATAAACAAAAGGCTTACACGAGGGTAAGCATCATAGCCAAAATGAAATGCTAAACTAAAACATACAAGTACTATGATTAATTGCAATCACATACATGCATAATTCTTACAACTTTGAATTCTTTAAAAGTCTTTACATTCAATGCATCATTTCTTTCTTACAACACATTTATCTCAAAATGAAACTTGATTACAATTAAAGTTAAACAACTATAATCATCAAATACAAAAGATGATATAAAGGGAAATGCGACTATAGCAAACTAAAGTAACTCGGGCGGTCTCTACCTAGGGCTCGATGCCCTTACCGCGGTCCTCGGCCGGCTCGCTAGGTCCCGGTGTCACGCCCCGGGTTGCATATTCACCGGGCACGCCGACAAATCCGCCGTATACAAAAGAATTTCTCCTGTATACGAAGCGTAGCTGTACCTGTAAAAACATACAATGCTACAGACAGTAGCATAGAGCTGAAATAACTAAAAACAAACAGGTAGGAAAACAACAACTTTATATACATACAAAAGAAACACAACTCACTCCAGAGTTCGATCGTATGTACAAAAGTGTCCAAACCAAAAACTATCACTACCTGCAGGAGAAGTCCTCTAGCTCAGCACAGAACTCGAAGGGTAGGCTCTAGCTCGCCACGCCCTTCCCGCGGTCCGACTCAGACGGAGCAGCAGCCGCAACAGAAGGCCCTGCAACAACGGTGGAGGAAAGAGGGCGTGAGAACTACTATAAAAACAAGTAGTCCTCAGTGGGTACCGCCCTAAACACATCGGTCCACCCACTAAGTCTACAGGGTAAGCAAGAAAGTAAAAGAAGCTTGGAAACACTCGACAGCTAAGCACTACTATACTATCCTGCCCTCAACCACCCACAGTAGAACAAGCAAAAGCTGACCCAATCTTACGAGGGACTGTGAAAGCACCCGTCCCGCCTGTCGAGGCAACACTACAACTACCCTGTGGGTAGCTAGCGGAGAGCAACCCACAACGAGGGCGCAGCCGACACCAACGCAAAAGCACTAAGCCGACTCCGAGCGGCACTCGTGGGCGCGAACCAACCGAGTATGCAAGCGTATCTCCGAGCTCAACTGATCTCACAGCATAGTCACAGTGGTCCAAGAACTAACACACCACGTGCCCCTTGGCACAACCGTAACCACACAAAGACATCGGGTCCCCCGTCAAACCCCCGACGGTGCCCGACAACCAGCACGACAAGACTCTGCTGAAAAGTAAGCTCGGCATCCCCAGCGCGAGCGTAAAAGCAACTACACTACTCTGGTATCCATCGCACTCCCCCGGCGATGATACGGCACAAAACGGCTCCTAGAGCTAAATCTGCTAGTGTAGGCTAATGACGATCCAAAACGTGGATTTTCTCCTAAGTCAAATCCAAGTCCAACATGTATAAAACTAAGTACTTGCTAAGCATGCTCCAAGGTTCAGATATTCATATCGATTCCATGCATTCAAGCTATCACATATTAGCATACTTAAACGAAACCGGAGTCTATACATGTTGACTATTTAAGCTAAGGAATATCCCGATGTAAACCCACCTCGAACGCAATTCCCTGGCAGCGAAGGAAGTGACCCGCGTCCAAGAGTTCCTTCGCTGATCCGCCAAAGGTCCGAAGTCTCCCGCTGCGAAGAGGCAAAAGCACGATTTCACGAAATCACGAAAACAATGTGAGAAAAGCTTAAAGTTAACCAAGCTAACCTTATCCAAAATCAGCGATTCAAGCCTCGAAATCTTCGTCTCGCAGTCTAGAATCCAACGCCGCAAGTTTCGACGCGATCCGTGTTACGGATTTTATGTTGGCATATTTCGTGAAGTTAGTTCGGAGTCTTGAAGGTTTAGAGAAGATGAGACGAAGATCGAAGACTCGCAGACTCGAAACGTAAATCCACAATGCTCGGTAAGTTCAAATACTGATGATGATGATTTATATACTTTAACAAGTGTTTAGAAGACATTAGGATTGTTGAAATTGAGTTTTAACTAATTTGGTTCTTCACTCTGCATATCTGGTTGAGAGGACCGGTCTCCACATTGAGAGGACCGGTCCCAGTAAGCACCCTCTGCGCACCTTTGCACAGAGGACCGGTCTCCACAATTGGAAGACCGGTCCCAGAGAGCTCCCTATGCGCAACTTTGCAAAGAGGACCGGTCTCCACAACGGGAGGACCGGTCCCAGAGGCTGGAAATTCACATATCGTCGAATAAGACCGGTCCCCTGGCATGTGAGACCGGTCCCTGATTAATATTTTATTGCGCAAGGGAGGACCGGTCTCTGATCTGGAGGACCGGTCCCTCGATACGAAATCTGTTTTAAAGATTTATTTTTTCTAATCCAAATCTATCTAGAAGTCTTCTAAACCTATAAATAAGATGTAGGGGTGTTTCAAAAAGATGATGAAGCCTAGATTATTTATGAAAAACCCTAGAAGCTTGTAGGTAGCCGTTTTCCTCATCTTCTACATCAAGCTTCTCCCAAATTGATTCTCGGTGCCCTAATTCTTAATGTTTTTCTAGAATCAATTTGAGAATTGCTTAGAGATTATTCCCATAGATCTTTAATGAGAATCTAAGCAATAAATCATCATCGATCGTATTGTTTTTGCTCCGGACGGAGTGCGCTCGTGGATTCGAGTGGGCGTCGTGGATTCGGCGTGAGCAAGGCTTCGTGGATTCGAAGTGGAGGCGTTTCGTGGATTCGGGACGTGGCGTTCGTGGACTCGGACGTGAGGGCGTGGACAACCCGAAGGAGGATTGCGCGGAGATCCATAGGAGAGTTAGAGAGGTCGAGTCCGTGGAGTTCGGTATCACCTTGTAATCTTTTCTCTTATTGATTGTTTATTCGCGTGTTGGTCCCGTGGGTTTTTTACTCCGAGTTTGGAGTTTTCCCACGTAAATCTCGGTGTGCTTTTTATTTTCCGCATTTACTTTTATCGCATCGAGAATTTGTGGTTTTTGGCCGATACACCTATTCACCCCCCTCTAGGTGTTGTTTGATACAATCTAGATAGATCCTTGGGGCTTCCCGTAACTCACAATTGGTATCGAGCGGGATCTAGATATATTGTTATCTAATGGCCGAAGGTGGTAACATTAATCGACCACCGCTCTTCGACGGCACGAATTATGCCTATTGGAAAGTTCGCATGAGAGCTTTTCTAATAGCGATCGATGAGCGGGTGTGGCAAGCGATTGAATTCGGATGGAAACATCCAATCGAAAAGGTCGATAATGTTGAAACGCCGAAACCACGAAATAAGTGGACGAAAGATGAAAACGAGTCATCTTCGTTTAACGGTAAAGGAATTAATGCTTTATTCAATTCTTTATCGCAAACGGAGTTTACTCGCGTTTCAGCTAGTAACACCGCGAAGGATATTTGGGATACTCTACAAATTACACATGAGGGTACAAGTCTAGTAAAAATTCAAAAGCTCCAGGATGTTGACTAGTAAATTTGATTCTATTCGAATGGAGGAGCATGAATCGTTTACCGATTATTATACTAGACTTCAAGACATTATCAATACATGTGCTAATTTGGGAGAGAAAATCCGAGTCTAAAGTAGTTAGAAAAATTCTTCGAACTCTCTAGGAACGCTTTAGGGCAAAAGTTGCCGCAATTGAAACGGTAAAGCATCCGGATGAGATGAAAGTCGAAGAGTTAGTAGGTGCTTTACAAACGTATGAGATGACTTTTCCTACTAATCAATCTTCTTCCAAGTCTTTTTCTAAAAGCACAGGGATTGCACTCAAATCAACTAAGGAAGAAGACGACGACACGGATTCCGACGGAGATGTTTCGCTCGCAAATTTCGAACATCAATTGGCGCGTCTAACGAAGAAATTTCGCCGGAATTACCGAAAGAAGAACGATGCTTCATCTGCGAAGCAAAAATTATTTTCTAAATCTTCTTCATCTTCTAAATTGAAAGATAAAAAACTTGCAAAGTCCGCAAAAGAAAAGAATGAATTTGAAGGGGAGACCCAATGCTATAAATGCAAAGGCTATGGTCATATAGCACCGGACTGTCCTTCAAAGAAAAGTTACAAACAAAAAGTTTTGCAAGCAAAAACTTGGGATGATTCTACTTCGGATGAATCAAGTTCAAGTGACGAAGAGAACAACGAAAATCTTGCGTTATTTACTAATACTTTTTTGCCTTCGTCTTCTAATGTAGCTTGTTTATCTTCAATTGTATCTAACTCAAATCTTTCTCTCTCTTCGCATGGGTCTTCGAGCGACATCGACGAAAGCGAGGAGGAATCGAACGACGAGGATATAGCCGAAGCATACAATCAACTTCTTGTTGAGTCGCGAAAGATGGCGAAACTCAATAAGAAGTTGAGGCGTCGTTTATTCGATCTTGAAGAAGAGAACAAGAATTTGAAGACAACAAATAAGACTCTTGAGGAGGAACGGGAATCGATTTTGAACAACAATTCGGTCCTCCAAAAGAAGCTAGAAGAAGCGGATTCAACGATCAAATCACATCAAGACAAGATTGGATTTTTGGAGCAACAATTTAAGGAAACCTACACATCCAATCAAGAGCTAACCAAGCAAGTTCGTCAACTTAAGTCCGACATACAACAATTTTCTTCCGGATCGAAGAAATTGGATCATATGCTCGGATTGGGTCAATCGAACAAGTTGGGTCTCGGATATGAAAGGACGTATGTTGAGAAGGATCAAAAGACGACATCAAAAGTCTCAACAACTTTGAAGGACAAGGTGTGTCATCGATGTGGCATCAAAGGACACATCAAAAAGAGTTGCCGAACAAAAATTTCAAGTCCCAATCGGCAACTTCGAAACGACAATTGGTATTAACTAACACTCGACATCCCCCACGGAATCAAAAGAAAAATCAAGTTAGTCGAGTACCTCGTGCAAACCGAATCTCAAAACCGAACCATCAAGGGAGTTCTAATTCTAAGCCTCAACGAAAATATCAACCGAAGGTTCAAGCATCGAAACGACTAACGGTTGATCCCAATACAAGGCAAATCAAACCGAACGTCGACAAGCAAAGACAACGAAAGATCCAACAAGTGTGGATCCGGAAAGGTGATATCTTTCCTTGCTCTTCGTCCTAGTTTGTTTTTATTATGTAATGTTTTGATTGGTGCATATTGCATATTTTTCTTTCATTGCATTACATGATTAGATGAGGTTTATTGTTTAAAATTTTGTTTTGAAAATCTTTTGAGGAAAGGTATTTGGGGAGTTTTTAATTTGATTGGAAAATTTTTGAGAATGGAGATGATTGAAAATCATAAATGTAGAGAGATTAAAGGTTTTTCAAAAAGCCTTAAGTATTTAAAGTCAATTCAAATTGGACTAAATTCATATTAATTATCGGCTTTACTTCACTTGTTATTATTTTGATGATAATTTAATATGTGATTTCTTCTTACATCCATTCATCAAAATGTTGAAATTAATTTTAATCTTTTAGTAATTAATTCATCTTGGTAGTGAATGATTGAATATAATTGATGGATATTTGCTAATTGACTAAGATTCGTCAAAATTATTTTCAATTATGAGATTGTCTAATTTAGGGGGAGTTTGAATATTTTTTTTAAAAAAAAGGAAAAACTCCTAAGTATAAAAGATGTGGAAAGAGTTACATCTGAAAGGAGTGTGAAAACTACCACCACATGTAGGAAAGAGCTACCACCCCGGGCGTCCGGTACGTGTGTGAAGCTACCACATGAGAAATTATATGAAAAACCGAAAAGGTTGAAAAAAAATATGTATATATGAATATTTTAATATTTTCGGCGATATAAGGTGATAGTTTGAAAAAGATGCTCAAAGAGCCACTCCTGCTTTATTAGTTAAATCTCTATTTTGAACGAGTTGCGACAAATTGGTGTCAATTTGTCAAATTTCTAAAAATTATTTTTCATCAATTTCCATCTTGATGACTTTAAATCATTAGATTTTTCTTAATATCAAATTTTGATGAATTGATGTCTTTTGAAATCAAATAATATTTTATTTTCATCATAGTAATTTTTGAAGTGAAATCATTAGTTTTATGAAATTAATCTAATTTTGAAGGATTTTTGAGAAAACAAGGCAAATTTTTTTTAATGAGGAGGACATGAAGTGATTTTACCTTTTTTAGTCTCATTATCTATGTTTTATCTTTTTCTCTACTTTTAAGCGTGACGTGACTACTTTCTATTTGCTAGTTTGTTTTTCTCTCTATTTGTGTTTCTTTTTGGCAATTTTTGACAAAAGGGGGAGAAGAATTGGAAACTTGAATTGAATTTCAAGCGGGGGAGAGATTTTCATGAACAAAGGGGGAGAGATTGTTATTTTCATATATTATATTTTCATGAACAAAGGGGGAGAGATTGTTATTTTCATATATTAGATTTTCATGAACAAAGGGGGAGAGATTGTTATTGTCATATATTTTCTTTACTACTGCCCTTGTTTATGAACTTTGTTCGTGGAGAAAATTGTCTTTTTGCAGGTTTTTGAAATCAAAACATCAAGACTCCTTGTGTCTAAGTCATAGAGTTTGTTTAGGAGTTGCAAAATTATAATTTTGTATTTCTTTGGATCTTTCACGCGAGAAGTTCATTGTTTTGGTGATGGCAATGAATTTCATTTTTTTGTGAGTTGAGCGTTGTGAGTATTTTAATGTAATTTTGGGTTTTGTCACGAAATTGCCAAAGGGGAGATTGTTACGGATTTTATGTTGGCATATTTCGTGAAGTTAGTTCGAGTCTTGAAGGTTTAGAGAAGATGAGACGAAGATCGAAGACTCGCAGACTCGAAACGTAAATCCACAATGCTCGGTAGGTTCAAATACTGATGATGATGATTTATATACTTTAACAAGTGTTTAGAAGACATTAGGATTGTTGAAATTGAGTTTTAACTAATTTGGTTCTTCACTCTGCATATCTGGTTGAGAGGACCGGTCTCCACATTGAGAGGACCGGTCCCAGTAAGCACCCTCTGCGCACCTTTGCACAGAGGACCGGTCTCCACAATTGGAAGACCGGTCCCAGAGAGCCCCCCTCTTTGCACAGAGGACCGGTCTCCACAAAGGGAGGACCGGTCCCAGAGGCTGGAAATTCACATATCGCTGAATAAGACCGGTCCCCTGGCATGTGAGACCGGTCCCTCGGTGATTAATATTTTATTGCGCAAGCGAGGACCGGTCTCTGATCTGGAGGACCGGTCCTCGATACGAAATCTTTTAAAGATTTATTTTTTCTAATCCAAATCTATCTAGAAGTCTTCTAAACCTATAAATAAGATGTAGGGGTGTTTCAAAAAGATGATGAAGCCTAGATTATTTATGAAAAACCCTAGAAGCTTGTAGGTAGCCGTTTTCCTCATCTTCTACATCAAGCTTCTCCCAAATTGATTCTCGGTGCCCTAATTCTTAATGTTTTTCTAGAATCAATTTGAGAATTGCTTAGAGATTATTCCCATAGATCTTTAATGAGAATCTAAGCAATAAATCATCATCGATCGTATTGTTTTTGCTCCGGACGGAGTGCGCTCGTGGATTCGAGTGGGCGTCGTGGATTCGGCGTGATCAAGGCTTCGTGGATTCGAAGTGGAGGCGTTTCGTGGATTCGGGACGTGGCGTTCGTGGACTCGGACGTGAGGCGTGGACAACCGAAGGAGGATTGCGCGGAGATCCATAGGAGAGTTAGAGAGGTCGAGTCCGTGGAGTTCGGTATCACCTTGTAATCTTTTCTCTTATTGATTGTTTATTCGCGTGTTGGTCCCGTGGGTTTTTTACTCCGAGTTTGGAGTTTTCCCACGTAAATCTCGGTGTGCTTTTTATTTTCCGCATTTACTTTTATCGCATCGAGAATTTGTGGTTTTTGGCCGATACACCTATTCACCCCCCTCTAGGTGTTGTTTGATACAATCTAGATAGATCCTTGGGGCTTCCCCGTAACTCACAATCCGACCTCCCTGCGCGGAGAACTGGCCAAAGAGCCGACGGTCGACGCCGGAATCCTGCGATTCAAGATTTCGAATCGTGCCGCAAATCCGAGACTCAGTAAAGATGGGTTCCGACTGAGCAAACCTTGTCCAAATCCAGCAAGTAAGGTGTCGTTGGAATCGTCTCGCAGTCGCGGATCCAATGCCCCAGATTTCGCCGCGTTTCGACTCTCCTACACAGAGATATGGTCAACACTCTGCGGGTCGACGGTGCTGCCAGCAGCAGTTCGAAAATTCAGGAAATAGATGCAACGGAGGGAAACTTGATGGGCTACTCACCTCGAAACAAGCCCTAGAACCGTCGCTGAGTCGAGGTCGGTGATCCCGCACGCACGATAGGCTCCCTCGCAGCGTCTCGTCGTCGAAAACCTCCTCGATCCGTTCCGCGGCGCGTCGTCGGCGAAGAAACGGCCACCCGAGCTTCCTCCTCTCCTTGGCCGCTGCTAGAGGAAGTTGAAGGAGAAGAAGAGGATCAGCAGTAGCAGCAGGGGAAGGAGCTCCCTCCACTCCCCCTGCCCTATATAAGGCATGGGCTAAAGGTGAGAGGGAGACAAAGTGGCCAAAAAGTCAAACTGCACCATACCTCTACTTTGTACCGGTACAAAACCCTACTTGTACCGGTACAAACAGGCAACCCGAGAGCATCTGCGCAGGGCTATACCGGTATAGCTCTGGTGGCTATACCGGTATAGCAACCGTTGCTATACCGGTATAGCAACCGACTTGTACCGGTACAGCTCACAGAAAAACCTGCTATTTGCAGATTTTCGTGACACACGCTGCTCTCGCGTTCCCACGGGGCCCGTGTGGCGTCCATTTGGCGCCAACGCGACTCGGACTTGTCCGACACTCGTCGGAGCGTCGACAAGCCTCAGTGCAATTTTTCAGGTCTCTACATCCTCCCCCACTACAAAAAGTTTCGTCCGCGAAACTCAAACGTACCTCAGCTCTACTCGTCGAACAGGTAGGGATAGGCCTCCCTCATCGCCGTCTCGGGCTCCCAAGTCGCTTCCCGCTCCTCGTGATTACTCCACTGCACTTTGACATACGGTATGACCCGATTGCGCAATTCCTTCGCCTCGCGAGTAAGAATCCGCAACGGTCGCTCCTCGTATCGAAGGTCCTCGCCAAGCTCAAGCGGAGTGAAGTCAATCACGTGAGAGGGATCGAATACATATTTCCTCAATGCGAGACGTGGAAAACATCGTGAGTGCCGACTAGTCGCGGGGGTAGAGCAATCAGTAAGCAACCGGCCCAACTCGCTCCAAGATCTCAAAAGGGCCAATGTAGCGTGGTGAGCTTTCCACGCACTCCGAATCTGCGAATCTCTCTGGAGGGCGAGACTTTAAGAAACACATGATCTCCAATCTGAAACTCCAAGTCTCGTCTCCTGGTGTCAGCGTAGCTCCTCTGGCGGCTCTGGGCTGTAAAAAGGTGTCGTCGGACCACCTTCACCTTTTCTTCAGCCTCTAGCAAAATCTCAGGCCCAAGTGTCTTCCTTTCACCCACGTCGCTCCAAAATAGCGGGGATCGGCATCTGCGTCCATACAACGCCTCAAACGGAGCCATCTGGATGCTCGCTTGATAGCTGTTGTTGTACGCAAACTCAACCAATCTCAAATGTTGATGCCATCCTCCTCCAAAATCCAAGACGCATGCCCTCAGCATGTCCTCTAGCGTCTGAATGATCCTCTCCGACTGACCATCCGTCTGTGGGTGAAACGCTGTGTCTTGAAGTGTAGGCGCGTACCCAAGGCCGTCGTAAGCTCCTCCGAAGTGTGACACAAACCTCGGGTCCCTGTCTGATACAATCGACACTGGCACGCCATGCAGCCTGACAATCTCATCCAGGTATAGCTGCGCGAGTCTCTCTCTCGGCCAGGTGGTCTGAACTGGTAGGAAGTGGGCAGACTTGGTCAATCTGTCCACTATCACCCAAATGGCATCGAAACCACCCTGTGCTCTAGGTAATCCCACGACAAAGTCCATCGTGATCTGCTCCCATTTCCACTCGGACAACCGGACTCGAAGCTTGCCGGCGGGCACACGATGCTGCTGCCGCACTGTTGGCAAGTCAAACACCGAGCCACATATCGCAATGTCTCTTTTCATTCCATTCCACCGAGCGTGCTTTCAAGTCCTTATACATTTTAGTTCCACCGGGATGTCGTATAAGGAGAACGGTGAGCCTCTCTCAAGATGTCTGCTCGGATCTGAATCCACGGGTACACACGGTCGGTCCCCGTACCTTAGTACTCCCGAAGCATCCTTTGTGAAACCCTCGGCTGTCCACCTCTCCAGCTGCTCTCTAATCCTCAACAAGTGTGGGTCTCCACTCTGTTTCTCTCGGATCCTATCCAACAGAGTAGGCTGCAAAACCATAGACATTAGTATTGCAGTAGACCCAGGGGACACAACCTCTAAACTCAACCGCTGTAGCTCCTCAAGTAACGGCCTCTGCTGCGTGATCATCAAACACGAGCCCTGCACTGCCTTCCTGCTCAACGCATCTGCCACCACATTCGCCTTGCCGGGATGATACTGGATACTAATATCATAGTCCTTCAGTAACTCCAACCACCGGCGCTGTCTGAGGTTCAACTCCTTTTGGGTGAACAGATACTTGAGACTTTTATGATCAGTAAAAATCTCGCAGTGCTCGCCATACAAGTAGTGCCGCCACAGCTTCAACGCAAAAACCACTGCGGCGAGCTCCAAATCATGCGTAGGGTAATTCTTCTCGTAATCCTTTAATTGACGCGAAGCATAAGCAATTACCCTACCATGCTGCATCAACACACAACCAAGCCCACTGTGTGATGCGTCACTGTAGATCACATATCCTTCCCCCATGCGGAAGGGCAAGGATAGGAGCTGACATCAACCGCTGTCGCAACTCATTGAAGCTCCTCTGACAGTCCTCACTCCAGGTGAACTTAATTCCTTTACGAGTCAATCGAGTGAGGGGTGTGGAAAGCTTCGCAAAGCCTTCCACAAACCGACGGTAATATCCAGCAAGCCCAATGAAGCTCCGCACCTCGGTCGCCGTCGTAGGCCTGGGCCAATCCCGAATAGCCTCAATCTTCTTCGGGTCCACTGCCACTCCATCTGCAGAAATCACATGGCCTAAGAAAGTAACCTCCCGTAACCAGAACTCGCACTTCTTTAACTTGGCATACAACTCCTTCTCTCGCAGAAGCTGTAGCACTATCCTCAAGTGCTCCTCATGCTCGGCATCGCTACGGGAGTATATCAGGATATCGTCGATGAAGACTACTACAAATCACGTCCAAGTACGGCTTAAACACCACGTTCATCGGATCCATGAACGCGGCAGGGGCATTCGTCAATCCAAAAGGCATCACTGTAAACTCGTAATGCCCGTACCGAGTCCTAAAAGCCGTCTTGGAAACATCCTCGGCCTTCACCCTCAGCTGGTGGTAACCTAACTGGAGATCAATCTTCGAAAAGACACAAGATCCTTGCAGCTGATCAAACAGATCATCGATGCGCGGCAAAGGATACTTGTTCTTGATGGTCACTTTATTCAGCTCCCGGTAATCCACACATAACCTAAGTGAACCATCCTTCTTCTTTACAAATAACACCGGCGCTCCCCAAGGTGATACACTGGGTCTCACGTACCCCTTATCCATCAAATCCTGAAGCTGCGCCTTTAACTCTCTCGGCCTGCAGTGCCATCCCGTGTACCTTCGAGATTGGTGCAGTTCCAGGAACTACATCAATCACAAACTCGATCTCCCTCTCCGGCGGCATAGTCGTCGTCTCAGGGGGAAACACATCCGGAAACTCGCGAACCACAGGGATGTCCTCGAGCCTCGGTGCCGCCGTAGGTACCTCTGCAACTGTCGCTAGAAATGCAACACATCCTCTACTCATCAGCTGTCGAGCTCTCGCTGAAGAAATCCACGCGGCAAACATCGTGCTCCTACAGCCTCTGAAAGTGAACACCTCCTGGCCTGGCTCGCGGAGCGTCACCGTCCTCTCTCCGCAGTCGATCGTCGCGTAGTACCGCGTCAGCCAATCCATGCCAAGCACTAAGTCGAAGTCATGCAGCTGCCCCAAAACTAGCAAGTCGGCGGGCAAAATCCACGAATCTAGCTGCACTGGACACGACCTACAACACTCTACAACCCGTACTACATGGTCGGGAACCTGGATCTCCCGGGTCTGAGGCAACAACCCTAACTCTAGACCATGTAATAATGCAAATGCTCGACTGATAAAAGAATGCGATGAGCCAGTATCAAATAAAGTACGTGCCCTAGTACCAGAAAGTAAAGTGATACCTGCCACCACACGGTCGGCTGAAGAGTCCTCCACCTGAGCTGCATATACTCTGCCGCTGGGAGCCTGCTGCCGCTGCTCGCTCTGTCGCGGCACAGACGCCCTATCCTCACGACGGTGGCTTGACGGTGTCCCGAACGACTGCTGTGATCCGGTCTGGGCTGATGCTGTCGATGGTGACGACGATGCTGATCTCGGGCAAGCTGCCCTAAAATGTCCAGGCTGTCCGCATCCGAAACACCGGCCCTCTCGCTGCTCACACAGTCGCGCCGCGTGCGGTCCTCCGCAGATCACGCACTTCTTGTGTCCTCGTGGTCGCCCGCGACGGGTATCCACGCACGGCGACGCCCGAGGGACCCACGACCACGAAACGTGATCGTGGAGGTCTCGGCGGACGCCTACTGCTCGACTGTCCCCCGTCATCAGGAGCGGGGCGCTTCCTGTCCTGACTCGGTCCCGGCCCCTGAGTCCTCTCTCGAAGTGTCGTCTCACTCCTCTCCTCAAACAAAGCCTGCTCGATAGACGCATCCCGGGTCCTCGACCTCCGCGCCCTAACGAACCTGTACAGGTCTGGCCTCAAGCCCTGCTCGAATCGATATACCCGGTGTGCCTCATCTCTCGGTGCGTACGGCACACAGTTCAGGAGCCGCGAAAACTCCCGAACGTACTCCTGAACAGTGCGATCCCCCTGCTGGATCTTCTTCAAATCTTCCTCTATCCCCTGCTTCACGCTGTCTGGAAAATATGTGCGGCACAGCATCTCGCAAAACTCATCCCAACTCGTCTGCGAAGCCACAACTCCCAGGCCGCGCCTCATCCTCGTCCACCAGTCCCGTGCCTCTCCAACTAAACAATGGACCCCCAAATGAACCTGGTCCCGATCCTCCAGGACGAACATGTCCTCAAATATCCTTTCCATCGCGCGGATCCAACTCTCCAATACCCAAGGCTCGGCGCACACCCCGTCAAACATCGGTGGGTCGAGGCGGCGGAAACGAAACAAGAGCTCGATCCAACCGCTCTGCTCCGCTGCGATCGAACTGTCCTCTAACCGGCGCCAGTGCTTTGGAGGTATCTCTGGTGGGGTGTGGCGATGGCGGTGCGATGGGTGGAGTAGGGGATGGCGGAGTAGGGGTGGTGCCCCGACGATGTACTCGATGATGCCACTAGCCTCTCGCACATCCGTCGTAAAAACGAGGCCCGCCTCGTCGCTCTGTCGGTGCGGCTATCCGGGCGCTCAACTTCCGGACTGGGCACTCGTCTCAGGTCGAGCGCTCGGCTCCACTACCGGAGGTACACCCGTCTCAGGTCGGGTGCCCTGATCCATCTGCTCTGGTATCTGGGGTGGTAGTGGTGGTAGTGGTGGTGGGGCGCGGCCCCGAAGCGGCGGTCGTCCTCTGCGAGGCGGCATAGCTGCACACATAGAAACAAGGTCAGATACAAAACGCTCGACCCAATCATCGAAAGTCTCGAAGGCGGTCCCTGTTTCTCCTCAAAATTATGTCGTCTGCAGCCAACATAATTTATCTGGACCGAAACAGACACTCCTTCAGTCACTCACTCCACTCAAGGATGAGTTAGAACAATCAATCATGACTTTCGCGTTAAATCACGCCTCTCGCGACAAGCCTTCCTAAGGTTTACCAGCTTAGGTTTCCTAGGCCCCAACGACCTAATACTAAGCTCTGATACCAACTTAATCTGTCACGCCCCGGGTTGCATATTCACCGGGCACGCCGACAAATCCGCCGTATACAAAAGAATTTCTTCTGTACACGAAGCGTAGCTGTACCTGTAAAAACATACAATGCTACAGACAGTAGCATAGAGCTGAAATAACTAAAAACAAACAGGTAGGAAAACAACAACTTTATATACATACAAAAGAAACACAACTCGCTCCAGCGAGTTCGACTGTATGTACAAAAGTGTCCAAACCAAAAACTATCACTACCTGCAGGAGAAGTCCTCTAGCTCGGCCACGAACTCGAAGGGTAGGCTCTAGCTCGCCACGCCGCTTCCCGCGGTCCGACTCGGACGGAGCGGCGCGCGGCCAAGGGCCCTGGAGGAAAGAGGGCGTGAGAACTACTATAAAAACAAGTAGTCCTCAGTGGGTACCGCCCTAAACACATCGGTCCACCCACTAAGTCTACAGGGTAAGCAAGAAAGTAAAAGAAGCTTGGAAACACTCGACAGCTAAGCACTACTATACTATCCTGCCCTCAACCACCCACAGTAGAACAAGCAAAAGCTGACCCAATCTTACGAGGGACTGTGAAAGCACCCGTCCCGCCTGTCGAGGCAACACTACAACTACCCCAGGGGTAGCTAGCGGAGAGCAACCCACAACGAGGGCGGCGACACCAACGCAAAGCACTAAGCCGGACTCGGAGCGGCACTCGTGGGCGCGAACCAACCGAGTATGCAAGCGTATCTCTGTCGAGCTCAATCTGGCTCTCACGGGCATAGTCAAGTACACAGGGTCCAAGAACTAACACACCACGTGCCCCTTGGCACAAACTGTAACCACACAGTACACTGGGTCCCCCGTCAAACCCCCGACGGTGCCCGACAACCAGCACGACAAGACTCTGCTGAAAAGTAAGCTCGGCATCCCCAGCGCGAGCGTAAAAGCAACTACACTACTCTGGTATCCATCGCACTCCCCCGGCGATGATACGGCACAAAACGGCTCCTAGAGCTAAATCTGCTAGTGTAGGCTAATGACGATCCAAAACGTGGATTTTCTCCTAAGTCAAATCCAAGTCCAACATGTATAAAACTAAGTACTTGCTAAGCATGCTCCAAGGTTCAGATATTCATATCGATTCCATGCATTCAAGCTATCACATATTAGCATACTTAAACGAAACCGGAGTCTATACATGTTGACTATTTAAGCTTAGGAATATCCCGATGTAAACCCACCTCGAACGCAATTCCCTGGCAGCGAAGGAAGTGACCCGCGTCCAAGAGTTCCTTCGCTGATCCGCCAAAGGTCCGAAGTCTCCCGCTGCGAAGAGGCAAAAGCACGATTTCACGAAATCTGCCGGAAAACAGCGGCTGAGAAAAGCTTAAAGTTAACCAAGCTAACCTTATCCAAAATCAGCGATTCAAGCCTCGAAATCTTCGTCTCGCAGTCTAGAATCCAACGCCGCAAGTTTCGACGCGATCCGACCTCCCTGCGCGGAGAACTGGCCAAAGAGCCGACGGTCGACGCCGGAATCTGATTCGGCATTTCGAATCGTCGCAAATCCGAGACTCGGTAAAGATGGGTTCCGACTGAGCAAACCTTGTCCAAATCCAGCAAGTAAGGTGTCGTTGGAATCGTCTCGCGATCGCGGATCCAATGCCCCAGTTTCGCCGCGTTTCGACTCTCCTACACGAGAGATATGGTCAAAACTCTGCGGGTCGACGGTCTTTGCCCGACGACGGTTCGAAAATTCGGAAATAGATGCAACGGAGGGAAACTTGATGGGCTACTCACCTCGAAACAAGCCCTAGAACCGTCGCTTAGTCGAGGTCGGTGATCCCGCACGCACGATAGGCTCCCTCGCAGCGTCTCGTCGTCGAAAACCTCCTCGATCCGTTCCGCGGCGCGTCGTCGGCGAAGAAACGGCCACCCGAGCTTCCTCCTCTCCTTGGCTGCTGCTAGAGGAAGTTGAAGGAGAAGAAGAGGATCAGCAGTAGCAGCAGGGGAAGGAGCTCCCTCCACTCCCCCTGCCCTATATAAGGCATGGGCTAAAGGTGAGAGGGGGACAAAGTGGCCAAAAAGTCAAACTGCACCATACCTCTGCTTTGTACCGGTACAAAACCCTACTTGTACCGGTACAAACAGGCAACCCGAGAGCATCTGCGCAGGGCTATACCGGTATAACTCAGGTGGCTATACCGGTATAGCAACCGTTGCTATACCGGTATAGCAACCGACTTGTACCGGTACAGTTCACAGAAAAACCTGCTATTTGCAGATTTTCGTGACACACGCTGCTCTCGCGTTCCCACGGGGCCCGTGTGGCGTCCATTTGGCGCCAACGCGACTCGGACTTGTCCCGACACTCGTCAGAGCTGTCGACAAGCCTCAGGTGCAATTTTTCAGCTCTCTACACCCGGCCCTGTGGAAATAGTGGGGTGAGAACTACAACAAAGTTCCCAGTAGGTTCGGCAACCAACCACGCCGACTTACCCACTAGGTCTAATTCAAGCGTAATAGAAAGAAAGGTAAGATAATAACCGACTAACAAATACAACTAATACGCTTGAAAGTAAACAGTAAGATGCTCAAAGTAGAACTCATGCAAGATCATAGTTCGATACCCAATCTCTTGGCTAACCCGGGGGTTCGCCCTCAACACGACTCAACCAAACCAAATCCCTATTGTCGGGGAGAGAAAACACTACGACCCGACGGGACCGTCCTCTGGGAAGAGAAAACACTACGACCGAGTGATGACAACTCCGGAGCACATCGCTCGAGGGGGAGCTACCGCGCCTCGAGCAAGGACTTATATGGTGAGTACGATCAATCCTTACTTTAAGGATTCCAATTCACAATCCATTCCTTAACTTCAAGGAGACTTAGGTTCATATGACTCATAACTCTAAGTTACATAGCCACAATGTCAAGTTCTCTAATATAGTTGAATACTATACTTGTTCTTGTTCTTTGATGCCACACATGTTGTCTAAATATTCTAGACTTGTCAATACCACATTTGTTCTCTAAACACATGTCTAATGTCATACTAGTTTACTAAGTTCACTAGATTCTTGTTCTTTAGCATGCATACATAGGGTTCTTGTTCTTTGCCACACAATCTCATGCAATTATACTTCATGCAAATTGAACTCACAAAGCAATAATAATTCATGTTTAACCCTACTATGCATTATGCTCAACATATATAGAATGCCCAAAAATGACACTTAGACATAGAAAGAATTCCGGTGTCCTTGGAATGCACCACCCACCTCCAAATATTTTTGTGGGATCGCCCAACAAGTTTCACGATCAACCGAAGCCTATTTGAAAACCTGTTACGTTAAAAATGAGCCTAATCAGGTTATTTTACATAGTGGCTCCTATATCGGCTTTTCGTTAAATTAAACGGAGTTGCCCAACGCGTCGGGAATACCCCCAATTAGGTTTCTACAAGGTCAATTTGACCCTAGAACCTCTATAGTCAAAAGCCCCAAATTTGGGTGCTCTACCAAGTCCTATGTGAAACCCTAGGTTTTGATCTCCTAAACAAGCAAAAGAGAGCTTGTTGATCTTCTAGGAACTCATCTAAGACCATTTGAACTCTTCTCTTGGGCATGCATTTACACCCTAAGGTTCCACCATGAGAGCACATGAAGAACTAGGGTTTTTCATGTGTTCTATGTGCATAGGAGGCTTCTACACTTGTAGAAACTCTTAAACTCGAAAATACATGGAGAAATCCCAAACCCTAGGTCTAGGTTTGCAAAAACTCACCTTTGCCCAAAGCTATCCCAAGGTCCACCTTGTAGGAGAGCTTCTAGAACCACCAAGCCACCAAAATCCACCTTCTCCAAGCTTCTCCTTCTTCTCCTCCAAGTTCTAAGGGAGGTTTCTAGAGAGAGAAAGGGAGAAATAAGTGAGAGAGTGTGGGAGGTGAAGTGGCTGAGAGAGAGGGTGCTTGGGAGTGTATTGTGTTGTAACAATTGCACTTAGGCCCTCAATTTCCTCTATTTGTGAAACGATCCAAAAGGCTTTGCCGGACACATTTGTTTGTACCGGTACAAGCCCATGCTGTACCGGTATAAATTGCGCCAGAGGCAAACCCGAGAGCTGCCATCGGCCTTTCGCAGGATTTATACCGGTACAAAAATCTGGTTTGTACCGGTACAGACCCAAAATTTCCCAAACCCGAGAGCTGTTCTCCTCTCGGTAAAGGTGGCTATACCGGTATAAATCCACTTTGTACCGGTACAGACACCAAAAATCTCAAACCCGAGAGCTGCTGCCCTCTCGGTGAAAGTTGCTATCAGTACAAAATGGTGCTTGTCTGGTATAAAGCTGCCCGACTTTGTTTTTCGCGTCGTTTCGACTCTACTTCGTCTTAGAACAACGCCGAAACCTTTATAACTCTTTTAAACCCTCTTTTAACCCTTCCAAAACGCTTGGAAAGGTAATTGGAACTTGTCCAATTATTTCTTTCGCGTGCTTCAACCGATTTGGCTAAAGTTCGGTTCGTTACATTCTCCACCCCTTAAAATTAGTTTCGTCCGCGAAACTATTTTAATTACAATCTAGATTCATACCTCAATCCAGATTTTTGAATAGGTGGGGATATCGCTCCCGCATCACGCTCTCGAGCTCCCACGTAGCCTCTCGGTCGTTGTGGTTGCTCCAACGGACCTTGACATAAGGAATTCTCCGACTCCGTAGTTTTCTTTCCTCGCGATCAATAATATACGCCGGAAACTCCTCATAGGTCATATCCTCCTGAATCTCCGACGGTTCGAAAGCAAGAACATGGTCGGGATCATGGACATACTTGCGGAGATTTGATACGTGGAACACATCATGAACTCCCGCAAGCCTCGGTGGTAATGCTACTCGGTAGGCCACCGCTCGACTCGCTCCAAGACCTCAAACGGTCCAAGGTATCGGGGACTTAGCTTTCCCCGCATTCCAAACCGCTTGACTCCTCGCGTCGGCGATATTTTCAAGAATACATGATCTCCAACGCAAACTCGATATCTTTTCGTCGTTGGTCGGCATAACTCTTTTGCCGAGATTGCGCCGTCGCAAGTCGTTGGCGGGCAAGGCGAACTTTCTCCTCCGCCTCCCGCACTACATCGGGGCCAAGAATGGTTCTCTCGCCCACGTCGCTCCAATGGATTGGAGAGCGACACTTCCTTCCATAAAGGGCCTCGAATGGCGCCATCGCGATACTCTCCTGATAACTATTATTGTACGCGAATTCCGCCATCGATAAATGATCATGCCAATTGCCCTTGTAATCGAGTACACACGCTCGAAGCATATCCTCAAGTATTTGAATCGTCCTCTCCGATTGTCCATCACTTTGAGGATGAAATGCCGTGCTAAAGTCGAGCCGTGTGCCTAACGCCTCCTGTAGGCTCCTCCAAAAGTGAGAAGTGAACCTCGGGTCCCGATCCGATACAATAGACGCCGGAACCCCGTGAAGTCTCACAATCTCGTCAATGTAGACTTGAGCCAACTTGTCCCCCGACCAAGTGATATGAATCGGTAGGAAATGTGCCGACTTTGTCAACCGGTCCACGACCACCCAAATTGCGTCGTGCCCACTTGAGATCGGGGCAATCCGGTCACAAAGTCCATAGCTATATTCTCCCATTTCCAAACGGGTATAGGTAAACTTTGTAGTTTCCCCGCAGGAAATCGCCGCTCCGCCTTTACTTGTTGGCAAGTAAGACATTGCGCAACAAAGTCCCCAATGTCTTTCTTCATGCCCGGCCACCAATATTGCAACTTTAAATCTTGGTACATTTTGGTGCCGCCCGGGTGGATGTTATAAGGAGATTGATGCGCTTCTTGCATAATCGCCTTGCGGAGATCCTTGTCCTTGGGCACACACCAATGGTTCCGATACCGAAGGGTGCCATCGGTCCCAATGCCAAAGTCATCGGCACTACCGCTTTCTACTTGACCCCGCACCTTCTGGAGATATTCATCGGCATTTTGCAATTCTTTGATTTTCTCCAATAGGGTCGGTTGTACCACTAAGGTAGCAAGTGTAGCCGGCACTCCCGGCGCTACTATCTCCAATCCAAGCTGCTGCATTTCCTTTTGTAACAACGGTTGGGGTGTAATTGCCGAGGCTAAGTTTTCTCCCGATTTCCTACTTAGCGCGTCGGCTACGACATTCGCCTTTCCGGGGTGGTATAGTATCGTGACATCATAGTCTTTTAGTAATTCCAACCACCGCCGTTGTCGCATATTAAGCTCCTTTTGGGTGAACAAGTACTTTAAACTTTTGTGATCCGTGTAGATCTCACAATGTTCCCCGTACAGGTAATGCCTCCATAATTTTAGCGCAAAAATCACCGCGGCTAACTCCAAATCATGTACCGGGTAGTTCTTCTCATAAGGCTTCAATTGGCGCGAAGCATAAGCTATAACTCGCCCATTTTGCATCAAAACACACCCGAGTCCAATGTAGGAAGCATCACTGTACACGACGTATGTCTCCCCCGGCGTCAGTAAAGCAAGTACCGGGGTCGTCGTTAACCTTTCTTTTAACTCTTTGAAGCTTCGATCGCAATCTTCGCTCCAAACATACTTGACTCCTTTGTGTGTAAGGCGCGTTAGCGGAGTGGATATTTTGGAGAACCTCCACGACCCGCCGATAATAACCCGCAAGTCCAAGGAAACTCCGGATTTCCGTTGCGCTCGTCGGGCGAGGCCAATCTTTAATTGCCTCTACTTTCTTCGGGTCCACCGAGATACCCTCACCCGAAACCACATGTCCTAGGAAAGTAACCTCCGAAAGCCAAAATTCACATTTCTTCAACTTGGCATATAACTTCTCTTTTCGGAGTATTTCCAAGACAAGTCTCAAGTGCTCCTCGTGTTCTTCCTCGGTCCGAGAATATACCAATACGTCGTCAATGAAGACCACGACGCATCGGTCCAATAGCGGACGGAAGACACGGTTCATTAAGTCCATAAATGCCGCCGGGGCATTAGTAAGCCCGAATGGCATCACCGTAAATTAATAATGGCCATACCGCGTACGGTACGCCGTCTTGTGCACATCCTTGGGTCGTATCTTCAATTGGTGATACCCCGATTGTAGGTCTATCTTGGAATACACCTTTGACCCTTTCAACTGATCGAATAAGTCGTCGATCCTAGGCAACGGGTACTTGTTCTTCACTGTGACCTTGTTCAACTCGCGGTAATCCACGCAGAGTCGAAGTGTGCCGTCTTTCTTTTTGACGAATAACACCGGAGCTCCCCACAGAGACACGCTCGGCCTAACAAAGCCTTTGTCAAGCAAGTCCTCCAATTGTGCTTTCAGCTCCTTTAGCTCTACCGGTGCCATTCTATATGGAGCTTTCGAAACTGGCGCCGCCCCGGGAATCAAGTCAATGACAAACTCAACCTCCCGGTCCGGTGGCAATCCCGGTAACTCCGACGGAAATACATCCGGGTACTCGCACACTACCCGAATGCCCTCAAGGTCGGGGTGCTCCCTTCGGCCGTCCACGATGGACGCCAAATAAGCTTTGCAACCACCCTTAATCATCTTTCTCGCTCGGGCCGTAGATATGGTTGCCGCAAAGCGCGCACCCTTGCACGCCCGGTACACCATTTCCTCTTGATTAGGCTCACGAAAAGTGATCACCTTCCTTTCGCAGTCGATAACCGCATAATACTTGGAAAGCCAATCAAGCCCCAAGATTACATCAAATCCCCACTTCTTGTTTAATACCAACATATCGATCGGCATGACCCGATCACCAATCCCCAATCGGACACGCGGACGCTCGTCATAGACACCATAAGGCTGCCCGGGTGATGTAATAGTCCAACCCTCCTCATCATGCACAATCTCTAAGTCATGAGCTCTAGCGAATGATGCACTTATGAATGAATGCGATGCACCTGTATCGAAAATAGCTTGAGCTCTAGTGCCTCTGATAGAGATAATACCTGCCACGATGTCGTCAGGAGCTGGAACCTGCTCCTCCACCTGAGTGGCAAAAACCCGCCCACTCGGTGCTCTCGATGCCTCCGGCTGGCGCGATGATGAGCGCCCAGCCGCCATCGGGGTGGCAACCCCGTGTTGCCTCGGGGTAGAAGGGGACGAGCGCCGTCGGTGCGAACGATCCCCGGCTCGGGCACTCCGTGAAATGTGCCGGGTTGGCCGCAGGAAGCACTTCCGTCGCGCTGCGGGCACACGTGCGGCCGATGGTCACCGCCGCAAATGACGCAACGAAAAGGTCTCCCGCCCTTCTGTTGCTGTCGGGGATACCGAGGGGGTTTCTTAGCATTTGGCCGGCCCCCGGCACCTCCCGCCGCCCGTTTCTTGCCCTTGTCCCTCGTCTCCGCCATGGCCTCGCGCTCCTCCCGCGCGTAGGCGCTACCGTGCTCCGCAGATAGAGCGCGATCAAAGACCTCCGCAAAGGTCGTGAGGTTGAGGATCTGTATCCTCTCATAGATCCTCGGCTGAAGCCCCCGTAGGAACCAATCCGCCCGGTCCCGATCGTCGCGCACAACGTCGGGGACACAGTCGATGATGTGGGAGAACTCCAGCTCGTAGTCCGCTACTGAGCGGTCTCCCTGCCTCAGCTTGCGGAACTTCTCTTGCATCTTCCGCTTCACCGAGTCGGGGAAGTAGTTTGTGAATACCGCCCTCTTGAACTCCTCCCACGTCGCGGGCGGTAGGTCAGGTGACCTAGCCCGCTTGGTTCGCTTCCACCACGCCTTCGCCGCCTTATCTAGGCAATGTGAGGCGAAGTGCACCTTGTCCATTTCAGGGGTGTTGAAATCCCCGAAAAGCGTCTCCATGGAGTCGATCCACGACTCCACTACCGCCGGTTCCACCACTCCTCCCTCGAAGATAGGTGGCTTGAACTTCATAAACTTGATGAGCGCCGCCAACTGGCGCTCCCGCTCCTCGTCGTCCGCCGCGCTACGGGGTTTGAAGTCCCCGTCCGGCCGGAATCGCCGTAATCGTACGACCGCGATGGAGCTGCGCCGCCGCCGCACCCTCCACTACGGTCGGCGTCCGAGCAGGGGGTGTAGGCTGCTCGACCCCCGCTTGGGCCGCCGCCTGCTGCTGCTCCAGGGTCTCCTGAAGCCGCCGAATCTGCTCGCCTTGAGCCCGAACGGACTCCGCCTGCTGCCGCACCACGCCTATAAGCGCGGCCATCCGCTCCCTAAGCTCCCCGTCACCACGTGCCGCGGGTTGCTCGGGAGCCCCAATAGGTGCCGCACCCGGTGCTGCACTCGGCTCCTCGGGAAGAGGTGTCTTTCGCGGTCGTCCGCGAGGTGCCATTGCTTCCTGAAATGAAGCAACTTACATTAAGACTTTAAACACACTCGAACATACCCAATCCGGCGAAAGCAAACAAGCGTATTCATTTTCATCCCAAATATCATGTCGTCGGCCGCCGATCACAATACGAGGAATAGAAAACGAATAACAACTTAAAGTTAATCCCTAAACGTATTAGAGACATGATAACATTAACCCAATCACATGCTTTCGCTATACTTGTTCAACGTCACTCACGTGTCCCTAGGTCCTTAGGTCTTTTCCATTACTATGGCCCTTAGGTCCATCCTAAGCTTTCACTTTTGGCTTTATACCCGCTCTGATACCATTTTATCTGTCACGCCCCGAGACCGATCCATTTGGCCGGTTCGAGCGCGCCAACAGACGCCGGACGGACAGAGCTTCCCCTATCCGCCCAAGGCTCAACAAGTACAGATAGAGTATAAGTTTTACACATGCGGAAGCATAAACAAAAGGCTTACACGAGGGTAAGCATCATAGCCAAAATGAAATGCTAAACTAAAACATACAAGTACTATGAATAATTGCAATCACATACATGCATAATTCTTACAACTTTGAATTCTTTAAAAGTCTTTACATTCAATGCATCATTTCTTTCTTACATCATATTTACCTCAAAATGAAACTTGATTACAATTAAAGTTAAACAACTATAATCATCAAATACAAAAGATGATATAAAGGGAAATGCGACTATAGCAAACTAAAGTAACTCGGGCGGTCTCTACCTAGGGCTCGATGCCCTTACCGCGGTCCTCGGCCGGCTCGCTAGGTCCCGACCCTGTGGAAATAGTGGGGTGAGAACTACAACAAAGTTCCCAGTGGGTTCGGCAACCAACCACGCCGACTTTCCCACTAGGTCTAATTCAAGCGTAATAGAAAGAAAGGTAAGATAATAACCGACTAACAAATGCAACTAATACGCTTGAAAGTAAACAGTAAGATGCTCAAAGTAGAACTCATGCAAGATCATAGTTCGATACCCAATCTCTTGGCTAACCCGGGGGTTCGCCCTCAACACGACTCAACCAAACCAATTCCCTATTGTCGGGAAGAGAAAACACTACGACCGACGGACCGTCCTGCGGGAGAGAAAACACTACGACCCGGTGATGACAACTCCGGAGCACATCGCCCGAGGGGAGCTACCGCGCCTCGAGCAAGGACTTATATGGTGAGTACGATCAATCCTTACTTTAAGGATTCCAATTCACAATCCATTCCTTGACTTCAAGGAGACTTAGGTTCATATGACTCATAACTCTAAGTTACATAGCCACAATGTCAAGTTCTCTAATATAGTTGGATACTATACTTGTTCTTATTCTTTGATGCCACACATGTTGTCTAAATATTCTAGACTTGTCAATACCACATTTGTTCTCTAAACACATGTCTAATGTCATACTAGTTTACTAAGTTCACTAGATTCTTGTTTTTTAGCATGCATACATAGGGTTCTTGTTCTTTGCCACACAATCTCATGCAATTATACTTCATGCAAATTGAACTCACAAAGCAATAATAATTCATGTTTAACCCTACTATGCATTATGCTCAACATATATAGAATGCCCAAAAATGACACTTAGACATAGAAAGAATTTCGGTGTCCTTGGAATGCACCACCCACCTCCAAATATTTTTGTGGGATCGCCCAACAAGTTTCACGATCAACCGAAGCCTATTTGAAAACCTGTTACGTTAAAAATGAACCTAATCAGGATATTTTCCATAGTGGCTCCTATATCGGCTTTTCGTTAAATTAAACGGAGGTGCCCCACGCGTCGGGAATACCCCGATTAGGTTTCTACAAGGTCAATTTGACCCTAGAACCTCTATAGTCAAAAGCCCCAAATTTGGGTGCTCTACCAAGTCCTATGTGAAACCCTAGGTTTTGATCTCCTAAACAAGCAAAAGAGAGCTTGTTGATCTTCTAGGAACTCATCTAAGTCCATTTGTACTCTTCGCTTGGGCATGCATTGACACCCTAAGGGTCCACCATGAGAGGACATGAAGAACTAGGGTTTTTCATGTGTTCTATGTGCATAGGAGGCTTCTACACTTGTAGAAACTCTTAAACTCGAAAATACATGGAGAAATTCCAAACCCTAGGTCTAGGTTTGCAAAAACTCACCTTTGCCCAAAGCTATCCCAAGGTCCACCTTGTAGGAGAGCTTCTAGAACCACCAAGCCACCAAAATCCACCTTCTCCAAGCTTCTCCTTCTTCTCCTCCAAGCTCTAGGGGAGGTTTCTAGAGAGAGAAAAGGAGAAATAAGTGAGAGAGTGTGGGAGGTGAAGTGGCTGAGAGAGAGGGGTGCTTGGGAGTGTATTGTGTTGTAACAATTGCACTTAGGCCCTCAATTTCCTCTATTTGCGAAAGCGATCCAAAAGCTTTGCCAGGACTGTTTGTCTGGGTACAAGCCCATTCTCGGTATAAATTGCTCCGAGAGCAAACCCGAGAGGCGCCCTCGGCCTTTCGCAGATTTATCTGGGTACAAAAATCTGGTTTGTCTGCAGTACGGACAAAATTTCCCAAACCCGAGAGCTCTCTCCTCTCGGTAAAGGTGGCTATACCGGTATAAATCCACTTTGTACCGGTACAGACACCAAAAATCTCAAACCCGAGAGCTGCTGCCCTCACGGTAAAAGTTGCTATACCGGTACAAAATGGTGCTTGTACCGGTATAAACTGCCCAGACTTTGTTTTTCGCGTCGTTTCGACTCTACGTCTTAGAACAACCGAAACCTTTATAACTCTTTTAAACCCTCTTTTAACCCTTCCAAAACGCTTGGAAAGGTAATTGGAACTTGTCCAATTATTTCTTTCGCGTGCTTCAACCGATTTGGCTAAAGTTCGGTTCGTTACAAAAGTAGAGAAGTAACCGATACGGGTAGAAGCTACACGCGCACTAGACTCGCTCCTCACCTGCTGTCCCACTATGATCTGTAACGTCACCTGAAAAAGAAGAAGGCGAGGGGTGAGAACATGTAAACATGTCTCCCCCTCCCAGTGGGTATCCACTAGTAACGGAGTAAAACAAAGAAAAGACTGGTAAGTAGATACAATAGCCAAAGTAAGCAGGAGAAAGATATATGTAGTATAAACAAAGCGCTCTTGTATGTATGCATCGAAAAGCTGAGAAAGTAAATACCCAATCCATAACCGCCAATATTGGTCCGCAGACCTCAGGCAATGCCCCCTGTCTCTAAGCCTGCATTCAACCCAAGGTAGCCTATGGGCTCACGGGTCGAACCTCTGGGACCACTTTTCCGGAAAAGAACACCCTGGGCGGTGGATCAGACCGCCTGTGTTCGTGATATGCGCTCGAGTCCTGGGCGATCGATGCTGTTATGCTCAAAAGCCAGACGTCAGCAACTAGCTGACAATCCCGTCCCTAAAGGGACATCGACCCCTTTGGGTCATTAGGTAAACTTGCCGACCACGTGAGTCACGAAGCACCGAAACAAGCGGCCAACAGTTCAATCGAAGCTGACAAACAGACCGAACAGTCCGAGAAAGCGTAGACAAGCCGACCGAATAGGTCACTGAAAATGAAGCAACCAGACCGAATAGGTCACTGAGAAACTGAAAACAAGCCGACCGAATAGGTCAACAAAGCCAAAACAAGGCGACCGAACAGTCCAGCAACAAGCCGACCGCGTAGGTCGAAGAAGCGCAACAAGCCGACCGGATAGGTCAACGAAAAAGCGTAACAAGCGACAAGATAGGTCAACGAAAAAGCGTAACAAGCCGACCGGATAGGTCAATGAAAAAGCTGTAACAAGCCGACCGGATAGGTCAATGAAAAACTATGACAAGCCGACCGAGATAGGTCTACGAAGAAGCGTAACAAGGTGGCCAGTAGGTCAACGGAGAAGCGTAAAGGATCGACCAAGTAGGTCGCTGAAGAGCTGTAAGCTCAAACCACTCTACTCCTATCAAGTATACTAAGTATGCATATAACGGAGTAGAGAATAGAAACGACAGAAAGGTGCAAGTAAGAAAAGTAAAGTAGAGTAGAGTAAAGTGAAGGAGTGTCACCAAGCGTGTACCACTGTACCGACGACAACCCGGATACCCACCTGTACGACTATAGAAGTTCAGATCTGTCGTCTGTGGAAACGAAGAAACCGGACCTACGAAAAGGTCCACTGGGTTAGTGTCCAACCCATCACTAATAAACACTAACTCCACATCCCACAAACTAATCCCACGGAGATTGGTTTTTCCGAAACCAATTACCGTAACTCGCCGGAAATCTCGTAAACCGTACCGGGACTCCGCCGGGACCCACGAACTGTCCCGAAATGCACCGACTCGTGTCACGAGTCACCCGCTGCCATAAAACACTCATATTTGGATGTTTTGGCAGCAAACATAAGATAACACTACAATACAATTATCGTCGGATAATTGTACGAATACGGGTTCCCGAAAGTGTCTATTTCGACACTGGAACCAACCGTCGCTCACCGTCATTTCCAAACCCTCGAAATGACGCGGGTGACCGCCAACAAGGCTTGGCGACAAAGGAAATACTCTCGGGGAAGCGTCGGAAGAAATCCGAACCAAAGTCGCGTTCGTCGTCGAATTTCGTGACGAACGACGCAGGAATTACACTTCTTGTTTTCCGAAAAGCTCGGGACCTTGGACAGTTAGTCCAGAGGTTACCCGCAGTACATACACACTGCCCAAGATAGCCCAGGAGGCTACAATTGCATATAAGTCCCTAAAGGATCATAAATTACACTATTTCATATGTTTTTAGGGCTTTTACGGGTCGTGCACGCAAATCAGTGCATCGTAAATTCCGAAATCGCAGACGCTGTAAGTCTTCGACATGCCGAAGACCGTGCTCGCCCTTCGGAGCGCTAACGGGCATCGTAGTGCGTGTACAAGCAACCTCAATTTTTGTAAACAGCGCGCACAGCGCGTAAAATATGACTGTCCCGCTAAACAGGGCATCGTGGCTCAGCACGGAGGTGAGCATCGGATTCGGCACGAAATTTCGATGATCGTGCTCACCATCCAAGGTCAAAAAGACCTAACAGAGCCTCGGGAATCGTGCCAAAACCTTAGACTTAGGTCTTTGTCAGAACTAAAGCACGCACCGAGCCGAGGGAGCTCGATCGCCGCGGCAAGGCGCGCGCGGCCGGCGGAGGAAGCTTCGGGTCCGGAAGTCCAAGGAGTCGTCGGCGGCGGCGGAGGTCGGCCGGTGGCGCGGCGGCGCGCTCCAACCCGAGCAATGCTCTCGGGTTGGGGGTTCCCGGCCGACACGGCGGCGGTCGGAGGAGCTCGGGCGGCGGGGATCCGGCCAAGGAGGTCGAGGGGAGGTGAGGCTCACCTCCGGAGGCGGCGGTAGTGGCCGGAAGGCGAGGGGCTCGGCAGCTGCCGCACGGCCCTCGGGCGGCCGCGAGAGGTGGAGCGGCGGCCGTGGCCGGCGGCGGCGACGGCGGGAGGCGCGCCCGGGTCGCCGGGGGTCGCGGGACCGAGGGAAGCGGCGAGGGCCCGAGGTGGCGGCGGCGTGCTCTAGACCCGAGCCCAGCCCGCTCGGGACGGGGTGGCCGCGAGCGGCTTTGACGGCTCGGGGCGGTGCCGGCGTTGCTCGGGGGTCGCCGGAGGCTGCCGATGTTGTCGTCCGGTGCGAGAGGAGGTCGAGCACCCGTCGAAACGGCGTTCGCGCGGGAGTCGCGACGATCCGGCTCGGCTGGGTGACCGAAGCGGCCCGCGGAGCAAGGCGGCTCCGGCGGCGGCTCGAGCGGCGGCGGCGGTCGGCGATCGGCGCCGGCGGGTCTCGGCAGAGGATGGTGGTGCTCGGCTCGAGAGACCAACCCCGCACCTTCAATAGGTCGGGTGAAGGAGAGAGTGGTACGAGGGAGATGGTGGAGGTGGCGGGGGACTTTCCGGTGGCGGGAGCCTTCTTGGCGGCGGGGTGTGAGCACGAAGGCATAGGAGAGGCGAGAGGCGACTAGAGGTGGGGAGGTGAAGAGGCCTTTTAGGGTTAGGGTTTGGTGGAAGAAACCCTAAAATCCACTATTATACACTAATGCACAATTGCACTTTAGCCCACCCTTTGCCATTAATTAATTCCTAGTCCCCGTGGATGAATTTTGCGCATAAGACCCTCCACATTCAAAATCACGCAATACAGCGCATAAAATATAGCGACTCTTCGCATTCCACCGTTATGCGATTTTTGCCTCTTCACATTCTTTTCGCGATTCCGGAGATCCGTCCGTCGGATTCACAATCGGATCGCGCCCGTTCGCGTCGAGAACATCTAATCTAGACTTTTACTTCATTTGATTTGATCTCGGATTCGCGAAGTATCAATTCCCCTATTCTTTCTCCATAATATCCATTTATTTGATTATTTGGGTCAAATCGTTCAAAATCCTTTGTCTCGATATCCGTGCATCAGAATCCAATGCCGTCAGTGCCATTGGTTCCAAAATAGTCGAGCCGTTCGAAACGAGCTATTGAAGTCATATTATCGGAGTTCTGTACACACCTGAACCCATCCTCTATTCCCGGCTCATCCGGAAAACTAGAGTTACTATTCACTTAAGTCGTTTTTCCGGGTCGCGTAACTTTTTCGTTTTAGCTCGGTTTCGCCTGAAATTTGACGTGTGCTCTTATAATACAATTACGCACACATTCACCGTCTCCAAATATTTTATTTCTTGTTCTGAAAAAATGCCAGTTATTACAGTTTTACTATTAATAGTATTCCAGCCTATATATATATATATATATATATATATATATATATATATATATATATATATATAACAAAAAATAAATTCGGCTTTGTTAGAATATATATAATAGAAAATAAATTCGGCTTTGCTAGAATACTACCGGTAGTAAATCGAGCAGTTTACTAACGATTTGTTTTCGATGATAGAGCTTCCAAATCGATGATCGGCACCGTTAAACATGATCTGAAATATTTAAACTATTTGGAAATCAAATTTTACATATTTTCGATATTGTTTTTTTGTCCATCAAGTGACAGAAAAATGAATGGCTGAAAATGAATATCCTTTTAAAAAGTGATGATACAATTTTTATATTTGAGATATAGAGTCTAGATCTTATTTTAAATAGTTTAAAGAATTTTCTAACAAAAATTTAGTTGATTTGAACTCTTCTATACTGTTAAACAAGCAAACGCACTGCCACGCCCCGGGTTGAAGGATTCCCCGGGCACGCCGACAAATCCGCTGTGTACAAAAAATTTTCCCTGTACACGAAGCGTAGCTGTACCTGTATAAACATATACTGCTACAAACAGTAGCATAGAGCAGAAACAACTAAAAACAAACTGAACATGTAGAGAAGAAACGAGTCTATATACATACATAATCACGATACCAAAGTACTCACTCCAGCGAGTTCACAAATATGTACATAGCTCCAAGCCAAAAGCAACTACCTGCAGTAGGGAAATCTGCTAACTCAGCACCAGTAGGGAAGAGCTCTAGCTCGCGACGCCCTTGCCACGATCCACCTCAGAAGGAGCAGCAGTCGAGACCGAAGGCCCTGCAACAATGGTGGAGGGAAAGGGGTGTGAGAACTACTGTAAAAACAGGTAGTCCTCAGTGGGTGCTGCCCTAAACAACATCGGTCCACCCACTAAATCTACAGGGTAAGCAAGAAAGGTAAAAGAAAGCTGGAAACACTCAACAGCTAAAAGCCACTGTACTATCCTGTTCTAAAACCACCCTCTGTAGAACAAGTAAAAACTGACCCAATCTTACGAGGGACTGTGATACACCCGTCCCGCCTAGTTAGGTAACACCGTAGCTCAAGAGTATCTGGCGGAGAAAGCTCTCTCGAGACTGTGAATACACCCGTCTCGCCTATTAAGGTTACACCATATCTCAAGAATAACTGGCGGAGAAACTCTCTAGAGACTGTGAACACACCTGTCTCGCTCAACTAGGCTCTACTCACGTCACAACCTCACTGAAGGTAGAACAAAGGGGTCACTGACTGTCTCACTCGGGCTGCCCAAACGGACCCACCCTGCCTGTATCTAGCTACGCCGTACACCGCCTTTAAGGTGTCGGCTCAAGAACTGTCTCAAACTGAAACTGCGAATGGCATCGCACTGAAACCTCATTCCGGAATGGCATTCGCGGGGCGCGACCCACACGAGTATACATGTGTCTCTGTCATATTCATTCTAGCTCTCACAGGCAAAAGTCAAGTAAACTGGGTCTAACCACTGGTACACCGTCAGTAGACTGGGCCCACCGTCAACCCCCGACGATCCCCGACAACAACCACAGTCTGAACTCTACTGTAACTAAGCTCGGCATCCACAGCACGAGCGTAAAAGTAAGCTACACTACCCTGGGTATCCATCGCACCCCCCAGGCGACGATACGACACCATACGGCTCCTAGAGCTAAATCTGGTAGTGTAACATATGACGATCAACCGTGGTTTTCTCCTAAGTCAAATCCAAGTCCAACAAGTATGAAATATTACTCGCTAAGCATGCTCCAAAATTCAGATATTCAACATACTAATCCGTGAATTTGAGCTAAGGATACATCAATATACAACTATACATGTCGACTATTTGAACTTAGGCATAATCCGATGAAAACCCACCACGATCGCTAATTTACTGGCAGCGAAGGGCGTCTAGAATCAACCTCGATCCCCGGCTGGTCCGTCGAGCTCCTCCAAGATCAGCAACAAAGCTAACTCCAAGCTTTATACAACGAGTTCCACAAATTAGCAACATATCAACACTTTAAGCTCGATTAAGTCGATTCCAAAGTCACCACTCACCTAGAGATCTCCAAATCTGGTGGGTGATGTGCCGAGCTCAAAGATGTAACCAGGGGAGTGATCCTAGGGTCTCCAATCCACCCGCACTCGGAATCGGCAACAAGAAATTCCATAAGTTCACAAATCTATCAAGGAACAACAGCAGCGAGGTAGAGCTTAAATCCGACCAGTCTAACCTTCTCCGAATTCGGCGATTCAGGGCTTTGAAGCTTCGTCTCGAAGTCACGAATCCAACGGTCCAACTTTCGCTGGAATCCGTCGCTCCTACGCCGAGGACGGGCCAAAATACGAAACGTCGACGCTGGAAACCTTCACCTCGGCACCTCAGGATCAACTCTGCAACAGCAGCTCAGTAGTGTAGGGTTTTGACTGGGCAAACCTGCTCCAAAAATCGTGATCTTAGGCTCAGAATCTTCGTCTCGAAGTCGCGAATCTAGCAAGCCAAAATTCGCCGCAATCCGACTTCCCTACACAGAGAACAAGGTAAAACATGGCGGGTCGACGCTAGAATCAGCATTTCAGCAAATCCAAGTCTGCTTGCAAAACAGCGGCGCAGTAAGAATGGGGTTCGACAGGGCAAACCTTCTCCGAATCGGACGATTAAGGACTCTCTGGATTCGTCTCGAAGTCCCGGATCCAACGACGCAAGTCTCGACACGTTTCGACACTCCTACACAGAGAACTAGTCAAAACTCCGCGAGTCGACGCTGAAATCAGCAGCAGCGACAGGAAACTCGAAAATCACTGAAGTTAAAAGCCATAAAAGGGATCTTGAGGAGCTACTCACCTCAAGAAATGCCCTAGAGTCGTCGCTGAGTCGATGACGACGGAATCCCCGTGCTCGCTTGGCTCCCTCACAGCGTCACGACATCGAAAGTACTCCCGATCGGTTCCGCGGCGCGTTGTCGACGTTGCTCGGCTCCTCTCGAGTCCTTCCTCCACCACCGGCCACTTGAGGGGAAGGAGAAGGAGACTCAGCAGCAGTGGAAGAAGGAGGAGAAGGTCCACTCTCTCTCCTCCCTGCTGTAAAGGAGGGATGGGCAAAAGGAGTGCAGAGACCAAGTGACCAAAAAGTCAACCTGGACCATACCTCCTCTTTGTACCGGTACAAACAGGCAACCTGAGAGCCTATCTGCGCAGGGCTATACCGGTATAGCCCTGGTGGTTATACCGGTATAGCAACCAATCTTGTACCGGTACAATCTCGGTTGTATGCAGAGTACTCTCACTGAAAATCTGCTATTTCGCAGATCTTCAGGGTACACGCTGCTCTCAAGTTCCCACAGGGCCCGTTCGACGTCCATTTCGCGCCGACGCGATCCGGACTTGTCCCGACACTCGCCAGAGCTGTCGACAAGCCTCAACAGAAAATCCCGGTCTCTACACGCACCATATCGATTATTAAAATTATAGATTTTGTGACCCTTTGAACGTTCAATTAGTGATGCTAAAAAATTATAAAATTTGATTTCTAGATAATTTAAATGGTCTAGATCATGTTCAATTTGTAAGCTCTATCATTGAAAACAAATCGGTAGTATTCTAATGAAGCTCTATATATGTATGGATGAAAAAATATAAGGTTGGAATAATGGTGGTAGATGGTGATAGATAGAATAGTGTTTGATCTAAGGGCTATTAGTAATCAAGGAGTTGATCTAAGGGATAGAAACCTAAAAGCACCAATAGGATGATACTTTAAAAAGTATTCTAGCTCAATTATATATATATATATATATATATATAGAGTTGAGCTAGAATACTCTTAAAATCTTAGCCCATTTTACTCTCGAGTTGTTTTCAATGATGGAGCTTTCAAATTGACGATCGCTCAGATTAAATATGATCTAAACCATTTAAACTACCTAGAAATCAAATTTCACGCACTTTCGATATTGTTCTTGTATCCATCTAGTGAATAGAAAATGAATGGTTGAAAATGAATATTCTTTAAAAAATAATGATAGAGTCTTGTAATCAAGATCAAGAGTATAGATCTTGTTTTAAATAGTTTAAAGAATTTTCTAACAAAATTCAATTGATTTGGATATCTTTACAGTTAAGCGAGCGTCTCTTATCCAGCATTAAATTTACAAATTTTGAAACCGCTTTGATCATTAGGCAAATGATGTGAAAATATTTGAAATTTGATTTCTAAACACTTTAAGTGGTATAGATCATGTTCAAGCGAACGATCGTGATTTGGAAGCTCTATCGAAAAGCAATTCGAGAGTAAAATGGGCTAAATTCTTAAGAAGTTATTAATTACGTATATATATATATATATATATATATATATATATATATATATATATATATATATATATATATATATATAATAAAAAATAAATTCGGGTTCGAATCGGATTCAGTCAAAATTCATATATGAATTCATATCCCTCCGATTTCTATTTTTGATATTTATATTTGAATCCATATCCATTAACACCGAATATATATCCTTTTTCATCCAGGTTCGGGTACGAACAAAATTCCGGGGATCCATACCCATTGACATCCCTATCCGCAACCTTTCGCCCCCCACTCCGGCCGCCCCCCGCGCCGAAAAAACAAAAAATCGCTCGATCAGAAAGGTTGGGCCCTAACTTTTTTTCTTCTCACCTCTGCGGGCTGCTGCCCTCTCTGCTACCGACCCCAGCCCCCATCTCTTCCCCTTCCCTTCCGGCCGCTCGCCGAACGCCGTCGGAAGCCCCACATCGAAGATCGGGTTCTTCAATCTTCAGAAATCAGAGCCCTCCTCTGTCGCCTCTTCCTCTTCCGCTTCCGCGTCGGGTGGTTCTCTACAAGAATTTTTATGCTTTAGTTTCTCTCTCTCTTTCCTTTATTTCATCTTCTCTTAATTGCTCGCTTTATGGTTTTGAGTAACAAGACCATGACTACAAAATGTAGCATCATTGTGAACATGCATTTATTAAGATTCATTACTTTTTTTTTTTTTATCTTTAATCTTTACAGCATACATGAATATGTCCAGCATTCAAGAATAATCAGCAAATAAGGTTTTAAGAATTAACACCTCAAAAGGTTTGATATGCCCAGACAGGTTGTGAGTAAGGTTTGAAAGTCACAAGCATATGCATTGATTAAAAACATGGGTGTTAACTGGCAATACTGTGAATTTCTGATGAATTTGGAGAAATAGCAATATGGAGACATTAACTTAATTTTGTATCTCTTTATTCTTATATTCTTAAGAATTATGAGTATTTATACTAATAGCATATTCTTGAGAGGAAAAAAACTTAATTTAATAGCTGAATTTTTTATCCCGAATTTATTTTTAATTGGTGAACGTATAATATCCGTATAAATCACGTATCCGAATAATTGGTGAATTCATTTTTTAGCCGGATTTTTTAACGAATTTAAAAATTAAAAAACAAATTTTATCCGAATTATACCCGTACCGAATTTTGCCGAATCCGAATTAACTAACTATGATATGTTGCATGATGGATTTTTTTTTTTGGTGCTATTGTTAGTTGTTTTATAATGTGGTAGGAATGTTAAATTTCTTAAAAAAATTAAAGAACAAAAAAAAGATTTATTTAGGCATGGTTTAGTATTGTTGTTATTTTTTTAAGAAAAATTAGATGGAGTTTTTATATGAAATTGTGTAAGAAAGTATTGTGGATTTCTTACAATTCTTGTATTTAGTGTGTTTGTTTAATATAAAAATAAAATTTGGGAAGTAATTTTTTTTCACTTTGAAAATTTTTACACAAATTTTCAAAGTGAAATAGGGCTTTTTTTTTTTTTGTTGCTTAAGCAATTCACTATCCATTCTCTTATATAAAAATTCTATGGTAAACTTCAATTACTGCTCGTGTGGCTCTGTTATTTGAAAAGTTTCACTTTACTATTTAAATATTTGCTAGTAAAATGCTATGTTTCGCTACTTTGCTGTTGTAGTTTGTAAATTATAATGTTTTGCTATCCTATTTAATTTTCACTTAGTAAAGGAGAAAATTATGATGTAATAGAGTGTGACATACGTTAAGGGGTTGGTTCCACGTAAAACTGTGGAAGAAAAATTTACGGTGGAAAACAAGTTTTACGTCGTTTAGTGTTTGGTTTGTAGGAAAAGAAAAATAGTTTTCTGTGACAGTTGTTTGGTTGAAAGGAAAAGAAAAATAGATAAAAAAACTATTAAATATATTTTTTATTATATATTATTAATATATAATAATTAATATATTATATATATTATTATTATAATTTTTATATATAGATTAAATATATTTAAAATTATAATAAACATATTACATAATATATAAGAGTTATATATTTTGAGATATTAATAAATATATTACATATTTACGGCTGTTTGGTTGAAAGAAAAAAAACAAATATAAAACTATTATATATTTTATTATTATTATTATATATATTATATTTATATATTATTAATATGCAATAATTATTAACTAGTGAAGGCCCGCGCTTCGCGACGGAAAATTTACGTAATTTTTAAAATTTTTTGAACAAATTTTTTTAATTTTTTAATTTTTAAATCTAATTTACAATTATAAACTTCAAAAAATTGAAGAGAGAGAAAAATAAAAAAAAGATTTAAATAAAAAAGGATAAAAAAATTTAAAATTTGAAACGCCATTAATTATATGTATTATTAATAAACTAATTAATTATATTATATATAATATTATTAATAAATTTAATTAATTAATTAATTTTATAGAGTTTAAAAATTAAAAATTTAAACTTTGAAGTTTTAAATTTAAGATAAATATTATATATTAACATTTAAACTTCAAATTTAAATAAAAAAATATATAGAGAGAGAGAAAGAGAGAGAGAGAGAGCTGTGGGGAGAGGGAGAGGGAGAGGGAGAGGGAGAGGGAGGGAGGAGGAGAGAGAGTGAGAGAGAAGAGGGTGGGGGAGGGGGCCCAGAAGGCTAGAGAGAGAGAGAGAGATAGAGAGGGGGTGGAGAGAGAGAGAGAGGAAGTTTAAAAAAATTGTAGGACCCATGACGTGACAGCGAAACGCGAGGAGAGCGCCTTACATAGTTCAACTTTCATTATTCTATATAGATAGTATATATACTATTATTATATTTTTTTATAAATAAATATATTTAAAATATATTATATAATAAGTATATAATATAATACACAATAGTATATTATATTTAGTACTATAAAATAAATCTCTATATTTGTAAATAATATTTATAATAAATATAATATTATAGCTGGTGTCACGCCCCGGGTTACAAGATCCCCCGGGCACGCCGACAAATCCGCCGTGTATAAGAAAATTTTCCTGTACACGAAGCGTAGCTGTACCTGTATAACATACGACACTACAAACAGTAGCATAGAGCTGAAAATACTATAAACAAACAGGTAGGAAAACACGAGTTCCATATACATACATAATGTCTCGATACAAAGAGAGTACTACTCGCTCTAGCGAGTTAACGACTGTATGTACACAACTCCAAGCCAAAACAACTACCTGTAGTGAGGATCCTCTAGCAGCACTCGAAGGGTAGGGTCTAACTCGCGACGCCACCTCGATCGCCTCGGAAGGAGACGGCAGGACGAAGATCAAGGCAAACGGTGGAAGAAAAGGGCGTGAGAACTACGCAAAACGGGTAGTCCTCAGTGGGTGCCGCCCTAAAAAACATCGGTCCACCCACTAAGTCTACAGGGTAAGCAAGAAAGTAAAAGAAGCTGGAAACAATCAACAGCTAGATACCACTATACTATCCTGCTCTAAACAACCCTCTGTAGAACAAGTAAAATGTCACGCCCCGGGTTGCATATTCACCGGGCACGCCGACAAATCCGCCGTATACAAAAGAATTTCTCCTGTATACGAAGCGTAGCTGTACCTGTATAAGCATACAATGCTACAAACAGTAGCATAGAGCTGGAATAACTATAAATAAACAGGTAGGAAAAACAACAACTTTATATACATACAATGACAGATACAAAAGAACACTACTCGCTCCAGCGAGTTCAACTGTATGTACAAAAGTGTCCCAAACCAAAAACTGTCACTACTGCGGTGGAAGTCCTCTAATCTCTTGAACTCGAAGGGTAGGCTCTAGCCCGCCACGCCTTCCCGCGGTTCGACTCGAGACGGAGGCGGCGCAGCGAGAAGGCAACAACGGTGGAAGAAAGAGGCGTGAGAACTACGTAAAGCAAGTAGTCCTCGGTGGGTACCGCCACAACACATCGGTCCACCCGCTAAGTCTACGGGGTAAGCAAGAAAGTAAAAGAAGCGGAACACTCAACGGCTAAGTACTACTATACTATCCTGCCTCAACAACCCTACGTAGAACAAGTAGTGACCCCGATCTTACGAGGTGAAAGCACTCGTCCCTTTGTCGAAACAACACTACAACTACCACGGGGGTAGCTAGCGGAGAGCAACCCACAACGAGGCGCGGCGACACCAACGCAAAAGCACTAAGCCGGACTCGGAGCGGCACTCGTGGGCGCGAACCAACCGGGTATGCAAGCGTATCTCTGTCGAGCTCAATCTGGCTCTCACAGGCATAGTCAAGTACACAGGGTCCAAGAACTAACACACCACGTGCCCCCTGGCACAAACTGTAACCACACAGTACACTGGGTCCACCGTCAAACCCCCGACGGTGCCCGACAACCAGCACGACTAGACTCTGCCGAAAAGTGAGCTCGGCATCCACAGCGCGAGCGTAAAAGCAGACTACACTACCCCGGTATCCATCGCACTCCCACGACGATGATACGGCACAAAACGGCTCCTAGAGCTAAATCCGGTAGTGTAGCTAATGCCGATCCAAAACGAGGTTTTCTCCTAAGTCAAATCCAAGTCCACATGTATAATTAAAAGTATACTAAACATGCTTCCAAAATTCAGATTTAAAGTACTACTAATCATGAATTCGAGCGATCACAAGTTAGCAAAAAACCGGAACTTATACATGTCGACTATTTGAATTAGGCGTGATCCGATGAAAACCCACCTCAAGAAGTTCCTCCTCTGGCAGCGAAGGGAGTAATCCAAAACAGCAAAAGCCCCACGCGTCCAGCCCAAGACCAAGACCACCTGTCGCGAAGAATCGCGGTCAAAACACAAAGTTCACAGTTACAATCCGAAAAAACAGCGGTGAGAAAAGCTTTAAGTTACCCAAGCTAACTTATCCAATTTCAGCGATCCACGGCTCAAAATCTTCGTCTCGCGATCGGGAATCCAACGCCCCAAATTTCGGCGGATTCGCCTCTCTCTGTGAGAGATCAAGGCGTAACAGAAAGTCGACGGAATCTGCGGTTCGGCACCTCGGATTCGAATCGGCAAACGGCGGCTCGATAATTAAGGGTTCGACGGGGCAAAATCCAAATCCGACAAATAAGGTGTCGTTGGAATCGTCTTGAAGTCGCGGATCCAACGCCCCCAAGTTTCGTCGCGTTTCGACTCTCTGCACGAGAGATATGGTCAAAACTCCGCGGGTCGACGGTCTTGCCCGACGACGGTTCGAAAATCCGGGAAATAGATGCAACGGAGGAAACGTGATGGGCTACTACTTTCGAAACAAGCCACAGAACCGTCGGAGTCGAGGTCGGTGATCCCGCACGCACGATAGGCTCCCTCGCGGCGTCTCGTCGTCGAAAACTCGCTCGATCCGCTCGCGGCGCGTCGTCGGCGTTGCTCGGCTCTCCTTGAGCTCACTCCACTCACTGGTTGCTAAGGAAGCGACGGCGACGGCAAATGGAGAAGAAGGAGAAGGAGAAGAGGAAGGGTCCCTCTCTCTCTCTTCTCTGCTGCAAGATAAGGGGGGTGAGGGGGTGATGTGTCAAGTGCCAAAAAGTCAAACTGCGCAATGCTTTCACCGCATGCGGTACAAATCCTCGCATCTGGTACAAACGAACAACCAGAGCATCTGCGCGAGGGCTATCTGTATAGCTGCGGTGGCTATCTTAGGTATAGCAGTTGCTATCTTGGGTATAACAGAGCTTATCTTGGTCTGACTCACGGAAAAACACTATGTTGCGATTTTTCGTGACACACGCTCTCGCGTTCCCGCGGGGCCGTTTAGCGTCTGTTGGCGCTAACGCGACCCGGGCTTGTCCGACGCTCTCGGAGGCGTCGGCAAGCCTCAGTGCAAATTTCAGTCTCTACATAAAAGGCGGACCCCAATCTTACGAGGCGTGATACACCGTCCCGCGTGTCGAGCAACACTAACAACTACCCCGGGGGTAGCTAGTGGTGTAGAGACAGTTTACACACAGGCTTGTCGACGGCTGCGGAAATGTCGGGCGAGTCGCGTTGGCGTAAATCTTCAAGCGGCTCCCGCTGCGGCGCCGAGCCACAAAAATCTTAAAAATGCATGAGATTTCTGTGAGTGCGGCTAGCTCGGTCTTCATATGCAGTATATAACGGTGATTGCGTATAGCCGCGAGCTATCCGGTATGGCCCTCTGCGGATGCTCTCGGGTTTTACATTTCTCACGTACAAGGAGAGATATGCCGTACAAGGTGACAAGCATGGTGCGGTTGACTTTACCTGTGTCGCCTCATAAACTCTTTGCGACGAGAGTGAGACTCTCGCTCGCTTGGCTCTTCCACTGGCCAGCTGCTGTCTGCTACTCGCTGCCGCAGCAGCGGAGGAGGTGGAGGGCTGAGAACTCGAGCCGACGGCGGCGACGTGTCTTGGCGATGTGATTTGGCGAGCACTGGCGTCGAGACGGTGCGAGGGCCCGGCGTGCGTGCGGGACCACGCGCCCGACTTCGCGACGAGGCCTAGGGCTCGTTTCGAGGTGAGTAGCCCATCGAGTTTCCTCCGAAGCTTCTAAATTCCCGGATTTTCGAACCGCGCCGGCAAGCACCGTCGACCCGCGGAGTTTTGACCATATCTCTCGTGTGGAGAGTCGAAACGCGACAAAATTTGGGGCATTGGATCGCCGATCGCGAGACGATTCCAACGACACCTTACTTGGCCGGATTTGGACAAGGTTTGCTCGCCGAACCCATCTTTACCGAGCCGTCGTTTGCGAGCAATTTCGAAACGCCGAATCGCAGGATTCCAAAGCGACCGTCGGTGTTTCGCCTTGATCTCAGAGAGAGAGGCGAATCCAACGAAACTTGCGGCGTTGGATTCGTGGATCTGCGAAACGAAGATTTCGAGCCCCGAATCGCCGAATTTGGTTAAGTGTTAGCTTGGTTAACATTGCTTCTCTCACCTGCTTTTTCCCAAGCAGATTCTGTGAAACGGTGTAACGTTGGGTTACTTCTTTGCAGCAGGGGACTTCTGACCTTTGGCGGACCAGCGAAGGCTCTTTTGGACGCGGGCCACTTCCTTCGTCGCGTGAGATTGCGATCGAGGCGGGTTTTCATCTGATCATGCCTAATTCAAGTAGTCAACATGTATAAGTTTCGGTTTTTGACTAACTCGTGATCGCTCGAATTCATGATTAGTAGTACTTTAAATCTGAATTTTGGAAGCATGTTTAGTATACTTTTAATTATACATGTGGACTTGGGACTTGACTTAGGAGAAAACCACGTTTTGGATCGTCATTAGCTACACTATCGGATTTAGCTCTGTGAGCTGCTTTGTGCCGTATCATCGCCGCTGAGGCGATGGATACCCGGTAGTGTAGTTGCTTTTACACTCGCGCCGGGGACGCCGAGCTTACTTTTCACAGAGTCTTGTCGTGTCGGTTGCCCGGCACCGTCTGGGTTTGACGGGACCCAGCAGATCGTGTGGTTACGCTTGTGCCAAGGGGCACGTGGTGTGTTAGTGCTTGGACCCGTGTACTTGACTATGCCCGTGAGAGCCGATTGAGCTCGACAGAGATACGCTTGCATACTATTGGTTCGCGCCACGAGTGCCGCGCCGAGTCCGGCTTAGTGCTTTGCGTTGGTGTCGCCGCGCCTCGTTGCGGGTTGCTCTCCGCTAGCTACCCCCGGGGTAGTTGTAGTGTTGCTTCGACAAAGTGGACGGTGCTTTCACCCTCGTAAGATCGGGGTCGCCTTCTACTTGTTCTACGTATGCGGTTTAGAGCAGGATAGTATAGGGGTTTTAGCTGTCGAGTGTTTCTAGCTTCTTTTACCTTTTTGCTTACCCTGTAGATTTAGTGGGTGGACCGATGTGTTAGGGCGGTACCCACTGAGGACTACTTGTTTTTATAGTAGTTCTCACGCCCTCTTTCTTCCACCGTTGTTGCAGGGCCTTCGCTGCGCCGCCGCTCCGTCTCGAGTCGGACCGCGAAGCGGCGTAGCGAGCCAGGCCTACCCTTCGAGTTCGTGGCCGAGTTAGAGGATTCTCCCCGCAGTAGTGATAGTTTTGGTTCGACACTTGTGTACATACAGTTGAACTCGCTGGAGCGAGTAGTGTTACTTTTGTATCTGTGATTGTATGTATATAAAGTGATTGTTTTTCCTACCTGTTTGTTTATAGTTATTTCAGCTCTATGCTACTGTTTGTAGCATTGTATGTTTATACAGTAATACGCTTCGTATACGTAAGAAATTCTTTTGTATACGGCGGATTTGTTTCTGCGTGCCGTGAATATGCAACCCGGGGCGTGACAGATTAAGTTGGTATCAGAGCTTAGTATTAGGTCGTTGGGACATAGAAAACCTAAGCTGGTTACCCTTAGGAAGGATTGACGCGAGAGGCGTGATTTAACGCGAAAGTCATGATTGATTGTTCTAACTCATCCTCGAGTGGAGTGCGATCGAAGGAGTGTCTCTGTTTCACCAGAGAAATTATGTTGGTCGCAGACAACATAATTTTGAGGAGAAACAGGACCGCCTTCGAGACTTTCACGATCGGGGTCGAGTGTTTATGTATCCGACCTCGTTTCTATTTGTGCACTATGCATCGCCGCAGAGACGACCGCCGCTACGGGCCGCGCCCACCACCGCTACCACCACCCCAGATACCAGAGCAGATGGATCAGGGGCCCCGACCCGAGACGGGTGTACCTCATGTGGTGGAGCCGAGCACTCGACCTGAGACGAGTGCTCAGTCAGAGTTGAGCGCCCAGATAGCCGCACTGACTACGGCGACGAGGCAGCAGGGTTTATTCTTACAGCAGATGTGCGAGAGGCTAGTGGCATCATCGAGTACATCATCGGGGCACCGGCTCGCCACTACTCCGCCACCCCTACTCCACCTATCGCACCGCCCGCCGCCGTACACCCACCAAGAGAGATACCTCCAAAGACCGCTGGCGCTGCAGAGACTGGGCCCGTCGATCGCGCGGCGAGTACGAGCGGTTGACTGAGCTCTTGTTTCGTTTCCGCCGCCTCGACCCACCGATGTTTGACGGGGTGTGCACTGAGCCCTGGGTATTGGAGAGCTAGATTAGCGCGATAGAGAGGATTTTTGAGGACATGTTCGTCCTGGAGGATCAGGATCAGGTTCACCTTGGGGTCCACTGTTTAGTTGGGGACGCCTGGGATTGGTGGAGGAGGATGAGGCATGATCAGGGTGTAGTGGCCTCTCAGTTGAGCTGGGATGAGTTCTGTGGGATGCTTTGCCGCACATATTTTCCCGACAGTGTAAAGCAGAGGATAGAGGATGACCCGAAGAGGATTCAAGGGGTGATCGCACGGTTCAGAGTACGTTCGGGAGTTTACGTGACTCCCGAACCGTGTGCCGTTTGTGGCTAGACGAGGCGCACCGGTGTATCTATTCGAGCGGCTCGAGGCCGATCCGTACGTGTTCGTTAGTGGCGCGAGGTCGAGGACCCCGGACGTGTCTATTGAGCAGTGCTTTGTCGATGAGAGGAGCCGAGACGACACTTCGAGAGAGCGCCCCGCTCCCGATGACGGCGGACAGTCGAGCAATAGGCGCCCGCCGAGGCCTCCACGATCACGTTTCGTGGTCGTGGGTCCCTGGGCGTCGATACCGTGGATACCCGTCGCCGGGCAACGACAGAGGACTCAAGAAGGCGTGATCCGCGAGTGACCGCACGAGGCCCGACAAGGCGAGCACGGGAGGCCGGTGCTTTGACGCGACACTGACATTTCGTGCGCCTTGCCCGAGATTAGCATCGTCGACACCATCGACGGCCACTGCACCGATCCCAAAGAAGCCGACGGACGCCGTCGAGCCACCGTCGTGAGGATAGGCGTCCGTGCCGCGACAGTGCGAGCAATGGCAGCAGGCTCCTAGCGGCCGGTGTACGCAGCCTGTGCGGACGACTCTTCGCCGTCGACCGCGGCAAGGGTGTATCACTTTACTTTCTCGGTACTAGAGCACGTACATTATTTGATACCGCCATCGCATTCTTTTATTAGTCGAGCTTTTGCATTGTTACATGGTCTAGAGTTAGGGTTGTTGCCTCAGACCCGGGAGATCCAGGTTCCCGACCATGTAGTACGGGTTGTAGAGTGTTGTAGGTCGTGTCCGGTGCAGCTAGATTTGTGGATTTTGCCCACCGACTTGCTAGTTTTAGGGCAGCTGCACGACTTCGACATAGTGCTTGGCATGGATTGGCTGACGCGGTACTACGCGACTATTGAGGAGAGAGGACGGTGACGCTCCGCGAGCCGTGCCGGGAGGTGTTCACTTTCGTATACCGCAGGAGCACGATGTTTGCCGCGTGGATTTCTTCAGCGAGAGCTCGACAGCTGATGAGTAGAGGATGCATCGCCTTTCTAGCGACAGTCGCAGAGGTACCTACGGCGGCACCGAGACTCGAGGACATTCCTGTAGTTCGCGAGTTTCCGGATGTATTTCCCCCTGAGACGACAGCTATGCCGCCGGAGAGGGAGGTTGAGTTCGTGATTGATGTAGTCCCGGGAACTGCACCAATCTCGAAGGTACCATACAGGATGGCACCTGCAGAGCTGAGAGAGTTAAAGGCGCAGCTTCGTGGATTTGATGGATAAGGGGTATGTGAGACCCAGTGTATCGCCTTGGGGAGTGCCGGTGTTATTTGTAAAGAAGAAGGATGGTTCACTCAGGTTGTGTGTGGATTACCGGGAGTTGAATAAAGTAACCATCAAGAACAAGTATCCCTTGCTGCGCATTGATGATCTGTTTGATCAGCTGCAAGGATCTTGTGTCTTCTCAAAGATTGATCTCCAGTCAGGTTACCACCAGCTGAGGGTGAGGGCCGAGGATGTTCCCAAGACGGCTTTTAGGACTCGGTACGAGCATTATGAGTTTACAGTGATGCCTTTTGGATTGACGAATGCCCCTGCCGCGTTCATGGATTTGATGAATAGAGTATTCAAGCCGTTCTTGGACCGATTTGTGGTAGTCTTCATCGACGACATTCTGATATACTCCCGTAGCGACGCCGAGCACGAGGAGCACTTGAGGATAGTGCTACAGCTCCTGCGAGGGCGAGCTTGTATGCCAAGTTAAAGAAGTGCGAGTTCGTCATGCGGGAGGTTACTTTCGGGCCACGTGATTTCGCAGACGGAGTGCGCCGACCCGGCAAGACGAGGCTATTCGGGATTGGCCCTGCACCGACGACGCGATCGAGGCGCGGAGTTTCCGGGCTTGCAGGATATTACCGTCGCTTGTGGAAGGCTTTGCGAAGCTTTCCACACCCTCACTCGATTGACTCGTAAAGGAATTAAGTTCACCTGGAGCGAGGACCGTCGAGAGAGCTTCACGAGTCATGCGGTTGATGTCGCTCCTATCCTTGCCCTTCCAAGCATGGGGAAGGATACGTGATCTACGCTGACGCATCACACAGTGGACTTGGGTGTGTGTTGATGCAGCATGGCAGGGTGATTGCTTATGCTTCACGGCAGTTAAAGGATTTCGAGAAGAATTACCCTACGCATGACTTGGAGCTTGCCGCAGTGGTTTTTGCTTTGAAGTTGTGGCGGCATTACTTGTATGGCGAGCACTGCGAGATTTTCACTGATCATAAAAGTCTCAAGTATCTGTTCACCCAAAAGGAGTTGAACCTCAGACAGCGCCGGTGGTTGGAGTTACTGAAGGACTATGATATTAGTATCCAGTATCATCCCTGGCAAGTGCGAACGTGCGGCAGATGCATTGAGCAAGTGCGGCGCACAAGTGGCTCGTGTCTGTTGATCACTCAGCAGAGGCCGTTACTTGAGGAGTTACAGCGGTTGAGACTGGAGGTCGTGTCCCCTGGGTCTACTGCAATACTAATGTCTATGGTTTTGCAGCCCACTCTGTTGGAGAGGATCCGAGAGAAACAGAGTGGGGACCCACACTTGTTGAGGATTAGAGAGCATGAGAGGACAGCAGAGGTTTCACAAGAGATGTCGGGAGTACCGAGGCATGCGGACCGATCGTGTACCCGTGATTCGTAGATCCGAGCAGTACATCTTGAGAGAGCTCACCGTTCTCCTTATACAAAGGTATCCCGTGGAACCAAAATGTATAAGGACACGAAGACACGCTCTGGAACGGAACGAAAAGAGACATCGCGTATACGTGGCTCTGTTTGACTTGCCAACAGCGAAGCGCAGAGCATCGTGCTCGCCGGCAAGCTTCGTAGTCCGCTGCCGAATAGAAATGGGAGCAGATCACGACGGACTTTGTCGCGGGACGACCTAGAGCACAGTGGTTTCGATGCTATTTGGGCGATAGTGATGATTGACCAAGTCCGCCCACTTCCTACCGCCTCGACCACCCGGTCCAGAGAGAGACTCGCGCCTATATCCGGACGAGATTGTCGTGCCGCATACGGCGTGCCGTGTCGATTGTATCGACATGTGACTCGAGGTTTGTATCACATTTCGGAGGAGCTCACAAACACTTTGGGTACACAACAAGACTTCAAGACGGCTTTTCACCCACGTACGACGGTCACCGAGAGACCATTCGTACGCTGTAGGACATGCCGAGAGTACGCGTCATGGATTTTGGATGAGGACGGCATCGCATTCGAGATTAGCTGAGTTTGCGTACAACAACAAACGCGAGCATCCGATGGCTCCGTTTGAGGCGTTGTATGGACGCATGTCGATCCCCACTATTTTGGAGCGACGCGCGAAAGGAAGACACTTGGGCCGAGATTTTGCTGAGGCGAGGAAAAGCGGGTGGTTCGACGACACCTTTGGATGCCCCGTAGCCGCTGCAGAGAGCTATGCAGATACTGTGAGACGAGACTTGGAGTTTCGTATTGGAGATCATGTATTTCTTAAAGTCTCGCCTCTCCGAGGATACGCAGATTTGGAGTGCGTGGAAAGCTCAGTCCACGCTACATCGGCCCTTTTGAGGTTTTGGAGCGAGTTGGGCCAGTTGCTTACCGGATTGCTCTACCCCCGCGACTAGTCGTTACTCACGATGTTTTCCACGTCTCGGTATTGAGGAAATATGTATTCGATCCCTCTCACGTGATTGACTTCACTCCGCTTGAGCTTGGCGAGGACCTTCGATACGAGGAGCGACCGCTGCGGATTCTTGCTCGCGAGGCGAAAGAATTGCGCAATCGGGTCATACCGTATGTCAAAGTGCAGTGGAGTAATCACGAGGAGCGGGAGGCGACTTGGGAGCCCGAGTCGGCGATGAGGGAGGCCTATCCCTACCTGTTCGACGAGCAGAGCTGAGGTACGGTTGAGTTTCGCGGACGAAACTTTTTGTAGTGGGGGAGGATGTAGAGACCGGATTTTGCACTGAGGCTTGTCGACAACTCGGAGAGTGTCGGGACAGTCCGGGTCGCGTTAGCGCCAAATAGACGCTAAACGGGCCCCGTGGGAACGCGAGAGCGGCGTGTGCCACGAAAATCGCAAACAGCAGATTTTTACGTGAATGCACGGTACAAGTCGGTTGCTATACCGGTATAGCAACGGTTGCTATACCCAGATAGCCACCGCAGCTATAGGTACTCGCAGATGCTCTCGGGTTGCCTGTTTGTACCGGTACAAGGAAGGATTTGTACCGGTACAAGGTGAAAGCATGGTGCAGTTTGACTTTTTGGCACTTGTCACATCACCCCCCTCACTCCCCTTACTTAGCAGCAGAGAGGAGAGAGAGTGAGACTCTCCTCCTTCTTCTTCTCCTTCTTTGCTGCTGCTGCTGCTCCTACCCTTAGCAACCAGAGGAGGTGGAGGAGCCCAAGAGAGCTCGAGCTTCGACGACGACGACGCGCCGACGTGTGATTTCAGCGAGCTTTCGGCGTCGAGACGCTGCGAGGAGCCCGGCGTGCGTGTGGGACCACTGCCCCCGACTCGGCGACAGGCCTAGGGCTCGTTTCCAGGTGAGTAGCCCATCGAGTTTCCCTCCGAAGCTTCTAAATTCCTGGATTTTCGAACTGCTGCTGGCAGCACCGTCGACCCGCGGAGTTTTGACCATATCTCTGTGTAGGAGAGTCGAAACGCGACGAAATTTGGGGCATTTGATCCGCGACTGCGAGACGATTCCAACGACACCTTACTGGCTGGATTTGGACAAGGTGTGCTCAGTCGGAACCCATCTTTACTCAGCCGCTGTTTGCGAGCAATTTCTGAAACGCCGAACTGCAGGATTCCAGCGTCGACCGTCGGTGTTTCGCCTTGATCTCAGCGTAGGAGAGGCGGAATCCAGCGAAACTTGCGGCGTTGGATTCGTGACTGCGAGACGAAGATTTCGAGCCCTGAATCGCTGAATTTGGTTAAGGTTAGCTTGGTTAACATTAAGCTTCTCTCAGCCGCTGTTTTTCCGGCAGATTTTGTGAAACGGTGTAACGTTGGGTTACTTCTTCGCAGCGGGGGACTTCAGACCTTTGGCGGACCAGCGAAGGATCATTTGGACGCGGGCCACTTCCTTCGCTGCTAGGAGATTGCGATCGAGGTGGGTTTTCATCGGATCACGCCTAATTCAAGTAGTCAACATGTATAAGTTCCGATTTTTGACTAACTCGTGATCGCTCGAATTCATGATTAGTAGTACTTTAAATCTGAATTTTGGAAGCATGTTTAGTATACTTTTAATTATACATGTGGACTTGGGACTTGACTGAGGAGAAAACCACGTTTTGGATCGTCATTAGCTACACTATCGGATTTAGCTCTAGGAGCCGTTTTGTGCCGTATCATCGCCGCGGGAGGGCGATGGATACCCGGGTAGTGTAGTTGCTTTTACGCTCGCGCTGGGGATGCCGAGCTTACTTTTCAGCAGAGTCTTGTCGTGCTGGTTGTCGGGCACCGTCGGGGGTTTGACGGGGGACCCAGTGTACTATGTGGTTACAGTTTGTGGCAAGGGGCGCGTGGTGTGTTAGTGCTTGGACCCAGTGTACTTGACTATGCCTGTGAGAGCCAGATTGAGCTCGACAGAGATACGCTTGCATACTCGGTTGGTTCGCGCCCACGAGTGCCGCTCCGAGTCCGGCTTAGTGCTTTTGCGTTGGTGTCGGCTGCGCGCCTCGTTGTGGGTTGCTCTCCGCTAGCTACCCCCGGGTAGTTGTAGTGTTGCTTCGGCAGGCGGGACGGGTGCTTTCACGTCCTCGTAAGATTGGGTCAGCTTCTACTTGTTCTACAGATGGTGGTTTAGAGCAGGATAGTATAGGGGTTTTAGCTGTCGAGTGTTTCCAGCTTCTTTTACCTTTTTGCTTACCCTGTAGACTTAGTGGGTGGACCGATGTGTTAGGGCGGTACCCACTGAGGACTACTTGTTTTTATAGTAGTTCTCACGCCTTCTTTCTTCCACCTTCGTTGCGGCCGCTCCGTCCGAGTCGGACCGTGGGAAGGCGTGGCGAGCTAGGGCCTACCCTTCGAGTTCTGTGCTGAGTTAGAGGATTCTCCTACAGGTAGTGATAGTTTTGGTTCGACACTTGTGTACATACAGTTGAACTCGCTGGAGCGAGTAGTGTTACTTTTGTATCTGTGATTGTATGTATATAAAGTGGTTGTTTTTCCTACCTGCTTGTTTATAGTTTATTCAGCTCTATGCTACTGTTTGTAGCATTGTATGTTTATACAGGTACAGCTACGCTTCGTATACAGAAGAAATTCTTTTGTATACGGCGGATTTGTCGGCGTGCCCGGTGAATATGCAACCCGGGGCGTGACAAGTGGAGAGCGAGTCCAACCAGGACGTAGCGACACCAACGCAAAAGCACTAAGCCAGACTCCGGAGCGGCACTCGTGGGCGCGAACCAACCGAGTATGCAAGCGTATCTCTATCGAGCTCAATCAGGCTCTCACAGGCATAGTCAAGTAAACAGGGTCTAACCACCAATAGGTCACGTGCCTCTGGCACAAACTGTAACCAAAACAGTAATCTGGGCCCACCGTCAACCCCCGACGGCCCCCGACAACACGAACAGTTTGAACCCAACTGAACTAAGCTCGGCATCCCCAACACGAGCGTAGAAACAAGCTACACTACCCTAGTATCCATCGCACTCACACAGCGACGATACAACACAGAACGGCTCCTAGAGCTAAATCGGGTAGTGTATACATATGACGATTGAATCGTGGTTTTCTCCTAAGTCAAATCCAAGTCCAACATGTATAATTAAATACTTGCTAAACATGCTCCAAAATTCAGATTTAGTCCAATTAATATCGATGAATTGAGCTAAGGTTGCATTCAATAAACAACTATGCATGTCGACTACAATATACTTAGGATTAACCGATGAAAACCCACCTCTCAGCAACTCGCAAGAAAGAGAGTATCCAAATCAGGTGAAGAAATGCAACGTGTCTCGCTCAAGTCCGGAAACCCATTGCTGTGACAAGTAGCATCACATTAGAACTCAACTCACGAAATCTGTCCGAAAAACAGCAGCGAAGCAAAGATGGGTTCCGACCAGGCAAACCTGCTCCAAATCTGGCAAGTAAGGGCTCTGTGGATTCCTCTCGCAGTCTAGAATCCAGCAACCCAAGTTTCGCCGCGATCCGCTACTCCCTCGTCGCGTACGAGCCAAAATACCGAAGGTCGCCGCTGGGAAACTGCAATTCAGCATCTCAGAATCTGCTCGACAAACAGCAGCGCAATAGAACTAGGTTTCGAGCAAGTAAACCTTATCCAAAAATTGCAATCTTGGGCTCAGAATTTTCGTCTCGAAGTCACGAATCCAGCAAACCAAGTTTCGTCGCGATCCGTCGCTCCTACGTCGCGTACGAGCCAAAGTACCGAAGGTCGACGCTGAAAACTGGGAAACAACATTTCAGAAATCTGCTCGGCAACCAGCAGCCTAGAAAAACTAGGGTTCGACAGGGCAAGCCTTCTCCAAATCCAGCAAATAAGGTCTCTCTAGATTCGTCTCGAAGTCCCGAGTCCAACGGTCCAGATTTCGCCGAATTCCGCCGCTCCTACGCTGAGTACGAGTCGAAATGCCGACGGTCGACGCCGAAAAATTGCAGGAACAGCAGCAGTAGCAGTGAAGCTCGAAAACCGCGGAAGTTTAAAGCCAAGGGAGGAACGTACAAGGATAAAACATCTCGAAATCACCTTAGAGTCAGCTCAGCGACGAAGATGGCGAAGTGTCGCGCTCTCCCTGCTCCTACACAGCACCACGACGTCGAAAGAACGCTCGGGCGGCTCCGCGGCGCGTCGTCGACGATGCAAGGCCCTTCACTTGAGCTCCTCCACCACTTCTCTTTGAGCGAGGGGAAGAGGAAGGAGTGTAGTAGCAGCAGCAATGGAGCCCTCCCCTTTCTCTCCTGCTCCTAGATAGGCATGGGTAAAAGGTGGTGATGTGACCAAGTGGCCAAAAAGTCAACGTGCACCTTACTGTCAAAGTGTACCGGTACAAATCCAATTTGTACCGGTACAGATGGGTCAACTCGAGGGCCTCCTGCGCAGGGCTATACCGGTATAGCAATCAATGTTGTGTACAGACAATTTGTATTTGTACGCATGACACTCACCGAAAATCGCTTTTTCGTAGGTTTTCAGGATACACGCTGCTCTCGCGTTCCCACAGGGTTCGTTCGACGTCCATTTCGCGCCGACGCGACCCGGGCTTGTCCCGACACTCACCAGAGCTGTCGACAAGCCTCCACTAAAATTTCAGGTCTCTACAGCTGGGGCTACTATACTCTTATGAGTATAGACCCCCTTGTACTCATAAATTTTTAACTGTTGATTGATAGGATGTGTGGTTAGGATGATGATGGTCCCCACTTAGAATGATAGTGGTCGCCTAGGGTTGAGTGGATAGTTGGTTGAATAGTATGATCTAACGGGTGGAAATGATCAATGGAATAAATCTAAGGGTCAAAAACTTGTGAGTATAAGAGACAATATCATAAAAAGATAGTAGTCGAAGAGAGACAATAATTAAGTATAGTATAGTAGTCGATCAATATATATATATATATATATATATATATATATATATATATATATATATATATATATATAGAGAGAGAGAGAGAGAGAGAGAGAGAGAGAGAGAGAGAGAGAGAGAGAGAGAGAGAGAGAGAGAGAGAGAGAGAGTTGAGCTAGAATACTATCGGTAGCAAACGGGCTTCGTTGTCACCCATTTGTTTTCGATGATGGAGCCTCCAAATCAATGATCGGCACCTTTGAATATGATCTATACCACTTGAAGTATCTAAAAATCAAATTTCATGCTTTTCCGATATTGTTTTCTTATTAATCAAGTGGGCGTAAAATTGGACGGCTAAAAATGAATATCCTCTAAAACGTGATAATAGAAATTTTGTAATCAAGATCGAGAGTATAGATCTTATTCTAAATAGTTTAATGAATTTTCTAACCAAAATTCAATTGATTTGGATAGCTTTACACCGTTAAACGAGAAAACGTCTCATATCTACCATTAAAATTACAAATTTTGAAACCTTTTGATCATTAGGTCAATGATGTCGATATGATTTGAAATTTAGTTTCTAGATATTTCAAGTGGTATAAATCATGTTCAACAGTACCGATTGTCAATTTATAGGCTCCATCGAAAACAAATAGGTGGCAACGGAGCCGGTTTGCTACCGATAGCATTCCAGCTCAACTCTCTCTCTCTCTCTCTCTCTCTCTCTATCTATCTATATATATATATATATATATATATAAGGAGTTAGGCTCCTATGCTTTCGAAAGTACGGAGACCTCCGTGCTTATAAATTGTTTTCGATGATGGGACATCCAATTTGGTGATCGGTTTCGTTAAACTTGATCTACGTTATTGGAATTATCTAGAAACCAAAATTCATAATTTTTTGACTTCGTTTGTTCAGTGAACGAGTAGCCTCAAAATGAACGGTCGAAAATGAAAATCTCATAAAAAACAGTGATAAAGGACTCAAATTTCAAATCGGAAGTATTGATCTTGCTATTGATATTAAGTAGAATTTTCTATTAAATTTTTATGTAATTTGGATACTTCTACACCGTTGAACTTAAAAACATGCCACATTGGTCGTTAAAATAGCCATTTTTTAGACCTTTTGATCGCTTGGTAAATAATGTCAAAAAATTATAAAATTTGGTTTCTAGATAGTTCTAATAGGGTAGATTATACTTAAAGGAGCCGATCATCGAATCGGATGTCCTATCATCGAAAACAACTTACAAGCACGGAGGTCTCCGTACTTTCAAAAGTACAGGAAACGTACTATATATATAAATCAGTCCGGCTGGGATACTATCGATAGTACCAAGGGCTTGGTGCTATCGAGTTTTCCACCGTTAGATTTAACCCTTTGATCATTTTTACTCGTTAGATTATATTATTCAACCAACCACCCACTCAACCCTAGGGGGCCTACATCATCCTAACCGCACATCTCTCAATCCAAGGGCTAAAAAAATAATAGCACCAATAGCTTGGTGCTGTTGATAGTATTCCAGTCTAGCTAGGCTACTATGCTATTAATAGCACCAAATCATTGGTGCTACCAAGTTTTTGGCCATTGGATTGAAAGATGTGCGGTTAGGATGATGTGGCCCCCCTAGGGTTGAGTAAGTGGTTGGTTGAATAGTATGATCTAACGGGTGAAAATGATTAAAGGGGTGGATCAAACGGCGAAAAACTTTGTAGCATTGAGTGCTTCATGCTATTGATAGCATAGTAGCTGGACTCTCTCTCTCTCTCTCTCTCTCTCTCTCTCTCTCTCTATATATATATATATGGAACTAGGCTAATATATTAATAGCACCAAGTCATTGGTGCTACCAAGTTTTTGGCCATTGGATTAAAAGATGTGCGGTTAGGATGATGTGGGCCCCTTAGGGTTGAGTGGGTGGTTGGTTGAATAGTATGATCTAACGGGTGAAAATGATCAAAAGGGTAGATCTAACGGCAGAAAACTTGGTAGCACCAAGTGCTTTGTGCTATTAATAGCATAGTAGCCGGACTCTATATATATGCACACACACACATAATGAATAAGGGAGAGAGAGTCCATGAGTCCAGTTCCCTCTCCCTCACGCGGTTGGACCGCGTATTAACACAGCCATGAGCCGCGATTTTTCCTCGGGAGCCTTTTGTTTTCCGCTCAAAGCGAGCGGAAAACGAAAACGCTTCGTTTTCGGAGTATTTGTAAAAAAAAAAATTTCGGAAAATTTTTTTATAGACAACCAAACAACAAAAAATATTTTTTCAGAAAATTTTTCTCGGAGCGGTTTTACGAGGATCCAAACACGCCCTTACCTAGACAACACTATTGAATTAAAAAAAAAGAAAGAAGAAGAATAGTTTGAGAAGAGAATGTCTCCTCCCCCTTCCTTCTCTCATACTCTCCTTGCTCCCACTTCAAACCTCCAACAAACCATGGTATATTCTCCTTTTCCCCACAATCCCTATCTCGTTTCTCCCTCCTCCTCAATACCCAAATCCTCCTCCTTTTTGCTATTTTTGCCTTTTTGTTTTTTTGTTTTTTTTGGTGCATTTTGGAGAGGAGAGCCTTGAAGTAGAACTAGCATTGACTTGTGGCCTCATGGAAACCCACTTGATCCAAATGTTAGATGATCTCTCTCTCTCTCTCACTCTCTCTCTCTTGTTGTTGTTATTGTTGTTGTTTGAAGTACCCATTGACTTGAATCTTTGCTAGTATTAGATGTGAAGAACCCCAAAATAATCTTATAGCTAGCAAAAAGGAAAAAAAAATTAAGGGTAAAAAAAAGATTTTGATTTAGTTTGATTCAATGATTGGTTTTGTTTTCAATGTGCAGGTACAGGCGTCTAGCTAATGAATTTGCGAGAACCTTTGGTTTGCCTTTTCATGTATGTTGCTCTTTTGTTGCATTGGTTAATGTTTGTGTCTGTTTAAAACTAAGTTTATGCCTCAAATTGGTGCCAAAATTTGTTTTTTGTGTTGTTGCTGTTGGAATTTTAGATGATTTGGCGCAATTGTTGAAGACTCTGAATCTCTTGATTTGGTTATGAACAATATTTTTAGGGGTTATAGCCTAATTACTAATGGAGTGTCTTGTGCTGACTGATTACTGTGCGATTGAAACCCTGATTGCTGCTTAATTTGGGCTTTTAGATAAGCAGGGAATGCATTAGCAGTATTGATGTTCTTTTTATTATTGTTATTTTGATTATTTTGTATTTGTGCTGCATCTTAATTTGGTGGTATTATGCAGAGGATTCAATCTTCCATGATTTTGAAGTTTATCTTGGGTTTGTTTTGGTATTTACTCCATATAGTGGTGAGCTTGGTGCATATTTGGTCATATGTGATTCAACAGTTGCGGTGCTACATCATTTCAAGTGGGTTGTTTGCGAAGTATCAAAATTTCCCTCTGAGCCGTCTTCGGTACTTGGCTGTCGTAGTGGACAGTCAAGAAGCTAAGCATACCGTGAAGATCAAGCAGCTTCTGTCGTGGTTATCAGCTATTGGTGTGAAGCATGTCGCCCTTTATGATGCAGAAGGTGACAATAGTTGTCCATTCCTTTCTAAACATGCATGTTATTGAGACTAGTTGTATGTTCATACTGTGAAACTTGTTAAGCGTAGATGAAAAATAAAGAATGACTCTATCGTGAATTTCACGTGAATGCCTATTTGTCTTCGCTTCTAAACTGACTTCTCTAACAAAGAAAGTAGAATCTTTTAGATGCCAAGCCTTTGGCAAACTAAAAAAGTCTGGAGCTTTTGCTGTGTTTGGGGTGCTGCAATGAACTTTTTGACTCGAAAAATAGAAGCTCCAACATGAAGATTCTAATTCTTCTACAACATGAAGCTGTTCATAAAAATTTAATGGAAAAGCTCACTGTGCTTTTTCAAGCAGCTTTGCTGGAGGATCACTTTCGCAGAAACTGTAGCGAGGTCAAATGGGCTAAAATCTTGAAATTATTATATTCCTTTTCTAATTATTTGCTTCTGTAGAGGAGGAAAACTTACTGTGACAGACCGTTTAAGAAATTAAGTAATATTGTTTTCCTTTCTAGGTGTGTTGAAGAAGTCGATTGATTTTGGTCAAATGAGATTGAGAGATCAAAGTGCGGGAACATGTCTTGTAAGTTGGATGACCTAGATTGCTGATTCCTTTATCCATGGCGTGATTAAACATATTTCTCATCTTTCAAATTTTAAATTTTCCCGTTTGTTTTCATGATTAACCATATATGTTTTTGACATGTAGGATGGTGATGTAAACTGTGTAACTTCTCTTTGTAATTTTGAGGAAATGTCGATAGAGTTACTTTCTTTTACTGATGGTAAAGAAGGGATTGCCAAGGCAGCTAGCTTCCTATGCTCAGATCACTTAAAAAATGATTCTGACGGCTGTGGCAGAACCGAGACTTTATTCACAGAAGCCAACATGACTAAGGCTTTAAAAGCTGTAGGTGTGTTAATTGTTTTCATTCGTGTACTCTATTTTTACTATAAACCTATTCTCTTAACCTTTGTGCACTTTAACATCAGACCTAGGATTTTAATATCGTTGAAAATTCCTTGAATTTAGGTTATTATGGCCCAGAGCCTGACCTCCTCCTTGTCTATGGACCTGCCAGATGTCATTTAGGGTTTCCTCCATGGAGACTGCGGTATACAGAGATTATGTAAGTTTGTTATGGCTATTGAGTTATTTCTGTACATTTATCCAGTTCCCAAAAATATATCTAGATTAGTGGTCGTCATTGATTTTCCTATATTTTTCCTATTAACTATTTTCCCTACGATTTTTACATTTTCAAAGGTTCTTATTTGTCCTTCTACTTATTTAAGAAGTCCTCTCTCTTATTTAAGACACTCATTACATAGACTTCTTTGGTTGGACACGTTTAAGTGGAATATTGTGGTACTTCTTTGGGACGGCTAGATCTACTTTAGCAGAGTGTATCTTTCTTTTATGTCTTGTTGTGCAATTTAGTACCATATTACTGATTGTCTATTTTATTTAATATATATTTTATTCTTTTTCCTTTGAAGATTCACTAGCTTGAAAATGAAAGAAATTTGTTGATTAGATGCAACATCAGAAGCCTGATACAACTTAGAAATACAGCAATCAAACTGTATGTGGGGAAAATAGGGGAACCATGCTACTCACAACTTAGTAGTGCAGTTCATGGCTGTGGCTCAGAGCTTGGCGTCGAATCTAGTGAGAATTTGTTTTTTTGTCATAGAAACTTGGGATGCTAGTTGTGCTTTACAAATAAATATGATAACATTATTCTAGGCTATGCTAGCTTAGTTATGGAAGTGTTCTTTTTTTTTTTTTTGTATAGGTTTAAATTGGACTGTTTTGGAGAGGATGCCGGTTAAAATCAGGGTTTATTTTTCTTCAAGTTGATAGAACTACGAGCGGTTGATTACTCTAGTTAGTGGCTGATCACCTAATTTTATTATTTTTGGAGGATGAAATTGTTACTGAATGTTTAACAGTGTTCCTTATTCATGTACATGGAAGCTATTTCAAATCTATGCATGCTGGAATATACGTGTTTGAGCATTAGATTTATATTCTTATTCTTGCCAATTAATGTTATTGATTAATAGTCTTAACAACACAGTCGGCGTTAAATCAAAGTCGGATGGTATTTTCTCTCTAGCTTCGTCAACAGGGAACTCTAGTTAATTTAGGTAGCTCTCTCTGTTTTTTAACCATATTTTGTGTGTGCGTGTAAATATGTAACTAAGATCAAAATTAATCCATCATTAGGATCAAGTTTGCTTAGTAAAACTCTAATCAATTCATGTGATTTTTATGTAGTTTAATGTGACTAAATGGGCCACAACAGGATACTTGGCAATTGAAAGAAAAGAAACAAATGCTGTCCCGTTTACGCCGCTGTAGCATAAAGATTAAACGGGAATGTTCTTTTTATCTCTCTTTTGGTGACTGGGTAACTTTCCTTCATACTCTTTCCATTTGTATTTTCACTGGTTGTGCGAGGTGTTAGCTCTGGATTCTAGGGCCCCTGTATAAAGCTTTCTATTAGCTCGTTGTGTTCAATTCTATGAATTCATCTTAAGCCTTTGAATAATGGTGATAGATAGAATTAGTACGGAGTACAAGTGAAGAATTTTACTATTTCAAAAACAAACAATTTAATTATGAAGAGTGAAATGTGCATAAAATCTTTGTATTCGTCATCAGTAACATATTGTGCATCGTCTAGGAATCTTACCGTCACTAACCGTTGCATTTTCCAGAGGTTTAAAGAGATCAATACAAATATTTTTGTAAGCTTATTTCTGGAAACATTTGCTAACTGTTAGGTTAATCAAGAAATTTTCCCATTTCATGCATTCAATCGAATTTTCTGTCATTCGTGCTTTTTCAGAATTCCCTGATTCCTCTGTGTTTTGGTACACATGCCACAAAAGTTGAACCACTTCCTCAGTTTTTAAACTACTTTATCAGATGCATCCTACAATCTAATAACATACATCAATTTGTTTTCTCTGTTCTTACTTTAAGGAACCACTTTGCAAACCGAGAACTAAAAACCAATTTTCTGTTAATTTTGCCAACCGAACCGAACTAAATTAGCCAAAATGTTTTTGTTCGGTGAGGGAATACATTTATCTGATTCCTTTTGCCCTTCTGTTTATTTTGAGAGCAAACTAGCTGATCTAGGACTTAATTATGTAATCAGATTTCTCAAGTATCTCTTGTTGTTTGAATAAAAAAAAGGTTATGTTCTTCCTACTGAGAACGGCAGTGAAAACTAAGAAGTCCTCGAGTAGCCTAGAGAAATTAGAATTAACATTTGTAATCTGCGATAGATATGAATCCAGCAATTGCATATACTGTACGTATCTAATGTAGTACTTCACCTTTCTTCTTTTTATCTTTTTTTTTTTTTTTTTTTTTTCTGTGGCTATCATATTCTTTTCTTTTATAATCAATCCTAGACTTAATTAGTAAATTGCTAATGGTTTTGTGTTTTTTATTCAGGCATATGGGGCCGCTGAAATCCATGAAATATAGCGCCATTGTGAAGGCCCTGTATGATTTTTCAGAAAAGTACCAAAACTACGGTAAACCATCTTCTTTTTTTTTTTTTTTTTTTTTTCTTTTTTTGTACATTCCGTACCCATATACAAGAGGAAGCCTGATGCTTATTGCTTAATATTATCTCTTCTTCTTTGCTTCATTATTCCGCTTGCGGAGGCACCAAATTTCATGCTGACTACTGGCACTTTTGAGTTTTAATGGATGATCCCTTTCCGATCTCCTTCTTTTCAGGTTCTTAGTTGAAATGCTGATATGATAATGATGAAGAGGGGGCTTCAGTTTTATTATTCGGAATTTCTCTAAATTTCAAGAGGTCGAATTACTATTCAACTGGTTTATTTACAGGAATCGCAGATGAATACTGCTTCTGTTAGTTTTTTTTTCCCCCTTTTCCTATGTGTCATATTATAATTTATAATTGCTTCACAGAATCATAAGATATTTGATAAACAATGTAATCAATAAGATTCTGAGAAAATCCCACAGCTTTAAAAACAAAGTTGATCTTATATATATTTTTGTAATGCTTCGCGAGTCTTTACTTATGTTACGATTCTTTCAATTTTGAAAAATAATTACTTCAAATTAATTCCTCAAATATTATCGAAATTTGGGACCAGCTCTGAAGATCAAGAAACCCTTTTCCAAAATTTTCTTTTCCATACTGAATATATAAATTTGGCCAGTAAACTTAAATGTCAGATGACAAAATAGTGTCAATTTGATAAATTTATAGTAAGTTTCGGGAGCATTTTATTCATTTTCGGTAAGTATTTGTAAAAGTCCGCAGCCGGAGAGTTAGTTTATCTGAAATGGGATTTCAGAGCGAGAGCGATTTGCTGTCTGTCACCACAACTTATCTTGATAACTATTGGTAGAAAAGAAGGCAAGGCTTTAGTAGAGCACCAAGGAAGAGAGCAAGCAAAACAATGCCGCAAATTTCTCCTGGACAAAATATAGACCCACAAGTTGAACATAAAGCGCATGCATGTATTGTACGAAACATTTAGCTACCAAAAAATCTTTACACTCAGCTGAACATTTAGCCTTTTGACTCAATCCATCGATTTTCGCTAGTATTATATAATCTTCGAGTCTAAAATGACTCTTTGATTGGATTCTGTAAGCTTGGGTTTAATTGGTCTCATTAAGATTAATTGGCCTTGATCACTCATCTGGTCCTTTTCTCGATCTAGTTTTGGTTTAGGCACTACAAATTAATGGTACGGTCGGTTGCCAAAAGGCTGCCCGATTCACGTCTCGAGAACTGATTTTCTTTTCTTCCTTCTCCTTGAAAACATGACCTGTCTGCAAAAAATCAGTAAGTACTAGTATGTTTCACCATTTCATTCTGGGTGCTTATCCTTATCCTTGTCCTGATTTTGAGTTCAAATGATAGAAGTCGATTATATCAGCTTTGGCAGTTGAAGAACGCCCGGAAGAAATCCATGTCATGGGAAAAGCCTTCTCAGGAGGCACATCCGGGGTGTAGTTAGCGGGAAGCAAATCGTCCCCATTCTCCAACAGTACTCTTTGTCGACTTTACGAAGAGTGACCGACCTCCGTGAGGCCCGTCGATCACTTTGCATATCGATCTCGGCTGGGTTTTGCGTTTGTCTTCCAGCCGGCATGCAAGGTATATAGCAGATGCGGATATATATGCTGATTGGATTCCGACGTGTGCAAAAGCACTTATTGATAACCGCTTCTCCAATATGAGCGGCGAGTTCCTGAGATTTTACAGTAGATTGTTTGACAAAAGAATATCACAAATATTAGAGAAAAATATGTCATCATAGTTAGAGATAGGAGATTGCACCTGAGTAGATTTATTAAGCTGGAGAAGAGTGCAGAACCTGGGCATATGAACTGATATCGAATTACTATTGATAGGTTGGCTTAGTTTTAGAGCTTCTCCGAGTATTTTGATGTACTTGCCCAGTGACGAAGCTATTAAGAGACCGAAAGGGGACATGGCCCCGCTCAACTTTTTAATATTTACTATATAGTCCTTTGGTACCTTATAAATTTTTAGTTAATTTTTAAGATATATAAGACTATCTTGTTAAAAAATTAAAGAGCTCTCTCTTTTCTTATAAGTGAAATATACTAAGAACCTCTTAGTTGTAGTGTATTTTAAAATAAGTCATTTCAACTTTAAATATTTTATTTATACATTTTTAACTTTCTAATTATTTTTTATGAGCTAATTTCTTTAACGAAATAAAATAGTATGCTAAATTTAATAGTTCTGTTAGATATTAGTTATTGATTGTTATTATTTTATTAACAAAAATTAAATAAATAAAATTTAATTAAATTACTATTATATTTAGTAAAATTCTAAATAGAATAATGCAAATAAAATAATTAAAAATTAAGCGAGTGTAAATTAAAGAAGTTAATTTAATATTTTTAACATTAGTTATTTAATCACTAAATTTTTTTATTAAAAATTTGAGTACTTAAAATTTTATTTATCTACTAAAATTTTTATTTATACATATTTTGGCCCCCCTCGTGATTGAATTCTGGCTTCATCCCTGTACTTGCCAATCTCTTTTTGAGGAAGGTTGCTTGCGGTAGAGATTTCCTGGTAATGCACAAGATATAAAAGAGAATTCAGATGATTATATAAACATATATTGTCTATGTATTCTATGTATAGTATAGTCATATATCTTTCATGATTCTTAGCTAGAGTTTTATTTAGTTTTTATGATTCTTAACAATCTTTTCTGAAGTTCTTTATGACTTTTCACTGTAAAATTGCTTAGTCAATATTCCAAACATCTAGTTGAGTGCACTAATTTTTATAGTATTTCTTCAATGCAGAGAACCCATATCTGCCAACGTATATAAAAGCAGCCACTAATAAAAAACTTCTGGATTTCAAATATTCATCTATTTTGCTTTCAAGAGGGATAGATATTTTGAGACACCAATCTCAGTATGTTTACAATAATTAAAGAAGCAATACCAGATCCAAGCAGTGTACCATGAAGATCTAAAAAACGAGCTGATGTTCATTAACAATAGCTGCTGTATTTTAATAATTGCTAAGCTAACACAGCCATAATCATAGAGCCTATGCTGAAATCTTATTTTTCTGTTTTACTCATAATCAGATAGCTTATACAGAAATCATATAGCTATATAGACAATGGAGTGCGCTAAACTATCACAAACAGTGAACAACAAAAGATCCCTAATACCACCAATCGTTACTCCGATTGGTTAAGTACCCTGGTCCTAAATATGTCTCTGTTCCAAGTCGTGCACAATTTAGGATATTTAGTTTTGTTAAATGTCTATATAATTGATAAATAAAGAGGAGATTCAAAGTCCTAGTGCTTCCATTTACCATTCCTGTACAATTCATAGGAGAGTATTAGAGTGTATTTTATTACAATTGATTAGACCAGTGGGATGCTTCTCTCCACAGTAGGATATGTAGGGATTTCTTCCAGGTAAGTACATCTCTTATTTGGATTCGAGTAGGTATTACAAGGTTCCCTATAGCATGTCAAAAAGAGGCAATATACATAGAATCCATGTTAGCCATTTTGTTTTTAACATATTAACAATATCATAAGGAACTTCACCAATACAAGGTTATAACATGTAGTGCAGTGACAAAGAAATTTCTCTCCGCCAAAGGTGATAATGGAACAACACAGACTGATTTCTACAGACGTCGGAAGTTAATACACTCGTTAACAACTTATAAATGCATTGAATCCTTTACTTGATATGACATTGACATATTCCAAAAATGCAATACCCTTAAACAAATCTATTTCTTCAAATTAGAAGGCAGATAGCTCCCAAAAGCAAGGATTCACATTTGGTTACTTATCCACAATGAGTTATTGTCCTCAATTTCAACCGGGACACAACAAGTTCATTATTTATTGTTTTCTATGAGCTTATAAACTTCAATATCTCGTCACTCATATACATAGAGCGAGAGAAAACAATTAGCATGATGTTCTAGGGCATTGCAACCTTCAAAACCGTTCTCCTGATGTTTTAGGTCATTACAACCTTCAAAACCATTCTTCAACAATTAGCATGATGTTTTAGGGCACTGTAACCTTCAAAACCATTTTTCAACAAATGGCACGACGTTCTAGGGCATTGTCACCTTCAAAACCATTCTTCGACAACTAGCATGATGTTCTAGGGCATCGTAACCTTTAAATCCATTCTTTGACAATTAGCATGATGTTCTAAGGCAACTATGAACTTCACAACGATTCTTAACAATTACTATGACGTCGCAAAAGGGTATTGTAAGCTTGTAAACCATTCTTTGCCAGTCAACGTGATGTTTTAGGGCAATATAAACTTCAAAACCATTCATAGATGGATGGATCTTAACAATAACGAAATCTATGCAATCAGAGCATCCGGTTATTAATCCTCATAAATAATAGATAAGAAATATTAGGGAACGGATTAGACCCTGCAAAGTCCTCGGCTCTTGTTGTAAGGAAATGGAAACTCGAAATGTAAATCCGAGACTTCGATCAAAATTAATCGAAGGTGAGTTTGGGATGCTTCGGAAAAGCCGAAGGCATCGAAAATGTGAAAAGTGCATTGAGAAGGGCCTCTGAGAGCAAGTTGGAGGGATTCTGCAAAGTGCAGAATTTATGCTCTCGGGGACCGGTCCCTTAGTGGAGAGACCGGTCCCCGTACGCGTGGAAAAGGGCAAATGGCCCTTCTGCGCATGTTTGTGCTCTCGGGGACCGGACCCTCTTGGAGGGGACCGGTCCCCGTACGCGTGGAGGTAGGCAGCTGGTGGCTGTCCTATGAAAACTTGTTCTCGGGGACCTGTCCTCCTTAGAAGGACCGGTCCCCGTAGCCCGAAATTGCCCAGGTTGGGCTGTGTCATAGTTGGCAAGTTGAGGGGCTTTTATGCATTTGTTGCATAAGTAGGTGTATATGGGCAATGGATGGCTCATTTCCTCCCACTTCTCTCAAGTTTAGACCTAAAGCATTTCCCCCTCTCTCTTTAAGCTCTTGCTCTCTTTCTTCAAGGTGGGAAGGAGGAAGGAGGATTTGGTGGAGAAGAAGTCCAAGAAGTAGAGCTCCATCTTCTTCATCTTCTTCCTCTAGTTTGGAGCAAGCTTGAGAGGTAAGCTTTGTGGGTTTTAATGGTGGCTTTCTAGGGCTTTGTTTATATGTCTTAGAATTGATTTTGTTGGAACCCTAGTGTGCTAAATAGGTGATTAGTGCATAAATTGCAAGGTTCTAAAGAAGGTTTTTGTAAATAGTTGAGATTGATCTTAATTAGACCTATGTAAACCTAATTGATAGGTGTATCGACGCGTTGGCGAGGTTGGTTCGGCAATTCGTCTAGCCGGTGCGAAGGTATTGACGAAAAAGGCATTTTGGGCTTCGTTTCTGCCTGGAGGACCAGAGCAATGTCCTAAAATCGCAGGGATCGGAATTCTTGAGTCGAGACATCGCTAAAAGGTGGGTGGTGTCCATCCCGAAGCAGTTGAGCTGCTCCCTATGTCTAAGTTAAATTGTCGATCACTTTGTACATGTTGTAGCATGCATGATAGCGTGTTAGACGTCGCAATTCCATACTTGCATGATTCTTGAAAGTGTAGCATTGAGGCTTGACACGTGAACTAGAATGCATGAGAATAAGTGAATTGTGGCATATAACCCCTAGTGGTAAAGATAAGCCGTGAACTTGATCGAGATCGACGAGAACCATTGAACGAGTGGCATCTAGACTAGGTTAATAATCTAACGAGTGGCATGATGAACCTAGTATAAGTGAGAGCATTTGATGCATGATGAATTTAGAGGTGAACTTGTTCCCGAGTGGATGTTGACCCTAGTGGATTAGGGTATCCTCTGTTGACGAGGATTGGACTATACTCACATGTCTGTTTAGAGCTTGTAGGCGGTCGCTTCGCACAAGCCGTGCACTCCAGAGTTTTGTCACACGAGGGGTAAGCCTTATGGGGCCTCGCAGGCGGTCTCGGGTGAGTGAGTAGATATCACCATGAGTGAGCAGATCTCACCATGAGTGAGCAGATCCTCACCTATGAGATGTTTGTGAGTCGGGTGAGTGAGTGGATCTCACCTTGAGTGAGCAGATCCTCACCTGTGAGCTTGAGATTGAGGTGGGACAACCTACGGGTAGTCGAGTGATTGTATGATAGCAAGACTGGCATGGTCTTCTTGACATAGTAGCATGATAGGTAGCTCTATACTATGTAGCCTGGTCCTATTTGGCCGGTTCAAGCATGTCGAACAGACGTCGAACGGATCAAGTCTCCCCTGTCCGTCCAAGGCTCAACAACAAGTACAAATAGAGTATAAGATTTGCACATGCGGAAGTATACATAAATGGCTTGCACGAGGGAAAGCAATAACCAAAGTGAAAGTACTATCTAAACATTCATACAACTTTAAACATTTACATTCTTTACATCATTTCTTTTTACATCTCATTTCTCCAAAATATGACTTTTGCATTTAATATAAACTCTTTTTTACATCATTCTTTTAAACATCTATAATCATCAAATACAAAAGATGATAATAAAGGGTATAAAACTACAAAAATATAAAACCCGACTCGGGCAATCTCTGTCTATGGCACGATACCCTTACCGCGATCATCCGCCGGCTCGCTCGATCCCGACTCTGTGGAAATAGTAGGGTGAGAACTACAACAAAGTTCCCAATGGGTTCGGCCCCGACCTCGCCGACTTTCCCACTAGGTCTAAATCAGGCATAATAGAAGAATACATAGATAGTAACCAACTAACAAATGTAGCTAATATGCCTGAACAATAAACAATGCTATGCTCAATATAATACTTTTGATAAATGCAAGTTTATAATTCTATTGCCCAAATCTCTTGGCTAACCCGTAGGTTTCGCCCTTAACAAACTCACCACCCAAATCCCTACTATCGGGAAGATACTCACTACGACCTGACGGGACTGTCGTTTGGGGAGATACTCGCTACGACCCAGTGATGACTACTCTAGAGCTCATCGCCCGAGGGGGAGCTACTGCCCTCGAGCCAAGACTAATAGGTGAGTACGATCAATCCTTAATTTTAAGGATTTCGAATCCAATCCAATCCTCACTATGAGGATGCAATACACATATGACCTTTAACACTAAGGTTGATATGTCATATTGTCTGTCACGCCCCGAGACCGCTACCAATTTGGTCTGGTTCGGGCACGCCGATCAGGCGCCGAACGGACAACACCTCCCCTGTCCGCCCAAGGCTCAAAACCAAGTCATGTACAAAGAATTGCCTAGGAAATTTAATTCTAATACATACATGACAAGACGATGCACCAAAAGGTGCCAATAGCAATAAGTGCAAGATACAAGTATTTCATACAAGTAATATAAAGAGAGAAGAGTCTATCTATTACCATCATTCACATTTGATTACATCCATTTACATTCTTTGCTCAAAATGAATATACACATTGTTTTCCCAAAATACACAAGTGTTGGCATTTCCAAATTACACATTGTTTTCCTCGAACATAAAACTATATCAAAATGATACCGAGGGAGGCTTTAATGCAAATAGGCAGCTACTATCAATTAGGGCGCGATGCCCTTGCCACGATCCTCACCGGCCACTCGCGAGCTAGCACCTGTAATAGAGTGGGGTGAGAACTAACTTCCTTAGTTCCCAGTGGACTCGGCCACCGACCCCACCGATCTCCCCACTAGGTCTAAGCAGGCATAAGCAGATAGATAGATATTTATCTTAAAACTGTAAATGCTGTAAGTAAAGCATAATAAAAGAGATGCAATAACTACTATGCATGTAACAACAAGATAAGAGTAAATGTTCTAGCCATGTAACTGCTAACATGCTAATATAACTCTATCCAGTATGTTTGCAATTTTATTATGCTCAATATGTACTTTTGTACCCAATCTCATAACTCCTTTGAGTTTATTACCCAATCATCGGCTGGCCCGTAGGCGTGCCCACGACTCACCACTCAACCCGTCTATAAAGGAGGACTCGAACCACCCGAGGGGTTGCCTGCGGGACCCAAAATAGGCTATCCCTTGGGACCCAAAATAGGCGATCCCAATCGAATCACGTGCCAAGACCTCTGGAGACTCGCACTACTCGTGTGGAGTGACCACCACGAGCTGTTCAGGATCAGACCATGGTGAGTATGATCTCATCCTCCACTTTGGAGGGCATCCAACACAGGGGAATCATGCATAAGTGTTCTCTAACACTATGTCTCATGTCATTTGTCATCAAGTTGTCTACTTGGATCACATGTCACTAGTGTCTCTACACTATGTCATACTATCAATCATCAAGTTTTATACTTGGTTCACATATCTCTAGTGTTCTTTACACTAAGTTATTGTACAATGTCATTCATCAAGTTGTCTACTTGGTTCTCATGTCCCTAGTGTTCTATGCACTATGTCATATGTCAATCCTCAAGTTCTATACTTGGTTCATATGTCTCTAGTTGTCAATCATGCAAGATTAGTTCATCTCTAGGGTTCAAGGTCAATATACTCATTCCAATACTCCCTATGTCCAAGTGCAAAGCCTATAGTGCCGCACGATAAGGAAGCATGCCAGAATAGTAAGGTAGCTACATAACCCTATCATGCATGAAAACTATACATATATAAATTTATATGCAATATGACCAACAACTGTACTTATACATAAAAGGTAGCCCAATGGCTTCGGATGGCACCCCCACCTCCTGTGAGTTCACTAGGATGCTCAGTTCAATTTTCGAGATCCGCGGCCGCCAATTTTCAATCTGCGGCAAAAATAAGCCAACTTAGGCTTTATACACAACTTTTTACAGACTTTTCGTTTAAACGAACCGTTCGCTCGAGCGAGTCGGAAACGTCCTCAATTACATTTCCATAGGATCAATTTGGCCCAAAAACCTCCGCAAGCAAGAACCCCAATTTGGTGCCCTGGCTCGGCAACATACATCAAAACCTTCGTTTTGATCTCGACGAACCACGAAAGAGAGCTCCTTGACATCAAGAAAGCCCATAGAAACCATTCCTAGGTCATTCAAATCCCTACTTAGGGTTCTACCATGAAAGCTCTCAAGAGCTTACCTCAAGGGAGAGCTCCAATGGTGGAGAGAGTAGAGAGGATGATGCTAGGCTTGCTCCTAGCTTGCTCCTCCTCCAAATCCTCCACTCCTTCTCCTTCTTCTCCTTCTTCTTCTTCCTAAAGAGAGAGAGGGAGAGCTTTTGCTTTGGCGGCAGGAAATGAGAAGGAGAGGAAGAGGCCAAGTCTATTTAGCCTTCTTTGTTATAGAATTACCAAAATACTCCTTCACTTATACCCCAATGAACAGCCCAATTCTGGGCATTTTCGGGTACGGACTCCACATATGGAGACCGGTCTCCAAGTATCTTCGCCCAAGTCCCATCGTGCGTGAGGTCCGGTCTCCACCAGTGAGGTCCGGACTCCACAAGCAAGTTCCTCCTATTTCGCAGACAGAGACCGGTCTTCACTCTAAAGTCCGGTCTCCCCGGGTTCGGTCTTCACCCGATGTCCGGATCCCGAGAGCTGGGTTTCCAGGACTTAGCCAAATTTTTAGGCTACTTCCTCATTTCGCAGCTAGAGACCGATCTTCACCTTGAGGTCCGGTCTCATGGGGTCCAGTCTTCACTTGATGTCCGGATCCCGAGAGCTGGTATTTTGGGACTTAGCCAAATTTTCACCCTCCAAATCTCCTGCGTGCCCTGAGACCGGTCTCCACCACAGGGTCCGGTCTCACCTGGCCAAAAACTGCAGAATGGTGCAGTTTGCACCATTTGCACTCGAGGTCCACTCTAATGCACTTTTTGACTTAGAGTCAACTTCGAACCTTCCGACTTTCACCACTTCGACACCTAGTCGATTCTGAATGTGGTGTAACTCTCGGATTTCGAGAATTCACATCCTTACATTGTCACTATCTCTCTTTACTTGCATTCTCTAACTTTCACTAGTGTCATATACACTACTTGTTCCTTATACTCATTTACTAATGCCACACACTAAGTGTTCGACTCTAGCATTCAATCTCTTTGATGTCACACTCTACATTTATGTCATGATGTCATTTGTTCTCTATGTCACTAAGTCCTTTGCCTTTGCTAGGTTATTGTCATCATACATGCATATGTAGGGTTTGTCTGCCACCACGAATGACGTACCTCGCACGGTGAAATTTATCTTGAATTTCCCGTGGGGTAGTATTCATGATTCAGATTAACTATATGTATATATGATTATCAGGTATTGTGGATCCATGGCTTCCAATAAACGCAAGCGTCTATTGTTAATTACCCCTATAAAATGTTAGGGTACCTTCGATTAAGAGACCTTTGAAATGCTAGAATTGAAATAAACTGAAATTGAACAAAGAATTTTATTGTTTATCGTTCAATTACATGGCTTTAACCAAGGGCATACCCTCGGTGTACATAAGTGGAGCAGAAAAAGAAAAGAAAAGTTTAATTTGACAATATGATGATCAATTAAACTTAATTTTGATTGCACCTTAGTTATATGTCCTAAGATGCTCAAAACATGTGATCAAATTAATTTGTTGGGCCCTATATATTTGGAGCTCAACATGGTTCACCCTAAGATGAAGGATTAATTAAATTCCATGTGTATTCATTGGGATTTAATCGAATTCGATTCAAATTAAACTCTAATTATATGTATTTAGAGTTTGATTTGACTAATTGAACTTTAAATGTATGTTATAAAGTCGAATAAAATTTGATTTGATATTCAATTTGAGTTTTCATCCTAAGTGTATGTGTTAGGATTAACCCAAATATCTTGAATTAGACTCTAATTTATATCTTAGAGTCTGGTGTAATTAGGCTCTAAATTTATGTGTTAGAGCTTAATCATGTTTGTATTGTGTTCATCATAGGGTGAAATGTTAACTGAATCCTAATTATATGTATTAGGATTAGTCAAATTTGATTTAAATTAAACTCCAAGTATATATATTGGAATCTAACTTAATTTCATTTATTTGAACTCCGAGTAAATGTATTAGAGTCCAACAAGTTTAATTTGATTAAATGGTTTGATCAATTCTAAGCATATATTTAGAATTTGATCGAGTTTTAACATGATTTGACTCTAGTTTTATGTGCTAGAGAATTGGATGATTTAGATTTGGTTTTGGGTTTGGGTTTAGTTTAATGACGTTTCGGTCATTGGATTTAGGTTTAGTTTAACGACATTACGGTCGAGATTGGGTTTAGTTTAACGACATTTCAGTCGAAATTGGGTTTACGTTTAGTTTAACGCCATTACGGTCGAAATTGGGTTTTGGATTAGTTTAACGACATTTCGGTCGGGGTTGTATTTGGGTTTAGTTTAGCGACGTTTCGGTCGAGGTTAGGATTTAGGTTTAGTTTAACGACGTTTCGGTCGATATTGGGTTTTGGATTTAGTTTAGGGTATTGGATATGTGAGATTTGGTTCATGAATTTAGGCTCATGGGTTCATAGGTTTATGGTTTATGAACATAGGTTCATAGGTTGTAGACTCGGTGTATGGATTGGTCCATGATTTTGGTTCATAGTTCGTGGACTTGGTGTATGAATTTGTGGTTCATGATTCATAGACTTGGTGTATGGGTTTATGGTTCATGATTCATGGACTTGGCGTATGAGTTTATGGTTCATGGTTCATGGACTTGGTGTACAGGTTTATGGTTCATGGTTCATGGACCGGGTGTACAGGTTTATGGTTCATGGTTCATGGACCGGGTGTACAGGTTTATGGTTCATGGTTCATGGACCGGGTATACAAGTTTATGGTTCATGGTTCATGGACCGAGTGTACAGGTTTATTTTGATGGGTTTAATTTCGAAGTGGGCTTTGGTATTGGGCCTCTTTGGGTAAATGGGTATTGGGTTAAATGAATTTTGGGTTAAATGGGTATTGGGTTAAATGGATTTGGTATGGGTTTAGGTTTATGAATTTTCGTATGTGGGTTTAGGTATATGGGTTAAATGGGTTAATGGGTTCGATATGGGTTAAATGAGTATGGGTTATGGGTTATTGAAATGGGTTAAATGGGTTTATAGGTTTATGGGTTGATGTTAATGAGTATAGTATGGGTTAATGATATGGGTTATGGGGTTTATGAAATGGGTTAAATGGGTATTGAAATCCGAAAGTGAGTTCGGGTCTAATTCAAGCCCTTGTGAGTTAATTCAAATGAGATTTTGAAATAATCGAAATTGAGAATTTTGATTCAAAACCAAGTGCATTCGATCTTATTCAATTTAACTTGCATCGAATGTAATGATACTTTAATTTGGTTTAATTTGACCGAGTCAAAAATTCAACATTCGATTTAAATGGATTATAGCCATCTCTCTCTCTTTGATTTGAGAATTCTCTCTCTTTTTGGTGATATTTTTGCAAAAGCACGTCGATGTTCATATCGGCATTCGTCAAACATATGGCGGTTGAATTAGCACGTCGGCGAAGCATTCGTCGAATGATTGGTATGTAAATGAGAGCATCGCTCTCTTTAGGATCGCCGCCGAGCAATTAGCGAGCGAACTTTGTTTGAGAGGAGAGCACCGCTCTCTCTCTCGGATCCGCCGTCGAACACTTAGTGGGCACGCTTTATTTGACTTCATTGGAGAGGATTTGAGAGGAGAGCATCGCTCTTTTTCTCAATTTCGCCGTCAAGCGGTTGGCGGAGGGTCTTCGTCTGAGAGGAGAGCACCGCTCTCTCTCTCGAACTCGCCATCGAGCACTTAGCGGGCGATCTTTGTTTGAGAGGAGAGCACCGCTCTCTGATCCGCCGTCGAGCACTTGGCGGGCAATCTTTGTTTGAGAGGAGAGCACCGCTCTCTCTCTTCGGATCCGCCGTCGAGCACTGGGCGGGCGGTCTTCATTTGAGATGAGAGCACCGCTCTCTCTCTCAGATTCGTCGTCGAGCACTTGGCGGGCGGTCTTCATTTGAGGGGAGAGCACCGCTCTCTCTCTCAATTTCGCCATCGAGCGGTTGGCGGGCGGACTTCATTTGAGAGGAGAGCACCGCTCTCTCTCTCTCGGTGCCGTCGAGCACTTGGCGGGCGGTCTTCGTCGGAGCGGCTCGATCGTCGTCGGATCGGAGCGAGCGGGTGGCGAAGCACCACGCTCGGCCGTCGTCAGCGGCTTCATCGTCGTCGGATCGGAGCGAGCGGGTGGCGAAGCACCACGCTCGGCCGTCGTCGGGCGGCTTCGTCGTCGGATCGGCTTCGTCGTCGTCGGATCGGAGTCGAGCGGGTGGCAAAGCACCACGCTCGGCCGTCGTCGGACGGCTTCATCGTCGTCGGATCGGCTTCATCGTCGTCGGTCGCCTCGCGTCAATGGCTAAGCATCAGACGGATTCGTCGTTGCCGGTCGCCTCCGTCAGACGGAGACTAGCTCCATCGCCTTCGTCGTCGCCGGTCGCCTCCGTCGATGGCTAACCTTCGTCGTCGCCGGTCACCTCGCGTCGATGGCTAAGCATCAAACGGAATCTTCGCTTCATTGCCTTTGTCGTCGCCGGGTTAGCGGCGACTCGGGCTTTCGTCGAACGGTGGCGGGCACATATTCTCCTCTGTCAGAGTTGGGAGCAGAACGTCGGTAAAGCGGGTGGCGGAGCACCACACTTCCTGTCGGAGTCGGATCACTCAACAACGAAGCGGGTGGCGAAGTACCACGCTCCACTGTTGGAGTTGGATCGGAACAACGACGACGGAGCGCAACATGATTCGTCGAAGAGAACCGGGCGGGTGGCGAAGCACCACGCCCACTGTCGGCGGCGCGCGGTCTGTACGGCCGAGCGCGGCGATCTGTGCGGCTAGTTCGTCGGGATCTGCACGGCGCGGGCGTCGGGATCTGCGCGTGAGCGCGGCGTCGAGGTGACGCGTGCGGAGGAGTCGAGCGCGACGGCGTCGAGCGCGCGCGCGGCGAGGATCATGCGCGGCGCGAGCGGCGTGGTCTGCTCAAGGAGCGGCGTCGAGCGGAGGCGCGTGCGGCGGCGACACGTCGAGATCTTTGCTCGGGCGGTGGAATCGGGCGAGGCGGGCGGCGGGATCCGGCGCGGCGGCGGCGTCGAGCACGGCCAAGGCGTGGGCCTCCTCTCGGGCCTCGGCCATGGAGGAGTCGGGCGGAGGCGAGGGCGGCGCGACGACGGCGTCGAGGTGCCGCGCGGATGTTGAGGCGGCGCGCGGCTCGAGGAGGCGACGAGACGGGGTCGGCGCGGCGCGGCGGAGTCGGCGCGGCGA